>CM039673.1:564788856-567188856 GCA_022496015.1 Hordeum marinum | reverse complement strand
AAGGAGAATGTTGATCTGGAGGATATGATGCCGCTAAAAAAGCCCACAATGGAGGCTGAGCCACCCCTTAAGTTTTTGGCGGATGACACAAAGGTAATCGACTTCACTCCAGGCGACTCATCCAAACAATTCGTCATTGGGGCTCATATGGATCCCAAATAGGAAAGCGCGCTCATCAAATTCATCCGTGAGAATCGGGACATCTTTGCATGGAAACATTTTGACATGCCGGGTGTTCCGAGAGAGTTTGCTGAGCACAATCTTAATGTGGATCCTAAGTTTAAACCAATCAAGCAGTTTCTACGGAGGTTCAATGAGGAGAGGCAAAAGGCCATTGGGGAAGAGGTCGCCCGGCTCTTAGCAGCGGGCTTCATCGTTGAGGTTTTTCACCCGGAATGGCTTGCCAACTCAGTGCTCATGCTTAAAAAGAATGGCACGTGGCGGATGTGTGTGGATTACATGGACCTTAACAAGGCTTGTCCGGCTGACCCCTTTGCTCTCCCGCGTATTGACTAGATCATTGATGCAACAACGGTTTGCGAAAGCCTATGCTTCTTAGATGCATATTCAGGACATCATCAAATCAAAATGGTAGTTAATGACCAAGAGAAGACGGCTTTTATTATGCCTTTTGGAGCCTTCTGTTATGTCTCTATGCCTTTCGGGCTCAAGACTGCCTAGGCAACTTATCAGTGATGTGTGCAGAATTGTCTCCATAGAGATCGGGCGCAACGTCCATGCTTACGTAGATGAAATTGTGATCAAATCAAGGAATAAGGAGACCCTCTTGGATGATTTAAGGGAAACTTTTGACAATCTCCAGGTCTATAAAATTATGCTTAACTCGGCTAAATGCGTCTTTGGTGTTCCGGGTGGCAAGCTCTTGGGATTTCTGGTTTCTGAGTGTGGCATTGAGGCTAACCCAGATAAAATCAAGGCCATTACCTCTCTAGCAGAGCCGTCCTGTGTTAATGACGTTCAACGTCTGGCAGGGTGTATTGCTGCATTAAGCCGGTTCATAAGCCGCCTCGGTGAGAAAGCAATTCCTTTGTATCAGATGATGAAAAAGACAGACAATTTTGTCTGGAGTAAGGCGGCTGGTGAAGCGTTGGAGGCGCTCAAGAAACAGCTCACTGAGCCGTCGGTGTTGGCTGCTCCGGCTGAGAAAGAACCTTTGCTCTTATATGTGCCAGCTAATAGCTGGGCAGTCAGTGCCACAATTGTGGTCGAACGTAAGGAGGTTGGGAAGGAGTATCCGGTTCAAAGGCCGGTTTACTATATCAGTGAGGTCCTGACCGAATCCAAACTGAGATATCCACATTGGCAGAAGCTGGTGTATGGGGTGTTCATGGCCAATCGCAAGTTGAAACACTATTTTTTAGGGCACCCGGTCACAGTGGTCAGCTCTGCTCCGTTGGGGGATATAATTCAGAACAGGGAAGCCACCGGTCGGATCTCTAAGTGGGCATTGGAGCTAGGACCTTTTAATTTAACTTACGCGCCTCGCACGGCCATCAAATCCCAGGCCCTTGTGGATTTTATAAACGATTGGACAAAGTGTCAAGCTCCTGAGGAAAATCCAGATAACACATACTAGACTATACATTTTGCTGGATCTAAGCAGTTGGAAGGATCAGGAGCAGGAGTCGTTTTAACATCTCCTAAGGGGGATAGATTTTGTTATGTGCTCCGACTGATGTTCCCTTGCACTAACAATATGGCTGAATATGAGGCCCTGCTTCATGGTCTCAAAATAGATAAGGAGATGAATTTAAGCCGGGTAAGGTGTTTGGGCGACTCAGATCTGGTGGCTCAGCAAGTTTCAGGCACGTGGGATTCCAAAGACCGGCGCATGGCGGCTTATCGACAGGCGATGGACATCATTGCTGGTCACTTCAAAGGTTATCAGGTGGATCATATTGACCGTCGCAGGAATGAGGCGGCAGATGCCTTATCACGGTTAGGCTCTTAGCGAAAGCCAGTGCCGCCCAATATATTTTTGGATGTTTTATATCACCCGACTGCCAAGTTGCCTTTAGAGGAAGATTTGGTCGTCCCTGACCGCAGGGGCAGTTGGTAGCGGCTCTGCGTGCTATTCTAGATTGGACTGTGCCTTACCTGACATACTTGACTCGGGGCGACTTACCTGATGATGAAAATTTAGCCAGGCAGATCACCCGGAGGTCCAAGTCGATGACAATAATTAATCGTGAGTTGCACAAATGCAGCGTGACTGGGGTTTTTCAGCGTTGTGTTTCTCCAGAAGAAGGTCAGGAAATTTTGAATGAGATTCACGCTGGAGATTGCGGACATCACGCCGGTTCAAAAATCTTTGGTAGCCAAGGCGTTCCGGCACAATTTTTTCTGGTTGACGGCTCACAAAGATGCAGAGGATCTGGTCCGTAAGTGCGACGGATGTCAAAAGTTCGGCAGGCGTGCTCACGTTCCGGCTCAAGAATTGCGCATGATACCAATTACTTGGCCGTTTGCAGTCTGGGGGCTTGGTATGGTAGGACCTTTCAAGAGATCCAAGGATAAGAAAACACACCTCCTGGTGGCGGTCGATAAGTTTACCAAATGGGTAGAGGTTGAGCCGATCAGCAAGTGTGATGCGGCGATGGCAGTTCAATTTGTTAAAAAGCTGATCTACCGTTTTGGTTACCCCCATAGCGTCATTACTGATAATGGCACAAACTTGTCCAAGGCGGCTATGAAAAAATTCTACGATGAAGAGTACATCCGGCTTGATGTTTCAGCAGTTGCTCATCCGCAGTCTAATGGTCAGGCGGAGCGTGCCAATCAAGAAATCTTGAGAGGTATCAAGCCACGGCTCATGGTTCCTTTACAATGAACGCCCAGTTGTTGGGTAGAAGAGTTGTCTTCCGTCTTATGGAGCGCCAGAACTACCCCCAGCAGATCCATAGGGTATACATCTTTCTTCATGGTTTATGGTGCTGAGGCCGTATTGCCAAGTGACATCCGGCATGACTCGCCTCGGGTGGCGGCTTACGTTGAGACGGATAATTAGATGGTGCGTCAGGACGCATTGGACGCTTTGGAAGAGGAACGAGAGCTGGCGGCTGCCCGTTCAGCGATTTATCAACAAGACCTGCGCCGCTATCATAGTCGCAGGGTTAAGACCCGGACGTTTCAAGAGGGCGACTTGGTTTTACGGCTGATTCAAGACCATACAGATACGCATAAATTATCTCCTCCATGGGAAGGGACTTTTGTGGTCAGCCGAAATCTCAACAATGGGTCGTATTACCTCATTGAGATCCGGGAGGATTCAGATACTTCGGGTCAAGAGACCCGCTGGCCGTGGAACATAGCGCATCTGCGGCCTTACTACACTTAAGTTGTTGAAAGTCATCACTGTACATTATCATTGTATATATCATATTTATGAATCAAATAACATCCCTGCAAGTCGGGACCCCTTCCACGTTGCACATCCTCGTTAATACGATAATATCGGCTTTACGCCATCTCCGGTTAACACGATTAACCGCGGCTGTCGAAGGGGGCTTCTTACCTTCGGGTATCGCTTATCTCACCCTCATAGCCGGCTTTGTGCCAAATTTCCGGCTAACACGATTAGTCGCGACCGAGGGTGGCTTCTTACCTTCGGGTATCGCTTCTAACACCTTATCGGCCGGCGTTTATGCCATATTGCTGAAGGGGGCTTCTTACCGACGGGTATCGCTTCTAACACCCTATCGGCCGGCTTTATGCCAAATCTCCGGCTAACACGATTAGCCGCGGTTCTAGGTTTTTTTTGCCGACAGGTATCTAACACCCTATCACCGGTGTTCGTTCCATAATGCTGAGGGCGGCTTCTTACCTCCGGGTATCGCTTCTAACGCCTTATCGGCTGGCTTTATGCCATCTTCAGCTAACACGATTAGCCGCGGTTGTCAAAGGGGGCTTCCCACCTTCGGGTGTAGCTTATCTAACCCTAAAAACAACCGGCGTTTGCGCCATATTATTGAGGGCGTCTTCTTACCTCCGGGTATCGCTTCTAACGCCTTATCAGCCGGCTTTTTGCCATCTTTGGCTAACACGATTAGCCGCGGTTGCCAGAGGGGGCTTCCCACCTCCGGGTGTAGCTTATCTAACCCTTAGGCAACCGGCGTTTGCGCCAGAAATGTTGACATGTCAACATAACCATATAGGTGGCTTCCTATCCTATGGGTGAAGTCTCTCGGACCTTCTCAGCCGGCTCTGAAGCCTAGCAAAGGTTTATATCACACACGTTGGGAAGACACAACATATTCGGGTTACGCCCTTAAGCCGCCTTTGTAACGGTGTGAAAGTGCATTTATGTATGCAGAAAGCTAAGCTATGAGGAGCCGGCAGGGCACGCAATAAGATGGACAAGGAAAATGGAGCGAATCTATTTTCAAAACCGGACTTTCATAGATGCACAAAAGCATTAACTCAAGAACAGCAAGAGTTGTTATTACAAGATGCTCTCTGTGGAGCCCAAAAATATCAGCAGGTTTCTACAAACACCCACGGCGAGTCATGGACAACCGGCTATTTTGAATTACTACAATGTGTTCAGCTGACTGGCAGGTCACCCTCCTCCGGCTCTTCCGCTGGCTTGATATGGAGATTGTCCAAGTCCCAATTGCAGTCGGTTAAAGCCGCGAAAGTTCCTTCTTCAAAGAAGGGGGACGGGTCAAGGTCATAAGCGAAAAGAGTCTTACTACGGGTGGGTGTTAAGTCCCGAGACTCAAAGAGTGGACCACGGATTCCCTTTTGGTCAGCACCATAAGCCGCCTGGTAAGTCGCCAGGTTAACCACTTCTGCTAAGATGGAGGCTAAGACTTTGGACTCTTTAATGCATCGTGCATAGTCGGCATCAGTGAACTCAGAGCCGTCGACCTTCTTGGAAGGGAATCCATCCATCATTTCAGCCGGCGTAAGTTTTGGAGCGAAAGCCAATGCCCGGCTTATAGCTGCAATTGCCCCTTGGCGGGCGGCTGACTTCTTCAGCTCCGTGATCTGCTTAGGCATCGTGGACAGGAGCTCCAAGAAGCCTTTGAGAGTTGAAGGAATCTTCAATTTGTATTGCTCGGATTTAATGGTGCATACGACGCCACAATAGAGTTGCTCGGTGAAGGTGTAGATGCCCATCAGAGGCAGCACACTGTCGGAGGCAAGTTGTCGGCTCCTAGGGCCTGCGTAAGACGGAGGCTTCATTACGAGTCGCCAGCAGAAGTTTAAAAAACAGGTCAAGACAAGCTGTTAGAAACTTACCAAAGAGGGCAGCCGCCATTTTTGTGAAATGGCGCTTCAAAGACTGTAGCTCGTCAGAGACGGTCATGAGCCGCTGGTCAGCATCATCCGCCCGTTTGGTCAAAGTTGCTCTTTCTGCTTCAGCAGATTCCTTGCAGGCAGTAAATTCATCCTTGGTCTTGTCCAGCTCTTAGGCAAGACGCCGCCATCTTTCATCAACTTCGCTCCGGGCGGCTTGCTGAGTGGCTAAGTTTGCTCTTAAGCCGGCTAGCTCTGACCTAGCTTGTGTCAAGGCTTCCTGTGACATTAAAAATATGGAACATATCAGCCAGTCTCAAACAGATTGCAGGCAATATGCATGACACTTGGGGGCTAATGTTTATTTTCAAAGGCAGTCCCGGCTCAACATTGGAAAGATTGGGCCGACCCTTGGGGGCTAGCATTGTCTCTATTAACGTATCTTCTATGAAGTCCTGGCTCAACATTAGAAAAGATTGAGCCGGCCCTTGGGGGCTAGCATTGGCTCTAATAAAGTTATCTTCCATGGAGTCCCAGCTCAACATTGGAAAAGATTGATCTGACCCTTGGGGGCTACCAATTGGCTCTGTTAAGATATCTTTTATGAAGTACCGACTCAACCTTGAAATAGATTGAGCCGGCCCTTAGGGGCTAGGATAATGGATTGACGTCGAGATTAAGTAAATTGAGGATTACATATGTCTTCTATTGCTAAGATGGAAGAGCTAGATTATTATCGGTCAATATTAACCCAGCCCTTGGGGGCTAGGTAAGGTTATAAGGAGAAAAAAGGGAGTACCTCATGTTTTTTCTTCATTAAAGTAACAAGCTTCAGCTCCAGATCCCGGCTTGTGGACAGCCGGTTCATGTAGCTAGCATGGAGTTCATCAGCCGTCATCTTCTCCAAAGCAGGGAGTTCAAACTCAAGCTTCCTGGAAGCTTCAGCCGTCTGACTATGCTTGGATAGGACGCGGGGTGGAGGAGAATGCAAGCCGGTGCCCATAATCTCGACCTTCGGGGCGACGGTGTCATGAGCAGCTTTGGCAAGGCTTGGCAGCTTGGAAAGATCTCTTTGCGGGCTCTCAGGAATGATGTCATCAGCTGCCGGCTCTGCAGAAGGCGCTGGGTGGTCCGGCTCAAGCTTCGGTTCTTGAGCAGCAGGTTCAGGGGTGGACTTGTTGGTTTTCCTCCGCTTGGCTTGAGCCCTGCAAAAGACATGTAATCCGGAGTTTAAGGGTTACAGCCGTCGAAGAGCCGGGGGTAAAGGATGTAAGATACTTACATCGGATTAATTTTTGGAGGTGGAAGAGCAGTAGCCGTAGAGTCACCGGAGGAAGGTGATTTCTGTGAGATAGTTCAGAGGATATAAAAGCAAATGTTGAGACTATAAAACGAAAGCTAATGAAATCAAACAGAGATGTATACCTCTGCGGGGCGTTTCTTCTGAGCCGGGGAGTTAGGCAACCCGGACATAAGATCGATAGAGCCGGCGCTTCGGGTATGACGACGGTCGACTTGCTGTTGCTTTTTCAAAAGAAATTTAGGATCCAAATAAGCAAGAGGATGAGAAAGGGGAACTTTCCGAACAACCCGCCGTATCTTCTGGGGTACAAAACATTCTGAGTCGGATGAAATATAAGTTACCTCCGGAGCATTGGCATGGCTCGTCTCCACCTCGTCCTGTGAATAAATTGTTATCAGTAAGGTGACTGATAAGGTTACAGAAAATAGTCAACACTATACCTCTGAGCCGGATGATTCTGGCGGGTCAAACCATTCCTCCTGAGGGGTGGTCTTCTTCGTCCTCTTGGTCGGGGCCTTCTTCTTGCTCTTCTTCAAGGGAGGAATATACTTCTTCTTCCAGAAGTCGGAGTCAGCCTGAAAAGGGAGGTCAGATAATAACAATAGATTGACAAAGTCACCTTGCATAAGAGGAAGAAACAATGAAGAGTCGCCTTATGTTTGGGGCCGGATTAACGACGCTGAAGGGTGCCAGTCCGATTTCGCTGCAAGCTCCTGATGTCTCGTGAACAAGACTCCGGATGGTGGTGATGATATCATCTTTGGTTAAAGTTGTCCGGCTGAAGTAGAGGGAATTGTCATACTCGCTAGGGTATTAGCACATCAGACGGCTTCTCAAGCTTAAAGGCATAATTCTCTAGGAGATCCAGCAGCAGATCAAGTCCAAGACCGTCAAACCATTAGCGATGAGGGCTTTAATCTTCGCGTGAGCCGGCTCGAGCCTTGCACGTTCAGAAGATGATAGCCGGCCAAGAAGCTCAGAAGTTGTCTTGAGCCTGGAGGGGCGATAACCCGGCAGCAGATGCTCATTCTCCGGAGAGGTATCCTTGCAATAGAACCAAGTTTTGTTCCAGTCCTTTGGATGACTCGGCCTTGGTACAGCCGAAAAGGTAATGTCCCGGCACCTCTGAATGGAAAGTCCACCAAGTTCTAAGCTCGGGCCGGATTTTACTTCAGTTTGCTGGTTCGCATAAAAGAACTCTAGGAACAGACCTACAGACGGCTGGGTCTGCAGGTAGACCTTGCAGAGCACTTGAAGATTGCAGATGTTTGAAACAGAGTTGGGGGCAAGGTCTTGAGGATGCAACTTATATAAATGAAGGAAACCACGTTCAATGTGATCCAAAAAAACAACTACTTCACCCTCCTGAGGATTGGGCCTCAGTTCGTTACCAGGGACCCGCCAGTGGATGACCTCTTTGGCAGGGAGGGTGCCCGCAAGTACAAAATCTGTCAGAAATTCTTCAGTAATGCATGAGCCGACCCAATTGTAGGAGTTGGATGCGCGAGACATGGCGGCAGTTCTTAGCTGTGCAAGGGCAACCACATACGGCGAGTCAAGGTAAAGGTAAACAAAGTGGACAGCTTAATAACTTCAGACCGTAAGGGTAAGACGTCAAGATCTGGCTGATGAGAGCCGGACGACATGACGGGTAAAACGTCAAGATCCGGCTGATGAGAGCCGGACGGCATGACGGGTCAAGCGTCAATAGAGGTCTATGGGAAATTTGGCTAAGTACCAAAAACAGATTGCAAAAAATATCGTTAAGATTACGGATCTACAAAAGGAAACTCCTTAGCCACATTGAGCTCATTATGATGATGTCTTACCGAGTGGGCCCAGAGATACGTCTCCGTCACACAGAGTGACAAATACCAGTCTCGATTCGTGCCAACCCAACAGACACTTTCGGAGATACCCGTAGTGCACCTTTATAGCCACCCAGTTACGTTGTGACGTTTGGCAAACCCAAAGCATTCCTATGGTATCCGGGAGTTGCACAATCTCATGGTCTAAGGAAATGATACTTGACATTGAAAAGCTTTAGCAGACAAACTACGCGATCTTGTGCTATGATTAGGATTGGGTCTTGTCCATCACATCATTCTCCTAATGATGTGATCCCGTTATCAATGACATCCAATGTCTATGGTCATGAAACCGTGACCATCTATTGATCAACGAGCCAGCCAACTAGAGGCTCACTAGGGACATGTTGTGGTCTATGCATTCACACATGTATTATGGTTTCCGGTTAACACAATTATAGCATGAACAATAGACAATTATCATGAACAAGGAAATACAATAATAACCCCTTTTATTTATTGCCTCTAGGGCATATTTCCAACAGTCTCCCACTTGCACTAGAGTCAATAATCTAGTTACATTGTGATGAATCGAACACCCATAGAGTTCTGGTGTTGATCATGTTTCGCTCGTGAGAGAGGTTTAGTCAACGGATCTGTGAAATTCAGATCTGTATGTACATTACAAATATCTATATCTCTCTCCTGAATGTAATCACGGATGAAGTTGAAGCAGCGCTTGATGTGTCTTGTCTTCTTGTGAAACCTGGGCTCCTTGGCAAGGGCAATAGCTCCAGTGTTGTCACAGAATAGAGTCATCGGGTCCGACGCATTGGGAATTACTCCTAGGTTGGTGATGAACTCCTTCATCCAGACTCCTTCCTTTGCTGCTTCTGAAGCAGCTATGTACTCCACTTCACATGTAGATGTCGCCACGACGCTTTGCTTGCTGCTGCACCAGCTGACTGCCCCAACGTTCAAAATATACACATATCCGGTTTGTGACTTCGAGTCATCCGGATATGGGTCGAAGCTAGCATCGACGTAACCTTTTACGACGAGCTCTTCAGCACCTCCATATACGAGAAACATGTCCTTGGTCCTTTTTAGATTCTACAGGATATTATTGACCGTTGTCCAGTGTTCTGCTCCGGGATCACTTTGGTACCTCCCTACCAAACTTATGGCAAGGTTCACATCAGGTCTGGTACACAGCATGGCATACATAATAGAGCCTATGGCTGATGCATAGGGGATGACACTCATCTCCTCTCTGTCCTTTGTCGTGGCCGGGCATTGAATCGTACTCAATGTCACACACTGTAACACAGACAAGAACCCCTTCTTAGACTGATCCATATTGATCTTCTTCAATATCTTGTCAAGGTATGTGCTTTGTGAAAGACCAATGAGGCGTCTCGGTCTATCTCTATAGATCTTGATGCCTAATATGTAAGCAACTTCTCCAAGGTCCTTCATTGAAAAACACTTATTCCAGTAGGCCTTTACACTTTCCAAGAGTTCTATATCATTTCCCATCAACAATATGTCATCCACATATAATATGAGGAATGCTACAAAGCTCCCACTCACTTTCTTGTAAATACAGGGTTCTCCATAAACCTGTATAAACCCAAATGCTTTAATCACCTCATTAAAGCGAATGTTCTAACTCCGAGATGCTTGCACCAGCCCATAGATGGAGCGTCGGAGCTTGCATACCTCGTTAGCATCTCTAGGATCGACAAAACCTTCTGGTTGCATCATACACAGTTCTTCCTTAAGGAAGCCATTAAGTAATGCCGTTTTGACGTCCATTTGCCAGATATCACTATCATAAAATGCGGAAATTGCGAACATGATTCAGACGGACTTCAGCATCCCTACAGGTAAGAAAGTCTCATCGTAGTCAACTCCTTGAACTTGTCGATAACCCTTAGCGACAAGCCGAGCCTTATAGATGGTCACATTACCATCCGCGCCAGTCTTCTTCTTAAAGATCCATTTATTTTCAATGGCTCGCTTATCATTAGGAAAGTCCACCAAAGTACATACTTTGTTCTCATACATAGATCCTATCTCGGATTTCATGGCTTCAAGCCATTTGTTGGAATCCGGGCCCGCCATCGCTTCTTCATAGTTCGAAGGTTCACCATTGTCTAACTACATGATCTCCAAGACTGGGTTGCCGTACCACTCTGGTGCGGAACATGTCCTTGTGGACCTTCGAGGTTCAATAGCAACTTGATCTGAAGTTTCATGATCAGCATCATTAACTTCCTCTCCATCCGGTGCAGGCGCCACAGAAAGAGCTTCCCATGTTGCGCTACTTTTCGGTTTGAGTGGAGGTACGATTACCTCATCAAGTTCTATTTTCCTCCCACTTACTTCTTTCGAGAGAAACTCTTTCTCTAGAAAGGATCCATTCTTGGCAACAAAGACTTTGCCTTCAGATCTGAGGAAGAAGGTATACCCAATAGTTTCTTTGGGGTATCCTATGAAGACGCACTTTTTCGCTTTGGGTTCGAGCTTCTCAGGTTGAAGTTTCTTCACATAAGCATCGCATCCCCAAACTTTTAGAAATGATAGCTTAGGTTTCTTCCAAACCATAGTTCATATGATGTCGTCTCAATGGACTTAGACGGTGCCCAATTTAAAGTGAATGCGGCAGTCTCTAATGCATATCCCCAAAATGATAGCGGTAAGTCGGTAAGAGACATCATAGATCGCACCATATCCAATAGAGTGCGATTACGATGTTCAGACACACCATTTCGCTGAGGTGTGCCAGGCGGCGTGAGTTGTGAAACAATTCCACATTTCCTTAGATGCGTGCCTAACTCGTGACTTAAATATTCTCTACGACAATCAGATCATAGGCACTTTATGTTCCTGTCACATTGATTCTCTACCTCACTCTGAAATTCCTTGAACCTTTCAAAGGTTTCAGACTTGTGTTTCATTAAGTAGACATACCCATATCTGCTCAAGTCATGAGTGAGGGTGAGAACATAACGGTAGCCACCGCGAGCCTCGACGCTCATTGGACCGCATACATCGGTATGTATTATCTCTAACAAGTCAGTTGCTCGCTCCATTGTTCCGGAGAACGGAGTCTTGGTCATCTTGCCCATGAGGCATGGTTCGCACGTGTCAAATGATTCAAAATAAAGATACTCCAAAAGTCCATCACCATGGAGTTTCTTCATGCGTTTGACACCAATATGACCAAGGAGGCAGTGCCACATGTAAGTGGGACTATCATTATCAATCTTACATCTTTTGGTACCCACTCTATGGACATGTGTAACATCACGTTCGAGATTCATCAAAAATAAACCATTGACCAGCGGGGCATGACCATAAAACATTTCTCTCATATAAATAGAAAAACCATTATTCTCAGATTTAAATGAGTAGCCATCTCGCATCAAACGTGATCCAGATACAATGTTCATGCTCAAAGTTGGTACTAAATAACAATTATTCAAGTTTAAAACTAATCCCGAAGGTAGATGTAGAGGTAGCGTGCCGACAGCAATCACATTGACCTTGGAACCATTCCCGACGCGCATCGTCACCTCGTCCCTTGCCAGTCTCCGCTTATTCCGCATCTCCTGCTTGGAGTTACAAATGTGAGCAACTGCACCGCTATCAAATACCCAGGAGCTACTACGAGCACTGATAAGGTACACATCAATAACAAGTATATCATGTATACCTTTAACGTTGTCGGCCTTCTTATCCGCTAAGTACTTGGGGCAGTTCCGCTTCAAGTGATCGGTACCCTTGCAAAAAAAGCACTCAGTCTCAGGGTTGGGTCCATTGTTGTTCTTCTTCCCGGCAACTTGCTTACCGCGCACGACAACAGCTTTGCCGTCCTTTTTGAAGTTCTTCTTACCCTTGCCTTTCTTGAAACTAGTGGTCTTATTCACCATCAACACTTGATGCTCCTTTTTGATCTCGACCTCCGCTGATTTCAGCATCGAGTACAACTCACGAATGGACTTTCCATACCCTGCATGTTGTAGTTCATCACAAAGCTCTTGTAGCTAGGTGGAAGCGACTGGAGGATTCTGTCAATGACCGAGTCGTCCGGAAGATTAACTCCCAGCTGAGTCAAGCAGTTGTGCAACCCAGACATTTTGAGTATGTGCTCACTAACAGAACTATTCTCCTCCATCTTACAGCTGAAGAACTTGTCGGAGACGCCATATCTCTCGACCCGGGCATGAGCATGGAAAACCAGTTTCATCTCTTGGAACATCTCATATGCTCCGTGTTGCTCTAAACGCTTTTGGAGCCCCGGTTCTAAACTGTAAAGCATGCCGCACTAACCAGGGAGTAATCATCATAGCGTGACTGCCAAGCGCTCGTAATGTCTTGGTCCGCTGGGAAAATGGGTGGGTCACCTAGCGGTGCATCAAGGACATACAATCTCTTGGAAGCTATGAGGATGATCCTCAAGCTACGGACCCAGTCCGCATAGTTGCTTCCATCGTCTTTCAGCCTGGTTTTCTCTAGGAACGCGTTGAAGTTGAGGGTGACATTAGCGTTGGCCATTGGATTTACAATATAGATTGTAAAGACAATTTTAGACTAAGTTCATGATAATTACGTTCACATAATAAAATTATTTAATGAACTCCCACTTAGATAGACATCTCTGTAGTCATCCAAGTGACACATGATCCACGTCGACTAGCCCGTGTCCGATCATCATGTGAGACGGACTAGTCATCCATGGTGACCATCTCCATGTTGATCGTATCTTCTACACGACTCATGTTCGACATTTTGGTCTTCCGTGTTCGGAGGCCATGTCTGTACATGCTAGGCTCGTCAAGTCAGTGTATCGCGTGTGTAAATCTGGCTTACACCCGTTGTATGCAAACTTTAGAACCTATCACCCCCGATCATCACGTGGTGCTTCGGAACAACGATCCTTAGCAACAGTCGGTCTGGGCCGCTTCATCCCACAATACCGCCGAATCAAGATAAGACTAGTAACGACAAGCAAATTAACAAAATCGATGCCCACAATAACTTGTGTTCTACTCGTGCATAGATTCTATGCATAGACCTAGCTCATGATGCCACTTTTGGGAGACGTAGTAGTAAATCAAAAAAATTCCTATGACCACCAAGATCCATCTATGGAGAAACCAACAACGAGTAAGGGGAGATTGCATCTTCATACCTTTGAAGATCGCTAAGCGGCAGTGTTACAAGAACGCGGTTGGTGGAGTCATACTCGCAGCGATTCAGATCGTGGTGGAATCCGATCTTAGCGCCGAACAACGGCGCCTCCGCGTTCAACACACGTGCAGCCCGATGACGTCTCCTACGCGTTGATCCAGCAAGGAGGAAGGCGAGGTTGAGGGAGAGCTCCGGCAGCACGACAGCGTGGTAACAGTGGAGCTACGTGGACTCCGGCAGGGCTTCGCCAAGAGCTGTGGAGAATAAGGAAGAGGAAGGGTAGGGCTGCGCCGAGAGAGAGAGAACTCGTGTGTCTGGCAGCCCCAAAATCCTCCACTATATGTAGGAGGAGGGGGAGGGAGAGAGCAGCCCTAGGGTTCCCACCCTAGGGGCTGCGGCCGGCCCTAGATTGGACATCTGGCCGACGGCCAGGGAGGGAGTGGGGAGGGCGCAGCCCTAGGTGGGCCTTAGGCCCATCTGGGCCTAGGGTTTCCCCTCCTTCCCACCTTTCCTGTGCCTCGGGCCAGGGTGGAGGGCGCACCATCCCACTCTAGGGCTGGTCCCTTCCACTCTCGGCCCACACAGCCCTCTAGGGTTGGTGGCCCATTTGGTGGACCCCCGGAACCCTTCCGGTGGTCCCGGTATGCTATCAGTGATGCCCGAAACTCTTCCGGTGACCAAAACCTCATTTCCTATATATCAATCTTTACCTCCGGACCATTCTGAAACTCCTCATGACGTCCGGGATCTCATCTAGGACTACGAACAACCTTCGGTATCCACGTACACTATTTCCCTATAAACTTAGCGTCATCGAACCTTAAGTGTGTAGACCCTACGGGTTCGGGAGACACGTAGACATATCTGCGACACCTTTCCGGTCAATAACCAACAGCGGGATCTGGATACCCATGTTGTCTCCCACATGCTCCATGATGATTTCATCGGATGAACCACGATGTCGGGGATTCAATCAATCCCGTATACAATTCCCTTTGTCTACCGATATGATACTTGCCCGAGGATCCATCGTCGGTATCCCCATACCTTGTTCAATCTCGTTACCGGAAAGTCTCTTTACTCGTTCCGTAACACATCATCCTGTGTCTAACTCCTTAGTCACATTGAGCTCATTATGATGGTGTCTTACCGAGTGGGCCCAGAGATACCTCTCCGTCACACAGAGTGACAAATCCCAGTCTCGATTCATGCCAACCCAACAGACACTTTCGGAGATACCCGTAGTGTACCTTTATAGCCACCCAGTTATGTTGTGACGTTTGGCACACCCAAAGTATTCCTACGGTGTCCGGGAGTTGCACAATCTCATGGTCTATGGAAACGATACTTGACATTAGAAAAGCTTTAGCAGATGAACTACACGATCTTGTGCTATGCTTAGGATTGGGTCTTGTCCATCACATCATTCTCCCAATGATGTGATCCCGTTATCAACGACATCCAATGTCCATGGTCATGAAACTGTGACCATCTATTGATCAACGAGCTAGCCAACTAGAGGCTCACTAGGGACATGTTGTGGTCTATGTATTCACACATGTATTACGGTTTCCGGTTAATAAAATTATAGCATGAACAATAGACAATTATCATGAACAAGGAAATACAATAATAATCATTTTATTATTGCCTCTAGGGCATATTTCCAACAGTCTCCCACTTGCACTAGAGTCAATAATCTAGTTGCATTGTGATGAATCGAACACCCATAGAGTTCTGGTGTTGATCATGTTTCGCTCGTGAAAGAGGTTTAGTCAAAGGATCTGCGACATTTAGATCTGTATGTACTTTACAAATATCTATATCTCCCTCCTGCATCTAATCACTGATGGAGTTGAAGCGGCACTTGATGTGTCTTGTCTTCTTGTGAAACCATGGCTCCTTGGCAAGGGCAATAGCTCCAGTGTTGTCACAGAATAGAGTGTTGGGTCATGTCACCCCTGTTTGTAATACCACACTATGTTGGCTCTTATGAGTTCTTAATAAATACTTGAGTCATAGGGTTATGTTGTGATGCCATGTTGTATCTACGCATATCGTGCATATTCTGTGTATATTTTTAATGCATTGGTATGTCCAGGATTCGACACCTAGTTGTGTACCTTTAGTAGTAATCTTTATGGAGAAATGCCTCTTTGTGCTTCCCCCGAGCCTTGATAGCCTGCTACTGCTCCGGACACATTGATTGACCGACATGTATCCTTATTTGTTGTTGTGTCTGTCCCTTTGGGGAAATGTCACACAGTGTAATGGAGTCCCTATAGCCTGCTACGACTCGTCTATGTGCATTGATGACATTTATGTCCCACGGCCTAATGGAGTCCCTGTAGCTTGCTATGACTCGTCTAAACATGCTAGAGACCGACACCTGCATTGTTGGGTTACGCATGTCTATCCATGTACGGATGTGCCACTTGGGTTCTATGACTAGTCATGTCGACCTGGGTTCTTTGACATTTGAATGCTAGTGACATATTCACATACGTGAGCCAAAAGGCACAAACTGTCCTGGCCAAGGTAAGGTGGTAGCCGTGGAGATAACCGTGCGTGAGGCCGCAATGTGATGTGATGTGTTACATGCTAGATTCTTATGGCTTAGGATCGGGGTCCCGACATCAAAACTCTAAACATTCAATTTATTCAAGGATCCATATGAATGAGGGGGGGGATCTTAAAAGCTTTCAAATAAATCAATGCAGGAGAAATTGTAACCAATGATTCGTTAGTATCAAATGCTCTCTATGATCCTTATTTTCCATGATCCCTACTTTCAATGACCCTTGTTCTATAGGATCCCTGCTCATTCAATGACCCCTTTATCTGACCCTGTGTATGAACCTTTGGGGAAATTAATGCCAAAGGGGGGTAAATACCAAAGTAAAAGCTCATGCTCATACCAAAGAGGGAGAAATACTAAAGGGGAAGATATAACATTAAGGGGGAGAATATAAATAGGGGGTAACATCAAAGTTCAAGCTTATCCATAGGGGGAGAAATATCATGATTACCCGAAGCGGAGAAACACTACTTGAGGGGGAGAGAGTATATCAAATCTTATTCTATCATTTTAGGATAGAAAATATGTTTTATTCTATTTGCCTACTCATATTAGACTTGTCTCACCCTACCTACTTCCAATATCTACATGCTAGGATTCTGGGGGAGAGGAAGAATTACAATCTCATATTCAGTGGGGAAAGGTCTAAATGATCTAGGAGACATATCCATGTTAAGAAAATTTATCTTCTATATGTACTCCATATCTTGGTACTTATGACTTCTTTTGCATTTGGATTTGTAGAATACTCTTGTGTTTCCTAAAATTGTTTTCTCAAGTGTGTTTCTGCTATTAGAATGCTCAAAATCCTAGAGGTAAGTATATGCATCATATCCTTGATCAAGATGATCTCTTGATTCTTCCACACATTTTTTGCAAGTGTGAAGTCTTGAACAAGGATACACCTCATTCACATATATTTGATGCATGTAGCCAAGACACACATGACTCATCATATCCTCTCTACTATGTGTGTGTCCATGCATTCCAAAGCAACTATCCTTTAAAGGGTTTGCACACATTTAGGGGGATCAAGTCTTCGTCATGTGTATATCAAATTCTTCATTATATCTTTGCATATCTTAATTTGAATATTTGATTGTATGTTTTCGTCAATAACCAAAAAGGCGGAGATTGACAGCACATACGCTCCCTTGGTGGTTTTGATAATTCATGACAACATACATTGTCTCTTGGACTAATAGTTTTACATAGTTTATTTCAGGTTTACTCCACAGAGAGTATTGTCAAAAGGTTGTGAGGAGATTCCCCAAGAAGAAGAAGAAGAGGAAGGAATAGGATTGTCCAAGCTACAAGCATGAAGACTCTGCATTTTACTTTGTGAGAAATCACTTTGAGTCCATAGGAAAGCCAATACTATTAAAAGGAGGTGATGTAATAATGGTGAATGAAATGATCAAAATGATCAAGTGTTAACCACCAAAATCACACAGAAGCTCTCCCACAAATATTCCGTCTTAAACCCTACCACTTAAAATTGGTGCCACCAACAACATCATTTCGGCTACACTGAGTCAAAACCCTACACAGAAACCCTAGCCAAACCCACTTCTCGCTACTACCAAGTTTCATATTGGTGCAACCGAGTTTCAGTGAACAACTTATTATTGCCTCATTTACAAGAATCGGAATTTCCGAGAATTGTGAATCGGTTTCACCGAGTTGTGTAACTGCCCTCGGCCACTCATATCGGTACCACCGAGAATTCGGTCTCACGGAAAACGCCAAAGTTGACACATTTTGCACTAGTCAGTGCAACCGAGTTTTCACTCCGGTTTCACCGAGTTGGGCAATAATGTTGTAACGGTTGGATTTTTGGAGATACCTATATATACCCCTCCATCACATCCTACTCGCAAGAGAAGCACTTAGAACAGACCCACACTTCCCATATCCAAATTTCTAAGAGAGAACAACCTACCCTTTTGTCGAGGTCAAGATCATCCACTCCAACCATATGGATCTTGATTTCTAGCCTCCCCAAGTTTCTTTCCACCCAATCAATCTCTTCTACCCAAGCCAAATCTGTTAGAGAGTGACTGAGTGTTGAGGAGACTATCATTTGAAACACAAGAACAAGGAGTTCATCGTTGTTACCGCGTCTATTACCTTTTGGAGGGTGGTGCCTCCTAGATTGGTTAGGTGTCGCTTGGGATCCTCCCACTTTGTGTTTTAGAGTTGAACCAAGAATTTTGTAAGGGCAAGGAGATCGCCTACTTCGTGAAGATCTACCCTGAGTTAGGCTTGTCCTCCGTGGACGTAGGCCATCATGTTATAGACAAGGTTGCTTCTTCGTGAAACCCTTCATGGGTGGATCCCTCTATGGACTCTCGCAACCGTTACCCTCCGTGGTTGAAGTCTCCATAAATGTGGATGTACGACAACGCCACCTATCAAAACCACAGGAAAAATATTTGTGTCTACAATTGCGTTTGATCTATCTATCTCTACTCTCTTACGTATGCTTGTCTTACTTTCCAATGCCATACTTGTTGACTAGCATGTGTAGGGTGCATTAGGCTTGTTATAATTGCTAAAATCTGCCAAGCAATTAACTTGGGAAAAGGTTAGGTTTTAATTTTGTCAAGTAGTCTATTCACCCCTCCCCTCTAGACGTCTCCTCTATCGATCCCTCACCTTTTCCCATACCCTTTCCGTTCCTCTTATCCTCCTGCATGTTCTTCATCTCATAGAAACAATTCATCTTCTTATTTTTTCCATCCGGATGGTAAAGCCCTTTTCACATCCACCATTGTAATCGACTTTTCCTTGTAATCTCCAACACCACTACATTTTAACATGCTTTCCTCCCTCTCGATGTGCATGAGTAGTAGTTGGATTCTCTACAAAGTCCTCATCTTCACCATTGTTGACCCTTTGCTTCTTTGGTTTATTTTTGAATTTTTTTCTTATCCACTTCTCATGCCCATCAAGCTCATTGTTAGAACGATACAAACCATATGGGTTGCTGATGTTTTTCTATTCCTTTCGCCGTATAGAGCTTGAATTGCTTCCTCGTATTGATGTTTGGGCACTCGACTTGTCGGTTGCAACTTCACTTTCTCCTTGAATTGATCTTGGATTTTACACGAAAGATGGCTAAGAGAATCCATGGTGTCATCAGAGGGGATGCGCACAATGTTATTGTAGTACTCCTCAATGAAACTCCAAAATTTCTCCTTCGTTTTGTTGGGACTGACCATGGCATTGAGAGAGACATTGAGCCAAGCTTCACACAAGCCTTGTCTTCATCGATCTTGTAATTACTCGTCCTTAGCTTCCTATTCGCTTGACTCTCATCCATCTCCTCGATCTCCTTGACCTCATCCTCCTCATTCATCATCTCGGCTTCTCTCATTTGGTTAGAGCATATCCAGCCGGACCGCTTATATTTGTCTCAAACAACCAGGTAGGCCGTCCAGTCAGCACCCGGTCAGGAAAAAGCGACCCACACAGACGCCTTAAAGGGGCTCAAACCCCCGGGCTGACCGACACCCCTCATATCCAGCCCAAATATGGGGCGAATATGGGGGAGCCCGGGCATATTCGGGAACACCCGCCATGTCAGCCCGACCCACCACGGACCCAACAAATACCCCATTCAAGAAACCCTAGACATCCGATACTTAACTGTCCATCCGCTCCACTTCCATTCCCCCACATTCCGATACGATGGCCGGCGACGAAAGCAGCTTGATGGATCGAACGTCAATGTGGAGGAGGTGGCCCTCTCCATCGCGTTGCGCCGGTCGCTGCAGGACCAAGGCGGCCCTGGCAGCGGTGGATCTTCATCCTTTGTGCCCGCTGCCCGTCGATGGAGGACCGACGATGTCGTCGGCCCTTACCGCGTGGCGCAACTCCGGCCGCTCCCTCTGAGGCCGGTCCACTCCATGTCAGGTACGCCGCCCACCTACACCACCTTCTATTCCAGAAGCGGTGCCCGACCATCGTTGGGTCCTCGTGCCCATGTCGGGGATGGGGCGCACGAGGATGCCGAAGTCCGAGGCGCGTGCAGCCCACCGTGCGCGACATCGGGCGAGGGAGAGGGGGGAGGCACTGGCCGCACGATGTTCGACCTCGAGCGCGTCGGTCAACCCCAAGACACTTTCTCACGTACGTCCAACATCGCTCGCTAACGACGGCGGGGATAGATGCGCGCCACCTCCGCCGCAAGAATTCGACGCGCTCCGAGTGGCCATCCAGTTGTGGGAGCGCGAGGCACCAAAAGAGGCGGCATCGAAGGCGAAAGTGGCCCGCCACGTGATGGAGCAAGACCGCCTCCTCCGCAGGCTGTCCGGCATGCGGTGCAGCTCCAACGAGGACGACGATGCCTCCACCTCCGGTTCCGATGACGATGACAACAATGCTCCATCGCGCGCCGACGCCTACACGGAGGAGGGGCATAGCCGCGTGGATGACCCGAAAGGGGAATGGGCCAACGAGGAATGGTGATTTCCTCCGCTCTTCCCCGTTTGTTTATATTTTAGTATGTTTAATTAGTTTGTAGTTTGGATTTGCCGATGAACTCCGATAAATTATGCTGCTTTTATTCGGCGACGCAATCAGATCCGATGAACTGTGTTTGACCTACTTTGTTTACATAGTGTTGCATGGGTTGTATGGATATGAGTGTTCAGATATGAAGGACGCGGATGTGGAAAGGCAACAAATAAGACGTGCTTGATCATTGTCTACAGACGCGCCCGGACATGACCGCGGGCGTATGAGGGTTCATATTAGCAAGTTCCAGCTGTAGATGCTCTTATATGGCATAGTCATCGCAATGTCAGTGAGCCCAAGTGTGTGGCTTGAATTTCAATTCATTGATAAAAGCCTTGGCATAATTGTCTATTTCCTCACTACAAAAAAAAGGAAGAATGCATCAGTCAATATCAAACAATGCATCACCATACTAAAGCAAATGCAAACAATAAAACAAAAGGAGATTTTTCTTTTAACTTGGGGAAATTTCAAAGAGTATCCCCCCATCGCTTGTGTTGTCCGAATCCATTCCATCCTCTTCCTCTGACGGTGTAGGGGTCGACCAGATACACTGTCACTCATCCGCCGTTGAGCTTCAGCGCGCGTGTCATTCTTCTCCGGTGGCAAATTTCCACCGGCCGGTCCCACGTGAAAGCTCCTGCATGCGTTTTGACTCCCGCCGCAACGCCTATGCTCAGCCATCCATCCATAGTTCTCTGCCGCTTCAAGGACTCGCACTGCCATTTTTTTCAACAAGACGACGGCGGCGAGGAAAGGAACGTACTTGGTACGATTCGTCCGGCAGGTACCGCCGTACCGGTAGCTATCGGACAGTGTACGTGGACTCCAGCTTTGTCCTCGCACGTACTGCTGCGGCCTCATCGTCACCAGTTATCCTTTGATTGTTCCACAAACATAGAAGAGTAGACCGGACCGAGCATGGTGGATTGCACCGTTGCCCATGACCGCCTTTTCTCCGTCGATGATCGGATCGGATCCCCTTGTCGCCATGACCGTCGCGGAAACGTCCGTCGTAAAGTTTCGGTTGCTAAACCGGGGGCCGCGCTGAACGCTGCTGCTAAGTGAGATGCAGGCATTATCTACTCTTGGTTGCTAGAAGATTTGCACGCGCCGATCAGTCCACGTTGGTTCGCCTCTCACGATCGATCGGTGCGAGTGAACTCTGCACCCCCTGTGTTTCTCTGCACCTTGAACTGCTCGTACTGTAGTAGTAGTAAGTATGAGGAAAAAGGAGGACAGGATCGCGGCACGTAGCATTCATATGGCACGGGACAGTTGTGGTCAGCAACTAATATCGCCTTCCCTCTTTAGTTTTTTCTGGCGGCTGGAGTGCCGGCATGGCATGGCCACTTGCCGTCGCTGTTCTGACAGTAATGGCGATGTCATCTGCGGGCAGGAGGGACAAGAGACGAGCTCTAGGCTTCTACTGTAAGCAACCGCCAACCAGCGACAGGGCATGCTCCCGACTAAAATCAGCAAGTCAGTATGCTCGTCGCAATCAAGCAAGCACGGCCGAACGTGTACCAAGACTCCGGCGGTATTTCCCGGCGCCACTGGCAGGCCCGTTGACGCGACGACCGCCCCCGCGAATACGATCAGTCTGATCCCCAAGGCCACACACGGCTCCGCTGAACACCGATAAACAAGTCCCTAAACCCTTCCTCCACCGGCCTCCGCTGTCACGCAGCGCCATCTTTCCCGCTACACTTGTCTTTGAAAGCAACCCGCCCGCCCGCCCGCCCGCCCGAGACTTTTTTGCGCCGTGGAACGTTCCACCGCGAGCTTGCTCACGTGCGTGCGTGCCTGCCGGCCCCGCCCTGGCCGCCTATAAGAATCCGCCGGCTCTGTCTCCCAAATTACACCGTGCTTTCCTCCTTGCCCATCGCCGGTTCCCTTCTCTCCACCCGCCAAGGTTCGTCAGTTGGTCAGTGCTTGCTGGGTTGGATCCATGGCGGAGAAGAAGGTTTGCTGCTTACAGTCGACCCAATTGAGATTTCTCTCTCTCTCTCTCTCTCTCTCTCTCTCTCTCTCTCTCTCTTTCTGAATTCTGATTTCAGTTACGGGCTCTTGATTGCTGATCTTGTTCTCTTGTTTATCGGTTGTGCTGAATTCTGAATTCAGGTTGTGCTGAAGCTGGACGTGCACGACGACAGGAAGAAGCAGAAGGCGATCCAGGTCGTCTCCACCCTCCACGGTAATACTCCCCTGCTTCTCCTTCTTCTCCGGTTCCGTCGTGATCGGGGAGAGGGCTGCCCAGGATTTCCATCGTAACGCACCAGACCAGTCTGTCATCATGCGGCTAACCGACAACTACTGCTCTTCCTCAGGCATCGACCAGATCGCCGTGGACACGAAGGACCAGAAGATGACGGTCATCGGCACCGTCGACCCTGTCGTCCTCGTCGAAAGGCTGCGCAGCAAGTTCTTCCCCACGGCACAGATGCTCTCCGTCGGCCCGGCCAAGGAGGAGAAGAAGGACGCGGCCAAGAAGGAAGACGATAAGAAGAAGGACGGCGACAAGGACGCGGACAAGCCGGTGGCTTACCCGCCCTACTGGTACGGGCTGCCGCCGCCGTACCACCTGCACCCGTACCACCACGCCCACGGCGCCGAGGAGGACCCCAACTCGTGCGTCATCTGCTAAAATCGGCGCGCGCCGCCGATTTCCTCCCTTGTACATTTTATAGCTGGCCGTGTGCTACCCGCCGATCGATCCCGCCTGCCACGGTGATCGACGACGGCGTGCGCTATACATAAGGATTTTAGGCCGGGGGTCGCTGACCCGGCGTGTGTGCATCTGCAGAGTTTATAAAGTGCAGATATGGAATGGAATCACAGTGTGGAGAAAGGTCCAATAGAACTGCTTACTTGGATTTTTCAGAGAAAGTTCATGGATTGGTCCTCAAAGAAATCCTAAAAAAGAATTTTTAGATCAAGTAAAAAAAATACAGTTGGTCAATGGTGACAACAAAGTGCTGAAATAAATAAAACGGAGGCGCGGCAGATTAAGAGATTCATGAACAATATAATGAGATCGGTAAAAAAAGTCCAGGCGGCTTGCTAGATTGGTCTCGCGTGCATCTTTAAATTTAACAACAGAAACTCAGAAGCTGTCTGGCTGTGCTCCACCTGAGAGTCGCTTTCAGGCAGTCAGATGAAAACGCGAACATGTTTTCGAGCTTTTGGACCGGCTTTAATGATGCGCTTAAGCCCCATTGGCAGTTCCCTCACAAGTCCTAACACATGATTAGGACATAATAGATACACACTAGCAGTGCATCTCACAAGACATGCATTGTTAACTACAGGTCTTAATCTCTGCCCTAACAACATGGAGTTTTCAATTACAACCAACATCTTGTGCGTTCTACCGACGGCTGCGAAGCCGTCGCATTTTAGCCGCTCATTAATATATTCGTTTGACCTTGGCTTTGTGATTACCTTACACCCTTTTTTGCCGTTTAAAAAAACTTCACACCCTTTTAGGATCGATGAAACCACACTCTTAAATCACTTGATAAGGTGATTCTCAAAAAAAAAGTTGATAAGGTGTCTGTCTAAAAGAAAATTATTTACTCTATAAAAAAATATACTCCAATCACGCGATAAGGAGTGCTTCATTTTGTTAGGAGGGACAAAGATCATAGTACTCCTCAAAAAAAAAAAGATCATAGTACCAACAAGTCGTACCCACAGGCAACATAATTTAGTACTACTCTCCAACAAGGCAACAAATATGTGTCTGAGTTTTTCACCCAATTAGCTGTTGCTTCATCCTCACAAGTTTACATGAAAATGGTAAAAACCGATAAATATGTCGCAAGGCAATAGCTGATGTGTGAAGCGTAACAAAAATAGTTACATGGAGTAAAATAAGTCACAAAGTTACAACTAAAGGTAAAAGGTAAATAAAAAGAAGATATAGAAACATTGGATTCAGATTAGCAAATTCCAACGAAATCTCAACACGAGACCCTCATTTTACTTTTCCATTGAGGTGCCCAATGCTCTCCTCATATTTGTTTACTTGCACCAACCACAGGCACCAACCTAAAAAATCTAGTCGTGCGAGGTACTTAGCTGTCAGTGACAACTCCAGCTTTGTCCTCGCATGGACGGATGTTGTTGCATTGCATGCATCACCAAGAATTCTCCTCCCATTATTCTACAAACCACACCGGCATTTTCTCCGTGAAAAAGAACGGAGGAGTTGAACGTTGAAACTTTCCCGCGGAGCATGCATTATGGATTGGAACATACTGTCACACTCCTTTCCCACGATAAACCTTGCTTGCCAAGGTAACGCGGCGTCCACGTCCTGCCAGAACGAATCGCTATCGTTTCTATATTTCTTTTTCGTCCGGCGACGCCACTGACGCACGTATGCATTTGGATTGGATTGGGTTGGGTTAGCGGCTAGGTTCTCTCGCGCACATTGCCTTTAGAGTTGCTTTCAGCGAGTGATTTATAGGAGAACCTAAAAGGTATAGAGATTCCTAATACCATGATAAGGATGTAATGTTGTAATACATTGTTAACCGCCCATCTCGCAAAATATACGTTGTTAACTGCGGGTCATAATCGCTTCCCTAACTACATGGAGTTTTGAAGAACACCAGACGACTTTTGTGTTCTATCGGCGACTGTGAATCCAGGTACATTACATCCGTCCATCATCTGAATATCCCGTATATTTTATTTGTTTACATCTTTATTGTTGACTTTGTGATAGCTCTACATCAGCTCCTGTTGTTTTTTTTCATGCTAAGAAGTCAGATCCACACCTCGCGATGGTGTGGCAGCTAACTGGGTGGACAAGTCGCGTCTTCGTTCTCTGCATATTTGACATGGTATGAGCCGCTTAGTGTGGGGTGTGGCTATGTTGGGTATATTAGCAATTTTTCGATTAATTTAATCCATGACTAAATCATGAGCATAGCCTTGATAGAATTAATCACATACAGATTACAGATCATGTAAACAAGTACTACACATATAGTAAAAACATCTATGCATATAGCTAGTATTGATAAGACATAAAAGAGTAAGAGCTGGATAAATGAATTATACCCTTAGTAGGCCAGGACAAAGATACGATGGCGACAGAGGTGTCTTCGGCGGCCTTCTTTTTGGCTTCAAGTTTCTCGGCGGCGAGTCGGTCGGCTTTGGATTGCAGATTGTCGATGTCAAAACCGGCGGATCTCGGGTAGGGGGTCCCGAACTGTGAGACTAGAACCGATGGTAACAGAAGACGAAGGCGACACGGAGTTACCCAGGTTCGGGCCCTCCTATGGAGGTAATACCTTACGTCCTGCTTGGTTGTATTGATGATATGGGGGTTACAGAGTTGATCTACCTCGAGATCGAATAGCTAACCCTAGATGAGTTGTCCTTCCTCTACAACCTAAAACCCTCCGGTTTATATAGACACCGGGGGTACCTAGGGTTTACACATGGTTGGTTACATGCCGGAGAGATAAACACGCCTATCTGGAGGTGACAATCTTGGAGAACACGCCATGGCTCTTCGAAGCTTCCACCCTGGCATCGAGGCCCTTGATCGTCCCATGGCCACCCTGCGGCCCATACAGTCCGGCCCGTGGGAAACAGGTTGGCCGCCCGAGGACCCCTAAATCCAGGACTCCCTCAGTAGCCCCCGGACTAGTCTTCAACGCCGATGTATATCCGGATGGTCTTTATAGTCTTCGGCTTGCAAGGCGAGTCCCATACTCCTTTTTTATCCGGCAACCGACCAGTTATCGGTGAAATCCCAAGCGCCACGGGCTCTCCAAGTCCATTATATTAACCGACAGCGTTCCTCGATTCTCGCGCATCGTGGGGAGGCGAGCGGTTCAGCGATTTTTTTACGGGGCTGCCCTTCCGTAATGTAGGCCACACCCATTTAATCAAATAGGATCGCGGTTTAAACCACCTCCACCTTCTTCTCCCCAACGGAAAACTCCTAAAGGAAGATCCACGAAAAACATGGAAAGCGTCCCCATCTCTTTCGCGCACCCCTACGTCTCACGTCTTGGGGACTAGACCGGCTGCTCCGTGTCGCTTCTGCGGCTGCATAATCTGGAGACCCAGGGGTATCTCCCTTCTTTGGATCTGGCAGTGAGTGATAACCCACAAGTATAGGGGATCGCAACAGTTTTCGAGGGTAGAGTATTCAACCTAAATTTATTGATTCTACATAAGGGGAGCCAAAGAATATTCTCGAGTATTAGCAGCTGGGTTATCAATTCAACCACACCTGAAAGACTTAATATCTGCAGCAAAGTATTCAGTAGCAAAGTAATATGGTAGTTACGGTAACTGTGGCAAAGTGATAGTAGCAGTTTTGTAGTGTTTGTATTAGCAGCAACGGAAAAGTAACTTAGCAAAGATCAATATATGAAAATCCAGTAGGCAATGGATCAGTGATGGATAATTATGTCAGATGGCATTCATCATGCAACAGTTGTAACATAGGATGACACAGAACTAGCTCCAATTCATCGATGTAATGTAGGCATGTATTCCATATATAGTCATACGTGCTTATGGAAAAGAACTTGCATGTCATCTTTTGTCCTACCCTCCTGTGGCAGCGGGGTCCTATTGGAAACTAAGGGATATTAAGGTCTCCTTTTAATAGAGAACCGGACCAAAGCATTAGCACTTAGTGAATACATGAACTCCTCAAACTACGGTAATCACTGGAAAGAATCCCAATTATTGTCACCCTGGGGGATGCGGATCATAACTCGTAATATGTGTCTACAACTTGCAAGATAGGATCAAGAACACACATGTATTCATGAAAACATAATAGGTTCAGATCTGAAATCATGGCACTCGGGCCCTAGTGACAAGCATTAAGCATAGCAAAGTCACATCAACATCAATCTCAGAACATAACGGATACTAGGGATCAATCCCTAACAAAACTAACTCGATTACATGATAAATCTCATCCAACCCATCACCGTCCAGCAAGCCTACGATGATATTACTCACGAACGGTGGGGGGCATCATGGAATTGGTGATGAAGGATGGTTGGTGATGACGAAGGCATCGATTTCCCCTCTCCGGAGCCCAAAACGGACTCCAGTTCTGGTCTCCGAGGAAGAACAGGAGGTGGCGATGGCTCCGTATTGTGAAACGCGATGAACTCTTCTCTCTGATTATTTTTCTCCCCGAATAGGAATATATAGAAGTGGAAACAAGGTCGGAGGAGCAGCAGGGGGCCCACAAGCCTACCCGGCGCGCCCTAGGGGGGTGGGCGCGCCCACCAGGCTTGTGGCCAAGTGGTGGGCCCCTGCAGTTGATTCTTTCGCCAGTATTTTTTATTAATTCCAAAATATTCTCCGTAAATTTTCAGGTCAATCCGAGAACTTTTATTTCTACACAAAAATAACACCAAGGCAATTCTGCTGAAAATGGCACCAGTCCGGGCTAGTTCCATTCAAATCATGCAAATTAGAGTCCAAAACAAGGGCAAAAGAGTTTGGAAAAGTAGATACGTTGGAGACGTATCAGTGACCCGCGCAGGCTTAACATCCTACAACAACGAGGTTTTCGTGGAGCGTTTCCCCAATCCTCAAAGGGGCGAACGCGTATGCTTCGTGCCCTTCCTCCTGTGGGGTCTCAGGTTTCCCATCCATCCGTTCCTGAGGGGATTTGTTGGAATTCTATGGGATCCAACTCCACCACCTTACCCCGGGATCAATCCTGCACATCTCGGGCTTTGTAGCCCTCTGTGAGATGTTCCTGGGTTGCGAGGCGTATTCGAGCTATGGAGGAAGTACTTTTGTCTTGTCCCTCGAACTCGGGACAAGGCAATCTTGGAGGTCAGCGGAGCCGAAGTATGCCGTATAGCGGGGACAGGATATCCAGTGGGTACACCGAAGGAATCCAAAGAATGGACTTCGTAATGGTTTTATATTGAAGACGTCCCCCTGTTCGAGCTAGCTCGAAGAGGTCTGCCCGAATATTCTAACACTCCTTTGAAGAAAAGGTACAACTGGCGGCCGAAGAGCTCATCCCAAGAGGATAGCGTTGAAGTACAATGTTTGGCGACCCAGGTGCGAATGCTTAGCCACCACAACCTGACACTGCCCGATGTCATGGCTGCCGCCATCACCCGGTGCATACAACCTCTACAACAGAGGATACATCCCCTCTGGCGCTACAACGGTACAAGTGACACCACTCGCTACCGGTGATAGGGACCCACCAACCAAATGGTGCTGGCCGCCGCCCTTGCCGACCTATATAAAGGAGAGCAAGAAGATTTTATTCATCGAACAACTAAGGAAGGGTATTCAAGCCATAATCCCGTCGAATGGGTCAGCCTTTCTCCCCTGCGAACATAGTTTGGGGTTTCCATTTCGTCCTTCAGTTGACCGAAGCTTTTAACCTTTCACGGACAGGAATGGATGGGCTTTATCAAGACAGTCAACCGTCCGGCGCCCCAGCCCGAAGACTATTCGCACGATGATGATCCGGGTTTTCACGAGGACCCGGATCTTTCAATTGATTTTGAAGATGGGGTCTTCTATTACGAGAGCGTCGATCAATATCTAGTGGCTATCATAGCCGATTACCCTAGATCATTCTCCATTCCCACAACAGGCAGGAAGAAGAAGAGCTCGTCCCACAAGAGGCAAGCATCCAATAGCGCACCAAACGTGTCGGCCCCTACTCCCAAGCACCGTAGATCCGTGCGCCATACAGCGACAACCGAAACTGCACCCAGATGGGAAGCCAACACGGGCCCAACCAATGAGCCAGACGTGGGGACGAATTCGCCTGCTCACTCAACCCGAAGGTATTTTGTTCGTCTATCTGCTTACTTTCACAATTAATAGATTCTTACGACAGTTTCCATCGAAACACTTAGGCGAAAAGCCGAAGCTTCGCCTGCCAAAGAGATCGCCAAGGTGTCCGGCAGCGCTCCAAATTCCAGAGCTACAGCTCATGCCGACCCTGCTGTAGAGGCCCCTATGGCCAATCCGGCACCCGTTGATTCTGGTGATGGTGCGTCTGTCACTAAATCGGAAGTACGAAGCGCCATGAATCACCGGCAATGACAAGAGGCCCTGCGTCACCCGGTGTTTTCCGAACAAGAGTTCGACGCCCTACGCACAGCGGACGTGCATAGAGGCGCAGCCCGAGCTGGGTTCGGCGAGGCCCTGAAGATGATATCGACCAATTTGCAGGTAAGTAATTGGCTTGAAAGAGTCCGGACACTCGTGTGAACCCAGTAGCCCCCGAGCCTTAAATTGGTTCGGAACAAGCGATTTGAGGGTCCTTATGATGTTTTGCTGCTATCGCAGGCTTCGAAGCGACAAAACGAGCAACTGACCAAGGAGCTAGCGGACAGCCAATCACAGGTACAATATGTGAAGGCAGAGTTGGAGCAAGTGAAGAGCTTTACCCAGGAGGCCCATGGTGAGTATACCAGTGCTACTAATTTCTAGCAAATGTCCATGCTAACGCAAGGATTCTATTTAGCAGTTAAATCGATAGGCATATGCAAAAGGAGCTAGAGGAAGCCCGAGAAGCTGAGCGGTACGCCGAGTCTCAACACGAGGTTGGTTGTCGTGTTGTGAGCCGCCTCCAGGAACAAAAGAAGCGACAACTCGAGAAAATTGAGAATTTAAAAGCTCAATTGGCCCAGGCCCAAGAAGAAAACTAGAAGTTACAGAGGGGCATGTTCGGTAAGTTTGATTCCGATGTTTAGTAAGTATGTCCTATAAAGGAAGTTAAATAAGCATGACTTTGCCTCATATGTAGGCCTCCTGACCGGGCATCCTAAAGAAGAGATCGGGTCCTTCTGGGGGAATCTGTTAAAAGAGCTTTCTGCTCTTCACGAGCGTGCCCGCAAAACGATAAAAATCATGGTAAAGGCGCTATGGCCTGCCGAGAAGCCTCTGGAAGGAATGACCAAACTAGTCGATCGATTCATGGGAGCCCGAAGTAGGTTCGAGCTGTGGAAGACATCGGCCTGCCAGGAGGGAGCACGGGAAGCATGGGCAATGATCAAGACCCGTTATACCGTACTTAATCCTGAGCGTATGGCTCGGGTTGGCCCGGTGGGATCGGATGGGCAAGAAGTACCACTCCACCTGGTGTATGACCAGGTGATGCCTGCCGCCCGTCTGTCACGAGAAGATTGCTCCCCAGATACGATAATCGACAATCTCGACTAGCAGTCGAATGAGTAATTTTTTATACTTTTGTGTGAACAATCAAGTTCTTACTCTATCTGTGTTGTAAACTTTGTCTTAACTGACCATCGGCTTCTCCCTCCTGTGCGAAGATCTCGGGAGTGTTCCTCGTAATTTGTCACCCTATAGGGGCGAACTGTGTTTAGGGGACCAGGCAATCCGTCCATGTGGTACGAGTGGACAGAAAGCACACAGAGAGGTATGTTATATTACTGCTTAGCATAAGAAACATCTTCCGAGGAAAATAGTACCCCCATCGGTACCTTTCTTGGGGATTCTACGAAGATCGTAGGTAGGGTCCGCATACTACTAGTATGCGGTTAAGGGCCTTTAAGAAGGAGGAAGCCCAAAAGCGTGCTGATATTAACCATCACCATATTAAGTGTTTTCGTCACAGCCGACCAACTGTCTACGTAAGATAGCTAGCTTTCGGCTTCACCCGTCTAAGGTACGTATCCGGAAAACCTAGTCGTAACCATCGCAAAGATGATCCCTTTACCCTCTAGCCGAACAATCGGGAACTTAGAGGGCAAACACAGGAGCGAGGCAACCCAACTTGGCAAAGTCTTAGGTCGAATTGATGCATATGATGGCTTGAAAGTGACAAAGGAAACGTATGTACACGATAAGTGTAAATAAATGCTTATAATATAAAAGTGGTGGCTTTTGGAAGAAGCCCCCAGGTGCTATGTTCGGATTTAACACTTGATGGTGTAAGCCGATAACCTTAGTACAATATCGGTTGAACCGAACATGGAAAGAAAAAGGAAAAATTCAATCATACCAAACAATACAGTGGGAGGGGAAAGAAAAAACAGAAGGAAAAAGGTAAAAAGGGAAAAATGCTAAAGTATTTAGACGACACCGGTTTATCCGTAGAAGCGTCGAAGACAAGCTGCGTTCCTTGGGTTCGGTTCAAGGCGGTTGTCTGATGGGTTTCGAAGACAGTAGGCTCCTCCCATGAGTACTTCGTCAATTATGAAGGGCCCCTACCATTTGGGGTTGAGTTTATGCTTCTGCTTCTCCGGGAGTCATAAGACGAGTTTGCCTACATTATATGTTTTTGCCCTGACCGCCCTACTCTGGTAATGTCGGGCCTGCGGTTGGTAAAAAGTAGAGTGAGCCCGAGCTATGTCACGCTCTCCTTATAAGGCGTCCAGGTCGTCCTGCCGATCTAACTCGGCTTCCTTTCCCTTGTACATGTGCAACCTTGGTGCGTCGTATATAATGTCGCAGGGGAGGTCTGCCTCTGCCCCATAGACCATGAAGAACGGTGTATATCCCGTTGATCTATTCGGGGTGGTGCGTAGACCCCATAAAACGGAGTCGAGCTCCTCCACCCAATGACAGTCGGACTCATGAAGAGGTCAGACCAAACGTGGCTTAATGCCGCTCATAATGAGGTCGTTTGCTCATTTGACTTGTCCATTGGTCTGCAGATGATAGACTGATGCGTAATCCAGCTTTATGCCCATTTTTGCGCACCAGTCCTTGACCTCTTGGGCCGTGAAGTTGGATCCATTATCCGTTATTATACTATGCAGGACACCATAACGGTGTACCACACCAAAGATAAAGTCGATCACTGGTCCAGACTTGGCCGATTTGACAGGCTTTGCCTCAATCCATTTGGTGAAGTTGTCGACCATGACCAGTAGGTATTTATTCTTCTTGGTCCCCCTTTAAGGGGTCCGGCCATGTCTAGCCCCTAGACCGCGAAGGGCCAAGTGATCGGAATAGTCCAAAGAGCTATTGGGGGCATGTGACTTTGATTTGCAAAGAGTTGACACCTCACGCAATGTTTGACAAGCGACTGGGTGTCCGTCCGAGCTGTAGGCCAAAAGAACCCCGCTCAGAAGGCCTTGTTGACTAAAGCTCTTGTCACGGCATGGTGGCCGCCCATGCCTGCGTGGACTTCGGCTAGGAGCTCTCGTCCTTCTTCCTCAGATATGCACTGCTGTGATACTCCGGTGGTGCTTTTCTTGTATAACTCAGCCTCGTGTATTTTGTAGGCCTTGGATCGCGGAACTATGTGTCGTGCCTCTATATGGTCATCGGGGAGTTCCTTGCAAAGAAGGTAGGTGAGGAAGGGCTCTGTCCATGACGTAGTTACTGCCATTACCTGATGGGCCGAAGGCGTTTCGTCCAGTACGGAGTCGCCAATGATTTGATCATCTGGTTCGTTTATAGGGGGGAACTTTGTCCGCCGCATTAAGACCGACGCCCTTGTCATCGTCCTGCCACACGACGGATGGCTTAAAGAGCCGTTCCAGAAAAGCGTTTCTCGGGATAGTGTTGTGTTTGGCTCCCATACGAGCCAGTATGTCGGCAGCTTGGTTGTTGTTGCTGGTGTCGTGGTGAAATTCCAACCCCTCGAACCATGCGGATATCTTTAGGATGGTGTTTCTATACGCCGCCATCTTTGGGTTTTTGGAGTCGAATTTGCCATTAATTTGGGAGATGGCCAAGTTGGAGTCTCCCCGTACCTCTAGCCGTCATATGCTCATTGATACTGCCATCCAAAGACCATGTAGGAGAGCTTCGTATTCGGCTGCGTTATTGGAGTCGGCATACATGATCTGCAACACGTATCGCACGTTGTTGCCTGTGGGGGATGTGAGCATAGCTCCTGCCCCCAGTCCGGCCAAGGTTTTGGATCCATTGAAGTACATTGTCCAATGGGAGTATGCACTATATTCCTTGGGGAGTTCGGCCTGTGTCCATTCAGCCAGGAAGTCTGCCAATACCTGAGATTTTATGGCACGGCGTGGCTTATAGGCTATTTCAAATGGACGGAGCTCAATGGCCCACTTAGCTATGCGGCCGGTGGTGTCCCTGTTGTTGATTATATCGTTCAGGAGCACTTTAGATGCTACCGTTACCACACACTCTTGGAAATAATGTCTGAGTTTCCTTGATGACATAAACACTGTATAGGCTATATTTCGGTAGTGCGAGTATCTGGATTTGCACTGCGGTTGGTTCTTCTGACACGTAATAGACCGGCTTCTGAGTCCGGAACTTGTGTCCCTCCTCCTCTCGTTCAATAACTAGCACCACGCTGACAACTTGGTTGGTGGCCAATATGTATAATAACATGGGCTCACAGGCGCCCGATGCTGTGAGGATGGGATTGGTTGCCAGTAGTGTTTTGATTTCCTCTAACGCAGCCGCTGCTTCGTTGGTCCAGTCAAAATTGTTGGTCCGTTTTAGCAGCTTATAGAGCGGTAGAGCTTTCTCTCCGATGCCGGAGATAAAGCGACTTAACGCCACTACACACCCAGCTAGCCTCCTCTGGACATGCTTTAGCTTTGTAGGAATTGCAAGTTCTGATAGAGCACGAATTTTAACCGGATTCACTTCTATTCCTCTATGGGAGACAATGAATCCAAGCAGTTTACCAGAGGGAACTCCGAATACACATTTTTCCGGTTTGAGTCGTATGTCATACTCGCGTAGGCTGGCAAAGGTTTGTCGTAGGTCGTCAATCAACTGGCTGACGTGTTTGGTTTTAATTACCACGTCGTCCACGTATGCCTCGACTGTTTTGCCGACCTGTGTCGCGAGACACGTTTGGATCATGCGCTGCTATGTAGCCCTAGCATTTTTAAGCCCGAAAGGCATCATGTTCAAGGAGAATGGCCCGTAGGGGTAATGAATGTGGTTGCCGCTTGATCGGATTCCTTCATTTTGATTTGATGGTATCCGGAATAGGCGTCGAGGAAACACAATGAATTGTGTCCGACTATGGCATCGATGATCTAGTCTATTCATGGTAAGGGGAAAAGGGTCCTTAGGGCAGGATTTGTTAAGGTCTTTGAAATCGACACACAGTCGCCAGGACTTGTCTTTCTTTGGTACCCTCACTAGGTTTGCCAACCATTCGGGGTGCTTAATCTCCTGAATGAATCCGACCTCTAGTAGCTTGGCTAATTCTTCACCCATAGCTTGTCGTTTGGGTTAGGAGAAGCGACGCAGAGTCTGCTTGATGGGCTTAAAGCCCGCGATAATGTTCAGACTATGCTCGGCGAGCCGTCGTGGGATTCCAGGCATATCTGAAGGATGTCAGGCAAAGATGTCCTAGTTTTCTCGGAGAAAGTTCCGCAGAGCCTCATCCAGAAGGGGATCGAGCTGAGCGCCAATGGACGTTGTCTTATTGGGGTCCGTCGGATGCACTTGAAACTTGACGATTTCCTCTGCGGGTTTGAAGGACGTGGGCTTGAGACTTTTGCTAAGGATCACATCTTCCTTGTCAACCGTTCACCGTAGTGCGGTCAGTTCTTCGACAGTGAAAGTCTCAGCTAATGCCTCAAGGGCGAGCACTGTCGTCTTGTTTTTGGCCTGAAGGGCTATGTTCGGATCACTAGCGATTGTGATCACTCGATTTGGTCCTGGCATTTTCAGTTTCATGTACCTATAATGGGGTATGGCCTGGAATTTTGTGAAGGCGTCACGTCCCAATAAGGCGTGGTAGCCGCTTGGGAAGGGCACGATGTGGAAGAGAAGTTCTTCGGATCGGTAGTTTTCGGGCATGCCGAACACAACGTCCAAGACGATACGTCCGGAACCACGCGCCTCTTTCCCATGGATTATCCCTTGGAAATTTGTATTGCTATGTTTGATGCGAGATCGGTCGAACTGCATTTTTTCCAAGGTGCCTTCGTATACAAGGTTTAGACCACTGCCGCCATCCATTAGCACCTTATGAAGCCTGTAACCATCGATGATGGGATTCAAGAGTAGTGCGGCCGGTAAGTGACCGGGAAGAATGACCGGCTGGTCAGTATCTCTAAAGGTAATCGATATGTCTGCCCATTGATAACCCACAAGTATAGGGGATCGCAACAATTTTCGAGGGTAGGGTATTTAACCCAAATTTATTGATTCGACACAAGGGGAGCCAAAGAATATTCTCGAGTATTAGCAACTGAGTTGTCAATTCAACCACACTTGAAAGACTTAATATCTGTAGCAAAGTATTCAGTAGCAAAGTAATATGGTAGTAACGGTAACTGTGGCAAAGTGATAGTACCAGTTTTGTAGTGATTGTAACAGTAGCAATGGAAAAGTAACTTAGCGAAGATCAATATATGAAAAGCTCATAGGCAATGGACCAGTGATAGATAATTATGTCAGATGGCATTCATCATGCAACAGTTATAACATAGGGTGACACAGAACTAGCTCCAATTCATCAATGTAATGTAGGCATGTATTCCATATATAGTCATACGTGCTTATGAAAAAGAACTTGCATGACATCTTTTGTCCTACCCTCTTGTGGCAGCGGGTCCTATTGGAAACTAAGGGATATTAAGGCCTCCTTTTAATAGAGAACCGGACCAAAGAATTAGCACTTAGTGATTACATGAACTCCTCAAACTACGGTAATCACCGAAAAGAATCGCAGTTATTGTCACCCTAGGGGATGCGGATCATAACTCGTAATAGGTGTCTACAACTTGCAAGATAGGATCAAGAACACACATATATTCATGAAAAGATAATAGGTTCAGATCTGAAATCATGGCACTCGGGCCCTAGTGACAAGCATTAAGCATAGCAAAGTCATAGCAACATCAATCTCAGAACATAGTGGATACTAGGGATCAATCCCTAACCAAACTAACTCGATTACATGATAAATCTCATCCAACCCATCACCGTCCAGCAAGCCTACGATGAGATTACTCACGAACGGTGGGGAGCATTATGGAATTGGTGATGAAGGATGGTTGGTGATGACGAAGGCATTGATTTCCCCTCTCTAAAGCCCAAAACGGACTCCAGATCTGGTCTCCCGAGGAAGAACAGGCGATGGTGGCGGCTCTGTATCGTGAAACGCGATGAACTCTTCTCTCTAATTTTTTTTCCTTGACAAATAGGGTTATATGGAGCTGGAGAGGAGTTCGGAGGAGCCACGAGGGTCCCACAAGCCTACTCGGTGTGGCCAGGGGGGTGGTCGCGCCTAGCAGGTTTGTGGCCTGCGGGTGGCCCCCCTCAGGTTAATTCTTGCGCTAGTATTTTTAATAATTCCAAAAATATTCTCCATAAATTTTCAGGAAGATCCGAGAACTTTTATTTCTGCACAAAAATAACACCAAGGCAATTCTGTAGAAAATAGCGTCAGTCTGGGTTAGTTCCATTCAAATCATGCAAATTAGAGTCCAAAACAAGGGCAAAAAAGTTTGGAAAAGTGGATACTTGGACACGTATCAACTCCCCCAAGATTAAACCTTTGCTTGTCCTCAAGCAATTCAGTTGATAAACTGAAAGTGATAAAGAAAAACTTTTACAAACTTTGTTTGATCTTGCTGTTGTAAATATGTCTAACTTATGTTCAGATTTTCAGCAAAGATTATAAACTAACCACATTCACAATAACATTTTGGCCTCACATTTACTCATGTCAATGGCATAACCAACTAGCGAGCAATAATAACAAGTCTCGGATGACAACAATTTTATCAAAACAAACATGATACAATATGACATGATGGTATCTCGCTAGCCCTTTCTGAGACAGCAAAACATAAACGCAGAGCACCTCTGGAGAACAAGCACCGACTAAACATTGTAATTCACGATGAGAGAGATCCAGTCATGCTCACACTCAATATCAATTAATATCAAGGTATACAAATGACAATGGTGCTCTCTAACTGGTGCCTTTCATAAGAGGATGATGAATCAACAATAATGTAAATGGAAAGACCCTTCGCAAAGGGAAGCACTGATTTGAAGAGGTGCCAGAGTTCAAGCTTTTAAAATAGAGATAGGTAATGATTCTGGAGTGGTATGCTTTTGTTGCTCACATAACAACCAAGAGGTTTTCAATATCTTCCATGCTAGATACATTATAGGCGGTTCCCAAACAGTATGGTAAAGTTTTTACTCCCCCTCCACCAATCAATAACACTCCACGGCAGGCTGAATTCATCAGTATCATCCATAGAAACACGGTTTTGGGGTAGTTTTGTTTAATTATATTTTCCTTTTATTTTGAGCATGGGACTGGGCCTCCCGATTACCAGCCGCTTTCTCCTGAATGATAGTGAATCAACACATATCGTGAGAATAACCCACCTAGCATGGAAGATACTGACAGCCCCCAGTCGCCACATGAGTGATTTGGGCATACAAAATAGAAAGTTTATTTGAAGGTTTAAAGTTTAGCACATGCAAATTTACTTGGGACGGCAGGTAAATACCGCATATAGGTAGATATTGTGGACTCATATGGAACAACTTTAGGTTTATTGAGATGGATGCACAAGCAGTATTCCCGCTTAGTACAAGTGAAGGCTAGCAAAAGAGTGGGGAGCGACCAACTAGAGAGCGACACAGTCATCGACATGATTTGAGATTAACCAACATTGAACGCAAGCATGAGTAGGATATAATTCATCATGAACATAAATATCATGGAGGCTATGTTGATTTGTTTCAACTACATGCATGAACATGTGCCAAGTCAAGCCACTTGAATCATCCAGAGGAGGATATCATTCTATCATACTACATCACAACCATTTTAATGCACATGTTAGCACTCAAGACGAACCATTATCCACTCTTAGCTAATTAAGCATGGCATGAATAACTATAATATCTAATTCTCATTGCAAACATGTTCAACCCATAATGTACTGAATTTGGAACGATGAGCTAATCATATTTACAAAAGCAAGATAGGTCGAGTTCATACCAGCTTTTCTCCTTCTCAATCTTTTCATTAAATATCGTCATTATTGCCTTTCACTTGCACGACCGAACGATGTGAATAATAATAATAAGAGTGCACGTGCATTGGACTAAGCTAGAATCTGCAAACAATAAATCAAAGGAGAAAACAAGGCAATATGGGCTCTTTGTAAGATAAACAATAGTGCATATGAGAGCCACTCAACACGTCATCGTGGTGTTTTCCTTATGACCCAAAGAAAAGAAAAGAAATTATTTACACGGGAAAGCTCCCAACAAACAAAAAGAAGAACACGAAATCTTTTTGGGTTTTCTCTTTAATGCTACAATTAAGCAACTAGGAAATAAAGCTATAACTAATTCTTTTGTATTTTCCTCAAAGTTTATTAAACACACGAGAAGAAAGCAAAATAGGAATTAAACTACCATGGATAGTACAATGAAAAAGTTTGAACACCGACAACTAAAATAAGTGTGTAAACATGAATGTAATGTCGATGAGAAATACGTACTCCCCCAGGCTTAGGCTTTTGGCCTAAGTTGGTCTAGGGCCATAGCTGGCCTGGATAATATCCGAAGTCAAAGTTGGGGTTGTGCTGGGCTGCGGCGGCTAACGCCTGTATCGCTGTAGCATGAAGGCGAATGGTTTCTGCATTTCGCTCGTACTCGTTTGCCTCCTCTCTGGTTATAAAATATCTTTGCTTTTCCTGAAAGTTAAAGAAGGCAGGAGCAGGAAGGTTAACATGGATATCACGTTGCCTATCAAAAATTAGTCGGTACTGGAGGGATTGTTTGTTTCTTTCAAGAAACTGAAAGCGCACCAGAGCCTCATAATCAAGTAAAACAGGGGGTAACTCAATGTCATTCCCTCTTATGGGTACCCCAAGATACTTAGCTACACGGGTGGCATAAATTCCACCAAAGAAATCTCCATCCTTAACATTATGATGTAACCTCCTGGCAATAATAGCCCCCAAGTTATATCGTCTATCTACCATTACCGCACTCTTAAGAACGCTCAGATCAGGCGCGCAAAGGTGGCTATGCTCAAGTTTACCATTAATACATCTACCTATGAAGAGAGAAAAATAATGTATAGCCGGAAAGTGAATGCTCCCCAAGGTGGCTTGTGTAATGATTCTAGTTTCTTCCACCATGATGCTAGCAAGGAAATCATTATATTCATTTTTATGAGGATCGCTACGACTACCCCACTATGCAATTTTGCATGCATCATTAAAATCTTCTAGGTCTGTGGTATAGGTCTTATCATAAAGATCAAATAGAACAGAATGAGAATTACGCCTAGATGAAAACTCAAACCTCTGCATGAAAGAATCTGTGAATTGATAATATTACTCGCCTCAATCTGTAATATACTCCTCAAGGCCAGCATTCCTTATGTACGCATAAAACTCTTCCTTAAATCCGACGTTTTCCATGAGTTGATCCGACGGCCATTCACAAGGCAGTACTCGAGCTTCCCTTGGTAGTTCAAAATCGGGCTCATGTAACACGAGTCTCGAGGCTTTCTTGCTCGAGGAACCCCCTTGGTACATTCTCCTAAACATCTTGCTTTCTCTGAAAAAGTTTCTGAAAAATTTAGTGAGTGAAAATAAAGGTGAACAAAACTCAACTACACTCATAGTAACTACTCCCTCAAGTGCCTAGAGACCATATCAAGCATCAAAACTACTTGGGACCATACAAATTTGACATGCAAGCTCAAGAACAAGGTCACCATAAGAGCAACAATTTGCAATATATAAGGCACTAGAACAAGAACTAATTGGACCATTGGAGGAGTCACATACCGATGAGCAATCCCCTAAAACTGTTTTGCAAATGGAGCTTTGAGCAAGGAGATCGAAAATGGCAGCAAGATGAGCTAGAACACGGGTTTGAGGAATGGTGGGATTTTTTCTATGGGAAGATGAAGTGAATGGATGCTGGAATAAGTGGACGAGGCCATGTGGGACCCACAAGCCCCAAGGGCGCGGCCAGGGGGTGGCCGCGCCCTGCAGGCTTGTGGCCCACTGGTGCAGCCCCTTGATACATTCTAAGTGCCAAAAATTCTTAAACATTCCAGAAAAAATCATACTAAATTTCCAGGGGATTCTGGGAACTTTTATTTTTAGGTCATTTTTCTATTGCGCGGAAAACTTAGAAAACAGAAAAAATAATAACATTTTTACTTAATTTCATCTAGGTAACAGAAAGTAAAAGTTAGGTGCAGGAAGTTGTGCTTTGTAAATTCATCCATCTCATGCTCATCAAAAGGAATCCATCAATAAGGTTGATCAAGTCTTATTAAGAAACTTCTTTCGAATGTCATGAAACCGAAGAATTTTTGAATAACACTAAGTTACCTTAATGGGGATATGCATTTCCCCAAGAATAAGTATATCATATTTCTTCTTGACAGTAGGAAGAGGGAACTCAAATCTCCACTAATAATTGTTGGAATTTTTTCAATAGAGTTGATACTATGAACTTGAGGTTGTTTCTTCGGAAAGTGTATTGTATGTTCATTAGTGTTAATATGAAAAGTGACATTACCCTTGTTGCAATCAATAACAGCCCCTGCAGTATTCAAACCCTAACCAAACTAACTCGATTACATGCTAAATTTCATCCAGCCCATCACCGTCTAGCAAGCCTACGATGAGATTACTCACGAACGGTGGGGAGCATCATGGAATTGGTGATGAAGTGTGGTTGGTGATGACGAAGGTGTCGATTTCCCCTCTCCGGAGCCCAAAACGGACTCAAGATCTGGTCTCCCGAGGAAGAACAGGCGATGGCAGCGGCTCCGTATTGTGAAACGCGATAAACTCTTCTTTATGATTTTTTTCCTTGACAAATAGGGTTATATGGAGCTGGATAGGAGGTCGGAGGAGCCACGAGGGCCCCACAAGCCTGCTCGGTGCGTCTAGGGGGGTGGCCGCGCCTAGCATGCTTGTGGCCTGCAGGTGGCCCCCCTCTGGTTAATTCTTGTGCCAATATTTTTTATTAATTCCAAAAATATTCTTTGTAAATTTTCAGGACGATCCGAGAACTTTTATTTCGGCACAAAAATAACACCAAGGCAATTCTGCTGAAAATAGCATCAGTCCGGGTTAGTTCCAATGAAATCATGCAAATTAGAGTCCAAAACAAGGGCAAAAGAGTATGGAAAAGTAGATACGTTGCAGACGTATCACCCATGCACTAGTTGCCGCCACATGGTACACCTGTTCGAGTTCCCTAAGAGCCCTCTTCCTCCTGTTCTTCAAGGGGAATGTTTCATAGACCGTCAAGACTTCGGCATTGTATTCGGGCGACAGTGGGGAGCGCCTGTTCGATGGAGGCGATGTGAGGATGGCCTCACTGCTTTTTGCGACTAGCCTAATGACCCAACAAGTTCTATGGGTGTGAGACTGGCTTGTGTTCAGCAATACGGAGTGTATAGGGCAAAGTTTATCCAATAGTCCATCTAGGACAGTGCAGGCCCCCGAGAGGGGTCTGTTTCTCTTCTCGGTGGGTTCGAATCTGGCTGGCCGCTTTGGAGGTATCCTATTTTTCCGAACTCCGCTAGGGTGTTTGGGGAAAGTTGGATTCAAAAATAGTCGTTTGGATTGCCAAGCACTTTTCATGGTACACTATTTTAGTACCAAATCAGATAGCTCAGAAAATTCACGAATGTATCGGTGAGCCAGGGCATTAAGAATCCCTTCATCATGGCAATTACGAATGAAAGTTTCCATCATCTCTTGGTTGCTAGGACCTTTTTCACTGCTTTTAGCAAGTAGGAGTCTGGCCCAAAAGTGATGGACTGATTCTCCTTGAAGTTGTTTGATATCTCGGAAGTTCGAAGATGCGGGATTTGGTGTGATAATTGGATGATCGTCTTGGGTGGTGGGTGGGAAAAAATTCGATCCCACGACACATCGGGTGTTTGGAATTATGGACTCTGAAACGTGTGGTAGATCCTGAACCGATGATGGTTTGGTCTTAGGATAAGTTCCACTATCTGATTTGCCGATGAAGTCTCGGTGATCAAAGATCGGGGTGTAGACTATTTTCCATTGCGGCTGTTGGGACGGGTCTTCAGCCGGACACTCGATGGTAGCGACAAGGTGGGTGACCAGAGGGACATGGATCACCCTATCATCGGGCTTAATCCTGAGCCAGTCATAAACCGGAACCTGGTCATCCGACACACGCATAGCTTCAATCCGATTGAACAACTCTTTTAAAAGCGAGGCGATGGTAGGATGTGTGTTGCTGAAGCGAGTGGATTCAATGTGCGGCACGACGGTTCCAGAGCCGTGCGGGAGCGATTCCATGTTCTGTTTAGCCAGGAGGGGTCCGGTCACATTGGCCGGATTGGGCATTCTAGACCGCCCGGAGGTGACTGTTGGGGAGCATTGCATCGGAAATAAAAAAATTCCTACACATATGCAAGATCTATCCATGGTGATGAGCATCTACGAGAGGGAGAGTGGATCTACATACCCTTGTAAATCGCTAAGCGGGAAGCGTTAAGAAACGCGGTTGATGTAGTCGAACGTCTTCGCGATCCAAATCGCCGAGCGTCCCACGATCCCATGATGATCCGTCCCGCGATCCAATCATGATCCGTCCCGCGATCCAATCATGATCTGTCACGCGATCCAATCATGAATCATCTCGCGATCTTGATCACGGTCCTTCCGATCCAGCGTCGAACGGACGGCACATCCGCGTTCAGCACACGTACAGCTCGATGATGATCTCCACCTTCTTGATCCAGCAAGAGGGAGCGGAGAGTTAGAAGAATTCTCCGGCAGCACAACGGCATGGTGGCGGTGGTGGTGAACTAATCCTACAGGGCTTCGCCTAAGCACCGCAGAACTAATCTACAGGAGAAACAAATCTAGAGGAAGAAGAGGGAGCACGTGGCAATTAGGGTTAGCTTTCCCCTCTAAATCCTCTAGTACATATAGGAGGGAGGGAGGGGAGGAGGCAGCCTCAAACCATCAAGATCTGGCCGAAATTGGAGGTGGAGGAGTCCTACTTGGAAACTCTTTCCACCCCTCCACCTTTGGATTTTTTTCCTTCTCAAACCTCATGGGCTTTTGTGGAGGCTTCGGCCAGCCCACCAGGGGCTGGTTTGTCTCCTCCCGCAGCCCATGAGGCCTCTCGGGGCGTGACACCCCTCCCGATGGTCCTCCGGTACCCTCCCAGCACTCTCGGTACACTACCGATGAGCCCGAAACTTTTCCGGCGACCAAAACTGGACTTCCTATATATCAATCTTTACCTCCGGACCATTCCGGAGCTCCTCATGATATCCAAGATATCATCCGGGACTCCTAACAACCTTTGGTCACCACCATACATAACTCTATACTACCGAAACGTCGCCGAACCTTAAGTGTGCAGACCCTGCGGGTTCGAGAACTATGTAGACATGACCGAGACACCTCTACGGTCAATAAACAATAGCGGGACCTGGATGCCCATATTGGTTTCTACATATTCTACGAATATCTTTATTGGTTGAACCTCTATGTCAAGGATTCAGCTAATCCCGTATGCTATTCACTTTGTTCTTCGGTATGTTACTTGCCCGAGATTCGATCGTCGGTATCTCTATACCTAGTTCAATCTCGTTACCTGCAAGTCTCTTTACTCGTTCCGCAATACAAGATCCCGTGGCTAACACTTAGTCACATTGCTTGCAAGGCTTGTTGTGACTTTGTATTACCCAGTGGGCCCTGAGATACCTCTCCGTCACACGGAGTAACAAATCCCAGTCTTGATCCATGCCAACCCAACAGACACCCTCGGAGATACCTGTAGAGCACCTTTATAGTCACCCAGTTACGTTGAAACATTTGATACACACAAGGCACTCCTCCGGTGTCAGTGAGTTGCATGATCTCATGGTAATAGGAACATATACTTGACATGCAAAAAACTGTAGCAATAAACTAACACGGTCATATGCTAGTTTGGGTCTTGTCCACACATCATTCTCCTAATGATGTGATCCCGTTATCAAATGACACCTCATGTCCATGGCTAGGAAACCATAACCATCTTTGATCAATGAGCTAGTCTATTAGAGGCATACTAGGGACATAGTGTTGTCTATGTATCCACACATGTATCTGAGTTTCCGATCAATACAATTCTAGCATGGATAATAAACGATTATCACGAACAAGGAAATATGATAATAACTAATTTATTATTGCCTCTAGGGCATATTTCTAACAGTCTCCCACTTGCACTAGAGTCAATAATCTAGCTCACATCGTCATGTGATTTGTTTATGAATCTCACACCCAATGAGTTCTGGGGTTCGATCATGCTTTGCATGTGAGAGAGGTCTTTTAGTCAACGGATTTGCGACATTCAGATCCGTGTGTACTTTGCAAATCTCTATGTCATACTGTAGACACTGCTACCACACTCCACTTGGAGCTATTCCAAATGGCTGCTCCACTATACTTATCCGGATTGTTACTAAGAGTCATCCGGATTGGTGTTAAAGCTTGCATCAACGTAACTCTTTACGATGAACTCTTTATCACCACCATAATTGAGAAACATTTCCTTAGTCTTTTAGCTACTAAGGATAATCTTGACCGCTGTTCAGTGATCCACTCCTAGATCACTCTTGTACCCCTTGACGGACTCATGGCAAGGCACACATAGGTGCGGTACACAGCATGGCATACCATATAGAGCCTATCGCTAAAGCATAGGGGACGACCTTCATCCTTGCTCTTTCTTCTGCCATGATCGAGATTTGAGTCTTACTCAACTTCACACCTTACAAATCAGTCAAGACCTCTTTCTCAGACTGATCCATTTTGAACTCTTTCAAAATCTTGTCAAGGTATGTACTCATTGAAAGTCTCATCAAGCATCTTGATCTATCTCAATAGATCTTGATGCTCAACAATTAGGTAGCTTTATCCAGGTCTTCCTTTGAAAAACTCTTTTCAAACAACCGTTTATGCTTTCCAAAAATTCTACATCATTTTCGATCAATAATGTGTCAACCACATATGTTTATCAAAAATTCTATAGTGCTCCCACTCACTTTATTGTAAATACAAGTTTCTCATAAACTTTGTATATACTCAAAAACTTTGATCACCTCATCAAAGCGTATATTCCAACTCCGAGATGCTTGCTCCAGTCCATAGAAGGATCACTAGAGCTTGCACACCTTTTAGCATCCTTAGGCTGTCAAAACCTTCTGGTTGTATCACATACAACCTTTCCTCAAGTAAACCGTTAAGGAAACGATGTTTTGACATCCATCTGCCAGATTTCATAATTGAAAAATGTAGCAACTGCTAACATAATTCCAACAGACTTTAGCATCGCTACGAGTGAGAATATCTCATCGCAGTCAACTCCTTGAACTTTGTCGGAAACTTCTTTGCGACAAATTGAGCTTTATAAATTGTAACATTTACCTTCAGCGTCTGTCTTCATCTAAAAGGTCCATTTGTACTCGACGACCTGCCATCCAATGAGCAAGTCTACCAAAGTCTATACTTGGTTTTCATACATGGATCCTTTCTCGGATTTCATGGCCTCTAACCATTTGGCGGAATCCGGGCTCATCATCACTTCTCCATAGTTCGTAGGTTCATCGTTGTCCAGCAACATGACCTCGAAGACAGGGTTGCCGTACCACTCAGCAATAGTACGCGTCCTTGTCGACCTACGAGTTTCGATAGTAACTTCCTCTTCAACTGACGTAAGCTCCACAAAAACATCTTTCTGCGCTGCACTACTCTCTGGTTGAAACAAAGGTTCAACAACCTCATCAAGTTCTATCTTCCTCCCACTCAATTCTTTCGAGAGAAACTCTTTCTCGAGAAAGGACCCGTTTTAAGAAACAAACACTTTGCACTCGGATCTGAGATAGAAGGTATCCCCAACTGTTCTTAGGGTATTCCATGAAGATGCATTTGTCCGCTTTGGGTTCGATCTCATTAGGTGAAAACCTTTCTCACATCAGCGTCGCAGCACCAAACATTAAGAAATGACAGCTTAGGTTTCTATCAAACCATAATTGATATGGTGTCATTTCAACAGATTTAGATGGTTCCCTATTTAAAGTGAATGTAGTTGTCTCTAATGCATAACCCCAAAACAATAGTGGCAAAATGATAAGAGACATCATAGTTCCCACCATATCCAATAGAGCACGACTACGACCATCGGACACACAATCACACTATGGTGCTCCAGGTGGCGTGAGTTGTGAAACAACTTTTCACATTGTCTTAAGTTGTATACCAAACTCGTAACTTAGATATTCACCTCCACGATCACATCATAGACTTTTTATCTTCTCGTCACGATGATCTCAAACTTCACTCCGATTCTGCTTGAACTTTTCAAACGATTCAGACTTGTGTTTCATTAAGTAAATATACACTATATCTACTCAAATCATCAGTGAAGGTAAGAAAACAACGATATCCACCACACGCTACAACACTCATTGGACCGTATACATCAATATGTATCATTTCCAATAAGTCACTTGCCCATTCCATCAAGCCAGAAAACGGGGTTTTAGTCATCTTGCCCAAGAGGCATGGTTCGCATGTCTCAACCGATTCGAAATCGAATGGGTCCAAAATCCATCAGCATGGAGTTTCTTCATGCGATTTATACCAATATGACATTTAGCGGCAGTGCCACAAGTATGTGGTACTATCATTATTAACTTTGTATCTTTTGGCATCAATGTTATGAACATGTGTATTACTACGATCAAGATTCAACAAACCATTCTCATTGGGTGCATGACCATTGAAGGTATTATTCATGTAAACAGAATAACCATTATTCTCTCACTTAAATGAATAATCGTATTGCAATAAACACGATCTAATCATATTCATGCTTAACGTAAACACCAAATAACATTTATTTAGGTTTGTCGCTAATCCCGAAGGTAGAGAGAGCGTGCGATGTTGATCACATCAACCTTGGAAACATTTCCAACACACATCATCACCTCACACTTAGCTAGTCTCCGTTTATCCCATAGATTTTATTCCATGTTACTAACATTTAGCAACCGAACCGGTATCCAATACCCAGGTGCTACTAGGAGTACTAGCAAGGTACACATCAATAACACGTATATCAAATATACTTTTGTCGACGTTGCTAGCCTTCTTACCTACCAAGTATCTAGGGTTGTTCCTCTTTAGCGACCACTCTCCTCATAATAGAAGCACTTAGTCTCGGGATTGGGTTCAACTTTGGGTTGCTTCACTTGAGTAGCAACTGTCTTGCTATCCATGAAGTTTCCCTCCTTGCCCTTGCCCTTCTCAAAACTAGTGGTTTTACTAACCATCAACACTTGATGCTGCTTCTTGATTTCTACCTTCGCGGTGTCAAACATCGCGAATAGCTCAGGGATCATCATTTCTATCCCTGGCATTTCATAGTTCATCACGAAGCTCTAGTAGCTTAGTGATGGTGACTTGGAGAACTATATCCATCACTATCTTATCGGGAAGATCAACTCCCACTCAATTCAAGCGATTGTAGCATCCAGACAATCTGAGCACATGCTCAATGATTGAGCTATTCTCCTTCATCTTGCAGGCAAAGAATCTTGTTGGATATCTCATATCTCACAACACGGGCACGAGCCTAAGATCCCAATTTCAGCTCTTAGAACATCTCATATGTTCCGTGACGTTTAAAACGTTTTGGAGCCTCAATTCTAAGTCGTAATGCAAGACGAACTAAACTATCAAGTAGTCATCAGAACATGGTTGTCAGATGTTCACAATATCCACAGTCCCTGTTTGAGGGGGTGGCATACGGAGCGGTGCATTAAGTACATAAGCCTTCTATGCAGCAATAAGGACAATCCTCAGATCACGGACCCAGTCCGCATTATTGCTACCATTATCTTTCAACTTACTTCTCTAGGAACATATAAAAATCAAGGGAGCTACCGCGTGAGCTAGTAGTCTACAACATAATTTGCAAAGACACTTTGACTATGTTCATGATAATGAGTTCAATTAATCATATTTCCTAAGAACTCCCATTGAAATTGACATCCCTCCGGTCATTCGAGTGATACATGATCCACATTCACCAACTCAAGTCCGATCATCACGTGAGTTGGGGTGGTTTCAATGGTGAACATCATCATGTTGATCATATCTACTATATGACTCATGTTAGACCTTTCGGTCTCTTGTGTTCCGAGGCCATGTTTGTACATGCTAGGCTCATCAAGTTTAACCCGAGTGTTCTGCATGTGCAACACTCGCTTGCACTCGTTGTATGTGAACGTCACGTGGTGTCTCGACACGACGAACTTTCGCAACAGTGCACACTCGGGGAGAACACAATTTATCTTGAAATTAACTGAGGGATCACCTTATAATGCTACCGTCGTCCTAAGCAAAACATGGTGCATAAAAGGATTAACATCACATGCAAATCATAAGTGACATGATATGGCCATGAACTTGTGCTTTTGATCTCCATCTTGAAAGCACCGGCATGATCTCCATCGTCACCGGCATGACACCATGATCTCCATCATCTTGATCTCCATCAACGTGTCGCCCTCGGGGTTGTCGCGCCCACCATCCTTCTACTACTATTGCTACCGCTTAGCGATAAAGTAAAGCATTACATAGCGCTTAATGATTGACACACAGGTCATACAACAATTAAAGACAAGCATATGGCTCCTGCCGGTTGTCGTACTCATCGACATGCAAGTCGTGATATTCTATACAACACATGATCATCTCATACATCACATATATCTCATCATGTAATTGGCCAGCTCACATCACAACATACCCTGCAAAAACAAGTTAGACGTCCTCTAATTGTTGTTGCATGTTTTACGTGGCTGCTACGGGTATCTAGCAAGAACAATTCTCACCTATGCAAAAACCACAACTATGATACATAAGTTGCTTTTCAACCTTCTCAAGGACCGCCTTTTGTCGATCATATGCTGACATGATCATATGCTACGTTTATAGTTTGGGTCTTTTCCATCACATCATTCTCCTAATGATGTGATCCCGTTATCAAATTACATCTCATGTCCATGGCTAGGAAACCTTAACCATCTTTGATCAACAAGCTAGTCTATTAGAGGCATACTAGGGACATTGTGTTGTCTATGTATCCACACATGTATCTGAGTTTCCGATCAATACAATTCTAGCATGGATAATAAACGATTATCACGAACAAGGAAATATGATAATAACTAATTTATTATTGCCTTTAGGGCATATTTCCAACAGGGAGACTCCGTTAGGGGTGATGCCCAATGTCCCCGGCATCGAGACCTGTAGGCTCCTCCTCAAGGGTCGAGGGCTCCATCAGAACAAGTGTTCCCCATTAATCAGCAACAAACTCTAAGGTTCCGAATTTGATTCTTTGATCGGGAGAGAAATTTCCGATCAGGCCCGAGTGGCTGATCGGGTTCGCGTGTGATAAGATGCCGCTGCCTATGAGAGTCTGATCGGGGGCAAGAATCCCCTGGGTGCAGATCTCGTTCCTCGTAACGAGGTGAGTCATCGATTCCTTTGTGGATCACAGTGGAACTCTCAATGAAAGCACCAATGTCGGTGTCAAAACTGGCGGACCTCGGGTAGGGGGTCCCGATCTGTGAGACTAGAACCAATGGTAACAGGAGACGAAAGGGACACAGATTTACCCAGGTTCGGGCCCTCCTATGGAGGTAAGACCCTACATCCTGTTTGGTTGTATTAATGATATGGGGGATTACAGAGTTGATCTACCTCAAGATTGAATAGCTAACCCTAGATGAGCTGTCCTCCCTCTACAACGTAAAACCCTCCGGTTTATATAGACACCGGGGGTACCTGGGGTTTACACATGGTCGGTTACATTCCGAAGAGATAAACATGCCTATCTACAACTAACAATCTTGGAGAACACGCCACGGCTCCTCGAAGCTTCCACCCTGGCATTGTGGCCCTTGATCGTCCCATGGCCACCCTGCGCCCCCTACTGTCCGACCCGTGGGAAACAGGTCGGCCGCCCAAGGACCCCTAAATCTAGGACTCCCTCACAGACCATGGTGACAGCGAAGGCGAAGACTTTGTAGACGAAGTAGACGAACGGCGGCGTCAAGTCATGTAGGAGGCGCTCCCCAAAAACCTTATCATCCCTCTTCCGTCCAGGATCTCAAGAGGAGGGGTTTCAGAGGCCTGCTCTTCTGTCAATAGTGTATTCAGTAGACGGGAAGGGATCATCGACGGCAACATCAACAAAAGGAACAATAGTGGATAAGATGTGGGGGGGGCTGTAGGGTTGCCACTATATAGGCGCGGTTGGGTAGGAGGATGTCAGCCGGACGACACGTCTGTTATGGACTCTCCATTTTCGTGTAGCAAAAATAAGAGCATAGGTGTGAGCTTCGCTCGGCTCATTCCCACAACATGCACCAAGTGGGGTGCGCGCATCGGGATGAGGCATGACGACGTGGGCGGCGATGGAGGAGCGCGTGGGAACAAGTTCTATTCTCAAGCTCCAATAACATGTGGAAGAGATCCCTTATCAGGAGATCCAACTCCTCTTTCACTAGGAGGGTGGGACTAAACTTACCACCACATTCCTTGTCGGGACACCTACATGCCCCATTAGATTTTCTAAAATTGTTAAATGGGCCTCGGGGACACCCTATATTTCAAAAGTCCCCCATCACATCTCATTGGCCCATTGTGTTGTCCAGTTCCAAACACGTTTTGATATACCAATATTTTTTAGTGAAGACCTATTAAGGATTAATATCTACCTTGAACAAGTAGCTACACTCCTTCACAACTGAACAATGAATTGTGTCTTCAATTGTTAGTTTGGCGTCAAGAAGTTTCACCAAATGTCTTACCGGTATTATGCAACCGAAGTCTGACCCATCGGCTGGAGCATATTAGTCCCTTCCTGGCCTATTCATGAACTTCTTAGAGATTGCCCCAATCTCATAGACTAATTAGGTTCTTGTCTAACTCTCGCTCCCATCATGATGATAGTGTACACATTTGTCAGCTTCAATAAACGAGAAAGCCAACACATGTCAAAATCATATTAAGCTTATCATGTCATTGATTGAGTGCTTGTTTGAGGCCACATAAAGATTTCAGTAACTTATATACCTTTCCTTTCTGACCATCTATCACAAATTCATCCGGTTGTTGCACGTAGATTTCCTCGTCTAGCTCTCCATTCAGGAAAGCCGTCTTAACATCCATATGGTGGACGATAAGACCATGCAAGGTTGTCAACAATCGTAATACTCAAATGATGGTTAGTCTGGCTACATGCAAATAAGTATCAAAGAAATCTCCCTTCTTTCTAGAATAACCCGTGGCCACAAGCCTAGTTTGAATTGTACCATCGAGACAAAACTTCTTGTTGAAGACCTACTTACATCTCATTTGTTTGCAACCATAGGAACTTTCAGTGAATTATCATGCCCCGTTAGCCATGATGGAATCCATCTCTCTATGGACCTCCTTTTTCTAGTAGGTGTTTTGCATATCTCTCATATAAAAAATATCCTCAAAGAGTGTACTATCTTTAGAGTCCATAACTGTATCAACCTTCATGTAATGTACCTGAGATTTCACTACTAGAAATCTATAGCCAACATTGTTCTTAGGGTAGCCAAAATGAACAGAGTCCACGGTCTTTGGTCCAAGGTTGCGCTATTTTATGATCGACACAATGACTTTCACCAAACAATGCCAAGTACATAATTATGAGATTTTCGTTCTTCTCTTCTCCCATTGCTCATAAGGAGTGATCTCATTATATTTTATCGGATTCTTATTCAGGACATGACACGAGGTCAATATAGCTTCCGCCATCATGCCTTGGATAAATTAGATGTATCTAACACGACGTTAACCAAATCCGTTAGAGTATAATTTTTGCGTTTAGCAACCCCATTTGACTGGGTGAATAGGGAGACGTCATCTCATGAATAATTTCATGTTCCGCACATAAAGACTCAAAATCATTTGAGAAGTACTCTCCACCACTATCTGACCGGACTCGTTTGATTCTCCTTTGAAGTTGATTCTCAACTTCTTCCCTATAGATTTGAAAGAAGTGTAGAGCCTCATCTTTACTATTTAATCAAAATATCAAGTGGAATCATCTATCAACATCATGAAGTATTTTTTTCCATCTTTAGTCAACACATCATTCATCTCACGGAGATGACAATGTATGAGTTATATGATGGCGTCAAGTGTCTCTCTTCTGTAGCCTTATGGGGCTTGCGAGATTGCTTTTCTTGCACACACGAGTGACATTGAGAACCTTTGCCTCAAGTGAAACTCATGATTAAATTCAGTTTTTCTAGCCACATCATAACACTAAAACTAATATGACAAAGATGTGAATGCGAAACTTTAGATTCATTAACACTCGAATGAATATTGTTCGCCACTTTATTACAAAAATCAGCGAGGTAAAGGCGGTACAAGCCTTCACATTCATCACTTTTTCCAACAAATAGTCCATATTTCATTGTTAGAGTTGTGTCGAATATTAGTGCACAAGGTAGGTTACAGTTGGAATTGGTTTTGGACTGTGTGTAGACGGAGTAGGAGTCGTGTCCTATTAGGACACCTGTACCCCTAGGCCTCTCATATATAGCGGAGGTAGACACACGATGTAACCTATGAAACATAATAGCATGGGGACGCGGGGGAGCCGGCGGCTTGTGCTGGCGCCCGGGCGGCCGGGGTGTTGTATTGTGACGGTGTCATGGCGAGGAGAGTCCGTAGTCAGGCCCCGGGAATGTAGCAATGATGGTGAACCTCATTAACAAATCTCGATGTCTTGCCTATGTGATTGCTTGGTCCTCGATAGATCGACGGAGAGCCTCGAATTTATTCTAACAAGTGGTATCATGAGCTAGGTTGTTTGGAAGTTACGTATTGTTGATCGAGAGGAAGAGGAACACGGAGATGTCCACGAAACCCGGCGACGTGCAAAATACTCGATTGGGATTGACAGCGTGCGGTCAGATTGGATCGATTTTCTCGAAGTGGAAGTATTTGTTTGAGAACGTGCGTCGTGTTTGGAAAGAAGTGATCTGGAGAAGTGTGCGGCGGTTTTTCGGGGAGCTCGATTGGGAGAGGCAAATTTCAGATTGGATCGGATGGTGCAAGCAAGCTGGATCCGGGGCTGCAGGCGTTGCCTAGCGACTTGAGTGCATGACGTGTGCGTGCAAAGAGTGATGCTAAATATGTAGAGGCAAAGACATGCAATTTGTTTGAGAAAATTTGACATGTGCGTTCAGGCAAGGAGTAAATCAAGCTGCAGATAGAATTCATTAAAGTTGATCCATCGTGAAAGGGCTTACGCAAAAGGCAATAAAGGGCATTGGAATTTGTCCTTGGAAACAACATACATGAAGTGTTGGTAATTTATACGGTAGCTATCTGCTACGTGCACAGAAGCGTGCACAGGAACACTGGCAGTAGAGTTGGTTCAGACTGGCACAAAATAAATGCATGAATTGTTCCGGGAAACTAAGCCGGATAAGGTGGAAGAATCGGGTGATGGTTGAGTTTCGCGGAAGATGATTTGGAAGCCTGGAGCGTCGTGCAAAGGTCATGCATACACAGGGCGTCAATCAATGCACGGAGATGTGCGGGCGGACACGATGCAGGGTGGAGCATGGTTGCAGTCGGATAATTCTGACTGGGTCGGACTGGACTGTTTGACGAATCGATGGAGTTGTCGATCAAAGCAGAAGATGGTGCTGATTTCAGCAACAATGACATAGGAGCGTGATGCTGATGGTGTCCAACTTCTGGGGCGTGGACACATGTGGTGCAGGCCCGAGGGCTTGTGCGGCTTCGACAAGACTATGGCGTGAGGTTGATTCAAGGCAGCGTACACATGGGAGCTTGAATTCGACGGGGCGCGGGGTAGCATGGCGCAACTACATGGAGTCATGTTGAAGGTGGAGCTGGAGTCTAGCGGAAGACTTCACTCTGTGCTGATGGAAGGGCTACGCCGTAAATGAATGGAGAGTCGAAGCCTATTTCAGCGGATAGCGAGAGACACATGGATCGGACTGTGTACCAATGGTTTCATGGAGACGTGATACTCGGCATCGGTCGGAGATGATCGGTGGTTCTCTGCAGTAGGGGTTTGAGTGGTGTGGGTCTGCAACCCTAGAAACTCGACCAGGACAGCAGAGGCTCAACGCGGTGATAGCGGTAAGGTGTGTGGTAACCACGGGACACAACGACAGACCAAGGCACTGGTGGTCAGATATGTGGTCAGACAAATAGTGCAGAGGGTGCTGGAGCGGTGTTGATGAGTACCAGATTCAAGTTGATGAATAGGTATATCGATGTCGGTTGATGGGCCGGAGTTGACCATGAGGAAACTGAGAAAGTGACAGGAAGTCTGAAATTGTCAAAAGTGGAGAGAGTACATGGCCATATATTCTGTGGTGTTCAGTGCATATGACAATGTGCGGATGACAAGTACAGAAGGAGGCGGAGTGCTATAGCTGTGGGACATGTGAGAGACTATCCGGGTAAAGGATGAGACAACTGGGAATTTGAGTCAAAGTGACACAGGATGATGGTGAAATTCCTTCAAGTTTCAGACGAACGGTCAAGAAAGAGCGAGGATGTTGAGTTCAGGTAACTCTTGTATGTGGCATCCAATATGTGAGTTGTTCACTTTCACGCAGGTCAGCGATCGGTGTGTGATGGTACTGAACGGATACTCCGGAAGTTGGGAGCACAAAGTATAGTAACGAGAAAATTAATTTTTCTTGAGTGTTGACTGTGATGAAGACAAGAAGGGACTACAGTTGCAGGTGGAGTCACATGGAGTTTAGGAGTAGCAGCGACGCTCATGGCATGTCTCAAGTCCAATATTCGCCAAGGTGGAGTTTGTTAGAGTTGTGTCGAATATTAGTGTACAAGGTAGGTTACACTTGGACTTGGTTTTCGAATGTGTGTAGACAGGGTAGGAGTCGTGTCCTATTAGGACACCTGTACCCGTAGGCCTCTCATATATAGCATTGGTAGACACACGATGTAACCTATGCCAACATAATAGCACATGTACGCGGGGGATCCGGCGGCTTGTGCCAGCACCCGGGCGGCCGGGGTGCGGTATTGTGACGGTGTCATGGGGAGGAGCGCACGTAGTCAGGCCCCGGGGATGTAGCCATGATGGTGAACCTCATTAACAAATCTCGGTGTGTTGCCTATGTGATTGCTTGGTCCTCGATAGATTGACGGAGAGCCTCGGATTTATTCTAACAAGTAATAACTACTTTATTAGACTCGAAGACCAACTTAGATCCTTATCTACACAAAAGAGAGCCATTAACGAAATTCTTCTTGATAGCGGGGACATGTTGCATGATCCTTCTCGAAGTAAACTTCAGATCGACCGTGCTAACACCAAAAACAGAAGCACTCGTGCCATTTGTAGGATCGAAAGTAGGTCTAGAGGGAGGGTGATTAGACTACTTAACCAAATAAAAGTTTTGCCTTTTTCCCAATTTTAATTCTTGGCAAGCTTTAGCATTCATAGCATATCAAGTAATACCCTGCACATGCATGTCTAAGAGTGTAGCAGCGGAAAATAAAGACATTGCACATGTAAGTAAAGAGAGGGTTAGGAAAGCAAACACAAGTGATGACACGTTGATTTTTCCCGTGGTTCCGATAGGTGGTGCTATCATACGTCCACGTTCATGGAGTCTTCAACCTACGGAGGGTAACGGTCGTGAGAGTCCATGGAGGGCTCTAACCACGGAGGGTTCCACAAAGAAGCAACCTTGACTATTCCATGCGGCTTCCGTCCACGAAGGACTAGCCTCACTATGGGTAGATCTTCACGAAGTAGGCGATCTCCTTGCCCTTACAAACTTCTTGGTTTCCTCCAAAACATGAAGCAGGAGGCTCCCAAGCGATACCTAACCAATCTAGGAGGCACCACCCTCAAAAAGGTAATAGGCTCGGCAATGACGATGAAATCCTTGCTCTTGTGCTTCAAGATGATAGACTCCTCAACACACAATCACTCTCTCTCAGATTTGGCTTGGTAGAAGAGATGGCATTGGTGGAAAGCAACTTGGGGAGGCTAGAAATCAAGATCAATATGGTTGGAGTGGAAGATCTTGACCTCAACACAAGGGTAGGTGGTTCTCTCTTAGAAAACTGAGTAGGATAGGTATGGAATAGTTCTGAGTGCTTCTCTTTCGAGTAGGTAGTGGTGTAGGGGTATTGTCGTGGTTTTATTATGGAAGATGTCTGGGTGAACGGACTTGGGTTCGAGGCCATCGCAAAGGTGATGGACTCAAAAGGGTTGGTTGGGACGAAGGACACGAGTTTACCCAGGTTCGTCCCCTCAAAGTAGAGGTAATACCTATGTCCTGCTTGTGTTTGTATTGCTAGGTGTATCGATTACAAGGGAGCTGATTGCTTGACCGAGTTCTCGATATCTGATCCCTAAATTGCCCCGGGTCTCGCCTTTATATAGGAGGTCAAGACCACGGGTCATACAAGTTGTAACCGACTCTCACAATTGTGTCCAGTTCTATCTCTACATCAGCTTCCCTTTTGTGGGCAAGTTGTCTTTGGGCGGCTCACCCGCCCAGGTCTTCATACCTTCTCCTTCCGGGCCACGTCCCGCCCATCTTGTTAAGCCACCAAAGGTCCTGGGCTTAAGTCTTCACGGCCCGCTCTTGGGCTAGTGTACGAGCCTCCTGGTGTGACCCGGAGCCTCAGGGGTGGGTCTCACCGTGGGGTTATATCCCCAACATTAGGCCCCAGGTTGATTTGAGTCCGCTCACTTCAGCCTTCTTCGTAATCATCGACGAGTCTCACTTATGTCACCTGAGAGTAAACAATAACCCGCCGTGACGTCACGTTCAAATCTGTCAGAAAGATCCTCTGACGTCCGCAACGAATCTTCCCTTATTAAATGGACGGTCCGAGAATTAAGGCGTCTGTCTTGGTCAAATAATATTCATCGCCTGGATTTTCGCGCCTATTTCCACCTTTGCCTATTAAATAGGACCGCGAGGGGTGGCATTTTCTTTCCTCCCCCGCGCGCTCTTCGTCTTCTTCCTTCCGCCGCCGCCGCTCCAGCGCACCTCCCTCCGGCAACGTCTTCCCACCAACATTGTCGAGGCCGCTGCATCAACCTGTTTGCTCCAGAGTTTTGCCCGCGTCTGCCGCGCCATCTCCGATAAGTCCTTCTTCCCCTAGATCCGTAGCCATTTCGGTAGGGTTTCACGCTCCACCGCTTAGAACATGAGCATCTCTCCAATGCCAGCCATGCTTTCTCCATAAAAACCCAATGATACGATTTCCCCATTGCGGCATTCTGTAGAAAACCGATAGCAGCGCCGCGCAGATCTATAATCGCTCCGCCTGCCGTTTTCAAACTTTCGCCGTTTCGACAGTTCGTCGTTTAGGTTTGAAATAAAACCATTTTTCTCTGTTTTGTAGATCCATAATCTCAAAGATACGTTGTGAAATCTGTTTTCCACACTTAGCCAAATTTTGTGTTGTCTTCTCATAAACCCGCCATGAAGTTCCGGCTCTCACTAACCGGCTCTCGGCGGCTTAATCTTATAAAATCTTAGGGTTTTAGCTGCCTTTAGCTGCCTGGCATCTCCTGACCCGCCGTACGTTGTTTACTTTGTGCAGTATTGAGTCGCCACCATGTCTCGTGCATCCAGTTCATGCAATTGGGTCGGCTCTGCCATCGCTGAAGAATTCTTGATGGATTTTGTCAATGTGGGTACCATACCTTCCAAGGATGTAATTCATTGGCGGGTTCCAGGTAACGAGCTAAGGCCCATTCCTCAAGAAGGTGAAGTAGTTGTTTTTCGGATCATGTTGAACGCGGGTTTGTACCCCCCGGCTCAAGATTCTTTCGGGATGTTCTTCACTTCTGCAAGCTGTGCCCTCAAGACCTTGCTCCCAACTCCGTTTCTAACATATGCAACTTCCAAGTACTCAGCGAAGTCTACTTGCAGACAGAACCATCCGTTGGTCTCTTTCGTGAGTTTTTCTATGCAAACCGCCAGACGGAGGTAAAGGCCGGCCCAAGCTCAGAACTTGGCGGGATTTCTATTCAGAGATGCCGGGACATAACCTTTCCGGCTGTTCAGATGCCAAGCCATCCAAAGGACTGGAACAAGACTTGGTTCTATTGCAAAGATACATCCCCATAAGGAGAGCATCCCCTGTCGGGTTATCGCCCATCCCGGCTCAAGACAACCTCTAAGCTTCCTGGCCGGCTGTCAGCTGCTGAGCGGGCGAAGCACGCTCCGACTCACGCCAAAATCAAAGCCCTTATGGCCAATGGACTGACGGGACTGGATTTGATCCGCTGCTGGATTTATTGGAGGATCATGCCCTTGAGCCGGCAAAGTCGCCTTATGTGCGAATATCCAGGCCAGTATGATGACTCCCTCTGCTTCAGCCGGACAACGTTATCAGAGGATGATATCACCACTGTCATCCGGAGCCTTGTCCATGAATCTTCAGGAGCTTGCAGCACCATCGGGCTGGCACCTTTCTGTGTCGCGAACCCGGCCCCAGATGTAGGGCGACTCTTTATACTCTGTTTTCTGTATTAGTTATATCTTGGCAATGTCTTTACCTTTTGCCGGCTTATATTTTCAGGCTAATTCCGACTTCTGGAAGAAGAAATATGTTCCTCCTCTGAAGAAATCCAGGAAGAAAACCGCAGCCCGAGAGAACTCCACTCCTCAGGAAGAATGGTTTGAGCAGATGACATCAGATGGCTCGGAGGTATAACTTGACTATTTTTGGTCGCCTCTTTATTCACCTTATTTACAACAACCATTCATAGGACGAGACAGAGACCAGCCACGCCAATGCCCCTGAGGTAACTTACGTTCCGTCCGACTCAGACTACTTTGTACCCCAGAAGATACGGCGGGTCGTTCGAAAAGTTGCCCTTTCTCATCCTATTGCCTACTTAGACCCCCACTTTATTTTGAAAAAGCAACAACAAGCCGACCGACGCCAGACCCGGACGCCGGCTCTACCATGCTCCGGGTTACCTAACTCTCTGGCTCAGAGAAAACGTCTAGCTGAGGTAGACATTCCTTTTCCGCTTGATTTTACTAATCCTTCCTTTGCAATTTCAAGATTGCCTTATATTACTTGAACTACTTTTCAGGGATCGTCTCCTTTGTCTGGCGACTCTACGGCCACTGCAATGCTGCCTCCAAAGATTAAACCGTTGTATGTGTTTTTCAAATCTTACATCCGAGTCTTTGGTGGTCATAAACCTTTTGGCTCTTAATCTTTGTGCTTTTCAGGGCTCAAGCCAAGCAAAGGAATACCAACAAATCCTCCCCTGGCCCTAACATTCAAGAACCGGAGCCTGCCAACCCGGATGCTCCCATGCCAGATGTTGATCCTTCGGCGGCTTCCAAGGAGGCAACTGAAGAAACTTGTCCTTCTACAGAGCCAACGGCTGATGATATGATTCCTGAGAGTCCTCCAAGGGACCATTCCAAGTCGTCCAGCCCCGCAAAAGTTGCCGGTGAAACAGCCGCTCCGGATGTTTTTACTACTGGCGCCGGCTTCCACTCTCCTCAACCTCATGTGCTGACAAAGCATAGTGATACGGTTGAAGCCTCCAAGAAGCTGGAGTTTGAGCTCCCCGCCCTTGAGAAGATGACAACTGACGAACTTCGTGTTGGTTATTTGAACCGCCTGTCTACAAGTTGGGAATTGGAGCTCTAGCTTGTCAATTTAATGAAGAAGAAATATGAGGTATTCTTCACTCTCCTTATACCCTTACGTAGCCCCCAAGAGCCGGGTTAATATTGGCTAATGATAATCCGGGTCTTCAAAACCTACTAGAAGTAGAAATGCTTAGCCTATAGGCCTCAACTTATTTAGAAGTAATCGCAAATCATCGTTGTTAGCCCCCAAGGGCTGGCTCAAAGTTGATAGCATTGAACCGGAGCTTTATAGAAGATAGGTAATAGAGCCAATGGTAGGCCCCAAGGGCCGGCTCAATCTTGTCGAAGTTGAGTCAGGACTTTCATTCTGAATAGTTTGGAAGGCCATTATGTAGCCCCCAAGTTCAGGGTTAACTTGATAAAGATGATCTGGAACTGCCTTTTAATCTAGGAGATCAAATAGACATTAGCCCCCAAGTGTCATACATATTGCTTGCAATCTATTTGAGACTTGCTGAGTCTTTTAAATTTCTCCTTCTGACGACTCATTCCATACTTTGATATGCCACAGGAAGCTTTAAGCGAAGCCGGGTCAGAAATGGCCGGCTTAAAAAATAATCTAGCCACGCAGCAGGCCGTGAAGCTGATGAAAAATGTCGACTCCTGGCTAAAGAACTGACCAAGATCAAGGCCGACTTTGCAGCCTTCAAAGAGTCTGCTAAAACTGAACAAGCCGCCCGGACTCAACGGGCGGATGATGCTGACCAGTGGCTGATGATCGTGTCTGATGAACTGTAGTCTTTGAAGCGTCGTATTAAGAAGATGACAGCCGCCATCTTTGGTAAGTATTTGATAACCTAACCCAATTTTTGTATTTCTTCTTGTACTGGCGACTTATGGCACTTAATCCATCTTATGTAGGTCCAAGGAGCTGCCAACTTGCTTCTAACAGCTTGCTGCCCCTGAAGGCGATTTATACTCTGACGGAACAGCTTTACCGTGGGGTTGTTTGCACGATCAAGGCTGTGCTCTACAAGGATAACACCCCCTCGACTATGAAAGGGGTCTTAGAGCTTTTTTCTACGCTGCTGAAGCAAATCGTAGAGTTGAAGAAATCAGCCGCCCAATAGGGAGCTATTGCAGCTATAAGCCAGGCGCTGGCGTTTGCTCCGGAGTTGACTCCTGCAGATATGATGGACGGGTTTCCCTCCAAAAAAAGATGATGGCTCCGAGTTTACGGACGCTGACTATGCATGATGTGTGAAGGACTCCAAAGTCCTTGCCTCCGTGTTAGCAGAAGAGGTCAACTTGGCGACTTATCAGGCGGCTTATAGCGTAGATCAGAAGAGAATCCGTGTCCCCCTCTTTGAGTATCAGGATCTGACACCCGCCCGCAGTAAGCACCCTTTTGCTTCTGAACTTGACCCATCCCCCTTCTTTGAAGAAGGAAACTTTGCATCTTTAACCCACTGCAACTAGGACTTGGACCATCTTCAGATCAAGGAGGTTGAAAACCCGGAGCAGGGTGACCCGCCGGCCAGCTAAAGGAGTCGTGAACGCCGTTGACAGTCGGCTCTTTGTGACCCGCCATGAGCGGTGTAAAAAACTTTAAGATATTTTTGGGCTCCACAGAGAGCATATGTAATAGAATGGTAGTAACTTTGCCTTTGCTTGAACTGTGCCATCGTGCACATATTAAATAGTCCGGCATAATATATATATATATATATCATCCTTCTTGCACTTCATATTGGATGCTTACCGAATCCTGGCAGCTTAATTGACCTGTAAGAATAGATGTATCTTGACATTATTAGGAGGGTGGCTTAAAAGCATAACCCAAAAGATTATGTATCTTCTTAACATGTTTTTCAAAAACGGCTCATGTGCCGGTTCTACTAGGCTGACCCGCCACATAAAAACCTATCAAGATAGTGTGTAAGCTACACCTGGCGGGTGAGAAGCCCCCTGGACGATCAAGTTGACTTGTCAACTTTTTAGCTTAAGAGCCAACCGATAGGGTCTGATAAGCTACACCCGGAAGGTGGGAAGCCCCCTGGACGGCTATGTTGACTTGTCAACTTTTTTGGCTTAAGATCCGGCCGATAGGGTCTGATAAGCTACACCCGGAGGGTGGGAAGCCCCCTGGATGGTTATGTTGACTTGTCAACATTTTTGGCTTAAAAGCCGACTGTTAGGGTTTGATAAGCTACACCCGTAGGGTGGGAAGCCCCCTTAGACAACCAAGTTGACTTGTCAACTTTTTTGGCTTAAGAGCCGGCCGATAGGGTCTGATAAGCTACACCCGGAGAGTGGGAAGCCCCCTGGACGGCTATGTTGACTTGTCAACATTTTTGGCTTAAATGTCGGCTGTTAGGATTTGATAAGCTACACCCGGAGGGTCGGAAGACCCCTTAGACATCCAGGTTGACTTGTCAACTTTTTTGGCTTAAGAGCCAGCCAGTAGGGTTTGATAAGCTACACTTAGAGGGTGGGAAGCCCCATGGACGGCTATGTTGACTTGTCAACATTTGTGGCTTAAAAGTCGGCTGTTAGGATTTGATAAGCTACACCCAGAGGGTGGGAAGCCCCCTTAGACAACCAAGTTGACTTGACAACTTTTTTGGCTTAAGAGTTGGTCGATAGGGTCTGATAAGCTACACCCGGAGGGTGGGAAGCCCCCTTTACGGCTATGTTGACTTGTCAACATTTTTGGCTTAAGAGACGGCTATTAGGGTTTGATAAGCTACACCCGGAGGGTGGGAAGCCCCCTTAGACAACCAAGTTTTGGATCTTTCTTGCATGGATGAAGATATGCGAAATGGCAGAGGCCCCGGCTTGCAGGGATGCTACTTTATTCATATATAAATATGATATGTACAATGATAGTGTATAATGTCGAGTCTCAATGACCTAAGTGTAGTAAGGCCGCAGATGCGCTATGTTCCACGGTCGGCGGGTCTCTTGACCCGAGGTATCTGAGTCGTCTCGGATGTCAATGAGGTAATACGACCCGTTGTTGAGATTTTTGCTGACCACGAAAGGTCCTTCCCATGGAGGAGATAGCTTGTGCATATTCTTCTGATCTTGAATCTGCCGTAGTACTAAGTCGCCTTCTTGAAATGTCCCGGTATTGACTCTGCGGCTATGATAGCGGCGTAGGTCTTGCTGATAAATTGCCGAACGGGCAGCCGCCAATTCTCGTTCCTCCTCCAAGGCATCCAACGCGTCCTGACACGCCGTCTCGTTGTCCGTCTCGACGTAAGCCGCCACTCTTGGCGAGTCATGCTAGATGTCACTTGGTAACACGGCCTCTGCACCGTAAACCATGAACAAAGGTGTATAACCTGTGGATCTGTTGGCGGTAGTTCTGATGCTCCATTAGACGGACGGCAGCTCCTCCACCCAATAGCCTGGTGTTCGCTATAAAGGAACCATAAGCCGGGGCTTGATACCTCTCAGGATCTCTTGGTTAGCGCGCTCCGCCTGACCGTTGGACTGTGGATGAGCAACCGCAGAAACATCAAGCCGGATGTGTTCCTGGTCGCAGAACGTTTTCAGAGCCCCCTTGGAAAGATTCGTGCCATTGTTCGTGATGATGCTGTGAAGGTAGCCAAAACGGTAGATCAGCTTTTTGATGAACTGAACCACCATAGCCGCATCACACTTGCTGACCGGCTCAGCCTCTACCCACTTGGTAAACTTATCAACCGCCACCAAGAGGTGTGTATTCTTGTCCTTGGATCTCTTGAAAGGCCCGACCATATCGAGCCCCCAGACTGCAAACGGCCAAGTAATTGGTATCATACGCAATTCTTGAGCCGGAACATGAGCATGCCGGCCAAACTTTTGACAGTCGTCGCACTTGCGGACCAGATCCTCTGCATCCTTGTGAGCCGTCAACTAGAAGAAACCATGCCGGAAAGCCTTGGCCACCAGAGATTTTGAGCCGGCGTGATGTCTGCAATCACCAGCATGAATTTCATTCAAGATTTCTTTGCCCTCCTCTGGTGAAACACAACGTTGAAACACTCCGATGACGCTGCATTTGTGCAACTCGCCATTAACTATTGTCATGGACTTAGATCGCCGGGTGATCTGTCTGGCCAGATTTTCATCATCAGGTAACTTGCCTCGGGTCAAATACGCCAAGTAAGGCACAGTCCAATCAGGAATAGCACGTAGAGCCGCCACCAATTGTCCCTCCGGGTCAGGAACAACCAAATCTTCCTCTGAGGGTAATTTGATAGTCAGGTGATGTAAGACGTCAGAAAGATATTGGGCGGCACTGGCTTTCGCTGAGAGCCTAACCTTGACAGGGCATCAGCCGCCTCGTTTCTGCGACGATCAATATGATCCACCGGATAACACTTGAAGTGACCAGCAATGATATCCACCGCCTGACGATAAGCTGCCATCCGTGGATCCCTGGAATCCCAAGTGCCTGAAACTTGCTGAGCCACAAGATATGAGTCGCTGAAGCACCATACCCGGATTAAGGTCATCTCCTTAGCTACCCTGAGGCCATGAAGCAGGGCTTCGTACTCAGCTGCATTATTAGTGCAAGGAAACATCAACCGGAGCACATAAAAGAACTTATCACCTTTGGGAGACGTTAAAACAACCCCTGCCCCTGATCCTTCTAGCTGCTTGGATCCATCAAAGTGTATTGTCCAGTATGTGTTATCCGGATTTTCTTCGGGTGCCTGACACTCTGTCCAGTCGTTTATAAAATCCACAAGGGCTTGAGACTTGACAGCCATACGAGGTACGTACTACAAATTGAGAGGTCCCAGCTCCAATGCCCACTTAGCAATCCTACTAGTGGCTTCTCTATTTTGAATTATGTCTCCTAGTGGAGCAGAGCTAACCACGGTGATCTGATGTCCTAAGAAGTAATGCTTTAATTTGCGGTTAGCCATGAACACCCCATACACTAGCTTCTGCCAATGTGGATATCTCTGCTTGGACTCTGTGAGGATCTCGCTGATATAATAAACCGGCCTCTGAACCGGATACTCTTTCCCTGCTTCCTTGCGCTCGACCACAATTCCAGCGCTGACAACCCGGTTGTTAGCCGCCACGTATAGGAGCAAAGGCTCTTTCTCAGCCGAAGCAGCTAAAACCGGCGGCTCAGTGAGCTGCTTCTTGAGCGCCTCAAACGCTTCACCCGCCGCCATACTCCAGACAAAATTGTGTGTCTTTTTCATCATTTGATATAGAGGGATGGCTTTCTCACCAAGGCGGCTTATAAACCGGCTCAATGCGGCAATCCGCCCTGCCAGGCGTTGGACATCATTGATACAAGCCGGCTCAGCCAGGGAGGTGATAGCCTTGATCTTATCCGGGTTAGCTTCAATACCACGCTCAGAAACCAGAAATCCCAACAACTTGCCAGTCGAAACACCAAAGACACACTTTGTCGGGTTAAGCATCATCTTATAGATCCGCAGATTGTCAAAGGTTACCTTTAAGTCATCAAGCAAGGTCTCCTTCTTCCTTGACTTGATCACAATATCATCCACATAAGCATGAACGTTGCGTCCAATCTGACTGTGAAGACAATTCTGCACACAACGCTGATAAGTCACTTGGGCACTCTTCAGCCCAAAAGGCATAGACACATAGCAGAAGGCTCCAAAAGGCATGATGAAAGTCGTCTTCTCTTGGTCCTTCAACACCATTTTGATCTGATGATATCCCGAATAAGCATCCAGGAAGCATAAACTTTCGCAACCCGCCGTAGCATCAATTATTTGATCAATACAAGGGAGAGCAAAAGGATCAGCCGGACAGGTCTTGTTAAGATCTGTATAGTCCACACACATACGCCACGTGTCGTTTTTCTTGAGAACAAGCACTGGGTTAGCAAGCCACTCCAGGTGAAAGACCTTGACGATGAAACCCGTCGCTAAGAGCCGGGCGACCTCTTCCCTAATGGCCTTGCGGCTCTCATCGTTGAACTGCCGTAGAAATTTCTTGACCGGTTTAAACTTAGGATCCACATTAAGGTTATGCTCAGTCAACTCTCTCGGTACACCTGGCATGTCAGAAGGTTTCCATGCAAAGATGTCCCAATTCTCACGGATGAATTCGATGAGCGCGCTTTCCTATTTGGGATCCATGTTGGCCCCAATAATGAACTGTTTGTATGAGTCACCCGGAGTAAAATCCACCGCCTTGGTATCATCCGCCGAAAATTTGAGGGGCGGCTCAACCTCTGTGGTAGGCTTCTTCAGCGGGGTCATATCCTCCGGGTCAACATTTTCCTTATAGAACTTCAGTTCTGCCTCAGCACAAGTGGATTCTGCGTAAGCCGCATCCCCTTCTTCGCACTCAATAGCCGTACTCCGATCACCATGAACAGTAATCGTGCCTTTTACTCCGGGCATCTTGAGCTGTCAGTAGACATAACAGGGCCTAGCCATGAACTTAGCATAAGTCGTCCGCCCAAACAATGCATGATAAGGGCTCTTGATCTTGACCACTTCAAACCACAAGGACTCCACCCTGTAATTGTACTCGTCACCAAAGGCAACTTCCAAAGAAATCCTGCCCATCGGGTAAGCTAACTTGCCTGGTATGACACCATGAAAAACGGTTGATGAGGGCTTAAGGTCTTTATCAAGCAACTTCATCCGCTGGAAGGTATCATAATACGGGATGTTGATGCTACTGCCACCATCCATAAGTACCTTATTCACCATATATCCTCCCACTTGGGGGGCAACTACTAGGGCTAGCCGCCCCGGGTCATCAACACGCGGCGGGTGATCCTCCCGGCTCCATGTTATGTCATACTCAGACCACTTCAAGTATTGTGGCAGACCCGATACTGGCCGCCCTCATGTGTGCCTCGCGGCTCTATCAGGCCGACTGTGCTCCAGACAGGGTTTTTTGAGCATTTCCTCCAAATTGAAAGGAGTCCTATTTTTGTTAAAACGCGGTCTGAACTTCCCATTGCCCTTAGGATGATTCTGGCCAGTGCTCGCATTGGCCACCAGTTCTGACCCTCCATTCGGGTTCTTCCGCTTGCTCTGGTTACCATTACTTGCCGCACCCTTGCCCTGGTTGTTCTTTTTACCTTAACCGGCCTTCTCCTCATCAGAGCCTGGATCCTTCATGTTATCAGAGTCGGCATACTTTGTGAGAGCCACCATGAGTTCTCCCATGTCCTGACACGTACGCTTGACCCGACCGAGCTTCTGCTTCAGAGCGACGAAGTGACAGTTTTTTTCTAGGATCAGTACCGCTTGAGCCGCTGTGATCTGTTCAGATGAGTGGATGATGGTCGACACCCATCGGACCCAATGATGAGCCGACTCATTCTCCTGTTGGACACAATGACTGCGATCCACAATTTTCATAGGTTGTTTGCAAGTCCCTTGAAAGTTTTTCATGAACCTTGCTCTCAACTCAGCCCATGAATTGAAGGTATTGGGTGGTAAACCCTTTAACCATGTGCGAGCCAGACCTTCCAGCATCATGATGAAATATTTAGCACACACTGCCTCATTGACATCCAACATCTCCATAGCCAGCTCATAGCTTTCGATCCAGGCCTCCGGAGGCAACTCAGCAGTGTAATTTGGGACTTTGTGAGGTCCTTTGAAATCCTTCGGCAACCGCTCGTTCCGTAGAGCCGGTGCTAAACACGGTACTCCCACGGCCCTGGTTGTCGCTCCTGCTTTGACTGATACGGAGGGCGCGGGCCCTTGGTGAGCCATCGTGGCCAAAGCCGCCGCCTCTTGCTAGTTTCTCGCCCGGTTTATGAGCGCTTGTGCGTCTAGAGCCGCCTGATCATCCCCCGGAGGCCCTCTGTGCTGATCGCTGCTGGAGACCGCCGGCGATTCATAGCGCCGGCTAAAGCTGCGGCTGTGGAGGGGGGTTAAATGAACGCGACTCGGGTTGTAAGTGTATTTCTCCTGTTGGGCCATCACCGTCTGAAGGTACCCAATGGCGTTCTGTACCTCCTCTGCAAAAGGCTCCTCATCTGGAATAGGGATTGTTTCAAGCCGGGTGGCCGCGGCCACCATGTTCTCCTCCGGGTTGGAATAATGACCCGCCGGCGTCGGAAACACTACTGGTGAGGCCTGGTTTCGTCGGGGCGGGTTCAGCTGCTGTCGAGCCGCCGGCCGACTTACAGGCGCGTCCGCTGCTCGTCCCGTTCCTAGCGTGTTAAAGAGATTCCTAGCCTCATTATTTTCTGGTAAGCGGGATTGATGCCTCATCCGCTGCACCGCTGCCGCTGCTTGCTGCTCTAGCTCAAGGCGGAAAGCATCTGTCCTAAGGCGCTCTACCTCTGCCTCCATCTGAGCCTTTAACTCGGCTATCCTCTGCTGCTCTTCCGCCATCCGGTCCTTGAGTCTTGCGATATCCAAGTTTCAAGCGGCTTGATTATCTGGTGTGACTTCGGTGGCCATCAGATTTGTGAGCTCGTTCATCAGATCCAGCAGAACTTGAGCCGGTGGTGGCGGACCAGCTCCCGTGTTTGTTGCTCCGGTGGTTGTGCTACTCGTGCCAGGGGCAGACCCCGCCATGAACACGGACGCATGAACCGGTAGCCCGAGATCGTCCGGCCCAAACCGTTCCGACTCAGGGTCAGGCTCGTCATAGCCCCCGAGCCCGGCGTTGTGAAGCTGGTAGATCGACTCTGCTTCTCCGCTCGAAGATCCGTCCTCTGAATAAACAAGGGTCTCCTGCGATGCAGTAGCCTCAAGATCCATGCCTTGAGTAAATCCCACGAAGACATGCTTCCGGTCCGGGTTAACACGGGCGGGTCGCACATATTGGGCGGGTTGAGCGCGCCGAGCCGGCTCAACAATGTTGGTGCAGATGTCCGGCCCGGGTGTAGATCCATCAACCTTGCCGATGAAGACGCGGATTCGACCGAAGGGAACCCGGAATCCATATTCGACAGAGTCAGCCTCATGACCCCAGCTGGCGTCGTCGATGTGGAGCCGGCCGCGGCGACTCTTGCTCATCCTTCGAACCACGTATCCTTCGAACCCTGGGAGAGATCCATTTGAGAACTCAACGCCACCGAGCGCTGGCCCCACGGTGGGCGCCAACTGTCGTGGTTTTATTATGGCAGATGTCTGGGTGAACGTACTTGGATTCGAGGCCATTGCAAAGGTGATAGACTCAAAAGGCTTGGTTGGGACGAAGGACACGAGTTTACCCAGGTTCGGCCTCTCAAAGTAGAGGTAATACCTATGTGTTGCTTGTGTTTGTATTGCTTGGTGTATCGATTACAAGGGAGTTGTTGCTTGACCTAGTTCTCGATATCTGATCCCTAAGTCGCCCCGGGTCTCACCTTTATATAGGAGGTCAAGACCACGGGTCATACAAGTCGTAACTGACTCTCACAATCGTGTCCGGTTCTATCTCTACATCAGCTTCCCTTTCCTGGGCAAGTTGTCTCCGGGCGGCTCACCCGCCCAGGTCTTCATACCTTCTCTGTTCGGGGCACGTCCCGGTCCATCTTGTTAAGCGTCCAAACATCTTGGGCTTAAGTCTTCACGTCCCTCTCTTGGGCTGGTGTACGAGCCGCCCGGTGTGACCCGGAGCCTTAGGGGCAGGTCTCACCATGGGGTTATATCCCCAACAGGTATATATAGGCATCCCCCAAAATCCAACCGTTACACACAAAATGACCAACTCGGTGACACCGGTGTGTAAATCTCGGTGGTACCAAAGTGACCAAAAGTGGCAACTTTTGAATCTCGGAGGGACCGATATATGAATCTCGGTTGTACCGACAAGGTGACCAACGGTCAGATTTACCAAACTCGGTGACGCCGATTCACCATTTTCGGACGGATCCAAAATGTGAACTTGCGTAACAGGAAGTTGGCAACCCAACTCGGTGGCACCTAAAGCAGTGTCATCTGCACCGAAGTGTTAGGGTTTGGCTGAGTCTGTCTAGGGTTTGGAATCGGTGGCACCGGGATAGAAATGTTGGTTGCACCGATTTTTAATATTTGGCTTTGGATAGACTTTGGTGGGAGAGTTTGTGGATGTTTTCGTGACTATCACTTGTGCACGTTTGAGCATATTGTTCATCATCAAAACTTTGCCCCCTTTTAATAGTATTGGCTTTCCTATGGACTCAAAGTGATTTCCCACAAATGTAAAATGTAGAGTCCTCTTGCTTGAAGCTTCGCCAACCTATTTCCTTGCATCTAGGGGTAATTCCACAATCTCCACAATCCTTTGGCCATCCCTATCATTGAACTTTTCCTGAAATATACTTGGTAGAAATATTAGTTCAATGACTTATATGTTTTTATTAATTACCAAACATTACTTTATGGAGAACCTTGTATTTACAAGAAAGTGAGTGGCAGCTCTATAGCATTTCTCATATTATATGTGGATGGCATACTGATAATGGGAAATGATATAGAACTCTTGGAAAGTTTAAAGGCCTAATTGAGTAAGTGTTTTTCAATGAAGGACCTTGGAGAAGATGCTTACATATTAGGTATTAAGATCTATAGAGATAGATCGAGATGCCTCATAGGTCTTTCACAAAGCACATACCTTGAAAAGATATTGAAGAAGTTCAATATGGATCAGTCCAAGAAGGGGTTCTTGCCTGTGCTACAGGGTGTGAGATTAAGTATGACTCAATGCCCGACCATGGCAAAAGATAGAGAAGAGATGAGTGTCATCCCCTATGCTTCAGCCATAGGCTCTATTATGTATGCCATGCTGTGTACCAGACCTGATGTGAACCTTGCCATAGGTTTGGTAGGGAGGTACCAAAGTGATCCCGGAGCGGAGCACTGGACAGCGGTCAAGAATATCCTGAAGTACCTTAAAAGGACAAAGGACATGTTTCTCGTATATGGAGGTGCCAAAGAGCTCGTCGTAAAGGGTTACGTCGATGCTAGCTTCAACGCAGATCCGGATGACTCCAAGTCGCAAACCGGATACGTGTATATTTTGAACGGAAGGGCAGTCAGCTAGTGCAGCAGCAAGCAAAGCATCGTGGCGGCATCTACATGTGAAGCGGAGTACATAGCTGCTTCGGAAGCAGCAAAGGAAGGAGTCTGGATGAAGGAGTTCATCACCGACCTAGGAGTGATTCACAATGCGTCGGGCCCGATGACTCTATTCTGTGACAACACTGGAGTTATTGCCCTTGCGAAGGAGCCTAGGTTTCACAAGAAGACAACACACATCAAGCGCCGCTTCAACTCCATCCATGATTACATTCAGGAGGGAGATACAGATATTTGTAAAGTACATACGGATCTGAGTGTCGCAGATTCGTTGACTAAACCTCTCTCACGAGCAAAACATGATCAACACCAGAATGCTATGGGTGTTCGATTCATCACAATGTAACTAGATTATTGACTCTAGTGCAAGTGGGAGACTGTTGGAAATATGCCCTAGAGGCAATAATAAAATGGTTATTATTGTATTTCCTTGTTCATGGTAATTGTCTATTGTTCATGCTATAATTGTGTTAACCGGAAACCGTAATACATGTGTGAGTACATAGACCACAACATGTCCCTAGTGAGCCTCTAGTTGGCTAGCTCGTTGATCAATAGATGGTCACGGTTTCATGACCATGGACATTGGATGTCGTTGATAACGGGATCACATCATTAGGAGAATGATCTGATGGACAAGACCCAATCCTAAGCATATCACAAGATCATGTAGTTCGTCTGCTAAAGCTTTTCTAATGTTAAGTATCGTTTCCTTAGACCATGAGGTTGTGCAACTCCCGGATACCGTAGGAATACTTTGGGTGTGCCAAATGTTACAACGTAACTAGGTGGCTATAAAGGTGCACTACGGGTACCTCAGAAAGTGTCTGTTGGGTTGGCACGAATCGAGACTGGGATTTGTCACTCCGTGTGACGGAGAGGTATATCTGGGCCCACTCGGTAAGACATCATCATAATGAGCTCAATGTGACTAAGGAGTTAGCCACGGGATGATGTATTATGGAATGAGTAAAGAGACTTGCCGGTAATGAGATTGAACAAGGTATAGGGATACCGACGATCGAATCTCGGGCAAGTATCATACCGATAGACAAAGGAAATTGCATACGGGATTGATTGAATCCCCGACATTGTGGTTCATCCGATGACATCATCGTGGAGCATGTGGGAGCCAACATGGGTATCCAGATCCCGATGTTGGTTATTGACCGGAGAGGTGTCTCGGTCATGTCTGCGTATCTCCCAAACCCGTAGGGTCTACACACTTAAGGTTCAATGGCGCTAGGGTTATAGGGAAACAGTGTACGTGGTTACCGAAGGTTGCTCGGAGTCCCGGATGAGATCCCGGATGTCACGAGGAGTTCCAGAATGGTCCGGAGACAAAGATTGATATATAGGAAGTGAGGATTTGGCCACCGGAAGTGTTTCTGGAATTACCGGTAACGTACCGGGACCACCGGAAGGGTTCTGGGGGTCCACGAAGGGTCCACCAAGTGGGGCCACAATCCCCGGAGGGCTCCATGGGCCGAAGGTGGAGGGAACCAGCCCCTAGGTGGGCTGGTGCGCCACTCTCACCAGGCCCATGGCGCAGGAGAGGTGGAGGGAGGAGAAACCCTAGGTCCAGATGGACCTAAGGCCCACCTAGGGTTGCGCCCTCCTCTCCTCCCTCTCTGGCCGCCGGCCAAGCCCCATCTATGACTGCCACACCCTCTAGGGTGGGAACCCTAGATGGGGTGCCTCCTCCTCCCTCTCCCCTATATATATGTGAGGTTTGAGGGCTACCCAACACACGAGTTCCTCTCCTCTCGGCGCAGCCCTACTCCTCCCTCTCCTCGTTCTCCGTAGTGCTTGGCGAAGCCCTACCGGAGGCCACGCAGCTCCACCATCACCACACCATCGTGCTGCCGGAGCTCTTCCCCAACCTCTCCTTCTCTCCTTGCAGGATCAAGGCGTAGGAGACGTCACCAGGCTACACGTGTGTTGAACGCGGAGGTGCCGTTGTTCGGCGCTGAGATCGGAGTCCATCGCGATCTGAATCGCTACGAGTACGACTCCACCAACCGCGTTCTTGCGAACACTTCTACTCTGCGATCTTCAAAGGTATGAAGATGCAATCTCTCCCCACTCGTTGTTGGTTTCTTCATAGATAGATCTTGGTGACACGTAGGAAATTTTTTGATTTACTACTACGTCTCCCATCAACTTCCACTCCCTTCATTTGGTGAATCAAATAGATCATAGGAGTTGGTTGTCACTAGTCCAATCCGGAAACACCATCATCTTTACTATAGTCGGAGTTGGAGTGATGGCTTCTTTCGGAGTGGTTGTCGGAGTCGGAGCCGGAGACCCATTCACCAACATGAGCTTGATGTTTCCTTCTTGAGTAGCTCTTGGTGTGCTTGTCCTTCTTCTCCGAGTCCCTACTTCTCCTTGAGGGTCTTCGTTCATAACGATCATCTCTACTCCTTCTCTCTCTACGAGGTGATTCATCTCTTGAGCTTCGTCTTCTAGGTGACTCTTGTATTTCTACACAATATGTTCCCCTTTGAGAGGTTCATGGGAGTCTTAAAGAAATATGTTCGTAACCGTGCTAGGCCAGAAGCAAGCACCTCCATAGGCCATCCAACAGAGGATGTCATTGGGTTTTGTGTTGACTTCATTCCTGACCTTAACAAGATTGGTCTCCCTCAATCGCGGTATGAGGGGAGACTGACTGGAAAAGGCACGCTAGGAGCGGACTCAATAATATGTAGGGACGGGCATTCTTAGTCTCAAGCACACTACACAGTTCTACAGAATTCCATCTTGGTGACCCTGTATGTCGATGAACACCAGAATATTCTGCGCTCCAAACACCCGGAGCAGTGTGACGACTGGATTACATATGAACACATCAGGACTTTTGGCAGTTGGTTGCAAACACGTCTCATGGGTGACAACACTGTTTCTGATGAGCTGTACTCGTTGGCCAGGGGACCATCTTCGACTGTATTAACTTACAAAGGTACGACATAAATGGGAATACATTTTACACGATCGCCCAAGATGAAAAGAGCACCAACCAAAACAGCGGTGTCCGCTTTGATGCAGCAACCAAGAGGGGAAAGGGCACATATTATGGTTACATAGTGGACATATGGGAAGTTGACTATGGACATGATTTCAAGGTCCCTTTGTTTCAGTGCAAATGGGTCAATCTGTAAAGAGGCAGGGTGCAGGAAGACCCACAGTATGGAATGACAACAGTGGATCTGAACAATCTTGGGTACACAGACGAACCATTCGTCCTAGCCAATGATGTGGCACAGATTTTCTATGTGAAGGACATGTCTAACATACCGAGAAAAAGAAAAGATAAGGAAGCGAATACATCATACGATGAGCCAAAGCGCCACGTAGTTCTTTCAAGACAAAGAGACATCGTGGGATTGGAGGGCAAGACAGACATGTCTGAAGATTATCAAAAGTTTCATGAAATTCCTCCCTTCAAAGTCAAGGCTGACCCAAGCACTTTGTTAAACGATGAAGATTATCCATGGTTACGGCGCAATAAGCAAAGGGCACAAGAAAAGAAAAAGTGAAGACTTTCTCTCCACAACTATATCATTGCAGTGACATGTGAAGAAATGAAATGCCTTTTGTAACACATGAGTTTTCGTCCGAAACCCTAATACTTCGAAAGAGATTTTCCGTTTTGTACACGAAGTGCATCCAGTTTTTGCCGTAACCCTCTCAACTTTTTATGACATGCTATGTGGGTGAAATGATTATACCATGCAAACTTTTAACCTTTTCAGAGTTCATTTGAAGTGCTTTTCAATTTCAGGGTCATTTAGCTCAAATAATCAGTATGTGCATGAAAAATAACAAATGAAGTCAGAAAGGGTTGAAAAATGATGATGTGTCTTTGAATGGTGCATTTTGAACACACAAAATGTATGGAGTTCAAATAAGTTCAAAAAATGAAATCCCTTTGTAACAGATGAGTTTTCGTCCGACAATGTGATACTTCGAAAGAGATTGTCCATTTTGTATTCGAAGTGCATCCAGTTTTTGCCGTAACCATCTCAACTTTTTAGCACATGCTATATGGGTGAAATGATGATACCATGCCAACTTTCAACCTTTTCATAGTTCATTTGAAGTGCTTTTCAATTTCGGGGTTATTTAGCTCAAAAAAAATCAGTATGTGTATGAAAAATACCAAATGAAGTCAGAAAGGGTTGAAAATTGATGATGTGGATTTGAATGGTGCATTTTGAACACATGAAAAGTATGGGGTTCAAATAAGTTAAAAAAATGAAATTCATTTGTAACAGATGAGTTTACATCCGAAACCGTGATACTTCGAAAGAGATTGTCCATTTTGTACACGAATTGCATCCAGTTTTCGCCGTAACCATCTCAACTTTTTAGCACATGCTATGTGGGTGAAATGATGATACCATGCCAACTTTCGACCTTTTCAGAGTTCATTTGAAGTTCTTTTCAATTTCAGGGTTATTTAGCTCAAAAAAATCAGTATGTGCAAATACTAAATGAAGTCAGAAAGGGTTGAAAATTGATGATGTGGCTTTAAATGGTGCATTTTGAACACATGAAAAGTATGGAGTTCAAATAAGTTCAAAAAAAATGAAATCCATTTGTAACAGATGAGTTTTCGTCCGAAACCGTGATACTTCGAAAGAGATTGTCCATTTTGTATACAAAGTGCATCCAGTTTTTGCCGTAACCATCTCAACTTTTTAGCACATGCTATGTGGGTGAAATGATGATAACATGCCAACTTTCAATCTTTTTAGAGTTCATTTGAAGTGCTTTTCAATATCAGGGTTATTTAGCTAAAAAATCAGTAAGTGCATGAAAAATATCAAATGAAGTCAGAAAGGGTTGAAAATTGCTGATGTGGCTTTGAATGGTGCATTTTGAACACACAAAAAGTATGGAGTTCAAATAAGTTAAAAAAATGAAATCCCTTTAGATAACATAAAAAATAACAAAAATGAACATGTGCTTATGTAAGTAAAATTCGACCGGAAATCAGACTGAAATTCAGTTTGATTTCAGGTCAAATTTTCCGACATAAGGGCATCTATTTTCAATTTGAGAGGAACTCAATAAGGCAGGGAGGGGTGGACTTATAAACCGGTGCGAGCGCCCCTCGCTTGGCGAGGTGGGACTAAACTCCCACCACAGCTAGGACCAACCATTTAGTCCCGGTCGGTGGCTACAACCGGGACCAATACCCACCATTGGTCCCGGTTGGTGGCACCAACCGGGACCAATGCCCACCTTTAGTCCTGGTTGGTGCCACCAACCGGAACCAAAGGTCTCTGCTTCCTGCCCTTTGGGCTGTCGAAAAGAGACCTTTGGTCCCAGATGGTGGCACCAACAGGGACTAAAGGTGGGCATTGGTCCCGGTTGGTGCCACCAACCGGGACCAATGCTCTAGGTATATAAGTTGAACTTAGGAATTTTCAGTTCTCATTTCGCAGTTCCCCCCGATGAGGCCGACCTCCTCGACGCCGCCAGGATGCCCTGACGCCGTCGCCGTCGCCCATGCCCCTGCTCTGCCCTCGTGCCCACGCCGACGTCGGCCGCGGCCCACGCCGTCGCCGTTGCCCGTGCCCCTGCCCTTCCCCTGAGCCCACGCCGACGCCGTCCGTCGCCCACGTCGTCGCCGTACGTCGCCCCTGGCCCAGCCCGCCCCCACCGTCGTCGTCGCCCTCTCCGCCCCCACCGTCGCCCTCGCCGGCCGCCCTCGTTATGAGCCGATGCCGCCGCCCCTTGTATTTTTTCATGTATATGTTGTATTTTTTTCATGTATATGTATATGTGTCATGTGTGTATATGTTCATGTATATATATGTTCATGTATATGTATATATGTTCATGTATATGTGTGTATATGTTCATGTAAAAAGTCTTCGTTGTTTTTCATATGTACGAAAATGTAGAGTGAAAACGAAAACAAACATATAAGAAAAAACAAAGTAAAAAATGAAGAAGGAAAAGAAAATCGCCCGGCCCGGCCACCACCGCATTTCCATAAAGTTTTTCCATCGAGTCGACGTCGCACCGAGCACCCGCGGTGAAGCAAGTCTTTTTTTGAAGAAGGTAGTTTTTTTGTTAAATTAAAATGTTGGCATCAGCTCTATCATCACGTTGGCATCGGCTCTATCTATCAACAAGGCCACGGGAGCATCCCGGCCCCCTATCATCACGTTGGCCTCGGCTCCCCGAGAGCTTTCCAACAGATCCGGAATGTATGTCGTTGTTGATATACCCCCTCCTCGATAACTTCGACATGAGAGGGGACGTCGGACATGCATGAGAGAGAGGCAGTCCGCTCACCCGACCAACTATCGAGGCCACCCAAACCCTACAAGAAAGAGTGTCGTTGTCGATCTACCCCCTCCCCGATAACTTCGACATGAGGGGGGACGTCGGGCATGCATGAGTGAGAGAGGTGGTCTGCTCGCCCGACCAACTATCGAGGCCATCCAAACCCTAGAATAAAGAGCGTCGTTGTTGATCTACCCACTCCCCGATAACTTCGACATGAGAGGGGACGTCGGACATGCATGAGAGAGAGGCGGTCCACTCACCCGACCAACTATCGAGGCCACCCAAACCCTAGAAGAAAGAGCGTTGTTGTCGATCTACCCTGTCCATACCCGACCAACTAGCGATATTCGGAAGGCTCTTGTTGAACTTCGTACCAAAAAGCTAATTAATTATCCTATCCGGGACGCCGTCGGACATTCATGAGAGAGGCGGTCCGAACGTCGGACATTCATGTTTGCATATTAATTGCCATGTTGTAATATTTGCAAAAACAATGGATCCAAGAGACGAAGAACAAGAACAGTTGTTGGGGGACATAACCCACGGCGGACGTGATATCTTGTCGTTTCTCAACGACACCGATGGTCTAGAAGGGGATTATGATGGCTCCGGTGATCGAACAATAGAGGAGGAAGGACATGATCATGATGGCTCCGGTGACCGAATGCCGGAGGAAGAAGGAGACCATGATGACGGCTCCGGTGACCGACCGAAGGAGGGAGCTGTTGCAAAGTCCGACGAGGTATATATATCAATTAAGTCTTGGCTCCGGTGACTAGCTAATTGATGCATTAATTATTTTGATATGTACATATATTAATTAACCCTTCTTTCTTATTTTATAGCCCTCCGGATCGAGCCAAACTTCGGTAACGAGACGAGGCCCGAAGAAGAGGTTGCGCAAGGATGAAAATTTCACGATCACAGCATTCACGAACGATGGCCATCCGATTGAACCCAAGCGGACCAAGAACGCATTTTCTGCTCAGTGCGGAGCTATTGTTAGGGACAACATCCCGATCGGCATCAAGCAATGGAATAAGCCTAAGGATGGCGCCCCTGAAGGTGATTATGTCACCGATAGACAGAAAGATGATCTTTGTTCCGCGTTGAAGGCAAATTTCACCCTAGCGCCAGAGGAGGATCCGAATAAGCCAGTTATAGAGCCACTGGTCAAGGCGTGTGCTCTTAAGAAGATGGCAGATCTATTCAGGAGGTGGAAGAATGAGTTGAAATCAAAGTTTGTCGACAAAGGGAGGACTCCAGAATTCATCGGCCAATTTGAGAAGATAAGAGATTACTGGCCCGCATTTGTGGACTACAAGACATCGGACAAGAGTAAGAAAATGTCAGAGACAAACAAGGTCATTGCTACAAAGAAGCAGTATCACCATCACACGGGGTCAGGTGGCTACCTCAAAGCCCGGCCGTTGTGGGACAAAGCTGAGAGATTGCTAAAAACATCGTACCACAGAAATATAACTGGCCAGACCGTTCAAGGACTTGATTCTTCGGGGTTGGGGAACTTTGGAACCTGAAACAGGGAAGTGCCGTTGGACGGACGAGCATCTTGCAATACCCGTGAACAAGCTTCAGAAGTATATCACCGCAGCGCAGGAAGGGACGTTCATTCCCGACAGAGAGAAGGACGAGCTGACTGAGGCCCTAGGGAATGCTGAGCACCCTGGACGAACACGAGGCACACCAGGCTCCATTTCGTGGAAGGTTAGGTTTCCCGACGCAGGCGGTTACAGAAGCCGGGAGAGAAAAAGGAAAGCGGAGCTGAGCGAAATTCAGAAGCTCAATGCAAGACTACAAAAGCTAGAGGAAGCTGAGAGCCAGCGAGCTACCGGCCAACCATCTCAGCGGCACGAAGCTACCCCAGAAGCTACCCTGCCATCTCAACGGAGAAGCAGCGTCGCTTCCACGAAGCCCGTTCAGCCTGACTTCACGTCTCCTAGCTACCCTGTGGATACTATCACGGAGGCTCAACATTGCGAGCTTATGACGAAATGCCGAAACCTCACTTTCAAGGCGGCTGTCGGCTCTGTTGCACCTCCTCAACCCACGAAAATTTTCACTGTCGTCCGATTCCACATAGCTATGTTGTTGTGATGGTGGATGAAGTAATAAAGGAATTTGAGGAGCTCGAGCTTGAACACTGTACAGGTGAAGGAGAGAATAAGCTTGTTCGTGCCCTGACGAGTACATGTCTATGGCATAAGGAGTACATAAAGCTTCCAAACTGGACGCCTCCGCCTCCACCTTCTCCTCAGGCGAATCAGGGCACTCCGGCTCCTCCTCCTCCTCCTCCTCCTCCTCCGGTGAGTGAGCAGGGCACACCGCCTCCTTCTTCGGCTCCTCCGACGCGTGGGGGCACTCTGCCTCCTCCTTTGCCTACTCCGGCACGTCGGAGCATTACGCCTCCTCCTCAGCCTCGTCGGCAACGACGAAAGACAGACGCCACCGCTCCGGCTCCTCCGGCGCCTAGTAAGCAATGACGGAAGAGAGCCGCCACCGCTCCGGCGGCTAGCAGTACAAGCATAGGCAGTAGGGGATACAGATACGGTCCATCTCTCAAGCCTCTGGAAAAGTTACCATATGAGAGGACCGACTCTGAAAACAAGGATATATGTCAGGCCGAATTGAGGGCCCATTTTGCAAAGAAAACTCCACCTCCAAAGGAGAAGATAGATCCAGTGAAAGCGATGCGCACTATCGATGCCCTGAAGCGACCACCATCGCCTCCGCCAGATTCCAACTTTGACCACTGTATTAAAAAGACATATCAAGCTGCGTGCCGGTCGGGAAGTACTTCCAGTCATGCAAGGTTAGCAAAACGAACAAGTGGGAAAAAATTCCCCAACTTGGCGAACAGGCGAACCAATCGTGCCCCCCGCTCAAGGTGTCTAGCGATATCGTCGCAAATCATCCAGGGATGGTGCCGGGTACCAAACCTTGTGATTACCTGAGCGATGATGTATAGTGTAAGCCGTTGGAGGTGGACGAATTCCGTTACCGGAACGGGCGGCCTCTCGTCAAACCTGATCAACCTCCTCTAACAAAGATGATGCGAAAATTCCATGAATGGTACATGGAAACCTGCTGCGAGTCTGGGACGGATTCTTTGATACTATCAGTTAAAGAGCAGCACAACCTCGTTGGAATGGAACTGTTGAATATTGAATTTGAGGAGATATTCCAGTTATACAATCAAAAAAACCTCGACAAAACAATCGTGACTTGCTAATGTCTGTAAGTACTACTTCTGTAATTAAGCCTCTCTATGTATATAGCTTAGCTCTTTCATTGCATGTATATATAATTATCCTCACTACTATATTATGCAGATTGAAGATAGTCGAATGCAGAAAAGAACAAATCTATGACATTGGGTTCATTAACCCAAATGTCATACATGAGTATAATTTCCAAAAGTATCCCACACAAACCGAGGAAAACTTGCTACAATCGTTGCTTAAAAATCAAAACAAAGGGACAATACTCTTTCCTTACAACTTCAAGTGAGTGTTACTGTCTTGTGCATATTCGGTTTCCCTTATTACTCTAGGTTTATAGTAATGTAATTGATGAGTTATGCATGCGTGCGCAGTTTCCACTATATTCTGCTAGAGATTCAGCTTGAGCGGGGAGTAGTAACCGTCTTAGACTCGAAACGAAAAGATCCCTAGGAATATGCGCACATGACTAAAATTCTCCAGAAGTAAGTTCAATCGATCATTATCGCATCATATTGGCAACTTTGTTCATTTCCTGATATCAAGTAATTATTTTCTTTGTCTGGCAAGGTTTGGAAAGAGTTCACAGCAATTGTTCTGGCACTGCCGGGGGAGCTGCGATTTACACACCCGAAAGTACATACTACTAGCTAGTTCCGCGCATCTCCCATTGATTCTAGTTTCATCAATACCATTTATCATGGTTGATTATCAGTTTGATTGAACTCTATTTCTCGTAAAGCGCTTGTGGCAGGAAACCGGGAATAATTTATGTGGATACTACGTTTGCGAGTTCATCTACAACGCGATGACCCCTAAGCGGGGCTACTCTGAAAAACAATTTCAAGTGCGTAAGCAATAATATTCACAATTTTATTTTATTACCATATATATGTATTGACCCCCTTCTTCAAATTAGATGTGGCAGATGCGGGATGAACTCCTACCACATGATAGCATACGAGCAATTCAAGAAGAATTGGCGGGATTCTTTCTTGACCACGTCATAAATAAAACCGGAGAATACCATCTGGAAGTTGACATTAGATGTTAGGGATTGTAAGAGATCTTATATTGTATATATGTAGCTAGTAGCGTCGGATATATATACGAAAACTTGTTATACAACCAATCTCTCGGAGAAAGAGAGGTCGATCACTTCTATCTCTATATGTTCATGCTGATCTTCTGTACTTAATGGTTCCTTCATTTGCTTACTAGCTAGCGTGTCGAGTTCTCTCTATAGTAGCTAGCATCCACCAATCACGGAGAAAGAGAGGACACTTCTCTCTATTAATTAGCTAGCTAAAACAATATAAAACCCCTAAATTAACCGTCCAAAAACCCCTAACCCCCTCCCCTTCAAAAAAACCAGCAACTGCTAGATGCTAACGCGTGGATGCCTTTTGGTCCCGGTTGGTATTACCAACCGAGACTAAAGGTCCTCCTGCCTGGGCTCCCCGCAGAGACCACGTGGAGCCCCTTCTGTCCCGGTTTGTAACAGAACCGGGACTAAAGATTTTGGGCTTTAATCCCGACCCTTTGGTCCCGGTTCCAGAACGGGGACAAATAGGCCTTACGAACAGGGACGAATGGGCCTTTTTCTACTAGTGGTAGTGTACCGGGAGACCATCGGCAGGGGTATTTCGACCCAAGAGGCTACATGAGCTGTGGGAGAGTGAATACCAGCCTTTAGTGGGCTGGTTGAAGTCCCACACAAGGCCCATGCGGCTGGGAAGAAAAGCCCAAAGAGAAAAAGGGCAAAAAGGGCAAAAAGGCAAAAATAAGGAGGAGTCCTAGTCCTACTAGGATTGGAGGAGGAATCCTCCTCTCCTCTTGGTTCGGCCGAAGCCCAGGTGGCTTGGCCCTTGGGCCAAGCCTCCTCCTCTCTTCCTCTTATATATACTAGAGGTTTTTGGGTTTCTGCACTAGTTTTTCAGCCACGTGCTACCCGTTCCTCCATATTGGGGAACGTCGCATGGGAAACAAAAAAATTCCTACGCACACGCAAACCTATCCATGGTGATGAGAATCTACGAGAGGGAAGGTGGATCTACGTACCCTTGTAGATCGCTAAGCGGGAAGCGTTAAGAAACGCGGTTGGTGTAGTCGAACATCTTCGCGATCCAAATCGCCGAGCGTCCCGCGATCTCATCACGATCCGTCCCGTGAACACATCATGATCCGTCCCGCGAACTCATCACGATCCGTCTCACGATCTTGATCACGATCTGTCTCGCGAACTCATCATGATCCGTTCCGTGATCACATCACGAACCATCTCGCGATCTCGATCACGGTCCTTCCGATCTAGCGCCGAACGGACGGCACCTCCACGTTCAGCACACGTGCAGCTTGATGACGATCTCCACCATCTTGATCCAGCAAGAGGAGGTGGAGCGGAGAGAGAGTTCACCGGCAGCGTGACGGCGCTCCGGTGATGGTGGTGGAGCAATTCCGGCAGGGCTTCGCCTAAGCGCTGCAGAAAACCGATCTAGAGGAGCACCGGTGAAACGGGTAGCACGTGGCCGTAAACTGTGTGCAAAACCCTAGCTATCCACCAATATATATAGGAGGAGAGGAGGACGAGAGGGTCTGGCGCACCAAGCCTCCCTAGAGGATTTGGCCGGCCAAAGGAGGAGCAATCCTGCTTCTCCTCCAATCCTAGTTGGAGTAGGATTGCTTCCTATTGGCTGAATTTCCCTTTTTCCTTTAGGACTTCCTCTCCTGCGCCATGGGCCTTTGTAGATGGTTTTCCCAGCCCACTAAGGGATGGTTAACACTATCCCACAGCCCATGGACCTCTTGGGGTCGAAATACCCCTCCCAGAGGTCCCCCGGTACACTACCGCCACTCCCGGTACACTACCGATGAGCCTGAAACTTTTCCGGCGACCAAACTGGGACTTCCTATATATGAATCTTTACCTACGGACCATTCCGGAGCTCCTCATGACATCCACGATCTCATACGGGACTCCTAACAACCTTCGGTCACCACCATACATAACTCTACACTATCGAAACATCACCAAACCTTAAGTGTGCAGACCCTGCGGGTTCGAGAACTATGTAGACATGACCGAGATACCTCTCCGGTCAATAACCAATGGCGGGACCTGGACGTCCACATTGGTTCCTACATATTCTACGAAGATCTTTATCGGTCGAACCTCTATGTCAAGGATTCAGTTAATCCCGTACGATGTTCCCTTTGTTCTTCGGTATGTTACTTGCCCGAGATTCGATCGTCGGTATCTCCATACCTAGTTCAACCTCATTACCGGCAAGTCTCTTTACTCGTTCCGTAATACAAGATCCCGCAACTAACACTTAGTCACATTGCTTGCAAGGATTATTATGATGTTGTATTACCTAGTGGGCCCTGAGATACCTCTCCATCACACGGAGTAACAAATCCCAGTCTCGATCCATGCCAACTCAAAAGACACCATCGGAGATACCTATAGAGCACCTTTATAGTCACCTAGTTATGTTGCGACGTTTGATACACACAAGGCACTCCTCCGATATTCGTGAGTTGCATGATCTCATGGTCATAGGAACATATACTTGACATGCATAAAACAGTAGCAATAAACTGACACGATCATATGCTATGTTTGTAGTTTGGGTCTTATCCATCACATCATTCTCCTAATGATGTGATCCCGTTATCAAATGACATCTCATGTCCATGGCTAGGAAACCTTAACCATCCTTTGATCAACGAGCTAGTCCATTAGAGGCATACTAGGGACCTGGTTTCGTCTATGTATCCACACATGCATTTAAGTCTCCGATCAATACAATTATAGCATGGATAATAAACGATTATCATGAACAAGGAAATATGATAATAAATACTTTATTATTGCCTCTAGGGCATATTTCCAACAGTCTCCCACTTGCACTAGAGTCAATTATCTAGTTCACATCACCATGTGATTCGCATTGTTATGAATCTAACACCCAATGAGTTCTGGGGCTCGATCATGCTTTGCATGTGAGAGAGGTCTTATAGTCAACGGGTCTGCGATATTCAGATCCGTGTGTACTTCGCAAATCTCTATGTCAAACCGTAAACACTGCTACCACACTCCACTTGGTACTATTTCCAAATGGCTGCTCCACTATACGTATCCAGATTGCTACTACTAGTCATCCGGATAGGTGTTAAAGCTTGCATCGATGTAACTCTTTACGACGAACTCTTTATCACCTCCATAATCAAGAAACATTTCCTTAGTCGTCTGGTTACTAAGGATAATTCTGACCGCTGTCCAGTGATCCACTCCTGGACCACTCTTGTACCCCTTGACAGACTCATGGCAAGGCACACACAGGTGCGGTACACAGCATGGCATAATATAGAGCCTATGCCTAAGGCATAGGGGACGACATTTGTCATTTCTCTTTCTTCTGCCGTTGTCGAGCTTTGAGTCTCACTCAACTTCACACCTTACAAATCAGACGAGAACTATTTCTCTGGCTGATCCATTTTGAACTCTTTAAAAATCTTGTCAAGGTATGCACTCATTGAAAGTCTCATCAAGCATCTTGATCTATCTCTATAGATTTTGATGCTCAACAATTAGGTAGCTTTATCCAGGTCTTCCTTTGAAAATCACTTTTCAAACAACCATTTATGCTTTCCAGAAATTCTACATTATTTCCGATCAACAATATGTCATCCACATATACTTATCAAAAATTCTATAGTGCTCCCACTCACTTTATTGAAAATACAAGTCTCTCGTAAACCTTGTATAGACTCAAACACTTTGATCACCTCATCAAAGTGTATATTCCAACTCCGAAATGCTTGCTTCAGTCCATGGAAGGATCACCGAAGCTTGCACATCTTTTAGCATCCTTAGGACTAACAAAACCTTCTGGTTGTATCACATACAACCTTTCCTCAAGTAAACCTGTTAAGGAAACGATGTTTTGACATCCATCTGCCAGATTTCATAATTGAAAACGCAGCAACTGCTAACATAATTCCAACAAACTTTAGCATCGCTACGAGTGAGAAAGTCTCATCGCAGTCAACTCCTTGAACTTGTCACAAACATCTTTGCAACAAGTCGAGCTTTACAAATAGTGACATTCACCATCAGTGTTTGTCTTCATTTTAAAGATCCATTTGTACTCAACGACCTGACGTCCAACGAGCAAGTCTACCAAAGTCTACACTTGGTTTTCATACATGGATCCTATCTCGGATTTCATGGCCTCCAACCATTTGTCGGAATCCGGGCCCATCATCGCTTCTCCATAGCTCGTAGGTTCATCGTTGTCCAACAACATGATCTCCAAGACAGAGTTGTCATACCACTTAGGAGCAGCACACATCCTTGTCGACCTACGAAGTTCGATAGTAATTTGATCCTGAAGCTTCATGATCATCATCATTAACTTCCTCTTCAACTAACGTAGGCTTCACAGAAACATCTTTCTGCGCTGCGCTACTCTCTGGTTGAACAAAGGTTTAACAACCTCATCAAGTTCTATCTTCCTCCCACTCAATTCTTTCGAGAGAAACATTTCCTCGAGAAAGGATCCGTTTAAGCAACAAACACTTTGCACTAGAATCTGAGATTGAAGGTTCACCCAACTGATCTTAGGGTATTCTATGAAGATGCATTTTTCCGCCTTGGGTTCGACCTCATTAGGTGAAAACATTTTCCACACAAGTGTCACAGCCCCAAATATTAAGAAATGATAACTTAGGTTTCTATCAAACCATAATTCACACGGTGTCATCTCAACGGATTTAGATGATGCCCTATTTAAAGTGAATGTAGTTGTCTCTAATGCATAACCCCAAAAATTATAGTAGTAAAACGATAAGAGACATCACAGTATGCACTATATCAATAGAGCATGACTATGATGTTCGGACACACCATCACACCATGGTGTTCCAGGTGGCGTTAGTTGTGAAACAAATTTCACATTGTCTTAAGTTGTATGCCAAACTCGTAACTCAGATATTCACCTCCACGATCATATCGCGGTCATTTTTATCTTCTTGTCACGATGATCTTTAAACTTCACTCTGGATTTGCTTGAACCTTTAAAACGATTCAGATTTGTGTTTCATTAAGTAAATATACACTATATCTACTCAAATCATCAGTGAAGGTAAGAAAATAACGATATCCACTGCACGCTACAAGACTCACTAGATTGCATACATCAACATGTATCATTTCCAATGAATCACTTGCCCGCTCCATCCAACGGGGTCCTTTACTCATCTTGCCCAAGAGGCATGGTTCGCATGTCTCAACCGATTCGAAATCGAATGAGTCCAAATATCCATCAGCATGGAGTTTCTACATGCGCTTTATACCAATATGACATTTAGCGGCAGTGCCACAAGTATGTGGTACTATCATTATTAACTTTGTATCTTTTGACATCAATGTTATGAACATGTGTACTACTACAATCAAGATTTCAACAAACCATTCTCACTGGGTGCATGACCATTGAAGGTATTATTCATGTAAACAGAATAACCATTATTCTCTAACTTAAATGAAGAACCGTATTGCAATAAACATGATCTAATCATGTTCATGCTCAACGCAAAACACCAAATAACATTTATTTAGGTTCGTCACTAATCCTGAAGGTAGAGAGAGCGTGCGATGTTGATCACATGAACCTTGGAAACACATCCAACACATATCGTCACCTCACCCTTAGCTAGTTCTCCGTTTATTCCGTAGCTTTTAATTGGAGTTACTAACATTTAGCAACCGAACCGGTATCCAATACCCAGGTGCTACTAAGAGTACTAGCAAGGTACACATTAATAACTCGTATATCAAATATACTTCTATCAACGTTGCCAGCCTTCTTATCTACCAAGTATCTAGGGTTGTTCCGCTTCAGCGACCGCTCACCTCATAACAGAAGCACTTAGTCTCGGGTTTGAGTTCAACTTTGGGTTGCTTCACTGGAGCAGCAACTGACTTGCTATCCATGAAGTTTCCCTCCTTGCTCTTGCCCTTCTCGAAACTAGTGGTTTGATTAACCATCAACACTTGACGCTCCTTCTTGATTTCTACCTTCGCGGTGTCAAACATCGCGAACAGCTCAGGGATCAACATTTCTTTCCCTGGCATTTTATAGTTCATCACCAAGTTCTAGTAGCTCAGTGACAGTGACTTGGAGAACTACATCAATCACTATCTTATCTGGAAGATCAACTCTCACTCGATTCAAGCGATTGTAGTACCCAGACAGTCTGAGCACATGCTCAACGATTGAGCTATTCTCTTTCATCTTGCAGGCAAAGAATCTCGTTGGAGATCCTACATCTCGCAACTCGGGCACGAGCCTGAGATCACAATCTCAGCTCTTAGAACATCTCATATGTTCCGTGACGTTCAAAACGTTTCGGAGCCTCAATTCTAAGCCGTAATGCATGATGCACTAAACTATCAAGTAGTCATCGAAACGTGTCTGTCAGATATTCACAACATCTACAAACGACACTAGATGGGGTGGCGCACAGAGCGGTGCATTAAGGACATAAGCCTTCTGTGCAGCAATGAGGACAATCGTCAGATCACGGGCCCAGTCCGCAATTTTCCTACCAACATCTTTCAATTCTATTTCTCTATGAACATATAAAAATACAAGGGAGCTACAGCGCGAGCTAGTAATCTACAACATAATTTGAAAAGACACTTTGACTATGTTCATGATAATGAGTTCAATTAATCATATTACTTAAGAACTCCCACTCAAATTGACATCCCTCCGATCATTCGAGTGATACATGATCCAAATTCACCAACTCAAGTCCGATCATCACGTGAGTTGAGGTGGCTGCAATGGTGAACATCATCATGTTGATCATATCTACTATATGACTCATGTTCGACCTTTCGGTCTCTTGTGTTCCGAGGCCATGTCTGTACATGCTAGGCTCGTCAAGTTTAACCCGAGTGTTCTGCATGTGCAACACTGGCTTGCACCAGTTGTATGTGAACGTAGAGTCTATCACACACGATCATCACGTGGTGTCTCAACACGACGAACTTTCGCAACGGTGCACACTCGGGGAGAACACAATTTATCTTGAAATTAAGTGAGGGATCACCTTATAATGCTACCGTTTTCCTAAGAAAAACAAGGTGCATAAAAAGCATTAACATCACATGCAAATCATAAGTGACATGATATGGCCATGAACTTGTGCTTTTGATCTCCATCTAGAAAGCACCGGCATGATCTCCATCGTCACCGGCATGACACCATGATCTCCATCAAGATGTCGCCATCAGGGTTGTCACGCCCTGCATGCTTCTACTACTATTGCTACCGTTTAGCGATAAAGTAAAGCATTACATAGCGCTTAATGATTGACATGCAGGTCATACAATAATTAAAGACAACCCTATGGCTCCTGCCGGTTGTCGTATTCATCGACATGCAAGTCGTGATAATCTATACATCACATGATCATCTCATACATCACATATATCACATCATGTAATTGGCCATATCATATCACAACATACCCTGCAAAAACAAGTTAGACGTCCTCTAATTGTTGTTGCATGTTTTACGTGGCTGCTACGGGTATCTAGCAAGAACAATTCTCACCTACGCATAAACCACAATAGTGATACACTAGTTTGCTTTTCAACCTTCTCAAGGACCGCCTTTGTTGGATCCGATCCAACTAAAGTGAGAGAAACTGTCACCCGCAAGCCATCTAGGCAACAAGTTGCGTCGAGGGAACCGGTCTCTCGTAAGCGTACGAGTAATTTTGGTCCGGGCCACTTCATCTCACAATCCCGCTGAACCAAAATACGACCAAGGGAGGAAGCAATCTAAGCATCAACGCCCACAAACATTTTGTGTTCTACTCGAGATCTCATCGAACCATCAACCTAGCTCATGATGCCACTGTTGGGGAACGTCGCATGGGAAACAAAAAATTTCCTACGCACACGCAAACCTATCCATGGTGATGAGCATCTACGAGAGGGAGAGTGGATCTACGTACCCTTGTAGATCGCTAAGTGGGAAGCGTTAAGAAACGCGGTTGGTGTAGTCGAACATCTTCGCGATCCAAATCGCCGAGCGTCCCGCGATCTCATCACGATCCGTCCCGTGAACACATCATGATCCGTCCCGTGAACTCATCACGATCCATCTCACGATCTTGATCACGATCTGTCCCGCGAACTCATCACGATCCGTTCCATGATCACATCACGAACCATCTCGCGATCTCGATCACGGTCCTTCCGATCTAGCGCCGAACGGACGGCACCTCCGCGTTCAGCACACGTGCAGCTTGATGACGATATCCACCATCTTGATCCAGCAAGATGAGGTGGAGAGGAGAGAGAGTTCACCGGCAGCGTGACGGCGCTCCGGTGATGGTGGTGGAGCAATTCCGGCAGGGCTTCGCCTAAGCGCTGCAGAAAACCGATCTAGAGGAGCACCGGTGAAACGGGTAGCACGTGGCCGTAAATTGTGTGCAAAACCCTAGCTATCCACCAATATATATAGGAAGAGAGGAGGAGGAGAGGGGCTGGCGCACCAAGCCTCCCTAGAGGATTTGGCCGACCAAAGGAGGAGCAATCCTGCTTCTCCTCCAATCCTAGTTGGAGTAGGATTGCTTCCTATTGGCTAAATTTCCCTTTTTCCTTTAGGACTTCCTCTCCTGCGCCATGGGACTTTGTGGCTGGTTTTCCCAGCCCACTAAGGGCTGTTTAACACTCTCCCACAGCCCATGGACCTCTTGGGGTCGAAATACCCCTCCCGGAGGTCCCCCGGTACACTACCGGCACTCCCGGTACACTACCGATGAGCCCGAAACTTTTCCGGCGACCAAACTGGGACTTCCTATATACGAATCTTTACCTCCGGACCATTCTGGAGCTCCTCGTGACGTCCGGGATCTTATCCGGGAGCTCTTCGTGTCCATGGCTAGGAAACCTTAACCATCCTTTGATCAACGAGCTAGTCCATTAGAGGCATACTAGGGACATGGTTTCGTCTATGTATCCACACATGCATTTAAGTCTCCGATCAATACAATTATAGCATGGATAATAAACAATTATCATGAACAAGGAAATATGATAATAACTAATTTATTATTGCCTCTAGGGCATATTTCCAACACTCCAGTGCACAGTTTCTCCTCTAGATCGATTTTCTGCAGTGCTTAGGCGAAGCCCTACCAGAATTGCACTACCACCATCGCCGTGGCGCCTTCACGCTGCCGGAGAACTCGTCTACCTCTCCACTCCCTCTTGCTGGATCAAGAAGGCGGAGATCAGCATCAAGTTGTACGTGTGTTGAACGTGGAGGTGCCGTCCGTTCGGTGCTTGATCGGGACGGATCGTGATTGGATCGCGGGACGCTCGGCGATTTGGATCGCAAAGACGTTTGACTACACCGACCGCGTTTCTTAATGCTTCCCGCTTAGCGATCTACAAGGGTATGTAGATCCACTCTCCCTCTCGTAGATGCTCATCACCATGGATAGGTCTTGCGTGAGCATAGGAAAAAAATTGTTTCCCATGCGACGTTCCCCAACAGTGGCATCATGAGCTAGGTCTATGTGTAGATGAGATCTCGAGTAGAACACAAAGAGTTTGTGGGTGTTGATGCTTAGATTGCTTCCTCCCTTGGTCGTATTTTGGTTCAGCGGTATTGTGCGATGAAGCGGCCCGGACCAACATTACTCATAAGCTTACAAGAGATCGGTTCCCTCAACTACAACTTATTGCAAAAGATGGCTGGCGGTGGTAGTTTCTCCTACTTTAGTTGGATCGGATTTGACAAAGGCGGTCCTTGAAAAGGAACTTATGTATCACCGTTGTGGTTTATGCGTAGGTGAGAATTGTTCTTGCTAGATACCCATAGCAGCCACGTAAAACATGCAACAACAATTAGAGGACGTCTAACTTGTTTTTGCAAGGTATGTTGTGATGTGATATGGCCAATTACATGATGTGATATATGTGATGTATGAGATGATCATGTGTTGTATAGAATATCACAACATGCATGTCGATGAGTACGGCAACCGGCAGGAGACATAGGGTTGTCTTTAATTATTGTATGACCTGCGTGTCAATCATTAAGTGCTATGTAATGCTTTACTTTATCGCTAAACGGTAGCAATAGTAGTACAAGCATGATGGGCGCGACAACCCTGATGGAGACACGTTGATGGAGATCAAGATGATGGAGATCATGGTGTAGTGCCGGCGACGATGGAGATCATGCCGGTGCTTTCAAGATGGAGATCAAAAGCACAAGTTCATGGCCATATCATGTCACTTATGATTTGCATGTGATGTTAATCCTTTTATGCACCTTGTTTTGTTTAGGACGACGGTAGCATTATAAGGTGATCCCTCACTTAAATTTCAAGATGAATTGTGTTCTCCCCGAGTGTGCACCGTTGCAAAATTTCGTCGTGTCGAGACACCACGTGATGATCGGGTGTGATAGACTCTACGTTCACATACAATAGGTGCAAGCCAGTGTTGCGCATGCAAAACAGTCGGGTTAAACTTGACAAGCCTAGCATGTACAGACATGGCCTCGGAACACAAGAGACCGAAAGGTCGAACATGAGTCATATAGTAGATATGATCAACATGATGATGTTCACCATTGAAACCACCTCAACTCACGTGATGATCGGACTTGAGTTGGCGAATTTGGATCATGTGACACTCAGATGACCTGAGGGATGTCAATTTGAGTGGGAGCTTTAGTAATTCGATTAACTAAACTCATTATCTTGAACAATAGTCTAAGTAACCTTTGCATATTTATGTTGTAGTTCAATGGATCGCGCAGTAGCACCCCTGAATTTTAAAGTGTTCCTAGAGAAAGCTAAGTTGAAAGATGATGGAAGTAACTTTGTTGACTGGGCCCGTAATCTGAGGATTATCCTCTCGGCTTCCCAGAAATCATATGTCCTTGATGCACCGCTTGGTGACCAACCAGAAGACATGTCATCCAAAGACGTTAAGAATGCTTGGGAGGCACGTTCTGGAGATTACTCAATAGTTCAGTGTGCAATATTGTATGGCTTAGAACCGGGACTTCAAAGACGTTTTGAACATCATGGAGCATATGAGATGTTCCAGGAGTTGAATTTTATCTTTCAGAAGAATGCCCGGATCGAGAGGTATGAGACCTCTGATAAGTTCTATGCTTGCAAAATGGAGGAGAACGGGTCTATCAGTGAGCATATACTCAGAATGTCTGGGTATTCAAATCGTCTGGCAGAGTAGGGAATTGCCCTTCCGTCAGAGGCGATCACTGACACAGTTCTTCAATCACTGTCACCTAGTTACAAGAGCTTTGTGATGAACTATAACATGCACGGGATAAACAAGTCAGTCGCCGAGCTGTTTGCGATGCTAAAAGTTGCTGAGTCTGAAATCCAAAAAGAACATCAAGTGTTGATGGTCAATAAAACCACTAGTTTTAAGAAGAATGGCAAGGGCAAGGGCAAGAAGGGTAAAACCAAGAAGGATGGCAAAGCAGTTGCTACTCCTATAAAGAAGCCCAAGCATGGACCCAAGGCAGAAACTGAGTGCTTTCATTGCAAGGGAACTGGTCACTGGAAGCGGAACTGCCCAAGTACCTGGCTGACAAGAAGGCGGCCAACGACAAACAAGGTATATATGATATACATGTTATTGATGTGTACCTTACTAGCTCTCGTTGTAGTGCCTCGGTATTTGATACCGGTTTGGTTGCTCACATTTGCAACTCAAAACAGGAACTACGGAATAGACGAAGCCTGGCAAAGGATGAAGTGACGATGCGCGTGGGAAATGGTTCCAAGGTTGATGTGATCGCCGTCGGCATGCTCTCTCTTCAATTACCATCGGGATTAGTGATGAACCTGAATAATTGTTCTTTAGTATCTGCGTTAAGCATGAACATTATATGTGGATCTTGTTTATTGCGAGACGGTTACTCATTTAAATCAGAGAATAAAGGTTGTTCTATTTATATGAGTAATATCTTTTATGGTCATGCACCCAATGTGAGGGGTTTATTCATATTGAATCTTGATAGTGATGATACACATGTTCATAACATTGATGCCAAAAGATGTAGAGTTGATAATGATAGTACCACTTTCTTGTGGCACTGTTGTTTACGTCATATTGGTGTAAAACGCGTGAGGAAGCTCCATGCTGATGGACTTTTGGAGTCACTTGATTTTGAATCACTTGACACATGTGAACCATGCCTCATGGGCAAGATGACTAAAACGCCGTACTCTGAAACAATGGAACGGGCAAGTGACTTATTGGAAATCATACATACTGATGTGTGAAGTTGAGAATCATCGTAACAAGAAGATTAAATTCCTGTGATCTGATCGAGGAGGTGAATATCTGAGTTATGAGTTTGCCAGTCACTTAAGACAGTGTGGAATTGTTTCACAGTTGACACCGCCCAGAACACCACAGCGTAATGGTGTGTTCGAACGTCGTAATCGAACCTTATTAGATATGGTGTGTTCTATGATGTCTCTTGCTGATTTGCCACTATCGTTTTGGGGTTATGCATTAGAGACAGTTGCATTCACTTTAAATAGGGCACCATCGAAATCCGTTGAGACGATGCCATATGAACTATGGTTTGGCAAGAGGCCAAAGTTGTCGTTTCTTAAAGTTTGGGGATGTGATGCTTATGTCAAAAAGCTTCAGCCTGAAAAGCTGGAACCCAAAGCGGAGAAATGCGTCTTCATAGGATACCCGAAAGAGACAGTCGGGTATACCTTCTATCTCAGATCCGAATGCAAAGTGTTTGTCGCTAAGAACGGAACATTTTTTGAGAAAGAGTTTCTCTCGAAAGAATTGAGTGGGAGGAAAATAGAGATTGATGAGGTTATTGAACCTTTACTTCAACCAGAAAGTAGCGCAGCGCAAAAAGATGTTTCTGTGGAACCTACGACGGTTGAAGAGGAAGTTAATGATGATGATCATGAAGCTTCGGATCAAGCTGCTATTGAACCTCATAGGTCGACAAGGGCGCGTACTACTCCTGAGTGGTACGGCAACCCTGTCTTCGAGGTCATGTTGTTGGACAACAATGAACCTACGAGCTATGGAGGAGCGGTGATGGGCCCGAATTCCAAGAAATGGTTAGAGGCCATGAAAGCCGAGATGGGATCCATGTATGAAAACAAAGTATGGACTTTGGAAGTATTACCTGAAGGGCGGAAGGCCATTCAGAACAAACGGATCTTTAAGAAGAAGACAGACGCAGACGGTAATGTAACCGTCTATAAAGCTCAACTCGTGGCAAAGGGTTTTTCACAAATTCAAGGAGTTGACTACGATGAGACCTTCTCACTCGTAGTGATGCTTAAGTCTGTCAGAATCATGTTGGCAATAGCTACTTATTTCGACTATGAAATTTGGCAGATGGATGTCAAAACAGCGTTCCTCAACGGTTTCCTTGAGGAAGAGTTGTATATGATGCAACCAAAAGGTTTTGTCAATCCAGAGAATGCTGACAAAGTTTGCAAACTCCAGCGATCCATTTATGGGCTTGTGCAAGCATCTCGGAGTTGGAGTAAGCACTTTGATGAGGTGATCAAAGCTTTTGAGTTTATACAAGTTTATGGAGAAGCTTGTATTTACAAGAAAGTGAGTGGGAGCTCTATAGCATTTCTAATATTATATGTAGATGACATATTTCTGATTGGAAACAATATAGATATGCTGGAAAGCGTGAAGGAATATTTGAACAAGAGTTTTTCAATGAAGGACCTAGGAGAAGTTGCTTTCATATTAGGCATTAAGATCTATAGAGATAGATCGAGACGCTTAATAGCACTTTCACAGAGCACATACCTTGATAAAGTTTTGAACAAGTTCAAAATGGATCAGTCCAAGAAGGGGTTCTTGCCTGTGTTACAAGGTGTGAAGTTGAGTAAGACTCAATGCCGAGTGACTGCAGAAGATAGAGAAAAGATGAGTGTCATCCCCTATGCTTCAGCCATAGGCTCTATCATGTATGCAATGCTATGCACAAGACCCGATGTTAGCCTTGCCATAAGTATGGCCGGATGGTTTCAAAGTGATCCTGGAATGGAGCACTGGGAAGCGGTCAAGAATATCCTTAAGTACCTGAAAAAGACTAAGGAAATGTTTCTCGTTTATGGAGGTGATGAAGAGCTCGTCGTAAAGGGTTACGTCGATGCAAGCTTTGACACTGATCTGGATGACTCTAAGTCACAAACCAGATACGTATTTATTCTCAATGGGGGAGCGGTAAGCTGGTGCAGTTCCAAGCAAAGCGTGGTAGCCGATTCTATATGTGAAGCGGAGCACACCTAGCCTCGGAGGCAGCGAAGGAAGGTGTCTGGATGAAGCAGTTCATGATAGATCTTGGAGTAGTGCCCAGTGCACTGAATCCAATGAGCCTTTTCTATGATAGCACTGGTGCCATAGCTCTGGCCAAGGAACCAAGGTTTCACAAGAGGACCAGACACATAAAGTGACGCTTCAACTCTATCCGCGATTACATCGAGAAAAAGGACATAAATATTTGCAAAGTGAATACGGTCTGAATGTTGCAGACCCATTGACTAAACCTCTTCCAAGGGCTAAACATGATCAACACCAGAACTGCATGGGTGTTCGATTCATTACAATGTAAATCACATAGTGATGTGAACTAGATTATTGACTCTAGTGCAAGTGGGAGACTGTTGGAAATATGCCCTAGAGGCAATAAATAAAGTGTTTATTATTATATTTCCTTGTTCATGATAATCGTTTATTATCCATGCTATAATTGTATTGATTGGAAACACATTATATGTGTGGGTAAATAGACAACAGTTTGTCCCTAGTATGCCTCTAGTGAACTAGCTCGTTGGTCAAAGAGGGTCAAGGTTTCCTAGCCATTGACATGTGATGTCATTTGATAACGGGATCACATCATTAGGAGAATGATGTGATGGACAAGACCCAAACGACAAACATAGCATATGATCGTGTCAGTTTATTGCTACTGTTTTCTGCATGTCAAGTATATGTTTCTATGACCATGAGATCATGCAACTCACAGACACCGGAAGAGTGCCTTGTGTGTATCAAACGTTGCAACATAACTAGGTGACTATAAAGGTGCTCTATAGGTATCTCCGATGGTGTCTGTTGGGTTGGCATGGATCAAGACTGGGATTTGTTACTCGGTGTGACGGAGAGGTATCTCAGGGCCTACTCGGTAATACAACATCACAATAAGCCTTGCAAGTAATGTGACTAAGTATTAGTCACGGGATCTTGTATTACGAAACGAGTAAAGAGATTTGCCAGTAACAAGGTTGAACTAGGTATGGAGATACCGACGATCGAATCTCGGGCAAGTAACATACCGAAGAACAAAGGGAACATCATACGGGATTAACTGAATCCTTGACATAGAGGTTCGACCGATAAAGATCATCGTAGAATATGTAGGAACCAATATGAGCGTCCAGGTCCCGCTATTGGTTATTGACCGTGGAGGTGTCTCGGTCATGTCTACATAGTTCTCGAACCCGCGGGGTCTGCACATTTAAGATTTGGTGACGTTTCGGTAATATAGAGTTATGCATGGTGGTGACTGAAGGTTGTTCGGAGTCCCGGATGAGATCCCAGATGTCACGAGGAGCTCCGGAATGGTTCGGAGGTAAAGATTGATATATAGGAAGTCCTATTTGGGTCGCCGGAAAAGTTTTGGGCTCATCGGTAGTGTACCGGGAGTGCCGGTAGTGTACCGGGAGACCATCGGGAGGGGTATTTCCACCCAAGACATGGGTTGTGGGAGAGTGAATACCGGCCCTTAGTGGGCTGGTGGAAGTCCCACACAAGGCCCATGCGGCTGGGAAGAAAAGTCCAAAGAGAAAAAGGTGGGAAAAGGCAAAAAGGCAAAAATAAGGAGGAGTCCTAGTCCTAATAGGATTGGAGGAGGAATCCTCCTCTCCTCTTGGTTCGGTCGAAGCCTAGGTGGCTTGGCCCTTGTGCCAAGCCTCCTCCTCTCTTCCTCTTATATATACTACAGGTTTTAGAGTTTTTGCACTAGTTTTTCAGCCACGTGCTACCCGTTCCTCTAGTGGATAGTTTCTTCTCTAGATCGGTTTTCTGCAGTGCTTAGGCGAAGCCCTGGCGGAATTGCTCCACCACCATCGCCGCGGCGCCGTCACGCTGCCGGAGAACTCGTCTACCTCTCTGCTCCCTCTTGCTGGATCAAAAAGGCGGAGATCGTCATCAAGCTGTACGTGTACTGAACGCGGAGGTGTCGTCCGTTCGGTGCTTGATCGGGACGGATCGTGATTGGGTCGCGGGACGCTCAGCGATTTGGATCGCGAAGACGTTCGACTGCACCAACCGCGTTTCTTAACGCTTCCCGCTTAGCGATCTACAGGGGTATGTAGATCCACTCTCCCTCTCGTAGATGCTCATCACAATAGATAGGTCTTGTGTGAGCGTAGGAAAATTTGTGTTTCCTATGCGACGTTCCCCAACACCTTCCTCTTGGCCGAATCCCTTGCCCGTTGTTCGGGCGTCAGCGCCTTCTTTGGCTTGGTCGCCGCGGCGATCTTGCACGGGGCACGAGGCTTGCCTTTTCCGGACGAGGTGAGGGAGGCGAGGCCGGCGGCGGCGTCAAGGTCGATGGCGTCGTCCATGGCGGGTGTGCGGCGGGAGCGCGCGGGCGGGAGGGTTTTTGGTGGAAATGGGGGGAAATGGTGGTGGTTGCCACCGACCGGCGGGCCCGAGGAGAGGAGTAGGCGCGCGCGTCCGTCTCGTATCCGCGCCGACGCAAATCCGGTTCAAAATTGGGCCGGGAATGGATCGCCATGCGGACGCCAAGCGGACGCGCGTCCGTTTGGGTCGGCGCGTTGGGCCGCCTTTTGTGTCCGTGCCGATCCAAACGGACGCGAGCGGACGAAATTGGCCGCTCCAGTGGAGTTGCTCTAAATAGACGGAGAGTCTTAAAACTTGCACACAAGGGTCAGTTTGATGCACAAACTTGTAAATGCGTAATTCTGGTCATCGAACTTACACCGTCAATTTGATGCATATAAACTTGTAAAATGTGTAATTCTGGTCATCAAACTTCCGCGGTCATGTAAATACGGTCACATATCCCGTACACGGACGTATCTGGTGCTTGGTTGGGGCTCCATCGGACAGGGCCCGCTGGCTGCAACAGATGCCGCTCGGCCTTTTTTCATAAAACCCCTCAACTTTTTTATTTGCAAAAAAGGTAGATGAGCTGTGGGCTCTGCTTGTAAGTACATAGAGAAATATAACATGAAAAACTGTGTACGCATGCCTCGAACACAAGCCCAAGGCTAGAACACAAACGGGCCAAGCCACTTCAACCAACGACTGAAAATGTTTGATTAGATAACCGCGTCTTAACGTGCTACTCCCTCCGTTCGGAAATACTTGTCTTAAAAATGAATGTGTCTAAAGTTATTTTAGTTATAGATGCATCCATTTTATTTATTTTTAAGACAAGTATTTCTAGACGGAACCGAAGCTACCAACCGGGACTAAATGTGCTGGGCCAGAAGCGAGGCCCTTTGATCCCGGTTCGTGTCTGGAACCGGGACCAAAACTGTCAGACGAACCGGAACCAATGGCCCCTGAGGCCCGGCCAGCGTCCTGGCCTCACGAACCGGGTCTGTCCCGGTTCATAAGTGAATCGTGATTAATGCACTAATAGAAAATATGTCATTAGTCCCAGTTGGGAAGGGCCTTCAGTCCGAGTTCCCCAACCGGGACTAAAGTATAGAGACTAAAGGGTCTAAGGCTTTAGTGTCGGTTGACTAAACCAGGGACTAAACCCTGACCACGTGGGCGGCAGAGCGCGCTAGGGCATTGTTTATTTTTTCTTTTCATTTTGTGTTTTCCATTAATTTTTTCCTCTAATTCAACATGATCACTTGCATCCATCCACTTTAATCAAATATATGTCAAATAATTCATTATCATCTTACTTATCTAACAACTCATCATCATCATCTTAATCATACAAAGTTAAAATCTCATAAAACAAAAAAAGATAACATGACATAGTCCTCCCTCATAGGACCTAGTCCTCCCTCCTAGGTAAAATGACATAAAACAGAATAACACATATGTCTCCATGATGAAGCAAAGAGATCCAACGGTCTTCAACTTGTGGCTTACGATCCTTCTTTATTTGTCCCCATGCTTCAATTTGGAGTCATCTTGGTTGTTTTGCGCTCAGTCAAGTATGCAAAAAAGAACTCTGGATGGAAGAGGCTTTTAATTATCATATTTACCTTCGGGTCGTATCAATGGTGGCACAACTTCATATGGAAGTTTATGTTGAAGAACATAATAGTAGCCTAGTTAATAATGTAATCAATACCATTTACGTAACAGTACTAGTGTACTTAATTAGCAACTCTTACCAAGATATTTCGCCAAATGTCATCCGCCCTCAACATATGCACTAGTGTCCTATACAATGTATAATTTGGGTCAGTTACCAAATTATACGGGAAGATCTCCCTACCAACTAAGACACCAATAACAAAGTTGGTAAGATCATCCTTCTCCTTCCAAGTTAGATGCGATCCATTAGTGTAGTGTGTCGTGTCGATTATGTTTTGTGTTTCACTCGAAAAAACAAAATAAGCTAAAATTATATATTAACAAATTTAGTATGGATAAAAACCAAATATTTTTAAATATAAAATGCAAATTACTTGACAAATATGGATGGTTGACAAACTCACATGGAAGTAAAACAGGAAGCATATCGACATCCACCCAAATGTCGATGTTTTCTTCAATATGATCTTCAGGATGAAGATCGAAGGTTATTTCCATATCCTCTTGAAATCCATATGACTTGCAAAGAGCTTTCCAATTTGAGCACCCTAATTCTGTGTTATTAGGTGCATTCATTACTTTCACAAGAAATGTGTGACCATTTTAGTCCTCAAGTTGGTTGTCCTCATCTCGAAACTCTCGTGCTCTTCGAAACCGAGCCTCTCCAACAAATACCATCTTGCATGACAGGGGATGAACTAGTCGAATTGTATAAAACAGAAATTACGCGTTGAAGGAAAGAAACATAAGTCATGCTTAATTACGAAAAAACAGTTGTTATCGTTGCATACCGTAGAAATATCAAAGTCCTCGTAAAGCTTCATGGTGAAGAACCTGCCGTCTCGCATCCCAGGTAGGTCGCAAAGACCCTTATCTACACCGAAAAATTCACATGCTTGAATCCTATCGTCATCTGATGACGACGTCATTTACTGTCTTCATGATTCAAGAATTACGGCACGCTTGGATCCTAATGCGTGTATGACTTTCGGTCCGTCGAGGCTTTCCCTAAATAACTCTCATATCTCATGGTGTGTTGGTGCGCACTCTCTCACACTGATATGATGGTGTATATATGTTGGTGGACACTCTCTCACCGTAATAGTTCAACCGTCGGTGATGGACGCCCCCCCTTCTCTTCTTGCGCATTATACCGACAAATATATTGCAAAGAAGAGAAGAAGAAGAGGCACCCCCCACGACAACAGTCAGGATTCCTCCATCAAGAACACATAGGAAATTCACACAAGGAGCAACAACAGACCGAAAGTCACACACGCATTATACCGATAAAATATCACTAATACATTTATAATGAAATCGAATATAATATCACTAATACATCATCTCGAATAATCCAGTTATTAATGCATCATCAAATATTAACTAATACATCTAGAATATTATCATATAAGATCACTAATACAGATCGAATACTAACGAATAATCTAAGTCACTAGCGGTTCCTGAGTCGTGGGTGGTGGACACCCAAAGATAAGGAACCATCACGGGATCATAACTCGGGTGAGATCCTTGAAGAATCTACCAGGTATTGTTGAACCTAGCGTCCAACGCCGCCATGTAGCGACGGACGTGCTCGTCCTCCTCCCTGACATGACGATGTACCACCTCCGCGGGGGCCGCTCCCTCTGCACCGAAAGTGGCCCACGTGACCGCCACAAAAGAAGGTCCGGGTCGACGACAAGACCCGGATTGCTCACCAAGCTCTGAGCCCCGGAAGGTAGCACCTCTCAGTGCCAGCCCACGGAGCCCAGTCCCGGACATGGCATCTATCAAGAAGGATCTCGCGGACCACTCGACGACGAGGATGCGGGCGGGCATCGTCGATGTCGAGACAAATTCCTATGAGAATATTTTCTTATCGTTTAATCACTAATTTTTCCAAAACCCAAGAATTTTCCTCTAATCTAATATACACATACTAATTTTTCCTAGAACTCCTAATTAACTAAAACATAAAACAATTAAAATATAAAAAGCATCATAAACAAAATCATCTAACAATATTAATCTACTTATCCATCCACGTACAATTTTCTTAACACATTGTTTAATGAAAAAATGTTGCATACCAACCACAAAAATTTGCATGTTTTTAAACAATATGTGTGTGTGTGTGTGTTTGCGGCACCGTCTGAGATGCACGGGTCGGACGGCGGGGCTCCTACGCCGGAGATGGATAGGCGGAGGCTCTCGGGCATCTCCGGTGGTGGTGGCTCTAGGTGGCGCCGGGATGGGATCGGGAAGGGGCGGCCATGCATGGCGGCAATGGCAGACGGGGAGGGGCGACCATCCATGGCGACAATGGCGGACTGGAGGGGGATTCAGGAGGAGAGGGGCTCACAGCGGACTCGGCGGCGAGGTCCAGGCGACGTCAAGGTTGGACGGAGCGAGCTGGTCGAGGACGGCGGTCTTCGGCGGGAGGCCGGCGTGCGGCGAGCACCGACAGCTTATCGGCGTCGGGGTAGAGTCGGCGTCGGGGCAGGGGCGGCGGCGTCGGGTAGAATGGGAGAGGTTAGGGAAAAAACAGCAATGTCCTGGATATATAGAGGGACTCTTTAGTCCCGGGTCATCTCTACAACCGGGACTAAAGAGACTTTAGTCCTGGGTGGTATTAACAACCGGGACTAAATGTCCACCCTTTAGTCCCGGGCTGTGTCACCAACCGGGACTAACTGCCCAATTTCCACGTGCCCAAAGTTTTCGGCGGCCCAAATTTCGCGCCCCAAAGTTTTCGGCGACCCAACTTCCACGCGGGAAGGGACCTATAGTCCCAGTTGGTAGCACCAACCGGGACAACAGCTGTATTTTCTCTTTTTTGTTTTGTTTAGTTTTTCTAATTTCTGTTTTTATATTTGGAATAACTGTTAGAACATTTGTAGTTTTTTAATGAATCTTTTTGCTTTAGATCAAAAAATTACAAATTTGATGTTAGTGCCAGTAGTTTTCAAATTGAAATAGTTTAAATTTGAATTCATTTGACATTTGTGTGAAACAGTAATTTGTGAATAACTTAAGTTTAAAAATAGATATTTGAGTGATTGTTTTTCCTGTTGTTTAATATTACTATGTTTTATCGTTATGTTAAAGTTGGGAATTTTTAGGATAATTTAAATAGGTGTTTTAATCAAAATCAGATTCTATTTAACTCTTTTAGTCAAAATCACCTTCATTTATTTTAATCAAAATCACCCAACTGAATTCTGAAAAGGTTGAAACTTGGCATGGTATGTTCATTTCACCCACATAGCATGCGTTAAAAAGTCGAGAGCGTTACGGCAAAAACTGGATGCACTTCATGTACAAAATGGACAATCTCCTTCGAAGTATCGGGGTTTCGGACAAAAACTCACCTGTTACAAAAAGGATTTCAACTCTTTTAACTTATTTTCACTCCAGACTTTTTGTGCATTCGATATGAACCATTAGAAGCCACATACTAAAATTTAAACCCTATCTAACTTTCTTTGCTATTTTTCATACATTTAGTGATTTGTTTTGATCTAAATGACCCTGAAATTAGAAAGGACCACAAATAAACTCTGAAAAGGTTAAAACTTGGCATGGTACCATCATTTCAGACACATAACAAGTGGTAAAAAGTTGAGAGGGTTACAACAAAAACTGGATACACTTTGCTTACAAACTGAACCATCTCGGCTACTCACTAGAGAAGAAAAGTGATGACGATGCAGTCAGTCACACCCCAGAGTGGGATCTTGGGGTATAAAACTTTTTCTTCGCGTGTGTCCCTTGATTTTTGCACCGTAACCATGGACAATCTTCATTATTTAACATGATGCTTGGGTCAGTCTTCACGGCGAAGGGAGGAATTTCATCAAACTTTTCATAATCTCTTGACATGTCTGTCTTGTCCTCCACTCCCACGATGTTTCTTTTCCCAGAAACAACTATGTGGCGCTTTGGATCATCGTATGATGTATCCGCTTTCTTATCTATCCTTTTTCTCGGTTTGGTAGACATGTCCTTCACATAGAAAACTTGCGCCACATCATTGGCTAGAACGAATGGTTCGTCTGTGTGCCCAAGATTGTTGAGATCCACTGTTGTCATTCCATACTGCGGGTCTACCATTACCCCTCCTCCAATAAGATTGGCCCATTTGCACCGGAACAAAGGGACCTTCAAATCACCTTCATAGTCAAGTTCCCATATCTCCTCTATGTAACCATAATATGTGTCCTTTTCCTTGGTGTTTGCTGCATCGTCAAAGCGAACACCACTATTTTTGTTGGTGCTCTTTTTATCTTGGGCGATCTTGTAAAATGTATTCCCATTTATCTCGTACCCTTGAAAAGTCAATGTAGTCGAAGATGGTCTCTTGGCCAACAAGTACAAGTCATCTTCAACATTGTCGTCATTCATGGGATGTGTTCACAACCAACCGCCGAAAGCCTCAGTGTGTGTACGTTGAATTCAGGGGTCAGACTTCTCCGGGTTCTTCGAGCGTAAATATCCATGTGTTCCTCGATATATGGGGTGACCAAGGTATAATTCTGTAGAACTGTGTAGTGTGCTTGCGCTCAAGAATGCCCGTCCGTACATATTATTGATTTTGGTCCAAGTGTGCCTTTTCCATGCAGTATCCCCTCATGCCGCAATTGAGGAACACCAATCGGTTTAATGTTAGGAATAGAGTCAACACAAAACTCAATAACCTCCTCTGTTTCATGGCCCTCGGAAATACTTCCTTCTGGCCTAGCATGGTTACGGACTATTTCTTTAAGACTCCCATGAACCTCTCAAAGGGGAACATATTGTGTAGAAATACAGGACCCAGAATGACAATCTCTTCGACTAGGTGAACTAGGACGTGCGTCATAATATTAAAGAAGGATGGTGGGAACACCAACTCGGAACTGACAAGACATTGGACCAAATCATTCTGTAAGCTTGGTAGGATTTCCGGATCGATTACCTTCTGAGAAATTGCATTGAGGAATGAACATAGCTTCACAATGGCCAATCGAACATTTTCTGGTAGAGTCCCCCTCAACGCAACTGGAAGCAATTGCGTCATGATCACGTGGCAGTCATGAGACTTTAGGTTCCGAAAAAAATTTCTCTTCCATATTTATTATTCCCTTTATATTCGACGAAAAGCCAGATGGGACCTTCATACTGAGCAGGCATTCAAAGAAGATTTCCTTCTCTGCTTTGGTAAGAGTGTAGCTGGCAGGACCATTATACTGCTCATTCATGCCGTTGTTTTCGTGCACACATTGCCGGTCCTCCCGTGCCTTCGGTGTATATTTTTCTTCCCATACACGCCCAGGAATCCTAGCAGGTTCACGCAAAGATTCTTCATCACGTGCATCACGTCGATTGTAGAGCGGACCTCTAGGACTTCCAATATTCTAGCTCCCAAAATATAGACTTCTTGTTCCACATGGGTGTGCGTCCCTCAGCGTTAGTCGGAACAGATTGTCCGCCAGGACCCTTTCCAAATATTACTTGTAAAATCCTTAACCATATCAAGTATGTCATCACCAGTACGGAGGACGGGCTTCTTCCGGTGATCTGCCTCACCTTTGAAATGCTTGCCTTTCTTTCTTATGGCATGCTTGGCCGGAAGAAATCGACGATGTCCTAGGTACACATTCTTCTTGCATTTGTCAAAATATATACTTTGGGTATCATCTAAACAGTGCGTGCGTGCATGGTATCCCTTGTTTGTCTGTCCTGAAAGGTTACTAAGAGCAGGTCAAACATTGATGGTTACAAAGAGCAATGCTCGCAGGTCAAATTCCTGCTGTTTGTACTCATCCAACACACGTACACCTTTTTTGTTTCACAACTGTAGAAGTTCATCAACTAATGGCCTTAGGTACACATCAATGTCGTTGCTGGGTTGCTTAGGGCCTTGCATGAGCACTGGCATCATAATGAACTTCCGCTTCATGCATAACCAAGGAGGAAGGTTATAGATACATAGAGTCACAGGCCATGTGCTATGCTTGCTGCTCTGCTCCCCGAATGGATTAATGCCATCTGCACTTAAACCAAACCATACGTTCCTTGGGTCATCTGCAAAGTCCAACCATTCTCTCTTGATTTTTCTCCACTGCGACCCATCAGCGGGCACTCTCAACTTCCCGTCTTTCTTACGGTCTTCTTTGTGCCATCGGAACGGCTTGGCATGCTCTTTGTTTTGGAACAAACGTTTCAACCATGGTATTATAGGAGCATACCACATCACCTTGACAAGAATCCTCTTCTCGGGGCGTTTGCCCTGAACATCATCAACAGGGTCATCGCGACCGATCTTATATCGTAATGCATTGTATACCGGGCATGCATCCAAATTCTCGTACTCACCGCGGTAGAGGATGCAGTCATTAGGGCATGCATGTACCTTCTGCATCTCCAATCTTAGAGGGCAAACAATCTTCTTTGCTTCGTATGTACTATCGGGTAATTCGTTGTCCTTGGAAGCTTATTCTTCATTATTTTCAACAGCTTTTCAAATGCCTTGTCAACTACATCATTCCCTGCCTTCCATTGCAGCAATTCAAGTGTGGTACCGAGTTTTGTGTTGTCATCTTCGCAATTTGGGTACAACGCTTTTTTGTGATCCTCTAACATGCATTGGAACTTCTCTCCTTTCCATTTTCGCAGTTTGTCTTTGCATCAGCAATGGCCCAACCAAGATCATCAGCAAGCTCATCTGATGCCTCAGCTTCTTCTTCTTTATTCTCTTCCCCCATTGTACTACCATCATATTCAGGACACGAAGGATAGTTGTCATCATCCTCTTCTTCTTCATTCTCTTCCATTAGAACCCCTCTTTCTCCGTGCTTGGTGGTCCAACAATTATAGCCGGACATGAAACCAGACGTAAACAGGTGGATGTGAATCTGTTTTGAGCTAGAGTGAGTCTGGTCATTCTTACACACACCACATGAACAACACATAAAACCATCCCGTTTGTTAGCCTCAGCCGCACGCAAAAAACTCCGCATGCCATTAATGAACTGTGGAGAGCATCGGTCAACGTACATCCATTGTCGGTTCATGTTCATTACACAACACCGAGAAGACCAAATTAATACAAGTTCATACACAGTTATTCTCATAAAACAACATAAAATTGTCTAGCTAAAACATTTTAAATGCAACAACAAATGCGATCAAAATCGCAACTAAGGTAAAAATTGATCCAACAGCATAATGATACCAAGCCTCTTTATTAATGGCATATTTTATAATCTTTCTAATCTTCAAGCGCATTGCATCCATCTTGATCTTGTCATCATCGACGACATCGACAACGTACAACTCCAATTTCATCTTCTCTTCTTCAACTCTTTTCAATTTTTCTTTCAAATCCTCGTTTTCTTTTTCAACTAAATTTAACTTCTTGACAATAGGGTCGGCTAGCATTTCCGTTTCAACTACCTCCTAGATAAAAATATCTATGTCAACTTGATGGGCATAATTGTCATTAACACGAAATGCAACAAGTAGTTATAAAAGAGAATATATCACATCTGAATCGTAAATCGGACGAGGGCCGACGGGCACAGATATCATAACCATGCCACTATATATAACAACAATCATACAAGTAAGAAAACTATGCAAGTAACTATATATCTAAATCATACAAATATGATTTTATTTATAGAAATGATAAGAACACAAGAAGAGGCTCACCAAGGTGGTGCCGACGACGGGACGGTGCAGTCGATCGACGGTGGTTAGGACGGGAACGGGAAGGCACACTAAGTAAACCACACCTACACATATGCAAACTAAGGAGTTAATTTGAGCTCAAATTGCATATAAATCAAAAAAACTACCACATAATCACACCCAAACTAAAACCCGCAAATCACTATACTTATAAAGCATAGCACGAGCTGATCTAACAATAAGAGATGAAAGGACAAAGTTTCTAACCTTTGTGGACACTTGGATGGATTGGGGTGACTCAAATCTTGACATATTGGCAAAAATGGAGGGATGAGCTCGAGCTAGGGGAAGAACACAGACGGAAATTCGAATGGAGAAAACAAAGAAATAGAGTCGGGCTGGACTAAGGGTTTATATAGGGAAAGCTTTAGTCCCGGTTGGTTATACAAACCGGGACTAAGGTCCATCTATATATAGTACCGGTTTGTATCACAAACCGGGACTAAAAGGGCTCGTGGGGGTCTCAGGCTGACACCAGCCTGCCACCACTTATTTAGTCCCGGTTTGTGATACAAACCGGGACTATATGTCCCAAATGAACCGGGACTAATGGGGCCCGTACCCCCTGACAGCTCCTAGCCGTTGAAACCGGGACTAATGGACACGGTCCAAAACAAAACCGGGACTAAAGGTTGAAACAGGAGGCCTGTTTTCTACTAGTGATGCCTTTATCCTGACCTCAACCAAAACCCTGTTTTTTACTAGTGGGAGAGAGTATTATGAAGGAGCTCTATAGCAGAAATGGACTCCAGTTTGTGCGGCTATTCATTTTTTTAACAAGTTAATAGATACATAGTATGTCCCCTAAAGAAGATACATAGTATGTAAATCATAATATTAGTAATAGAGTAAGTTTCAATTATTATTCATGTATTATTTTAAAATAATAATTATGATTGTAAAAATAGTTGTATAATTATAATACAAATATTTTTAAAAATTGTCATAATTCTAAAAACTTGCTAATTTATTTGATATTCTTCGAATATTTTCAAAATAATTCATAATTAAAAATGTTGTTTATAATTGCATCTGTTTGTTTTGTAGAAATTTGTGAAGCAGAAAACTCTATTTTTTATTGTAAAAGAATATTTATTAATTATATTGTATAATAATAATACAACTGTTTTCAAAATGACATTTTATAAATAGTATCATTTCAAGTATACAAACATTTCAGTAATGATAGACACATTTTTGTAATTCAATGTTTGTACAATTAAAAATATTTATAATGTAAAATCTTAACTTTTGGTATGAATATTTAATCAATTCTAATATGTAAAGTATATATTACTTTTTGATATAAGTCATGAGTATAAACAAGTGAATATTCATAATCGAGATTTTGGACTCTGCCGCGAAATTCTCAAGGCACCGGCAAAAGGGAGACAGCACGTTCGGTTGCTAAAGAGGAGGCCGTCCGGGCGGGCGCTGAATCCAAGTCGGCGAAGATGAGGAAGTGGCCAATTGGGTTGCCCATTTCTTGCGTTTCTTCCCAGTTCCCACGCTGATCGATACGGTATGATCAAACTCTGCAGCAAGTGGCTACTTGCAGTGCTAAGACCGCCCTCCGACGCCGCACACAGTTCTACTTGTAGTATCTATCTCTTCACGGCCAGTGACCGTCTATATCCAACATCGCACTCTACACTATTATATCTGCTGATTTTTAAAACTCCAGTTGACATGCTACCTTCGTTCACAAGTCCTAACATCTGATCATGACCGAATGCATTGTTAACCGCGTGCTATAATAAACGTTAGTAATGAAAATTCCATCTCCACTCTAATTGCACGTCACCATCATCACCTTTTAATTACTTATTATTAATCAGTTCGTCCGTACGCAGCCGGGCGCTTCGAATCCGCACTGGAATTAGTCGACCGCCTATTGTTGACTGCAGTGTACCCGCCCCATGAGAATTTAGAGCTGATCAATATATATATATATTTCTCCACAATCAATTGTACTCGCATGGACCGTTGCTTTTGCATGCATCATCACATTAATTCCCGTTCCATCATTATTATACAAACCTTCACCTTGATTTAAAAGGCAAAGAACGGAGGAGTTCAAAGCTGGGATCAGAGGAGATGGATCCAGGGGTATTGGTGCTTATACAGGCTTGCTAGAGAAAAAGATTTCGACATAGTCTACTCCCTCCGTCAACTAACATAAAAACGTTTAGATCATTAAAGTAGTTATCTGAACGTTATTATATTTATTTACGGAGAGAATAGACGGCAATAATCTTCTGCGCTCGCAAGGTAGGCAAGGACGAATCACCATCGTTTCTTTTTTTTCCTGGCGACGCTTCTTGCTTACGCACTCACGCACTTTGGTTAGGTTCTCTTCACCGGCACGTTGCCACGTACTTGGCCTTGGCGACGGGCGGTTTTCATCGAGCCATCTCATCAGCAGGAAATGACGATGTTGATGCATGCCGCGTAGGCTTTCCCAAAACGCCAAAATGGTTCCGAGCTTATCTCTTCATCAGGATTTTTGATTGCGATGCCACCGTGATTTTGGACTACTGTTTTTTATTATATACTCCGTTTCTCCTGCTAATGAGGAGGGCGTCATTGCGTTGCCAAATTGCAGTATTTTGTGCCGAATTTCCTGATGCAGGACGTCATCGGGTATAAAGTTCGGTAGCTAATGAGGAGGCCAACCCGGACGCGCCACTCGCACATTATTCATGATGCAAATATGGCCAACCCGGACGCTGCATCAGTTAACTTGATTTGCTACAGTTAATTACTGGCACTACTAGAAAAAGTATTACTGTTACAACCAGAAAGATTATCTCCGGCCTCACGGTGCACGGATGCAAGGTTGCAATCCTCACTGTCATATGTAATCTGCTCAATTTTTTAACCCCCGCTACTTTGGGCCTATTCGGTAGTTGCCCAGCTTCCGGATTCATCAAATTTTCGCTAGAGCTAGGCCGAACGGTTTGGCTCCAGGAAGCTAGTTTCCCGGATCTGAAGAGGGCCGTTGTACAAAAAAAGGGAGCAACACTTCTGGCGATCCAAGGAAATGGGAAGCAAGAGTTTGGCTAAATTACGGAGGAGTGCAACCCCGAAGTGACTCGAGAGACACATACCGGTTCGCTATCTTCTCTCTTCCCTCTTATTACGTCCTGATGAGGCGACGTGGAGAGATCGCTACCTTTCCACTCTCCTCATATGCCCGACAGGGCCGAAGGCCACTTTATGTGTTGAGCTGGATGGGCTCCAGCCTGCCTATGCAGGTTGGCCTGTCGGCACGCACTAGAAGCTGGAGTTAGCAAGCCGAACAGTTTTCATTGATCGCGATCCCGTGGAAGAAGCCAGCATCGAGAAATAGAAGTGAGATTTGCGTATCCGGTGAAGCTAGAGGACATCTAAACAGGCCCTTTATGTATAGTTTGAGTCCTAACCTCTGATTATGACTGATGGACTTTTAACGGCTTGTCATTCCATCTCTACTACTCCTTTTACACATGAGTATGTTATTAATCAGTCCATACATTGACCCGGGGCCCTCCAAATCTGCAGGACCAATGGTCGACTCTCCATTATTAACCGGCGCATGAGAATTTAGGTCAGCCAAGCTGGTCAATGGAATATTTCCCACATTCCTTACCGGAAAGTAGCTTTTTTAGGGTTTAACGGAATGTAGCTATGAGCTATCGGTGCGTGAATGGACGACTCCTTCGTGCTCCCACTTAGTGGACCGTTGTTTTTTGCATGCATCACCGCTACTAATTTTCTTTCAACTACTCTACGAAACCCACACACGACCCTGACTTGTGGAGGCAAAGAACGGGCAGCTCGGGAGCTCAAAGCTGATACTTTCCAGCTGAGCAGATCGACATGGGGGACATTGGTTCGTGCACGACGACGGATTCATGGTACGTGGATCGCAGGAGGCATGATAGAGCAAGATCGTGGCATACATTCGTGTTGCATCTTCGGATGCAGGATATGTGCGCCTTTCCAAACCGTGAAAAGTTTCTTGATTGATTGTGCTCTTGGAGTAGTACGACTGTCGCCAAAAAATTCCACGAGAGTGCACCCGGCCAGGGAAGGGAAGGGTGCCCTATCATCTATACATGCACGTCATAAAAGGATCGGTCCGGTTCCTGGAGGGGATGCCATAGCCAAGCATGCTACCATAGGAGGATGTCAATTTCATTGCCACCACACTCTCCTCCTTCAGTGAGTCCACGGGGCTTGTCACAAACTGTGTGAAGAGCTTGGTTGCCCCTATTCGGTGCGCAAGTTTGGACGTTGATGATATCCTACATCATTTTTCAGCATGCCGATCCTCCGTCCCAATACGCTACTTAGGCCTGCCATTGGCAATTAGACGGCTCAAAAGGATCCACTTGCAACACCTCGAGGACAAAGCGGCCGGGAAGCTTGCACCTTGGAGAGGAAGGCATGTGGCTATTGCGGAATGTATGGCCTTTGTCAAGGCGGTTCTCACAGCGTTGGCCATTTATCATATCATCCCTTTGGACATACCAGTGGAGGTGCTTCAAAAACTTGATAGACTCCGGCGACCATACCTTTGGGCGGGCACTGACAGCGTGTCCGGTGGCAAATGCAAAATTAACTGGGAGCACGTCTCTAGGCCCAAACAGTTTGGAGGGCTTGGAATTCTCAATCTGGAAAAGTTCGCCACCGCGCTTCGTCTTAGATGGCTTTGGTTAGAATGGGAGGATCCACCAAGGGCTTGGTATGGTTCTGAGATCCCATGTGGCAAGGTGGATCGGCACATCTTCGCGGCGGCCACCAAGGTCACCTTGGGTGATGGATCCAAGGCCAAATTCTGGGAATCATCTTGGTTGGACGGCATTCGCCCCAAAGACATTGCCCCAAACATTTTCAAACTATCAAGAAGGAAACATGGCACTGTAGCGTCCGCACTCAGAGATGATCGTTGGATTGCTCTAACTCACATCACAGAAGGGCTATCCTCGGTGCACCTCCAACAATTTGTTGCCTTATGGAGCAAGCTCTCACTCGTCACTCTCCAACCAGGTGCCACTGACACCATCCTTTGGAAGTTGTTCAATGATGGGATTTACTCCGCCAAGACGGCCTATTTGACGCAATTTGCTGGCCTAACTCAATCCAACTTGCAAACTATTGTCTGGAAGGCCTGGACACCCCCTAAATGTAAATTCTTTGCATGGCTGGTCACACAAAACATGATTTGGACGGCAGACAGGCTCTAGCATCGTGGCTGGACAAACTGTGATCGTTGTCCCCTCTACAGCCAGGTGCAAGAATCCACGACACACTTACTGTTTAAGTGTCACCTCTCCATCTGTGTATGGAATGGCGTCCTTCCTTGGCTGCATATTCACATCGACGCTGCACTTTGGCTGAATTACGACACGGTGAGATCTTGGTGGGAGGGAGTCCTTGCAAGCAATGCGTAGACAACGAAGGCTATGACATCCTTGCTCCGTCTTGTTGGCTGGGAGATTGGAAGGAACGAAATGCACGCGTATTCAGAAACAAGGCGGCGCCGGTCGCGGTGATCGTGCAACCGTCAAAGAGAAGGCGTCCCTAGCTATGGGCTATGGCAGGCGCAAAGTGGTTGTGTAATTTGATGCCGCGAGAGTAGGTCTTTATAATTTATTTTCGCTTTTGCGGACGTGCACTGTCAAAATAATTTCTTCTCCTTATTCAATGAAAATGGCAAACCTTTTGCCTCGTTTCAAAAAAAAAGTAGTACATTATTATTCCTTTAATTGACTCGTTAGCAACACAGCCTGAAACGAGGCGCGTATCTCTGCACCGGCATCATGGTTGCACGGTTGTTATATCTGCTTGTCCACGGATCCTGACATCTGATTAGGACCTGATACATTGTTAACTGCGGTCGTATCTTGATATTCCGTTTGCACCAAAACAACAGCATGCATCCATCAACACATTTTCATTTGTTAATGAGGCACAAGTCTTTTGCCTTTATTTCAAAAAACGGTTTTGTTAAAACATATCTAAATACGAGATAAGTATTGCACATCCTAAAAAAACAATTCAGTTAGTGAGGGTATGCATATCTAGGGGACATTGGTCGCCCCTCAATTATTAACCCGGCGCATCGTTCTCGCCCGACGCATGAGAATTTAGTTTAGCTATAAAGCTGGCCCATGGATTATTAATTTCCTCCGTTCCTCGCCGCCATGGTGTAGCTATCCATCTATCTATCATTCGGTGTGTTGATGGACTCCTGCTTTGTGCTCGCACCTCATGGGCCGTTGACGCACACATGCGGCATGTCTCACCGCTACTTCTCTCCAATTATTTTATGCTCAAAGTTGATAGAGATTGAATGATTGATTGATTGGGCGCTAGATGTAGCAAGATCACGTCACAGACTCGTGGTACCTATCAGCCTTTTGGACGTACGGCGATACCGACTTGCTTCGCGAGAGTATATCGCTCTGCTCTTTTTACCTTCCGTGGGAGGAGGACGAGACACGTGTCCCTATCTACGCCGGTGATCTACCGTCTCCCGCGCAATGCATTGTTAACTGCAGGGTTACAATAACATAGAATCTCCACTAGAACTGCATGCACCATCAATTGTTAAGTGTTAACAGCATGTGTGGCCGTCAATGAGCAATCAGTCTGTGGGCGGATGTGGGCTGCTGGTTTGTTCCAGCACCGGATGAACCGTTGACGCATGCTTATGCATCATGCTGATCCTCTTCGATTATTCTGCAAACACCGCCCACCCACACACCCTGATTTATATAGGCAGATAACGGGCAGTTTCGAGCTGAGACTCTCCTATCTGAGCAGATCGGCTGTTGTGTTGGTGCGCCCAAGCCAAGCTAGAAATCCGGCCGGCCGGCGACGCTGGGTGCCATGCATGCCTACGACGGCCTTTCCATGCCACGAAAAGCCTCCGTATCGAGCACTGATCAAGTTCTGTCGCCAAATCTTCCATGACAAGTGTACCCGGCCAAGGAAAGGCACCCATGTTGGGGGCATACGCGCTTATCGTGTGCGTCATGAAAGGGATGGTTTGGACTTTGGAGCCCTTCCGGATTCCAAAGATGCGCCTATCGCATGCATTATTCGCTTGTTTAACTCGATCATCAGCAACACGGGCCAAAACGGGACACGTATATACTCCCTCCTGAGAAAACGATGGTTCGGCTACATGAGAAAACGGGACACGTATATACACGGGCCAAAAAGGGATGGTTCGGCTACATGAGAAAACGATGGATATTCATTTTGCACGGTGAATCGGCGCAACGTCGGTCGGCTCTGCGCCGCTCGATCGATTTGGAGATCGCCATCGCTAGCTAGTTACGGGAGGAGTGTACTAGCTAAACTAGCCATCAAGGGGAAGCAGCTAAAATCGTTCCATGACGAAGCATCCAAATCCAAACAGTCAACAACAGTCGCACTCCTGCTTTGGATCATTGTTGAGCTAGGGCTGCGTACTAATCATCTCCTCTGTCGTTATAGTATCAGTGATGATGATCATGTCCCGGTCACTCGACACCCGACGGCGCCACACTCCAGTATTGGCTAGCTGGCCAGCCCGGACGGACGTGTACATACGACGAATCCACACGACTCGGCAAAGTCTTCCGGGTCAGGACCGGCCAGTGGCCACTGCAGCGGAAATAGCGGCCGGCGTGCAGATTTCCAGCCGTGTCCTCCCCCGGTATCACCCGTCCCGTCTCGCCGGACCTCCACGCGCGCACGGCTCTTCTCTTCACCAAGCGCGCAACAGCTATAGCGACGGAGCAAAAGCGACGATGGATGATAGAGCGGAAAGGGGGAAATCTCAAACCCACCTTTATTACTGAACATAAAATCTCAGAGCTTTTAGATTTTCCTGACCGATTACGCACTAAACCACCGTCCGGTTTATCCACGGTTGCACTACTCACTGTTATACTCCCTCCGTTTCTAAATATAACTCTTTTAAGAGTTTTCACTAAGAAACTACATACGAACATATATAGACATATTTTAGATTGTAGATTCATTCATTTTGCTCCGTATGTAGTTCCCTTGTGAAATCTCTTAAAAGACTTATATTTAGGAACGAAAAGAGTATATAGTAGGAGTAATACATGCTTGATTTAAAAATAACTCCACTTGATACATGCCAGCTCGTTCACGAGTCCTAACATGCGATCACGACCGAACACATTGTTAACTGCGGGTCGTAATACACAAAATATTCATCCCCACTGCATTAGTAGTAGCACGTCATCCATGATCCATGATCATATTTAAATTCGTTCCTGCCTACTATACGTGCCGGGGCCTGCATATCCGCAGCGCGATTGCTCGACCCACCATTGTTAACAGCAAATATAGCTATCAGTGCGCTGGTGGATGGACTCCTCCGGATCCGTTCACGCACCGCATGGACCGTTGACGCCTGCGTCACCGGTCGGTTCACCAAGAATCTTCTTCTAACCCCTTTCTACGGGTTATTTTATCTATTTCTTAGGGAACGGAAAAACGCGAGAGCCGAACGGTTTAGTGCACGATGGAATTAATAAGCACGCTGCCATGGAGAGAGGGGCGTCGTCGTCGTTGTACCACTGCAACTTTTTGACGGTGATCCTTGCCTCTCAAGGTTTCGATTGATGCATGTGTGTGTCGAGGAGGAATAGATTATACGTCGCTGATCAGGCACGCACACCCACTTGGACTTCATCACTTTGAGTAGCTTTTCCCGCGCTCGTCAACCGCGGAAAAAGGCAGCGATGGTCGGGGCTTGATCTCTTCAACCCTGGTAAAGGGGCCGCGAGCTTTTGGACTGATTTTCCTCTGTGGCGTCCGGAGTTTCAAAGGCGTGCCACAAGGAAGAAATCAACTCTGCTTCCTCAGGAGGAGGCCGCGTCCATGGCGACGCTGATTATCCCCCTGACTGACTGACGACCAAACCGTTAACGATGCATCCCGATTCCCCAGCAAACTCCACAGCATGCTCGAACTGTGGCGTTCCTTCGCAAGTTCCGATTACTAATTCCGGGCCGTACGTGGTTGACGGCGCGGAACTGGACTGACCGCCAGCGGTCGCCGTAGCAAAAACGATGATAGTATTATGATGAGGCCCAGAGTTGGCAAAAGCCAGCGACAGCACTGCACTACACTCCATTGCCAGATCGCGCTCCAAAGTCAGTCGGTCAATGTCCTCCCCGGCCCGGCCGCCGCGTGCACGTTCATACGACTCGCCATCGCCAATATCGTTCGTCCGGCCAGTGGCCACCGCGCGCGCCTCACGGATCCTTCCCGGCCTCCACGTTCACACGGCTCTGTACTACCCCGCCCACTCGCCCAAGCAAGCAACGCTGGAATGAAAAGCGAAGGCGCCAAATCGATCCTCATGATTACGTACTTGTTGCCGCCGTGCGTTTGTTTTTTCAGCATATTCCACCGGTGTTTGATACTACCCGATCCCACCAAGGCGGGCTTCGTCGCGGCTTCCTTGGCCCCGACGTAAACGTAAACGCGAACGCCGGGCCTTGCTCTCGCCACGCCGGGTCGCGGTCCGGTGCCGCCCCTGGCCTGGCCAGCAGCCTATAAAACCAGTGGCGGGCCAATGCCTCTGCCGCCCAGATATACACACTACCACCCAACATTTGTCCGACGCCAGTAGCCACAAAATCCATCGCCAGAGCCCAGAGAGAGACAGAGTACACTCCACACGCCGGTCGCTCCCTTTTTCCTCCGCCCTCCCGCTTTGTCCCGTTGCCGCGCTTCCATCGGCTCGCCCGGAAAGGCAACTCGCCGCCGTTGAAGCACCGTCCCCGGTCGCTCGCCGCCATGAAGGTGCGTGATTACCTGCTCTCCGTCGAGCTCAGGGTTAATTTTGGTCCTTGATGCGGTTCTTGCTCGCTGCTCCGGTTGCTGATTTCCCTTTTCTGACGATCACAGAAGGTTGTGGTGAAGCTGGACGTGCACGACGACAGGCACAAGGCCAAGGCGCTCAGGGCCGTCTCCGGTCTCCACGGTACCTGCTCATGACTCGTCCCCGTCCCCCCCTCCCCCTCCGATTCCTGCTCTGCTTCGTCGTACAGTAATTGTAGGCGGAATTGAAGGCCAGAATCCTCATGCATGTCTGAATTTGGGCTGCTTCAGGCATCGACCAGCTGGGCGTGGACATGAAGGACCAGAAGATGACCATCGTGGGCACCGTCGACCCCGTCGCCGTCGTCGGCAAGCTGCGCAAGCTCTTCCCCGGCGCGCAGATCGTCTCCGTCGGCCCGGCCAAGGAGGAGAAGAAGGACGACAAGAAGGATGGCGGCGGGGACAAGAAGGCCGGCGGAGACAAGAAGGACGGCGGCGGCGACAAGAAAGACGGGGACAAGAAGGACGGCGACAAGAAGCAGCAGGACGCGAAGCCGGCCGTGCCGGTGTACCCGCCCTACTGGTACCCGATGCCGCCGCAGCCGCGCTACGTCGTCCACAGCGCCGAGGAGGACCCCAACTCGTGCGTCATCTGCTGATCGGCACGCGCCGCCGCCGCCGTCGCCCATCCCCATGTACATTTCGTCGCTGTCCTGTCCTGCCTGTCTTCCTCTGCTGCCGGCAGTTGGTGGTTGCCGTACTCATCAGCCAACCTGCCGCAGCGATCGACGGCGGGCGCTACACTTGCGTATACGACCGTGTAATTACCAGTTGCACTGCATCAATAGCTGTTGTTTGGCTTATTTTTGGGAAGATGTCGACCGCCGGGATTCCAGTAGTATGCATCTGCTGGTCAGTTTGTAGAGTGGGTACACCAGAGTGAGAAGAACTATAAAGAGAAAGAACTTTTGATACTATCTGAATTTCAGAAAATGCTGCCCAGATGGTTTGAAAAAGACATATGTTTGTTCTCCTGATTGAAAAAATGAGTGTAAATCAGTACCTAAATTTTGTAGGAGTATAATAAAAATTCTAGATGTGTGATAAGTATTGCACATCTAAGTCCTACATAATTGATCTTACACAGAGATTCGTATGGGTATTTTTTTTATACTTGATTTAGTCATTTAGTTATGCAATAACTATGTCACATCTAGATGTATCGTAGACACACCCAATAAAATCCGTGTCAGCTGAATCAGCGAAACCGCATTATGATAGGCATGGTTGTATGATGACTGTTGTGGCTGAGATTCTCCCTGTTATTTACGGCTCGCTGATATTGCGCAGGCCTAATATTCTGCATTCTTGTAACTTCGAATATAATCCCCTTTTGGTTTTTCTAGTTACATATTGGACAGTTGCCTCGTTTTAAAATAACGCATATTGGACCGTTGTATTTTTTGTTTTATTTACCGTATATTTCTTAACTTGAAAACCTAAAATTGCCCGCAAAAAATTGTGTAACTTCGAGATGAAAAATATCGCATTATGGTATGGCACTTTGTTAGCCGAAATCGTGAATTTGCAAGAAAAAGTGATTATTTTTTGCAAGAGAAGAGATGCATATCCCGTTTAGTTTTTAAACAATGGAGATTATTTTTTCAAATTGATGAGTTCATAGCTCCCGATTTCCCTTCATAACTAAATCGATAAACAACTACGATCAAGGCACATGTTCAAAAAGGAAAATAAAACTTTCAGGAACACAACAAACATCTATACGTCTTAAATCGCCATTGCAACAATATAGTGAGCTAAGGCCTTCCTGGTTGTGTCTATTCGGACACCGGGCGTTCAACATGAGTCGGCGTTTTCTTCTCTTGGGCGATGATTTGCTATGTAGACTGTGACAACCCTTGTTTTATAGTTACTAGATGGTACCTCGCGCTAGACCTGATCATTGGTCGGGCCGGGTCAGGCTTGGCAAAGCCCGAAAAAAAATCCCGAGCCACCCGAGCTCTCCTTCGGCGATTCCCGGTCGTCTCCGGCATGGCGGGCAGTGGATCCGAGTCCTTCAACTCCAGATCCATCGACCCTGAGCTCATCCCGCGCATCCCCGAGGAGGAGATGGTCGTCCGGCTTGCGCTTCGCCGTGCCCGGGAGGATGCCTGTGGACAACTCGGCTCTGACTCCCTCCGTCGGGAATCCATTGCGTTCACCCAAATGGCGCATGGATCCGGCGTTAGGGAGGCGTAGCCTCACCAGAGCCCGTGAGGTCCGCCTGGCGTCCGAACGCGCTGGCGGACGCGCAACCCCTCCGTTGGCGCGTTGATTTTCGAGACGCTTCCGAATAAGGCATGGTCGGCGTGGACGCCGTGCAAGGCAGCGGGCACGGGAGGCGGCGGACGTCGGCGAGGCGGAGTCGCATTCTTCACCGCCCCGTATGGCGCATCAGTCCGGACGCCGCAACTGCATCGTGGTGGCCGTCGGGGTCTCTTCCCCGGACGTATCCATCATCGATCTGACGTCCACCGGCATCGTTCGGGTTCCGGTCTCCGACAAGGAAGAGTAGGGTATGGGAGACGGCGGGGCATCGAGTCTCGTGAGCCAGCTCGTGTCCCATGCCCTACTTTACCTTGTCGGCGACCGGACCAACACTCTGGGGAGTGCAGTCAACCGCCGGACATGACCACGGCGAAGGGGCGAGCTGGGAACGGAACCGGACGAGCTCCGCTCAAAGATCGGACCACGTTGCATGTAATAATATGGATTTAAGGTTTCTAATTTGAAATGTCGGCATGTGAAATGCGTTTTATGAGAGATGACCTACCACGCGTCCGCGGACATTTAAGGGGTCGAATTTGACAAGTCCGACTGTAGATGCTCTAAAACCTCAGAGCTTTTAGCTTCCCTGACTGTGACTGATTACGCACTAGACCACCATGCGGTTTACCCACGGTTGCACTCCTCACTGTTATACTAGTATCTGCTTAATTTAAAAACCACCGCTTCGATGTATACTAACTCGTTCACGAGTCCTAACATGTGATTACGACCTAATACATTGTTAAACGCAGATCCATCCTGATAACAAATATGGTATTCCATCCCCACTGCATTCATAGCACGTCATCCATGATCCACGAGCACACATTTTATTTCGTTTGCGCACCGTTGTTAACAGCAGGGTAGCTATCAGTGCGCTGGTGGTTGGACTCCTCCGGTTCCGTTCACGCACCGCATGGACCGTTGACGCGTACGTCACTGGTTCACCAAGAACTTCTCCTGACCCCTTTCTACGGATCATCTAATGATCCATTTAACGACGGAAGAAGGTGGGAGCTGAACGGTTTATTCGCACGATGGAGTTTTTTTTTTTTTTGAGGGACGCACGATGGAGTTAATAAGCACGCTTCCATGGCGAAAGACGTCGTCGTACTACGGAGTAAGTCTGGTTCCGTTCCTCCATAGGAAGCCGCGTCCGTCCGTGGTGACTGAACCGTTAACCGTACGTCCGATTCCCCAGCAAACTCTGCGGCGTGGCTTCCTGTTACTAATTTCGAGCCGTACGTACGTGGTTGACGGGTGACCGGCTGTGCGGGCGCGGAACTGGACTGACCGTCGGCAGTCATCGTAGCAGCGATGAAGAGGATGAGGACCCCCGTACACGGGATCAAATCCCACATTTGGCAAAAGCCAGCGACAGCACTGCGCTACACTCCAAATGCCAGATCGGTCCATGGATCTGCTTGCTCCCAAGTCGGTCCTTCGGTCAATGCCCGCTGGCGGCTGCCCAGCCCGGCCGGCATGTGCCCCGTCCGTAGCACCGACGAGAGGGACGACTCTCCGAGGTCGCCCACCGGCCCCGTCGCCCGTCACGGCTCCTTCCCGGCCACCCACTCCACGCGCACACGGCTCTGTACCACTATAGGCTCACCCACCCGCTCGTCCAAGCCATAGAAAAACCAAAGGCGACAAATCGATCGTTATGATTACATAGGTCTTGCCGCCGATGCGGCTATCCAACGGTGTTTTTTTTTCCAGCGTGATCCACCGGTCTTTGATGCCACGCGATTCAGCCCGAGACGGGCTTCGTCGCGGCTTCCTTGGCCCCAACGTAAACGCAAACGTGTATGAATTACAAGACATAGTGAAGTTCTTCATGTTTTTAACCTGTCATGTGCATTTGCAGTCCAAAGCAAATTCCTCAGATATGTACATATTAAGGGAGAGTTCTTCTATATCTTGCAATCAAAATTTTCAAACTCACTACTTACACTTCATATTTTTATCCCCATTGAAAACTTAATTTATTTGTCATCAATCACCAAAAAGGAGGAGATTGTAAGTGCATCTAGTGCCCCTTAGCGATTTTGGTGTATTGAAAACTTATAGGTTAAGAGAGTAATTCATTTGTAAGTGTACATAGGCTCTATAAGTCAATGAGGAGTTTGATATATTCGAAGATTATCGACCCCTAAAAATGTATGTCTTCAACTGAAGACTTTGCTGAAGATTTTGCTGAAGACTTTGGTATTCCCTGAAGACTTTGAGTATGAAGAAGTTGGTGTGACCTTGAAGATATGAACGAGGACTATGAAGCATGAAGACTTTTGTTTTCGTAGTATCATTTCCTTTCTTTGAGTCATAGGAAACACCGTACTGTTAAAGGGGACCGAGGTAATACTAAGGAAAATTTCCAACTGATGCTCAACTCCAAAAGCCTCAACCTATCCAATTATTCGAGTGAAGCCTTTGGAAATCTCTTACAGTTCAGTCAAGTTTTAAGTGATAGGGACGAAGTTCTTTTGGTCTCTGATGAAATTGGTATGACTGAGGAGTTAGGATTTCGCCAGTGCGAATTGCCTACAAGTGAGGAATATGATAAGCCTGAGGACTTTCATAGTTCGAAATTCCAACCGTTGTTGTGCTTAGCGCCAACTGTCCCCAATCATCTTATCCACATAACGGTCATATTATTGGGGGCATTTATGTCTTATCATGTCAGGTTGCACCCTGGCTATAAATAGTCACCCCACAACCACTAATTGGTTGGCTGCTCCGAGAGAGAACCGACACTTGTCATTTGAGAGCAACCCATCCTCCAAGGACTTTGAGAGAAAATCATCAGCGAGGAAAAACCCAAATTCAAACCACCAAACTCGATGTGATTGAGCATCACTGAAGAGATTGTTCCTGTGTCGAACCAACGCTTGTTAGCTTTGAAGACTGTGTATCTTCCACACGGTTAGGCGTCATGGTCTAGTGCATCCTGCAGTCAATTGGGGATCACTGAGTGACCTTGGTTTAGAGCATCCAACAGTCAATTGTGGATCGCCGGGTGACAAGTTTGTGAGGGTTTTGAAAGTCTACCCTGAAGACTTACCACGAGTGTTAAGGCAAGGAATGTGTGACCCTAACTCAAGGAGAATACAATAAGGACTATGTGTCCTGGGACCGTGTATCTTCTGGTTTAAATACCAGGCCGTTCCGAACCAGGCGTGCGACTGTCACAGCAGTTGGAACTAGGTCATCAAACCATTGTCTTCATCGAGCTACCTGGTTCTGTTTCCTCAACCCTTACATTTTCTCATATACTTGTTGATGAAATTGATCGTTACTGTTTGAAGAATTTGACTGAAGACTTTTTCAATTTCCTCACCTCAAATTCTTCAAGTTACCTTGTTCCTCACCTGCTTATCATGTATCACGCTACTTGTAATCTGTGCATGCTTTATTTTATCATGCTATGCTACTGCTATGTTTCTCATGCACTTGAGTACTTATTCCGCTGCTAATTATTCATCACATTTCAAATTCCCTAGTGATGAATTTATAAAAATCGCCTATTCACCCTCCCTCTAGTCGATATAACGCACTTTCAACCTCATCCTTCTCCTACGGACCAAAGAAGTCGAGACAAAAGAAATCCAACCTTTTGCTACCCCTTTGGGTAGACAAAGAGAGTAAGAAAATAATTGGGGATACTACTCAGACAGGTTGCAGCGACCGTATGCCTACCTCCCATAGGAAGTAGCCCACCTTGCCAAGAGGTAGCCGTTGGCTCAACTTTTTCCTCGGTTGCTTCCAATCAGAAATATGAAGAAAAAAAAATGTGCAATGGAAAACCTAAATATCTAAAGGGGAAACACCAATAGCACATGTAAAAATATGCACATAATCATGTTGTCTCTCTAAAGCCTCACCAAAACACAAAAAATTACTTTCATGAATTAATCTTCAACCAAGTTAAGTGTTCAAGGACACAAGGAATAACTTGGAGGTTTCTAGCCGCCTCTAGGTCATCTTGAAAACAAAAAATAGTATTGTTTGCATATTGCAAAGTAGTTAAACCCCTTGAATAAAGATTAGGAGGTACACCTTTAATAAATCCTTGTTCTAGCGCCCTTTGCACTAGGGTTGCGAGTAGATCAAAGGTCATGTTAAAAAGCAAAGGGGAAAATGATCCCCTTGCCGCAAACCCTTACTAGTGGCAAAATACGGGCCAATCACATCGGTAATAGTGATATAAACTTTATCATTGCATACCACATATTTTGTTCAATGAATAAATGATAGGGGAAGACTTTCATTTTTAAAACCTCAAACATAAAGTCTCAATTAATTTGATAGTACGCTTTTTCGAAGTCAACTTTAAACAAGACGGCTGCACAAGTCACTTCTATGTAAGGAGTGAATAGTTCCATGCAAGACAACAACACTATGAAGAATAAAGCGACCTTTAATGAATGCATTCTGGACTTTAAACAACATTATCAGCAATTTTCATAGTTGCACTAATAAGAACTTTAAATCTTAAACGACACATTTGACATACAAATGGGGTGATGTATTTGAATCTTATCGTTCCCCTAGCCTTTAGCTAAAAAAGTAACCACCTCACAACTGACCCTCAAGATATTTATTTTGTCATCATAAAAGTCATGAAAAGGCTTAAGAAGACCATTGCAAATAAGATGCCAAAACGATTTGAAATAAGTGATCACCTCTGTTATGTTTCATAAAGAAAAGAGCATCGTTAACTTCTTCAATGGTGAACTTGTCAATCAGCCTAACTTTATCCATATCGGACAAAACATCATTGAGGGGAATACTCAAAGAAACAGGGACCTTGTTTGTGTGATGAGTTCAGTGTATGTCTGCTTAAAAATTAAGTTGAGTTCGTTTTTAAGTGTCAGTTTTTGTCCGTGTGGCGAGTCACCCCAAACCGATCCTCTGTACTCCAGCTTCTAGTGTCAGTTTGTTTTTTTCTTTCAAAAACACAAACACTGGCTGTTCTTTTGGTTTGCTTCCTTTGTACTAGTGTTTGTGTTTGCTTAATCTTGCTGGAGTACAACATTGGGTGGTTTGCTTAATCTCTTTGGGTGCTGGATGTCATGATCTTGGGCTCTTCGAGATTGATCAGGCCGGGTGCGACGAGATATCTTCCCAGGACCTACGTGCAGTACTAGCTGTCACCACTCAGCAACAGTCGTGGTCACGCGCTCAAGTTATCTATACATTCTTCTTCTTCGGTCCCGCCATTCGATTGTCAGTCTGTGCAGTACAGTTGCTCCAATGGCGACCAGGCCGACCCAAGGCCACTGTCGCAGCCGTGTTAGCTGGCCTCGCACTGGCACTCCGGCACCGGATCAGCCAAGACCGTCAAGTGTCCCCGATCTGGCCAGCGGGCAGCCCGGGCGCACCTAGGACGTGTAGGTGGTTGCCCGCGTGTGCGTGTGGACACGAGGCCCGGCGGGGGTCGGGGTCAGGGTCGTCGCGGCCATCCATCCGTCCCAGCCCCCCGCCTTGCCGCCACGCCCACCCGATCGACCCGAGATCCCGCACAATCACCCGCGACGACGGTGAGATGGGCCGGTTCTCTCGCCGGTGCGTCACGCAGCTCCGGCACCACCGACCGATGAGTACCGATCCGGCACGGAGGGGGCGGCTTCGTGGCAGCTTCCTGCCTCCTGCCCTGCCCCGACGTCACTCCCGCGCCCCTTTGAAAAACCAAGAGGACAAGGCGACGCGACGGGGAGATGGGCCGCCGCGACGTCGACGTGCCCCGCCCCGGGCCGGGCTGCCTATATAAACCCGCCGCGCCCCCAGATACTCTCACGCACTACCGCCACCACCACACTTCCTCCTCTGTTCTTGCGCATCGTGTTCATCGCCCGAGAGAGGAACAGAGCACGCCGTCCCTCCACCTCAACCCACATATTTCATCAAGTTGCTGGCTGTAGCCGCCGACGCCGCCGGTGAAACCCTCCGTTGCCTGGCGCGTCGTGTGTTTGCTCGTCGGCGTTATGAAGGTGAGCGGGTCGATCGGGTCTGGGGGTTCCGGAGTCCTGTTTTCATTTCAGTTGCGGCACTTGATTTTTGTAACCGGACGGTTTGCTGATTTGTCATCTTGTCTGACGGCCGGGTGCAGAAGGTGGTGCTGAAGCTGGACGTGCACGACGACAGGCAGAAGCAGAAGGCGCTCAAGGCCGTCTCCGGTCTCCACGGTGCTCCTCTTCTCCCCTGCTTCCTCCTCCCCAATTCCCTCCTCCCATCTTGCTCTGCTTCGTTGTGATCATGGAGCTGGACAGAATTATCTGCCGCTGATCCATGCTGAGTTGCTGACCACGAAAGCTCACTGCGTGTGCGTGTGCGTGGCTCAGGCATCGACAACATGACCGTGGACATGAAGGACCAGAAGCTGACGGTGGTCGGCAGCATGGACCCCGTCGACGTCGTCACAAAGCTGCGCAAGTTCTTCCCCGGGGCGCACATCGTCTCCGTCGGCCCGGCCAAGGAGGAGAAGAAGGACGACAAGAAGGACGGCGACAAGAAAGACGGCGGCGGCGACAAGAAGGACGGCGACAAGGACAAGAAGGACACGAGCAAGCAGGTGGTGTACGCGCCTCCCTATTGGTACCCGCCGCCACAGCACCACCACCCGCACCCGTACTACTTCGTCCGCAGCGCCGAGGAGAACCCCAACTCCTGCGTCATCTGCTGATCGCCCGATCCCCATGGCCTTGTACATTTCCAGCTGGCTTGCCTGCGTGCGGCTCATCGGCGATCACCGGTCGCGAGCTGCTCCGGTGGTGGTTGGTGGTTGCTCCGCTCGTCAGCCTACCTGCGACAGCGATCGCTATATATATGATCCGTAGATGATGTTGTTTTGTCTTCGTTTTTTCTCTTTGGGGGCATAAAGTTGAAGCATCTGCTGAGTTCGTGATGCGCAGATATGGAATCAAATAACAGTGAGGAAAAGGACTATAAATATATATAGAAACTTTCTGCAACTGGATTCCGAGCACTGTAACGAATGAAATTCAGGCGGTTAAATTGGTGTCACTCATGATCTGAATGTAACTCTGAAGCTCTCTGAGTGTTGCTCCACCTGACAGTTGTTTTCAGTCACTGGTGATCTCGGTGGACGACTCTTTCTATTCTTAGCTTTTGTATGACTGAATTCGAGCTGAATTACCATCTGTTCTTATCTCACGAGAAACCGATCACAAATTCATTGGAGGGGAAAACAAAAGCATTGGCAAACGCGGACGGGAGCACCCTTTAAATCAAGAGTCACAGTCATAGTCTTTAGCTCTTCTCTTCTTTCTTTTCTTTCTCAGAGCCTCACAGAAAGGGCTTTTTTTGTATGTGTTCTTTCTTTTGTTTTTTGGTTTCTAGGTGGATGGCATTCTTTTTTGTATGCATAATCATTTAGATGGTAAAGTCAAAAGCAAAAGCATCTACAGCCACAGTAGTCAAATCTGGACCCTCAAATGTCCACGAACGGCCCGACACTGACCAATTAAGCCTTAAATTTGCTTATATGTATCCGGATACCTCGTATTATAAATCTTTAATCCATACAAAGAATGTAAAAAAAAATCCTACGTACTACGTAGATCAACTAGCCTAGTCCTCGTCGAAGATGTCCACTATCTCAGTGGCTAACGCTGGGTACATGGGCGGCAACAGTAGCTCCCGCTCCTTTGCGGCGGCCTTCGTATTCATCTCCACTTCAACCTCGTCGAAGAGGACGTCGGTCACCATCCGTTCCTCTCGGATAAACCGTCGGTTGGCCTTCACAGAGACCTCATCCTGGATGAACTCCACCTCTGCATGCTCCATGTTGAAGCATGGAGCCGGCGCCAGCTCCTGCTCCGACTGCTCTGCCTCCTCGTCATCCTCCGGATCCACCACCTCCATCAGAGTCGGCTGCTGCTCCTCCCTCCTCCTGTGCCTGCTCCTCCTCCTTCGGCTCCGGTGAGTCTGAAGGTAGCCCGACAACGATGCGGTGGCGTGCATCGCCCGGATATCTTGCTCGATCTGGTACCGGCACTCCAACATGAGCATGGTGTAGGTGCTTAGCTTCTTTCGGACCATGGCAAAGCCAGAGAGCGTGGGAATAGCGTCGGAGCAGGAGAGAGGATATGGATAGGCTCGGGTTAGTGGCGTGGAGAGGGAGAAGGTGGATTGGCTAGAGTTGGGGTCTTGGGGGACGCCAACCGGCTTAAATAGCTGGAGTTGGTCTTGGGCGACGAGCTGAACCTATGCCGCACGGTGTTCGCCCCCCCCCCCCCCCCACCACCGGAAGAAAAAGGGTGACATCAAGTCATTTTTCGGAATTATGAGGTTAAAATAAGGAAGGTTGCAGCCAAGGATCATCATTTGACTCCTAGTCAAATATGTGAGCAAGTATATGATGGGGCTAGAAACATGAAAGGGGAAATTAAATAGTTGAAAAGATGGATCATGAAAGAATGACCCTCTGCCTATTACATAAATTGTTTTGCACATCAACTTCAATTCATTTTTTTCTTATACTCGTCCCAAAGGAAAATGAACCATGTTTGTGGTTCTTTGACCATGTCTCTTACTTTCTCCATATTGGTCCATATTGGTTGAGTAAATGTGGGTAGAAAATAAATATTCATATTATTTTGTACTTGCATTTATACTTACACACACATAAATAAATAAATAATCTAGGATGGAATGAATTAGCGGCATTGCTATTACCCTTTAAGAAGAAAGAAAGTGAAAATAATGATAAATTTTGCACATAATTTACTCAAAACAAGTATTTTTTTATAATATGCAAGAACAGTGGCGAAGCCACACACAAGCTGGGTAGTCAATTGAATAGCTAACTTTTTGGTGAAACAAGCATATATGCGCAGAATTTTTGATTTTTTTGGTTCTACTTGACTACACAATTTGAAACTGGCTACACAATACTGCAGTCCTGGCACCGCCACTATGCAAGAATAAGCATATAATAGTGAAATTTCATAAAAATATGTTTATTAAGAAGTAATGAATTATTGACATAGTAACATTGTATTGCCCTTTTAGAAGAAAAAGACTATAACTATGGAAAAATGAAATATTAAATTTCCTAAGAAAGATTGAATTAGTGGCAACAATATTACCATTTAACATGAAATAAAATGGGAAAAGGAATCCACAACAAACAGTGACCAAAAATTGCACAAAATATACATACAAATTGTGCTTTTAAAAAATATGCAAGGATGTAGAAATGTAATTTTTGGAAAAAAAAATCTAAAAAGAATGAATTAGTGGTATTTATATTATCCTTAAAGTAGAATGAAAATGAAATAAAGACTAAAATAATATCAGAATAATATTTTTCGAAAAACTGAATTAGTGGTGTTAGTATTTCAATTAAAATAAACTAAAATTTAAAAATAATAAAAATTTGCAACAAACTTTGCACCGATATTGCACATTTTTGTAAATGTAATATGAATAAACAAGCATATAATTATGAAATCAACATTTTGGTAGTCTTAACATCATCCATGGCATTGACAATATCTTGAGACTTTTGTTGCAACTTTTTGCATAGCATGTCTGTGATTCCCATAAGTTCTTTCATGACATGCAGAATAAATATGAAGTCAAAAGACATCATTAACTTAATAGCACCAGAAGCCTTTGCTCGTGCGGAAGGTGGAGTACCAGATCCTTTAGCAGTTGCAATGCTTTTAAGTACCAAAAATGTTGGTTTGTACAATTTCAGAAGGCTGCAAACAGAAGCATAGTGTGAACTCCACCTAGTGTCACAAGGCCGTTGTAAAGTTCCGACTTGATTAGCCCCACTTCCAGTTTCAAGCTCACCGAGCTCAATCAGATGCTCCATTTCAGCAACTTGACTAGCTTGCAACTCATCATTTCTCTTACTAGAAGACACAACCGTATTGACAACAAGAGCAAGATGATCAAAAAAGTTGTGAACATCGGGTACTTCTTTAGATGCAGCAACAAGAGCTAGCTGCAATTGATGAGCAAAACAATGGATATAGTATGCATAAGGACACTCCTCCATGAACTTTGCTTGTAGTCCATTCCACTCTCCACGCATATTACTAGCACCATCGTATCCTTGGCCGCGAATATTGTTCACATCTAACTGATGTTGAGCTGAAACAGAAGGTATCTCTTCTTTTAGAGTAGCCGAAGATGTATCGGCAACATGAACAATATCAAGAAAACGTTCACGAGTGAAACCAGGTTTATCAACAAAACGAATAACTATTGCCATTTGCTCTCTTTTGGATTCATCTCTTGACTCGTCTACAAGCAAGCAGAACTTAGCATCACCTATTTCCTTACGAATTTCACTTTGCACATTAGAAGCAATGATACCTAGAAGTTCTTTTTGAATTGTAGGCTACGTGTACTTAGCATTGCCTGGAGCATTACCCAACACTACAGCACCAATTTCCTCATCATAAGAAGCTATCAATTTCACCATTTCAAGGAAATTACCTTGGTTCTTTGAATCAAGACTTTCATCATGTCCTCGGAAGGGGCAAGCTTGGAATGCTAACCACCGTAGTGCATCAACCGTTACTCTAAGCCGCAGCCTATTCCTTTTGATATCCTCTTCTGTTTGCTTCACCACTAATTGTTCCATATGACATGGCTTATTCTTCAGATTATCTAAACATTTTGCAGCGTAATTATGAGCAGATTTACTATCCTTTCCCATGTGAGTTAAGAATGCACATCTCGTTCCGTCATTGACTCTCTTCCATTTTCTGAATCCATGCACTGTAAACACATCAGACCCTTTCTTTCCAAGTGGCTTCTTATAAAATAAAAAGCATGGAAAATAGTAGACTGCATCTTTATCTGGTGAATATTCTAACCAAGGGAAGCTCTTAAACCAATGATACTGAAACTTGTGTGGATGGGTCACCGAGTCATCGAGAGGATACTCATCCATTTCGAAATGATATGCCCCATGCTTTATATATGCCATTCGAGCTTTTTCTTGATCGTTAGGAGGATAATCCCAAATTTGACACCGCAGACCTGGTTCTCTTTCTACCACCAAAACAGCAGAATCAACATTGCCTCTCCCTCTCGGAACCGGAGGTGGTGTTGTTGATATTGGTGTTTCTTCTGCCTGTTCTTGTACATCTACTTGTTCTTGTTCATCCACCAAGGAAGGGGCATCAACCAAATTAATCTGTTCTGGAGTTCCATCAGTTCTTCCTTTCTTCTCAAAAAAAGAATGAAGTGTTGCAAGCTTTCTTTTGTTTCTGGCCATGGTTGAGTGATTATCCTAGCAAAATTGAATACATACCACTATAAGATTTAACCAATTTAGAGAACTGACTAGCCAAACAAAAATTATAGAACAAATTTCAGATCTGTGAGACAGAGAAAGAGGGATCTCAAATAAAAAAAACCTCTTCTTCTGTGCTTGCAGCGGCTTGAAGAAAGAGTGAAAGACCAGCCCTCCAGCCGGTCCGCGGCGGCGATGCGGCAGCAGGAGAGAGCAACTAGAAAGATTAGGAAATTTGGGGGCTAGTGCTTTGTCACCATGGATGAGTGGTGAGCGGAGAAAAGGTTGGACCGCAGGGGACCAAGGAAAGGGAAAGCTAGAGACAGGAATCACGTGTATGCGGTGTGGCTGGGAGCCGGGGGCGGCTTGCCTCTTTGTGATTGGGATTAGCTTTTGGGATATAATAGGAAAGGAGAAAAGTCAAGTCTCGTACAGGATTTATTGTGGCCTCTTTTTTTGTTACACAACGGTTGGAGAGGGCCAGGACACTTAGACACACAGGTTCTTGAACAAAAAATCGATGATCTAATTTTTTTTTTTTGCATGTTGGCCCGGGCTGGTCCCCTGCTGGCTCCGCCGTTGAATGTTTGTGCATTGTTTTCTTTCTAAAGGAGTCGCTCTCAAAAAACCTTTTTTATTTAGTCTAGATGTATCCATCGATGGTGATAGTTCCTGCTGTTTCACTGATTAGTTTGGTGTTTTTTCTACTGTGTGCATTCTTGATGTTTATCTTGACATTATGATGTTGCACAAGACGGATATAGTTAATATTTTTTTGATATTAATATATTCCTATTTATTAAAAAGAAACCGTACTGTAAAAAATATGAAAACGGCACCGTTGGAGATAAGATACGCTACCGGTGGCCGCAACATCTTTTGTGGGACGATGGATATCCCAGGACGTACGGTTCGGTACCAGCATCCAGCAACGGTCTCTCTGGTGGCCTTCTTCGGTCCGTCCCTGGCTGAGAGTTGGGATGCTGGACCAGGACTACCCATTTCATTCCCAGTCTGGGGCAGGACAATTGCTCCAATGGCTGGCGACCCAGTCGGGGGCAGGACAGTTGCTCTAAAACCAATTCCAACACCATCCCAAAAGAACGTCCGTTTGATTCGGGTCGAGCCGGCCTGGCGTTGAGACATTCAACACGTGGCTTCAACCGCAACTTGTCTTTAATGGACATAGAAAAAACAATAAATGCATGCAAAAATTTAACAAGACATTTTAGAATAGCTAAAAACTTAAACAATTTATTTAAAAGTTTACTGTCCTTACGGTCCAACCACAACACTTAGTTTAAATTAACAAAAAAAGATAATGCGGGCCCGCGCCCCGTAGAAGTCCTCGATGTCGTCGTCGATGCCACCGCAATCGCACCACCATCCTCGTCTTCGCTCGTAAGGTCGATGTAGGGTTGGGACGTCCAGAGAGGTGCGGCGGCGGCCCCCAGATTGAGCTAGCCGCGTACTGTATAGGTGGCGGAGGAGGCGGGTGCGATGGTGCTGGGGGTGGAGACCACGATGCCCATGCTCGCTCCTTTGCGGGCTCCTCCTTCACCTCCTGCTTGATATCAAGCTAAGGGACGTAGCCGTCCCTGGAGGGCGAGAGCTCAAGCATGTGTTGCAGGCCCTCCCACTCCTCCTCCTGGCGCATGTACTCCCTCTCGAAGTCCTTCATGACGGTCTGTAGGAGTCGCTCTTCCTCCTCGGACATCATGGCAGGAGGTTGCGGGGGTGACGGCGATGGAGAGGGTGATGGCGTCAGCGTCAAGCCGTGGATCCGCGTGCGGCCGCACACTCTTGACAGGCTCGACATGCGCGCACGAGGTGCAGGGCGCGCACTCTGGGACACATGGGGCGGGCTACGACCATGACCGACAAAACGTGTTTGCCGGCACATGTTGTGCTCGTCCTGCCAAAATGGCGAGTCCACGGCGTGCCTGCGGTCGGCGAGGAGTTGGTGCGAAATCCTGGCACGCCGACGGATGATATCCTGGAGGCGGGCACGGCGTGTCGCCGACATGGGGAATGGGCACCCGATCCAGGCTCAGATGCCACCCATTGAGGAGGTGGGCATCTGACCACGGCAACGGAGTGCCGGTCTCCCGGTACGGCGGCACACCTCGGCTACGTGGTCACGCACCGGCACCGGAGTTTCCTAGTGGCCTTCTTCGGCCCGTCCATGGCCGAGGGCTGGGATGCTGGACCACGAGTCCACGACCACCCATTTGATTCCCAGTCGGGGCAGGACAGTTGCTCTAATGGCTGGCGACCAGACCGGACCCGGAGCCACAGTCTCCGCCAATGTTAGCCGGCAACCGAAGAGGCACTCCGGCACCGGATCGGCCAAGACCGGCAGGTACCCCGCCCCAGATATGGCCAGGCAGCAGCACCTACGTCGGACGTGTAGGGGCGCTCGTGTGGACGCGAGATTCGAGACCCGGCGGGTCAGGGTCGTCGTCGTCCATCCATGTCACCATGTGCACCACCCAATCCATCAGAGATCATGCACGATCAGCCAGCGCGCCGGAACCGCGCAGTAAACTAATCCCAGTTGCGCGCCGGCGGCCCGCGCCACGCCGTCCTTTCATGGATCCCGTAGGCTCCTTCGTAGCAGCTTCTCACCTCCGCCATGACGTCCGTCGCTCCCGCCTCTCTTTGAAAAAGAAGCGGAGAAAAGCTTTGGCGCCGCGAGGTCGGCGTGCCCCGGGCTGCCTATATATAGCCGGCAGGCACTCTCCCTTCGCCACCCACATCACGCACCACGCTGCGCTTCCTTTGTTCGTTTCTTGTTGTGCGTCGAGTTCATCGCCCACAAATTTTATCACGTTGCCGATCTGACTGTAGCCACCGCCGCCGGCGAAGCCCTCGTGTGCCCGTTTGCTTCGCCGCCGGCGCTATGAAGGTGACTGTCGTCGGATTGGGCCTTTGGGGTTTCTTTCCGTTCCTGGTTTCAGCTGCGGCTCTTGATCTTGCTGGTCCATCGGGGTTCTGATGGTTTTTGTTGTCTGATGGCCGGGTGCAGAAGGTGGTGCTGAAGCTGGACCTGCACGACGACAGGCAGAAGCAGAAGCGCTTAAGGCCGTCTCCCCTCTCCACGGTGCTCCTCTCCTCCCCTGCTTCCTCTTCTCCAATTGCGTCGTACCATCTTGCTCTGTTTCGTTGTAATCATGGAGCTGGGCAGAATTTTCTGGCGATGAAAACTCACTGCGTGTGCGTGGCTTAGGGATCGACAACATGGCCGTGGATATGAAGGACCAGAAGCTGACGGTGGTCGGCAGCATGGACCCCGTCGACGTCGTCGCCAAGCTGCGCAAGTTCTTCCCCGGTGCACACATCGTCTCCGTCGGCCCGGCCAAGGACGAGAAAAAGGACGGCGCCGGCGGGGACAAGAAAGACGGCGGCGGGGGCGACAAGGACAAGAAGGACGCGAGCAAGCAGGTGGTGTACGCGGCCCCCTACTGGTGCCCGCCACCGCCGCAGTACCACCACCCGCACCCGTACTACTTCGTCCGAAGCGCCGAGGAGGACCCCAACTCCTGCGTTATCTGCTGATACCCATTGCCTGCGCGCGGCTCACCGGCGATCACCGGTCGCGACCTGCTCCGGTGGTGGTTGGTGGTTGCTCCAGTCGTCAGCCTACCTGCGACAGCGATCGCTATATATATGATCCGTAGATGATGTTGTTTTGTCTTGTTTATTTTTCTTGGGTAAGTACACGCATTACTTGAGTTTATGATGTAGAGAGCAGATATGGAATCAAATAACTGTGGAGGAGAAGAACCATAAATATATAGAACCTTTGGCAATCGGATTTTGAGTGAGTTCAGTTCACTCTTAACTCTGAACACTGAAGCTCTCTGACAGTTGGTTTCAGTCAGTGGTGGACGCCTCTTCCATGCTGCCTCGCCAAGGCCAAAAGGGCAAAGTATACGTTCACAAGGATCGAATTGTTCACACAAATCTCGCGCACTTTCTTATATATATAATTGAATTCAAGCTGAATCATCATCTGTGCTTATTTCATGAGAAATCGATCAAAGATTCTTGGAGGACGAGTGTGCTTTTCCATTCAATGGAGAAAGGAAAAAACGCATTGCCAACGTGGAAGGGAGCCTTTTTTAACTCTTCCCATTCTTCATCTTTAATTCTCACGAACCAAACGAGTTGTGACAATCATAGGCTTAGGGCTTATCTCTTCGCTTGTTTTTTCCTATTCTTGGAGCTTCAAAAAAAAAAAAGAAGCTTATGTTAGAGCATCTACATTCGGACCCTCGTACCCCTCTCAAAACGCTGGGCAGGCTGCCCGGTCATTGACCGGTCACAAACAATCGATTCAACCAGCCTCCTCAAACGGGCTTTAAACGCCCGGTCTAACCGGCACCCGTCATATCCAGCCCAAATATGAGGTGAATATGAGGGAGCCCTGATGGCGTGGCCCCACGCGGACTCGTCGAGAAACCCGAAAGTCTGACGGGCGCCTCGACTGACGGCACGGTCTGAACGCCACGTGGTGCCGCTCCGTCTCCCCGCCATTATCCATAGCTGGTTAATTAAGCCGGCCGGTGTCCCCCAGCCCTAGCATGGTGATCGTTCACTACTTCACGATGGTCTTTCCCTTGGTGATTCGGTTTTCGATCCGATGATGGATCTTTCTGATGGCTTCATATTTTACTCATCTATAGAACTCATTTGTTGCACATTATCTCTGCATATCAAGTCATATCATATTCCATTGAGCCAATTACATGTTGGGATTGATAATCCACAAGTGTGGGGGATCGCAACAGTCTTCGCGATTAGTATTTTACCCTAATTTATTGATTGGACATAAGGGGAGCCAAAAAATATTTATTGGCCTTGACAGTTGAGTTGTCAATTCAACCGCACCAAGGATATCTCTCTACAGCAAAGATTTAGTACCACAACAAATAGTAATAGCAAAAGTAACAGTAATAGTGACGGTAGCAATTTTGTAGCAAGTGTGAGAGTAACAATAGCAATAGTAACTTGGCAAGATTTACTATATGTAACGCGTAGGCACGTGGATCGGTGATGGATAATGACTTAGATTACATTGATCATATAACAGTCACACACTAGGGCGACACAGAACTAGCTCCAAATTCATCAATGTAATGTAGACATGTATTTCGTACATAGTCGCTTGCAATAAGAACTTGCATGACATATTTTATCCTACCCTCCCGTGGCAGCGGGGTCCTATTGGAAACTAAGGGATATTAAGGCCTCCTTTTAATAGAGAACCGGAACAAAACATTAACACATAGTGAATACATGAACTCCTCAAACTACGGCAATCACCGGAAAGAATCCCAATTATTGTCACCTTGGTGTATGCGGATCATGACACGTAATAGGTACATATAACTTGCAAGATAGGATCCAAATCACTATTATATTCATGAAAACATAATAGGTTCAGATCTGAAATCATGGCATTCGGGCCCTAGTGACAAGCATTTAGCATAGCAAAATCATAATAACATCAATCTCAAAACATAGTGGATACTAGGGATCAAGCCCTATCAAACTTAACTCGATTACATGATCAATTTCATTCAATCCAACAAGCCTATAAAGGAATTACTCACTCCCAGTGGTGAGCATCATGGCGGTGTTGACGGAGAAGGGTTGGTGATGACGACGGTGAAGATTTCCTCTCTCTGGAGCCCAAAACAGGTTTCAGATCAGCCCTCCGAAGGAAGAACAGGAGGTGGCGGCGGCTCTGTCTTGTGAAACGCGATGAAATCTTCTCTCTGCTTTTTTTCTCCGCGGATGTGAATTTATGGAGTTGGAATTAGGGTCGGAGGGGCCACGAGGGCCCAACAAGCCATCTGGCCGCGCCCCTATGGGGCACGGCCGGTTGCATGGTGGCCTTCTGGACCACCCCCTCCGACAGTTCTTCCCTCCAAAATTCCTTATATATTCCAGAAAAAATCCACAAAAAGTTTCATTCAATTCCGAGAACTTTTATTCCTGCACAAAAATAACACCAAGGTAGTTCTACTGAAAACAGCGTCAGTCCGGGTTAGTTTAATTCAAATCATGCAAATTAGAGGACAAAACCAAAGCAAAAGTGTTTGGAAAATTAGATAGGTTTGAGACATATCAGCTCCCCCAAGTTTACTCATTGCTTGTCCTCAAGCAATTATGTTGATAAACTGAAAATGATAAAGAACACTTTTACAAACTCTTTTGTTCTTGTTATTATACAAATGCTTAGAGCGTGTTCGGCAACCCACTAGCTTCTCAAATTCTTGACTCCAGGACCGGAGCGCACCCGAATGGGTCAACTCCTGGTTATTCGAGACACAAGCGGGCGAGCGGTGCAGTGCAAATTTGCTGGATCGCTGGAGTTGGAAAAACTGAGCTCCACCAAACTGAAGCGGGAGTTCACATATATTACAATTTTCTGCCACCGCCAAGTGACTTGGTGTGAACCGTTACGAGGAAACAACCACGAGCGAACAGCCATATGAGGTGCGCCACCAACCAGGCCCAGCCATTTAGACAACCCACTATTCCTTTTCCCAGGCCACAACCCAATAAAGCCATCCACCGACCAGGCCCAACCTTTTACAAAGCTCATGAGTAGAAGCTAACGCATCGAACTCATCGATCACTCCAGGATTTGACGCGAGAAGCTGGCCGATGGTTAGCAGCGACGGAGTTAGGGAGTTTGCAGCCTTGGACAACTACCGAACATGCCCTAGTGCTCAAGTTTTCAGCATAAATCATAGATATACACCTCCATGACAAGAAATAGATATTATGTTAACTCATGGAAAAACATAACCAGCTAGAAAGCAATAATAAAACATCTCCTATGACAACAATTTGTCAAAACACTCATAATACAATATGGTGACATGGTATTTCGCTAGCCCTTTTTGAGATTGCAAGACATAAATGCATAGCACCTCTGAGATCCAAGCAACGACTAAACAATATAATTCAGGGTAGAAAAGATCCAATCATGCTCATATCCAACATTAACTAAACTAAATGCATCAGAATGACAATAGTGCTCTCGGGTCTGGTGCTTTTAGTAAGAGGATGATGACTCAACATAAAAGTGAATAGATAGTCCCTTTGTAGAGGGAATCATTGATTTGTAGAGGTGCCAGAGCTCGAAGCTTAAAACAAGGGTGGAAGTATAATTTTTAGCGGTGCACTTTTCTTGTCAACGTTATGTCAAAGATTTTCAACATTTTCCATGCTAAACTCATGATTGGCGGTTCTGAGACAAAATGGTAAAGTTTACTCCTATCCACCATCCATACACATTATATGACTGGGCGAGTCCACGGTTGCCCTCCAAACAATCAACTGTCCCAAGGAGTTGGTGTAATTTATTTCGATTATGTGGGACTGGGCATCCCTCTTACCAGTCTCTCTCGTGCAGTGACGATGAATAAATGACCGTCCTGAGAATAACTTGCTTAGCATGGAAAATATTGACTGCCCCGTTGCTCCATGAGCTATACGAGTGCACAAAAATGGATGTTTATTTGAATATTTAGAGATGGCAAATGTAACTTTACTTGAAACGGCAGGGTAATATCGCATCTAGGTAGGTATGGTGGACTGATGTGGAATAACTTGGTTTAATAATTTGGATGCACAAGCCGCATTTTCGCTTAGTACAGGCGAAGGCTAGAAATAGGTTGAGAAGTGACCAGCTAGAGAGCAACAATTGTCATGAACATGCATTTTGAATAGTTAACACTGGATGTAGCATGAGTAGGATATGAACACTCTGAATTTAAACATCATGAAGGCTATATTGATTTTGATTCAATTACATGTTTGCACATTGGCCACATCAAACTGCTTGATTTTCTCAGAGGGATATATCATACTACCATAACATATTCTATCCATTTTAATGCACATTGAAACACAAGATAAATCATTATTAACTCCTAGCTATTTAGGCATGACATGAGAAGCTATAATCTCTAACTGTCATCATGAACATGTTTACTCATGATATACTAAATTAGGATAAAACTGGATAAACATATTTACAAAAACAAAAAACAAGAAGAGTTCATACCAGTTTCCTTTGCCACAACCACTTCATCAAATATCATCATTATCGCCTTTCACTTGCACGACCGAACGGTGTGATAATAATAATAGTGCAAGAATGTCCTCGACTAAGCTGGAATATAATCTGCAAGGCAGTTTAAGACAAGGAGAAGACAAGGTAAAATTGGCTCTCTGTTAGATCATCGTTAAAGCATATGAGAATCACTAAACATTTTCATCATGGTCTTCTCTTTAGACAACTCAACAAAAGAAAAAAAATTCAGAGAAACACAGAGAAATATTTTTGGAGTTTTTGCTTTTTTTAAGCAAGCAAAGGAACTAACGTAAAAACAAGAATGAGAAAGATATTTACATGGGAAAGCTCCCAACAAGCAAAGGAAATCTTTTGGGGTTTTCGTTTTAGTACTACAACTAAAGAAACGAGGAAAACAAAAGAACTGAAAAGAAGCAAAAAATATTTTTGGATTTTCAAAGTTTTTCAAGCACACAAGAAGAAAGCGGAAAATAAAGCTGACATGGATATACAAAGAAAGAGGATGGACACCGACAATTTGTATGAAGTGTGAGAACATGAATCTAATGTCGTGAGAAATACGTACTCCCCCAAGCTTAGGTGGTTGCCTAGCTTGGTAATCATTACTGATGATGTGAGTAATAATTGAAGTGGTAACTCGTGGAGGCATTCCTGGCCTCCTCCTCTGCCAGATGAGCAGCCTCCGCTGCCAAGCGCGCAGCCTCCACCGTAGCATTGTGCTCTCGCACCTCGTCCTGAAGAACGTAATATCGTTGTCGAGCCTAAAAGTCAAAAAGGGCAGGTGCAGGCAAAAGACAGGAATGGACATATATTTTCTAAATATTAAGTTGTACTCATAGCCTCTAGGATGTTTCACAAGAAATTCATGAGAACACATAGCTTCATAATCTAAATATCGTTCAGGCAAAATGGGATCATTAGGTTGGGACGCCACTCTCAAATGCATAAATGCCTCCATATAGTTCTCCATTACTAGAGTTGGAGTGCAACCTTCGGGCAACAATTGCACCGAGGTTAAAATGTCGCTCACCTGTCACAATAGTATGTATAATGCTTAGATCATGGGCACACAGTGCACTTCACTGTTGTTTTCCTACTACGCCTTTTCCATCGAACAATGCAAAGTAACAAATAAAGGGAAATTGTATACTCTTAATCCTTGCATGCGATACTTCCCTGTCTTCCCCCACACAAAGACTTTTGAGAAACGTATTATATGCAATTATTGATGGTTTCTCAATTAAACCCCCAAAGTGGAAGTTTGCAAGCAATCGAGAACTCTTCTAGGTCCATGCGAAAAGATTCATCATATAATTTAAATAACACCCTAGAGTTACTCTCTTGAAAGTGAAATGCATCTATGAAATTACGGGTGAGGTTATCATGTTGGAAACACTTATCTTCAAGGAAGTCGGTGAGGCCGGTATTTTCAATGAAATGATCAAATTCCTCTTTGATTCCTACATTTATCGTGAACTCATCGCTTGGCCACCGACAGGGTTTTGCATCGGCCATGACTATTTGATTAGCTCTGGGCTCTATGTAGCCATGTCGAACTGAGCTTTCGCTCGACGACTCTCCTGAAGAACGCCTCCTTGAAGCGCTCCTCCTAAAGAAACTCATCTTTCCCAAACAAAAATTTCTGAAATTTTTGGGCCATAAAATTATGTCAATAAAACTTTGCAAGATTGATAGAAACTACTCATATGGATGCCTAGAGGACCTATCAAGCATTCCCACTACTTGGAACTCAAAGAATTAGACAAGCAAGTTTATTTTCTGTAGCACCAAGTGCGCCAACTTATGCAAAATATAAACCACTAAAACAAAAACTAATTGGAGGAATGGGAGAGACACATACCAAGGAACAATTTTCAAAATAGTTTCGAAAACAGAGTTCCGAGCAAAGAGACCGAAAATTTCACTTTCTGGGTAAAGAACACGGGAGAGAGATGTCTAGAGAATTTTTTCTATGGTAGGAGAAGGAGTGTGAGGAAGAGATAAGGCAGGGGCCCCCTGTGGGCCCAACAAGCCAACCGGTCGCGCCATAGAGGGCAGCTTGTTGCGTGATGGCCCACTGGCATGCCCCCCTGCAGTAATTTTTACACCAATTTTTTATTTATTACAAATAAATTCATGTTAAAAATTCGTGGAAATCTGAGACTTTTTATTTTTGAGGTATTTTTCACGCACGGGAAAACAAAAAATAGGAATTTCATGGAACTTTATTTTTATTTTTACTAAGAAAACAGAATATAAACTTGTGATGCAGAGAGTTGTGAATATTCAATTCATCCATCTCATGTCTTTCGAAAAGAATTCATTAATAAGGTTGATCAAGTCTTATTAATAAACGTTTCCGATTAACATGAAAACGAAGAATCTTCCTATGTCACAAGGTTACCTCAATTTGGATTTTTATCTCCCCAACAATAACATTATAATATTTCTTCTTGGCAGTAGGGAGAGGAATTGTAATATTTCCAATGATAATCGTGGGAATAGGATCAATGACATTAATATTATTAAGCAAGGTTTGCTTCCTCGGAAAATGCATGGTATGTTGCTTTCCATTGATATGAAAGGTGACCTTGGTTTTATTGCAATCTATAACAGCCCCTACAGTATTTAAAAAATGTCTACCAAGGATGATCGACATATTGTCGTCCTTCGGCATATCAAGAGTAACAAAGTTTGTTAAGATAGTAACATTGCAACCACGACGTGAACATCCTTGCCAATTCCAATAGGTAAAGCATTGGATTTATCAGCCATTTGCAAAGATATATCACTAGGTGTGTGTTTACTCAATTCAAGTATTTTATAAAGGGAGAAAGGCATAACACTAACATCGCCCCCTAAATCACATAAATCAGTTTTAACATAATGCCTTTTAATAGAGCAAGGTATTGTGGATATAACCGGACCCCCCCCCCACACACACACAACTTCTTAGGTACTCCACCATCAAAAGAATAATTAGCAAGCATGGTGGCAATTTCAGTTTCAGGTATCTTTCTTTTATTAGTGATAATTGTTGGGGAACGTTGCATAGGAAACAAAAAATTTCCTATGCTTCATCAAGATCAATCTAGGAGATGAGCATCTACGAGAGGAGAGATCGGATCCACATACCCTTGTAGATCACTAATCAGAATCGTTAAGAAATGCAGTAGATGTAGTCAAACGTCTTTGCTATTCAAATCGCAAGCCGTCCCACGAACTCCCAATCAAGTGTCGAACGGACGGCACCTCCGCGTTTAGCACACGTACAGCTCGATGACGATCTCTGCCTTCTTGATCCAGCAAGAGGGAGTGGAGAGGTAGATGAGTTCTCCGGCAGCAAGACGGCATGGTGGCGGTGGTGGTGGAGCTGATCCGGCAGAGCTTCGCTAAGCGGTGCCGAACCAAACTACCAGAGGTCAAGCCATCTGGGAGGGATGAAGGGTTGCCCCGTGGCTTGTGGTGCGGCTGCCCTCCTCCCTCTCTCATATATATATAGGGATAAGGGGAGAAGGGTTGAGCCCTAGGGTTCCCACCCCTAGGGGCGGCGGCCAAGAGGAGGAAGGCGGCGGACAAGGGGTGTCTTGGCCCCCAAAGCAAGGTGGCCGGCCCCCTTAGGATTTCCCCCTTCCACCCTTTGGCCGCATGGGCCTTGTGGGAGGGGCGGCCAGCCCACCAGGGGCTGGTGCACCCTCTCTCACAACCCATGGGGCCCTTCGGGGCTGGTGTCCCCTTCCGGTGGACCACCGGAAACCTTCCGACACCCCCAGTACATTACCGGTGACGCCCAAACTTTTCTCAGTGATCAACACGGAACTTACTATATATGAATCTTCACCTCCTGACCATTCCAGAGTTCCTCATCACGTTCGGGATCTCATCCGGGACTCCAAACAACCTTCTATCACCAACATACATAACTCATCTATACCAATTTGTCACCGAATATTAAGTGTGCAGACCCTGCGGGTTCGAGAACTATGTAGACATGACCGAGACACCTCTACAGTCAATAACCAATAGAGGGACTTGGATGCCCATATTGGTTACTACATATTCTACGAAGATCTTTATCAGTTGAACCTCTCTGTCAAGGATTCAGATAATCCCGTATGATGTTCCCTTTGTCTATCAGTATGTTACTTGCCCGAGATTCGATCATCGATATCTCCATACCTAGTTCAATCTCGTTACTGGCAAGTCTCTTTACTTGTCCCGTAATACAGGATCTTGTGGCTAACACATTCTTCACTTTGCATGCAAGGCTTGTTGTCATGTTGTATTACCGAGTGGGCCCTGAGATACCTCTCCGTCACACGGAGTAACAAATCCCAGTCTTAATCCATGCCAACTCAACAGACACCATCGAAGATAGTTGTACAACATCTTTATAGTCACCCAGTTATGCTGCGACATTTGATACACACAAAGTATTCCTCCGGTGTCAGTGAGTTGCATGATCTCATGGTCATAGGAACAGATACTTGACATGTAGAAAACTGTAGCAATAAACTACCACGATCATATGCTAAGTTTATAGTTTGGGTATTGTCCATCACATCATTCTCACATCATTCTTATGTCCATGGCTAGGAAACCTTGATCATCTTTGATCAACGAGCTAGTCTACTAGATGCATACTAGGGACACAATGTTGTCTATATATCCACACATGCAATGTGTTTCCAATCAATATAATTATAGCATGGATAATAAACGATTATCATGAACAAGGAAATATAATAATAACCATTTTATTATTGCCCCTAGGGCATATTTCCAACAGTTTCACACTTGCACTAGAGCAATAATCTAGCTCACATCACTATGTGATTTACATTGTAATGAATATCTAACACCCATACAGTTCTGGTGTTGATCATGTTTAGCCCTTGGAAGAGGTTTAGTCAACGGGTCTGCGACATTCAGATCCGTGTGCACTTTGCAAATATTTATGTCCTCCTCCTTGATGTGATTGCGGATGGAATTGAAGTGCCGCTTTATGTGTCTGGTCCTCTTGTGAAACCTTGGTTCCTTGGCCAGAGCAATGACACCAGTGTTCTCACAGAACAGAGCCATTGGATTCAGTGCACTAGGCACTACTCCAAGATCTGTCATGAACTCCTTCATCCATACACCTTCTTTCGCTGCCTCTGAGGTGCGATGTACTCCACTTCGCATGCAGAATAGGCTACCACACTCTGCTTGGAATTGCACCAGCTTACCGCTCCCCCATTGAGAATAAATATGTATCCGATTTGCTACTTAGAGTCATCCGGATCAGTGTTAAAGCTTGCATCGATGTAACCCTTTACGATGAGCTCTTGATCACCTTCATAAACGAGAAACATTTCCTTAGTCCTTTTCAGGTACTTAAGGATATTCTTGACCGCCGTCCAGTACTCCATTCCTGGATCACTTTGAAACCTTCCGTCCATACTTATGGCAAGGCTGACATTGGGTCTTGTGCACAACATTGCATACATGATAGAGCGTATGGCTGAAGCATAGGGGATGACACTCATCTTCTCTCTATCTTCTGTAGTCACCGGGCATTGAGTCTTACTCAACTTCACACCTTGCAACACATGCAAGAACCCCTTCTTGTATTGATCCATTTTTAACTTCTTTAAAACTTTGTCAAGGTATGTGCTGTGTGAAAGTCCTGTTAATAGTCTCGTTCTATCTCTATAGATCTTGATGCCTAATATGAAAGCAGCTTCTCCTAGGTCTTTCATTGAAAAGCTCTTGTTCAAATATTAATTCACGCTTTCTAACATTTCTATATTTGTTTCCAATCAGCAATATGTCATCCACATATAATGTTAGAAACGCTATAGAGCTCCCACTCACTTTATTGTAAATACAAGCTTCTCCGTAGACTTGTATAAGCTCGAACACTTTGATCACCTCATCAAAGTGAAGATTCCAACTCTGAGATGCTTGCACCAGTCCATAAATGGATCGCTAGAGTTTGCAAACTTTGTTAGCATTCTCTGGATCGACAAAACTTTCTGGTAGTATCATATGCAACTCTTCCTTAAGGAAACCGTTAAGGAACGTTGTTTTGGCATCCATCTGCCAAAGTTCATAATCGAAAAATGCAGCTGTTGCTAACATGATTCTGATGGATTTAAGCATCGCTATGGGTGAGAAGGTCTCATCTTAGTTAACTCCTTGAACTTGTGAAAAACCCTTTGTCACAAGTCGAGCTTTATAGACGGTTACATTACCGTCCGCGTCCATATTCCTCTTAAAGATCCATTTGTTCTAATGTAGGTTCTTATTTGCCAAAAGTCAATGCAGGTTCTACAGAAACATCTTTCTGCGATGCGCTACTCTCTGGTTGAAGTAAAGTTCAATAACCTCATCAAGTTCTATTTTCCTCCCACTCAATTCTTTCGAGAGAAACTCTTTCTCAAGAAATGTTCCGTTCTTAGTGACAAACACTTTGCCTTCAGATCTGAGATAGAAGGTATACCCAACTATCTATTTTGGGTATCCTATGAAGACGCATTTCTCCGCTTTGGGTTCCAGCTTTTCAGGCTAAAGCTTGCTACTTCTCGAGCATGCGTTGGTTTCCATGAAGAGGAACGGTTGATGCAACAAAGTAGATAAGTATTTCCCTCAGTTGTTGAGAACCATGGTATCAATCCAGTAGGAGATACAAGCAAGTCCCCAATAGGTGTACCTACACAAAGAATCAAACTCTTGCACCCAACGCTATAAAGGGGTGTCAATCCTCTTAAGGTTATTTGCACGGATGAGATCTTATAGAGATAGATTGCTTAAATGGAAAGTAAAACAATAGGTAAAAGTAATGCAGCAAACTATTTTTGGTATTTTTTGTTTTAGATCTGAAAGTATAATATGGAAAATAGACCCGGGGGTCAGAGGTTTCACTAGAGGCTTCTCTCAAGATAGTAAGTATTACGGTGGGTGAACAAATTAGTGTCGAGCAATTGATAGAAAAGAGAATAATTATGAAGATATCCAAGGCAATGATTATGCATATAGGCATCACGTCCGTTTCAAGTAGACCGAAAAGATTCTGCATCTACTACTATTACTCCATACATCGACCGACTCTTGCCTGCATCTAGAGTATTAAGTTCATGAAGAACATAGTAACGCATTAGGTAAGATGACATGATGTAGAGGGATAAACTCAAGCAATATGATGAAAACCCCATCTTGTTATCCTTGATGGCAACAATACAATACGTGCCTCGCTACCCCTACTTTGTCACTGCGTGAGGACACCGCAAGATTGAACCCAAAACTAAGCACTTCTCCCATTGCAAGAATTACCAATCTAGTTGGCCAAACCAAACCAATAACTTGAAGAGACTTGCAAAGATATGAAATCATGCATATAAGAATTCAGAAAAGACTCAAATAATATTCATGGATAATCTGAGCATAAACCCACAATTCATCGGATCTCGACAAACACACCGCAAAAGAGTATTACATCGGATAGACCTCCATGAAGATCATGAAGAACATGGTATTGAAGAGCAAAGAGAGAGAACAAGCCATCTAGCTACTAGATATGGACCCCGACGGTCTATGGTGAACTACTCACGCATCATTGGAGGGGCAATGGAGTTGATGTAGATGCCCTCCGTGATTGAATCCCCCTCTGGCAGATTACCGGAAAAGGCTCCAATATTGGATCTCTCGGGAACGGAGGCTGCTCGCGGCAGAAAAGTGTTTTCGTGGCTTGTTATGATAATGATGGAATATTTGGGAATTTATAGGCTGAAGATTAGGGTTAGGGGAGCTATCGTGGGCCCACAAGCCTTCCCGGCGCGCCCTACCCCCCTAGGCGCGCCCCTAGGGCTTGTGGCCACACGGTGGCTCCTCTGCCTTGGTTCTCAAGTCTCGCAGTTTCCTTTTGTTCCAGAAAAATTCCTTCCAAAGGTTTTATTATGTTTGGACTCTGTTTAATATTCCTTATCTGCAAATCTCAAAAACAAGGAAAAAATAGAAACTGGCACTAGGCTCTAGATTAATAGGTTAGTCCCAAAAATAATATAAAATAGCATATTGATGCATATAAAACATCTAAAACAGATAATATAATCGCATGGAACAATAAAAAATTATAGATACGTTGGAGACGTGTCAGCATCCCCAAGCTTAATTCCTACTCGTCCTCGAGTAGGTAAATGATAAAAACAGAATTTTTGATGTGGAATGCTACCTAACATATTTATCCAGGTAATATTCTTTATTGTGGCATGAATATTCAGATCCGTAAGATTCAAAACAATAGTCTAATATTGACATAAAAACAGTAATATTTCGAGCACACCAACAAGGTAGTCGTGTCCTTTCAAAATAACATGGCCTTAGAAAGTTATCCCTGCAAAATCATATGGTCTGGTTATGCTCCATCTTCCCCACACAAAGTATCTAAATCATGCACAACCCCGATGAACAAGTCAAGCAATTGTTTCACACTTTTGGTGTTCTCAAACCTTTTCAACTCTCACGCAATACATGAGCATGAGCCATGGATATAGCATTATAGGTGGAATAGAATATGGAGGAGGTGCAAGGAGAAAAAGGAGAAGATAGTCTCACATCAACTAGGCGTATCAACGGGCTATGGAGATGCCCATCAATAGATATAAATGTGAGTGAGTAGGGATTGCCATGCAACAAATGCACTTAGAGCTATAAGTGTATGAAAGCTCAAAAAGAAAATTAAGTGGTCGTGCATAATGAATATCCACTAGTTATATGAAAGTGACAAAATAGGAGACTCTTTATCATGAAGATCATGGTGCTACTTTGAAGCACAAGTGTGGAAAAAGGTAGCAGCAATTGTCCCTTCTCTCTTTCTCTCATTTTTTACTTTATTTTTTATTTTTTTGTGGGCTTCTTTGGCCTCTTTTATTTTTTGTTTGGGCTTCGCTAGTCTCTTTTATTTTTTTGTAAAGTCCGGATACTCATCCCAAGTTCTGAGGGAGTTATAGCCTCCATCATCCTTTTCTCTCACGGGACAATTCTCTATTAATGAAAAATCATCACACTTTTATTTACTTATAAATCAAAGAAAAAGAAATTACAACTCGATACCTATGACAAAATATGACTCTATATGCAATATGAAGTGATGATGCAAGTCATAAAAAAACTACATGGTGGAAGTTGCATGGCAATATATCTCGAAATGGCTATGGAAATATCATAATAGGTAGGTATGGTGGCTGTTTTGAGGAATATATGGTGGCTGTTTTGAGGAAGGAGGGTTCGGTGTACCGGCGAAAGTTGCGCGGTACTAGAGAGGCGAGCAAAGATGAAAGGGTGAGAGTGCGTATAATCCATGGACTCAACATTAATCATAAAGAACTCACATAATTATTGCAAAACTCTATTAGTTGTCAAAAAAAGCATTAGACGCATGATCCTAGGGGATAGGTTGGTAGGATTTAACCATCGCGCGCTCCCGACCCTCACACAAAGGTCAACAATCATTAAACAAATCATGCTCCGACTTCGTTACATAACGGTTCACCATACGTGCATGCTACAGGAATCACAAGCTTTAACACATGTATCTCTTCCAATTCACAACTACACACTAGCATGACTCTCATATTACCATCTCTATTATCTCAAAACTATATGCAAGGAATCAAACTTCTCATAGTTTTTAATGCACTTAATATGAAAGTTTTTATTATATCCGTCTTGGATGCCCATTATATTAGGACTAAATTCATAACCTAAACAAATTACCATGCTGTTTTAAGAAACTCTCAAAATAATAAAAGTGAGGAACAAGAGTTCAATAATTTCTATAAAATGTAACACCACCATGCTCTATAAAGATATAAGTGAAGCACTAGAGCAACATTGCCTAGCTCAAAAGATATAATTGAAGCACATAGAGTATTCTAATAAATTCATGATTCAGAGTGTCTCTCTCAAAAGATGTGTGCGGAAAGGATGATTGTGGCAAACTAAAAAGCAAAGACTCATATCACACAAGACGCTCCAAGCAAAACACATATCATGTGGTGAATAAAAATATAGCCTCACGTAATTTACCGATGGATTGAAGACGAAAGAGGGGATGCCTTCCGGGTCATCCCCAAGCTTAGGCTTTTTGGTATCATTGAATATGACTTGGGGATCCTTGGGCATCCCCAAGCTTAGGCTCTTGCCACTCTTTATTCCATAGTCCATCAAATCTTCACCCAAAACTTGAAAACTTCACAACACAAAACTCAACAGAAAACTCATGAGATCCGTTACTATAAGAAAAATAAATCACCACTTTACGTATTGTTGTGAACTCATTCTTTATTTATATTTGTGTAATACCTACTTTACTCTACCTTTCCCATACTCATACCCCCCGATACGACCCATAGATACATCAAAATAAGCAAACAACACAAAGAAAACACAATCTGTCAAAAACAGAATAGTTTGTAGCAATCTGTAAACTTAGAATACTTATGGAACTCTAAAACTTCTGAAACATTAGGAAAATCAGGGAAATTTGTATATAAATCTTGTGTAAGAAATTTCAGATCAATTTGACGCTCTGAAGAATTTAGAAAATTCCTGGACTGAGCGCAAAAGTTTCTGTTTTTCAGCAAGATCAAATCAACAACTACCATAGATCACCCCAAAGGTTTTACTTGGCTCAAACCCTAATTAAAACACAAAAACACAATTACTAAGGAAGTAATAATGTGAAAAAACACCAAAATAGAATCAAAAAGCATAAAGCAAAATAAAATTGGGTTGCCTCCCAACAAGCGCTATTGTTTAACGCCCCTAGCTAGGCAAAACGCAATAGATCTAGGTATTGTCATATTTGGTATGCAATCCAAAAGTAAATGTCATAATAGATTCATAAGGAAATATTATTTTATTTCTAGGAATATGTTCCATGCCTTTCCTTAATGGAGATTGGAATCTAATATTTCCTTCTTTCATGTCAATAATTGCACCAATCGTTCTAAGGAAAGGTCTACCAAGAATAATAGGACATGTGGGATTGCATTATATATCAATAACAATGAAATCTACGGCACATAATTCCTATTTGCAACAATAGGAACGTCATGAATCACATGGCAAGTATATTTAAGTCTAACCCACTTCCTATGCATAGGGATTTTGTGAGCAAACAAATTATGGGAACACAAATCAACTACCATAGGAAGGCAAAACATGCATTAACTTCCAAACTTTGAACACATAGAGAGGAAACTTGATATTATTGCAATATGTAAAATCATATGTTCCTCTCTCATAGTAATTGTCAGTAGCATCATGAAGGAATCTCACAATATAACTATCACACAAAGCATTCTTTTGATGATCAGTTATAACATACGTGTCATCACCAAAACTTGGGGAGCAAAAAATATCATCTTCATCAAGCATAGCATCCCCAAGCTTGTGGTTTGGCATATTATTAGCATCATGGGTATTCAGAGAATTCATACTAACAACATGGCAATCATGTTTTTCATTCAAGGAGATAGCATGAATCACTTTATAATTTTCTTCTTTCAACACTTCATCAAAATTTTCAGATTCATGATTTTCAAACAAAACTTCATAGAGATAATCAAGTGCACTCAACTCACTAGCAATGGGTTTTCTCATAGTTTAGCCTTTTGAAAAGATTATCAAGTGGATGAGGATCCATATCAATAGATTTTTAGCAAGCGAGGATGCAAGAAAATAGAAGGCACATGGCAACACAAGCAAACATAGCAATGAAAAGGCGAACGGAAGAAGGGCGAATAAAAAGGCAAATCTTTTTGGTATTTTCTGAAAATAGTTTTAGAAGTGGGGGAGAGGAGAACGAGAGGAAAATGGCAAATAATGTAAATGCAAGAGATGAGTTTGTGATGGGTACTTGGTAGGCTTGATGTAGATCTCCCCGGCAACGGCGCCAAAAATCCTTCTTGCTACTTCTCGATCATGCGTTGGTTTCCATGAAGAGGAACAGTTGATGCAGAAAAGTAGATAAGTATCTCCCTCAGTTGTTGAGAACCAAGGTATCAATCCAATAGGAGATACAAGCAAGTCCCCAATAGGTGTACCTACACAAAGAATCAAACTCTTGCACCCAATGCTATAAAGGGGTTGTTAATCCCTTTAAGGTTACTTGCAAGATGAGATCTGATAGAGATAGATTGCTTAAACGGAAAGTAAAACAATAGGTAAAAGTAATGCAGCAAAGTATTTTTTGGTATTTTTGGTTTTAGATCTGAAAGTATAATATGGGAAATAGACCCGGGGGCCATAGGTTTCACTAGAGGCTTCACTCAAGATAGCAAGTATTACGGTGGGTGAACAAATTGCTGTCGAGCAATTGATAGAAAAGCGAATAATTAAGAAGATATCCAAGGCAATGATTATGCATATAGGCATCACGTCCGTGTCAAGTAGACCGAAACGATTCTGCATCTACTACTATTAGTCCACACATCGACCGACTCCTGCCTGCATCTAGAGTATTAAGTTCATGAAGAACAGAGTAACACATTAGGTAAGATGACATGATGTAGAGGGATAAACTCAAGCAATATGATAAAACCCCATCTTGTTATCCTTGATGGCAACAAGACAATACGTGCCTCGCTACCCCTACTTTTTCACTGGGTGAGGACACCGCAAGATTGAACCCAAAACTAAGCACTTCTCCCATTGCAAGAATTACCAATCTAGTTGGCCAAACCAAACCAATAACTCGAACAGACTTGCAAAGATATGAAATCATGCATATAAGAATTCAAAAAAGACTCAAATAATATTCATGGATAATCTGAACATAAACCCACAATTCATCGGATCTCGATAAACACACCGCAAAAGAGTATTACATCGGATAGATCTCCATGAAGATCATGAAGAACATGGTATTGAAGAGCAAAGAGAGAGAAGAAGCCATCTAGCTACTAGCTATGGACCTGAAGGTCTGTGGTGAACTACTCACGCATCATCGGAGGGGTAATGGAGTTGATGTAGATGCCCTCCATGATCGAATCCCCCTCCGGCAGATTACCGGAAAAGGCTCCAAGATTGGATCTCTTAGGAACGGAGGCTTCTGGCGGCGAAAAAGTGTTTTCATGGCTTGTTCTGATAATGATGGAATATTTGGGAATTTATAGGCTGATGATTAGGGTTAGGGGAGCTTCCATGGGCCCACAAGCCTGCCCGACGCGCCCTACCCCCTGGGCGCGGCCCTGGGGCTTGTGTCCCCACGGTTGCTCCTCTGCCTTGGTTCTTAAGTCTCGTAGTTTCCTTTCATTCCAGAAAAATTCCTTCTGAAGGTTTTATTCCGTTTGGACTCCATTTAATATTCCTTATCCGTAAATCTCAAACACAAGGAAAAATAGAAACTGGCACTAGGCTCTAGATTAATAGGTTAGTCCCAAAAATAATATAAAATAGCATATTAATGCATATAAAACAGCCAAAACAGATAATATAATAGGATGGAACAATCAAAAATTATAGATACGTTGGAGACGTATTAGAGCTTTTTGACATAAGCATCACATACCCAAACTTTAACAAATTACAACTTTGGCTTCTTGCCAAACCATAGTTCATATGGCGTCGTCTGAGCGGATTTCGATGGTGCCCTATTTAAAGTGAATGTGGCTGTCTCTAATGCATAACCTCAAAACGATAGTGGAAAATCGGCAAGAAACATCATGGAACGCACCATATCTAATAAGGTTCGATTATGATGTTTGGACACACCATTACACTCTGGTGTTCCAAGCGGTGTCAATTGTGAAACAATTCCACACTGTCTGTTGTAGTTTTGTCATGGCATGATGTCATCGAGAGAACTTTAGGTGTGAGGCCATTGCAACTAGGTGGCGGCGTGAGAGGGGTTGGTCGGAATCAAGAGACGTGAGTTTACCTAGGTTCGGCCCCTCCGATGGAGGTAAAATCCTACGTCCTGCTTTGTGTGTATTGATGACGATGATCTCGATTGCAAGGGTGCGGAATTGCTACCTCTAGTCTTGAGAGACTCTAATCTGTCTATCTCTCATGTCTTGAGCTTGTTTGTCTAAGACCTGTCTATTGAGACGTCTAAAAACTTAACCCACTTGGGGTGATCTGCCCCTCCTTATATAAGTTGACACTACTGGAAACAACATCTTTGCCGTCAGCCAGTTCTTTGTCGTCAGCTGGCGGATAGCAAAGAATCTCTTTGCCATCCGTTTCCAGAAAATGGACGGCAAAGATGCTCTTTGCCATCAGCCACTTCTTTGCCGTCTGCTAGCGAACGGCAAAGGAGGTTTGCCGTCAGCTAGCGAACGACAAAGAGGGAGGGGGGCCACTGATGAGCCGCTTACAACTTAACCTAACGGCCCCCCTCTTTGCCGTCTGATAGCGGACGGCAAACCTCCTTTGTCGTCCCTTAGCGGACGGCAAACAGGGGACTTAACTAACGATAGAGCCCCACCCCGGCCCGCCTCTCTCACTCTGTGTGTATGTGTCTGTGTTTCTCTCCCTCTCCTCCCCGCCGCCCACCGCACACGTGCCGGTGCCTAGTCGGCCCACCACCCCGCCGCCCCACCGGCCCACCGCCCCCCGGCGCCACCGCCACCTCGGCGCCACCGCCATCGCGCCCGGCCCCCCTGCGCGCCATCGCCCCGGAACCTTGTGGCCCCGTCGCCACTGCCGCTCGTCGCCCGCCAGGGCCGCCCGCTGCCCGTGCCTGCCGTCCCACCGGCCCGGCCGGTGCCCTACGCCCCCCCTGCGCCCCCTCTGGCCCTGCCACCCGCCGCTCCCAGGCGCCCGAGGGCCCCTGTCCTTGCCACCCAGCCGCCACCGCCGCCTCAGCACTCCCCAGCCCTCCCCGGTGTTCCCCGACCCTTCCCGGCGCTCCCCGCCCCTCCCCGGCGCTCCCTCAACCCTCCCCGATGCCCCTGCCCCACCCCCTCTGGTAAGCTCTTCCACTCCTATTTTTAGTTTAGGTTTAGATTATTAGGTTAGTGTTAATTAGGTTAATGTTAATTAGGTTAATGTTAATTAGGTTAATGTTAATTAGGTTAGTGTTATTTTAGGTTTATTAGGTTAGTGTTAATTAGGTTAGTGCTAGTTTAGGTTTATTAGGTTAGTGCAAAAAGAAGAAGAAGAAGAAGAAGAAGAAGAGGAGGAGAAGAGGAGAAGAAGAAGAAGGAGGAGGAGAAGGAGAAGAAGAAGAAGAAGAAGAAGAAGAAGAAGAAGAGAAGAGCCCCCCGATCCCCATCACCACTAACCCCCAACCTCCGACGCCACTGACCCCCGACACCACTGACCCCGGACGCCACCGACCCCTGACCACCGACGCCATCGCCCCCCGACCACCGACACCACCGATCCCCAACCACCGACACCATCGACCCCCAACCACCAATGCCACCGGCCCCCGACAACCCCGACACCCCGACCCCCGACACGACAGCCCGACACCACGACACGGCACCCCAGACCCCGACACAGCACCCCTACCCCGACACCCTGACCCTGACACGACACCCCCGACACTCCGATCCTGAAAAAGGTGCTCTTCGGCCTTCCAGAGGCCGACGGGTCAAATATTGGTGAATTATGAGTTAGGTCGTATATTTTTCAATTTTATTATACAAAACATCATATTTATGTTGATCAGGTGGATTTAAATGTGCAGTTGTTTCGTCGCTACGAGGGTCTGGTGTTCGACGACCTCCCCGTGCGTTCGACGAGCTCCGCCCCTGCGTTCGTGGGTGAGCAAAATGACATCTCCTCCTCCCCCTTCATTTCCTCTTTTCCGATCTTTGTGCCGATGAAACTTGCTAGTTATAGGTGTCTTCAATCATCAGTATGTGTGACCACTATGCGTCTCCCGTTCGAAAGGGTTACATCTATAAATATGCATTCATTAGCATATTTATAACCGTGATTCTTTCAAATTGTCCAACGTTATCCATGGACAGCCCGAGTATGTGTAGATTGGGTTCGTTTTCCCATATGCTCTGCTCCCGATCCGATGCAGAATTTTGTCAGTGCCTCCCTGTTGTTCTCCGGGTACATGTCCTCTCTGCTTATTGCCGAGACGTGTATCAGGAGAACAGCGGAGAGGTGCTACCGAAATTGTGCGTCGAATCCGGATCGAAGCATGGGAAAACGAACCCAATCTACACATACTCGGCTGGGATTAGGACCTATCTTTACCTACTAGCGTCTAGGTTGCATCGACGTAATAAAACTGACAAACTCTATTAACTGATGAATATGGTTTGCTGAATTATGTATATATTTTGTGTGTGTCGAGTAGCTAGGCAAGATGAGTGATCGTGGGTGGATGTACACTGGTCACACTAGTGAGAAAGACATGACCCATGAATGGATAACAAAAACCAAGGAGTTTGTGAGAGTCGCATTTGCAAATGGACAGAAAACAACATGGTGCCCTTATGTCGATTGCGACAACTTTAAGAAGAAGTCAGAGTTTGAAATGATCAAACACCTGCAGAAGTGGGGTTTTATGCCTAATTATACGGTCTGGACATTTCATGGTGAGTCTGCCGAACGTGCCAGAGCTGAGGTGGTTCATCGTTGCACCGACAAGCATGGTATCGGGATCGAAGACATGGTGCAAGACTTTGATGATGCTCGGGATTCGGATGATGAGATGGAGGAATCTGCAAAGGCCTTTTATGAAATGTTGGGGTCTTCAAAACGTCCTCTCCACCAGCACACTAAGCTTTGTCAGTTGGATGCCATCGCGCAAGTAATGGCTCTGAAGGCTCAGTTCAACCTGGGCAAAGAATGCTACGACGCGATGATGACGATATTTGGACGCTTTCTACCCAAAGGCCATGTATAACCAGCAAACCTGTATCAGTCGGATAAAACCCTACGTGCGCTTAAGATGCCCTATGAGAAGATAGATGCCTGTGAGAATGGATGTACCTTATTTAGGCTTGAGTATGCGGGCTTGAACTATTGCCCCATTTGAATGCTTCCAGGCATTCTCTAAGGATGACCTCGATCATCTAGAGAGCTTCAACAACATCTCCTCCCACAACAAGCTCGTGAGGTACAGAGATGAGGGGAAGGCGAGGAAAGGGGAGGACTTCAACCCGATCCAGAGTCCTTTTGATCCAGAGCTCATGATGATATCTGGTGGCGGGAGGCCCCATGGCTCGATAGCCATTGGGGATGGACTGATACGTTGTCCTAGAACTCTCGCGGAGATCAAGAAGCGCTAGATGAGCTCTGATACTGAGATAAGGCCTCGTCCAAGGCCAATGGAGCTCGCCATTGAGGCTAGGGCCCTGGAGCTTCTGGCAGAGGCAAACAGGCAGGCGGGACAGAGGGAGAGGGACATGGAGGAGAGGACGGCTAGGCTGTTGGAGGAGGAAAGGAACTAGAATGACGCGTCTCACCAGGCCCTATATGAGCTCCTCGTGGTAAGTTTCTCCTGCATATTAGCCAAATCATGCACGTAATGTTCGTTTCATCACAAACTAATATGAATGACTCGTGAAAACAAAATGTGCAGACCGTGTGCCAGAACAATGGTCAGACCCCTCCGTCGATGCCCCATATTGCTATAGCACCCACAGTGAGTTTCATTTGAATGGTCATTAGTTACTAGTATTCACATTTGAGTTGCATCATGCTAAGGAGACATTGCAAATGATCTTTGGTGCAGCGTGCCTCCCGACAAGCATCGACCGATCCTTTTGTGTCTGCCGCAACCCCGACCGGTCCTTCTACGTCTCACCTTGGCGCAAACCTGACCGGTCCTTCACCTCCGTGATGATGGTCAGTTTTCCCAAGTGTTTTGCTTAGCAAATGCATACTTAGCTTAAGAAATGACCTACTTAGCTCCAAAATGACCTATACTTAGCTTATTTTCCTGAAAAATGACATAATAACCTTACTTACCTCCAAAATGATATATTCTACCTAGGATAGCTATAAAATGACCTATACTTAGCATTTTTTCCTCCAAATGACTTGATATGCTTAGTTAGCTAGAAAATGGCATAACTACCTAGGATAGCTCAATAATGATCTATAGTTAGCTTAGCTAGTTCATTTATGACATAATTAGCTCACTTAGGTACAAAATGGCATAACTACCTATGATAGCTCAATAATGATCTATAATTAGCTTAGCTAGTTCATTTATGACATAATTAGCTCACTTAGGTAAAAAATGGCATAATAACCTTGGTTTAGCTCCAAAATGACCTATACTTAGCTTATTTTCCTCAAAAATGACATAATAACCTTACTTACCTCCAAGATGATATATTCTACCTATGATAGCTATAAAATGACCTATACTTAGCATTTTTTTCCTCCAAGATGACTTGATATGCTTAGTTAGCTAGAAAATGGCATAACTACCTAGGATAGCTCAATAATGATCTATAGCTAGCTTAGCTAGTTCATTTATGACATAATTAGCTCACTTGGGTATAAAATGGCATAACTACCTAGGATATCTCAATAATGATCTATAATTAGCTTAGCTAGTTCATTTATGACATAATTAGCTCACTTAGGTAAAAAAATGGCATAATAACCTTGGTTTAGCTCCAAAATGACCTATACTTAGCTTATTTTCCTCAAAAATGACATAATAACCTTACTTAGCTCCTAACTGATATATTCTACCTAGGATGGCTATAAAATGACCTATAATATGCTTAGTTAGCTAAAAATGGCATAACTACCTAGGTTAGCTCCAAAATGACCTATTTACCTATCTTAGCTGTAAAATGACCTACCCACTTAGCATTTTTTACCTACCTTAGATAAAAAATGGCATTTTTACCTACCTTAGTTAGAAGAAGGTCATTTTTAGCTAACTAAGCTAATTATAGATCATTATATGTTGGATATGTTGTTGGAAACTTGTATGTTGGATATGTTGTTGGAAACTTATTGTTGGTATGCTTGTTGAAATTATTTTGAAATGTGTATATATATATGAAATTTTGTCAAATTGAATGAATTTAAGAAAAATAGAAAAACAGGGGCTATATAGCAACTTTGTCGTTTACTGGCAGACGGTAAAGGTCTTTGCCGTCAGCTAGCATACGGCAAAGCTACCGCGTGGTAGCTACCTATGCAAACTGGGGTAGCACTAGGCTGGCTTAGGTGGTTTCTTTGCCATCTGCCAGCGGACAGCAAACACCTAAGGTTCTTTGCCGCCTGCCAGCGGATGGCAAAGAAACCACCTAAGCCGGCAAAGAAACAGGTGCTTTTTCGTCCGCTGGCAGACGGCAAAGAACCTTAGGTCTTTGTCGTCCGCTGGCAGACGGCAAAGAACCTTAGGTGTTTGCCGTCTGCTAGCGGACGGCAAAGCACACTGTTAACCCCTTAATGGCCGTAAGCTATCACGTGTGTCATCCACGGTGTTTGCTGTTCGCCGGCAGACGGCAAAGCGCCCTTTACGGTGGCTTATTCAGCCGGGTTGTTTGCCGTCTGCTGGCGGATGGCAAAGCCTTTGTCGTCTGGCTGCATGCCTTTGCCGTCCGGGATGGTTGACGACAAAGTAGCTGATTCCTGTAGTGTGAAGGGGCGGCTTACATGTAGAGTCCAAGTCGGATTAAGACTTAACCTATTATGACTTCCCATCGCGGGCTTCTCTTCGTGGGCTTTTCAATGCCTGGGCTTCTTATCTCCAAATGGGTGGCTTACAAACCGGCGGCTTACGCCAGGTGGGTTACAGCCGGGTTTATCTTTAAGACTCATCTTCAATGACTCATGTGTCTGTTGGGTGATAATTGTCTGTCGGGTTATAACTATCTGCCGGCTTATAACTGTCTGTCGGGTCATAACTGTTTGTCGGCTTACAACTGTCTATCGGATGATAACTGTCTACCGGGTCATAACTGTCTGCCGGCTTACAACTGTTTGCCCAGTCATAACTGTCTGCCAGCTTACAACTGTCTGTCGGATGATAACTGTCTGTCGGGTCATAACTGTCTGCCGGTTTACAACTCTCCCCAGTCACCAGTCAAAGTTGAATGTTCCACATATGTAGCCCCCAAGTACCGGGTTGTCTTGCCTGTAGCAACCTGGGACTTGTAATTGCATTATGCTCATAATACTTCACCCAGTGTAGCCCCCAAGTACCGGCTTGTCTTGCCTGCAGCAACTTGGGACTTGCAATTGCATTATACTCATAATACTTCAGCCAGTGTAGCCCCCAAGGGCCAGGTCATTATGCAATAATGAGCAGGGACTTCTACATAGCTTATTGTGTAGAGTTGATGAGAAATGTGTAGCCCCCAAGGGCCGGCTCAGTAAGATAATACTGGGCTGGGACTTAGAAAAAGGAAAGAAAGTCTGGCTCATCTCCTTGAGATAACAGGGTCTGCTGACAATGTAATGACTTGAAAAACAACTTGCATTAGCCCCCAAGTGCCAGTCGTATGCCTGCAACAATTCGGGACTATTCCTTCCATTGCAGAATAAAATCTTATCCACTGTCCAGATGATATTGCTGAAAGCCTTGCATATCAAATGTTGAACCATGCTCCTTGTCGTAAGCTGGTATTTTTTGGATGAAGGAATAATAGCCGTTATTCTAAAGAGGCTTTTGAAAACTTCAATCATCCAATGCTGGTTATAACAACCATAATGAAAACCCAGCAATGTTGCCTATTTTGAATAATATACCCCGGTTTGAAAACCTCAATTATTCAATACTGGTTATAACAACCATAATAAATCCAGCCATGTTGCCCGGTTTGAAAACCGGTTCCAGTAATATAAACCAGGATATCCATGCATATATGATGCATGGTAAGATGATGCAATGTATGATGCAGTGCATGATGCAATGTATGACAACAGAAAAAATGTTGGCTTTAAAGGCACAACCAGAAGAGAGCAACTCTTGTTCTTATTTTTCAAAAACTTAGGCATGAGTTCCCAAACCTCATATGCCGGCTCTCACATGGCATAGATTCATCGTTTTAACCTTAACTAGTTCAGGGTCTTTTAAAAAGATTGACTATTAAGAGTATGACGAGACATATAACAGAGAGACTACAGTAGGGCATGAGTACCCCCAAACCCATAAGCCGGCTCTCACGTGACATAAATCCGTCGTTTTAACCTTAAATAGTCCAGGGTCTTTAAAATGATTGACTGAATGAGGGTACGAACGGGCCACATGGTGGAGAGACTACATCAGACAGGTGAGTTTATCCTAGCTTTTTGTAAGACGGCCCTCTCGTGACATAAGCCGTCATTTTAACCTTAACCAGTACAGGGTCTCATTGCAAGATTGACTGTAAGGAACATTGACCAGTTCAAGGTCTTTATTTCAAGATTAACTGGTAAGAGTTCGGCGGGTGACCTTGCGGAGTGGAAAGTTGCAAACACGTATGTTTAACCCGGTCTGGATATGGCTTCGAAGCCGGTCAAGAGGGTATGAAAGCTAATCCCAGTGGGTTGGAAGCCCCCAATTGACTTTATGATGATCCAATAAATCAGGGCACCCATGTTTGAATTGTGCATCATGGCGGTTTTTCCTCTTAGGTAACTTTTAAATCTTCCGCCAATTAGGTAGGACACCCATTTTTGAATGGTCGCATCATGGCAGCTAGTTCTCTTTGGCAACCTTTAATATTTTCTGAAAACTCAAACTTGCGATAAATGAATTCCTTTTGAACCGGATGTTGAGCCAGATACGAGATCTCAAAACTTTGTGAGACAAAGACTTCTCTTGAGCCGAGAGTCTCAGATTGCTTGGCACTTTTTCAGCTCGAAATTTTCTGACAGACTTTAAGCTTTAGTCAATAAGGTAGAAGCCCCCAAGATCGGGTTATTTCTTCTCCAATGACCCGGGGTTCTTGAATTTTCTAAAACTAGCAACATTTTTGAGTCGTCTCTATGTAGCCCCCGAGGAGTTGGCTTGATATTTTCCATACTAGTCGTGGCATAAACTGGCATATAATTGACAACAGAAACGCTAGAATGTGTTGAAGTTGAAGGCAAAGTGGCGAGTTTGATGATCTTCGCAACACACATTCTATATCCTTGGTGTTGATAACGCGATGTGAATCCACGGAAGGTTTGAGGTCGACTATGGCGGGTTATAGATGATTCCGTATGAGCTGTGTTAATAACCCAATCAATGGTTCATCCCAGTTGGTTGTTGTAGTTGACTAAACCGCAGTGGCACGACTTGTGCTCCTGTCCATTGAGCCATCTAATGCGAGCAGACACTGATAACATATTTGTTATTTGCTCCAGAGTTGTTGCAATAGACTGTCCGCAGGGGCCACGATTTGCGAGCATTCGTTGGCTCGGCTCGTACAGGCGGCCACGGCACCGGCATGTTGAGTTGAATGTGAGAGTTGTTCGGTGACTTGGCCCGGACACGAGAGTCGGTCATGGCGTTGTAAGCCATCTTGGTCGCGCGGACATGAGAGGTGACCTTGTTTCTGTGTCGCCTCACCACGCCTTGAGTTGCCTCGCGACATAGACGGATGCTCGTTGTCTCTTATGAATACTGGCAATTACCCTGCATATAAAATATTTAAAGCAGGAATAACTAGTCTCAAGAAATTAAAATGTACTAAAAAATAGATAGGACCAATATCACCTGATAATTTTTGTAGAAACTATCGATCATCCGTGCGCGTAATCCGATGAAACAGATGTCCTTCGTCCAACCAAGCCCCACTTCCGATTTTTACTCATACCATTTTTTCGGCCCCACGCCTTTTTCTCCCCTCTTTCTTTTCTCCATCCGGTTACCACTTCCCCTTCTTCCGCACAACCAAGTCTTCAGAGAGCAACTGGAGAAGCCAACGAAGGGGGTGGGTAGACAGTCATTGGAGGAGCGGCCAATGCGGACGAGGTGAGCAGGCACAACGGCAATCTCAGAACAAGGCCAGGCGCAGCGGAAGCGGAGCGGTCGGATGGACGGCGGCGCAGGGCGATGGCCGCTCAAGTCATCTTGACGCGTAGGTAGTTAAACAGCAGCGCGGGCACAAGGCGGCCAATGCGGCGGGTCGAGCGGTAGCCGAGGCGGCTCACGGGCGAACAACCGCGGCAGCGGAGGCATGCGAGCAAGGGCACGGGCGCAAGGTGGCCGATGCGGCGGGTCGAGACACAGCCTAGTACAGCAGGCATGACGGCGGCTTTTGGCGCACAACAGGGGCGCAGTCGCGCCACGCGGGAGGGGCGCGCAGCAGGGCGATCCAGCAGCGGAGTGGTCAGCAGGCAGATTTGTGTGGCGAAAGCAACGCGCAAGGCCGGCCACGACGGAGGCGGCTTGGAGTGGCAAGCGGAAGGCAGGGCCGAATCAATTCGGAAGGAAGGCCGGCTTGTCTCGAGGCGAGCCACGGTGGTCTCAAGCATGCAAGAGAGAAACTACACAGAGCAGGCTCAGGGCACGAGGCCGCGGGGGTGAGCGCAGCGAGCCGGCGGCGAAGGCCTCGGTGGTGAGTCGAGACGGGGTCGGGGGCGACTCGGACACGCGAAGATGCAACGGTCCGGCGTACGGGCGCGGCGGAGGTGAAGGAGCAGCCCAGACGAGCGGGCGCTAGGGCGGCCCGGCCGGCGCGATGAGGAGTCGGGACAGCTTCGGACGCGCGTCGGCTTGGTTGTGGAGGCGAGGTGCGACGGATGAGGCGTCTTATGACAGTGGCTCGGAAGCGGCGACTCGCAGGCAAGGTGGGGCGGAGCCGGCTGAGTTACGAGCGGTGAGTATGGCGGTGGAAGCTACCGGATGAGCGGAGGCGAGCGGCAGAACTCACGGGGGCAGAGGCAGCTTGGAGTTGAGTCACAGCGCCGGCCACCGGTGCTGCGAGGCGAGTCTGGCTTTGGACGCGAGGCCAAGGCCGAGCCCGTGTCCGTGTCTATCTCTGGGTCGCGGTCTTCTTTCCTTTTCTATTTCTTTTTTAACACTTCTGTGTTCTGATCAAGTCTTTTATGCCTCGATCGGCAAAAATGCTAGACGTACGGGATTTTACATGCTTCTACAGGCTCTTTCCTAACCAACTAAACATGACCCCCTGATTTTCAGGTGGGTGGGGGCCCTCACTTCTCTTAATCCAATCAGTGTTTACCAGGTAAAACTAACCGTGTAAAACCCTGTAACACTCCGTCGCTGTAGCATTACTCCTCGATCGGGGTCAACCTCACATTACGCTTCGTACGTGGATCAATACAGAAGATCCGGTCCGATGTGTGTGCTTCAGGACATGATTTTGCACACAACAGTAATAATATTTTTTCCTTTGATCCGGCTGCATACTCGGAGCGATTTGTATCCATATATAGCAGATCCGGCTCCCTATCAATCTCAGATAGAAATACTATGGTGACTTGCGACAGTGCACGCCACGGAACCCTAATTTCGTCTCGATCTTCATTGCCGCATCTGTTGTTTCGGCTGATCATCATGGTAACGATATAGATCGTTCCATGCCGGTTTTTCTTCGTCCGTCGCATCGCGAGCTTCTCGATCCTTGGGAAAGATCCTTCCAAGAACACAACATCACCGTGCATGGCCCCATGGTGGGATCCAACTGTGGTGGTTTTGTGACGGCATGATGTCCTTCAGAGAACTTTAGGTGTGAGGCCATCGCAACTAGGTGGCGGCTTGAGAGGGGTTCGTCGGAATCGAGAGATGCGAGTTAACCCAGGTTCGGCCCCTCAGATGGAGGTAAAATCCTACGTCATGCTTTGTGTGTATTGATGATGATTATCTTGATTACAAGGGTGCGAAATCGCTACCTCTAGTCTCGAGAGCCTCTAATATGTCTATCTCTCATGACTTGAGCTTGTCTGTCTAAGACCTGTCTATTGAGACGTCTAAAAAGTTAACCCTCTTGGAGTGACCTGCCCCTCCTTATATAAGTTGAAGGAGCGGCTTACATGTAGAGTCCAAGTCAGATTAAGACTTAACCTATCATGACTTCCCATCGTGGGCTTCTCTTCATGGGCTTCTCAACGCCTGGGCTTCTTATCTCCAGACGGGCCTGCTTACAACCGGGCGGCTTACGTCGGGTGGGTTACAGCCGAGTTTATCTTTTAGACTCATATTCAGGGACTCATCTGTCTGTCGGGTCATAACTGTTTGCCGGCTTACAATTGTCTGCCGGGTCATAATTGTCTGTCGGGTCATAACTGTCTGTCGGCTTACAACTGTCCTCGGCTCATAACTGTCTGTCGGGTTAAGATCTGAGATGACTTAGGGCTGCTTAAGCCCAGAGATGACTTAATGTCCAGGCGACTTAAACCCAGAAATGACTTAAGCCTTAGGGCGGCTTATCCTTATGAGTTGGGTCTTGGTCGTGGGGAATATCCCCGACACTGTCTTAAGTGACTACCAAACTCATAACTCAGAGATTCTCCTCCTTGATCAGATTGTAGGAATTTAATCTTCTTGTTACAATGATTCTCAACTTCACTCTTGTGTTTCAATAAGTAAATATACCATATCTACTTAAGTCATGAGTGAAGGTGAGAAAATAACGATATCCACCGCACGCCTCGATGCTCATCGGACCGCACACATCAGTATGTATGATTTGCAACAAGTCACTTACCCGTTCCATTGTTCGAGAGAATGGGGTTTTAGTCATGTTGCCCTTGAGGCATGGTTCACATGTGTCAAGTGATTCAAAATCAAGTGACTCCAAAAGTCCATCAGCATGGAGCTTCTTCATGCGTTTAACACCGATATGACCTAAATGACAGTGCCACAAGAAAGTGGTACTATCATTATCAACTCTACATCTTTTGGCATCAATGTTATGAACATGTGTATCATCACTATCGAGATTCAATAGGAATAAACCCCTCACATTGGCTGCATGACCATAAAAGATATTACTCATATAAATAGAACAACCATGATTCTCTGATTTAAATGAGTAACCATCTCGCAATAAACAAGATCCAGATATAATGTTCATGCTTAACGTAGGCACTAAATAACAATTATTCAGGTTTAGCACTAATATCGATGGTAATCGAAGAGCGAGCATGCCGACAGCGATCACATCAACCTTTGAACCATTTCCCACGCGCATCGTCACTTTGTCCTTTGCCAGCCTTATTCTATTTCGTAGCTCCTGTTTTGAGTTGCAGATGTGAGCAACCGAACCGGTATCAAATACCCAGGCATTACAACAAGAGTTGGTAATGTACACATCAATAACATGTATATCATATATACCTTGTTTGGTGTTGGCCGCCTTCTTGTCGGCCAGATACTTGGGGCATTTCCGCTTCCAGTGACTAGTTCCCTTGCAATGAAAGCACTCAGTTTCTGGCTTGGGTCCAACCTTGGGTTTCTTCACGGGAGGGGCAACTGCTTTGCCACCCTTCTTGGAGTTACCCTTCTTGCCCTTGCCATTCTTCTTGAAACTAGTGGTTTTTTGACCATCAACACTTGATGTTCTTTCTGGATTTCAGACTCAGCGACTTTCAACATCACAAACAGCTCGGCGACTAACTTGGTCATCCCATGCATGTTATCGTTGAACACAAAGCTCTTGTAGCTAGGTGGTAATGATTGAAGAACTCTATCAATGATCGCCTCCGCTTGAAGGGGCATCCCTAACTCAGCCAGACGGTTCGAATACCCCGACATTTTCAGTATATGGTCACTGACAAACCCGTTCTCCTCCATCTTGCAAGCATATAGCTTATCGGAGGTCTCATACCTATCGATCCGGGCATTCTTCTCAAAGATAAACTTCAACTCCTGGAACATCTCATATGCTCCATGACGTTCAAAACATCTTTGAAGTCCCGGTTCTAAGTCATACAACATTGCACATTGAACTATTGAGTAATCTCCAGAACATGCTTCCCAAGCATTCTTAACGTCTTCGGACGACACGAGAGCGGGTAGATCACCAAGCGGTGCATCAAGGACATAAGTCTTCTGGGAAGCCGTGAGGATAATCCTCAGATTACGGGCCCAACCCACAAATTGACTTCCATCCTCTTTCAACTTGGCTTTCTCTAGGAACACATTAAAATTCAGGGGAACTATTGAGCGAGCCATTGATCTACAACATAAATATGCAAAGGTTACTAAGACTATTATTCAAGATAATGAGTTTAGTTAATCAAATTAGTAAAGCTCCCACTCAAATTGACATCCCTCCGGTCATCCGAGTGTTACATGATCCAAATTCACTAACTCAAGTCTGATCATCACGTCAGTTGAGGTGGTTTCCATGGTGAACATCATCATGTTGATCATATCTACTATATGACTCATGTTTGGCCCTTCGGTCTCTTGTGTTCCGAGGTCATGTATGTACATGCTAGGCTCGTCAAGTTTAACCCGAGTGTTCTACACGTGCAACACTGGCTTGCACCCGTTGTATGTGAACATAGAGTCTATCAGAACTGATCATCACATGGTGTGTCGACACGGCGAACTTTTGCAACGGTGCACACTCGGGGAGAACACAATTTTATCTTGAAATTTTAGTGAGGGATGACCTTATAATACAACCGTCGTCCTAAGCAAAACAAGGTGCATTAAAGGATTGACATCACATGCAAATCGTAAGTGAGATGATATGGCCATGATCTTGTGCTTTTGATCTTCATCTTTAAAGCACCGACATGAACTCCATCGTCACTGGCATGACACCATGATCTCCATCAATGTGTCGCCATCGTGGTTGTCGCGCCCACCATGCTTCTACTACTATTGCTACCGCTTAGCAATAAAGTAAAGCATTACATTGCACTTAATGATTGACACGCAGGTCATAATAATTAAAGACAACCCTATGAATCTCGCCGGTTGTCGTACTCATCAATATGCAAGTCGTGATATTCTATACAAAACATGATCATCACATACATCACATATATCTCATCGTGTAATTGGCCATATCATATCACAACATATCCTGCAAAAACAAGTTAGACGTCCTCTAATTGTTGTTGCATGTTTTACATGGCTGCTATGGGTATCTAGCAAGAACAATTCTCACCTATGCAAAAAACCACAACGGTGATACACAAATTGCTATTCAACCTTCTCAAGGACCGCCTTTGCCGAATCTGATCCAACTAGAATAGGAGAGACAGACACCCGCCAGCCATCTTTACGCAACAAAGTCACATGTCAGTCAATGGAACCGGCCTCTCGTAAGCGTACGAGTAAGGTTGGTCTGGGCCGCTTCATCCCACAATACCGCTAAATAAAAAGCGATCAAGGGAGGAAATAATCTGAGCATCAATGCCCACAAACTCCTTTGTGTTCTACTCATGATCTCATCTACACATAGACCTAGCTCTGATACCATTGTCGGAGAATGTTGCATGGGAAACAAAAAAATTCCTACGCCTCACCAAGATCAATCTAGGAGATGAGCATTTACGAGAGGAGGGATCAGATCCACATACCCTTGTAGATCGCTAAGCGGAAGCGTTAAGAAACGTGGTTGATGTAGTTGAACGTCTTCGCGATTCAAATTGCAAGCCGTCCCACGAACTCCCAATCAAGTGCCGAACGGATGGCACCTCCGCATTCAGCACACGTACAGCTTGATGACGATCTCCGCCTTCTTGATCCAGCAAAAGGGAGCGGAGAGGTAGATGGGTTCTCCAGCAGCACGACAACATGGCGGCGATAGTGGTGGAGTTGATCCGGCAGAGCTTCCTTAAGCGGTGTCGAACCAATCTACTAGAGGGGAAGCGGTCTGGGAGGGAGGAAGGGTTGCGTCATGGCTTGTGGTGCGGCTGCCCTCCTACCTCTCTCATATATATAGGGGAAGGGCGGAAGGGTTGCGCCCTAGGGTTCCCACCCCTAGGGGCGGTGGCCAACAGGAGGGGGGCGACGGCCAAGGGGTGGCTTGGCCCCCAAGGCAAGGTGGCCGGCCCCCTTAAGGTTTCCCCCTTCCACCCTTCGGCCGCATGGGCCTTGTAGGAGGGGTAGCCAGCCCACCAGGGGCTGGTGCGCCCTCTCTCACAGCCCATGGGGCCTTTCAGGGCTGGTGGCCCCTTTCGGTGGACCCCCAAAAACCTTCCGGCACCCCCGGTACATTACCGGTGACGCCCAAACTTTTCCCTGTGATCAACACGGAACTTCCTATATATGAATCTTCACCTCCGGACCATTTGAGAGTTCCTCGTCACTTTCGGGATCTCATCCGGGACTCCGAACAATCGTCGGTCACCAACATACATAACTCATCTATGCCAATTCGTCACCGAACGTTAAGTGTGCAGACCCTGCGGGTTCGAGAACTATATAGATATGATCGAGACACCTCTACAGTCAATAACCAATAGCGGAACCTGGATGCCCATATTGGTCAAGGATTTAGATAATCCCGTACGATATTCGCTTTGTCTATCGGTATGTTACTTGCCCGAGATTCGATCGTCGGTATCTCCATACCTAGTTCAATCTCATTACTGGCAAGTCTCTTTACTCATTCCTTAATACAAGATCATGTGGATAACACATTAGTCACTTTTCTTGCAAGGCTTATTGTGATGTTGTATTACCGAGTGGGCCCTAAGATACCTCTCTGTCACATGGAGTAACAAATCCCAGTCTTGATTCATGCCAACTCAACAGACACCATCAGAGATTCCTGTAGATCATCTTTATAGTCACCCAGTTACGTTGCGACATTTGATACACACAAAGTATTCCTTTGGTGTCACTGAGTTGCATGATCTCATGGTCATAGGAATAGATACTTGACATGCAGAAAACTGTAGCAATAAACTGACATGATCATATGCTATGTTTATAGTTTGGGTCTTGTCCATCAAATCATTCTCCCAATGATGTGATCCCGTTATCAAATGACATCTTATGTCCATGTCTAGGAAACCTTGACCATCTTTGATCAAGGAGCTAGTCTACTAGAGGCATACTAGGGACACAATGTTGTCTATATATCATGCAATGTGTTTCCAATCAATACAATTATAGCATGGATAATAAACGATTATCATGAACAAGGAAATATAATAATAGTCATTTTATTATTGCGTCTAGTTCATATTTTCAACAATAATATCTTTCATATACTTAGCATATGGAGGCATTTTCAATATATCAGTCAAGCGAGTGCGTAAATGGATAGGTCTAATCATTTCAGCAAAGTGCTCAAAATCTTCATCATCTTTACTTTTAGTGGATTTAAGAGGGAATGACATAGTTTTTTGAACCCATGGCTCTCTTTACCTTCCATGTTTACTAGCAACAAAGTCTCTCTTATCATAATGTTTATTTTTTAAAGGTCGGTTATCAAGATCCTTGGCAGGTTCAATTTCTACATCATTATCATTTTGTTTGTTATTGTCTGGTTAAGCATCTATATGAGCATCGTCATCATTATTATCATTTTCATTATCACTAGTCATATGCTAACTACGAGACTGAGTCTCAGCGTCAGAAACAGAAACTTCATTGTTTTTCTCAACAGGTTTCTCTATAACAGGTTCACTAGAGGCATTTTAGTTCCTATCATTTTTATTTTTATTCTTCTTCTTAGATGAACTAGGTGTATCTTAATTAATTTTTGGAGAATCTTGTTCAATTACTTTAGGGTGACCTTCAAGATAAAGAGGTTCTTAGGTCATTCTACCTCCTCTAGTCACTACTCTAATAGCATGATCATTTATATTATTCATTTCAGCAAGCAAATCATTTTGTCATTTTGCGACTTGATCTAGTTGAGTGTGAACCATAGAAGCATGTTTGCCTAAACCTTTCACATCATTTGCAATTATAAACATCAAGTCACTTAAGTGATCTATCATCATAGTATTACGTTCCAATCATTTCTTAACATAATTGTTGAAGTGTTCTTGCTTAACAACAATTCATCCAAGCATTGTTCAGGAGTCTTAGTATAAGGTATATCACTTTTGTTAAAGGAACGGAGAGAGTTTACCTATACTACCTGTGTCAGGGAGTCAATTCCATGTATTTCTTCAATAGGTGGTAATTTCTTGACATCTCAGTTTTAATACTTTTCTCTTTCATAGATCTTTTTGCTTCTTGCATGTCTTCAGGACTGAGGAATAGAATACCTCTCTTGTTTTGAATAGCTTCCAGAGGTGGTTCGGGGAGTGTCCAATCATCGGCATTTTGCATTATGTTGTTCACTAATTCTTCAGCTTGTCCAACAGTTCTTTCCCTGAAAACACAACCAGCACAACTATCTAGGAAATCCTTAGAAGGATCAGTTAGTCCATTATAAAAAAATATCAAGTATTTCATTCCTCTCAAGTGGACAATCAGGCAAAGCTCTTAGTAACCAGAGAAGTCTCCCCCAAGCTTGAGGGATATTCTCTTCTTCAATTTGAGAAAAGTTAAATATTTCGTGTAAGGCAGCTTGTTTCTTATGAGCAGGAAAATATTTTGTAGAAAAGTGTTGAAGCATATCCTAGGGACTACGTATGCAACCAGGAGTAAGTGATAAGAAACATTCCTTGCCCTCGCCTTTTAGCGAGAAAGGAAAAATCTAAAGAATATAATAGTAGTGAATCTTTTCTTCACTGGTAAATAGAGCAGCAAAATCATTCAGTTTTATAAGGTGTTTGACAATAGTTTCATTTTCATAACCATGGAAAGGACCAGACTCTACTATAGGAATTAACTCAGGGTCTACAGAGAACTCATAATCCATATCAGTAACAAATATAGGAGAAGTGGCAAATTTAGGATCATGTTTCATTTTCTCCATCATAGATTTTTCTTTTGGTTTGCATAATAGTTTCTTCACATCATCTCTATTTTCACAAGCAAGAATGTCCCTTGCGGCCTCATCATCCATAACATAACCTTTAGGTACAAATGGCAACTCATATCCATTCGGTGAGCGAGAGGTAATAGGTGATTCAAAGTCTTCCTCAATTTCAGCATTCTCAAGTTCTCTAGCTTTAGCAATATGAGCATCAAGTAATTCATTCAGTGGCACTGGTTCCGTTTCAACATGTGTAGAAATTGTTTTATCATTAATTTCAGAAGTAGCATCATCAAGTTCATGTGACATATCAGGATGATCAACGGGTGGTGGTGTAACAAGTTAATTCAAAACAGAAGGTGAATAAAAAGCAGACCTAGATGGCAGTTCCTTACGTACTCTCGTGCGAGAGGGGACGATCTTAGTTCGGTTGTATTTCAGATTTCTCATAGTAGCAATTGGATATCCTTTAGTGAACACAATAAATAGAGCTATGCTCCCCGGCAACGGTGCCAGAAAAATGTCTTGATAACCCACAAGTCGTAGGGGATCGCAACAGTCTTCACGGGTAGTATTTCACCCTAATTTATTGATTTGATGCAAGGGGAGCCAAAGAATATTTATTGGCCTTGACAGTTGAGTTGTCAATTCAACTGCACCTAGGATATCTCTCTGCATCGAACATTTAGTAGCATGGCAAATAGTAGTAGTAAAAGTAACAGTAATAGTGACAGTAGCAGTTTTGTAGCAAGTGTGACAGTAACAATAGCAATAGTAACTTGGCAAGATTTAGTATATGTAACGCGTAGGCAGGTGGATTGGTAATGGATAATGATTTAGATTACATTGATCATATAAAGTTACACACTAGGGCAACACAAAACTAGCTCCAATTCATCAATGTAATGTAGGCATGTATTCCGCATATAGTCATACATGCTTGCAATAAGAACTTGCATGCCATCTTTTGTCCTACCCTCCTGTGGCTGCGGGGTCCTATTGGAAACTAAGGGATATTAAGGCCTACTTTTAATAGAGAACCAGAACAAAGCATTAACACATAGTGAATACATGAACTCCTCGAATTACGACAATCACCAGAAAGAATCCCAATTATTGTCACCTTGGGGTATGTGGATCATGACGAGTAATAGGTACATATAACTTGCAAGGTTGGATCCAAATCACTTTTATATTCATGAAAATGTAATAGGTTCATATCTGAAATCATGGCATTCGGGCCCTAGTGACAAGCATTAAGCATAGCAAAGTCATAGTAACATCAATCTCAAAACATAGTGGATACTAGGGATCAAGCCCTATCAAACTTAACTCGATTACATGATCAATTACATCCAATCCCACCACCGTCCAACAAGCCTACAAAGGAATTACTCACTCCTGATGGTGAGCATCATGGCGGTGTTGATGGAGAAGGGTTGGTGATGACGACGATGATGATTTCCCCTCTCCGGAGCCCAAAACAGGCTCCAGATCAGCCCTCCGGAGGAAAAATAGGAGGTGGCGGCAGCTCCGTCTTGTGAAACACGATGAAATCTTCCCTCTGTTTTTTCTCTACGGATGTAAATTTATGGAGTTAGAATTAGGGTCGGAGGGGGCACGACGACCCCACAAGCTATCTGGTCGCGCCCCCTGGGGTGCGGCCGGTTGCGGTGGCCTTCTGGTCCACCCCTCCGACATTTCTTCGCTCCAAAATTCCTTATATATTCCAAAAAAAACTCACAAAAAGTTTCGGCCAATTCCGGAAACTTTTATTTCCGCACAAAAATAACACCAAGGTAGTTCTGCTGAAAACAGCGTCATTCCGGGTTAGTTTCATTCAAATCATGCAAATTAGAGGACAAAATCAGAGCAAAAGTGTTTGGAGAAGTAGATACGTTTGAGACATATCACATATGCATGATTTTTAGTTTTCATGTTTTTCACTTCAAGCATTTTATAATCTTTATTCTTAGTTAGTTTTGTTAGTTTCCTTTGTCTTTATGTGTCTTGTAGTTGAGATGGATTTCCCAAGCACTTAGCACGATGAAAGGAGTTCAAACGGTGGATATCTAGGAACCCAGACTTAGCCATTTCGAAGGTGGAAAAAGTCATTTTTCCAAAGTGCTTCAAATAAAGATCTACAACCAGAAATGAATCGGCGTCATTCATTCAAATCCAACAAGACTTAAATCCAACAAGATGGACTCCCCAAGCACTTAGCACGACCATGTCTCTTGTAGAAGCAAATTCATGCCTCCACAAGAATTAAATTTGTGCCTCTCATGAAAGAAGAAAAAAAGAATATATTTTTTCCTTTCCGAGAGGTGCGACCGTGCCTCTCGCAGAAGCAAATCCGTGCCACCATGAGAAGTAAATTTGTGCATCTTGCGGGAATGAAAAGAAACAAGTTTTTTTTCTAAGAGGCACGACTATGCCTCCCACGGAAGCAAATATGTGTTTCAACGAGAAGTAAATATGTGCCTCTAGTGGAAGAAAAAACGAGTTTTTTGCGCAAAACAAAGTTTTTTTCAAACACAAAATTGGTCCAAATCCTAAGAAAACCCCGGGGAAAACCAGAAAGCCAAAAAAATCGAAAAAGTTATCTAAAGGCCAAAAAATGTATAGAAACATAAAGTTAGCAAAATCCGGAGGGAGCGTCCAGAGTGCGACACATGGCGGCGGCTAAGAGTGTGCCAAGTGGCGGTGGCTGAGATGTGCCAAGTGACGCGCTTCTAGCCCACCCCAAATGACCCTTCGCAGGAGCTCCCAAAGGAGTACTCCTTAATTAGTTGCTTCCTGTTTCACTTAGTGATTGAAACCAAACACACCCTAATGGAGACGATGGAGCGGTGCGAACGGGACCAAGGTCATCGGATCAAGTGTTGACGGGCCTCCGACGAGCCGTGTTTATGGCTAACGGTATCGAATCGGCGAGCCCAGGGCCACTATGGATGGTGACTTTGAGGTTAGTTGTATATGATGTTGTATAAGTTAACCCGACATGTTGCTAACACAAACGCAAAATATTGTGAAATCACATGAGTTATGGTGTGTGGTTTTCTGAGCATTTGCTACAAGTTTGTGCCCCCCTTTTTTTGATGTTGCACGTGTGGTTCCAAATTGTAACAAACTCTTATATATTTTTTATGGAATCACAAGCCAGCTGTTGCAGAGTTCCTGGACGTTTGTTTTGTGTTCCTTAGATTTTTTTTAATGATGTGTTACGTGCTTTTCAACACTTTTTTTTGTTTTTATCGTTTGTGATTGTTGTTGAAATAGTTGGTAATTTTTGTTGCAAATGAATCTTCAATAAAAATGATGTTGCCTAACCACCTTTTTTGCGAAAGTAGATATTTTTTGTTGCAATTGTTTTTAAATATTTGTTGATTGTTGATGACTTTTGTTGAAATACAATACGCAGAAAAATACTATTGTTTTACCACTTTTTTGTAGCATTAGTTTTTTATGTTGTGATGTTTTGTTGCAATGGCATACTTTTTATACACGGGGAGGAATTTTGGTGTAATATTCTTGATTTGTTGCTTTATTAGGGTAAAACACCATTGTGATTATTATGTTTGTAAAAATCGGATATGGTTTAAGGTTTGCTTAAATGGATCTATTGTGTAGTGTGGAATGATTTAAAAAACGGGGAAGTAAAATGCAAAATACAAAGTGGCTGATTTTAGACGTTAGACACAAACCCTACAAAGAGAGGGACCTACTTTACCTTTTCTAGGTTAACCTAAAATGGCCTAGCGCTGGCCAAAAGAAAAAAAACTATGCTAATTTTTTTAAAGGGGGCAAAAACAATGCTAAATGGAAAAGCCTGAAAATGGAGTTCTTAAAGAAAACATACGCAGCTATTGGGTTGGACGCCCATCATCGATGGTCATCGGATATTTCTCGCAGGCCCATGAGATAAGATTGTCCAGCCCCTAAATAGCTTCCGTCTCCTTCCCCCCTCCTTCACCCGGCATGCTTTAACTGAAATTCATCATCGTCCACAGCCACCTCGCTAAAAATCGAGAAATCCACCGCAAGCCAGTTCGCACCACCTCGCTCGAACCCTAACTCTAGTATACTCTATAATCCGCTTAGTCGCACCGCCTCGCTGCTCTCCCAAGCTCTCCCCGCCACGCCCAAGCAAAACCCGGTGGCCATGAACCCTTGCTGGTCGGCGGGGATGGCGAACAAGAAGTTGGCCCCGGACCAGGGCAAACATTCCGCGGTCAAGGAGGCGATGGAGTCTACGCTACAACTGGCGCGCTCACCGCTACCAGGGACACGGCACCAGGCGCCCCCTTTCGCGTCCGCCGCCGCCGAGAGCACGGCGCCCTCAAAGCCAGTCCAAGTCATTTTTTGGTCTGGGGCAATATAAAATAATTATTTTTTATACCAAACATTTATACTTATTTGAAGATAAGTGTACCATAAAACAATTTTAATTAATATATTTTTATTACTTAGCCACATGAAAATATTTGCAAATAATAGTTATATTATTCGTTGTTTTACAATTGTAATGTACATCATTGAAATATTTGATTCTGCCAAATCTAAATTGTACAAGGTACCAAAAAATATCTTTTTTGTTAAAAAATCAATCGAAATAATGTCCTAATATTGCATAAATTGTATAGTGTGTATACATATATTTACATATTTATGTGTGTGTGTTCATATATCTTTTAATACCATTGAATATCGCAGTAGAGATTTTTAAATCACAAATATTTTAGTAGTGGTTTTTACTGTATATTAAGCAACCATATTCGTAGAAACTTCTAGGGAATATCAAATGTGACATGCAATTTGGGTCCAGTAATAAAATCATCGAAGAACCAAATATGTTCTTTATTGTACTTTTGCGTATGATTCAAATATGTGACATGTTCATCTAGATTCACTTACTTTTATTTGGTGCAAATGCGATCTCTTACCCGTTTCTCAAATGAAAAATTGTGTATTGGTTTAAACATTGAAATATAATTATCATAAATTTCATTATAATAGTAAAACATCCATAGTAAAGAGAGATTGGCGCGTATAAAGTCAACTTCTCGGTCGGGTTGGTATGCCTTCACGTGGTATAAACTATTAAGTGTGTGACTATGTGGTGTGAACTTGCGCTCATTCAAAATGACGATCTATTTAATGCATTTAATAATCTTTCAAATGTAATTTATGATTGTATAATCTTTACTAGTATAATTTGGACGGTCGCTTCTTTGGCACGGCTTATGGGCCAGCCTTGGGTGCTCTACTCGCCCAAGAACACGGCGTCATCCCCTGCCAAGGACATGGTCCCTGCCCTGGCCAAGAACACGACGCACTCCTCCGTCAAGGACCAGATGCCCGCCTCTTGAAGTGACGCTGAGTCCGACGATGTCGAGGACACGCCCCCCGCCCCAGCCTCCGCCTCTGCCAAGAACAAGGCCCCCGTCCTGGACAAGAACAAGGCGTCGGCCTCTGCCAAGAACAAGGGGTCCGCTTCTGCCAAGAACGAGGCGTCGTCCTCTGCCAAGAACAAGGCGTCCGCTTCTGCCAAGAACAAGGCCCTCGTCCCGGACAAGAACAAGGCGTCCCCAAGAAGAACAAGGCATCCCCCTTTGCCAAGAACAGCAGCGCCCGCGGCGAGGTGAGTAGCCTCTGTTCAGCTATGCAATAGGAGTCTCATTCAAGTTGAAGTTGCCACTTGAATTTGATTGACCAGAGGAAGCCCGCAACCCCCGTGTCGGGGCGACCAGCGCCGCCGGCCCTCGGCCCCTCCCACCCGTCCCTCTCCTCCCCGCCGCCACCAGAGGTCTCGCCGGGATAAGCACGGGCTGTGCTGATGACGGCGGTGGTGGGGCTTCCTCCGTGCGCGCAGCTGTGGGGCGCAGCTCCGACGGCGGCGGTGCGTGGCTCCTCTGTGATGCGGCGGCGAGGTGTCGCCGGATTCTGGTGGAGGCGCGGTCGACGATGACGGAGGTGGCCCGACTATCTCGCGGTGATGGCGCCCCCCTGCAGACGCGGCGGCGAGCGATGGCCAATTCGGACCTAGATGGGCTCGGACGGGCCTCTATCGCCCCTTGGCAGCAGGCTGGTGTGGGGCGCTGATTCGGCTGTTGGGAACCGTGGTGATGCCGGCGGCCGGCAAGGTGGCGGTGGGCTGGCTCTCCTCCATCCAGCCCATCAGATCCCTGCTCCTATCTGTCGTGGGTTCCTCGAGTGACAAGATGAAGATATGCCTCACGCCTGTCCTCCTTGATCTGGTCGGAGTGTCAGGTTCCGGAAGACTCCGCCGGCAAACTCCCATGGGCGCGATATGGTTGGAGATTGCTGGATCGGGTGAGATACGGTCGTGTCCATTGGCTCTCCGTTTAGGAGGGAGCGGTACGAAGCTCTGCTCTTTGTTGCCCTCACGGGATATGTTTAGTTCCATGGTGAAGTAAGAATGTCATGGAAGTCGAGATCAGAGGACTAGTAATGATGATTGGAGCCTTTGTTGCGATGAGGAACTTGCTTCGTGTTTCGGATTTTGTAGCAGTGGTATGTAAGTGGGGGTGATAGCACAGGTGCGATTCAAGTCTTACCTCTCAGGGTGAAAATCTAAGGTATGACCTTGATTGGTTGTGCCTGGCAATGGCCTTGTTGAAAGCATTGTTTTGAGAGCGGGGACTATCTTTAGGGTGCAAATCCAAGATCTACGATAGGATGACGACGGCGTCTGTGCACTGTTTTCTTTTTTGAGGCATCGTTTTTGGAGAACTTGGACTTCAGGTATTGTTTTGGTGGTGGTTGTACTGCTGCTGCAAGGACTGGAACTCTGTAGCGGGGCTTCTTTTTTTTTTAGCTTTTTCTTTTTTATCTTTTGGTTGTGTGCATCTGTAATGTCATTAGGGTATTGTGTTGTTGCAGAAGCTGGGTGTAATTGGTATCTTCGTGATATTAATATATTTCTTTATCGAAAAATTTGAATTTGATTCCTCTTTCACGTCAGATTTGATATCTAGGAAACATAAAATGAAAAATGTGGTCAGATTTTGTGTGGACTTTTTCACCGTATTGTGACATTATTGCATATGAATGCAACATTAACACATTGTGTCAAGATAAAAAAGAATGAAATGCACTGTAGGTCCCTAAACTATTTCAGGGTTGTCATGTAGATCCTCAAACTATGAAATCAACCTCCAGGTCCTCGAAATACAGTAAGTGTGTCATTCGGGCCTAAAATATGTCCGACCCCACCTGACCGGCCAGCTGGCGCCGTTGACCCGTGAGACATCGGATGGGGGGGAGGGAGCAAGGTAACAACCAGTGACGGAAATATGCAAGTATATTCCAATAAATTCCAAGGAATGATAAATGCACTTCACTCCACATAAATTCAAATTCATGGTTGCAAAAAATATTCGCGGATGAAAAAAATGTTCACGAACGAATAAATTTGATAATGTGTTTGTGAACCACAAATCAATGAACATTTAAAGTCATGAACGATAAATTTGAAAATAATAGCAATATTTGAACATTTACATTTGTGTCCCTAACTCGAACCCATTGTTCAGATTGCTCCTAATTTCGAAGCAAGCTCAAATTTGCCCCTCTTTCTTTAAGTGTGCTTATAAATTTTACATCCAGTCAAAGGTCTTTGACCATTAAATTTTTCTATAAGTGCACTTAATGGTCAAAGGCCTTTGATTGGACGAAAAATATACGACTTGGAATTTCTATAGATGCACTTAATGTAAGAGGGGCAAATTTGAGCAATATTTTTAGCAATAAACTTGAACATTTTTTCCAGATTCGAAAACAATATTTGTGGTTCACAACATATTTTGGACCTGAATGACACACTTACTGCACTTCGAGGACCTGGATGATGATTTTCATAGTTCGAGGACCTATATGACACCCCTGAAATAGTTCAGGGTCCTACGATGCACTTCACTCGATAAAAAACCCATCCTCTTATTCTTATTGGTACCAGGAAGAAGTTTCTACCATCAGTAGCAGCCAACAGGGTTCACCCTTAATTTTCTACCTTCTCTAACCTGTCACTAAGAAGACATCTTACAGGTCTGAATACACTATTTGATTTCTGTAAACACTCCATAGTGCCGCCATTTGTGTGCGTGGTAGTTTCATTTTCTGTACCCTTAATTTTTGTACCCTTCCTTGACAAATTGTTGATAAAGAGCAGGCTTGCTTATTGTGCCTCAACCATTTCTTTATAATCAGTATTCAGTAGTCACATCTTTATGTTTGCCTTGCGTTTTTTTGCTTAATTTTGGCTGCCCATGACTGTCATCATTGCTTTAATAGGAGATTGCGCAGAGAATTATCTGCCTTGCTTTTTCTCTGCAGGTTGAGGCTGTCGCCATTGCTTTAGTTGATTTATATTTATGAAGTGGAAGCACTTAAACATTGAAATTTCGTCTTTGCTTTTTGCAATATGCTCACGGGCACAAAAATTCATTCTTTTATTGTTATTAGGCCCGAACAAAGGCACCCACTGAAGATTCTGTCCATCAGGAGCAGAGGTAGAAGAAGTACCTGGTAGAGGCGAAGAACACTCAACACCAGGCCTCACCTCAACTTCCAAAGGTAATGTTATTGAAGTTGCCTATGTGTTTTAACAATATGTTATGGTGTCAACACAAAAAAATTCCTACAAAGAATAGCTTTGGTAGTTGAATCTTTGAGTTAATTTTCTTACTAGTTTCTAACATGTCGTTGTTCTAGGTTATTATTACATTTTGTTGTCAATTAGTACTCTTTATATCAAGAAATGATTTATTTCCATCTTAACTTTGCTTGCAAATGTTATGTGGAACAATGTCTTGATGTGTTAATGTTTAGTTAACTCATCTTTGTGAAGTGGAAACTCTAAAATGTTGAAGATTCCTCCATCCTTTTGGAATATGTTCAGGAGGGCCGACGCCACAACTATGCTTACAACTATGGCAAGGACGCTAGGCGCGGGAAGAGGCATGATTGTGACAATATCGAAGCAGACCGCAGGAAGAGGCAGGAAGTAGCTACACGCCTCCATTGAAGCGAAACTTTGATTCTCCATTGTACTTACGGAAGATGAATTGCTTCAGCGGTGCTTGGAAAGCTGCAACCCTTCAACCTCTGCTCTGATCCCCTCCTAGCCGAAGCTGTAACCTTTGATTGATATATGCTCCGGTGTAGGAGGGCCTGGGTACTTATGCTGAGGCCTCGGTACTAATTCAAGCGGGTTTTGGCAATCTGAGTCCAAAAACCGAATTCTTCATTGGACGGGTAGTATTGTACTAGGGTATGTTTGCTTCAGTGGATAGACAGTTTTAGAGTGGATACCAGGTGTTTGGTTTGTACTAGGTGAGAAGGGATACGGACATTGTTCCTCGTTGTTCTCTTGCATTGTTCAAATTTTTCACATTTCTAGAAAAACAAAGGCGAAGAATAGTTATTACGAAATGCGAACAATGTTTGAAGATGGCGGGTTTTTTTTAATTCTTATAGAATTGTAAAACGTGAACAAGTTTTTGGAAAAGGGAACAAATTTTGAATTCTGAACCATGTTTTTTAAACTGTCAACAAGTTTCTAGAAAGTGAATAGACAGCGAACATTTTTGAAAATATACGGTCAACTTTTTTTTCAAATGCACGCTGAACAATTTTTCTGTACGCGATGAACATTTTTGTCATACACAACAAACATCTTATCGATGTATGATGAACAATTTTGTTAAAAACAATGATTTTTTTTAACATGAACAATTACCGAATAACTGAACAAAAGTTTGATATCGATGATTTTTTTTATAATGCACGCTGATTTTTTTATTGTTTTTATTTTTTCCGGTTTGCTTTTTGTCTCTTTTTCTTTTTCTTTTCCATTTTTGTTTGTCAAAAAATTATCGTACTTTTAAAATTCTGTTCATAATTTACAAAAGGTTTGCTTTTTCAAAATTTTTGCATAAATACAAATATTCCCATTTTCAAAAATTTACAGATTTTTTGAAATGTTAGTACCTTTGAAATTTTCTCATAATTTTAAACACAAACAGTTTTTTAAAAGAGCGAACACATAATTTTAAAATATTTCTTTTAAAAATACTAACAAATTTGAATTTCAAAATAAATTCAAAAAAATATGAACATTTTTTGTATGTGGAAAAAATAACAAGTTTGTTGTTGTTGTTGTTGTAAGTTTTCTTTTCAGGTCTGCCTCGAATCTGCAACGCTTTGCCCTTAAAAGACGACTTGTCAGACTCAAGCATACCTTTCATCTTTTCCCTTGTCTGGAGGGTCTCTTATACTTCCACAGGGGTTAGTTCATCACGGCTTAATAGTAAGGTATCTAGCCCTCAAAAAAAAAGTATGGTATCTCGAAAATTTGCAAAGAAACTAGGAAGCAAGGATAACATTAGAAGACCTAAATCTTCCTCATCATATTTTACCTTCATCAACGCAAGGTCGGCAACGATCTCCTTAAAGATTGATTCATCACCGAACCACCTTCCTGCGGATTGTGCATAAACAATCTCATCTTCACGTGCATATTGCTGATTAGATCCTTGAATATGCAGATCGATTTCTGCTTGGTCCAAAAGGCTACTGCGGCACTTCTTGCAAAATATCATTAGGCTAATGACGGTGAATCAGGGACAAACCCTTGTGGTCCTTCCGCTTCTCATCAACACTCAATGTCTTCTAGTTCAGAAAAAAAAAACACTCAATGTCTTCTGATCTTTGCCTGCGAATCCATCCAGTGCCTCATCAACATCTGGAGCTGCGAGGATTGCGCGCATCTCTGACTTGCCACAGAGAAAAATCAGAAAGAGCTGCTTCCAGTGAGATGTGCCAAATGGCGGATCTCATTCCATATATTTTACTGCTCAGATGGAAATCTCGTCAACCGTGGCATTAATTGCCACAACGTCTATTATCTTGTGCTTCCTTTTCTTTGGTTCTGACAGGATTCTTGGCATCGACGAATGAAGTTTATAACAGGCACAGGGCCTCCCGTACACAGTGCACCCTGGAGGACTCTCGGAAGTTTCGGATCGGATCACTGGCCATGAGCTCGGTGACGAATTTGCTGTGCTTCGTTCTGGGAGCGGCGGCCACGGCAGCCTTCGTGGCGCTGCTGCCACCGTCTGCTCCGCGCCCGTACACCATCACAGATCTCGGCATGAGGAAGCTCAGCACGGTTCGTACGTCAATTCTCCTTTGTTTGGATTCTTATTGTCTTGTCGCATGTCCGAACTGAAACCATGCATGCATCGATCGCGTTCGTTCGCGCGTGTAGGTCGCGGCTGCAAGCGACGACGGGCTCCCGGAGCTGCTGCGGAGCGCGGCCATGGAGGACAAGACCGTGATCCTGGCGTTCGCCAACGAGGCGCATGCGATGCCCGGCTCGCTCCTCCAGATGCTGCTGGACAGCCTCCGCACCGGCGTGAGGACGCAGCCCCTGCTGAAGCACCTGGTGGTGGTGGCCACGGACCCCAAGGGGCTGGAGCGGTGCCGGCGCATGCACCCGCTCTGCCACCTGCTCGCCACGAACGGCATGGCCGCGAACGGCACGGGGCTCATGTTCTACGACAAGGACTACGTGGACATGATGTGGGCGCGGAACAGGTTCCAGGCGCGGGTGCTGGCGCTGGGCTACGCCTTCCTCTTCACCGACCTGGACATCCTGTGGTTCCGGAACCCGCTGCTGCGCATCCCCGTCGGCGCCGACATCACCCTGGGCTGCGACAACCATTTCGGCAGCAACCCGTACGACCTGGACAAGGCCGCCAACGGCGGGTTTGTGTACGCGAGGCCGACGGCGGCGTCGGTGGCCTTCTTCAGGGACTGGTACGAGGCGAGGACGCGGTGGCCCGGGGAGAACGACCAGGTGGTGTTCAGGGAGATGAAGCACGAGCTGGCGGCGAGGCACGGGGCGACGGTGCACCTGGTGGACACCACCTACTTCCATAGCGCGTGCGAGGCGTGGAAGAAATTCGACTTCCATGAGATCTGCATCTTCCACGCGGCATGCATCCACGGCCTGCAGGACAAGATCGACAGGCTCAACGCCGTGCTCGGCGAGTGGAGGCAGTTCCAGGCGCAGCAGCTGCTGCTCGGCGCCAACAGCACCGCGCTCACCTACTGATCAAATTTTCTTCGGCCCTCGTTCGCTGCCTCTTTGGTTTGCTTCCTTGTTTTACTGGATAAATAAGATTGACCTCTGTAATTGTTGGGTTCTTTCTTGGCTACCGAGATATGAACAAACTGGCAGAGCGGCCGCGCATTTGCGCGGCTAGATTTGTTACGAGTTTTACGTATCGATAATTTTGAATTCATTTTTCATTTTATTCATTTGGTTTCTCAATTTTTCTTTAGATGCATAGATGTTTAGTAAAGAGGTAATATCATCATTGGTGTTTAAACTTGTTATCGATGTTCATTTTAGCGTTCAAACTTGAAAAATACGTCAAACTAGTTTTAGAACTTGGCACAAGCGTGCACATGCAACGATAATCTCATTTATAAATGTATAACGTGTTGATGTGGCATCGTATTTTGATCAGCATGCACACGTGGTATGGAACCCACTTAAAACTGAATGGCTTTCTTTATAAATGTCCCCTTGACAACAGGCCCGCGTATGTGAGCGCAAAGGAAAAGTAAACAACAAAAGATTGATCTTTACGGGTTAGGACTCATGACGTTATGCTTGTAAGGAAAATTAGCTAGCCACTCTGCCCTAAATTTCACTCATACCCAACGGCGATAAAGACTCTTTATGTATGCCCAGGAAAACATGTTATTTTCTTTTAGAAATTTGTAGAAACTTTGTCAACTATGATCACAGTAACAAAAATAAAATTTAAATATTCGTGTGTTATAGATATTATACTGAAAAATATCATAACTTATTTATACACTGATCGAGTATTTTTTTTAACATTCACACTTTTATTAATATTTGCTCGTAATAACTTTCACTTGTGACACATATTCATAATTTTTACGTAACTGAAATATAGTCAGATGTAAATATTTATAATAAAAAGTAATTTTAAATTTTGCATAGTTATGAGTATTTATTGTTATGCGAAAAAATCTTAAACAACAAACTTAGGAATTACAAAATGTGCATATAGTTATTCAAATATTTGTATAATTAAAAATATATTTCTAAATTTTGACTCAAGTTTTTTATGATATTCTAAACTATACAAATATTTTTATAACAAGAAATACAATTTAGTTTGTATGATTTGTCCAAAAATAGTACATCAATATTATTTAAAGTTACTTGAACATTATGTTAAATAAGTTATATTTTATGTGTATAATTTATAACACACTAGTATTTCAACTTTATATTTATTACTATTATTATAATTTACGTACTTTTCACAAATTAAAAAAAAACATTGGCCGCACTGATTCCAGCCCTTTGAAACCACAACGGTGTCCCTCAAAACATACGCGCCAGTTTGTTAATATAGATATGACGTTTACACACTTTGTACACCTAATCTTAATTGGAGGAGCCGCTAGCACAGCTTGTTCGCGATCATCTGGAAGCTAGTTCAAATCCTAGGTACAACAAATTTTAACTAGGTTTTTTTTCTTTGTGCTGACATGTGGGCCTAGGTACAACAGATCTGTTAGAAGTGCCTTCCACGCCATGTGTGCATGCTAATCAAAATACCATGCCACTTCAGCGCATTATACGCAGATAGGATTACCATTATATTTGAACGCTTGTGCCAAGTTTTAAAACCAGTTTAATGTATTTTTCAAGTTCAGCCATCAAAATAAACATCAGTGACAAGTTTAAGCACCACCGATGATATTACCTCTTTAGTAAATTGTTTTACATAGCATACTGATGCATTTGATGCATACTCAACTTAACATCCTATTACTAACCAAATTCTAGTTAAGAGTCTTAATGCTTGTGTTTTCCGTATTTTTGGGGGAACTTCTATTCTTAAACTACTCTATTATGATATCGATGATTAAATTTGGACACTTGTTTAAAGATACTAGTAAGGGCTGACCTAACCTCCAGTGGCGCCGGGAATCTCCACCCCCTCACCATCGTCGGCGTCTCCCGCGAGCGAGCTCGCATGGAGCAGGCGGTGGCGGGGTCTCTTCGCGAGGTGGTGGACCCTGCGATTTGGGGAACTCGCCCGTCGGTAGGTGACAACCGATGGCCTAGGTCACCGGCACAGTGGCGCTCCTGCGGCCTAGCGCGAGGTGCTCACTGGTGGCAACAGAGTCATGAAGGCTCGATGGGGCGACGGGCCTGATCTGGACACCACGAGCATGGGTGTGGAAGGACGTGTGTCGGCAGATTGGTAACGACGGGCATTGCGCAGGCACAGCCAGCGCTAGTTGTAACGACGCTCGGGCGGCCGAGTGATCTCGGATTAGGGTGTGTGCGTGGTGCTCAAGCGTTGTCCCGATTCAAATATGGAATGACCTAAAATGGCAGCAGAGATCGGGCGACGGATCTGGTGGTGGCCTGCTTTTCGACGCGACGACGGGTCAAGCGCGGCTGGCCATGGGCCGCTCGCGAGGGGTACGGGACACAGTGCTCGGATCTGATAATCGGTGGCGGTGGTTGCCGCTGTATGGGCGACAACATCGGCTGGCATGGCGATGGGTGCTTGATGTGGCGCCCAAAATCACGGTGGCGGTGATTACTTCTTTTGGTGATCCGGAAATGGAGCAGAAGGGATTCTTGTTTTTTTCACAGAGGTGACCCTGAGTTATCGAACCCATAGGAGAATGATGGCCTTTAAGCTAGGGTCTAAGACAAGATTTTGTTAAAGAAACAATTCCAGCTTTTGGTCGGATCAAAATCAAACAACTAAAGTAGAACACTCATAATAAAAATAGGCATGTGTATGAGGTCTTAATGCTTACACTAATATATTTGTGTTGGGACCAAATATGATCTTAATTTATGCGCTAGAGTGGGGATGTGTCCAAATTACGTCTTGACCAGCACGCGTCCTGGATCAAGAGTCGGTTGTCTAACCGAAGTCCCTATCCGTCTCGCGGAATTGCCTTAGTAATTAAGATTGCAATTACCAGACAGATGCATTGGGCGTTTAATGACTTCACTGTCACACTACCCTTAGCCTCTTAGTGGATCACTCTCCATGATCCCGGGTACGTGCAGGAATGAAGAACGCGAACGAGACAAAAGACATCCACGGAACAATTTTATTTGACACATGCATGACGTTAATTCAAAGCCCTATCATTGATGCCTGCAACAAATACATCGGGTTGCAAGGCTCTTGCCTCAACCCATACCTTATCGAGCTACTCTCACATGAAGATCAGATCACACGAAGAACACATCATGAAGATAGATTGATTGGCAATATGTCTTGTAATGGATGTTGTGTGTGATACATAATTACAAGTATGACTAGATAAGGAAGAACTGTGGTGAGGATGGAGATGGTGTCTATGAAGATGGGAAATAGCGGCGGCTATGGTTGAAGATGGGATGAAGGGGGTTCTCTCTTAGGGCTCCTCTCACGGTTGTTATGTTGACATTTCAGCCTCGGCCCCTTTATAGAGTATGGTTAGGTGGACGAGACGCCTTGGCTTTCATGACATACGACCGCTCATGCAAGCGGTCGTGGTCGCATAATGCGTCATCTTTTGGTCGGTGCACCTCCACTTGATTTATGTTATCTCCTCCTTACTCCTTTCCTTGTTATGACTTGATTTCGTCCATATTTAGCCCATTTCTCATGAAAACAAAATAAAAAAGATATTGGAATCCTATGCGTTCATTAGTCATCAATGACAATATTGGAGCGAATATCTCAGTTTTAATGAAATATATCAGTTTAAACTCGGGTTAGAAGAGTGTAAAAATATCACTCATCAACTCCCCCAAGCTTAAACTTGACGTCCTCGAGCAACATAAAGAGAAATCTAAATCATAAGTAACTCAGTTGTTTAAACCTAAATAACGAGAAGGTTTTGGTTCACTTATGATCGGTTTTTCTGGATAGCCCTCCGCTTCTTAACCTGCAAAACTTAGTATAACTGATTACTTTCTTTGGTGATCCAAAAATGAAGCAGAAAGGATTCTCGCTTTTTTCCCCAGGGGCAACCCTGAGTTATCAAACCCATGGGGGGTGATGCCCTTTAAGCTAGGGTCTCAAACAAGATTTTGTAAAAAAACAATTACATCTTCCGTACGGATCAAATCAAGCAACTGAGGGGGAACTCTTATAATAAAAATAGGCATGGATATGAGGTCTTAATGCTTACAACAATATATTTATGTTGGACATATGATCTTAATTTATGCGTTGGAAGTCACCCATCGAGATGTGCTTGTTATGAACCAAAGTGTGGGATCTATCCAAATTACGTCTTGACCGACATGCGTCCTGCATCAAGAGTCAATTGTCCAACCGGATGCCTTATTCATCTCGTAGGATTGCCTCGATAATTAAGATTGCTATAATCAGACAAATTCATTGGTCGTTTAATGACTACACCTCTTGAATCTCAGAGCAAGGATCCGGGTTACCGTACTAAACCTTTCTGTCACTGGTGATCAGAATAACACTTCACAGTCGCCCTACCCTTAGTCCCTTTGTGGCTCGCTCTGCAGGGATAAATAATATGAACGATACAAGATACATTTACGTAACAATTTTATTTCACACATACGAGATGTTTATTCAAAGACCTTCCATTGATCCCTATAACAAATACATCGGGTTGCAAGGCTCTTGACTCAGCCCATACCTTACTGGACTAATTGCACATGAATATCAGATCACACGAACAACATATCATAGAACACATCATGAAGGTAGATTGATTGATAATATGTCTTACAATGAATGTCGTGTGTGATACATGATTACAAGTATGACTAGAGGAGGAAGAACTATGATGAAGATGGAGATGGTGGCTATGGAAATGGCGGTGTGGGTGTACTAAAACATGGGTGCCTTAGTACCCCTGACTTATGTACAAACAGTAGTAGCCTCCCCTGCCGGTAGGGCTTGCCCGAGGATAGCTCCAAAGCAAGACACAAGACTTTGTTAATAAGACCATGAAGAAGACCTCTAGACAAGTCGTCAAGAAGTAATAAGATTGTACTGAAGATCAAGCATCTAGTTGCCGGCAGGTTGCATACCGGCAAGAGAACTCATTCTCTCCCTGTGTCCATGTGTCCCACACACAACCCCTCTCTTCCATATCGTATGTCTCCTCTGGCTCGAACTTGTTCTCCCCTTATGCTCACCGGCATGGCTGCCACACCTCCGCTCCCGTGCGCAAGCACGACCTGCAAGCTTCCTGGCCTTCTATGAATGTCGCAACTGGCGCGCTCGTTGCTGGAACCCGTGTGGTTGTGTGTTGTGTTTCCGCGGCCATGGCTTGCTGAGTTGTTTGGCCATGGCGGAAATCATGGTTTATTTTTGGCTGCAACCGCGTGTTGCCACCGACATTTTTTTTGTTGGAACCGACTACACATTTTGTTGGAATGTGTGGTTAGCGTTCGTGGACGGCGATGTTGTTTTGCTGCAATAGACATTTTTTTTATCAGAACAAGTGAACGCCGCTGTTACGACTGGTGTAGGACCACGACAGCGACAGGGGTACTGTAACCAACATCAAGAAATATTAGAATCGATGAGGTCTTTTGCAACAACCAACGACACAAGATGTTGCAACCAGCACGACGAGCTACAACCGGCGTCAACGGCGACGATGATCTTTTTGATATCTATGTTTTGCTACGACCGACAATGTAAAATGGCGGACAATGATATTTTTTGTTGCAATCGTGTCGAGCGTTAGTGGCCAACAATGGCAGGCGACCACAGGGTGATGGCACTCGTTGTGGACGGGGCACGGCGAGCTCACTCGGAGGAGGGGGGGCATGCGGGTTTTGATCCCGCGCGAGAGAAAAGAGAGATGCGAGGAAGGAGAGAAAAGATGGTGTGATCCTGGTCGCTCCAATCGGACGGATGGTAGCCCGACCGGTCGAAAATCGCTATCGCTGGCCTTTGGATTGGACGCATGCGGCGTAAACAATGACGACAACACTCGAGCGAGAGTGTACAGTGGTAGCTCGCCGAGAACAGCGTACGGGGGAGCCGCGCGGCCCACTCGCAGTCACACGACGGACCAACCCACCCCGTGCCCGGTCCACCCCCAAATTTCTGGTGGATTCTTCCGTGCCCCTCGATCCCATTCCCGACCCACTCCACCCCCGCGCTCCGTCCGGCGCATGTAGCGATCGCCGCCCCCGCCCGCCCGCCCGTCCGACCGGCCGGTCGGCCATGGCGTCCATGCTGCTGCGCAAGGTGTGGGGCTCCGTGCTGGCCCGCGCCGGGCCGCGCGACCCGGACGGCGCCGCCTCCTCCTCCCCGCGCCGCCGCAGCGGCCCGGCGCCGGCGGCGGAGTACGGGTCGCTGGGCGCGCTGGACGCCGTGCCGATCGACGTGCTGGCGCAGATCCTGCGCCTGCTGGGCCCCGCCGACGCCGCGCGCTCCGTCGCCGTGTGCCGCACCTGGCGCCTCCTCGCCTCCGACAATGCCCTCTGGGCCTTCTTCCTCAGCCTCGGCCCCGACCCCTGGGACCTCGTCGTCTTCGCCGAGACCCACCTCGCCGCCGGCCCCGCCGAGCCCGGCAGGTTGGTTACCACCCTTGCCCCCTCCTCCCTCCTCCCGGCTCCTCACGCGGCCGGGGCCTTTTCATTCTGTCGTACGTCTCCGTTTCGTTCGCCTGTCTAACAGCACTGTGCCGTGCGCGCGCAGCGTCTACTTCGGCGCCGTTCGCGTCCCGCCGCAGCTCTCCTTCAAGCGCATCTACGGACAGCGAGCGCTCGTTCCGGGCTCTATCATAGTCGATGGTGAGTACTAAGTAACAGCGCAGCATCTCCCTGTCTGTCATGCGCTTAATCTCGTAGGTAGCCAGCGGTTGCTTCTTAATCAAGGGGGGCAGTTGGGTTGCATAAGTATATATATATGCATTGATTGCTTCATTAGGGATTCTACAACCAACAAATTCTACCATTTGGACAACTCCAATCAAGAAAACACCCATACTTCCACCTACCAGCGTATCCCTGTATTGGTGCTTTTTCAGAAATGACGTATTTACATATCCGTATCGCCCCGATACTGATATGGGTATCCGTATCAATGCAATCTAGACTCCAATGATCTTACCTTCAGTTGCCAAACTTTTGTTTTCAAACGGCCATGTGCCCGGATTTCGGATTCCACTATTAACAGTAACAGAACATAACATGATTCAAGCATGAAGCATCCCGATGCAATTGAAAGCAAACACTTCAATTACTAGACATGATTAGGTATCTTCTGTAATCATTAGGTTGTTATGGTAGGCTGATTGTATCTGGCCCTTTGCTTTGTCCGACGTAGTAGTTTTTTTTTTGTTCGAGAATGGACATTGTTTATTGATCTCAGTTGTTTCGGCTTCTTGGTCTCCTTAAATGGTGCATTCCCTGTTGTTTCTTTTCTTAAATAACAGGTGGATCAGGCTACTGCAAGTATGGCTGGAGCAAATATGCTGCTCCTTCTGGGCGTTGTGCAACCTTTGTGGTAAGCTGTGGTGATTAGTGAAATCTGAAATCTACCAACCCAATGCACATCAATCACTCATCATGACCAATGTTTTTCTTTGTGGCACATGATGGCCGATGTTGGTTTAACAACTTCACAGTAACAATAAGATAATTGAATTGATGATATAATTTATGTCCTAATTTTGCTGGGACATCATGCAGGACTTTGGTAACATCGAGTCCCCTATGTCTACAAGACTTCGTCACTTTTTCTTGACAATCTATAACAGGTCGGTAAGATCTTTTAATTTCCACCGTAATATGTTGTATATAAAAAATTTGCTTTACCTTTTTTGCTCCATTTCAATAGACAGCATTTTCCATTGATGGTCTGAGTTCTCATTGGGTGAATTCACTTGAAACACACACACACACAACTTATATTGTGAAAACTTTGGCTGACTAGGTTGGTCTAATATCAAAGTGGCTACACCATATCTTGCTTGATCACGACACATGACCAATCAATATGCATATCCAGATATTTTTGCCATAAACTCTTATCTATCTTGACTTTTTATAGGATGCATGTAAAGCCTTCTGCTCGACCAATTGTTGTTGCCCTTCCCCTCTGCCACTCTGATGGTTAGTATTTTTAGGTGATACAGTTTTCTACTTCATCACTATTTCTATATGGCGGCCCTGTTATATAATTACATGTTTTTTGCCCATTAATTTGTCACTGTGGTTGATGAACAATTTCAAACTTCTTTGTCTAACTGTATGTTTCTAACTCAACTTGGTACAGATACCGAGGCTGCTAGGGCTTCAAGAAAGCAATACAAGGAGACATTGTACTCGGTTTTGTTTGACATGAATGTTCCTGCTGTTTGTGCTGTTGATCAAGTAAGCAATTTTATGTTCACTGTGATTTTGTTCGTCCAAATGCTTATGTTTATCACCTCTTTGTGTACTTTTTGGTTCAACCTTGTGTACCACTGACCCTTTGATTAATTTTGTTGTCATAATGAGATTTTAGACACTACTGTTTTTTGGATTTGGCATTTGGAAAAGTAGAAGATTCGCATATTATAGTGTCGGAATCATGAGTCGCGGTTCAAGCTGGAAGCCTGGAAGTTCTCAATTGAGAATTTTCTGTAATACACCTATGTTTTGGCGTCAAATTTAAATCGAACTTCAATGTAGTCTTGTAGAAGCCATCTTTTCTGTTTACTTTATTCGTTAACTTCACCTGCTGAAGAAAATATTCTGTGGGATTGATGACATGTGTTTTTACAGGCACTCCTAGCTTTGTATGCTGCTAGACGAACCTCTGGTATTGTTGTCAACATTGGATTCAATGTCACATCCGTTGTTCCCAGTAAGTTCTGGTGTAAGGTTCGACTCAGTCGACCATCTTACTCTTTTCTTCAGTATCTGATGTATTTTCTCTTAAGATCAGTAAACATGGCCGATATTTCAAGCCCACGTTTGCCACTCCTAACCTTAGGCCTACCACAATTTTATATTTTTATTACATTGAATATCAACTTAATGCAAATAACCTGCTTGAGTATTGATAAATGTGTCCTTCCTGAAATACACAGGCTTATAGGAATGCACATCAGAGGGAGACATAGGGTGGGACCATAGGAGTCTTAAGACTATGTGTGGGCTGTAGACTATTAATTATCCATGGTCGAGCTTTTTCCCAAATGTTTATAACACATGGAAGTGCGTCTAGATCAAGTGGTAAAAATACCCATTTTTTTATCTTGTGTTTTTTCCTTGCAACAGTTTTCCAAGGTAGGGTGATGCATGAGATAGGCATTGAAACTGTGGGGCAAGGTGCTCTGAAACTTACTGGATTTCTGAAGGAGCTATTGCAGCGAAGGAATATTTCTTTTGAATCACTGTACACTGTTCGGACAATCAAGGAGGTAAGGTTTTGTTTATTACCCAATATAGCTAATGTAATTTGTTATAGCTTGCGTTCTCCACATAAATATCACCTAGTGGCTAGTTGTGCTTGTAACCGGTTAGGTTGGGGCTACAGAGCAACTAATTGTGCTTGAAACCTATATTATTAGTTGGGGGTGACATACTAATGAACTATTTGTGCTTGGAGCCATTAGTTGGGCAACCTATTTTGATTATGTACTTCCTCCATTCCTAAATATAAGACCTTTTAGAGATTTCACTATGAATTACATACGGATGTATGTAGCCATATTTTAGAGTGTAGATTCACTCATTTTACTCCGTATGTAGCCTATAGTAATATCTCTACAAGGTCTTATATTTAGGAACGGAGGGAGTACATGACAGAAATGAGATGATAGCTAACAGATTCTCCCTTCCTTTCCTCTTCTATCTGTAAAGAAAATTTGCTACGTCGCGGATGATTATGAAGCAGAACTATGTAAAAATACACAAGCTTCCTGTGAGGTGGATGGTGAAGGGTGGTTCACTCTATCAGAAGAAAGATTCAAGATGGCAGAAATCCTTTTCCAGCCCCATATGGGAGGAGTGTATGTTATCTTCTCTGTTGCGTAACCTTTGTTGTCCTTTTCCTTTTATTAATACGGTTCGCTTATGCTTGCTCGATGTTGGTGTTGCAGTCGTGCTATGGCTTTGCACAAAGCAGTATCTCTATGTATGGATCACTGCTACAATGCAGAGGGGCTCCGCGACCACAGCTGGTTCAAGACGGTGGTTTTAGCTGGTGGATCGTCGTGCTTACCTGGTTTGCCAGGTATGCTTGCCTAATGCATTTTAATATTGAACAGCTCATTGAATGTTAATGCATATCACAAAATAAATCTAGAACACTGGTGGATAAGGCTGTATTTTCATTGTGAACAGAGAGGCTTGAGAAAGAGCTCCACACACTTCTTCCTTCATACATCTCAGAAGGAATAAGGGTTCTGCCCCCTCCATTTGGCACAGACACCGCCTGGTTTGGTGCAAAGATGATCGGCACTGTAAGGACAGCGTCGATTCTGGTGATCAGTTTATCGCACTTTTATCTTCACTAATGACTACCCTAATTCAGGTGAGCACTTTCTCGGACGCATGGTGCATAAACAAGAAGCAGTTCCGGCAGAAGTCACGCCACAGTGGTCCATCTTTAGCGAATGCATGGCCATAGATCCTGACGGCCGCAGCTATGATTGGCAAAGCCAGGGAAAGAGCCATGAGGTTGCCTATCAGAGATGGTGCAGATCTATACAGCACTAGTTCCTGGTGTATATAAGAGATACGATTACGTATGGATGATAGATTATTGCGAGTAAATAAAACATGATAGATTGTTATTGGTTGTTATAGGATGCTGTATAGCTTAAGTGAATGCATCGCGCTGTGCGCATTAGAACGATTCTCTGTCATTTATGTACCCGTACATTATTGTTTTGCAGATGAAATAATACCTTCTAATTTATTGTCACCCTTTCAATTCTTTTTTTTTAAGTTAAATATGGATTTTACCCATTCCGTTTCAAATTATTTGAAGTTTTAGCTTTATCTAAGTCAAACTGCCCTATATTTGGCCAAGTTTGTGGAAAAACATGCTAATATCTACAACATCAAATATATGTCTGTATGCATATGTTGCATCAAGTGAAGCTAGTTTGTGTCGTAGATGATGATAATATGTTGCATCAAGTGAAGCTAGTTTGCGTAGTACATGTTGATGATAATTTGTGTAAGTCAAGTTTGACTTGGGACAAACCTAGGATTTCAAGCTGCAACCACTTCCATTCGGCCAATGAAGCACGGATCAAGCCTCGTTGACTTGCCACAATAAGAGTACCTTTGCGAGGCTTGGAAAATAAGTTGTTGTGTTGTTGAGTCAGGTGATGCACAAAAGAAAGAAAGAAAAACTCATCTTCCATGGAGAAACACCTCCACACCGATGACTAGAGAATATCATACATGGAAAGTTTTGATGGAAACCACCTGCAAGACTGTTTTCAAGTTTCAGAAGAAGAAAACAAATCCCAACATACAGTATGTTAGAGTGATGTTCTAATAGAATATCAATTCCCAAGCTCAAACACAATTTCCTTTTACAAGCTAAAAAACACAAAATCTGCATTTGATAGCGCCAAGCAGGAAATGTCACTATCAATCACTAGCTGATAAATGGTTGTGTTTGAACTTGGAATTTCACATGGCAACATAACCTTCTGAACATAATGCCTTTTTTTATAACTTTCAGAGGTCGTTTCCATTAAGTTCCATTGAAACTCGGTTTCCATTAAGTTTGCATTGAGTTGCACTCTTTCTGTGACAAAATTGGCATGGACGTGATCATTCAGAAAAATATCCACGGCAGCTACACCAAGCAAAACTTGGATGCTCTGATATTTTCAACTTCAATGATTAAAATACTAAACACACTTGCTTCCCAGCAAGCGAACCCAATCAAAGCATGCAATGGAAAGCCACACATATCATAGATAGGACGCAGAGATTTAACTTAATAGATAATGAGACGTCAGGTAGAACAGACTACCCAGACCCAACGGACTTGACATGGCAAGAGTACATTCATACGAGTTCAACAGGGGCACGACGGCCTCAAAAGTCCATTTCACTTCGTCACGGGGTGGGGTGATACTTTTGGCTGGTTATTTAGGTGATGACGGTTCTGGGCTCGGCGCATTCATGGTCACCAGCTTGCCGTCCAGGCTCTAGCCCATGGCATACTTCTGTGTCCAGGAGCGTGCCGTGGACTCATACTTGGCCCGATCAGTCTTGTACATGTGAGCGATCTCAGGCACCAGAGGATCATCGGGGTTCGGGTCCGTCAGCAACGAACAGATTGACAGGAGGACCTGTTAACAGAGACGGGTAAATGTTAGAGAAACATAACTGAAGATTGTTGTGAGATGAAGTTGCTGAAGGAACCAAACTTATAGCAGCAACAAGCTTTAAGCAAAATTGGAACGACCAAGCTAGGAATGCAGATCATTACCTTTGATATGGTCAAAGCCGGGCTCCACTGTTCCTTGAGAATGTCAAGGCAAATGCTGCCGTTGCTGTTGATGTTTGGGTGGAAGACCTTGGTGCGGAAAGAGACCTGAAATATGTTCATGTCTGAATGTCAGAATAAAATAGATAACATAGCAAGCAGCAGCAAAACAGTTGTTTGAGGACAACCAGGACATTTGTGTTAGAAGCAATTCCAGCATCATAGAAACAAGCTGAACTCATTTTTACAAAGGTATTTCAGTACACTGGAAATTACCTTCGGGGGCTTGAATGGGTAATCCGGTGGGAAATGAATGTTCACCAAAAATAGACCACCGGTGAACGGGCTGTCCGAGGGTCCCATGATAGTGGCCTGCCAGTGGAACATGTCCTCACCTACAGGACCTGCCAAAATAAACAGAAAGTAACAGTGTTATACAACAGTTTGACAAACACATTTGTATCAAGCCAGTCAAGTATAAGTAGAAACAAGTCTCATTTGCTGCGAGATAAAACAGCTGCTAGATTTAGTTCTATGTGAACAAGTTCAGAATTAGACATGAAATTAATTTATCAAGGGTTATTCATCCTATACACGTCCAGTACAATGATTACAATAATTCAAAGTTCATTGATCTTAATTTCAAGAGGTCAATGGAACTAACTGCTGTATTAAACATTTAAATAACATCAAGTCACCCAGAAAATCCACTATAGCCAGGTATATCCACTAAAACACAGAACATCAGGTTTATACACATTATGAATGCTAAAGTTGCTTCAGTAATTATATTTCTTCCTGTATGCATTGATAGACCAAGGAAGAACGGTGGCTACTACAACCACACCTACTTAACATACACTCCTGATAAGTCTCTCCATTTTTATGCTTCTTGAATCAGGTTTACACAACAGTAAGAATACTAAAGTTGCTTCAGTAATTATATTTCTTCCAGTATGCATTGATAGACCAAGGAGAACAGGTGACCATTGCAACCTCACCTACTAAAACATAGGCCACTCTTGACAATTCACTGGATTGATCAGACTAGTACTCTTTATGTTTTTTAAATGAGGTTTAAACAACATTAACAATGCTAAAGTTGCTTCAGCAATTATATTTATTATGCATTGATAGACCTCACCTACTAAAACATAGGCCACTCTTGAAAATTCTACCTATGATTTGGCTGGTACTGTTTATGTTCCTTGACTAGTCCTAGTCCATGCACAGGTGTTTATGTTTCTTAAATAGTGCTAGTCCATGCCCAACTGTCCATATAAACTGCAAGTCCCTGGCGATTTTAATGTCTTTTGGTGCAGGGCAGTTAAGATAGCATATGGTGCTACTGAGTGGTGCATGTTCCACCCATGTGGTACTGACCTAATGAGCTGTTGACAGTAAACTGTAATAAGGTTGGCATACCTTAACCTAACAGAACAAACATCCAAGGTTTTCTTTAATGACCTCCTCAGAAGATACATCACACACATGACATGGGTCAAATCATATTAATAGTCCATGTACAGTTCATAAGTAGAGTGATATCCACCAATCAATTCACCAACCCTAAAAGCACTGCGCGAGCACAGCTAAACAATCGATAACCTAACCGCCATGACCAGTAACAACAGCCAACAGCGAGACCACGCAAACGGCGCGCTCATCCAGACGCAATTCAACCCGGGGCAAGATCTAGACGGAATCGGACGGGGCGGAGGGGAAATCACCTGCGCTGCACGAGGTGGGAGGGTCCTTCTGCAGGTCCTTCAGCTCCTTGAGGATCCTCTTGGACGCCATGGGATCAAACCCTAACCCGCGAAATCCGGCACAGATCAGGCCCTGGAAAACAGATCGAACCGAGATGGGGGGTGCGGCGTCGCGCGTACCGGCCGGCAGGGGGGGGGGGGCGGGGGGGCGGGGGCGACGGTGTCGGCGGTGCTGCGGCGGCGGCGGCCGCCTCTCCCCTCTGCGGCGGCGGGCGGCGGTTGGGGACCACGGGACAAGAGGGAGCGAGAGGAGTCGGAGGATTTGGGTGTGGGCAGGCCGGGGGCGCTTTATATAGGCCGGAGGGGAGGCCTGGGCCGTCCGATCGGGGATCGACGGCCGCCCGCGGCTCGCGTGATGCTTACGCTGGACGCGCACAGATTCGCTGCTCCCCCCTTTCGGTGCTTTTCGGGTGAGGGAGGAAAATAAGCATGTTTTTCTTGGAGACCCCGAGCCGGTGATGGGACTGGCCCCATTTGTTATATAACAAATCTAGGTATTTGGAAATAGTGTTTCCTTTCAAAAATAATAATTTTTCCTCATTTTTTTAACACGGTACAGACGCAAGCGTTCATATACATCAGCATACACTCATCCTTATGAATGCACACACGCACGTCCAATCCCTATGGGCATATCCGTGAGACCGAGCCGGTATATCATCTTGAGATTTACGAAGTTACCATAGACGTCTTGTCATCGCCGGCAATGTCTCCTTTCACTGAATGTGCATCGTCGAAAATCCTGAAATAAATCCGAAAATAATGTAATCACCAAGACTTGAACATTGGTGGGTTGGGGATACCATTGTCCCTGTAACCAATTGTCCCTCTCTTACTTATTTATATACTTCCTTTGTTCCTAAATATAGGTCATTTAAGAGATTTTAATATAGATTACATACGGAGTAAAATGAATGAATCTACACTACAAAATACGTCTATATACATTTATAGATAGTCCATGTTTAAATCTTTAAAAAGGCTTATATTTATAAACGGAGGGGGGACTTGAAGAAATGTTCTCTTCCAAAGTTATTCGTCCAACCTTACATACGTTTTCCCTCCCCTCTTTGTTTTGATTGTCCTTTATCTCTGGGTTATTTTCACCCATTTTTCATGAAAATCGTCTTTTAACCTATCCCACCTTTTATTGAGTTATCAACTAAAATTATGTTTGCTTTGGTAAACCAATAAACAAATGATTTTTGTTTAGGCAGGTAAACATTGATAGGGGTTTATAATATTTATTTACAGCCCGTCAGGCTTTAAGTAATAGACTTGGCACTGGTTCATGCATTTTACTTGATTTATTTCAGAATTTTCGGCAAAATTCGTTTAGTGGGTAGAGACGTTCACATCGACTACGATGCGTCTGTGGTAACTTCGTCAACCTCAAAATGTTGTGTCGGCTCAACACTCGGGGTGCTCAAAAGGATAGAATGTGAGTGTGTTCATAATGGTGAGTATAAGTATGCGTATGTGAGCATTTGCGTTTGTAATATGTTCCCAAAAAATATGGACGGATAAATCATGGACTAACATACTACGATATTTATATCACATGGCAAGGCATAGCCAGTTATCTATGTAATTTAAAAAAAATAACTTACTTCATCTTGCTAGGCAGAGTATTCCGCCAAATTTTACGTATATTCCTTCGTCCTCTCTTTGTTTTGATTTTCCCCTCTCTTATATCTATTGTTTAACCATTTTTTCTTAAAACCCTCTTAGTTAAATAAAATTATGTTTTCGTCAATAAGTTTTTACCCAGTAAGTGTTATTTTATCTAGGTATAAAATCATATGCATAATTGTACAAACATTTATTTATATAGTTATATTGAAATGGGCAGCTAAAACACTGGCTAATGTATTGAATATTTATATCATGTGGCAATGTGTGGGTAATTATCTAGTGAAATAAGAGGAGAAGAGAGAGGATGGGAGATGATGCTGGATGAATATCTTTTTTTGTGTGTGAAAAGGGAATTTTCATTCATCAATCGAGGGTGTTATAGTCTCGGTTATATAACGGAGAATCTCCTCTGGTGCATGGTGTATCCAAAGAGTTGTATGAGTCGTCCTACCCATTTGAACAAACTTATGGCTAACAGGGTTGCTCCTAGGATTTTTTTTTTGTGTTCCCTCTCAAATTTTGGCTTGGACGGAAACTTTTGAGTTAGGCCTAACAATCTAGACCGAAAATATTATTATTTTATTTTATACGCGTTTTTTGCAGGTTATATTCTATACTCAATTGTATGGAAAGAGGATATTTGTGATGTTCAATTTCCAAAATATATATTCGACGAGGTTTATGGATGCATAATATTTGTTAGTAAAACCGTGGATAGGAAACGTGATATATCTTCCATTGACAAGACAAGAAAAATTCAAATTGGTAACACGTCGCGGACAACATTGGCAGTATAACGCAATCAGTATGAGTTAAGCAAAATATCAGGAATAATAAATTATAGTATGACTCATATGGATAAAGGGTATCCTACTCGAACGTAGAGTTTCTACACCTGAGATCATATGCTCCTCGTGCAAACAGCAAAATAAATAAAATATAAAAACATTTCAAAAAAATCTGAAAATAATTTATGGCATACTTTAAGAAATGTTTGTTGTGCATGTAAAATTTCATCACGAAATGACATTGGTGGAAGGCATGGTAAAAAACCCAGAATCGATGCTCTCTAAATGTTACTTTCAAACGTATTTTGGAGCTCTGATTTTGTTTTGTTTTTGCCACGACTTCCAGCAATGTAATTTCATGACGAAATTTGCATGCGTAACAAACATTTCTTAAAGTATGTAGGAAAAAATCAGAATTTTTTGAATTTTTTTAAATTTTATTTATTTTACTATTCACACCAGGAGCATGTGAGCTCAGGTATAGAAAGGTACTTTTGATCCTACTCTTCAAGAAATAGAGAAAAGCTACGCAAGATTGTGTTGCAGGTTTTTGGGGGCGAACTAGTGACCATGATGGGTGGCGCCGGTCTTGTTTCTCATTGAACAACTCTGGGTATTTGGAGACAAAGATTTCTTTGAGAAGAAGAAAACACTTTTTTGAGAGAAGAAAACAAGATAGTGATACGTTCATTTTGCATCATGAATTATTACTACTATTTGCTTTATTCTTGTCCGTTATTCCACATTATCACACAATTCTTATGCCTCTTCTCTCTGAATATTCAAGGTACGTCATAAGAAAAGAAATATCTGGAAACAGGAATTCTGTACCGGAAAACCGAGTAAAAGGCAGCAAAATCACCAGACTCAGAATGACCTGAAACTTTACGGAGAATATTTTTAGAATATTTAAGAATTTCTGGAGCAAAAATATACCAGATGGGGGCTGCCATCAGGGCACAAGCCAATAGGGTGCCCCCCCTAAGGGCGCGCCCTAATGGCTTATGGGCCCTCTATTGGCTCTCCGATGCCCCTCTTCTCCTATATGGTGTGTTTTACCCTAGAAAAAATCATAAGCAACCTTTCGGGACGAAGCACTGCCGTCTCGAGGCGGAAACCTGGGCAGAGCCCCTTTTGCAGTCTGGCTTTCCGATTCTGCCAGGGAAATCCCTCTCCGGGAGGGGGAGGTCGAAGCCATCATCATCACCAACGCTTCCTCCTTCGTGGGAGGGTCAATCTTCATCAACATCTTCACCAACATCATCTCATCTCCAACCCTAGTTCATTCTTGTATTCAATCTTTGTCCCAAAACCTCAGATCGGTACATGTGCGTTACTAGTTGTGTTGATTACATCTCGTAGTTGATGTTTGTTGGATTACTTGTTGGAAGAGATTATGTTCAGATCCTTAATCATCATTATTACACCTCTGATCTTGAACATGTTGATGATGAGTGAGTAGTTAATATGGTTTCCGATGACATGGGAGAAGTCTTGTTATAAGTAGTCTTGTGAAGTTGGCATGTGTTCGATATTTTGATGATATGTATGTTGTTACTTCTCTTAGTGAGGTCATATGAACGTCGACTACATGACACTTCACCATGCTATGGGATAAGGGAAGTCATTGTGGAGTAAAAAATAGATGATGGGTTGCGAGAGTGGTAGAAGCTTAAACCCCAGCTTATGTGTTGCTCCGTAAGGGGCTGATTTGGATCCACATGTTTCATGTTATGGTTAGATTTATCTTGATTTTTCTTTCGTAGTTGCAGATGCTTGTGAGAGGGGTTAATCATAAGTAGGTTGTTAGTTCAAGTAAGAACAACACCTTAGCACCGGTCCACTCACATATCAAATTATCAAAGTAGCGAACGCGAATAAACTCAACATAATGAACATGACTAGACAGAAATTCTCATGTGTCCTCGGGAGCACTTGCTTAATATAAGAGTACTTTCAGGCATGTCCTTTGCTACAAAAAGGATTGGGCCACCTTGTTACACCTTTGTTACTATTGTCACTTGTTACTTGTTAGGAATTATCTTGCTACAAAATTATCTACCACTGTTACTCACAACACTGGCAGAGAATACCTTACTGAAAACTGCTTATCATTTTCTTCTGCTCCTCATTGGGTTCGACACTCTTACTTATCGAAAGGACTACGATTGATCCCCTATACTTGTGGGTCATCAGATAGTGATAGATTGTGTTGGATCAGTGTCCTTTCGTGGTTTATGTTATTCTATAATCATAACCGCCCCCAAATTATGCATTGCTCAAAGTAAACTTACGATGAACCTAACAATGTAGAACGAAAGGAGTGTATTGTATGTTCCATACAAAACTATTCTAAAAGAAGGTATTTCTAGCTACTACTATGTGAGTCGGGCGCATACACAATAGTTTTTTTTACGAAAATGCATGATAGGTACAAACGCAAATGCTTTGTTGTGCGCAAGCGCGCGCGCACACACACACACACCTATGAATAGATGCACATACACCCTACCCCTATGAGCACCTTTGAGGGACTGAACTGACACATCATCTTAAGATTAACGAAGTCGACACAGGTGCCTCTGTAGTTGACAAAGAACATATCCATCCATTGAACGAACATTGTTGAAAAGCCTTAAATAAATCCAGAAAAATGCGAGGACCAATATCAATTATAGACCTTAAACCCTGATTGGTTGGTTCCACTTCCATCATAAAGAATTTAATCATGTGAGTTAGGCTCAGTTCACATATAATATTTTGTTTGGAACACATCATATTATTGTATGAAGAAAGTGTTATGGCTTTTTGTGTTATGGTACCATAATTTTTTCACTATAATTAATGTTTGTCTTTGTTGTGCTTAATGCTTGTCACTAGGTCCTGAGTGTCATGATTTCAGGTCTGAACATGTTTTACTTTTATTACATATTTGTGTTCTTGATAATATCTGCGAGTTGTATGCATATGTTATCGTTTTGAACCTTAGACCCCCAAGGTGACACTGATTGGGATATCGACGGAATGAATTTAATTTGAGAAATTCATGTATTCACTCTATGTTAATTCTTTATTCCATTTCTTTATTAAAAATGAGCGCATTAATTACCCTTAGTTTCCATTTGGACCTGCTGTCACGGGAGGGTAAGACAAAAGATGTTTTGCAAGTTCCTATCACAAGTACGTATGACTACATATGAAATACATGCCTACATATCTTTGATTTATTGAAGCTATTGTGTATCTATCTAGGTCATGACAGTTACAATTTGAATTTCATCCAAATATCCATCGATACTCCATACCTACACCTTAATACTATTACATCTGCTCAAGTTACTACTGCTCTACTTACTGCAAGTCTGCTACTAGCGGTGTTACTTTACTGCCACTATTACCATATCAAAAATAACTCTCTCTACCCACGGCAGCTACGCACAATACCATTTTTGTCTCCAATTATTTTGGTAAATTCTTTTGGACCATGGGAAATAACTCTATAACAAAAATGAAGTTATTTTCATGACGTATGACCAGCCAAGCAAGCAAAAATGCACTTGTGCCAAAAAAGTAAGCGAAAAGATAAAAAGAAGTGAGAAAAAGTCTCCCCCCCCAAAAGGCACTTGGGCCAAAAAGGTAAGCAAAAAAGACAAAGAGAAGTGAGAAAAGTCATTTCTATATAACAAAAAGGCATTTCTAGTTGCTAACATGCGTAGAAAATCGCCTCTCATTACCATATTCCCGTGCTAATAAATTGCTGCAAGAAAGTGATTTGTTAGGTGTGATTGAATTGTCAACTCAACTGCTAAGGCTTATAAATATTCTTTGGCCCCCTTGTGTCGAATCAATAAATTTAGATGAAATACTCCCCTGACTGTTGTGATCCCCTATACTTGTGGGTCATAATAGACTCCTACTATTTTGATTAAACCTTGGTTCTTAACTGAGGAAAATATTTTCTGCTGGTGTGCTACGTCACACTTCCTCTTTGAGGAAATCCAACACCCTATGGGAGTAGCAGTTCCTCGAGAGGTTCCGCATTCCGTTTGATGCAAACATCAGAGTCCGATGCATCCTCATGAAGATGCAGACGGTCTTGGACTTCACTTGTCTTGTCAAAAAGGAAGCACGCCGTACCTATCACGGATGCCCTGGTTGAAAAGACCTTGTAGATGCCTACATGACGGAAACTGGGGAGAGGGTCATGTTCTACCTCGAGTATGATTATGAGTATATCATGGTGTTCTAGAGACTTGCTGGCAGCTCTTGTTCACTTACTCTAGACTACAACCCCGAGTCCAACAACCGAAGAGACTAGTTACTAGGCATGCATGGTACCTACTCGTATTATGCTAATATCCCATTGAACTTTCATGAACACGTGTTACATATGCTTGCCGTGTTAATTAGTACTTTGTTGATCTTAAATGTTGTCATTTGCGTCTATTTAGTACTGTCAAACTTGATTTTATTGTTGTTGTTAAACTGAATTATGTTGTCATTTGGCTGGAAAAGCGTTGTTGTATAACTTTTTTATACATGAAATGTTGGAAATATGCCCTACAGGCAATAATAAATTAGTTACTATCATATTTCCTTGTTTATGATAATCGTTTATTATCCATGCTAGAATTGTATTGATCAGAAACTCAGATACATGTGTGGATACATAGAAAACACCATGTCCCTAGTATGCCTCTAATAGACTAGTTCGTTGATCAAAGATGGTTAAGGTTTCCTAGACATGGACATGAGATGTCATTTGATAGGGATAACATCATTAGAAGAATGATGTGATGGACAAGACCCAAACTATAAACGTAGCATATGATCGTGTCAGTTTATTGCTACAGTTTTCTGCATGTCAAGTATCTGTTCCTATGACCATGAGATCATGCAACTCACTTGACACCGGAGGAGTACCTTGTGTGTATCAAACGTCACAACGTAACTGGGTTACCATAAAGGTGCTCTACAGGTATCCCCGAAGGTGTCTGTTGGGTTGGCATGGATCAAGACTGGGATTTGTTACTCCGTGTGATGGAGAGGTATCTCAGGGCCCACTCGGTAATACAACATCACAACAAGCCTTGCAAGCAATGTGACTAAGTGTTAGCCACGGGATCTTGTATTACGGAACGAGTAAAGAGACTTGCCGGTAATGAGATTGAACTAGGTATAGAGATACCGACAATCGAATCTCGGGCAAGTAACATACCGAAGAACAAAAGGAACTGCATACGGGATTAACTGAATCCTTCACATAGAGGTTCAACCGATAAAGATCTTCGTATAATATGTAGGAACCAATCTGGGCATCCAGGTCCCGCTATTGGTTATTGACCATAGAGGTGTCTCGGTAATGTCTATATAGTTCTCGAACCCGCAGGGTCTGCACACTTAAGGTTCGGTGACGTTTCGGTAGTATAGAGTTATGTATGGTGGTGACCGAAGGTTGTTCGGATTTCCGAATGAGATCCTGGATGTCACGAGGATCTCCAGAATGGTCCAGAGGTAAAGATTGATATATAGGAAGTCCTGTTTTGCTCACCAGAAAAGTTCCGGGCTCATCGGTAGTGTACGGGAGTGCCGGGAGGGTACCGAGGGACCATCGGGAGGGGTGTCACGCCCTGAGGGGCCTCATGGGCTGTGGGAGGAGGCAAACCAGCCCCTAGTGGGCAGGCCGAAGCCTCCACTAAATCCCATGAGGTTTGAGAAGGAAAAAAAATCCAAAGGTGGAGAGGTGGAAAGAGTTTTCAAGTGGAAAGGAGGAATCCTACTCCTAATAGGATTGGAGTAGGACTCCTCTACCTACAATTTCGACCAACTCTTGAGGTTTTGAGGCTGCCTCGTCCCCTCCCTCCCTCCTATATATACTAGAGGATTTAGAGGGGAAAGCTAACCCTAATTGCCATGTGCTGCCCTCTTCTTCCTCTAGATTAGTTCTGCGGTGCTTAGGCGAAGCCATGTAGGATTAGTTCACCACCACGTCGTTGTGCTACCGGAGAACTCATCTACCTCTCCGCTCCCTCTTGACGGATCAAGAAGGCGAAGATCGTCATCGAGTCGTACGTGTGCTGAACGCGAAGGTGTCGTCCGTTCGGTGTTAGATCGGAAGGACCGTGATCAAGATCGCTAGACGATTCGTGATTGGATCACGGGATGGATCATGATGGGATCGTTGGACGGATCATGATTGGATCGCGATATGGATCATGATGGGATCACGGGACGCTCAGCGACTTGGATCGTGAAGACATTCGACTACATCAACCGCGTTTCTTAACGCTTCCTGCTTAGCGAGCTACAAGGGTATGTTGATCAACTCTCCCACTCGTAGATGCTCATCATGATGGATAGATCTTGCGTCTGCGTAGGAATTTTTTTGTTTCCCATGCAACGTTCCCCAACAGTGGCATCATGAGCTAGGTCTATGTGTAGATGATATCTCGAGTAAACCACAAAGGAGTTTGTGGGCGTTGATGCTTAGATTGCTTCCTCCCTTGGTCGTGTTTTGATTCAGCGGTATTGTGGGATGAAGCGGCCCGGACCAACCTTACTCGTACGCTTACGAGAGACCGGTTCCATCGATTGACGTGTAACTTTGTTGCACAAAGATGGCTGGCGGGTGTCTGTCTCTCCTACTTTGGTTGGATCGGATTCGACAAAGGCGGTCCTTGAGAAGGTTGAAAAGCAACTTATGTATCACCGTTGTGGTTTTGCGTAGGTGAGAATTGTTCTTGCTAGATACCCGTAGCAGCGACGTAAAACTTGCAACAATAATTAGAGGACGTCTAACTTGTTTTTGCAGGGTATGTTGTGATGTGATATGGCCAATTACATGATGAGATATATGTGATGTATGAGATGATCATGTATTGTATAGAATATCACGACTTGCATGTCGTTGAGTACGACAACCGGCAGGAGTCATATGGTTGTGTTTAATTATTGTATGACCTGTGTGTCAATCATTAAGCGCTATGTAATGCTTTACTTTATCGCTAAGCGGTAGCAATAGTAGTAGACGCATGGTGGGCATGACAACCCCGATGACGACACGTTGATGGAGATCAAGATGATGGATATAATGGTGTCATGCCGGTGACAATGGAGATCATGCCGATGCTTTAAGGATGGAGATCAAAAGAAGAAGTTCATGGCCATATCATGTCACTTATGATTTGCATGTGATGTTAATCCTTTTATGCACCTTGTTTTGCTTAGGACGACGGTAGCATTATAAGGTGATCCCTCATTTAAATTTCAAGATAATTTGTGTTCACCCTGAGTGTGCACCATTGCGAAAGTTCGTCGTGTCGAGACACCACGTGATGATCGGGTGTGATAGACTCTACGTTCACATACAACGGGTGCAAGCCAGTGTTGCACGTGCGGAACACTCGGGTTAGACTTGACGAGCCTAGCATATACAGACATGGCCTCGGAACACAAGAGACCGAAAGGTCGAACATGAGTCATATAGTACATATGATCAACATGATGATGTTCACCATTGAAACCACCTCAACTCACGTGATGATCGGACTTGAGTTGGTGCATTTGGATCATGTATCACTCCAATGACCGGAGGGATGTCAATTTGAGTGGGAGTTTGTAAGTAATATGGTTAACTAAACTCATTATCATGAACATAGTCAAAATGTCTTTGCAAGTTATGTTGTAGATTACTAGCTCGCGCTGTAGCTCCCTTGATTTTTTTATGTTCCTAGAGAAATAGAGTTGAAAGATGATGGTAGTAATAATGTAGACTAGGTCCGTGATCTGAGGATTGTCCTCATTGCTGCACAGAAGGCTTATGTCCTTAATGAACCGCTCGGTGCGCCACCCCCTCAAACGGAGACCGTGGATGTTGTGAACATCTGACAGTCACGTTCTGATGACTACTTGATAGTTCGGTGCGTCTTGCATTATGGCTTAGAATTGAGGCTCCAAACCGTTTTGACCGTAACAGAACATATGAGATGTTCTAAGAGCTGAAATTGGGATCTCAGGCTCGTGCCCATGTTGAGAGGTATGAGACCTCCAATAAGATTCTTTGCCTGAAAGATGAAGGAGAATAGCTCAATCGGTGAGCATGTGCTCAGATTGTCTAGGTACTACAATCGCTTGAATCAAGTAGGAGTTAATCTTCCAGATAAGATAGTGATTGATATAGTTCTCCAAGTCACTATCATTAAGCTACTAGAGCTTCATGATGAACTATAAAATGCCAGGGATGGAAATAATGATCCCTAAGCTAATCGTGATGTTTGACACTGTGAAGGTAGAAATCAAGAAGGAGCATCAAGGGTTGATGGTTAGTGAAACCACTAGTTTCGAGAAGGGCAAGGGCTAAGAAGGAAACTTCATGGATGGCAAGTCAGTTGCTGCTCCAATGAGGAAAACCAAGGTTGAAGCCAAACCCGAGACTAAGTGCTTCTATTATGAGTAGAGCGGTCGCTGAAGTGGAACAACCCTAGATACTTGGTAGATAAGAAGGCTGGCAACGTCGTCATAAGTATATTTGATATACGTGTTATTGATGTGTACCTTGCTAGTACTCCTAGTAGCACCTGGGTATTGGATACCGGTTCGGTTGCTAAATGTTAGTAACTCGAAATGAAAGCTACAGAATAAACGAAGGCTAACTAAGGGTGAGGTGATGATGTGTGTTGGAAGTGTTTCCAAGGTTGATGTGATCACCGTCGCACGCTCTCTCTATCCTCGGGATTAGTGATGAACCTAAATAAATGTTATTTGGTGTTTCCGTTAAGCATGAACGTGATTAGATCGTGTTTATTGCTACAGTTATTCATTTAAGTTAGAGAATAATGGTTATTCTGTTTACATGAATAATACCTTCAATGGTCATGCACCCAATGAGAATGGTTTATTAAATCTTGATCGTAGTAATACACATGTTCATAACATTGATGCCAAAAGATACAAAGTTAATAATGATAATACCACATACTTGTGGCACTGCCACTAAATGTCATATTGGTATAAATCGCATGAAGAAACCCCATGCTGATGGATCTTTAACTCATTTGATTTCGAATCGGTTGAGGCATGCGGACCATGCCTCTTGGGAAAGATGACTAAGACCCCATTTTTGAATATGATGGAGCGGGCAAGTAACATTTTGGAAATAATACATGTTGATGTATGCAGTCCAATGAGTGTTGTAGTGTGCAGTGGATATCGTTATTTTCTTACCTTCACTTATGATTTGAGTATATATGAGTATATTTACTTAATGAAACACAAGTCTGAAACATTTGAAAAGTTCAAACAAATTCATAGTGAAGTTTAAGATCATCGTGACAAGAAGATAAAAATGTCTATGATATGACCGTGGAGGTGAATATCTGAGATTCGAGTTTGGTATAAAACTTAAGACAATGTGAAAGTTGTTTCACATCTCACGCCACCTGGAACACCATAATGTGATGGTGTGTCCGAACGTCATAGTCATGCTCTATTGTAGATGGTGCGTACTATGATGTCTCTTATCGTTTTTGCCACTATCATTTTGGGGTTATGCATTAGAGACAACTACATTCACTTTAAATACGACACCATCTAAATCCGTTGATATGACACCGTATGAATTATGGTTTGATAGAAACCTAAGCTGTCATTACTCAGAGTTTGGGAATGTGACACTTATGTCTGATAAGCTCGAACCCAAAGCGGAAAAGTGCAACTTCATAGGATGCCCTAAGAACAGTTGGGTATACCTTCTATCTCAGATCCGAGTGCAAAGTGTTTGTTTCTAAAAACGGGTCCTTTCTCGAGAAAAAGTTTCTCTCGAAAGAATTGAGTGGGAGGAAGATAGAACTTGATGAGGTTGTTGAACCTTTGTTTTAGACATAGAGTAGCGCAGCGCAGAAAGATGCTTCTGTGGAGCCTAAGTCAGTTGAAGAGGAAGTTAATGATGATGATCATGAAGCTTTGGATCAAGTTACTATCAAACCTCGTGGGTCGAAAAGGACGCGTACTACTCCTGAGTGGTACGACAACCCTGTCTTAGAGGTCATGTTGTTGGACAACGATGAACCTACGAACTATGGAGAAGTGATGATGGGCCCAGATTCCAACAAATGGTTAGAGGCCATGAAATCCGAGAAAGGATCCATGTATGAAAACCAAGTATGGACTTTGGTAGACTTGCCCGTTGAATGGCAGGTCGTTGAGTACAAATGGACCTTTAAGATGAATACAGACGCTAATGGTGAATGTCACCATTTATAAAGCTTGACTTGTCGCAAAGAAGTTTTCGCCAAGTTCAAGGAATTGACTACGATGAGACTTTCTCACCGTTAGCGATGCTAAAGTCTGTTGGAATTATGTTAGCAGTTGCTACATTTTTCAATTATGAAATCTGGCAGATGGATGTCAAAACATCGTTTCCTTATCGGTTTACTTGAGGAAAGGTTGTATGTGATACAACCAGAAGGTTTTATCAGTCCTAAGGATGCTAAAAGGTGTGCGAGCTCCAGCAATCCTTCTATGGGATGGAGCAAGCATCTCGGAGTTGGAATATATGCTTTGATGAGGTAATCAAAGTTTTTGGGTTTATACAAAGTTTATGTGAAACTTGTATTTACAAGAAAGTGAGTGGGATCACTATAGAATTTCTGATATGTATATGTGGTTGACATATTGTTGATCGAAAATAATGTAGAATTTCTGGAAAGCATAAACGGTTGTTTGAAAAGAGTTTTTCAAAGGAAGACCTGGATAAAGCTACCTAATTGTTGGGCATCAAGATCTATAGAGATAGATAAAGATGCTTGATGGGACTTTCAATGAGTACATACCTAGACAAGATTTTGAAAGAGTTCAAAATGGATCAGTCAAAGAAAGAGTTCTTGCCTGATTTGTAAGGTGTGGAGTTGAGTGAGACTCAAAGCTCGACCATGATAGAAGAAAGAGAAAGGACGAAGGTCGTCCCCTATGCCTTATTCATAGGCTCTGTATAGTATGCCATGCTGTGTACCGCACCTGTGTGTGCCTTGCCATGAGTTTGTCAAGGGGTACAAGAGTGATCTAGGAGTGAATCACTAGACATCGGTCAAGATTATCCGTAGTAACTAGAGGACTAAGGAAATATTTCTCAATTATAGAGGTGATAAAGAGTTCGTCGTGTAAAGGGTTACGTCGATGCAAGCTTTAACACCAATCTGGATGACCCTTAGTAGCAATCCGAATACGTATAGTGAAGCAGCCATTTGGAATAGTTCCAAGTGTAGTGTGGTAGCAGTGTTTACAGTATGACATGGATATTTGCAAAGTACATACGGATCTGAATGTCGCAGAGTCATTGACTAAGACCTCTCTCACATGCAAAGCATGATCGAACCCCAGAATTCATTGGGTGTTAGATTCATAACAATGTGAATCACATGGTGATGTGAACTAGACTATTGACTCTAGTGCAAGTGGGAGACTATTGGAAATATGCCCTAGAGGCAATAATAAATTAGTTATTATCATATTTCCTTGTTCATGATAATCGTTTATTATCCATGCTAGAATTATATTGATCGGAAACTTAGATACATGTGTGCATACATAGACAACACCATGTCCCTAGTATGCCTCTAATAGACTAGTTCGTTGATCAAAGATGGTTAAGGTTTCCTAGCCATGGACATGAGATGTCATTTGATAACGGGATCACACCATTAGGAGAAAGATGTGATGGACAAGACCCAAACTATAAACGTAGCATATGATCGTGTCAGTTTATTGCTACAGTTTTCTTCATGTCAAGTATCTGTTCCTATGACCATGAGATCAAGCAACTCACTGACACCGGAGGAGTACCTTATGTGTATCAAACGTCACAACGTAACTGGGTGACTATAAAGGTGCTCTACAGCTATCTCTGAGGGTGTCTGTTGGGTTGGCATGGATCAAGACTGGGATTTGTTACTCCGTGTGACGGAGAGGTATCTCAGGGCCCTCTCGGTAATACAACATCACAACAAGCCTTGCAAGCAATGTGACTAAGTGTTAGCCCTGGGATCTTGTATTACGGAACGAGTAAAGAGACTTGCCAGTAACGAGATTGAACTAGGTATAGAGATACCGATGATCGAATCTCGGGCAAGTAACATACCGAAGAACAAAGGGAACTGCATACGGGATTCACCGAATCCTTGACATAGAGGTTCAACCGATAAAGATCTTCATAGAATATGTAGGAACCAATATGGGCATCCAGGTCCCGCTATTGATTATTGACCGTAGAGGTGTCTCGGTCATGTCTACATAGTTCTCGAACCCACAGGGTCTGCACACTTAAGGTTCGGTGACGTTTCGGTAGTATAGAGTTATGTATGGTGGTGACCGAAGGTTTTTCAGAGTCCCGGATGAGATCCTGGACGTCACGAGGAGCTCCAAAATGGTTCGGAGGTAAAGATTGATATATAGGAAGTCCTATTTTGGTCACTGGAAAAGTTTCGGGCTCATCGGTAGTGTACCGGAAGTGCCGGGAGGATACCGAGGGACCATCGGGAGGGGTGTCACGCCCTGAGGGTCCTCATGGGCTGTGGGAGGAGACAAACCAGCCCCTAGTGGGCAGGATGAAGCCTCCACTAAAGCCCATGTGGTTTGAGAAGGAAAAAAATCCAAAGGTGGAGAGGTGGAAAGAGTTTCCAAGTGGAAAGGGGGAATCCTACTCCTAATAGGATTGGAGTAGGACTCCTCCACCTCCAATTTCGGCCAACTCTTGAGGGTTTGAGGCTGCATCCTCCCCTCCCTCCCTCCTATATATACTAGAGGATTTAGAGGGGAAAGATAACCCTAATTGCCATGTGCTGCCCTCTTCTTCCTCTAGATCTGTTTCCCCTCTAGATTAGTTCTGCGGTGCTTAGGCGAAGCCGTGCAGGATTAGTTCACCACCACCGCCACCACGCCATTGTGCTGCAAGAGAAATCATCTACCTCTCCGCTCCCTCTTGTTGGATCAAGAAGGCGGAGATCGTCATCGAGCCGTACGTGTGCTGAATGCGGAGGTGCCGTCCGTTCGACGTTAGATCGAAAGGACCGTGATCAAGATCGCGAGACAATTCGTGATTAGATCGCGGGACGGATCATGATGGGATTGCGGGACGGATCGTGATGGGATCGCGGGACGCTCAGCGATTTGGATCGTTCGACTACATCAACCATGTTTCTTAACGCTTCCCACTTAGTGATCTACAAGGGTATGTAGGTCAACTCTCCTTCTCATAGATGCTCATCACCATGGATAGATCTTGCGTGTGCGTAGGAATTTTTTTGTTTCCCATTCAACGTTCCCCAACATGAAAATCAAGTTGGCGGCGCAAACATGGCATGTCACTAGCGATGATTTTTTTGTGGTGTGGGACACGTGGCACACCACCAAGGCCTTTTTTGTTAGAAAAACATAGCACCAAACAAAAAATCACCCTACGATCAACCCGGAACGCTATGAAGATACAATAATGGTTGGGATCATGATCGTTACCGTCACCGAGTAGCAGTAGAAGAAGAGCGTGAGGATGATGATCGAGCTTCGAGTCCCTCGAACCATAGATGAACGATCCCGCAAACTGCCCACTAACAGTCCCTTGAGCATAAGACCGAAAGCACAGCCTCTCTACAGATTGCAAGCGTACGATCTTCATGATTTTCCAGCGCTTCCTCGTCCAGAGCTAGTTGTCGCCGGAGAATTAGAGGAAGGAGATTAGAACCATAGTGGGTTTCTTATTATGAGGATTAGAGGAACTAGACCTAGCTCTAATTAGTCAACCAGGACTAACTAGAACTAGAACTATAGAACTAGAGGAGGCTCCAAAACTTTTGTGCTCAAAAGGGTCAAATCCTCAAGTATAGATAGGTTAGAAGGGAAGGGAGGGGCAGCCACCAAGGAGGGAAAACCTCCTTGGGGCGTTGGCGTAGGGGAGGAGGTCAACTCCGCCCCACTCTAATTCACCCCCCTACACACACATAAGGAAATGGGGGCTCCACCACTTGGGCCCTTGTGACCCAAGTTGCCTTCCACCTCTTGGCCTTTTTAGGCCCGTTGATGTTTTATTAAATATAAGATTACTCTTAATATTTCCATACCATTATATATATAATTTAACATCTCCGGAAACATTTTCCACACACACACACACACATATATATCGGTAATACCCGGTTTTAACCGATATTCACCGAAACCCTTTCGGTGACCCTGAAATGCTTCCGGATCCTCTCGGGACTATTCTGACTATTAATGAAACAATTTCACAAATAATTCCTCGATACTCTCGATCTAAAAACACTCAGCAAATCGTGATTACCTTAAGCTTGTGACCCCATAGGTTTGGTAACTCGTAGACATGAACGAAACTCCTTCGTCAATGACCGATAACGGAACCGTGGGCGTCCATATCGATCCCTATGAGTACACGAATGATATTCGAGTGAACCATCGGTTACCATGTGACATTCCCTTTGCTTTATGATACTTTACAACACCCGAGGATCATCAATATCCTCTCGAGTCATTCGCATGCTCGTTATACCGTTATTCCCGTAACAAGTTTTGTTCTTCTTTCTTGTTGATGTGTTCCGTCATCCCCATGACACAGTCACCTGTGTCTAACCAGACGATGATTGTCGTCGTTTTCTCATGACAGATGCCATGGTTAGGCTTATCGTAGGTGGTTGGGGCCGGAGGACGCCGACGGGCTCCGAGAGCGGGATTAGGTACAAGCGATGGTGACACACGATGTACCCAGGTTCAGGGCCCTCCGTGGGAGGTAATACCCCTAATCCTGCTTGGTCTAGTTCGATGGATGGGAATGTTTACAGGGTTGCTCCTGGAGCTGAGTCTAGAGGAGGAAGAGGGAGCAGCCGGCTCGCCTTTCTCCACTACTAAGTGTGAGAATAAGGGGAGTATCCCGTAGGTGCATGCGTGAGACTTGTCTCTGTCCCCATTGTATGGGGGGCTCGGGGGGTTTTATAGGCCAACCCCCCGGCTTACAATATTCCTGAGGTACATAAGTGGGGGTACCCGGCTGACAGCCTCTCCCGCTGACCAGGGGGTCCCGCCCTTCAAGCCGTCTCGTCACCTGTAGGGTCCACTGGCTGCGCAGTCCTGTCGCCCGCTGGGGCCCGCCAGCCGGCTCCGCGATTGGTCCTCACCCACCTGCCGTGGCATAGGCCGCCCGGGAGGCGTCGTCTAGTGCCAGCCGACCGAAGTCTTCGGTATGGCCGGCTGCACTGTAGCCACGCCGGGGCAGGTAATCGAGTGGGCAGGGGCGTGCCGGCACTGTTTCCCTGCCCGGTTGCACTCGCTGAGGTCAGCGGCCTAGACGACTAGACTGTAGCCACGCACACCCGTGCATCAGCAGCCATTGTGGCTACAATGGTACCCGTCGTGGTAGTCACGTCGTGTCACCGTACCCATGCGCAGAGCGACGGGACGTTGCTTGTCTGCCCCGGGGTCACTGGAGAAGGCGGCCCGGAGGCAGCCGGTCATGCCCAGCCGGCCGGGGGTCGAGCCGGCACCATGACCAGCCGTCCATGAGCCGGCCGGCGATCGCCACAGCTGTCTGCACTCTAGCCGGCCATGGAGAGCCGGTCGCGTACTTTTTCTTTGTGGCGGGGAGTAGAAACCCGTGGCTTTGGCCTACCCAGTGGTAATAACCCCGTCAGTAGTCCCCGAAGTCGGCGGGGGGCCGGGTCTAGCAGACGGAGGGGAGCCGGCGGCTTCCCCCTGGCGGTGCCCGCCTTCGGTGTGAAGCCGAAAGGCCAGCCGGGTCGGCAGTTGGACCCGACGCCATGGGTTCCGGCGCATCGCCTCGGAACCCAGGCCGGCCCGCCACACGCCACGCGGCGGGTAATGATGTCGCGGGCCCCACGCACGCGGGTAGACAGGACGCCGCCCTGGTCCTAGCCCGCTAGGCCTCGGGCGTAGCCCAGTAGGCCTCGGGGCGCAAGCCAGGATCCTCTGCGCTTCGAAGTGGCAGTTACGGCCTGAGCCATCCATTCGTACGCGAAGTTCCCGGGGGAGTGGGTGCAGTTAATCCCCACGTCCCCCAGTCATGGCCTCCCCATTTAAAAAGGGGAGGAAGGGCAGGGGCAGAGATACCCGCACTCCTCTTGCCCCCTTGCTGCCTTTCTCTTCGCCTCCCCTGCTCCCTCGCGCATTGCCGCTCCCGAGCTCGCAAACGCGCCTGCACGTCGTCCTATCGTCGTAATGGTCGACGGGCGCGGAGGAAGTTGGGCCGGATCCGTTGTCACCGAGGAGGCCATTGCGGACATGCGCGCCGCGCACATGTTGCCGTCGGCGGAGCGTGTGATTGCCCATGCGCCGGGCGACGAGGTGGTGCCGGCGCCGCAGCCAGGGGAGCACGTCGTCTTCCTCTGGCACTTCTCCCGCGGTTTCAGGCTCCCGGTGAGCCACTTCTTCCGGTTGTTGATGGATACATTCGATCTTCAGCCACACCACCTCGGCCCCAACGCCATCCTCTACCTCGCCGGCTTCGTGATGCTGTGTGAGGGGTACTTGGGGGTTCTCCCCTTCCTCGACCTCTTCAACTCTCTCTTCTACCTCAAGGCGTTGAAGAGCAATGCCTGCGGGGGCACGGCGGTGTGCTGTCGCGGCACCGCGCGCTTCCCGCCCTTCTCCCTCATCGATTCTGTCAAGGGGTGGCATCGGACGTTCTTCTACGTGAAGAACGCCAACCCAAATCTGGACTACATCTGGTTGCCGGCGTTCGTCAACGCGCAGTCCTTCGGAGCGAATTGACCAAGAGTCATCCAGCACGGAGTGGCTCTGGCGGAGCTCGGCTGGCTCGTGCAGCTGAAGAGCACTAAGGGGTTGGTCGCCTCCGATCTGGTGGCGGCCTTCATCTCGCGTCGGGTGCTGCCACTGCAGATGAGGCCACACCGGATCTGTGACATGTCCGGCCGCCAGGACCCCTGCCGGCTGACGACCGTCGACCTGACGCCGGCTCAGGTGGTGACGCGGGTGAACGCCATCACGACGTTCAAGTTGACGCTGGCGTCGTGGACTTTCGGCATGAAGTCGTACGACCGCATCAACCGTACTTCCCTGGTACGTTTTTGTCGAGGTGGCTATTTTCATTTGATTCTTTCCAGCCGGCAGCCGGCAACAAACCTTACTTCGCCGTGCTGACCGCAGCTGTTGGTGCGATAGAACACGCCGGACAGCCCGCACCCCCAAATCTTCAAGGCAGAGCGCGACCACTCCGACTCCGAAGACTATGAGTGGGGAGGCCCGCCGGAAGAGGGAGTTGACTCCTCGGGAGGGGTCGAGGAGCTGGCCGACCCGTGAGCCAGCGGGCCCACTGGAGCCGGAGGGTCCGACACAGCCGGGGAGCCCAGCGGAGCCGGTGAGTTCCCTATCGGTCCCACGATCAGGGACTGGACCGATGACGATGATGATGATGTGATGATCCTGAAGGCGCCTCGCCCCTCAGTTCAACAGGGCTAGTGCGGGCGGAGCGAGGAGCGGCCGACTCAAGCCCCGGCGGTCGGAGCCGCCAGCCAGGCAAAGAGGCCGGCTCAGGAGGAGCCGGTGGCCCTGCCGCCTGTTCATAAGCGGGTGAAGGTGGCCGCACGGAAGCCGCCGACACGTGCTAAGCGGGCTCTGCCCGTCATCACCGGGTAAGTGTTTTCTTTTTCTCGCGCGCGTTTCCTTCCGAATCGCGAGCCGGTGGGTGATTGACCCTTATGCACCACAAGGACCCCATAAAGCTCCACGAGGGGGAGTCGGCTGTGGACCCGACGGACGCCGCCAGCCGCCTAGCCCACGAGCATGCGGCCACACAGCGGGAGGAGAAGAAGAGGCTTGAGGAGCTGTGAGCCTCAAAGTCCGGAACGCGAGGCGGGGCTCGCATTTCGAGACTTCGAGCGGCGGGAGGCGGAGGAGGTCCGTAGACCCCGCTCGAGCGTCGAACTCGGCGGCAGAGTCGACCTGTCTATCGAGGCCCCTGTCGAGTGAGCCGCGAGGAGCGGCCATGGAGCCGCCTACGCCCCCATCCGCGGAGGAGGCGGCCCGAGCGGGGGCGGCTGCTACGGAGCCAGCCCCCGAGGTGACCCGGCCGGTGGTGCCAAACGTGACACGCCCGCGGCCAAGCCGGCCCGGGCCGACGTGCCAGAGGCTTCGACGGCCCTAGAGGCGGCGTTAGAGGCAGCGCCGGAGGCACCGGCCATGGAGACGGAGGCGCCGTCCGTCACGGTTGTCGCGTCAGGCCGGCAGGAGGAGGAAGCAGCGCTGGCGCCACACGGGGGGCTAGTGAGGACTGATTCCCGGACCCTCGTCGTCATCAACCCTCCCCCGGCGTCCGGTACCGTGGCGAACGTCGAGACAGGTGGCAATGGCGGCCAGGTCTGGAGGTCCATGCAGGACGTGCTCTAGGACTGGGAGGCGCTGGCACGTGTCCCAACTGTTCTGGCTCCTCCGGCAGGCGGCCCGGTCCCCTCGTTTGGGGAGCTGGGGAGCGTCCTGGATTGGTGCCGCCAGGAGCTGGCCCAGTTCGCAGAGGCGGTCGACACCACCCTACGGCACGCGGAGGTAAGCATCGTTGCCTTTGTTAAAAAAACAGTGGGGGCGCGCAGCGCACCCACTGGGTGTAGCCCCCGAGATGCGGGCCGGCTGACCGGCTCGCGGGCAGCAGGGCCGGATCTCTTTGAGCGTCTTTTTGACTTTGGCTTCATGTGGCAGGAGGGGAACTCCCAGCGGCAGAAGTTGTTTGAGGAGGCGGTCTGTTGGAAATATGCCCTAGAGACAATAATAAAATGGTTATTATTGTATTTCCTTGTTCATGATAATTGTCTATTGTTCATGCTATAATTGTGTTAACCGGAAACCATAATACATGTGTGAATACATAGACCACAACATGTCCCTAGTGAGCCTCTACTTGACTAGCTCGTTGATCAATAGATGGTCGCGGTTTCATGACCATGGACATTGGATGTCGTTGATAACGGGATCACATCATTAGGAGAATGATGTGATGGACAAGACCCAATCCTAAGCATAGCACAAGATCGTGTAGTTCGTTTGCTAAAGCTTTTCAATGTCAAGTATCGTTTCCTTAGACCATGAGATTGTGCAACTCCCGGATACTGTAGGAATGCTTTGGGTGTGCCAAACGTCACAACGTAACTGGGTGGCTATAAAGGTGCACTACGGGTATCTCCGAAAGTATCTGTTGGGTTGGCACGAATCGAGACTGGGATTTGTCACTCCGTGTGACGGAGAGGTATCTCTGGGCCCACTCGGTAAGACATCATCATAATGAGCTCAATGTGACTAAGGAGTTAGCCATGGGATGATGTATTACGGAACGAGTAAAGAGACTTCCCGGTAACGAGATTGAACAAGGTATAGGGATACTGACGATCGAATCTCGGGCAAGTACCATACCGATAGACAAAGGGAATTGTATACGGGATTAATTGAATCCCCGACATTGTGGTTCATCCGATGAGATCATCGTGGAGTACGTGGGAGCCAACATGGGTATCCAGATCCCGCTGTTGGTTATTGGCCGGAGAAGTGTCTCGGTCATGTCTACGTGTCTCCCGAACCCGTAGGGTCTACACACTTAAGGTTCGATGATGCTAGGGTTATAGGGAAATGGTATATGTGATTACCGAAGGTTGTTCGGAGTCCCGGATGAGATCCCGGACGTCACGAGGAGCTCCGGAATGGTCCGGAGGTAAAGATTGATATATAGGAAGTCCAGTTTTGGTCACCGGAAAGTTTTCGGGCTCATCGGTAGTGTACCGGGAGTGCCGGGAGGGTGCCGGAGGACCCCCGAGAGGGGTGTGACGACCAAAGGACCTCATGGGCCCTTAGAGGAGGTGTGCCAGCCCATATTGGGTCGGCCAAGACCATCTATGTGGGCCCATGTGGCTGGAGATAAGGAGATAAGGCAAAAAGGATTTAAAAGGAGGAGATCCACCTCCCTTGTGGGAGGTGGACTCTCCCTTTAATTCGGCCGACCCTCTCCTCTTTGGAGTAGAGGCCAAGCCAGCCCTCCACGTCCCTCCTCCTATATATACTTGAGGTTTTGGATGTTTTGAGACAGGATTTGATCTCTCTCTCTCACGGCGAAGCCCTACCTCTCTTCTTCCTCCTCCGCAGCGCTTAGGCGAAGCCCTGTCGGAATACCTTGCTACTCCACCACCACCACGCCGTCGTGCTGCTGTTGGAGCCCTTCCCCAACCTCTCCTTCCTCCTTGCTGGATCAAGGTGTTGGAGACGTCACCGGGCTGCACGTGTGTTGAACGCGGAGGTGCCGTCCGTTCGGCACTTGATCGGATCTACCGCGATCTGAATCGCTGCGAGTACGACTCCATCAACCGCGTTCTTGTAACGCTTCCGCTTAGCGATCTTCAAAGGTATGAAGATGCAATCTCTCCCCTCTCGTTGCTGGTTTCTCCATAGATAGATCTTGGTGAACGTAGGAAATTTTTGATTTACTACTACGTCTCCCAACAGTGGCATCATGAGCTAGGTCTATGCGTAGAATCTATGCACGAGTAGAACACAAAGCAGTTGTGGGCGTCGATTTTGTTAATATGCTTGCCGTTACTAGTCTTATCTTGATTCGACGGTATTGTGGGATGAAGCGGCCCGGACCAACCTTACACGTACGCTTACGTGAGACCGGTTCCACCGCCTGACATGCACTAGTTGCATAAGGTGGCTAGCGGGTGTCTGTCTCTCCCACCTTAGTCGGATTGGATTCGATGAAAAGGGTCCTTATGAAGGGTAAATAGCAATTGGCATATCACGTTGTGGTTTTGACGTAGGTAAGAAACATTCTTGCTAGAAACCTATAGCAACCACGTAAAAACTTGCAACTACAAATTAGAGGACGTCTAACTTGTTTTTGCAGCATATGCCGTGTGATGTGATATGGCCAAAAGGATGTGATGTGATGCATTGTGATGTATGAGATTGATCATGTTCTTGTAATAGGGTTCACGACTTGCACGTCGATGACTATGACAACCGGCAGGAGCCATAGGAGTTGTCTTATACTATTGTATGACCTGCGTGTCAATCATAAACGCCATGTAATTACTTTACTTTATTGCTAAACGTTAGCTGTAGTAGTAGAAGTAATATTTGGCGAGACAACTTCATGAAGACACAATGATGGAGATCATGATGATGGAGATCATGGTGTCGTGCCGGTGACAGTGATGATCATGGTGCCCCGAAGATGGAGATCAAAGGAGCAAGATGATATTGGCCATATCATGTCACTATATTGATTGCATGTGATGTTTATCATGTTTACATCTTATTTGCATAGAACGACGGTAGTAAATAAGATGATCTCTCAATAAAATTTCAAGAAAGGTGTTCACCCTAACTGTGCACCGTTGCTAAGGATCGTCGTTCCGAAGCACCACGTGATGATCGGGTGTGATAGGTTCTAACGTTCGCATACAACGGGTGTAAGCCAGATTTACACATGCGAAACACTTAGGTTGACTTGATGAGCCTAGCATGTACAGACATGGCCTCGGAACACGGAGGACCGAAAGGTCGAACATGAGTCGTATAGAAGATACGATCAACATAGAGATGTTCACCATGGATGACTAGTCCGTCTCACGTGATGATCGGACACGGGCTAGTTGACATGGATCATGTATCACTTGGAAGACTAGAGAGATGTCTATCTAAGTGGGAGTTCATTAATAATTTGATTAAATGAACTTAATTATCATGAACTTAGTCTAAAAATGTCCTTGCAAATTATGTCGTAGATAGCTCACGCTGTAGCTCCCCAGTTTTATTGATACAATCCTAGAGAAAAGTAAGTTGAAAGTTGATGGTAGCAATAATGCGGACTGGGTCCGTGATCTGAGGATTGTCCTCATTGTTGCACAGAAAGCTTATGTTTTTTATGTACCGCTAACTGCATCACTCCCTCAAGCGTTGTCTGTAGATGTTGTGAACATATGACAGGCACTTTTTGGTGACTACGTGATAGTTCAATGCGTCATGCATTACGGCTTAGAATTGAGGCTCCAAAACGTTTTGAACGTCACGGAACATATGAGATGTTCTAGGAGCTGAGATTGTGATCTCAGGCTCGTGCCTATGTTGAGAGGTATGAGACCTCCAACAAGATTCTTTGTCTGCAAGATAAAGGAGAATAGCTCAATCGCTGAGCGTGTGCTCAGATTGTCTGGGTGCTACAATCACTTGAATCAAGTGGGAGTTAATCTTCCAGATGAGATAGTGATTAATGCAGTTCTCCAAGTCACTGCCACCAAGCTACTAGAGCTTCGTGATGAACTATAACATGCCAGGGATGGATAAGATGATCCCTGAGTTGTTCGTGATGTTTGACACCACGAAGGTAGAAATCAAGAAGGAGCATCAAGTGTTGATGGTTAAGTGAAACCACTAGTTTCAAAAGGGGCAAGGGCAAGAACGGAAAACTTCAGGAATGACAAGCCAGTTGTTGCTCTAGTGAAGAAACCCAAGGTTGAGCCCGAACCCGAGACTAAGTGCTTCTGTTATGAGGAGAATGTTCGCTGAAGCGGAAAACCCCTAGATGCTTGGTAGATAAGAAGGCTGGTAATGTCAATGGAAGTATATTTGATATACGTGTTAGTGATGTGTATCTTGCTGGTACTCCTAGTAGCACCTGGGTATTGGATACCGGTTCAGTTGCTAAGTGTTAGCAACTCGAAATAAAAGCTATGGAGTAAATGGAGACTAGCTAGGTGAAAGGTGACGATGTGTGTTGGAAGTATTTCCAAGATTGATGTGATCACCATCGCACGCTCTCTCTACCTTCAGGATTTGTGATAAACCTAAATAAATGTTATTTGGTGTTTGCGTTGAGCATGAACGTGATTAGATCATGATTAGTGCGATACGGTTATTCATATAAGTTAGAGAATAATGGTTATTCTGTTTACATGGATAATGCCTTCAATGGTCATGCACCCACTCGAAATGGTTTATCGAATCATGATCGTAGTAGTACACATATTCATAACATTGGTACCAAAAGATACAAAGTTAATAATGATAGTACCACATGCTTGTGGCACTGCCACGTAATGTCATATTGGTATAAATCGCATGAAGAAACTCCATGATGATGGATTTTTTTGACTCACTCGATTTCGAATCGGTTGAGACATGCGAGCCATGCCTCTTGGGCAAGATGACTGAGACCCCGTCATCCAATATGATGGAGCGGGCAAGTGGCTTATTGGAATTAATACATGTTGATGTATGTGGTCCAATGAGTGTTGAAACACACAGTGGATATTGTTGTTTTTCTTTACCTTCACTGATGATTTGAGTAAATATGGGGATATTTACTTAATGAAACACGAATCTGAAATGTTTGAAAGATTCAAGGAGTTTCAGAGTGAAGTTAAAGATCATCGTGACAAGAAGATAAATGTCTATGATATGATCATGGAGGTGAATATCTAAGTTACGAGTTTGGTATGCAATTTTAGACAATGTGGAAATTGTTTCACAGCTCACGCCCCCTGGAACACCATAGTGTGATGGTGTGTTCGAACGTCGTAGTCGTGCTCTATTGGATATAGTGAGTACTATGATGTCTCTTATCGTTTTACCACTATCGTTATGGGGTTATGCATTAAAGACAAATCCATTCACTTTAACAGGGCACCATCTAAGTCTGTTGAGATGACACCGTGAGAATTATGGTTTGACAGAAGCCTAAGCTGTCATTTCTTAATGTTTGGGGCTGCGACGCTTATGTGAAAATGGGTTTTTCACCTAGCGAGCTCGAACTCAAAGCAGACAAATGCATCTTCATAGAATACCCTAATGAGACATTGGGTATACCTTCTATCTCAGATCCAAGCACAAAAGGTGTTTGTTGCTAAGAACGGGTCCTTTCTTGAGAAAGAGTTTCTCTCGAAAGAATTGAGTGGGAGGAAGATAGAACTTGATAAGGTTGTTGAACCTTTGTTTCAACCAGAGAATAGCGCAACACAGAAAGATGTTTTTGTAGAGCCTACTCAGTTGAAAAGGAAGTTAATGATGATGATCATGAAGCTTCGGATCAAGTCACTATCGAACCTCGTAGGTCGACAAGGACGCGTACTGCTCCTGAGTAGTACGACAACCCTGTCTTGGAAACCATGTTGTTGGACAACGATGAACCTACGAACTATGGAGAAGCGATGGTGGGCCCGGATTCCAACAAATGGCTAGGAGCCATGAAATCCGAGAAAGGATCCATGTATGAAAACCAAGTATGGATTTTGGTAGACTTGCCTGTTGAATGGCGGGTCATTGAGTACAAATGGACCTTTGAAATAAACATAGACGCTAATGGTGAAATGTCACCGTTTATAAAGCTCGACTTGTCGCAAAGAAGTTTCCGCCAAGTTCAAGGAGTTGACTGCGATGAGATTGTCTCATCTGTAGCGATGCTAAAAGTCTATTAAAATTTTGTTAGCAGTTGCTGCATTTTTCGATTAGGAAATCTGGCAGATGGATGACAAAACAAGGTTTCCGTAATGGTTTCTGTGAGGAAGAGTTGTATGTGATACAACCAGAAGGTTTTGTCAATCCTAAGGATGCTAATAATATGCAAACTCCAGCGATCCTTCTATGGACTGGAGCAAGAATCTCGGAGTTGGAATATATGCTTTGATGAGGTGATCAAAGTGTTTAAGTTTATACAAAGTTTATGAGAAACTTGTATTTGCAAGAAAGTGAGTGGGAGCACTATAGAATTTCTTATAAGAATATGTAGTTGACATATTATTGATCGGAAATGATGTAGAATTTCTGGAAGAGCATGAAGGGTTGTTTGAAAAGTTTTTTTTCAAAGGAAGACCCAGATAAAGCTACTATTTTATTGAGCATCAAGATCTACAGGGATAGATCTATTCGCTTGATAAGTTTTTTCGACGAAGACATACCGCGACAAGTTTTTGAAGGAGTTCAAAATAGATGGGTCAAAGAAGGAGTTCTTGACTGTATTGTAAGGTGTGAAATTGAGTAAGACTCAATACCCGACCACGGCAGAAGATAAAGAAAAGATGAGTGTCATCTCCTATGCTTTAGCCATAGGCTCTATATAGTATGCCATGCTGTGTACCGCACCTGTGTGTGCCTTGCCATGAGTCTGTCAAGGGGTACAAGAGTAATCCAAGAGTGGATCACTGGACAACGGTCAAAGTTATCCTTAGTAACTTGAGAACTAAGGAAATATTTCTCGATTATGGAGGTGATAAAGAGTTCATCGTAAAGGGTTACGATGATGCAAGCTTTAACTCCAATCCGGATGACTCTTAGTAGAAATCTGGCTACGTATAGTGGAGCAGCCATTTGGAATAGCTCCAAGTGGAGCGTGGGAGCAGTATCTACAACTATGACATGGAAAGTTTGCAAGGTACACACGGATGTGAATGTCGCAGACCCGTTGACTAAAAACCTCTTCCACAAGCAGAACATGAAGAAACCCCGGAACTTATTGGGTGTTAATCACATGATGATATGATCACATGGTGATGTAAGTGTTAATCACATGGTGATGTGAACTAGATTATTGACTCTAGTGCAAGTGGGAGACTGTTGGAAATATGCCCTAGAGACAATAATAAAATGGTTATTATTGTATTTCCTTGTTCATGATAATTGTCTATTGTTCATGCTATAATTGTGTTAACCGGAAACCATAATACATGTGTGAATACATAGACCACAACATGTCCCTAGTGAGCCTCTACTTGACTAGCTCGTTGATCAATAGATGGTCGCGGTTTCATGACCATGGACATTGGATGTCGTTGATAACGGGATCACATCATTAGGAGAATGATGTGATGGACAAGACCCAATCCTAAGCATAGCACAAGATCGTGTAGTTCGTTTGCTAAAGCTTTTCAATGTCAAGTATCGTTTCCTTAGACCATGAGATTGTGCAACTCCCGGATACTGTAGGAATGCTTTGGGTGTGCCAAACGTCACAACGTAACTGGGTGGCTATAAAGGTGCACTACGGGTATCTCCGAAAGTATCTGTTGGGTTGGCACGAATCGAGACTGGGATTTGTCACTCCGTGTGACGGAGAGGTATCTCTGGGCCCACTCGGTAAGACATCATCATAATGAGCTCAATGTGACTAAGGAGTTAGCCATGGGATGATGTATTACGGAACGAGTAAAGAGACTTCCCGGTAACGAGATTGAACAAGGTATAGGGATACCGACGATCGAATCTCGGGCAAGTACCATACCGATAGACAAAGGGAATTGTATACGGGATTAATTGAATCCCCGACATTGTGGTTCATCCGATGAGATCATCGTGGAGTACGTGGGAGCCAACATGGGTATCCAGATCCCGCTGTTGGTTATTGGCCGGAGAAGTGTCTCGGTCATGTCTACGTGTCTCCCGAACCCGTAGGGTCTACACACTTAAGGTTCGATGATGCTAGGGTTATAGGGAAATGGTATATGTGATTACCGAAGGTTGTTCGGAGTCCCGGATGAGATCCCGGACGTCACGAGGAGCTCCGGAATGGTCCGGAGGTAAAGATTGATATATAGGAAGTCCAGTTTTGGTCACCGGAAAGTTTTCGGGCTCATCGGTAGTGTACCGGGAGTGCCGGGAGGGTGCCGGAGGACCCCCGAGAGGGGTGTGACGACCAAAGGACCTCATGGGCCCTTAGAGGAGGTGTGCCAGCCCATATTGGGTCGGCCAAGACCATCTATGTGGGCCCATGTGGCTGGAGATAAGGAGATAAGGCAAAAAGGATTTAAAAGGAGGAGATCCACCTCCCTTGTGGGAGGTGGACTCTCCCTTTAATTCGGCCGACCCTCTCCTCTTTGGAGTAGAGGCCAAGCCAGCCCTCCACGTCCCTCCTCCTATATATACTTGAGGTTTTGGATGTTTTGAGACAGGATTTGATCTCTCTCTCTCACGGCGAAGCCCTACCTCTCTTCTTCCTCCTCCGCAGCGCTTAGGCGAAGCCCTGTCGGAATACCTTGCTACTCCACCACCACCACGCCGTCGTGCTGCTGTTGGAGCCCTTCCCCAACCTCTCCTTCCTCCTTGCTGGATCAAGGTGTTGGAGACGTCACCGGGCTGCACGTGTGTTGAACGCGGAGGTGCCGTCCGTTCGGCACTTGATCGGATCTACCGCGATCTGAATCGCTGCGAGTACGACTCCATCAACCGCGTTCTTGTAACGCTTCCGCTTAGCGATCTTCAAAGGTATGAAGATGCAATCTCTCCCCTCTCGTTGCTGGTTTCTCCATAGATAGATCTTGGTGAACGTAGGAAATTTTTGATTTACTACTACGTCTCCCAACACGGTCTCCATCCACGACCGCGGCAAGCACGGCTTCTACCGGCTGGAGGAGGAGCTGGCATGGGTGCAAGCTATGTCAAGTCTTGTGGGAGGGGCACGTGGCCCCCGGGGGCCGGGCCGGCTGCCAGGCAGCCAGGGAGGGCGTGGAATGACCGGCTAATGCCCGCTTTGGTTTGCAGATGAGCTGACCGCCCTCTGGGCAGAGAAGACCGGGGCCGTCTCCGAGCGGGAACGGCTGGCGCAAAGCGTCCAGGCGGTCACTCAAGAGAAGGACTGGTTGGCCACACTACTGGCGGACGGAGAGGCGGCCCAGGACCGCCTCAAGGCCGACGTGGCGCGGGAGGTGGCGGCCAAGGAGAATGCCGTCAAGGAGGCGGCTGACGCTGCCCAGTGGACCATCGCCCTCCAGGGCAAGGTGACCCACCTCGAGAGGACGCTCGAGGCGCTTAAGGGTTCCCTCGCTGAGGTGGAGGTGGCACTGGCGTCGAAGAAGGACTCGTCGCTCCACTTTGCCATCGAGGTGGACGACTCCATCAAGCGTGAGTGTCTGATTTTCTTTTTTTCCAGCCAGCTGCCTTTTTCCTTGCTGGTTCTTGTTTTTGATTCGCCTTTCTCTGCTTCTTCCCTTTCTTCTTTAGGGCGCTTCTCGGAAACTCAGCGCCGCGCTGAGCGTGCCATCAAGGAGCACCGGGAGTGTCTCTGGGCGCGCGGGCGCTCCATCGAGGAGAACACCGTGTGGAATATGGCGGAGCTGGGCTCTCCACAGAAAACCGGCCGATCCATCTCGAGCGGAGCATGGAGCGGCTGACGACGGCCGGCAAGAACATCATCGCCTCCTTGTGGCCAGGCCATGGAGGGGCTTCGGAGAACCACGTGGGCTTGTGGCTGGAGCATGCCGTGGACCGGTTCGAGGTCTGGAAGGCATCAGCGGCATGAGCCGGGGCGCAGATGGCGCTCCGGTTCGTAACTTCGTGGTACCGCGGCATGGACTTGGACCGGCTGGCCACCATGCGGGATGAGCCAACCGAGGAGTAGGAGGCCCATGAGCCGGTCCTTGTCCATCGTGCCAACGAGCTCGCGTCGTACGTCGACCCGGATGAGCTCCTACTGGACCTTGGCAAGGACGGCGAGCCGGCGGCCGAAGACTCCTTCGACATCCCCCAAGGTCCGGAGGACGAGGAGGTTGCTGACGAGAGTACCAACTCCAGCAGCGAGACATCTGGGACCGCGTGGGCCGCCTCGAAGGCCAAGGAAACCGACCCAAAGGCCGCAACCACCTCCGGGATGGGAGTCGAGCCGACTAGAGGCGTGCCGGCTGGCGATGCGCCGGTGGCCTGAGCCCCCGGGCGTCTTATCTTTTTTTTCTCTTTCCTGCATGTTAGGCTTTAAGTCCACCAACTGGGGTGTAATTTAATGAACTGTGATGGTCGTGGGCCTCTTTTATCTTAAAATTCTTATTCTGAATGTTTAATGTGTTTGCCTTATTACGCGTGTCTGCTCGTCCTTGCCCTTTTTGCCCTTTTGGTTCCGTTTGCTCTGTCCCTTTTCCCCTTTGGTTTCGATCCTGCCAGCCCGACAGCGGGGAGCCAGTCTGTAGCTGGGTCGGAGCGTCCGCCTCGAGGGAGCCGGTTCTAAACTTAGGAACCGGGGGAGCTTTTTTGGGTAAGTAGAGTGGCAGAGGCGAGGCGGTGGTCCGGTTGGACCTAGCCGGCATCCCCTTTGCGATCGAGCTTTCGTGTGTGCTAAGTTTTGCCGCCCGGAAGCCCCGTCAGCCGGACAGCCGGGAGCCGGATCTGTAGCTGGGAGGGGTGGGAGGGCTTGCTCAGCTCACAGTACTTGGTCAATTTTTGGGAGAGGCGACCTAGGACCAGTCGGCGAGCCCCCGGGCCCGGAAGCCGGGTCAGGGAGCCGGTGAGTGAGGAGACCTTCGAGGGAAACGAAAAGGGCGTGCCCCAATAGCCGGACTGGGGCACCCATTGCATTCATAAGCCCAAAAGGGGAGGGATACATACATACACTGGTCTTTTCAGCAGTAAAACGGACGGAGGAGCGCCGCGTTCGATGGGCGCTTGGTCTCCTCGCCGAAGACGTCTCTTTTGTGCTTCTGCGGCTTCAGGGCGTCTATTAGGTAGTACGCATTGTTGTGTAGCGCCTTGCTGACGATGAACGGGCCCTCCCATGGGGAGGACAACTTGTGTTGTCCGGCTGTCCACTGGATCCTCCTGAGCACCAGGTCCCCTTCGCGGAAGGAGAGCGCCGGATCCGCTTGTTGTGGTAGTGTCGAAGCTTCTGCTGGTAGATTGCCGTCCGGCTCAAGGCCAGCTCGCGGGCTTCTTCGAGTAAGTCGACGTCGTCTTCTCTTGCCTCCTTTGCGTCCTTCTCCGTGTATAGGGCGACCCGAGGCGAGTCGAACTCGATGTCGGTGGGGATGATCACCTCGGATCCGTACACAAGGAAGAAGGGCGTGTAGCCGGTTGATCGGTTGGGGGTGGTCCTGAGACTCCAAAGGACAGCCGGCAGCTCGTCGACCCAGTAGCCGGCTGACCTCACCAGCGGTGTTATGAGCCGGGGCTTGATGTCGGACAAGATGAGGCCGTTTGCCCTCTTGACCTGGCCGTTTGACTGTGGATGAGCGATAGAGGCCAGGTCGAGCCGGATGCCTTGCTTGGAGCACAAACGCATGAGCGCTCCTTTGGCGAAATTCGTGCCGTTGTCAGTGATGATGCCGTGGGGGACGTCGTAGCGAACCATGATGTCGTCGATGAACCGGACGGCCGCGGGGCTATCCAACTTCTTGATTGGTCGTGCCTCGATCCACTTGGTGAATTTGTCGATGGCCACCAGTAGATGTGTCATGCCGCCTCGTGCGGTTTTGAAGGGGCCGACCATGTCCAACCCCCAAACAATGAAGGGCCACGAGAGGGGGATGGTCTGGAGGGCCGACGCCGGCAGGTGGCTCTGCGTGCTGAAGCGCTGGCAGCCCTCGCACTCGTCGACCAATTTCTTGGCCGCCTCAAGAGCAGTGGGCTAGTAGAAGCCATGACGGAAAGCCTTGGCCACCAGGGTCCTAGAGGTGGCATGATGCCCACACTCACCCTGGTGGATGTCGAGGAGGATCTCCAGACCCTTTTCCGGCTCGACGCATCGCTGAAAGACGCCGGTGGTGCTGCGATGGATGAGCTCGATGTTGATGATGTTGTAGGCCGAGGCCCGGCACTGAATTTGTCTTGCCATGGCCTCGTCTAGGGGGAGCTCGCCGCGTAGAAGGAAAGCCAGGATGGGTTGGGCCCACGAGGGAGCCGAGACATGGCCGGTTCGGGAGCCCCCGGGCCTGAATGATCAGTCCCCAGGACCGGCTCGCCAGCCCCCGGGGCCGGCTCGACCACGACAGTGTCGATCGCCATTACGACAACCGCGACATCAGAGCCAACTGCCCCAGATGCAGCCGGCTCGGCTAGTGTCGGCAAGGCAGCCAAGGTCAATGGAGCCGGAGGCGAAGATGCCGAGGGAGCAGCCGGAGCCGTCGATGGGCCGGCAGCGTCTGCCGGCACGAAGATGGATTCTGATTTTGGGGAAGGCTTGATCGATGGCTTGAGCAGCCGCTCGAGGGAGACGCCGGCTGGGATGGCCTGCCGGGTAGAGCCGATCTTTACCAGTGCGTCGACCGCCTCGTTGTCCGCCCGTGGAACATGGTGGAACTCACAACCCTCAAAGGAGCTGGTGAGCTGTTGTACGAGGAAGTGGTAGATGGCCATGTTGGCGTCCCTAGCGTCCCATTCGCCAGAGACCTGTTGTACCACGAGGTCGGAGTCGCCGAAGCATAGGATGCGCCTGATGCCGATTTCCTTGGCGACCCGAAGGCCATGGACGATGGCCTCATACTCGGCCACGTTGTTGGAGGCGGCAAAGTGGATCTGGAGGGCATACTTGAGCTGGTCACCTTTTGGGGAGGAGAGGACTATGACGGCACCCAGGTCGGTCCTCATTTTTGAACCGTCGAAATGCATGCGCCAATGTGTGGAGTCTGGGGGAGGCGGCATGAACTCGGTCTCCGCCCAGTCGACGAGGAAGTCGGCTAACGCCTACGACTTGATGGCGGTACGAGGTTCGTATCGGATCTCGTGGTCGGCGAGGGCGATGACCCATTTGGCGATCCGGCCAGTGGAGTCCCGGCCGCTCATGATCTCGCTGAGCGGGGCCGTGCTCACCACGGTGATGGTGTGCTCCTGGAAGTACTGCTTGACCTTCTTGGAGGCGAAGTATATGCCATAGCACATCTTCTGGTAGTGAGGGTAGTTCTGCTTGGACGCGGAGAGTACCTCGCTGAGGTAGTAGACGGGCCACTGGACCGGCAGGGACTTGCCCTCCTCCAGTCGCTCGACCACTAAGACAACGCTGATGACGCGAGTGGTCGCAGCGATGTAGGAGAGCAAGGGTTCCTTCTCAGCCAGCACGGCCAGGATGGGCGCACGGGCAAGAGCCCTCTTCAGGCCGCGGAAAGCCTCGTCCGCCTCGTCGGGCCAATCGAACATGCCCGGCTTCTTGGTGTGACCCGGCTCGACCAGAGCCGTCTTGCGAAGGAGCCCGTAGAGGGGCAAGGCTCTCTCCCCCAGCCGGCTGATGAACCGGTTGAGCGAGGCGAGGCAACCGGTAAACTTTTGGACGTCATGGAGCCAGGTCGGCTTGGGCATGCGCTCGATTGCGCTGATCTTCTTTGGGTTAGCTTCGATGCTGCGGGCAGACACGAAGAAACCCAGGAGCTGGCTGGCGGGGACGCTGAAGACGCATTTCTCCGGGTTGAGCTTGATCTTGTGCTCTCGCAGGTTCGCGAAGGTATCCCGGAGATCGTCGAGGAGGCTGAAGTGGTTCTTGGTTTTGACGATGATGTTGTCGACGTAGACGTGGACGTTTCTGCCTATCTGAGGTAGGAGGCACTTCTGCATGCACTGCTGGAAGGTGGCGCCTGCATTCTTCAGGCCGAAGGACATGGTGATGTAGCAGTAGGCCCCGAAGGGCGTGATGAAGGAGGTCTTGAGTCGGCCCTCCGGATCCAGCTTGATCTGGTGGTAGCTGGAGTAGGCGTCCGGGAAGGACAACAGGTCGCAGTTGGCCGTGGAGTCGATGACTTGATCGATCCGTGGCAGGGCGAACGGGTCCTTGGGGCATGCCTTGTTCAGGCTGGTGTAGTCGATGCACATGCACCAGGTCTTGTTCTTCTTCAGCACCAGGACTGGGTTGGCCAGCTAGTCCGGGTGGAAAACTTTCATGATGAACCCGGTTGCGAGCAGCCGGGCGATCTCTTCTCCTATAGTACGCCACTTCTCCTCAGAGAAACGGCACAGGGGTTGCTTGACCGGCTTGACGTCCGGCCGGACGTGTAGCTTGTGCTCGGCAAACTTCCTCGCAACACCCGACATGTCCTTGGGGGACCATGCAAAGATGTCCCTATTCTCACGGAGGAAGTCGACAAGCTCGCCTTCCTATTTGCTGTCGAGGCGGGAGCCGATGGTGACGCACTGAGCAGGGTTGGTCGGGTCGAGCAATATTTGCTTGGTGTCCTTGGACGACTGGAAGGAGGCCTCACCGACAGACTGTGAGGGAGGAGCCAGCACGGCCGGCCGGCTGGCGGCGAGAGCCACGAGCCGGTCGAGCTGCTGCTTCTCCTCGGCAATTTCTAGGGCCTTGGCCAGTCGGCTGCCGTCTCGAGCGCACTCGAGCAACATCTTGTAGTCACCCGTGATGGTGATGATTCCCTTGGGGCCCGGCATCTTGAGCTTGAGGTAGGCGTAATGGGGGACCGCCATGAATTTGACGAGGGCCGGTCGGCCCAACAGCGCGTGGTAGGTCCTTGCGAGGTCCACTACCTCGAACAACACCGGCTCACGTCGGAAGTGGCCGGGGCCGCCGAAGAGGACGTCAAGCGTGATCTTGCCAACAGGGGAGCAGGACTTCCCAGGCACGATGCCATGGAAAACCGTTCGGCTCGCCTGCACGTCTTCTATCTTCAGCCCCAGCTTGTGCATTGTGTCAAGGTAAAGGATGTTGATATTGCTGCCACCATATACCAGCACCCGTGAGAAGCGACAGGTGCGCTTCTCGGTGGCGATGGTGGGCTCGAGGACCAGGGCGTAGCTGCCGGGACTCGGCATCACGGCGGGGTGATCTGCCCGGCTCCAGGTGACCGGCTTCTCCGCCCAGTGCATGAACTAGGGAGTTGCCGGCATGGTAGCGTTCACTTCAAGATGGAGCCGACGTTGGGCATGTTTGACCGTCCTGGTTGGGGAACTGGTCGTGCAGGCGACCGTCGTTTTGGGCCAGAGCCGGAGCCGGCGCGCGGGCGAGTGGCGCGAGAGGAGACGGAAGGCCGTCCCCCCGGACCAATCGCTGCGACAAGCTGCACTACCGGAGCATGCGTAGAGGGTTTGGCCCCCGAGTGGTTCCTGTAGGGGAGGTCGAGCATCTGCTCGAAGGTGAGCTTTGGCTGCCAGGCAGCCTTGCCAGTGCGTTGGCGCTGGCTGGAAGACTAGGCAGTCGGCTCCTGCTCCTCGATGGTGGCGACCTGTCAGTTCCTGTAGCGGGGGTCCGGCTGGTTGTTCTTGCGCTTGTTGTTCTGCGGCTGCCGGTTGTCGGCAGCCGGTCGGGATGTCGCCGGCGTTGTCATTGCCTTAGCGGGCAGGGTCGTCTTGACCCGAATGGCTGAATCAGCCGTGCGTACTTGTCCGCCTTGGTCATGAGCTCGGTGAGTGTAGCCGGCTCGGAGCACAAAAGCTTGTGCTTGAAGGGGGTGCCGTCGCGACAGCCTTCGATGAAGTATTGTATGCCCTGCACCTCATGCACCCCCTCGTAGGAGTTGCGGAGCTCGGTCCACTAGGTGAGGTAGTCGCGGAGGGACTCGTCCGGTCCCTGAACGCACATGGCTAGTTCACGGGGGCGGCCAGGCTGCTTGTAGGTGCCGGTGAAGTTGCGGCCAAAGGTTTCCTCGAAGTCCGTCCAAGTGTTGATGCTACCGGCCGCCAGGCTGTTGAGCCAGGTGCGGTCCGAGCCGATCAACATGAGGGGAGCATAGCGAACGACTACGTTTTTGTTGCCCCTGGTGATGCCGACCGCGGTGGTGTAGTCGATCAGCCAGTCTTCGGGCTTGGCGGCCCCGTTGTACTTCGGGGTGTCTCGGGGGAGCGTGAAGCCGGTTGGTAACGGCTCGTTGCGAATCCGAGGACCGAAACATGCTGGGCCAATCGAGCCCTCCTCCTCGAGGAGGGCCGACTGCACGAGCCGGTCGATGCGGAGGCAAGCATCATTCTTGCTGTGGGGGACACGCGGCCCGAGCCGGGCCGAGAGTTCGGGGTGGATGACGGGCGGAACCGACCGTTCCGGCTCGCGCCGCGGGGGTGGAGTATGCCCGCGGCTGCGCCGGCTGCCGGCGTCTCGTGGAGGCGGCCACTACGAGGCGGGTTGTTGGTGCGCCAGCTATTAACAGCCGGCTGCTCGTGCCCCAGCGGCTGAGAGGGCCAGGGGTTGCTTGCTTCGACCCAGCGGCCGGAGACACGACGGGAGCAGGAGTGCTGAGCCGGCTGACGGCCAGCAGTCCCTGTGCCCTCGCGCTCGGGCTGGGGGCCTTCGAAGGCGACACCGCCTACCACGAGCAGATGTTGCTGCGCGTCAGCGGCGTCGATGAGGCCCTTGATGTGACGCTCGCGCGCGGCACGTTCTTCGCCGTCCAAGGTAGCTAAATCCTCGTAGGCTACCTTGGCGGCCCGCAGGTTGGCTGCGGGGGTGTCGTAGATGGGCATCTTGCCGCCCAAGATTTCGGCGACCACGCGACCGCGGTCGCGCACAGCCCTACGCCGGTTGGGCTCAGTGCCAACCGGGGTGAGACCGTAGGCGGAAGCGTATTCCCACTGGGCGGCCTCCATGCGGCGCCGCGTGGCCACGAGGGCACTGGCGTCCTCGATCAAGAGGCGGCGAGCCGCCTCGAGCTCTGCCACAGCAGCGTCGGGGTTTGCCATCGGGGCAATAGGAGTGCTCAAGCCCCGAAGGTTCGCACCGAGCGGGTCGGAGGTGCCGACACGGGCCACGGCGGTGTTAGCCTTGGCCCGAGCGCGTCCGGAGGAGGTGGAGGAAATGATGGCCATTGCCCCCACGCGATCGTGGGAACTGCTGGACTGGGTCGCAGCAAGTGCGCCCACAGCCGTGGGAGGACCGGCCCAGACGAGCACCCGCCTGGGGTACTCGTCGATGGGCAGAGCCTCGGCAAGGCTGAGCCTGCCGAAGCGCTCGGTGAGCGCGTCGATGTCGAGCACGAGGTCGATGGAGCTGCCCGCAGGGCGTGCCGAAGCAAGCCCCATGAGCCCGCGGTTTCGCCTGGATGTGCAGCGACGGCGGGGAATGGCGAGGGGTCCTGCCTGGAGCATGAATCCGGCCGACGCCGCGTACAACCCCACAGTGGGCGCCAACCGTCATCATTTTCTCACGACAGATGCCATGGGTAGGCTTATCGTAGGTGGTTTGGGCCGGAGGACGCCGACGGGCTCCGGGAGCGGGATTAGGTACAAGTGGTGGTGACACACGATGTACCCAGGTTCAGGGCCCTCCATGGGAGGTAATACCCCTAGTCCTGCTTGGTCTAGTTCGATGGATGGGTATGTTTACAGGGTTGCTCCTGGAGCTGAGTCTAGAGGAGGAAGAGGAAGCAGCCGGCTCGCCTTCCTCCGCTACTAAGTGTGAGAATAAGGGGAGTATCCCGTAGGTGCGTGCGTAAGACTTGTCTCCGTCCCCGTTGCATGGGGGGCTCGGGTTTTTTATAGGCCAACCCCCCGGCTTACAATATCCCTGAGGTACATAAGTGGGGGGACCCGGCTGGCAGCCTCTCCGGCTGACCAGGGGGTCCCGCCCTTCGAGCCGTCTTGTCGCCTGTAGGGTCCACCGGCTGCGCGGTCCTGTCGCCAGCTGGGGCCCGCCAGCCGGCTTCGCGATTGGTCCTCGCCCACCTACCGTGGCACGGGCCGCCCGGAAGGCGTCGTCTAGTGCCAGCCGGCCGAAGTCTTCGGTACGGCCTGTTGCACTGTAGCCACGCCGGGGCAGGTAATCGAGTGGGCAGGGGCGTGCCGCCACTGTTTCCCCGCCTGGTCGTGCTCGCCGAGGTCAGCGGCCTGGACAGCCGGACTGTAGCCATGCACACCCGTGCGTCAAAAACCACTGTGGCTACAATGGTACCCGTCGTGGTAGTCACGTCGTGTCGCCGTACCCGTGCGCAGAGGGACGGAACGTTGCTTGTCCGCCCCGGGGTCAACGGAGGAGGCGGCCCAGAGGCAGCCGGTCACGCCCAGCCGGTCGGGGGTCGAGCCGGCACTATGACCAGCCGTCCATGAGCCAGCCGGCGATCGCCACAGCCGGCTGCACTCTAGCTGGCCGTGCAGAGCCGGTCGCGTACTTTTTCTTCGAGGCGGGGAGGAGAAACCCGTGGCTTTGGCCTACCCAGGGGTAATAATCCCATCAATGATGGATGCCGTCACATCGAGAGGGCCCTAAGAATATCTCTCCATCGTCGGAGGAGCAAATCCCACTCTTGAGCTATCTAGTCCCTTGTCAAACTTTCCGATGAATCTGTAAGTTGTCATTATGATCATCTAGTTACAGATGACGTTTGAGAAACCCCAAATCTCATCTTACGGTAACAAGTAACTACGATACTCTCGTGGTCTTTAACGAACATAAAACACATGTGAATACTCCATGTTATAACAATTGATTTCACACGATATTATCTCAAAGTATAACAAACAAGTTTGGATCGATTCAATACGATCGTTCTTGTAACGCCATACTCTCAATGCTGTTTTAGGATTATCATTACATCTAATGATATCGTAAGATCCGAAAAACATGATCACTAATAACACTTGAGCAAGTCTTAGAGGCAAGACTGGGAACCTTTGTTTTACCATTTATCATTTCACACGTGCATATGGGGTTTCCACTGAATCGCATATTCCAAGATCATAGCAGCTATAGCATAGAATATAAATCTTTAATTATGAATATGGAAATATAATAATAAAATATTATTGCCTCTAGGGCATATTTTTAACATTTTTGGCAAGCCACCACTAGGCTTTTCTGCACTAGTGCATCCCGCGAAGGTACTTGGTATTTTCATGGTCTACTCTCGTGAGTAACTGAGTATATGTTAACACTTTTATGATTATGATCATAACTTTGTGACGATGTCTTCTTGTAGTGTATCATTTGGTTGGGTTTGTTCAACTCCATTGTTTCGTTAACAATGTGTTATCTTTGTTGTCGACATCCTTGTTACCTTAATAATACCCTATATGATCGGGAACATGACCTAGTCTTAAAGGCGAGACTAGGAACCTACTTTGTGTTTATGATTCCATACATGTATATGAGTTTTCTTCTGAATCTCATATTCAAGAAACATAGCAATTCTATCATAAAAACATAAACATTAATTAGAAATATAAAAATAAATAGTAACATTTATTATTTTCTTTAGGGCATATTTTCAATAGTGAGAAAGCGATTTTCTCTGCAAATGCTAACATTTAAGAAAGATGTTGTAATATGTAAGCATTAATAAGATATACTTAATTTTTTTGGTTATCCAAGCATTTAGCTGCATATTTTCTTAATAGTGATATTCATCATGAGTTGTTGAAGAGGAACACTTTCTTTTTATATGTTTTCTACCATATATTCAGGTCCACTTTGTGAGCTCGTGTTTTCTTCACTTTTACTTTTGCGAGACCAATATTAGGTTCTTGTATGTATTTGTTTTTCTTGCGTATCACTCCGTGTGGGTCTTCATTTTTCTTCTTCTTGAAATGATCACATATACACAATTGCATAATTATGTGTTCAAAATTTAAATTGCATGTAGATGACAGTGAAAGTGAAACTCCGACTGGATGAGACATTGACACGAGTGATAAGATTAGATTGGAAGACGAGATAGTGGGTGGAGGATAGATGCCAGTCACAATTGAAGTGAACCACAAAATAGATACGCCCCTGTTGCAATACACAAGCAATTAGCTAGTAATGGTAAAACTTGAATATGAAAAAATTATGTTTATCTATGAGTCTTTATGGTTCATAATTTAGAAAATAGTTTTGGTAAAGCACATCTAGATGTGTCATAAATATTACACATCTAAATTCTATGTCATTGATCTTGCGTGAAGATTTATGTGGGTATTTTTTTTATGCTTAATTGAGTCATTTAGATGTGCAATAACTAGGGCATTTTCAAATCCTATAGAATTTGCGAACCGCAGAAATTTGGATATTGTACAAGAAGTTTCGAGTAGATGGGAGAATTTCTCCAAAATGCAAAGCAATCGTTAGAAGAAAAAAAAGTTTGTTTTACCTCCGAATAAAAGGAACTACTCCGCATATAGGAAAATTTGCTAAGGATCCAAATCCTAAAAAAAACTGTCAAATTCCTGTGAATCAAATGAACCCTAAACCGATGTCAACACCAAAAAACTCTGAAGAAAAAAAAGTACTTGCAGACCCTACGGAAAGGAGGAAAAACACGGCCCCGAGGTTCAATCCTCGCTGACACAGCGCGGCTCCGTCAGGGCACCAGCCGACGAAGGATGGCGGCGCTGGCCGCGAGCCGCCGCCTCCTCCCCCTGCTCCGGCCGGAGCTGGAGCCGTGCCTGCGCTCCCGCGCCCTTAACCCCTATTCCGGCCGGTAACCTTCCCCCCTCGAACCTCCCACCCCTTTCGATTTAGCGTCACCCGGTCTCAGATGGTTGTTTGCTCCCAGGGCGAGGCGGGCGGGCGGCCTCCGGCGCGCGCCTCCGCTGGTGAGCTGCCGGCGAGGTTTCTCCGACGAGGGGAGCGCGTACGCCGGTGATAGCCCCCGCAGCAGATTCCGACTCTTGCTCGTCAGGCTGTGTGTATTAAAATGCAGACGTGTGACATTGCTTCTGGGTTCTTTGCCTGACAGCGAAGAACAATGCTCCGGACGACCAGTTCCTGCAGCTCTCGTTAGAAGGCGGAGAAGGTGACGACGTGGTGGCCGGAATCAGCGAAAGCGTCGTGAAGGATGCCAAGAAGAGCGCCATCGAGCTGCTTGCTGTCAGGTCAGGACTGATAGACTGTTAGAATGTGCTCTGCTGTTACTGAATATATATATCCACCTCCGGCGATATCAGAGGAATCTCCCTGAAAACCTTCATAGAAGCAATGTGCCATTGGCTGCATGTCTAGTGAATGTTCGGTTGGCGATGCTTGCCCATGAATTAGACACAATAGGTCGCAGCGTGAGCATTGTGAAGTTTGCCTGTTCATCTTACACACCGTGATAGTTGGAAACCTGAGGAGAAGTTGTAGAAAAATAAAAGTATGATTTTGCTGCTTAGAAGTGTAAAACCTTTATTTGGGGAAATCATGGCTTATTTAGGATGGTCTGGAAGCCACAGTACCGCAAGATATTGTATGCTAATAGTAGGCTGCCTAATGTCTTCAACTTGCCAATTTGTTGAGTACCACACAGAGTCTAAAGGAAATTTTTTGCTTTGAATTGCAGTCACTATTATTTACTTGTACGGTTAGCGCTTGTATACAGCTGTTGAAACTGGACACTGAAATACGCCTTTTTGTTTATCTTGAGCAGAGCATTCAGTGTTTCTGAGCTCAGGAAGAAACTATGTGGTAAGAATTATTCTGTCGATACAGTTGATACTGTGATTGCTGATTTCAAGTCAAGGTGAGACTCCTGTTGAATATCCTGACGTGAAAATGTGAATAAATACTCATGCATTGGATCATCGTCAATATTTGTCATAGTTGAATCACTAGCATATTATGCGGAATCATTTTCACGATCATTATCTAGAATAAATTCTCATGCCTTCTTTATTCCTGAAGGGGTCTGTTGAATGATGGTTATTATGCGGAATCATTTTCACGATCCCGGTGGCAATCATCAACTTGGGGTCCAAGGCGTATAAAGCAGGTAGTGTTTTCTTTCTTTCTTCTCTCAAATGAAATATTCAGCGTCGCATCCTTGATTTTTCATTCCTAAGTCCTTTGTAATGAGTGAACATGTGTTTATAAATCCTCTAAGAATCATTCTCTGTCGTCTGGTAATGTCAACTACTACACCTCAGCCTTACATTGTCTTGTTCTCGTAATCCTTTTGTTTTCTTGCAAGTCTCGTAGAATAATACACCATATGGCAAGACTGACTTACATGCCTAACAGTCAGTTAAGCCAAGGAAATCAATACTGCAAAAGCCTTGTGAGAAAAAAATTGTTATGTTACATGTATGTGTGTTGTGTAGCAGTCGAAGCACGGGTTCCCATTGACATCAATTTTGTGCTGACTTTCATGAAGATGTTGCGATGATTCATCAAGTATCTCATGTTTATTTTCATTCCAATCAGGCACTTCGCCAAAAGGGGGTGCCAGAGGCCGAAGTGGACCAGGCAACGAGGAGCGTGTTCCAGGACGACCGAGGCGACGAAGACCAGGCCTCACATGGGTTCTCAGAAGCTTCCATGGATCATCTCTTTGCTCAGGCATCCAAGCAGTGGCTGCGAGGGGGCAGCTTGCCCCTAGAGAAACGGCGCGCGCGAATGGTGAGATGGCTTCAGTACAGAGGCTTCAGCTGGGCCGTGACCAACACCATTATCAGGAAGCTGGAGGCACAGCACCCTCCCTGACCTTAGCCTTCTGATCTACTTACATTGTTTTCGTTGTAAGTTAGTGCGGTGTGGCAAGTATCTGCTGCTAGAAGCAACCTCTGTCTGCTTAATCTGGTTCCTGATTAACATGATATTATTGATATAATGACTCTCTTCTTCGTATTACCGTGACATCCTAATTGGAGATTTGCTGGGAACACCTAATGCCCGTGGAATCAGCGAATCGCGCATGAATGCAAGGTGGAATATAAGAATGTCATTGTTCATGCGTACTTATCGGTACTTTGATAACAGTGGCTGAATGCCTGCATCATGTTCTCTCATGGCACCAATCATGTTTTGCATGGATTTTTTGCATGCCTGCATCGGTACTTTGATAACAGTGGCTAATTTTTGCATGGATTTTTTTCTTTTCAAAACGGAGGCAAAAGATTTGCCTCATCCATTAGATGAGAGAACAGAGTTTTAAAGTTTTACAAGCGGCTCCAAACATGGCATGCCAATTACTCATGCAATACAATAATCTCTAGTTTCTTAGCACCCGCGGTGACCCAAAGCTTAGCCTCATCAACAATAATTTTGAGGAGGATTGGTGGCGGCACGTTTTTGTGGCAGAACACGAGCATTTCTTTCATTCCATATTGTCCAAAAGACGAGCATGGTGAGAAAGGCCATGGCTCGCCTATTGGGGTTCCTCATGTAGGTTCTCTTATCCACAATCGAAGAGGGAAGATGTGGACGCCTGTCTCTTGCTCATTTTTGTAAAGAGGGCAAATACCACAATTTGCCCATCCAAATTTGAATATGTCAGTATTCAGCCCCCCAAAGAATATCTGTGACTGCCATTTCCAAAGTTCTTCCAGTGAACTCAGAATACAGTGTGCACCATGAACGGCAGAATCTACCACCAAACTTACACAGATATACTACGGGGCTGCAAAAACAGAATTGCAACAAGCTCAGGCCACGGAATGTGGATTCCTCCACTAAACGGAGCATGAGAAAGTTCTAACTGGATATTCACTGTAGCCATTCATCTAGCATAACATCTAAATAGAGAAGTAACAGGTTACGGTACATTTACAACACTACATTGGAAGAACTGTATTGGTGCCTCGCTGCCTGGACACACTGCTTGATGCTCCTCGGATCGTTGGTTATGATAGGCGGTCCTGGAAAGCGCAAACACATCAGGAATTGCATCCAGTCATCTTCTTTAGCAATGACCAAGGATGATAAAGAGGAATATAGCAGGTTAAAATTAGGGGATACCTGTACAGTTGGACCAGTATACATTCCAGGGCGCATGTTAATGTTCACAGGCGAGTTTATGGCTTCAATCCAGGCATAATTATCTGGGCTATCGATTGTCTTTGCGCGTCCACTTGCTGCAGTTGGTGCACCACACGGATCATGAGAAAATAGAAGGTGCAAGAGCAGACTGAAAATTAAGAGTATCCAGACAAGATGAAAAACCATCAACAGCTCTAGGATGTTAGGATACTACAATCGGATAGTTTCTCAAATTGGGAATGAACAAACAAAACATAAAAGAATGTTGGTTGAAGTGCCTAAATCACCAAACCTACGAGTTATGACACTAAACGGCAAAAACAGCATGTTTTGGCAAAATATAGTCGATATACCTCAGCCTGCTACTATAGGCAGCATGCTAAATCTTGACCTGCCACCAATCTGAGGCAATGGGGTCAGCATGCAGTCACCGGTGTGGCAGGTATGTCATGCTTGGCATAAGCAGACCTAACCTAAACCAAAGTTGGCAATCTTGCTCACACCGATGTAGATCTCTACGTCCTCCATGCCATGTGCATACCCATACCGAGGGCCACTTCTGGAAATAGTAGGTTGTTGAATTTGCTGAAATGGATATATCCAGTCCTCCTCCTCTTAGGGTGTGCTATTTAAGAACAAAAGCAGAATCTAGAAACTATGAAAAAAAATGATTTTTGTTTAAAACCTTGATACAGTACACAACTTTCATGCCTCAAAATTTCAAGATCAAATTCAACTTACAGCTCAAGAAACAAAGAAGACAAATCTGAATGTGAATAGCACACACTCAATTTTGTTGTGAACAGTATATTTTTGGTACTATTCACGGTCTAATTTTTTCTTTATCTAAGAACTAAGTTTTCATATAAAAATTGAGGCATGGTAGATGCATCTTGCATCAACGTTACAAAAATAAAAGCAAACTTTTTAGCAACTTTGGGATATAGTTTTACATGTAGACGACACGGAAGCACCATAAGAAGAGGAAGCACTGGATATCTCCTTGGATCCTAAAGAAGGAGCAAGGGCCATGTTTCAATGTCCAAGGTCATTTAAATGCTCCAAATACACACCACAGTTCCATTAAAGAGTCTGTACAGATGAGCCGCCATACTGGTGTTTGCTACATCCAGTCTCTGATTCAAAGTGAAATCAACTGATCGGTTGCTGTCATCCTGTAACATCACTTCCATACATCATAAATATGCCTTCACTCCTAGAAAACCAAGAGTGATCTCACACCTACACTGGTACTTTCATGGGCAAGAGTGACCAAATCAATCAGTTGCATTGTTTCCCTAAACCAGGGCTCCTGCCTTTTCATTAACAAGATTTAAGAGGCAATTATCATTTCTAGGATGATCAAACTGAAAGGCACATCAACCAATAATATATGCTTCCGGGAATAAATCTCTCATGGATGATGCGTAGCTACTACCAAAGAGGGAATTTAGTTGGAATTAGCAATGAGCTTGCCATGAGAACAAACATGCGCTATAATGAAAAGGAGGAGTTTCACTTACAGAAGCTAGAAAACGGATAATCATTAAAATAGGTGCAAATTCGACCAGCATCTTCAGCGTATGGTGGGGCAAGTACATCAAGAACAGCACAAGAGGCAACTGAAGTGAAGGAGTGTAGGTTCCCGCCACTTTGGGGATACAAAACGGTAGTTGGACATGGAGCAGTAAGAACATCATCTGCATGTAACTTGGCCAGTCTCACTGCATATGGGCAATAAACAAATTAAATTACTTCACGCTAGCAATACCCCCTTTGAAGATCACCACTGTAAAATAATTTGAACACTGGTAAGTCGTAACTAAAATATGTCAGCCCGTCAAAAAACCAGATCAAAAAGAACTAACAGATTCAGGTGACGAAATGCAGTAGTTTTGGACCATTGGTACTACAACACAGCTAACAGTGTTCATTGGTTTGCTACTTGGAAGTGGAAACCAAGCAGAAGAAACATTATACTGTAAGAATTAAGGACGAACACAGACTCCGCATGCAGTATTTATAACTGACAAAAAATGAAATAGGCAAAACAGATATTTAAACTTGAAATAGAGCATGAAAATAACCTTGTCGATTACTCGCTAGAACAGTAGGCTCCACCCAGTCATACGATTTCACATGCATCGAACCATACAGGATTTTGCTCAGTACAGTCATTCCTGGATGATCATGGAGAGGAATGACGGCTGAAGTTGGCAAGCAGAATATTCCAATCTGCAAAAACACATAGAAAACACACACAAAAATGTTAAATGGCCTATACAAGCTATAACTAGCAAGTGCCCTTTAGTATTGCTACTAAAAGAGTTGTAATCAAGCAAAAATTAAAAATGTGGAAGAAACTACAATATGAAATTATAAGTTCGTTCAAAAGATAAGATAGCTTGTCAAAGCTGATGGCGGAGTCACAATGGTAAACATAGCCAGTTATTACACAAGTAAATTGTAGGTTGCAAACCTCCAACAGATAAATATGACTTATAAACTCCAGAGGAACACCGAAGTGGATATGTACTTACTTTGACTATTAGAAAAGGGACAGAGGGGAAATCATCTGGGATTGAGCATCTAACCAACAGTATGCTAGAAATCTAGAACAAGCTCGATGTCCTTGGCATGCGTTTGTTCACAAAGCAGCAGGAATGAGGCCATAATCAACACTACCCTACCGTCGTCGAAAATCCGAAGGATTGTCGGCATATATGGATGATGAATGGATCTATGTGCCAGCGGTTTCAAGGCGATGGTTGTCTGACGAGTGGCGATTGCAGCAACAGGATAACCAAGTGCACTTACAGAGAAGGCGTCGCACTCGTAGACGTGCAGGTAGGTGATGGGCTGTGCCCACCTCGCCGCCCTCGCCGCGCCCTTGACGAAGGCCGACTCGAAGAACCCGTGCCCGCCGCCGCCATCCCCGAGGCTGTCGTCCCTGAGCCCGACGTCCACGGGGCTGATAGTGTCTGCACACATATAACCGTGCACATTGAGGAGCATAAGAGGAGGCAGAGACCACTCGAACATGGATGGACAGGGCGGCCACGGCTAGGCGGATGGAGAAGGGGAGGAGGAGGGCCGGGGGTTACCCATGAGGGAGGATATGGCCTGGACGGCGCTGGCCGGCGGAGGGGCGGCCGGGGCGGCGGCGGAGGAGGGGGAGGGGAAGGTGCGCCTGCAGAGGTCGTACAGGGCCTGCACCCGCGACGACTGCGCCCGCGCGGGCGCGCCCCACGCCATTGGGTCAGAGCAGGGGCGCGCGGGTGGGGTGGCGCTTGGGTTGGGTGCCTCCGGCGGGGAGGCGCCGCCGCGGCGGGGAGACGGCGAAGGGGGTCGGGTGGTTTCGGGGTGGAGCGATAACGAGTGGGTTTCTGCGGGCGGCAGGCGGCGCCCACTGTTTGGCCTTTTTCCGGTTTCGTGTGTTCCCGTGCGCCTCGCAAAATTTGGTGTTTTGACCATTTTTGAAAAGTTTAGCCGGATATGACCCGGTTTAAAAAAGATAGGGATCTTTCTCCTACCGACAGGGAAGCCGACGGTAGGGTTGCATTGCCTATCGTGACACATTAACGGTAGAATGCACGTTCTATCATAAAAAAAATGAAATATCAAACAAAGTAGGATTGCACGGACTGCCGTCAAACTATTTGGCGGTAGGGTCGCACTGCGTTGATGTGGACAAGTTGTCTATCGTCAGGGTCCTTGACCATAAGATGGTATACCCTACCGTAAACCAGGGCATACGGCGGGCTGGGCCGGACTTGTGAAAGCTCGACGTTCTTTTCTCAAGCCCGAGCCCGACCCGAAAGCCTGGCCCGAATGCTATTTTTTTAACCGTTTGCATGTATAAGCCTGGCCCGATATCCTTAAAAACAGAAGCCCGAAAGCCCGGCCCGAATGCTTTTTTTTACTGTTTACACGTATAAGCCCGGCCTGATATCCTTAAAAACAGAAGCCTGAGTCTGGCCCAAACTATCTTTCGGCCTGGAAAATGAAGCCCGAGCCCGGCCCGAATGCTAACCCCGAAGCCCGAAGCCCGGTCTTTTTGGGTCGGGCTTGGGCCGGGTCGTCAGGCCGGTCTGTCCATGTTCGGGTTTAACTTACCGTCATCGACCCCGACGGTATGAAAATGTTTTCGAACCGGGGTCAAATCTGGCTAAACTTTCGCAAAAAGGTCAAAACACCAAATTTTGCCACCAACTCCATCTCGGAGTGGGCCAATCTTAGGATTTCAAAAAGTTATGTGTCTCCTCTTCAAATGTGAATCGACAAAGTGTTTCCTTGATCCTTCTTGTGCCACTTCAACGAGATTGTTCTCCGGCCACGAAAAGTTTCAGTTTTCTCGCCGAACACATCGAATCCACATGTTGTGAGAGTCACGATGACTTTTGTAGGTGTAGATATCTGGCGAACGTTCGCTGTGGGTGGGATCCCGACGAATTTCCTGGATCTGACTGTGGCAGTTTTGTAAAATGCCAATCCAAGCCATACAAAATGCCACCAGGGGCGTTCACACTTGCCATCCCTGCTATCGATCATTCGCCAGGGATTGGGATCCTTTAAAAATAGATTAGGAAAGCATACATCATGATCATAGGCGTACACTCAGTACACTCATTCTTATGAACGAGCGCACGTTCGTGTCATGGAGTATGTTTGAACCTTGTGATTTCTAATCACATTCTAAAGATCTGGTTTGTAGGCTTTAGGACGATAGAGTTGCGTTAGTTGGTTTTGTGGGTTATCGGTTGGTATGGAAGATATAGCCCATGTGAGCTATTGGGGCTGATGGCTCTATACCTCCGTCCATTTGTTCTTCAATAGGTCATATGTGTCTTGAGCTTTTAAATTCCAGCAATTTGTGATCAAAGACAATGTGGTTATTGCTAATAGAATTTGGAGAGGGAGCACTCTTTATATAAAAAAAAGTATAGTCTCTTGACCATGTTCATCATGAGTGCGTCATACAGTATGCATCACAATGAAACTACCAACCCTAATTCATCCAATTCTATATGCATCAAACAAAGCAATCAAATACAATGGCATGCGAGGCAAGATGTATTATATCCTGCTTACCCATTTCGTCGAACAGGACTCGGGCATGTTCGGTGCCAGCATTTCCCGTAATTGGCCACTCCCGTTGGAGTTGCAAGGAGTTTTGCACTGTGTCAGTGGCGTCGTCCTTTTTCATCCGTGTGTTGGAAATATGCCCTAGAGGCAATAATAAATTAGTTGTTATCATATTTTTTTTCATGATAATTGTTTATTATCCATGCTAGAATTGTATGATCGAAAACTCAGATACATATGTGGATAAATAGACAACACCATGTCCCTAGTATGCCTCTGATGGACTAGCCATGGACATGAGATGTCATTTGATAACGGGATCACATCATTAGGAGAATGATGTGATGGACAAGACCCAAACTATAAACGTAGCATATGATCGTGTCAGTTTATTGCTACAGTTTTCTGCATGTCAAGTATCTGTTCCTATGACCATGAGATCATGCAACTCACTGACACCGGAGGAGTACCTTGTGTGTATCAAACGTCTCAACACTACTAGGGAAAACCCTAGCAGTAGCGCTAGTATTTGGTGTATCAGTAGCGCGGCAACGCTACAGCTAAAGTTTATCAGTAACGCGTTTTGACACGCGCTGCTGCTATACCTACTTAGCAGTAGCGCTTTCTATACCGGCACTACTGCTAAGTGTATCAGCAGCATGTTTTGACATGCGCTACTGTTATACCTACTTAGCAGCAACGCTTTCCTGTCCAGTGCTAAAGAGCGCTACTACTATATTTTCTCATATCATTTTTTGCTACGTATTTGTGATGTTTCTGTACAGGTTTCATACAGTATTCTAATCATATCATAAACATGCAATATGCTCATCATATCATACACATAATAGTCTTATCATATCATCCAACACAAATTATGTCGTCACGTCATGTTCACGATATAGCTATACAAGTTACATGACATGTCTCATCATACATAATGTAGTACTTCTTGAGGCGTCAGTTCGTATCCCTCTCTCGCACTAGCGTGAACCTAAACTAACTACTGGTTGTCGCTCGGAAACCGGAAACCGGTACACCTGGGCCTGACACTCCGGCCACTCGTCGTATACTCCTGGCGTAGCACTCTTCACCATCGATGATCTATGCACCTGCATTGTCACATGAGTTGATGATATGCAACATATATAGTTGAGCAACAGAAAGAGACAGACTTGGCAAAAATAGAAACAACATATCATAAGCATACAAAGTTCATCGTACCCAAAATGCCCTAACTAGAGTGATCTTCGCTAGTTGAGGAGGACGGTTTAATTACATCACAAATAAAGTTTTGTCGTGCATAACTCAAAGTTTCTTCATAGAGAAAGTATGGACTAAACGGACACATTGTCATATATCATCAATCACTCCAACATGTCGTGCCATCCATGCAAGTCAGGGAGATAGTCCCCGAGCACAGTGAAAGGCTTCAGGTCGAGACACTGAGAGGCTACGCGTGTTCGGACGTCTTGTCACGACATTTTCCCTTCTTAGTAGAACATCCCTGTTTTTTCGAGGACCTCCTTCATGATGATTTGGGCAAGTTCACGCTGGATGTGATAGAACTCAGCTCGGAGTCGATGATCCGGGATATCTCCTAGGTTCTTTGCCCATTGCAGAATATGGGCATCGCCGGATCTAGGTGATATACGAAGGTTTTGCTGATCCCGTCTGAACTCCTGCATGTGGTGGAGGACTAGAATCCATCACTGATAGTACCACCCGGTTGCTGGATGCAGCAGAAGTCAGTCTTATGGCCGAAGCAGGGCGCGCGGTTCCTTGTCTTCCTGAGCGAGATCTCTCCACCCCGTACGTCGTACGTTAAGATAGCACTGTCGAGAACAGACTTGATGTGGGTGTAATCCTTTTTCTTCATGTTCTTCAATGAGTCCAAGTAAAGAGCGTGGGAGACTCGGGGGTAAAGGATGATGAGGACGGCGCGCCTGTCGCTGCGCAAAATAAGTACACCTCAAATTAGCCTCCACGCATGCAAATGAAATGATTGAAATCGAAGGAAGGATATTCGCGCGGATGACTTACATGGGATGATAAGGCATGAGAATCGTCTCCTGACTTACATGGGATGATAAGGCATGAGAATCGTCTCCTTGTCCTTATTGCCGACCATGAAATCGGCAACGTAGTTACTCGCGTATTCACGGTGCTCTTTGCAGACTGCCAAGAAGCTCTCATGCATGAAGTATGGGTCAGCGGCACAGATATAAGGTATCTGCTCAATCCCGATGATGTAGTTCATGTGCAAGGCAAAAAGGCGGACAAACGTAAAATCCAGCTTTTTCACGTGAAACATGTTGAGGATGTAATCGAATCAAAGGAAGAACTTTTCCACGGGGAATGTGTCGACGTACAACCTTTGCTGCGGCACGTTAACCACGTAGAGCGGGTATCCTGGATTTTGCGAGGCGATCAGGCTTTTCTCTCTTCGCAGCACATCGTCATGAAGTCTCCTGAGATCGTTGTATATGGCCTCTAACGCTGCCTTAGGTAGGACTGGTTCATCGGGGATATGGTATTTCTCCGCACCCATGACAGGTATACGGTCTTGAACCCGAGGTTGCGGAGGCGGCTAGATCATAGAAGCAACTTTGTTGCCTTTCCTCGCCCTCTTCCTATGCTTCTTTGCTACTGGAAGGTCGTCTATAATACGTTCAGCCTCCGGAGGCGACAATTTAGGCACCGACTCACGACGCTCAAACCCTGAGTACTCATACTGCTGAGCCATCAATCCTCCGTCGTCATAGGCGCCAATATTGAGATACTGTAGAGTGTCATCATCATCCTCATCGATGGCATCGATATCATGCATTGCTTCTTTGGTGGCGGCGACGTCATCAGCGACTAATGGAGCCTCTTCCTCACCCCGTCCGCTATCACCCGACACGACAGGCGACGCTAATTGGGTAGGTGGGGTGTTGATGTTCATACCTTGCTGAGGCTACGTGGTCGTGGGTGTGCTCTCGGCCGCCTCAAGACGAAGTAGACTCTTTGGCCATAACAGGACCCACCTCTTGCAATCGCCAAGACGCCGCGAGGTCTCATCGTCTCCCTAGTACCGGAGGAGCCAAATTCTCGTGGCCCGGTTTGACACTGGCCACGGAAACCTTGAAGACGTTAGAGGGGATCGGACGGCTACGAAACAATTGTTCCTTCGGCTTCACTATCGTCGCCTTCCCCACATCCACCTTCTGGCCGCTGATGGTTTACAATATGGTGCATGGGGTAACGTCGGCCTGCAAAGACATGTCTGCGACGTGAGACATCCGAAAGGCAACGGAAATGGGAGATTACACATTTATTGAAGAGGGCCGGTGTGACAGGTACCATGAGGTCGTCGAGCTCAGCCAAAGACGAAGCACCGCCGAGCACGTCTGAGACGGAGGACGAGCTGCTATGAGCAGGTGCGGGTGTTGGAAATATGCCCTAGAGGCAATAATAAAATGGTTATTATTGTATTTCATAGTTCATGATAATTGTCTATTGTTCATGGTATAATTGTGTTAACCGGAAACCGTAATACATGTGTGAATACATAGACCACAACATGTCCGTAGTAAGCCTCTAGTTGGCTAGCTCGTTGATCAATAGATGGTCACGGTTTCATGGCCATGGACATCGGATGTCATTGATAACGGGATCACATCATTAGGAGAATGATGCGATGGACAAGACCCAATCCTAAGCATAGCACAAGATCGTGTAGTTCGTCTGCTAAAGCTTTTCAATGTCAAGTATTGTTTCCTTAGACCATGAGATTGTGCAACTCCCGGATACCGTAGGAATGCTTTGGGTGTGCCAAACGTCACAATGTAACTGGGTGGCTATAAAGGTGCACTCCGGGTATCTCCGAAGGTGTCTGTTGGGTTGGCACGAATCAAGACTGGGATTTGTCACTCCATGTGACGGAGAGGTATCTCTGGGCCCACTCGGTAAGACATCATCATAATGAGCTCAATGTGACTAAGGAGTTAGTCACGAGATGATGTATTACGGAACGAGTAAAGAGACTTGCCGGTAACGAGATTGAACAAGGTATAGAGATACCGACGATCGAACCTCAGGCAAGTATCATACCGATAGACAAAGGGAATTGTATACGAGATTGATTGAATCCCCGACATCGTGGTTCATCTGATGAGATCATCGTGGAGCATGTGGGAGCCAACATGGGTATCCAGATCTTGTTGTTGGTTATTGACCGGAGAAGTGTCTCGGTCATGTCTACGTGTTTCCCGAACCCGTAGGGTCTACACACTTAAGGTTCGATGACGCTAGGGTTATAGGGAAATGGTATACCGAAGGTTGTTCAGAGTCCCGGATGAGATCCCGGACGTCACAAGGAGCTCCAGAATGGTCTGGAGGTAAAGATTGATATATAGGAAGTCCAGTTTTGCTTACCGGAAAGTTTTCGGGCTCATCGGTAGTGTACCGGGAGTGCCGGGAGGGTGCCGAAGGACCCCAGGAGGGGTGTGACGACCAAAGGACTTCGTGGGCCCTTAGAGTAGGTGTACCAGCCCTTATTGGGCTGGCCAAGACCTTCCGGAAGGGCCCATGCGGCTGGAGATAAAAGGATAGGGCTGAAAAGATTTAAAAGGAGGAGATCCACCTCCCTTGTGGGAGGTGGACTCTCCCCCTAGTTCGGCCGAACCTCTCCTCCTTGGAGGAGGGGCCAAGGCAGCCCTCCCTCTCTCTCCTCCTATATATATGCAAGGGTTTGGGCTGATTTGAGACACGACTTCTCTCTCTCTCGGCGCAGCCCTACCCTTCCGCTTCCTCGTTCTCCGTAGTGCTTGACGAAGCCCTGCCGAAGTTCACGTAGCTCCACCGTCACCACGCCGTCATGATGCCGGAGCTCTCCCTCCACCTCTCCTTCCTCCTTGCTGGATCAAGGCGTAGGAGGCGTCATCGGGCTGCACGTGTGTTGAACGCGGAGGCGCCATTGTTCGGCGCTAAGATCGGAATCCACCGCGATCTGAATCGTTGCGAGTACGACTCCACCAACCGCGTTCTTGTAACGCTTCCGCTTAGCAATCTTCAAAGGTATGAAGATGCAATCTCTCTCCACTCATTGCTGGTTTCTCCATATATAGATCTTGGTGATACGGAATTTTTTTGATTTACTACTACATCTCCCAACAGCGGGAGCCGATGCAGGAGCAGGTGCTGGTGCAATGCTAGTCGAGTTGCTCCCGAAGAAGTTGGATAGGGGAAAGTCTGCTGCCTCTTTATTTGGATTTTGCCTACCCCAACTGACGATATCCGGAACCAAGACACCATACGAAGCTGCAATCTCCTGTTTTGCGGCAGCTACCGCTGCTGCGACCGCAATCGCAACCTTCTTGTCGATGTTTTCTTCATTTAACCTCCGTCTTTCCTTTCTCTCCTTTGTGGTCTCACGATAGTACTTCTTCCACATGGCGCCGTCTCTGACGCCGTGCATGCATCCATACGACGGCCGAGTGTCCACCAGGAGTCCTCTCAATATGTTCAAGGCCCGGTAGAATGGGTTGTCCCACTTGGACCTCGCCAACGCCTTCGACGGCGAGTCGCTTTCGGCCGCGATCCCGTGCTGCTCTGTCTGCAAAAGGAACAAGGATCGTTCACAAATATGACTAAACATGCAGTTGAATTGATCAGAAGCTAAAAATTACCAGCAGTCTCATGAACTCCGTCGTGACCGCATCCGTCTTGAAAACCTTCTTCACTGGGTCCCAATGGTATCGGGCCGTGGGACGTCACGCTCCTGCGGGACGGTGAACTCCGCCAAGGGGTCTGGGATGCCCAGACTTTCGCGTTCTGCGTCCTCCTTGGCCCATATGGATCTCTTCCCCGCGTAACCACGACTTCCGAGGTGGTGTCACCCCATGTTCCTCTCTTGGAGCCCCTTCATGTACTTTGACTTTTCTTTGGTAGCTTCGGCAATGCAAGCCGCCTTGAATATTTCAAACTGCTCTTCTGTAATTGTCGGATTATCCTTTACAATCTCGGAGTAGGGTGTTGGAAATATGCCCTAGAGGCAATAATAAATTGGTTATTATCATATTTCCTTGTTCATGATAATCGTTTATTATCCATGCTATAATTGTATTGTTCGGAAACTCAGATACATGTGTGGATACATAGACAACACCATGTCCCTAGTATGCCTCTAATAGACTAGCTCGTTGATCAAACATGGCTATGGTTTCCTAGTCATGGACATGAGATGTCATTTGATAACGGGATCACATCATTAGGAGAATGATGTGATGGACAAGACCCAAACTATGAACGTAGCATATGATCGTGTCAGTTTATTGCTACTATTTTCTCCATGTCAAGTATCTGTTCCTATGACCATGAGATCATGCAACTCACTAACACCGGAGGAGTGCCTTGTGTGTATCAAACATCGCAAAGTAACTGGGTGACTATAAAGGTGCTCTACAGGTATCTCCGAGGGTGGCTGTTGGGTTGGCATGGATCAAGACTGGGATTTGTTACTCCATGTGACAGAGAGGTATCTTAGGGCCCACTCGGTAATACAACATCACAATAAGCCTTGCAAGCAATGTGACTAAGTGTTAGTCACGAGATCTTGTATTACGAAACGAGTAAATAGACTTGTCGGTAACAAGGTTGAACTAGGTATGGAGATACCGATGATCGAATCTCGGGCAAGTAACATACCGAAGAACAAAGGGAACAACATACGGGATTAACTGAATCCTTGACATAGAGGTTCAACCGATAAAGATCTTCGTAGAATATGTAGGAACCAATATTGGCATCCAGGTCCCGCTATTGGTTATTGGCTGTAGAGGTGTCTCGGTCATGTCTACATAGTTCTCATACCCGTAGGGTCTGCACACTTAAGGTTTGGTGATGTTCCGGTAGTATAGAGTTATGCATGGTGGTGACCTAAGGTTGTTTGGAGTCCCGGATGAGATCCCGGACGTCACGAGGGCCCCGGAGGTAAAAATTGATATATATGAAGTCCTGTTTCGGTCGCCGAAAAAGTTCTGGGCTCATCGGTAGTGTACCGGGGGACCATCGGGAGGGGTATTTCGACCCAAGAGGCTACATGGGCTGTGGGAGGACAAATACTAGCCCTTAGTGGGCTGACCGAAGTCCCACACAGGCCCATGCGGCTGGGAAGAAATTCCAAAGTGAGAAAAGGTGGAAGAAGGCAAAAAGGTGGAAATAAGGAAGGAGTCCTTATCCTACTAGGAGTGGAGGAGGAGGAATCCTCCTCTCCACTTCGGCCAAACCAAAGAGGGGCTGGCCCTTGCGCCAAGCCTCCTCCTCCTCTCCTCCTATATATACTAGAGGTTTTAGGGTTTTGGCATATAGATTTTCAGCCACGTGCTACCCTCTCCTCTACTCCGTAGTTTCTCCTCTAGATCGATTTTAGGAGTGCTTAGGCTAAGCCCTGCTAGAATTACTCCACCACCATCGCCGCAATGCCGTCGCGCTGCCGGAGAACTTGTCGTCCGTTCAATCCTGAGCTATACGTGTGCTGAACGTGGAGGTGTCGTCCGTTCGGCACTATATCGGAAGGACCATGATGGGGTCGCGGGACGGCTCGTGATGAGATCGCGGGATGGATCGTGATTGGATCGTGAAGACGTTCGACTACATCAACCGCGTTTCTTAATGCTTCCGCTTAGCGATCTACAAGGGTATGTAGATTCACTCTCCCTCTGGTAGATGCTCATCACCATGGATAGATCTTGCGTGTGCGTAGGAATTTTTTTGTTTCCCATGCAACGTTCCCCAACATAGGGTTGCTTTTTGTCGATGATCCTTGCTTTCACCCTTACTTTCGAGGCGGACAATGCGCCGCTAAACTTGCCCATGGCGCGGCTGGTTATCTTCTTCATTGCCGGGTCTTTATCTGGATTTTTATATTTGCTTTCATCCCGGCCCGGGAACAAGAACACTTGGTGCAGCTTCGTTAGGAGGGACTGCTTCATATCTGGTATCTTCCATAGTTTCACATTGTTGATGGTGGCGGTTGCCTGTAGGATGCAGCCTATTTGATTGCCGAACCACGCGCGCGCTTCCGCACGCTCTTTTGGCTCAAAATTGCCGTCGTGATGAGCTGGTTTGGGCGTCGTTGCCTCTTTGGTTTCGGTTCTATACCGGCTTCACCAGTCTCGGTGCCAGTCTCGATACCGGTCTCGACGCCAGTGTTAGTCTCAGCGCCGGTCTCGGCGCCGGTGTCAGTCTCAGTACCGGTCTCGGCTCCGGTCTCGATGTCGGTCTCAGTCCCGGATGTGATAGGTGGGCCCTACAACAACCGTTTCTCATCGAGAAGGTTCAAATAGGTGTTTGCCGCCGCGTAGATGTTGCAATCACCAGAACCCTGTCCTTCATCATTGCTAGCCATGTTTCCTACGATTAAATCTAGTCAATTAATTCTAGACCTAATAAAATGAATAGTGATATCAAAAAAAGGTCAATGTTTTGCAGGAATGTTGATTCATTCCCGTTGCGGAAAATCCCGGGCACTTGATATGTCCTAGTCTATAGCACAAGTCATGCCAAAATTCACAGAAAATTTTGGCATGACCTTTGCTACAAACTAGACAAATAGAGCGCCTGAAATTTGCCGGAACAGAAATGAATCAACATTCCGGCAAAACATAGGCCACTCAGAATCATTCCCTGCAACCAACAAAAGTGTTGGAAATATACCCTAGAGGCAATAATAAATTAGTTATTATCATATTTCCTTGTTCATGATAATCGCTTATTATCCATGCTATAATGGTATTGATCGGAGACTTAGATGCATGTGTGGATACATAGACAAAACCATGTCCCTAGTATGCCTCTAATAGACTAGCTTGTTGACCAAAGATGGTTAAGGTTTCCTAGCCATGGACATGAGATGTCATTTGATAACGGGATCACATCATTAGAAGAATGGTGTGATGGACAAGACCCAAACTACAAACGTAGCATATGATCGTGTCAGTTTATTGCTACTATTTTCTGCATGTCAAGTATATGTTCCTATGACCATGAGATCATGCAACTCACGGATACCGGAGGAGTGCCTTGTGTTTATCAAACGTCGCAACGTAACTGGGTGACTATAAAGGTGCTCTACAGGTATCTCCGAGGGTGTCTGTTGAGTTGGCATGGATCAAGACTGGGATTTGTTACTCCGTGTGACGGAGAGGTATCTCAGGGCCCACTCGGTAATACAACATCACAACAAGCCTTGCAAGCAATGTGACTAAGTGTTAGTCACGGGATCTTGTATTACGGAACAAGTAAAGAGACTTGCCAGTAACGAGGTTGAACTAGGTATGGAGATACCGACGATCGAATCTTGGGCAAGTAACATACCGAAGAACAAAGGGAACATCATACGGGATTAACTGAATCCTTGACATAGAGGTTCGACCGATAAAGATCTTCGTAGAATATGTAGGAACCAAAATGGGCATCCAGGTCCCGCTATTGGTTATTGACCGTAGATGTGTCTCGGTCATGTCTACATAGTTCTCGAACCCGTAGGGTCTGCACACTTAAGGTTTGGTGACGTTTCGGTAGTATAGAGTTATGTATGGTGGTGACCGAAGGTTGTTCGGAGTCCCGGATGAGATCCCGGACATCACGAGGAGATCCGGAATGGTCTGGAGGTAAATATTGATATATAGGAACTCCTATTTTGGTCGCCGGAAAAGTTTCGGGCTCATCGGTAGTGTACCGGGAGTGCCGGTAGTGTACCGGGAGACCATCGGGAGAGGTATTTCGACCCAAGAGGCTACATGGGCTGTCGGAGGGGGTAAACCAGCCCTTGGTGGGCTGGCCGAAGCCTCCTCTAAGGGCCCATGTGGCTCGAGTGGTTTGAGAAGGAAAAAAATGCAAAGGTGGAGAGGTGGAAAGAGTTTCCAAGTGGAAAGGAGGAATCCTACTCCTAATAGGATTGGAGTAGGACTCCTCCACCTCCAATTTCGGCCAGGTTTGAGGCTGCCTCCTCCCCTCCCTCCCTCCTATATATACTAGAGGATTTAGAGGAAAAAGCTGACCCTAATAGCCACGTGCTACCTCTCCTCTAGATCGCAGTTTCTGAAGTGCTTAGGCGAAGCCCTGCCGAAATTGCTCCACCACCATCGCCGGAGCGCCGTCACGCTGCCGGTGAACTCTTCCTCCTCTCCACTTCCTCTTGCTGGATCGAGACGGTGGAGATCGTCATCAAGCTGCACGTGTGCTGAACGCGGAGGTGCCGTCCGTTCAGCGCTAGATCAGAAGGATCGTGATAAGTTCGCGAGACGGATCGTGATGAGTTCGCGGGACGGATCGTGATCAAGATCGCGAGACGGATCGTGATGAGTTCGCGGGACGGATCATGATTAGTTCATGAGACAGATCGTGATTGGATTGCGGGACGGATCGTGATGAGATCTCGGGACGCTCGACGATTTGGATTGCGAAGGCGTTCGACTATACCAACCGCGTTTCTTAACGCTTCCCGCTTAGCGATCTACAAGGGTACGTAGATCCACTCACCCTCTCGTAGATGCTCATCACCATGGATAGATCTGCGTGTGCGTAGGAAATTTTTTGTTTCCCATGCGACGTTCCCCAATAGTGGCATCATGAGCTAGGTCTATGTGTAGATGAGATCTCGAGTAGAACATAAAAGGTTTGTGGGCGTTGATGCTTAGATTGCTTCCTCCCTTGGTCGGATTTTGGTTCAACGATATTGTGAGATGAAGCGGCCCAGACCAACATTACTCGTATGCTTACGAGAGACCGGTTCCCTCAACCGCAACTTGTTGCATAGATGGCTTGCGGGTGCCAGTTTCTCTCACTTTAGTTGGATCGGATTCGGCAAAGGCGGTCCTTGAGAAGGTTGAAAAGCAACTAGTGTATCACCGTTGTGGTTTTTGCGTAGATGAGAATTGTTCTTGCTAGATACCCGTAGCAGCCACGTAAAACATGCAACAACAATTAGAGGACGTCTAATTTGTTTTTGCAGGGTATGTTGTGATGTGATATGGCCAATTACATGATGTGATATATGTGATGTATGAGATGATCATGTGATGTATAGATTATGACGACTTGCATGTCGATGAGTCGGCAACCAGCAGGAGCCATAGGGTTGTCTTTAATTATTGTATGACCTGCGTGTCAATCATTAAGCGCTATGTAATGCTTTACTTTATCGCTAAATGGTAGCAATAGTAGTAGAAGCATGTTAGGCGCGACAACCCCGATGGCGACACGTTGATGGAGATCAAGATGATGAAGATCATGGTGTCATGCCGGTGACGATGGAGATCATGCCGGTGCTTTCATGATGGAGATCAAAAGCACAAGTTCATGGCCATATCATGTCACTTATGATTTGCATGTGATGTTAATCCTATTATGCACCTTGTTTTGCTTAGGACAACGGTAGCATTATAAGGTGATCCCTCACTTAATTTCAAGGTAAATTGTGTTCTCCCCGAGTGTGCACCGTTGCGAAAGTTCTTCGTGTCAAGACACCAAGTGATGATCGGGTGTGATAGACTCTACGTTCACATACAACAGGTGCAAGCCAGTGTTGCACATGCAGAACACTCGGGTTAAACTTGACGAGCCTAGCATGTACAGACATGGCCTCAGAACACAAGAGACCGAAAGGTCGAACATGAGTCATATAGTAGATATGATCAACATGATGATGTTCACCATTGTAACCACCTCAACTCACGTGATGATCGGACCTGAGTTGGTGAATTTGGATCATGTATCACTCGGATGACCGGAGGGATGTCAATTTGAGTGGGAGTTCTTAAGTAATATGATTAATTGAACTCATTATCATGAACATAGTTAGTAGTGTCTTTGCAAAATTATGTTGTAGATTACTAGCTCATGTTGTAGCTCCCTTGAATTTTTATATGTTCCTAGAGAAATAGAGTTGAAAGATGATGGTAGCAATATTGCGGACTGGCTCCGTGATCTGAGGATTGTCCTCATTGCTGCACATAAGGCTTATGTCCTTAATGCACCGCTCGGTGCGCCAACCCCTCTAGTGTTGTTTGTAGATGTTGTGAACATCTGACAAGCACGTTCTGATAACTACTTGATAGTTTAGTGCGTCATGCATTACAACTCAGAATTGAGGCTCCAAAACGTTTTGAACGTCATGGAACATATGAGATGTTCTAAGAGATGAAATTAGGATCTCAGGCTCGTGCCCGTGTTGCGAGATATGAGATCTCCAACAAGATTCTTTGCTTGTAAGATGAAGGAGAATAGCTCAATTGTTGAGCATGTGCTCAGATTGTCTGGGTGCTACAATCTCTTGAATCGAGTGGGAGTTGATCTTCCAGATAAGATAGTGATTGATATTGTTTTCCAAGTCACTGTCATTAAGCTACTAGAACTTGGTGATGAACTATAAACGCCAGGGATAGAAATAATGATGCCTGAGTTGTTCGCGATGTTTGACACCGCGAAGGTACAAACCAAGAAGGAACATCAAGTGTTGATGGTTAGTAAAACCACTAGTTTCGAGAAGGGCAAGGGCAAGGAGGGAAAACTTCATGGATAGCAAGTCAGTTGCTGCTCCAGTGAAGCAACCCAAAGTTGAACCCAAACCCGAGACTAAGTGCTTCGATTATGAGGAGAGCGGTCGCTGAAGCAGAACAACCCTAGATACTTGGTAGATAAGAAGGCTGGCAACATCGACAGAAGTATATTTGATATACGTGTTATTGATGTGTACCTTGCTAGTACTCCTAGTAGCACCTGGGGTATTGGATACCGGTTCGGTTGCTAAATGTTAGTAACTCGAAGTAAAAGCTACGGAATAAACAGATACTAGCTAAGTGTGAGGTGACGATGTGTGTTGGAAATGTTTCCAAGGTTGATGTGATCAACATCGCACGCTCGCTCTACCTTCGGGATTAGTGACAAACCTAAATAAATGTTATTTGGTGTTTTGCGTTGAGCATGAACGTGATTGGATCGTGTTTATTGCAGCACAGTTATTCATTTAAGTTAAAAAATAATGGTTATTCTATTTACATGAATAATACCTTCAATGGTCATGCACCCAATGAGAATGGTTTGTTGAATCTTGATCGTAGTAATACTCATGTTCATAACATTGATGCCAAAAGATACAAAGTTAATAATGTTGGTACCACATACTTGTGGCACTGCCGCTAAATGTCATATTGGTATAAAGCGCATGAAGAAACTCCATGCTGATGGATCTTTGGACTCATTCGATTTTGAATCGGTTGAGACATGCGAACCATGCCTCTTGGGCAAGATGACTAAGGACCCCGTTTTTTTGTTTGATGGAGCGGGCAAGTGATTTATTGGAAATGATACATGTTGATGTATGCAATCCAATAAGTCTTGTAGCATGCGGTGGACATCGTTATTTTCTTACCTTCACTGATGATTTGAGTAGATATAGTGTATATTTGCTTAATGAAACACAAGTCTGAATCGTTTGAAAGGTTCAAGAAAATTCAGAGTGAAGTTTAAGATCGTCGTGACAAGAAGATAAAAATGTCTACGATATGATCGTTGAGATGAATATCTGAGTTGCGAGTTTGGCATACAACTTTAGACAATGTGAAAATTGTTTCACAACTCACGCCACTTGGAACACCATAGTGTGATGGTGTGTCCGAACGTCATAGTCATGCTCTATTGGATATGGTGCATGCTATGATGTCTCTTATCGTTTTGTTACTGTAATTTTGGGGTTATGCATTAGAGACAACTACATTCACTTTAAATAGGGCACCATCTAAATCCATTGAGATGACACCGTGTGAATTATGGTTTGATAGAAACCTAAGCTGCCATTTCTTAATGTTTAGGGCTGCGACGCTTGTGTGGAAAATGTTTTCACCTAATGAGCTCGAACCCAAAAGCGGACAAATGCATCTTCATAGAATAGCCTAAGAACAGTTGGGTGAACCTTCTATCTCAGATCCAAGCATAAAATGTTTGTTGCTAGAATTGGGTCCTTTCTCGAGAAAAAAGATTCTCTTGAAAGAATTGAGTGGGAGGAGGATAGAACTTGATGAGGTTATTGAGTACGACTCCACCAACCGCGTTCTTGTAACGCTTCCGCTTAGCGATCTTCAAAGGTATGAAGATGCAATCTCTCCCCACTCGTTGCTGGTTTCTCCATAGATAGATCTTGGTGACACGTAGGAATTTTTTTGATTTACTACTACATCTCCCAACAGTGGTATCAGAGCTAGGTCTATGCGTAGAATCTATGCACGAGTAGAACACAAGTTGTTGTGGGCGTCGATTTTGTTAATATGCTTACCACTACTAGTCTTATCTTGATTCGGCGGTATTGTGGGATGAAGCGGCCCGGACCGACTTTACACGTACGCTTACGTGAGACTGGTTCCACCGCCTGACATGCACTTGTTGCATAAGGTGGCTAGCAGGTGTCTGTCTCTCCCACCTTAGTCGGATTGGATTCGATGAAAAGGGTCCTTATGAAGGGTAAATAGCAATTGGCATATCACGTTGTGGTTTTGGCGTAGGTAAGAAACGTTCTTGCTAGAAGCGTATAGCAGCCACGTAAAAACTTGCAACTACAAATTAGAGGACGTCTAACTTGTTTTTGCAGCATATGCCTTGTGATGTGATATGGCCAAAGAATGTGATGTGATGCATTGTGATGTATGAGATTGATCATGTTCTTGTAATAGGATTCACGACTTGCATGTCGATGAGTATGACAACGACAGGAGCCATAGGAGTTGTCTTATTTTATTGTATGACCTGCGTGTCAATCATAAACGCCATGTAATTACTTTACTTTATTGCTAAACGTTAGCCATAGTAGTAGAAGTAATAGTTGGTGAGACAACTTCATGAAGACACAATGATGGAGATCATGGTGTCGTGCCGGTGACAGTGATGATCATGGTGCCCCGAAGATGGAGATCAAAGGAGCAAGTTGATATTGGCCATATCATGTCACTATACTGATTGCATGTGATGTTATCATGTTTACATCTTATTTGCTTAGAACGACGATAGTAAATAAGATGATCTCTCAATAAAATTTCAAGAGAAGTGTTCACCCTAACTGTGCACCGTTGCTAAGGATCATCGTTCCGAACCACCACGTGATGATCTCGTGTGATAGGTTCTAACGTTCGCATACAACGGGTGTAAGCCAAATTTACACACGTGGAACACTTAGGTTGGCTTGATGAGCCTAGCATGTACAGACATGACCTCGAAACACGGAAGACCGAAAGGTCTAACATGAGTCGTATAGAAGATACAATCAAAATGGAGATGTTCACCATGGATGACTAGTCCGTCTCACGTGATGATCGGACACGGGCTAGTTGACATGGATCATGTGTCACTTGGATGACTAGAGAGATGTCTATCTAAGTGGGAGTTCATTAAATAATTTGATTATGTGAACTTAATTATCATGAACTTAGTCTAAAAGTATCTTTACAATCTATATTGTAGATCCAATGGCCAATGTGAATGTCACCCTCAATTTCAACACGTTCCTAGAGAAAACCAAGCTAAAAGATGATGGAAGCAACTATTCAGACTGGGTCCGTGGCTTGAGGATCATCGTCATAGCTTCCAAGAAATTGTATGTCCTTGATGCACCACTAGGTGACCCACCCCTTCTCCCAGCAGAGCAAGACATTGCGAACGCTTGGCATTCTCGCTGCGATGATTACTCCCTTGTTCAGTGCGGCATGCTTTATAGTTTAGAACCGGGGCTCCAAAAGCGTTTTGAGCAACACGGAGCATATGAGATGTTCCAAGAGCTGAAACTGGTTTTCTAAGCTCATGCCCGGGTCGAGAGATATGACGTCTTCGACAAGTTCTTCAACTGTAAGATGGAGGAGAATAGTTCTGTCAGTGAGCACATCCTCAAGATGTCTGGGCTACACAACCGCTTGACTCAACTGGGAGTTAATCTCCCGAATGACTCGGTCATTGATAGAATCCTCCAGTCACTTCCACCTAGCTACAAGAGCTTTGTGATGAACTACAACATGCAAGGGATGGAGAAGTCCATTCCTGAGTTGTACTCGATGCTGAAATCAACAGAGGTCGAGATCAAAAAGGAGCATCAAGTGTTGATGGTAAATAAGACCACTAGTTTCAAGAAAGGCAAGGGTAAGAAGAACTTCAAGAAGGACGGCAAAGCTGTTGCCGCGCCCGGTAAGGAAGTTGCCGGGAAGAAGAAGAACAAGCATGGACCCAAGCCTGAGACTGAGTGCTTTTATTGCAAGGGTACCGGTCACTGGAAGCGGAACTATCCCAAGTACTTAGCAGATAAGAAGGACGGCAACATTAAAGGTATATGTGATATACTTGTTATTGATGTGTACCTAACCAACGCTCGTAGTAGCTCCTAGGTATTTGATACCGGTGCAGTTTCTCACATTTGTAACTCCAAGCAGGAGTTGCGGAATAAGCGGAGGCTGGCAAAGGACGAGGTGACGATGCGCGTCGGGAATGGTTCCAAGGTCGATGTGATCGCCGTCGGCACGCTACCTCTACATCTTCCTTCGGGATTAGTGTTAAACCTTAATAATTGTTATTTAGTACCAGCTTTGAGCATGAACATTGTATCTGGATCTCGCTTGATGCGAGATGGCTACTCATTTAAATATGAGAATAATGGTTGTTCTATTTATATGAGAGAAATGTTTTATGGTCATGCCCCTCTGGTCAATGGTTTATTTTTGATGAATCTCGAACGTGGATGTTACACATGTCCATAGTGTGAGTACCAAAAAGTGTAAGGTTGATAACGATAGTCCCACTTACATGTGGCACTGCCGCCTTAGTCATATTGGTGTCAAACGCATGAAGAAGCTCCATACTGATGGACTTTTGGAGTCTCTTGATTTCGAATCATTTGACACGTGCGAACCATGCCTCATGAGCAAGATGACCAAGACTCCGTTCTCCAAAACAATGGAGTGAGCAACTGACTTGTTGGAAATAATACATACCGATGTATGCGGTCCAATGAGTGTCGAGGCTCGTGGTGGCTACCGTTATGTTCTCACCCTCACTGATGACTTGGTAGATATGGGCATGTCTACTTAATGAAACATAAGTCTGAAACTTTTGAAAGGTTCAAGGAATTTCAGAGTGAGGTAGAGAATCAACGTGACAGGAAAATAAACTGCCTACGATCTGATCATGGCGGAGAATATTTAAGTCACGAGTTTGGCACGCACCTAAGGAAATGTGGAATTGTTTCACAACTCATGCCGCCTGGCACACCTTAGCGAAATGGTGTGTCTGAACGTCGTAATCGCACTCCATTAGATATGGTACGATCTATGATGTCTCTTACCGACTTACCGCTACCATTTTGGGGATATGCATTAGAGACTGCCGCATTCACTTTAAATAGGGCACCGTCAAAATCCGTTGAGATGACACTATATGAATTATGGTTTGGAAAGAAACCTAAGTTGTCATTTCTAAAAGTTTGGGGATGCGATGCTTATGTGAAGAAACGTCAACCTGAGAAGCTCGAACCCAAAGCGGAAAAGTGCGTCTTCATAGGATATCCCAAAGAGACTATTGGGTATACCTTATACCTACAATCCGAGGGCAAAGTCTTTGTTGCCAAGAATGGTTCCTTTCTCTCGAAAGAGTTTCTCTCGAAAGAAGTAAGTGGGAGGAAAATAGAACTTGATGAGGTAATTGTACCTCCACTCGAACCGAAGAGTAGCACAGCACATGAAGTTGTTTCTGTGGAGCCTGCATCGGCTGGAGAGGAAGTTAATGATGATGATCATGAAACTTTAGATCAAGTTACTGTTGAATGTCGAAGGTCCACTAGGACACGTTCCGCACCAGAGTGGTACGGCAACCCTGTCCTGAAGATCATGTTGTTGGACAACGGTGAACCTTCAAACTATGAAGAAGCAATGGCGGGACCGGATTCCAACAAATGGCTTGAGGCCATGAAATCCGAGATAGGATCCATGTATGAGAACAAAGTATGGACTTTGGTGGACTTGCCTGATGATAAGCGAGCCATTGAAAAAAATGGATCTTTAAGAAGAAGACTGACGCGGATGGTAATGTAACCGTCTATAAGGCTTCGACTTGTCGCTAAGGGTTATCGACAAGTTCATGGAATTGAATACAATGAGACTTTCTCACCCGTAGCGATGCTGAAGTCTGTCCGAATCATGTTAGCAATTGCCGCATTTTATGATTATGAGATCTGGAAAATGGACGTCAAAACGGTATTCCTTAATGGTTTCCTTAAGGAAGAACTGTATATGATGCAGCCGGAAGGTTTTGTCGATCCTAAAGATGCTAACAAGGTATGCAAGCTCCAGCACTCCATCTATGGGCTGGTGCAAGCATCTCGGAGTTGGAACATTCGCTTTAATGAAGTGATTAAAGCGTTTGGGTTTGTACAGGTTTATGGAGAACCCTGTATTTACAAGAAAGTGAGTGGGAGCTCTGTAGCATTTCTCATATTATATGTGGATGACATACTGATAATGGGAAATGATATAGAACTTTTGGAAAGTGTAAAGGCCTACTTGAATAAATGTTTTTCAATGAAGGACCTTGGAGAAGCTACTTACATATTAGGCATCAAGATGTATAGAGATAGATCAAGACATCTCATTGGTCTTTCACAAAGCACATACCTTAACAAGATATTGAAGAAGTTCAATATGGATCAGTCCAAGAAGGGGTTCTTGCCTGTGTTACAAGGTGTGAGATTGAGTACGACTCAATGCCCGACCATGGCAAAGGATAGAGAAGAGATGATTGTCACCCCCTATGCTTCAGCCATAGGCTCTATTATCTATGCCATGCTGTGTACCAGACCTGATGAGAACCTTGCCATAAGTTTGGTAGGGAGGTACCAAAGTGATCCCGGAGCGGAACACTGGACAGCGGTCAAGAATATCTTGAAGTACCTGAAAAGGACAAAGGACATGTTTCTCGTATATGGAGGTGCCGAAGAGCTCGTCGTAAAGGGTTACGTTAATGCTAGCTTCGACACAGATCTGGATGACTCCAAGTCGCAATCCGGATACGTGTATGTTTTGAACGGAGAGACAGTCAACTGGTGCAACATCAATCAAAGCGTCGTGGCGGCATCTACATGTGAAGCGGAGTACATAGCTGCTTCAGAAGCAACAAAGGAAGGAGTCTAGATGAAGGAGTTCATCACCGACCTAGGAGTAATTCCAAGTGCGCCGGGCCCGATGACTCTATTCTGTGACAACACTGGAGCTATTGCCCTTGCGAAGGAGCCCAGGTTTCACAAGAAGACAAGACACATCAAGCGCCGCTTCAATTCCATATGTGATTACATTTAGGAGGGAGATATAGATATTTGTAAAGTGCATACGGATCTGAATGTCGCAGATCCGTTGACTAAACCTCTCTCACGAGCAAAACATGATCAACGCCAGAAAGCTATGGGTGTTCGATTCATCACAATGTAACTAGATTATTGAGTCTAGTGCAAGTGGGAGACTGTTGGAAATATGCCCTAGAGGCAATAATAAAATGGTTATTATTGTATTTCCTAGTTCATGATAATTGTCTATTGTTCATGCTATAATTGTGTTAACCGGAAACAGTAATACATGTGTGAATGCATAGACCACAACATGTCCCTAGTGAGCCTCTAGTTGACTAGCTCGTTGATCAATAGATGGTCACGGTTTCATGACCATGGACATTGGATGTCATTGATAACGAGATCATATCATTAGGAGAATGATGTGATGGACAAGACCCAATCCTAAGCATAGCACAAGATCATGTAGTTCGTCTGCTAAAGCTTTTCAATGTCAAGTATCGTTTCCTTAGACCATGAGATTATGCAACTCACGGATACCGTAGGAATGCTTTGGGTGTGCCAAACGTCACAACGTAACTGGGTGGCTATAAAGGTGCACTACGGGTATCTCCAAAGGTGTCTGTTGGGTTGACACGAATCGAGACTGGGATTTGTCACTCCATGTGACAGAGAGGTATCTCTGGGCCCACTCGGTAAGACATCATCATAATGAGCTCAATGTGACTAAGGAGTTAGCCACGGGATGATGTATTACAGAACGAGTAAAGAGACTTGCCGGTAACAAGATTGAACAAGGTATAGAGATATCGACGATCGAATCTCGGGCAAGTATCATACCGATAGACAAAGGGAATTGTATACGAGATTGATTGAATCCCCGAAATCATGGTTCATCCGATGAGATCATCGTGGAGCATGTGGGAGCCAACATGGGTATGCAGATCCCTCTGTTGGTTATTGACCGGAGAGGTGTCTCGGTCATGTCTACATGTCTCCCGAACCCGTAGGGTCTACACACTTAAGGTTCGATGACGCTAGGGTTATAGGGAAATGGTATACGTGCTTACCAAAGGTTGCCCGGAGTCCCGGATGAGATCCCGGACATCACGAGGATCTCTGGAATGGTCCGGAGGTAAAGATTGATATATAAGAAGTCCAGTTTTGGTCACCGGAAAGTTTTCGGGCTCATCGGTAGTGTATCGGGAGTGCCGGGAGGGTGCCGGAGGACCCCCGGGAGGGGTGTGACGACCATAGGACTTCGTGGGCCCTTAGAGGAGGTGTACCAGACCTTATTGGACTGTCCAAGACCTTCTAGAAAGGCCCATGCGGCTGGAGATCAAGAGATAGGGCTGGAAAGATTTAAAAGGAGGAGATCCACCTCCCACAAGGTGGACTCTCCCCCTAGTTCGGACGAACCTCTCCTCCTTGGAGGAGGCCAAGGCAGCCCTCCCTCTCCCTCCTCCTATATATATGCAAGGGTTTTGGCTGATTTGATACACGACTTCTCTCTCTCTCTCGGCGCAGCCCTACCCTTCCTCTTCCTCGTTCTCCGTAGCGCTTGGCGAAGCCCTGCCGGAGTTCACGTAGCTCCACCGTCACCACGCCATTGTGCTGCCGGAGCTCTTCCTCAACCTCTCCTTCCTCCTTGCTGGATCAAGGCGTAGGAGACGTCATCGGGCTGCACGTGTGTTGAATGCGGAGGCGCCATTGTTTGGCGCTGAGATCAGAATCCACCGCGATCTGAATCGCTGCGAGTACGACTCCACCAACCGCGTTCTTCTAACGCTTCCGCTTAGCGATTTTCAAAGGTATGAAGATGCAATCTCTCCCCACTCGTTGCTAGTTTCTCCATAGATAGATCTTGGTGATACGTAGGAATTTTTTTGATTTACTACTACATCTCCCAACAGTTTCTGTGCAAAATGGGCCTTCACTTCGGCTTTACTGATGTCAGTGCTTTCTTCGTCAGTCCTTTCATATGGTAACTTTGTAACAGGCTTGAGGCTTGGACCAAATTTGTATTTTTTCCCCGCCTATTGTCCTGCTAGCTGCCGGAGTGGCAGCGGCGTCTCTCTTCCGTCGTGGCTGACGCTTCAGAGGAGGCATAGTTTCTTAACGCCTCAGAGGAGGAGGAGGAGGCTGAGTGGCCTGACACGCCGGAGTAGGCGAAGGAGGAGGTGGAGTGTCCTCACGCACCAGAAGAGGCAGAATGCTTAGACACGCCGGAGTAGGCGAAGGAGGAGGCGGATTGCCCTCACGCGCCGGATGAGCCATAGAAGGAGGCAAAGTGCCCTAATCACTCGTCGTCGTCGGAGGAGGATGAGGAGGAGGAGGCGGAGTGCCCTGATGCGCCGGAGGAGGAGGAGGAGATAGAGGCGTAGTTTGGAAGCTTGATGTACTCCTTCCGCCATAGACATGTACTCCTCAGAGCATGAACCAGCTTCTTCTCCCCTTCACATGTATGTTGGTCAAGCTCGAGCTCATCAAATCCCTCCATTACTTCATCCACCATCACAACAGCATAGCCATGTGGAATCGGAAGGCAGTGAAAAGTTCCGTTGGGTTGATGAGGTGCAACAGAGCCGAGAGCCACCTTGAAAGTGAGGTTCCGGAATTTTGTCCAAAGCTCGCAATGTTGAACCTCCGTGATAGTATCCACGGGGTAGCTAGGATCTGTGAAGTCAGGCTGAACGAGCTCCGTGGAAGCCATGCTACTTCTTCGCTGAGATGGCGGGGTAGCTTCGTGACACTGAGATGGTTGGTCGGTAGCTCGCTGGCTCTCAAGTTCCTCTATCTTTTCTAGTCTTGCATTAAGCTTCTACATGTCGCTCAGCTCTGCTTTCCTCTTTCTCTGCCGGCTTCTGTAACCGCCTGCTTCGTCAAACCCAACCTTCCACGGAACGGAGCTTGGTGTGCCTCGTGTTCGTCCAGGGTGCTTAGGATTCCCGAGGTCCTCAGTCAACTCATCCCTTCCTGTGTTGCGGTGATATACTTATGAAGCCTCTTGACGGGTATTGCAAGTTGCTCGTTCTTCCAACAACACTTCCCTGTTTCAGGGTCCAAACTTCCCCCAACCCCGAAGAACCAAGTCCTTGAACGGTCTGTCCAGTTGAATGTCTCTGGTTTGACCCCTTTAGCAAGCAGGTCATTCTCAGCTTTGTCCCACAACGGCCGGGCTTTGAGGTAGCCACCTGACCCCGTGTGATGGTGATACTGCTTCTTTGCAGCATTGTTCTTGTTTGTCTCAGACATTTTCTTACTCTTCTCCAATGTCTTGTAGGCCACAAATTCGGGCCAGTAATCTCTTATCTTCTCAAATCGACCGATGAATTCTGGAGTCTTCCCTTTGTCGACAAACTTTGATTTCAACTCATTCTTCCACCTCCTAAATAGATCTGCCATCTTCTTAAGAGCACACGCCTTGACCAATGGCTCTATAACTGGGTTATTCGGATCCTCCTCTAGCGGTAGGGTGATATTTGCCTTCAGCGAGGTCCAAAGATCATCTTTCTGTCTATCGGTGACATAAGAAATTTTAGGGTTGTTGTCCTTAGGCTTATTCCATTGGTTGATTTTGATCGGGATGTTGTCCCTAACAATAGCTCCGCACTGAGCAGCAAATGCGTCCTTGGTCTGCTTTGGTTCAATCGGTAGGCCATCGTCCGCGAGTGCTGTGATCGTGAACCTTTCTTCCTTGCCCAACCTTCTCTTCGAGCCTCATCTTGTTACCGAAGTTTGGCTTGATCCAGAGGGCTATAAAAGAAGAAATAAGAGTTAATATATGTACATACCAAAACAATTAATGCATCAATTAGCTAGTCATCACATGCTTAATTAATATATATACCTCACCGGACTTTGCAACATCTCCCTCCTCCGTTTGGTCATCGGAGCCGTCACCATGGTCTCCTTCTTCCTCGGGCACTCGATGACCGGAGCCATCATGATCATGTCCTTCCTCCTCCATTGTTCGATCACTGGAGCACTAATCCTCTCCTTCAAGACCATCGGTGTCATTGATAAATGACAAGACAACATCAAGACCGCCTCAGATTATGTCCCCCAACAACTGTTCTTGTTCCAAGTCTCTTTGATCCATAGTTTCTGCAAATATTAAAACATGGCAATTAATATACTTCTCTACAGTTTGGGGTGGCCTCGACAACACTTCTAGGGTTAGGGGTGGCCCTCGACGCTTCTAGGGTTTGGTCGGGCGAGAGGGGATTCTCTTAACCTTTTAGGGATTTAACAAAATGGTGCCATTCTGGATGTGTAGAAAATGGTCCATATTTTTCTTGATCTCATCTACCCTTCTATATGTCACGTTGTCTAGTGTCAAAGGATTCAAGAAAACCACGGCTTCATCATTAGCCGGAAGTAACAGACGCATAATGGTACGAAGCTCTCCAAAATTGTTTTGGAACGGAGTCCCAGATAGGATAATTAGCTTTTTGGTACAAAGTTCAGCAAGAGCCTTCTGAATATCGCTATTTGGAAGGTCGATGCTGAAATTCGTACCAAAAAGCGAATTATTCTATCCGGAACTCCGTTTCAAAACAACTTTGAAGAGCTTCGTTGCATCATACGCCGGTCACTTCCGGCTAATGATGAAGCCATGGATTTATTCAATACTTTGACACACAACATGACATATGGAAGAATATATATATATATATATATAGACGGGATCGGAAAAAAATTGGATCAACTTGTGCACACCCATAATGGGGGCATTCTTGATAAATCTATGTTACCGGAGTTTTCTATATGAACATAAAAAATTCCACATGACAACAGCGCTCACCCCTCATGTCCGACGTTCGACATCCCCCCTCATATCGAAGTTATCGGGGAGGGGGGTACACGACAACGACGCTCACCCCTCATGTCCGACGTCCGGCGTCCCCCCTCATGTCGAAGTTATCAGGGAGGGGGCAGATGACAACGACGCTCACCCCTCATGCCATGTCCGACGGCCCCCCTCATGTCGAAGTTATCGGGGAGGGGGTAGACGACAACGACGCTCACCCCTCATGTCCGACGTCTGACGTCCATCCTCATGGCATGTCCAACGTCTAGGGTTTGGGGTGGCCTCGACAACGCTCTTTTAACTCCTTTAACAAAAAAATACTACCTATCACATCTCATTCCCGGTTTGGGTGGACTCGAGAGTTTTCTATGAACAAAAAAAGTTCTTTGCATATTCTTTCTTTCTTAAATGTAACTTTTGCATATATATATATGAACATACATACACTATTTTTTTCTAAAAATGGACATATGAACATATAGAGAGAACATGCATACATAAAACTTTTCTAAAAATGTAACTTTTGCATATATGAACATATACAGAGAACATACATACATTTTTCTAAAAATGCAAAAAAATCATCATATGAACAAAAAAAATATGAACAAAAAAGGCATAGATCATCTATCATCAACATCATCATATCTATCATCAACATCATCTAGCTAACAATCATCAACATCATCATATCTAACAATCATATGAACAGAAAAATGTATATGAATAGGGGAGGAGGACAGAGAGGAAAGGGGGCCGGACGGACTGTAGCGCGGGGGCGGCGCGGACCGTCAGCGAGGGCTCGGGGCACAGTGACAGCATTGGGGGCGGTGACGGTGTCGGGGGTAGCGATGGTGAGGGCTCGGGGTAGGGGCTCGGCGACGGCGATGGCAGGGCAGGGGCAGCCTGGCGGCAGCGTCGGAGAGATCTAAGAACTGAATGGAAATTTTTCACAAGTGCTGCTTATATAGATGTAGCATTGGTCCCGGTTTGTGGCACCAACCGGGACCAATCCACCCCTTTGGTCCCGGTTGGTGCCACCAACCGGGACCAAAGCCCTGTTTTCAGCACCCAAAGGGCAGGAAACAAGGACCTTTGGTCCCACTTGGTGCCACCAACCAAGACCAAGGGTGCATTGGTCCCAGTTCGTGCCACAAACCGGGACCAATGGGTGGTGCTGCCCGGGGCCAAATATTTAGTCCCACCTCGCTAGCCGAGAGAGCTCGAGAGTGGTTTATAAGCGTTGCTGCGCACACCCTCTCAAGCTCCTCTCAACTACAGGCTTCCGGTCCTAATCTGTCATTGCCTGTGGGCCTATTGGGCCTTCTGCGGGCCTGAATCCTGGCCCAACGAGCTGGTTGGGTTTCTAGTCGTATTCAGGCCGTGGTGGCCCTGTAGGTGGCATTTTTTTTAAAAAATCCAGTGTATTTTTTGCTTTATTTATTTTTATTTTTTTCCTACTTACTATTTTTCACTGATTGTTTTTTGCTTCTAGGTCACAAAAATATTAAACTTTCTATTAGTGCCATTAGTTTTCAAATTTGAATAGTTTAAATTTGAATTTTTGAAATTTGTGCGAATCACTAGTTTGTGAATAACTTTACCCAAAAAATAGCTTTTTGAGTGATTCCTTTTCTTGCTATTGAATATTACTGTGGTTTATCATTATATTCAATTTGGTAAGTTTTAGGTTATTTTAAATGTCCATTTTAATCAGAAACAGATTTAGTTATTTTAGTTTGCTATTAAAGTTTCTAAAAAAATCTCTATGAAAATTCTTTTTGCTGTTAATGTTTCGAACAAAAAATACTTTGATAATTTTAGTTGCATAAATTAGAGTTTCATAAAAGTTTTCTAGTTCATTCTTTTTGCTATTAGTTCATTCTTTGAGCTAAATGACCCTGAAATTGAAAAGCACTACAAATGAACTCTGAAAAGGTTGAAAGTAGGCATGGCATCATCATTTCACCCACATAGCATGTGCTAAAAAGTTGAGAGGGTTACACAGAAAACTGGATGCACTTCGTGTACAAAATGGACAATCTCTTTCGAAGTATTAGGGTTTTGGACGAAAACTCATCTGTTACAAAGGGATTTCATTTTTTGAACTTATTTGAACTCCAGACTTTTTGTGTGTTCAAAATGCACCATTCAAAGCCACAACATCAATTTTCAACCCTTTCTGACTTCATTTGGTATTTTTCATGCATTTATTGATTTTTTGAGCTAAATGATCCTGAAATTGAAAAGTACTACAAATGAACTCTAAAAAGGTTCAAAGTTGGCATGTTATCATCATTTCACACACATAGCATGTTATAAAAATGTTGAGAGGGTTACGACAAAAACTGTATGCACTTCATGTACAAAATGGACAATCCCTGTCGAAGTGTGCGGATTTCGGACGAAAACTCATCTGTTACAAAGGGATTTCATTTTTTGAACTTATTTGAACTCCAGACTTTTTGTGTGTTCAAAATGCATCATTCTAAGCCACATCATAAATTTTCAACCCTTTCTGACTTCATTTGGTATTTTTCATGCATTTACTAATTTTTTTTTGAGCTAAATGATCCTGAAATTGAAAAGCACTACAAATGAACTCTGAAAAGGTTGAACGTTGGCATGGTATCGTCATTTCACCCACATAGCATGTTATAAAAAGTTGAGAGGGTTACGACAAAGACTGGATGCACTTTGTGTACAAAATGGACAATCTCTTTCGAAGTGTCAGGGTTGCGGATGAAAACTCATCTGTTACAAAGGGATTTCATTTTTTGAACTTATTTGAACTCCAGACTTTTTGTGTGTTCAAAATGAACCATTCAAAGCCACATCATCAATTTTCAACCCTTTGTGACTTCATCTGGTATTTTTCTTGCATTTACTGATTTTTTGAGCTAAATGACTCGGAAATTGAAAAGCACTATAAATGAACTCTGAAAAGGTTGAAAGTTGGCATGGTATAATCATTTCACCCACATAGCATGTTATAAAAAGTTGAGAGGGTTACGACAAAAACTGGATGCACTTCGTGTACAAAACGGACAATCTCTTTCGTCACGTGCATCACGTCGATTGCAGAGCAAACCTCTAGGTCTTTCTAATAGGGTAGATCCCAAAATAAATACATACAGTTCATACATAGTTCTCATTATTGAACAGCATATAGCTCTCTAGAGCATCTAATTAAAACATACATTGAAGCTATGTAAAAAATTTAAATGCAACAACAAATGCGATCATAACCGCTACTAAGGTACCAATTGATCCAACGGCATAATGATACCAAGCCTCAGTATGAATGGCATATTTTCTAATCTTTCTAATCTTCAAGCGCATTGCATCCATCTTTATCTTGTGATCGTCGATGACATCAGCAACATTCAACTCCAACTTCATCTTCTCCTCTTCAACTGTTTGTAATTTTTCTTTCAAGTCATTGTTTTCTTTTTCAACCAAATTTAACTTCTCGACAAGAATTTCTATGTGGGTTGGAATTTCTGGTTCACATACCTCCTAGATTAAAAAATCTATGTCACATTGGTCGGCATAATTGTCATAAACACCAAATAAAACAAATAGTTATAAAAGATAATATATACCACATCTGAATCATAGACAGGACGAGGGCCGACGGAGGTGGATACCAAAACCATCGCACTATATAATAACAAACAATAATAAAAGTAAGAAAATTACACAAGTATCTATCTAAATAATACAAGTAAGAACTTTTTTCTTTTAGAAAGAATATAAGAAGAAGAGGCTAACCACGGTGGTGCCGGCGCCGAGATGGGCGCGGGCGATCGACGGCGGTGAGGACGGGGACGGGACAAGACGGACCGCCAAACCTAGACAAATCTTGAGAAAAATGGAGCTTGGACAAGGAGCTCCTAGAGGAGAAAGCTTAAGTGTGTCTTGAGAATTTCATCGAACACCTCATGTGCATGCTAGAGCACCACAATTAGCTCTCTCGCGACCGGCCAAAAAAAACAGAGCAGTGCAATGGTCTGGTCTCGGGCGGGGGGGGGGGTATATAGGCCAACCATTGGTCCCAGTTTCTGGCTGGAACCGGGACTAAAGGACCACATTTGGTACCGGTTTCAGCCACAAACCGGGACCAATGGTTGTGGGCCAGGAGCGAGGCCCATTGGTCCCGGTTCGTGTCTGGAACCGGGACCAAAGGGTTCAGATGATCCGAGACCAATGGCCCACGAGGCCCGGCCGGTGCCCTGGCCTCACGAACCTGGACCGATGCCCCCATGGGTCCCAGTTCATGAGTGAACCGGGATTAATGGGCTTTCAGGCCTGGACCAAAGCCCTATTTTCTACTAGTGTAATCCTACTAGGATTGGAAGAGGACTCCTCCTCTCCTCCTTGCGCCAAGGCCAAGGGCTGGCCCCTTGTGCGCCAAGCCTCCTCCCTCCCTCCTCCTATATATACTAGAGGTTTTGAGGGTTTTGAGACATAGAAATCAGCCACGTGCTACCCTCTCAACTAGATCGTAGTTCGTCCCCTAGATAGGTTTCAACGGTGCTTAGGCAAAGCCCTGCTGGAATAGCTCCACCACCATTGTCGCAACAACGTCGCGCTACCGAAGAACTCGTCCAACTCTCCGCTCCCTCTTGCTCGACCAAGAAGGCGGAGATCATCATCGAGCTGTACGTGTGCTAAACACGGAGGTGCCGTCCGTTCGGCGCTAGATCGGAAGGATCGTGATCAAGATCGCGAGACAATCGTGATTCGATCATGGGACGGATCGTGATGGGATCACAGGCGGATCGTGATTGGATCGCGAGATGGATCGTGATGGGATCGTGGGACGCTCGGCGATTTGGATCGCGAAGATGTTCGACTACATCAACTGCGTTTCTTAACGCTTCCCGCTTAGCGATCTACAAGGGTATGTAGATCCACTCTCCCTCTTGTAGATGCTCATCACCATGGATAGATCTTGCGTGTGCGTAGGAAATTTTTGTTTCCCATGCAACGTTCCCCAACAGTGGCATCATGAGCTAGGTCTATGTGTAGATGAGATCTCGAGTAGAACACAAAGGAGTTTGTGGGTGTTGATGCTTAGATTGCTTCCTCCCTTGGTCGTGTTTTGGTTCAGCGGTATTGTGGGATGAAGCGGCCGGGACCAATCTTACTTGTACGCTTACAAGAGACCGGTTCCACCGACTGACGTGTAACTTTGTTGCACAAAGATGGCTAGCGGGCGTCTGTTTCTCCTACTTTGGTTGGATCGGATTCGACAAAGGCGGTCCTTGAAAAGGTTGAAAAACAACTTATGTATCACCGTTATGGTTTTTTCATAGGTGAGAACTGTTCTTGCTAGATACCCATAACAGCCACGTAAAACATGCAACAACAATTAGAGGACGCCTAACTTGTTTTTGCAGGGTATGTTGTGATGTGATATGGCCAATTACATGATGAGATATATGTGATGTATGAGATGATCATGTTTTGTATAAAATATTACGACTTGCATGTCGATGAGTACGGCAACCAGCAGGAGCCATAGGGTTGTCTTTAATTATTGTATGATCTGCGTGTCAATCATTAAGCGCTATGTACTGCTTTACTTTATCGCTAAATGGTAGCAATAGTAGTAAAAGCATGATGGGCGCGACAACCCCGATGGCGACACGTTGGTGGGGATCAAGATGATGGGGATCATGGTGTCATGCCGGTGACGATGTAGATCATGTTGGTGCTTTAAGGATGGAGATCAAAAGCACAAGTTCATGGCCATATCATGTCACTTATGATTTGCATGTGATGTTAATCCTTTTATGCACCTTGTTTTGCTTAGGACGATGGTAGCATTATAAGGTGATCCCTCACTAAAATTTCAAGATCAATTGTGTTCTCCCTGAGTGTGCACCATTGCGAAAGTTCATCATGTCGAGCCACCACGTGATGATCAGGTGTGATAGACTCTACGTTCACATACAATGGGTGCAAGCCAGTGTTGCACGTGCAGAACACTCGGGTTAAACTTGACGAGCCTAGCATGTACAGACATGGCCTCGGAACACAAGAGACCGAAAGGTCGAACATGAGTCATATAGTAGATATGATCAACATGATGATGTTCACCATTGAAGTCACCTCAAGTCACATGATGATCGGACTTGAGTTGGTGTATTTGGATCATGTATCACTCGAATGACCGAACGGATGTCAATTTGAGTGGGAGTTCTTAAGTAATATGATTAATTGAACTCATTATCATGAACATAGTCAGTAGTGTCTTTGCAAATTATGTTGTAGATTACTAGCTCACGTTGTAGCTCCCTTGATTTTTTATATGTTCCTAGAGAAATAGAGTTGAAAGATGATGGTAGCAATATTGCGGACTGGGTCCGTGATCTGTGGATTGTCCTCATTGCTGCACAAAATGCTTATGTCCTTAATGCACCGCTCGATGTGCCACACCCTCTAGCGTTGTCTGTAGATGTTGTGAACATATGACAGGCACGTTCCGATGACTACTTGATAGTTTAGTGTGTCATGCATTACGACTTAGAATTGAGGCTCCAAAACATATTGAACGTCACGGAACATATGAGATGTTCTAAAGAGCTGAAATTGGGATCTCAGGCTCGTGCCCGTGTTGTGAGATATGAGATCTCAAACAAGATTCTTTGCCCGCAAGATGAAGGAGAATAGGCCAATCATTGAGCATGTGCTCAAATTGTCTGGGTGCTACAATCGCTTGAATCGAGTGGGAGTTGATCTTCCAGATAAGAAAGTGATTGATATAGTTTTCCATGTCACTGTCACTAAGCTACTAGAGCTTCGTGCTGAACTATAAAATGCCAGGGATGGAAATAATGATCCCTGAGCTGTTCGTGATGTTTGACACCGCGAAGGTAGAAATCAAGACGGAGCATCAAGTGTTGATGGTTAGTAAAACCACTAGTTTCGAGAAGGGCAAGGGCAAGGAGGGAAACTTCATGGATGGCAAGTCAGTTGCTGCTCCAGTGAAGCAACCCAAAGTTGAACCCAACCCCGATACTAAGTGCTTCTATTATGAGGAGAGCGGTCCCTGAAGCAGAACAACCCTAGATACTTGGTAGATAAGAAGGCTGGCAACATCGACAGAAGTATATTTGATATACGTGTTATTGATGTGTACCTTGCTAGTAGTCCTAGTAGCACCTGGGTATTGGATATCGGTTCAGTTGCTAAATGTTAGTAACTCGAAATAAAATCTACAGAATAAACGGAGACTAGCTAAGTGTGAGGTGACGATGTGTGTTGGAAATGTTTCCAAGGTTGATGTGATCAACATCGCACGCTCTCTATACCTTCGGGATTAGTGACAAACCTAAATAAATGTTATTTGGTGGTTGCGTTAAGCATGAACATGATTAGATCGTGTTTATTACAATATGGTTATTCATTTAAGTGGGAGAATAATGGTTATTCTGTTTACATGAATAATACCTTCAATGGTCATGCACCCAATGGGAATGGTTTGTTTAGTCTTGATCGTAGTAATACACATGTTCATAACATTGATGCCAAAAGATGCAAAGTTAATAATGATAGTACCACATACCTGTGGCACTGCCGCTAAATGTCATATTGGTATAAATCGCATGAAGAAACTCCATGCTGATGGATATTTGGACTCATTCGGTTTTGAATCGGTTGAGACATGCGGACCATGCCTCTTGGGCAAGATGACTAATGACCCCGTTTTCAGTATGATGGAGCGGGCTAGTAACTTATTGGAAATAATACATGTTGATGTATGCGATCCAATGAGTGTTGTATCGTGCATTGGATATCTTTATTTTTCTTACCTTCACTGATGATATGAGTATATATGAGTATATTTTCTTAATGAAACACAAGTCTGAAACATTTGAAAAGTTCAAACATATTCAGAGTGAAGTTTAAATATCATCGTGAAAAGAAGATAAAAATGTCTATGATATGATCGTGGAGGTGAATATCTGAGTTACGAGTTTGGCATACAGCTTTAGACAATGTGAAAGTTGTTTCACAACTCACGCCACCTGGAACACCATAGTGTGATGGTGTGTTCGAACGTCATAGTCGTGCTCTATTGGATATGGTGCATACTATGATGTCTCTTATCGTTTTGCCACTATCGTTTTGGGGCTATGCATTAGAGACAATTACATTCACTTTAAATAGGGCACCGTCTAAATCCATTGAGATAACACCGTATGAATTATGTTTTGATAGAAACGTAAGCTGTCATTTCTTAATGTTTGGGGCTGCGACGCTTATGTGAAAAAAGGTTTTCACCTAATGAGCTCGAACCCAAAGCGGACAAATGCATCTTCATGGAATACCCTAAGAACCGTTGGATATACCTTCTATCTCAGATCCGAGCATAAAAAGTGTTTGTTGCTAAAACGGGTTCTTTCTCGAGAAAGAGTTTCTCTCGAAATAAATGAGTGGGAGGAAAATAGAACATGATGAGGTTGTTGAACCTTTGTTTCAACCATAGAGTAACGCAACACGGAAATATGTTTCTATGGAGCCTACGTCAGTTGAAGAGCAAGTTAATGATGATGATCATGAAGCTTCGGATCAAGTTACTATCGAACCTCGTAGGTCGACAAGGACGCGTACTACTCTTGAGTGGTATGGCAACCCTGTCTTAGAGGTCATGTCGTTAGACAACGATGAACCTACGAACTATGGAGAAGCGATGATGGGCCCGGATTCCGAAAATGGTTAGAGGCCATGAAATCCGAGAAAGGATCCATGCATGAAAACCAATTATAGACTTTGGTAGACTTGCTCGTTGCACGACAGGTCGTTGAGTACAAATGGACCTTTAAGATCAAGACAGACACTGATGGTAAATGACACCATTTATAAAGCTTGACTCGGCGCAAAAAAGTTTCCGACAAGTTCAAGGAGTTGACTGCGATGAGACTTTCTTACTAGTAGCGATGCTAAAGTCTGTTTGAATTATGTTAGCAGTTGCTGCATTTTTCAATTATGAAATATGGCAGATAAATGTCAAAACATCGTTTCCTTAACGGTTTACTTGAGGAAAGGTTGTATTTGATACAACCAGAAGGTTTTGTCAGTCCTAAGGATACTAAAAGGTGTGAGAGCTCGAGCAATCCTTCTATGGGTTGGAGCAAGCATCTCGGAGTTGGAATATACGCTTTGATGAGGTTATCAAAGTTTTTGAGTCTATACAAAGTTTATGAGAAACTTGTATTTACAATAAAGTGAGTGGGAGCACTATAAATTTCTGATAAGCATATGTGGATGACATATTGTTGATCAGAAATGATGTAGAGTTTCTGGAAATCATAAAGGGTTGTTTGAAAAGAGTTTTTCAAAGTAAGACCTGGATAAAGCTACTTAATCGTTTGACATCGAGATCTATAGATATAGATCAAGACGCCTGATGAGACTTTCAATGAGTACATACCTTGATAAGATTTTGGAAGAGTTCAAAATGGATCAGTCAAAGAAAGAGGTCTTTCCTGATTTGTAAGGTGTGAATTTGAGTGATACTTAAAGCTCGACCATGGCAGAAGACAGAGAAAGGATGAAGGTTGTCCCCTGTGCCTTATCCATAGGCTCTGTATAGTATGCCATGCTGTGTACCGCACCTGTGTGTGCCTTGCCATGAGTCCGTCAAGGGGTACAAAAGTGATCCAAGAGTGCATCACTGGACAGAGGTCAAAATTATCCTTAGTTACTAAAGGACTAAGGAGATGTTTCTCGATTGTGGAGGTGATAAAGATTTCGTCGTAAAGATTTACGTCGATGCAATCTTTAACACCAATCCGGATGATTCTTAGTAGCAATCCGGATACGTATAGTGGAGCAACCATTTGGAATAGGTCCAAGTGTAGTGTGGTAGCAGTGTTTACAGTATGACATAGAGATTTGCAAACCACACACGGATCTGAATGTCGCAGACCCGTTGACTAAAAGACCTCTCTCACATGCAAAGCATGATCGAGCCCCAGAACTCATTGGGTGTTAGATTCATAACAATGTGAATCACATGGTGATGTGAACTAGATTATTGACTCTAGTGCAAGTGGGAGACTGTTGGAAATATGCCCTTGAGGCAATAGTAAATTAGTTGTTATCATATTTCCTTGTTCATGATAATCGTTTATTATCCATGCTAGAATTGTATTGATCGGAAACTCAGATACATGTGTGGATACATAGACAACACCATGTCCCTAGTATGCATCTGATGGACTAGCTCGTTGATCAAAGATGGTTAAGGTTTCCTAGCAATGGACATGAGATGTCATTTGATAACGGGATCACATCATTAGGAGAATGATGTGATGGACAAGACCCAAACTATAAACGTAGCATATGATCGTGTCATTTTATTGCTACGGTTTTCTGCATGTCAAGTATCTATTCCTATGACCATGAGATCATGCAACTCACTGACACCGGAGGAGTACCTTGTGTGTATCAAACGTCGCAACATAACTGGGTGACTATAACGGTGCTCTACAGGTATCTTTGAGGGTGTCTGTTGGGTTGGCATGGATCAAGACTGGGATTTGTTACTCCGTATGACGGAGAGGTATCTCAGGGCCCACTCGGTAATACAACATCACAACAAGCCTTGCAAGCAATGTGACTAAAGTGTTAGACACGGGATCTTGTATTATGTAACGAGTAAAGAGACTTGCCTGTAACGAGATTGAACTAGGTATGGAGATGGCGATGATCGAATCTTGGGCAAGTAACATACTAAAGAACAAAGGGAACATCATACGGGATTAACTGAATCCTTGACATAGAGGTTCTACCGATAAAGATCTTCGTAGAATATGTAGGCCAATATGGGCATCCAGGTCCCGATATTGGTTATTGACCGTAGAGGTGTCTCGGTCATGTCTACATAGTTCTCAAACCCGCAGGGTCTGCACACTTAAGGTTCGATGATGTTTCAGTAGTATAAGTTATGTATGGTGGTAACTGAAGGTTGTTCAGAGTCTTGGGTGAGATCCCAGACGTCACTAGGAGCTCCGAAATGGTCCGTAGGTAAGGATTGATATATAGGAAGTCCTGTTTTGGTCGCCGGAAAAGTTTTGGGCTCATCGGTAGTGTACCAGGAGTGTCGGGAGGGTACTAGGGGACCGTTGGGAGGGGTGTCTCGACCCAAGAGGCTAAATGGGCTGTGGGAGGAGGTAAGACAGCCCCTGGTGGGCTGGCCAAAGCCTCTCCTAAGGGCCCATGCGGCTGGAGTGGTTTGAGAAGGGAAAAACACAAGGTGGAAAGAGTTTCCAAGTGGGAAGGAGGAGTCCTAATCCTTCTAGGATTGGAGGAGGAGTCCTCCTCTCCTCCTTGCGACAAGGCCAAGGGCTGTCCCCTTGTGCGCCAAGCCTCCTCCCTCCCTCCTCCTATATATCCTAGAGGTTTTGAGACATAGAAATCAGCCACATGCTACCCTCTGCTCTAGATCGGAATTTCTCCTCTAGATCGGTTTCAGTGGTGCTTAGTCGAAGCCCTGCTGGAATAGCTCCACCACCATCGTCGCAACGCCGTCGCGCTTCCGGAGAACTCATCTACCTCTCCGCTCCCTCTTGCTGGATCAAGAAGGCGGAGATCGTCATCAAGATATACGTGTGCTGAACGCGGAGGTGTCGTCCATTCGGCGCTAGATCAGAAGGACCGTGATCAAGATCGCGAGACGATTCGTAATTTGATCGCGGGATGGATCGTGATGGGATCGTGGGACGGATCGTGATTGGATCACGAGATGGATTGTGATGGGATCGCGGGACGCTCGGCGATTTGGATCGCGAAGACCTTCGACTACATCAACCGCGTTTCTTAGCGCTTCCCGCTTAGCGATCTACAAGGGTATGTAGATCCACTCTCCCTCTCGTAGATGCTCATCACCATGGATACATCTTGCGTGTGCGTAGGAATTTTTTCCCATGCAACGTTCCCCAACACCGTGCCCATCCATCTATGATGCCTGCTCATTGGGAGGCCGGAACGGAGTCAGGCTTGGCCGACGACTACTTCCTTCTTGCAGTTGTGGAGGCGGTAGCTAGACCGAACGCGCCCAAGTCCATCTTACCGGACTTCTTCAGAGCTTCATGGACGCTTTGCCAGGTGCGCTGGTACCTCCGAGCGACGTTCTCCGCCTTGAAAGAGATGACGGTCAGGAGCGACACAAACTCCACCGAAGCATCGTCCATGTTGGTGCAGAATGTCATGGTGCATGATGTCGACATCTAACACGACGAAATCGAACAATGAAGCGAATGGGAAGCAAGGGTGGACGAGGATGACAACTAAGATGCGGGAGGAGGGCAGTCAATTTAAAGTGGATTTGAAGTTGGCCCGAGCTGTCGGAATGTGTCTCACACGTTCGGGCGGCTCAAAATCCGCCCCACATATAGACTGGGTTTGAGGGGTGATACTCGTGATTTGCGTTGGGTTTTCCATGAAGAGGAACGTGTAATCGTAGCACAAAGTGGTTAAGTATTTCCCTCACTTATGAAACCAAGGTTTATCGAACCAACAGGAATACCAATACTCAACCGTCTTCAGCGGCTGCACACAAAAGAACAAACAACTTGCACCCAACGCCGGCAAGAGGGTTGTCAATCCCCTTGATCTCGTTATTTGCATGCAAGTGAGTTGTGTAAATAACTGTAGCTAATAGTAAAGAGCAAAATAAAATAAAAGGTGTTAAATAACAGCAAGGTAATGATAGCGTTTGTGAATTTATAAGTGAATAGACTCGGGGGTCGTAGAGTTGTCTACTGGGATCTCTCATAAGCAAATCATACGGTGGGTAAACAAATTACTGTTGGGCAATTGATAGAAAAGCGAATAATTATGCGATGTTCACGGCAATGATCATGTGTATATAGGGCATCACGTCCATAAGAAAATACGTCGACTCCTGCCTGCACCTACTACTATTGTTCCACTTCAAGAGCGCTTCTATGCTTGCCTCTCTACGTATTAAGTTCATGACAAACGAAGTAATGCTTGGAGAACGATGACATGATGTATAAAAAGTAAACTCAAATAATATGAATAAATCCTATCAATTTATCCTTAGTAGCAACAACACAAAGACGTAACTTGTCCTCTTCTGTCATTGGGATATAGAAACTAGTCAGGTTGAACCTACTACAACGCACCACTCCCACTAAAGAAATATCAATCTAGTTGGCCAGACTATCTCAATAGATCGGAGAGCATTACGAAGCTATGATGATCATGCAAATAATAATTCTAGTATCAGGTTTGAGTCAAATAATTTTCGTGAATAATCTGAACATAAACTCACAATTCATTGGATCCCAACAAACACACCATACAAAGGGATCACATAGGATAGATCAAGACAAAGATGCGATGAACATTGTATTGAAGATATATATATATATAGAGAGAGAGAGAGAGAGACATTGTCATCTAGGTACTACCTACGGTCCCGTAGGTCTATGGTGAACTACTCACACATCATGGTGAGGGCATCAAGGTTGATGAAGAGGCCCTCCGTCATTGATCTCCCCTCCGGCAGGGTGCCGGAACAGAGGTGTAGATGGCCTCCCGTCGGAACACAGACTTGCGGCGACAGAAAAAGTGTTTCGGGGGCGCTTATGGTGTTTTTAGGGTAGATGTGAATTTATAGGCGAGAGAACGACGTGGGGGGACGCTCCAGGAGGCCGCCACATATTTGGCCACGGAGCCCCTAGGGCGACGACTAGATGTGTGGTGGGCCCCTGGTGCATCTCTTGGCCCTCCTCCGAAGCTTCTAGATCTTGTATTGGTCCAGAAAAAATCACCAAAAAGTTTCATGGTAATTGGACTCCATTTGGTATGGTAAGTCTGAAAAGGCAAAAACACACAGAAAACAAGAATTGGCACTGGGTCAATAGGTTAGTGCTCAAAAATATTATAAATTGGTATATAAATAACCAAAAAGTATCCTAGAATGATAATATGTCAGCATGGAACAATAAAAAATTATAGATACATTGGAGATGTATCAGCATCCCCAAGATTAATTCTTGCTCGTCCTCGAGTAGGTAAATGATAAAACCAGGATTTTTGATTTGACATGCTACCCTTATGTAATATTTGGTATGTATGCTCATTGAGAAATGATGGATTAACAAACAACAACATAGTAATATTTATAAGTATAAGAAACAAAATCACTAATTTTCCAAATTATACGATCCTAAGAGAATGTTTTACCCCTATTCATATTTATTATATTAGCAAGGCATGACTGCGTCCTCGTCACATAGATACAAATGTTAAGCACCATGGTGTCCAAGTCAGGTAATCGGATCACTTTTTTAGTATGCATCAACTTTTTATTCTTCACGCAATGCATGAGCATGAACCATTGGACATAGCATATAGGTGGAATAGAATATGGTGGTAGGTATCAAAGGGGTAAAAAGTGGAGAAGATAGTCTCGCATCAACTAGGCTTAGTGGGGTGTGCATCAAACTTGCTTGCTCATGAAGACCTCGGGCATTTGAGGAAGCCCGTCATAGGAATACACAAGCCAAGTTTATTATATGAAAAGGTAATTCTCACTAGAATATGGAAGTGTCAACATAGAAGACTCTCTATATGAAGAACATGGTGCCACTTTGAGGCACAAGTGTGTTAAAGGATAGTAGCAAAGTCCCTTCTCTCTTTTCTCTCATATTTTATTTTTATGTTGTTTTTTTGTCTCCCCCATTTTCTCTTTTTTTATGGTGGGCTCATTTGGCCTCCCCCAATGTCATCTCATTTTTTGTCCGGAGTCTCATCCCGACTTATGGGGGAATCATAGTCTCCATCATCCTTTCCTCACTGGGACAATTGTCTAATAATGATGATCATCACATTTTTATTTACTTACAACTCATCACGAAGAACTGATAGGAAGATATGACTTTGTATGAATGCCTCTGGCAGTGTACCAGGATGTGCACTGATCTAGCGTGACATGTATCAAAAATATGAAGAACGGTGCCTTTGCCACAAATACCATGTCGGCTTTATATGATCATGCAAATCATTGTGATGATGAACGAAATAGTCCTATGAAGTAAAGATGGAATTTGTTGCATGGCAATATATCTCAGAATGGTATGGAAATGGCATAATAGGTAGGTATGGTGGCTGTTTTGAGAAAGATATAATGAGGCTTATGTTCAACATAGTGTATCATGTCACGGGGTTTGGATGCACCGGTGAATATTTTCATCGATCCTCGAGATGAGAATGGGCTATGCACGGTACGAAAGAGGCTAGCAAATATGAGAAGGTGAAGATGGGTATGTCCATGGTGTCACATTAGTCATAAAGAACTCACATACTTATTGCAAAGTTGTATTAGTTCTATCATATATCAAAGTACTCCTCGCATGCACCGAGGGAGGAGGTTGGTAGGAGTTAACCATCGGCCCCCGACTCAAAACAACACTAGGATTTGAATGAGGAGTATAAATGCTCACACATCATCACCATGCCTCTTTAATTTTTAGACGAATAACAAGTTAACACCTCTTAATCTCGACACTTATATGAATCAACAATTTTGGACCCACACCTTTTTCATATTACCACATCAATGTCATTAACCCATAACTTCTCTACATGTGTTGCACGATGGTTTTGATTATCATTCATTGAATACTTAATATTCTTGGACTAATGTTATGACCCATGCAAATTACCTGCACTATTACTCAGCTATCAAACAAATATAAGTGAGGAATGAGAGCATATTATTTCTATAAAGTCTACACACCATCGTGCTCAAAAAGATATAAGTGAAGTACTAGAGCAACTGCCTAGCTCAAAAGATATAAGTGAAGCACATAGAGTATTCTAGCAAATTGTCATGAAGGTGTGTATCACTCAAATTGGTGTGTCCAAAAAATGATGATTGTGACCAACTGAAAGTAAAATCAAACAAAAGCAAACGACGCTCCAAGCAAAACACATATCATGTGATGAATAAAAATATAGCTCGAAGCGACATACCGATTGATTGTGACGAAAGAGGGGGTGCCTTCCGGGGCATACCCAATCTTAGACACTTGAGTCTCCTTAGAATTATACTTGGGGTGCCTTGGGAATCCCCAATCTTGGGCTCTTGCTACTCCTTATTCTGTAGTCCATCGTGATCACACCCAAAACTTGAGAACTTCAATCACACAAACCTCAACAAAACTTCGTGAGATCCGTTAGTATAAGAAACCTATTGCATAATTGAGGTGTTGTGATAAATTGATTCAAATTATTTTTTTCATAATAGGTACTGTATTCTAACTTCTCCATGACTTATGCTACCTCTTGAGCATGCGTTGGTTTTCCCTTGAAGAGGAAAGGGTGATGCAGCAAAGTAGATAGGTATTTCCCTCAGTTATTGAGAACCAATGTATCAATCCAGTAGGAGGAACAAGCAAGTAACCAATGGATGCACCTACACAAACAATCAAACTCTTGCACCCAACGCTATAAAGGGGTTGCCAATCCCTTCACGGTTATTTGCAAGGATTAGATCTGATAGAGATAAGTGTGAAAGATTGCGGAAAGTAAAAAGGAAATAAATTGCAGCAAGGAATTTTTTGGTATTTTTGGTTTATAGATCTGAAAATATATTAGGGAAAGTAGACCCGGGGGCCATAGGTTTCACTAGAGGCTTCTCTCTTGAAGGAAAGTATCACGGTGGGTGAACAAATTACTGTCAAGCAATTGATAGAAAAGCGAATAATTATGAAGATATCCAAGGCAATGATTATGTATATAGGCATCACGTTCGTGTCAAGTAGACCGAAAAAATTCTGCATCTAGTACTATTACTCCACACATCGACCAACTCATGCCTGCATCTAGAGTATTAAGTTCATGAAGAACAGAGTAACACATTAGGTAAGATGACATGATGTAGAGGGATAAAATCAAGCAATATGATGAAAACCCCATCCTTTTACCCTTGATGGCAATAATACAATACGTGCCTCGCTACCCCTACTTTTTCACTGGGTGAGGACACCGCAAGATTGAACCCAAAACTAAGCACTTCTTCCATTGCAAGAATTACCAATCTAGTTGGCCAAACCAAACCAATAACCCGAAGAGACATGCAAATATATGAAATCATGCATATAAGAAGTCAGAAAAAACTCAAATAATATTCATGGATAATCTAAACATAAACCCAAAATTCATCGGATCTCGACAAACACACCGCAAAAGAGTATTACATCGGATAGATCTCCATGAAGATCATGAAGAACATGGTATTGAAGCACAAAGAGAGAGAATAAACCATCTAGCTACTAGCTATGGACCCATAGGTCTGTGGTGGACTACTCACGCATCATCGGAGGGGCAATGGAGTTGATGTAGATGCCCTCCGTGATCGGATCCCCCTCCGGCAGATTACCGGAAAAGGCTCCAAGATTGGATCTCTCGGGAACGGAGGCCTCTGGCGGCGGAAAAGTATTTGTGTGGATCTCCTTGGTATTGGGTCAATATTTGGGTATTTATAGGAGGAATATTAGTGCTAGGAGACCTGCCAGGAGGTGACAAGCCTGCCAGGTGCGACTAGGGGGGCTGGCCACGCCTCCTTGGCTTGTGACCTCCTGGAAGATGCCCTGGCGTGCACTCCAAGTCCGGTAGATCTCTTTCCTTCCAGAAAAAATCATTCTGAAGATTTTATTCCGTTTGGACTCCGTTTAATATTCCATATCTGCAATACTCAAAACAAGGAAAAAAATAGAAACTGGCACTGGGCTCTAGATTAATAAGTTAGTCTCAAAAATAATGTAAAATAGCTTATTAATGCTTATAAAACATCCAAAATAGATAATATAATAGCATGATATCATCAAAAAATTATAGATACGTTGGAGACATATCAGCATCCCCAAGCTTTATTCCTGCTCGTCCTCGAGTAGGTAAATGATAAAAACAGAATTTTTTATGTCGAGTGCTACCTATCATATTTATCCATGTAATATTCTGTATTGTGGCATGAATATTCAGATTCGTAAGATTCAACACAAAAGTTTAATATTGACATAAAGACAATAGTACTTCAAGCATACTAACAAGGGAATTGTGTCCTTTTGAAATAACATGGCCTAAGAAAGTTATCCCAACAAAATCATATGGTCTGACTATGATCCATCTTCCTCACACAAAGTATTTAAATCATGCACAACCCCGATGAAAAGCCAAGCAATTGTTTCACACTTTTTTTGTTCTCAAACCTTTTCAACTCTCAAGAAAAAGGGAGAAGATAGTCTCACATCAACTAGGCGTATCAACGGGCTATGGAGATGCCTATCAATAGATATCAATGTGAGTGAGTAGGGATTGCCATGCAACGGGTGCACTAGAGCTATAAGTCTATGAGAGCTCAAAAAGAAACTAACTGGGTGTGCACTACAAAAATTCCACTAGTTATGTGAAAGTGACAAAATACGAGACTCTTTATCATGAAGACCAAGGTGCTACTTTGAAGAACAAGTGTGGAAAAAGATAGTATCATTGTCCCTTCTCTCTTTCTCTCATTTTTTAGGTGGGCATCTAAGGCCTGTTTTTTTTGGGGGGGGGGGCTTCGCTGGCCTCTTTTATTTTTGATAAAGTCCGGAGTCTCATTCCAACTAGTGAGGGAATCATAGCTTCCATCATCCTTTTCTATCACGGTACAATGCTCTAATAATGATGATCATCACACTTTTATTTACTTACAACTCAAAAATTACAACTCGAAACCTAGAACAAAATATGACTCTATATGAAAAGGCAATATGAAAATGATGGCGCGTGTCATAACAAACGGAACGGTGGAAGTTGCATGGCAATATATCTTGGAATGGCTATGGAAATGTCATAATAGGTTGGTATGGTGGTTGTTTTGAGGAAGGGAATATGGTGGCTGTTTTGAGGAAGGTTGGTTTAATGCACCAGCAAAAGTTGCGCGGTACTAGAGAGGCTAGCAAAGGTGGAAGGGTGAGAGTGCGTATAATCCATGGAATCACATTAGTCATAAAGAACTCACATACTAATTGCAAAAGTCTATTAGTCATCGAAGCAAAGTATTAGACGCATGCTCCTAGGGGAGAGGTTGGTAGGAGTTAACCATTGCACGCTCCCGACCCTCACACAAAGGATGACAATTAATAAACAAATCATGCTCCGACTTTGTTACATAACGGTTCACCATACGTGCATGCTACGGGAATCACAGACGTCAACACAAATATTTCTATCATTCCAAAATTACTCACTAGCATGACTCTAATATCACCATCTTTATATCTCAAAACTATATGCAAGGAATCAAACTTCTCATAGTATTCAATGCACTTTATATAAAAGTTTTTATTATATCCCTCTTGGATGCCTATTATACTAGGAATAAATTCATAACCTAACCAATTACCATGTTGTTTAAATACTTTCAAAATAATATAAGTGAGGTATGAGAGTTCAATAATTTCTATAAAACCAAACACCATCGTGCTCTAAAAAGGTATAAGTGAAGCACTAGAGAAAAATTGCCTATCTCAAAAGATATAAGTGAAGCACATAGAGTATTCTAATAAATTCACGATTCAGCGTGTATCTCTCAAAAGATGTGTGCAGCAATGATGATTGTGGCAAACTAAAAAGCAAAGACTCATATCATACAAGACGCTCCAAGCAAAACACATATCATATGGTGAATAAAAATACACCGATGGATTGAAGACGAAAGAGGGGATGCCTTCCGGGGCATCCCCAAGATTAGGATATTTTGAATCCTTGAATATTACTTGGGTGTGCCATGGGAATCCCCAAACTTAGGCTTTTGCCACTCTTTATTCCATAGTCCAGCAAATCTTTACCCAAAAGTTGAAAACTTCACAACACAAAACTCAACAGAAAACTCGTGAGATCCGTTAGTATAAGAAAATAAATCACAACTTTAGGTACTGTTGTGAACTCATTATTTATTTATATTGGTGTTATAAATACTGCATTCTAACTTCTCCATGGTTCATAGCCCCCTATACAACCCATAGATACATCAAAATAGGTAAAACAACTCAAAGAAAACAGAATCTGTCGAAAACAGAACAGTCTGTAGCAATCTGAAAACTTCGTATACTTCTATACCTCAAAAACTTGTGAAACATTAGGAAAACATGCGAAATTTGTATATAAATCTTGTGTAAAAATTTCAGACTCATTCGTCTCTCTAAAAAAATTATAAAATTCCTGGACTGAGCGCAAAAATTTCTGTTTTTCAGCAAGATCAAATCAACAACCACCACAGACCCTCCCAAAGGTCTTACATGGCTCAAACACTAATTAAAACACCAAAACAAAATTAATAAAGAAGTAATAATGTGGGAAACACTCAAAAACAGAAGAAAAAATGGAACATCAAAATAAAATTGGGTTGCCTCCCAAGAAGCGCTATTGTTTAACGCCCCTAGATAGGCAAAACACAATAGATCTAGGTATTGTCATCTTTGGTACGCAATCCAAAAGTAGCTTGATAACCCACAATTATAGGGGATTAGTTGTAGCCTCTTTCAATAAGTAAGAGTGTCGAACCCAACGAGGAGCTAAAGGTAGAACAAATATTCCCTCAAGTTCTATCGACCACAGATACAACTCTACGCACGCTTAACGTTCGCTTTACCTAGAACAAGTATGAAAGTAGAAGTACTTTGTAGGTGTAACGGGATAGGTTTGCAAGATAATAAAGAGCACATAAATAAAAACTAGGGGCTGCTAATATAAAGAAACAACTAAGTTAGTTTAACGAGTGTGGAAAAGTGGTGGTAGAAGTTGCGGAATTGTCCCTAGGCAATCGATAACTAGACCGGTCATCATTATTGCAATTTTATATGAGGGAGAGGCATAAGCTAACATACTTTCTCTACTTGGATCATATGCACTTATGATTGGAACTTACTAAGCATCCACAACTACCAAAGATCATTAAGGTAAAACCCAACCATAGCATTATAAGGTATCAATTCCTCTTTACTCCCATATGCAAAAAACCCACCTACTCGGGTTTATGCTTCTGTCACTCAAGCAACCCACCATAGGCGAATGATGAACACATTACAACACCCTATAGAGAGGATCCCTCACGCTTGCACGACACGGAGAGCACCATAGGAGAACACCAATAATAAAACATGCAAATCAAACCAATCATGATCATCAATCAACCAATAGGACAACAAAAATCTACTCACACATCATAGGATGGCAACACATCATTGAATAATAATATGAATCATAAAAGACCATGTTCAAGTAGAGGGTACAATGGGTTGTGGGAGAGTGGACCACTGTAGATAGATGGGGGAAGGTGATGGAGGTGTTGGTGAAGATGACGGAGTTGTTGGAGTAGATTGCCGTCACGATGATGGCCCCAGCGGCGTTCCGGTGCCACCGGGAGAGAGCCCCCTCCTTCTTATTATTCCTTGACCTTCCCCCAATATGGGAGAAGGTTTTCCCCTCTGGTCCATGGCCTCCACGGAGGCGGAGGGGCAAGAGCCCCTCCAAGATTGGATCTCTCTCTCTCTGTTTCTTTCTGTTTCTGCGCTTCCAGATTCTGGCCTTTCACCGTTTCTTAAATATCCGGAGATCCGTAACTCCGATCGGGCTGAAATTTTGAGGGAATTTTTATTATAAAAATATATTCCTTGCGGCAAAAGGATAGATCCAACCTACCTAAGGGGTGGCCACAAGCCCGCTAGGCGCGGCCAGGGGGTGGGCCGCGCTTAGCAGGCTTGTGACCTCCTCGGGCATCGTCTCGCGTTGATTATTTTTCCCAAAAATCACATATATTCCAGAAAACTCCATAAGTTTTTATTAGTTTGGACTTCATTTGATATGGATTTTCTACAAAACAAAAAATGCAACAAACAGGAACTGGCACTGGGCACTGGATCAATATGTTGCCAAAAAATGCAACAAACAAAAAGTTGCCAAAAGTATATGAAAGTTGTAGAATATTGGCATGAAACAACCAAAAATTATAGATACGAGGGAGATGTAGCAGCATCCCCAAGCTTAATTCCCACTCGTCCTCGAGTAGGTAAATGATAAAAAAGATAATTTTTGATGTGGAATGCTACCTAGCATAATCTTGTTCATATAATCTAATCATGGCATGAATATTAAGACACGAGTGATTCAAAGGAATAGTCTATCATTTGACATTAAGACAATAATACTTCAAGCATACTAATAAAGCAATTGTATCTCTTCAAAATATAATGGCAAAACAAAGTTATCCCTATAATATCATATGGTCTGGCTATGCTCCATCTTCCCCACACAAAGTATTTATATCATGCACAACCCCGATGACAAGTCAAGCAATTGTTTCACACCTTTTATTTTCTCAAACCTTTTCAACTCTCACGCAATACATGAGCATGAGCAATGGATATAGAACTATGGGTGGAATAGAATATGGTGGAGGTTGTCAAGGAAAAAGGAGAAGATAGTCTCACATCAACTAGGCGTATCAACGGGCTATGGAGATGCCCATTAATAGACATCAATGTGAGTGAGTAGGGATTGCTATGCAACGAATGCACTAGAGATATAAGTGTATGAAAGCTCAAAAAGAAACTAAGTGGACGTGCATCATGATGAAAAATTCCACTAGTTATATGAAAGTGACAAAATAGGAGACTCTCTATTATGAAGATCATGGTGCTACTTTGAAGCACAAGTGTGGAAAAAAATAGTAGCAATGTCCCTTCTCTTTTTTCTCTCATCTTTTTTTGGTGGGAATCTAAGGCCTCTTTTATTCATCATTTTTTATTTGGGCTTCGCTGGCCTCTTTTATTTTTCATAAAGTGCGGAATCTCATCCCCACTTATGAGGGAATCATAGCTTCCATCATCCTTTCCTCACATGGGACATGCTCTAATAAGGATAATCATCACACTTTTATTTACTTACAACTCAAAAGAAAATTACAACTCAAAACCTAGAACAAAATATAACTCTATATGAATGCCTCCGGCGGTGTACCGGAATATGTAATGATCTAGCATAGCAAATGACATCAAAAAATGGACAAGCCATGAAAACATCATGCTAGCTATCTTACAATCATGCAAAGCAATATGAAAATGATGGTGCGTGTCATAACAAAAGGAAACGGTGGAAGTTGCATGGCAATATATCACGGAATGGCTATGGAAATGCCATAATAGGTAGGTATGGTGGCTGTTTTGAGAAAGGTATATGGTGGCTGTTTTGAGGAAGGTATATGGTGTCTGTTTTGAGGAAGGTATATGGTGGCTGTTTTGAGGAAGGTAGGTTTATAGCACCGGCGAAAGTTGCACGGTACTAGATAGGCTAGCAAAGGTGGAAGGGTGAGAGTGCGTATAATCCATGGACCTAACATTAGTCATAAAGAACTCACATACTTATTGCAAAAGACTATTAGTCTTCGAAGTAAAGTATTAGACGCATCCTCCTAGGGGAGAGGTTGGTAGGAGTTAACCATCGCGTGCTCCCGACCCTCACACAAAGGTTGATAATCAATAAAGATATCATGCTCCGACTTCCTTACTTAACGGTTCACCATACGTGCATGCTACGGAAATCACAAAGCTTTACACAAGTATTTCTAGGAATCCACAATTACTCACTAGCATGACTCTAATATGATCATCTTTATATCGCAAAACTATTGCAAGGAATCAAACACATCATATTCAGTGATCTACAAGTTTTATGTAGGATTTTATGACTGACCATGTGTATGACCAACTCATGTTAACTCTCTAAATAGATATAAGTGAAGTGTGAGAGTTTAATTCTTTCTAAAAAAGATATGTCCATGCTCTAACAAATATAAGTGAATCAAAAGAGCAATCTACAAATGGCGGTTTTCTATGTGTAAAGAAACAGGCAATCCAAACTTCAAATGATATAAGTGAAGCACATGAAGCATTCTATAAAGCCATACTCAAAAGATATAAGTGAGGTGCAAAGAGACTTCTATAAATCGACCAAGGACTATCTCATACCAGCATGGTGCATTATTAAAAGAAAAAGAGAAGGCACACGGCGCTACAAGATTTACGCATATCATGTGATGAATAAAAATATAGGTACAAGTAAAATTACCGATGGTTGTTAGAAGAAAGAGGGGATGCCTTCCGGGGCATCCCCAAGCTTAGTTTCTTTGGAGTCCTTGAATATTACCTTGGGTTGCCTCGAGCATCCCCAAGCTTAGTGTATTTACACTCCTTATTCCTTCATCCATCGTGATCTCACCCAAAACTTGAAAACTTCAATCACACAAAACTTAACAAAACCCTCGTGAGATCCGTTAGTCTAATAAAGCAAACTACCACTTTAAGTACTGTTGCCAACCCATTCATATATATTTTTGCATTGTAGCTACTGTAATATAACTTTTCCATGGCTTATACCACCGATACAATCGTAGTTTCATCATAACAAGAAAAACAATGCATCAAAAACAGAATTTGTCAAAAACAGGACAATCTGTAGTAATCTGAACATTCACCATACTTATGTAACTCTAAAAATTATGAAATATTAGGAACTGATCAGGAATTTATGTAACATTATTGTGTAAAAAATAAGAATTTTTGCACGCTCCAATAAAATATGGAAATTCCAACAATACATCAAAAGTTTATGTTTTTACACATCACATATCAAACAAGCAATTTAAACATCCTAAAGGTAATTCTTGGCACATTATTTTTATAATACAATGGATTTGTACAAGGGGGTAATTATTTTTTATGAAAAGTTTCTATAATCAAGATTCACAAAGTTTCCATGGGCATGAACAAAGTTCAAGGCTAGCCCCCACTTCAACGTTGCTTGTCTTTCTCACTTTCACTTTTCTTTTTGAAAAAGTTTTAAGTTCCCCACTTTTAATTTTTGTTTTTTAAACTATATAAAAGCACACAACAGAATAAAATGACTCTCTAAAACTTCCGGGTTGTCTCCCTGGCAGCGTTTTCTTTAAAGCCATTAAGCTAGGCACATAGTGCTCAAGTAATGGATCCACCCGGATCCCAAGGTATATCAAAGCCAATTTTAATTAACAATGATTTGTAATTTAGTAGTGAGCACAAAGTGATGTAAATCATGCAACAACAAAGTCTAACTCTCTTCCTATGCATTGGCATGTCATACAAGAACAATTCATTCACACCAAGTAAAGGCCAGTGCATAGCATACGTAGTTTCTTGCAATTTTATCGTATTGGAAATATAGAGAGGCAGAGATGTAGTTCCTCTCTCATAATAATTGCAAGTAGGAGCATAAAGCACATGCATATTATATCTATCAAAATCATCATGTGTGATAGTAAAAGGCAACCCATCTATATAATCCTTAATAAGTGCAAACTTCTCCGATATAGTGTAGTTGGGAGAATTCAAAAAGATAATAGGACTATCATGTGTGGGTGCAATAGAAACAATTTCATGCTTAACATAAGGAACTATAGCAAGTTCATCTTCATAATCATAATTCTTATTGGCATTATGGCCACAAGAATAGCAAGCATCAAGTTCGTCAAAATGGGATATTTCAAATGAATCCAAGGGATCATAGCAATTGTCATAGCATTCATCCTTCGGTAAGAACAAAGGAAATTAAAAAATGTATGAGTTGAATAGTTACTCTCATTAGAAGGTGGGCATTGGTAGCTAGTCTGCTCTTCCTCCTTTTGTTCTTCGCTCGCCTCCTCGTCTTTTTCATCCAATGAGCTCACAGTGTCATCAATTCTTCTTCCATAGATTCCTGCAAAATATTAGTCTCTCCTTGGATAGCGGAGAATTTCTCAATAAATTGATCAATATGGGCATTATATTCATAATTGGCATAACAATAACGAAGCATAGCCAAATTTTGCGATCGATAAACAACATCATCATAATCTTCATACTTTCCAAACAAAGCTTCAATTTCATAAGCACGCTTAAAAGCAACAAACTCTTCTATTTGTTCCACATCATAGTAATCATATATACCATTAGCATAAGAAGCCAAGGTTTCATTATCATTAAATTTACATGAAAAGGGAAGGTGTTTAGACTTCATCCTAGAGCAACAAGTAATATCATATCTCAAGCATAGATTCCAAGCATACCATTTCAACATATGAATTTGATCGCATAACAGTTTCCCTTTTTGAGTCAAGTGATAATCCCTAAAGTATTCATGTTGATCCAATGTGTATCCCATTATATAATTGAATGGGGTTTTCTCAGGATTATTAAAGTAGTGCATAATATCTTTCACATAACTAGCATTGAGGGTTTTAGGAGGTTCCCCATCTCCATCAGTAGCAAGTACACCTAATTTTTTTGGTATTTCGTGTTCCATATCCATAACTAATCATAGAAAAAAAATTAGAACAACAAATAAAATCTAATTAGTAATAAAGCAAACAAGCACACACGAGAATATTCACCCCACACTATTGCTCCCCGACAACGACGCCAGAAAAAGGTCCTGATAATGCACAAGTATAGGGGATCAATTGTAGCCTCTTTCGATAAGTAAGAGTGTCAAAACCCACGAGGAGCTAAAGGTAGAACAAATATTCCCTCAAGTTCTATCGACCACCGATACAACTCTACGCACGCTTAACGTTCGCTTTACCTAGAACAAGTACAAAACTAGAAGTAATTTGTAGGTGTAACGGGATAGGTTTGCAAGATAATAAAGAGCACGTAAATAAAAACTAGGGTCTGCTAAGATAAAGAAACAACTAAGTTAGTTTAACGAGTGTGGAAAAGTGGTGGTAGGAGTTGCGGAATTGTTTCCTAGGCAATCGATAACTAAACCGGTCATTATTATTGCAATTTTATATGAGGGAGAGGCATAAGCTAACATACTTTCTCTACTTGGATCATATGCACTTATGATTGGAAATCTAGCAAGAATCCGCAACTACTAAAGATCATTAAGGTAAAACCCAACCATATCATTATAAGGTATCAAGTCCTCTTTATTCCCATATGCAACAACCCACCTACTCGGGTTTATGCTTCTGTCACTCAAGCAACCCACCATAGGCGAATCATGAACAGATTGCAACACTCTATAGCGAGGATCCCTCATGCCTGCGTGACATGGAGAGCACCATAGGACAGCACCAATAATAAAACATGCAACTCAAACCAATCATGATCATCAATCAACCAATAGGACAACAAAAATCTACTCACACATCATAGGATGGCAACACATCATTGGATAACTATATGAAGCATAAAACACCATGTTCAAGTAGAGGGTACAGCGGATTGCGGGAGAGTGGACCACTATAGATAGATGGGGGAAGGTGATGGAGGTGTTGGTGAAGATGACGGAGTTGTTGGAGTAGATCGCCGTCACGATGATGGCCCCGGCGGCATTCCGGTGCTACCGGAAGAGAGGGGGCGAGAGACCCCCTCCTTATTCTTCTTCCTTGACCTTCCCCCTAGATGGGAGAAGGGTTTCCCCTATGGTCCATGGCCTCCATGGCGGCGAAGGGGCAAGATCCCCTCCGAGATTGGATCTCTCTCTCTCTCTCTCTCTCTCTCTCTCTCTGTTTCCTTCTGTTTCTGCGCTCCCAGATTCTGGCCTTTCACCGTTTCTTAAATATCCGGAGGTCCGTAACTACGATCGGGCTGAAATTTTGAGGGGATTTTTATTATAAAAATATATTCCCTGCGGCAAAAGTACAGACCCAACCGACCTAAGTAGTAGCCACAAGCATGCCAGGAGCGACCAGGGGGTGGTTCGCGTCTAGCAGGCTTGTGACCTCCTCGGGCATCGTCTCGTGTTGATTATTTTTCCCAAAAATCACATATATTCCAAAAAATCTACGTAAGTTTTTATCGCGTTTGGACTTTGTTTGATATGGATTTTCTGCCAAACAAAAAACATGCAACAAACAGGAACTGGCACTAGGCACTGGATCAATATCTTAGTCCCAAAAATAGTATAAAAAGTTGCCAAAAGTATATGAAAGTTGTAGAATATTGGCATGAAACAACCAAAAATTATATAAACGATGGAGACGTATCATAGCTCTCATAATAGATTTATAAGGAAATCTTATTTTCATTCTAGGAAAGTGTTCCATGCCTTTCCTTAATGGAAATTGGAATCTAATGTTTCCTTCTTTCATGTCAATAATTGCACCAATCGTTCTAAGGAAAGGTCTACCAAGAATAATAGGACATGTAGGGTTACAATCTATATCAAGAACAATGAAATCTACGGGAACATAATTCCTATTTTCAACAATAAGAACATCATTAATTCTTCCCATAGGTTTCTTAATAGTGGAACCCGCAAGCTGCAAATTCAAAGAGCAATCATCAAGATCATGGTAACCTAGCACATCACATAAAGTTTTCGGAATCGTGGACACACTAGCACCCAAATCACACAAAGCATGGCACTCATAATATTTAATTTAATCTTAATAGTAGGTTATCACTCATCATGAATCTTTCTAGGGATAGAAACTTCCAACTCAAGTTTTTCTTCAAAAGATTTCATCATAGCATCAACGATATGTTCAGTAAAAGCCTTATTTTGATTATAAGCATGCGGAGAATTCATCATGGATTTCAACAAGGAAATACAATCAATTAAAGAGCACCTATCATAATTAAAGTCCTTGAAATCCAAAAGAGCGGGTTCATTGCTATTTAAAGTTTTGACCTCTTCTATCCCAGTTTTATCAATTTTAGCATTAAGATCTTTATACTCCGAATCATTGGGGTGACTTTTAAATAAAGTTGACTTATCTCCAGCCCCATCTTTATAAGGGTTTATATTTGAAAACAAAGATTCAATAGGAGTCACATCAATCACTTTGAGATCTTCATCATTCCTATCACGAGAACACACTTTTTCAAGCCATTCACGCTTAGCATGTATTCTAGCGGTTCTTTCCTTACTTTCATCAATAGAAATTCTCATAGATTTTAAGGATTCATTAATATCATGCTTGGGTGTAGTAGACCTAACTTTCAAAGAATCAATCTCAAGTGAAATTCTATCAGTGTTCCTAGCCAAAGCATCAATCTTGAGCATTTTTTCTTCAATAGTAGCATTGAAAACCTTTTGCGAACCAATAAATTATTTAACAATATTCTCAAGATCGGAGGGCATCTTATTATAAATTCCATAAGAATTTTTGTAGGAATTACATAATTATTAGAGGAATTACTAGGAAACGGCCTATGGTTGAAATTACCTCTATACGCGATATTACCAAAATTGTTCCTACCAACAAAATTCACATCCATAGATTCATTATTATTTCCAATCAAAGAAGACAAAGTCATATCATTAGGATAAATAGGAGCACTCTTACTAGCAAACAATTTCATTAATTCATCCATCTTTTCACTCAAAGTATTTATTTCTTCAATAGCATGCACTTTTTTACTAGCAGGAGATCTTTCGGTATGCCATTGAGAGTAATTTGCCATAATATTATCTAGGAGTTTAGTAGCTTCTCCTAATGTGATTTTCATAAAATTACCACCCGCTGCGGAATCTAAAAGATTCCTAGATGCAAAATTCAATCCCGCATAAAAAAATTGTATAATCATCCATAAACTCAAACGATGCGCGGGACAATTTCCAATCATTAATTTCATCCTCTCCCAAGATTTTGCAACATGCTCATGATCAAGTTGCTTAAAATTCATTATATCGTTCCTAAGAGAGATGATCTTAGTGGGCAGAAAGTACTTCGAAATAAAAGCATCTTTACACTTATTCCATGAATCAATACTATTTCCAAGCAAAGATGAAAACCAAGTTTTAGCATGACCTCGTAGTGGGAACGAAGATAGCTTCAATTTAACAATATCATTATCCACATCTTTCTTCTTTTGCATATCACACAACTCAATTAAAGTATTTAGATGGGATGCGGCATCTTCACTAGGAAGGCCAGAAAATTGTTCTTTCATAGCAAGATTAATCAAAGCAGCATTGATTTCATATGATTCTGCACTAGTGGCGGGAGCAATCGGAGTACTAATAAAATCATTAATATTAGTATTGGAAAAGTCACACAACTTGGTATTGTCAGACATCATGACAAAGCAAGCAAACAAGCACACAAGCAATCAAAAGGCAAACGAAAAGTCGAAAGGAAGAAGGGCGAATAAAAAGGAAAATCTTTTTGGTATTTTCTGAAAATCATTTTAGAAGTGGGGGAGAGGAAAACAAGAGGCAAACGGCAAATAATGTAAATGCAAGAGATGAGTTTGTGATGGGTACTTGGTAGTCTTGATGTGTATCCTCCCCGACAACGGCGCCATAAATTGGCAAGTTGACGGGAGAGTTCTTGTCTTGACTTGCTATGTATCCTCCCCGGCAACGGCGCCAGAAGTCCTTCTAGCTACCTCTTGAGCATGCGTTGGTTTTACCTTGAAGAGGAAAGGGTGATTCAGCAAAGTAGATAAGTATTTCCCTCAGTTGTTGAGAACCAAGGTATCAATCCAATAGGAGGAACAAGCAAGTCACCAATGGATGCACCTACACAAACAATCAAACTCTTGCACCCAACGCTATGAAGGGGTTGTCAATCCCTTCACAGTTATTTGCAAGGATTAGATCTGATAGAGATAGGTGTGAAACATTGCGGAAAGTAAAAAAGAAATAAATTGCAGCAAGGCATTTCTGGTATTTTTGGTTTATAGATATGAAAATATATTATGGAAAGCAGACCCAGGGGCCATAGGTTTCACTAGAGGCTTCTCTCTTGAAGGAAAGTATCACAGTGGGTGAACAAATTACTGTCAAGCAATTGATAGAACAGCAAATAATTATGAAGATATCCAAGGCAATGATCATGCATATAGGCATCACGTCCGTGTCAAGTAGACCGGAACGATTCTGCATCTACTACTATTACTCCACACATCGACGGACTCCTACCTGCATCTAGAGTATTAAGTTCATGAAGAACAGAGTAACTTGTATTAAGTTCATGAAGAACAGAGTAACTCCTTAGGTAAGATGACATGATGTAGATGGATAAACTCAAGCAATATGATGAAAACCCCATCTTTTTACCCTTGATGGCAACAACAGAAGACGTGCCTTGCTACCCCTACTTCGTCACTAGGTGAGGACACCGCAAGATTGAACCCCAAACTAAGCACTTCTTATTGGAAATATGCCCTAGAGGCAATAAATAAACTGTTTATTATTATATTTCCTTGTTCGTGATAATTGTTTATTATCCATGCTATAATTGTATTGATTGGAAACACATTACATGTGTGGATAAGTAGACAACACTTTGTCCCTAGTATGCCTCTAGTAGACTAGCTCGTTGATCAAAGATGGTCAAGGTTTCCTAGCCATTGACATGAGATGTCATTTGATAACGGGATCACATCATTAGGAGAATGATGTGATGGACAAGACCCAAACTATAAACGTAGCATATGATCATCTCAGTTTATTGCTACAGTTTTCTGCATGTCAAGTATATGTTCCTATGACCATGAGATCATGCAACTCACGGACACCGGAGGAGTGCCTTGTGTGTATCAAACGTCGCAACATAACTGGGTGACTATAAAGGTGCATTACAGGTATCTCCAAGGGTGTCTGTTGGGTTGGCATGGATCAAGACTGGGATTTGTTACTCCGTGTGACGGAGAGGTATCTCAGGGCCCACTCGGTAATACGACATCATAATAAGCCTTGCAAGCAATGTGACTAAGTGTTAGCCACGAGATCTTGTATTGCAGAACAAGTAAAGAGACTTGCCGGTAACAAGGTTAAACTAGGTATACAGATACCGACGATCGAATCTCGGGCAAGTAATATACCGAAGAAGAAAGGGAACATCATACGGGATTAACTGAATCCTTGACATAGAGGTTCGACCGATAAATATCTTCGTAGAATATGTAGGAACCAATATGGGCATCCAGGTCCCGCTATTGGTTATTGACCATAGATGTGTCTCGGTCATGTCTACATAGTTCTCGAACCCACAGGGTCTGCACACTTAAGGTTTGGCAACGTTTCGGTAGTATAGAGTTATGCATGGTGGTGATCGAAGGTTGTTCGGAGTCCCGGATGAGATCCCGGACATCACGAGGAGCTCCGAGATTGTCCGGAGGTAAATATTACTATATAGGAAGTCCTGTTTTGGTCGCCGGAAAAGTTTCGGGCTCATCGGTAGTGTACCGGGAGTGCCGGTAGTGTACCGGGGGACCATCGGGAGGGGTATTTCGACCCAAGAGGCTACATGGGCTGTGGAAGGATGAATACCAGCCCTTAGTGGGATGGTGGAAGTCCCACACAAGGCCCATGCAGCTGGGAATAAAAGCCCAAAGAGAAAAAGGTGGAAAAAGGCAAAAAAGGATAGATAAGGAAGGAGTCCTAATCCCACTAGGAGTGGAGAAGGAGGACTCCTCCCTCCTGGTTCGGCCGAAGCCTAGGGCTGGCTCCTTTAGGGCCAAGACTCCTCCTCCCCTCCTCCTATATATACTAGTGGTTTTGAGGGGTTTTGCACTAGAATTTCAGCCACGTACTACCCTCTCCTCTAGATCGTAGTTTCTCCTCTAGATCGGTTTCAGCAGTGCTTAGGCGAAGCCCTGCTGGAATAGCTCTACCACCATTGCCGCAACGCCGTCGCACTACCGGAGAACTCTTCTACCTCTCCGCTCCCTCTTGATGGATCAAGAAGGCGGAGATCGTCATCAAGCCGTACGTGTGCTGAACGCGGAGGTGCCGTCTGTTTGGTGCTAGATCGGGACGGATCGTGATTGGATCGCGGGACGCTCGGCGATTTGGATCGCGAAGACGTTCGACTACATCAACCGTGTTTCTTAACGCTTCTCGCTTAGAGATCTACAAGGGTAAGTAGATCCACTCTCCCTCTCATAGATGCTCATCACCATGGATAGATCTTGCGTGTGCATAGGAAATTTTTTGTTTCCCATGCAACGTTCCCCAACAGTGGCATCATGAGCTAGGTCTATGTGTAGATGAGATCTCGAGTAGAACACAAAGAGTTTGTGGGCGTGGTTGCTTAGATTGCTTCCTCCCGTGGTCGTGTTTTGGTTCAGCGGTATTGTGGGATGAAGCGGCCCGGACCAACCTTACTCGTACGCTTACGAGAGACCGGTTCCATCGGCTGACGTGTAACCTCATTGCACAAAGATGGCTGGCGGGTGCCTGTTTCTCCTACTTTAGTTGGATCGGATTCGACAAAGGCGGTCCTTGAGAAGGTTGAAAAGCAACTTATGTATCACCGTTGTGGTTTATGCGTAGGTGAGAATTGTTCTTGCTAGATACCCGTATCAGCCATGTAAAACATACAACAACAATTAGAGGACATCTAACTTGTTTTTGCAGGGTATGTTGTGATGTGATATGGCCAATTACATGATGACATATATGTGATGTATGAGATGATCATGTGTTGTATAGAATATCAGGACTCGCATGTTGATGAGTACGGCAACCGGCAGGAGCCATAGGGTTGTCTTTAATTATTGTGTAACCTGCGTGTCAATCATTAAGCGCTATGTAATGCTTTACTTTATCGCTAAATGGTAGCAATAGTAGTAGAAGCATGGTGGGCGCGACAACCCCGATGGCGACACGTTGATGGAGATCAAGATGTTGGAGATCATGGTGTCGTGCCGGTGATGATGGAGATCATGTCGGTGCTTTCAAGATGGAGATCATAAGCACAAGTTCATGGCCATATCATGTCACTTATGATTTATATGTGATGTTAATCCTTTTATGCACCTTGTTTTGCTTAGGATGACGATAGCATTATAAGGTGATCCCTCACTTAAATTTCAAGATGAATTGTGTTCTCCCCGAGTGTGCACCATTGCGAAAGTTCGTTGTGTCGAGACACCACGTGATGATCGGGTGTGATAGACTCTACGTTCACATACAACGTGTGCAAGACAGTGTTGCACATGCAGAACACTCGGGTTAAACTTGACGAGCCTAGCATGTACAGACATGGCCTCGGAACACAAGACCGAAAGGTCGAACATGAGTCATATAGTAGATATGATCAACATGATGATGTTCACCATTGAAACCACCTAAACTCACGTGATGATCGGACTTGAGTTGGTGAATTTGGATCATGTGACACTCAGATGACCTGAGGGATTTCAATTTGAGTGGGAGCTTTAGTAATTTGATTAACTAAACTCATTATCTTGAACAATAGTCTAAGTAACCTTTGCATATTTATGTTATAGATCAATGGCTCGCGCAGTATCACCCCTGAATTTTAATGCGTTCCTAGAGAAAGCTAACTTGAAAAATGATGGAAGTAACTTTGTTGACTGGGCCCGTAATCTGAGGATTATCCTCACAGCTTCCCAGAAATCATATGTCCTTTTTTTGACTAGTGAAAACAGCAGGAGAAGCTCCTACTATTGTTATATTAGAGCAGAATCAGTACAAGTTGTGTTTACATATCCTTGTGGCAGAAACTGGGTAGATTGTCTAAGCTGATCTAGGCTAGGCTATGAGTAGTTACAGACTATTAATTTTACAATCAGATGGTTTGTATAAGATTATCCAGGAAGGCAGAGTCAACCTCTTTAACTCTAAATTTCAGGACTTGAAAATCTGTCTTCAACATCCGAAGCCAGTCTTGCGTTGTTGCCATCTCATCATCGAAGATCTTTCTGTTTCGTTGTTTCCAGACATTCCATGTAGCTAGGATACATATTTCCTTAAACAGGGGTTTCGCCCATTGTTGTTCCATTGTATCCAATCGTGCTTGCGTATTCAGAGATGAATCCCAAGTAATGCCTAATTTATCCCAACACTTAAGTGCAAAGGGGCATTGGTAGAACAAGTGGTCATCAGTTTCCCTCAGATTTCCATTACACGGCACACAGGAAGAGTCATCGCCTATACTGAAGTGTCTTCTTATCAGAAGGTCTCGTGTGTTTAGTCTATCCATTCTCTGTAGCCAGGAGAACACCTTGTGTCTGAGGATGCATTTTGATTTCCAAATGGTTGTTATGTATGATGGGGCGTGCTCATTTCTAAATAGGTATTTATAGAATATTTTTGGCCTGAAATGTACCTCTCCCCAACAGTATATCCACTCATCAGCCTTGAGGGGGTCTAGTGTCATCATGTTAATCGTGATCATAATATCTTCCAGTTCAATCCGAGCTTCCTATGACAGTGGTAGGTGGAAGTGAGAAGTCGGGTCCACATCCATCACAAATTGTGCCAGAGATACATCTTCATTGGTTGCATATGAGAGTAAGTGCTGATGTGAATTTGCTAGGATTTCCTCATTGATCCATTGATCTTTCCAAAGCAGGATTGTATCCCCTGAGTTGGGGATGCAAGTTGTGATTCCTCGAAAGATATTAGAGAGGGAAGAATATCTTTCCACTAGAAAGACCCACAAGCTAGCATTGCATGCGGGGGTGTTGTATCATAGTATGCATTCCATATCAACATTACCCATGGAGTGTCCATCTTGTGATAGAATTTGTGGAGAAATTTTAGCAATAAAGCTTTGTTCTGTAGTTTCAGATTGATGATACCCAAGCCACCTTTGTCTTTGGGTTTGCATACTAAATCCCATGCTGCCAGGGAGTGAGTTTTAGCGTCTCTGTCAAAAACTTTTCTCCATAAAAAATGCATGCATGCTCTATCAAATATATCTATGATTTTCATTGGTAACTTCAAAACGCACATAGCAAACGATAAGAGCGATGACAGGGCTGAGTTGATGAAAAGTACCCTCTCACCATATGAAAGCCAGATGGTCATGCTCGTGAGTCTTCTTTCAATTCTGTCAACAAGAGGCATCAAGTCTCGTATAGACGGTCTGGAGGTGCCCATTGGAACTCCAAGATAAGTAAAGGGCATTGATCCCACCTGGCAACCAAGTATTGAAGCCAACTCAATGGCTTTATCTTGGTGAATATTGATAGGCATTAATTGAGACTTGGAGTAGTTTATCTTTAGCCTTGTGGTTTTAGCATATGCATCGAGTAGTTGTTTAATAGCCCTAATTTCCGAGCTCTATGCTGGAAGGATGATTAGTGTATCATCTGCATATTGAATCACCGGATACAGTTCCAAAGCAGGTTGCTCAACTGACAATGATAAGCGCCCTTCCGTCCATGGTGTGTTAACCATTGACTGTAGAAGATCCGCTGCTAGGACAAACAATAGGGGGGAAATGGGTCACCCTATCGAACTCCTCTTTTACATTGAAATTCCTTGCCCGGTACGCCATTCAATAAGATCGAGGATGTTCCTGAGTTTAGGATCGTTTCCACCCATGAGCACCATTTATCGTCAAATCCCTTACATCTTAGCATTTGGATAATGAAGGAGTGGTTCATTGTATCAAAAGCTTTAGCGAAGTCCAATTTTAGGATCACAATCTTCTTACCCGAGTGTTTGCATTGATGTAGGAATTCATAAGCCCATGCCAGACAGTCTTGGATAGTTCTGGATCTTATGAAGCCATATTGATTGCGGTGAACTATTTTAAGAATGCAACCTTGTAATCTCTCTGCCAATATCTTTGTGAGGACTTTAAGCACATAGTTTAGTAAGGATATCGGCCGAAAATCATTTACCATTTCTGGTGAACCGGTTTTTGGAATAAGAGTGATCAGGGAGGTGTTTAGGCATTTGAGATCAACTTTTCCCTCCCAGAAATCATGGGAGAGTTGATAAAAATCCTCCTTAATAATACCCCAGCAGACTTTAAGGAATAGACCATTGAAGCCATCTGGGTCGGGTGCTCTATCGGAGGGGATATTTTTAATCACCTTGTCGATTTCATCGTGAGTAAAAGGGGCTGATAATTCTTCCAATCCATCCACACGTTGTACCAACTCCTGTAGCTCAAATGCCTCAGATGTTTCTGTGACAACACCCATTCTATTTTTGAAGCATTGGTAAAAAGTTGTTGCTTTATCATCATGATTTTCAATAGTCGATCCATCCTTTATTAGTAGAGATGATATAGTATTTTGCCTGTATCTTTCTATTGCCTTGGCTTGGAAGTACTTCGTGTTCTCCTCCCCCTCTACTGCCCATCTGTAAGTACATCTTTTTTTCCAATATGCGCTTTGATATTTAAGCAATTTAATCAGTTGGTTTTTCATAATGTGCCTGAAGTTGGATTCAGGTATAGAGAGAGGACGAAGGTCTTCCAAGCTATCTAGGTCGAGCAATTGCTTATTGCAATTTTCAATCAATAACTTCAGCTTGGACAGGTGTTTACTCCATTGTTTTAAAGCATATCTTAATCTTTTCAATTTATTCAATATACGTGTGGCCGAGGATGTAGCTTTGATGGGTTTATTCCAAGAATTCTGAACTGTCTCCATAAAACCTGGGCATTGGGGCCAATAATTTTCAAACCTGAAGAGTTTACATCGTGGAATAGAGGTTTGAATCTGTATGACACATGGTATATGATCAGACACTGGTTTAGCAAGAGGTTTGACCATAGTATTTGGGAATTGGGAGGTCCATTCAGGTGATGTGAAAAACCAGTCTAGTTGTTCTAGTAATGGATTCTCTTGCATATTACTCCAAGTGTACCTTCTTCCTCTGATTGGAATCTCTAGCAGAGCTAGGGAGCTGAGAATTTCATTGAACTTAATAATATCATCAATGTTGCCTCCAGGCAGGTTGCGATTCTGTAATGATCGAATAAAATTGAAGTCCCTCATGAAAACCCATAAGTCTTCGATTTCAATATTGAGACTCTCGAACCATTGCGTGAAAACCTCTCTCTCTCTCTAGGCCACTGCAAGGGCCATAAACGTTGGTGAGAAATCACTGTTGATTGGAGTGAACCGATGTAAATTGAATCGTAATAGCAAAAGCAAGTTTATGCAAAGTCACCCCAGTGAAAAGACTACTACACCCAATAATAATCAGACCACCAGATGCTCCCTCGGACGGGAAGAATTCATATTTGTCAAATCTGCGAGGGCATCATTTACGAATGAAGGAGTGATCAAATTTCTCTTTCTTAGTTTCTTGTAAACAAATGATTGAACAGTTAGATTCATCAATTTTGTTGCGAAGAGCCAAACATTTGGACTCATGATTCATACCACGCATATTCCAACATAAAATGTTCCAAGCAGCAGTTGACATCAAAATAAAGGCGGGAAAGTAACAAGTTCAAATATTTGAAAATGGAGCATCAGTCCACTATGGAGTAATGTCCATATCATCCTGGGTCACTGGCTGTGCCTTCTCTGGATGGCTCATTAAGATCTCCTCCGACAGCTCTTCCCTAGGGATACCACATTGCACCATTCCAATGTGTTGAATGGTAGGAATTGGTGTTTCAGGTGGAATAGCCTTTGTTTCAGTGGTAGTTGCCATCTCTTCAGAAATGTCTTTGTCATTAAAAACAAGAGAGCATCTTGGCTTGACATGGGAAACTTTCTGCTTGGAATCAGCCATAGATGGAGCTTTGAAGCCTTGGAATCTTGTAGATCTTGCACTCCTACGCACCGTGGATACATCCAGAGGTGCTCCTGGCCTCTTCCTGCGCATGGAGGTAGCACTAGCCAATTGAATCTGCTGATAAGTTTCCTGCATCTCAAGTATAGAGATTGTATCAGGCAGAAATGCATGAATAGCAGCAAGAGCTCGATTATGTTTTCTGCCAATTGTATCATACACACTGCCCAGACTTCCTCAGAGTAGTAGATTATGGTGGGGTTCTCAAAAAAGGAGTGGAGGGGGGGGAAGATCCACAGGTATGCATATTTCATAAGCTTTAGGAACAGTAGGTGAATCCCCTCAGCTAACTGCCTGCAGTCCACATGGGGTGACACTTGAAGCCTCCTAGTGTGGACTGTTGTGTAAAGACCTACAAAGAACTCCAGCAGAGTATCAGGCCGGTTGACATTGAGGATCAACTGATGAGAGTTAAGCTGAACAAATGCCATCTATCCAGACTGTCGCCCTAGGATAACATTATCAGCAGCCTCTTCTAGCTCATTCTAGAGGCGCAAGCCATCATCAAAACCAGTGTCATCAGTCTGCACTCCATCCGTCATTGAAGGCCCTTCATACCCTGTTAATTGCCGACAGCTGATACCTTGGTAGGTAACAGGGACTGGAGGTAAATCTGGCCAGGCTCCCCATCCTTCTTGTGGGGCAGCAGGAGCAGGAGCAGCCTCCCAGGCATTGTTGGCATTTTCCATCTGCCAAACTTGGGCATCATGTTGTGCTTGCTGCATAGCATCCACAAAAGGTGGCTTGTCTAGATGGGGAGAGGCACCCATGGGAGGTACCTCATCTTCATTGCTCAACAACCCCTAGGTAGCATCCCTACCATTCAGTATATATATTGTTACTGTCCAAGATTGACCCATGCCACTCATATCATTGAACCTCTTGATAACTAAACTATATGGCACCAAGGAAAGCTCATTGATGAGCACCCTGACTAGCACTCGGGACTTTTATAACCTGGCCTATGCCAAAAAAGGCACCTACCAAAACAGGAAACAGTCTTGATGATGTAATATTCAGTCTGATTGTTCAAGGGAAAACCCAAGAGCATCACCCAAGCTTCCCTTTCCGCAACAGGACGTCGCATGTTGGGCCCTTCATCATGTCTCAGAAGGTAAAAAGTGGACAGATCATCCAATGCATGTTCTCCCATATCAACGATCGCATCTCTTACTAGTTTGTCCGCAAAACATACCAAACCAACACAAAAACGGTAAATATCACCCTCCAAAGTTTCAGCATTGTGATCCTCAACCACGATTCTTCTAACTTCAGCAAGAACAACTTCACGCTACAAATCAGAAGGGGAGGGGGCGACAAATACCAGAGCATGTTGAGCGTGGTCAAGTGGCGGCTCATCGACGACAACCATGTTCCGCTGCAGGCGACCATGTGGACTTTGCTGGATGTTCATCGTTCCAGGGACGAACTGATAAGGCATCACTGGGATGGTCGCCATAGCTTGATGTCTGCAGATGATGGCGGCAGAGGGCGGAGAGACCTGGGTAGAAGGAAGAAAACCCTCGTTGTGTTCGGAAGGAGTAGCAAAAGGGGGGAAATAGTGAACTCTGATGGGAAGGGTCTCTGACTGCTTGTCAGGTTTGGGAGGCGAAACGGCCGGAGGGGTATCGGGAACCCGCGCAAGCGGTGGGATATCCTTCCGCAGTAAAGACTTAGCTACCCAAGTTTGTTGCTACTGTCGCGCCGTTGCAATACTCTGTTTTGGTTGCCCTGTTTTCCGTTGATAATAGAAATTCGGTTTTCGTCTCCAAACCATGGGCTGAGAGCCGGCCCATATCTTACAATTCCATCCATAATGGCCCAGACATCCACATCGACAGCAGCGAAGCCCAATAGTGCATAATTTGCTAGCGTGACCGATGGCAAGGCATCATGAACACGATAAATTTCCAACCCTAGTCGGTGGGGTATAACTCAAATCTTCATGAAAATTGCATGTGTATCCCAAACTTACACAATTAGTGCAGGTAATACCTGGACAATTAATTGCAATATGTCCTTTTCTAAAGCATGTTGCACACCTATGGATCTTAGAATAAATAAATTCTATTGACGGAACAGATTTCATATTTAAACAGTTCTGCACCTAAGAATATGAATATCCTGCATGCCATAGATCAAGAATTTCCTCCAAGAGATTGGGAGAAATGGATTCCCAATAATTTTGTTGAAACCTAGTCCCTTCAAAAAACTGCTTATGATTGAGGAAGCCCGTCGTAGACAATACATTGCTAAAACTGCCAAACCTTAAATTGGTGGAAGATTGAGATTGATTCAACAAAGGAAAGGCCCTGGCAGTGACAGTATTGATCTCTCCTTCCTCGGGATCAGACACCAAGCCTCTGTCAGATTGAGAAGTCGAACAACGAAAATTCAGAGATGATTTGATAGCCATAGGTGATCTAGCCATCACTTTCGGGATCTCATTATCTAGATGCCAATAGTTGTTGTCCATTGAATGATCGACATAGTTCTGGAATAAGCGAAAATGACAAAAAAAAACTGGCCAAATTCTGTCCTTCAAACCATATATAAAATGGCCAACTTGATTGGAAGTCATCGAGAATTTAAAACTCCGAGAACCCAATTGAAGAACATTGAAACCACTGGCTAAACCACCGATGCAGCATTACAACACAATCCCCACCGCCTCTTCCGTAAGAGGAAAAGAGGCCGATGAGAACGATACAACCAAGAAAAATTCCTTGCAACCTTGTGTTTTGTCATAGTGAACCGAAGATCCAAATCTAGAATGAACCTGGTTTTCCACCTTGAGACCAGGGGCGAAATAACAATGGATGAGACTTGCCATCCCGGTATAGAGGATGAAGAGCGCCTAGAGATCTTCCACGGAGCCCGATCTACACACGCCATTGGAGGAGAAGGTGAAGGTGGACGTGGCGGTGGGAGAGGAGGTGGAGGCGGTCATTGTGGCCCGTTCTTCTTAAGCACCAGTGATGCACCGCTTGGTGACCAACCAGAAGACATGTCATCCGAAGACGTTAAGAATGCTTGGGAGGCATGTTCTGGAGATTACTCAATAGTTCAGTGTGCAATATTGTATGACTTAGAACCGGGACTTCAAAGATGTTTTGAACGTCATGGAACATATGAGATGTTCCAGGAGTTGAAGTTTATCTTTCAGAAGAATGCCCGGATCGAGAGGTATGAGACCTCCGATAAGTTCTATGCTTGCAAAATGGAGGAGAACAGGTCTATCAATGAACATATACTCAGAATGTCTGGGTATTCGACTCGTCTGGCGGAGTTGGGAATTGCCCTTCCGCCAGAGGCGATCACTGACAGAATTCTTCAATCACTGCCACCTAGTTACAAGAGCTTTGTGATGAACTATAACATGCACGGGATGAATAAGTCAGTTGCCAAGCTGTTTGCGATGCTAAAAGTCGATGAGTCTGAAATCCAGAAAGAACATCAAGTGTTGATGGTCAATAAAACCACTAGTTTAAAGAAGAATGGCAAGGGCAAGGGCAAGAAGGGTAAAACCAAGAAGGATGGCAAAGCAGTTGCTACTCCTGAAAAGAAGCCCAAGGCTGGACCCAAGCTAGAAACTGAGTGTTTTCATTGCAAGGGAACTGGTCACTGGAAGCGGAACTGCCCCAAGTACCTGGCTGACAAGAAGGCGGCCAACGACAAACAAGGTATATATGATATACATGTTATTGATGTGTACCTTACTAGCTCTTGTTGTAGTGCCTGGGTATTTGATACCGGTTCGGTTTCTCACATTTGCAACTCAAAATAGGAACTACGGAATAGACGAAGGCTGGCAAAGGACGAAGTGACGATGCGCGTGGGAAATGGTTCCAAGGTTGATGTGATCGCTGTTGGCACGCTCTCTCTTCGATTACCATCGGGATTAGTGATGAACCTGAATAATTGTTATTTAGTGCCTGCGTTAAGCATGAACATTATATATGGATCTTGTTTATTACGAGACGGTTACTCAATTAAATCAGAGAATAATGGTTGCTCTATTTATATGAGTAATATCTTTTATGGTCATGCACCCAATGTGAGGGCTTTATTCATATTGAATCTTGATAGTGATGATACACATGTTCATAACGTTGATGCCAAAAGATGTAGAGTTGATAATGATAGTACCACTTTCTTGTGGCCCTGCCGTTTAGGTCATATTGGTGTAAAACGCATGAGGAAGCTCCATGCTGATGGACTTTTGGAGTCACTTGATTTTGAATCACTTGACACATGTGAACCATGCCTCATGGGCAAGATGACTAAAACGCCATTCTCTGGAACAATCGAACGGGCAAGTGACTTATTGGAAATCATACATACTGATGTGTGTGGTCCAATGAATGTTACAGCGTGCGGTGGATATCATTACTTTATCACCTTCACTGATGACTTAAGTAGATATGGGTATATTTACTTAATGAAACACAAGTCTGAAACATTTGAAAAGTTCAAGCAATTTCAGAGTGAAGTTGAAAATCATCGTAACAAGAAGATTAAATTCCTGCGATCTGATCGAGGAGGTGAATATCTGAGTTATGAGTTTTGCAGTCACTTAAGACAGTGTGGAATTGTTTCACAGTTGACACCGCCCAGAACACCACAGCATAATGGTGTTTCCGAACCTCGTAATCGAACCTTATTAGATATGGTGTGTTCTATGATGTCTCTTGCTGATTTGCCACTATCATTTTGGGGTTATGCGTTAGAGACAACTGAATTCACTTTAAATAGGGCACCATCGAAATCCGTTGAGACGACACCATATGAGCTATGGTTTTGCAAGAGGCCAAAGTTGTCGTTTCTTAAAGTTTGGGGATGTGATGCTTATGTCAAAAAGCTTCAGCCTGAAAAGCTGGAACCCAAAGTGGAGAAATGCGTCTTCATAGGATACCCGAAAGAGACAGTCGGGTATACCTTCTATCTCAGATCCGAAGGCAAAGTGTTTGTCGCCAAGAATGGAACATTTCTTGAGAAAGAGTTTCTCTCAAAAGAATTGATTGGGAGGAAAATAGAGCTTGATGAGGTTATTGAACCTTTACTTCAACCAGAGAGTAGCGCAGCGCAAAAAGATGTTTCTGTGGAGCCTACGACAGTTGAAGAGGAAGTTAATGATGATGATCATGAAGCTTTGGATCAAGTTACTATTGAACCTCGTAGGTCGACAAGGGCATGTACTGCTCCTGAGTGGTATGACAACCCTGTCTTGGAGGTCATGTTGTTGGACAACAATGAACCTACGAGCTATGGAGGAGCGATGATGGGCCTGGATTTCGAGAAATGGTTAGAGTCCATGAAATTCGAGATGGGACCCATGTATGAAAACAAAGTATGGACTTTGGAAGTATTAGCTGAAGGGCGAAAGGCCATTCAGAACAAATGGATCTTTAAGAAGAAGACGGACGTGGACGGTAATGTCACCGTCTATAAAGCTTGACTTATGGCAAAGGGTTTTTCACAAGTTCAAGGAGTTGACTACGATGAGACCTTCTCACCCGTAGCGATGCTTAAGTCTGTCAGAATCATGTTGGCAATAGCTGCATATTTCGACTATGAAATTTGGCAGATGGATGTCAAAACAGCGTTCCTCAACGGTTTCCTTGAGGAAGAGTTGTATATGATGCAACCAGAAGGTTTTGTCGATCCACAGAATGCTGACAAAGTTTGCAAACTCCAGCGATCCATTTATGAGCTGGTGCAAGCATCTCGGAGTTGGAATAAGCGCTTTGATGAGGTGATCAAAGCGTTTCGGTTTATACAAGTTTATGGAGAAGCTTGTATTTGCAAGAAAGTGAGTGGGAGCTCTATAGCGTTTAATATTATATGTGTATGACATATTGCTGATTGGAAACAATATAGAAATGCTGGAAAGCGTGAAGGAATATTTGAACAAGAGTTTTTCAATGAAGGACCTAGGAGAAGCTGCTTTCATATTAGGCATTAAGATCTATAGAGATAGATCGAGACGCTTAATATCACTTTCACAGAGCACATACCTTGATAAAGTTTTGAAGAAGTTCAAAACGGATCAGTCCAAGAAGGGGTTCTTGCCTGTGTTACAAGGTGTGAAATTGAGTAAGACTCAATGCCCAGTGACTGCAGAAGATAGAGAAAAGATGAGTGTCATCCCCTATGCTTCAGCCATAGGCTCTATCATGTATGCAATGTTGTGCACAAGACTCGATGTCAGCCTTGCCATAAGTATGGCCGGAAGGTTTCAAAGTGATCCTGGAATGGAGCACTGGGCGGCGGTCAAGAATATCCTTAAGTACCAGAAAAGGAGTAAGGAAATGTTTCTCGTTTATGGAGGTGATGAAGAGCTCGTCGTAAAGGGTTACGTCGATGCAAGCTTTGACACTGATCCGGATGACTCTAAGTCACAAACCGGATACGTATTTATTCTCAATGGGGGAGTGGTAAGTTGTTGCAGTTCCAAGCAAAGCGTGGTAGCCGATTCTACATGCGAAGCGAAGTACATCGCAGCCTCGGAGGCGGCGAAGGAAGGTGTCTGGATGAAGCAGTTCCTGACAGATCTTGGAGTAGTGCCTAGTGCACTGAATCCAATGAATCTATTCTGTGACAACACTGGCGCCATTGCTCTGGCCAAGGAACCAAGGTTTCACAAGAGGACCAGACACATAAAGCGACGTTTCAATTCCATCCGCGATAACATCGAGGAGAAGGAAATAAATATTTGCAACGTGCACACGGATCTGTATGTTGCAGACCCGTTGACTAAACCTCTTCCAAGGGCTAAACATGATCAACACCAGAACTGCATGGGTGTTCGATTCATCACAATGTAAATCACATAGTGATGTGAACTAGATTATTGACTCTAGCGGAAGTGGTAGACTGCAGGAAATATGCCCTAGAGGCAATGAATAAAGTGTTTATTATTATATTTCCTTGTTCATGATAATTGTTTATTATCCATGCTATAATTGTATTGATTGGAAACACATTACATGTGTGGATAAGTAGACAACACTTTGTCCCTAGTATGCCTCTAGTAGACTAGCTCGTTGATCAAATATGGTCAAGGTTTCCTAGCCATTGACATGATACGTCATTTGATAACGGGATCACATCATTAGGAGAATGATGTGATGCACAAGACCCAAACAATAAACGTAGCATCTGATCGTCTCAGTTTATTGCTACAGTTTTCTGCATGTCAAGTATATGTTCCTATGACCATGAGATCATGCAACTCACGGACACCAGAGGAGTGCCTTGTGTGTATAAAATGTCGCAACGTAACTGGGTGACTATAAAGGTGCATTACAGGTATCCCCAAGGGTGTCTGTTGGGTTGGCATGGATCAAGACTTGGATTTGTTACTCCGTGTGACGAAGAGGTATCTCAGGGCCCACTCGGTAATACAACATCATAATAAGCCTTGCAAGCAATGTGACTAAGTGTTAGCCATGGGATCTTGTATTACGGAACGACTAAAGAGACTTGCCGGTAATGAGGTTGAACTAGGTATACAGATACCGACGATCGAATCTCGGGCAAGTAACAAACCAAAGAACAAAGGGAACATCATACGGGATTAACTGAGTCCTTGACATAGAGGTTTGACTGATAAAGATCTTCATAGAATATGTAGGAACCAATATGGGCATCCAGGTCCCACTATTGGTTATTAACCATAGAGGTGTCTCGATCATGTCTACATAGTTCTCGAACCCGTAGGGTCTGCACACTTAAGGTTTGGTAACGTTTCGGTAGTATAGAGTTATGCATGGTGGTGACCGAAGGTTGTTCGGAGTCCCGGATGAGATCCCGGAGATCACGAGGAGCTATGGAATGGTCCGGAGGTAAACATTGATATATAGGAAGTCCTGTTTTGGTCGCCTGAAAAGTTTCGGGCTCATCGGTAGTGTACCAGGAGTGCCGGTAGTGTACCAGGAGTGCCGGTAGTGTACCGGGGGACCATCGGGAGGGGTATTTCGACCCAAGAGGCTACATGGGCTGTGGGGGGATGAATACCAGCCCTTAGTGGGCTGGTGGAAGTCCCACACAAGGCCCATGCGGCTGGGAAGAAAAGCCCAAAGAGAAAAAGGTGGAAAAAGGCAAAAAAGGCTAGATAAGGAAGGAGTCCTAATCCTACTAGGAGTGGAGGAGGAGGACTCCTCCCTCCTGGTTCGGCCGATGCCTAGGGCTGGCTCCTTGAGGGCCAAGCCTCCTCCCCTCCTCCTATATATACTAGTGGTTTTGAGGGGTTTTGCACTAGAATTTCAGCCACGTGCTACCCTCTCCTCTAGATCGTAGTTTCTCCTCTAGATCGGTTTCAGCAGTGCTTAGGTGAAGCCTTGCTGGAATAGCTCCACCACCATCGCCGCAACGCCGTCACGCTGCCGGAGAACTCTTCTACCTCTCTGCTCCCTCTTGCTGGATCAAGAAGGCGGAGATCGTCATCAAGCCGTACGTGTGCTGAACGCGGAGGTGCCGTCCGTTCGGTGCTAGATCGAGACGGATCATGATTGGATCGTGGGACGCTCGGCGATTTGGATCGCAAAGACGTTTGACTACATCAACCGCATTTCTTAACTCTTCCCGCTTAGCGATCTACAAGGGTACGTAGATCCACTCTCCCTCTCGTAGATGCTCATCACCATGGATAGATCTTGCGTGCGCGTAGGAAATTTTTTGTTTCCCATGCAACGTTCCCCAAGACTTCTCCCATTGCAAGAATTACCAATCTAGTTGTCCAAACCAAACCAATAACTCGAAGAGACTGGCAAAGATATGAAATCATGCATATAAGAATTCAGAAAAGACTCAAATAATATTCATGGATAATCTGAACATAAACCCACAATTCAACGAATCTCAACAAACACACCGCAAAAGAGTATTACATCGGATAGATCTCCATGAAGATCATGAAGAACATGGTATTGAAGCACAAAGAGAGAGAAGAAGCCATCTAACTACTAGCTATGGACCTGTAGGTCTATGGTGGACTACTCACGCATCATCGGAGGGGCAATGGAGTTGATGTAGATGCCGTCCGTGATCGGATCCCCCTTCGGCAGATTACCGGAAAAGGCACCAAGATTGGATCTCTTAGGAACGGAGGCTTCTGGTGGCAGAAAAGTATTTATGTGGCTCTCCTTGGTATTGGGGGAATATTTGGGTATTTATAGGAGGAATATTAGGGCTAGGAGACCTGCCAGGAGGTGGCAAGCCTGCCAGGCGTGGCCAGGGGGGCTGGCCGCGCCTCCCTGGCTTGTGACCTCCTGGCAGATGCCCTGGCGTGCACTCCAAGTCTGGTAGATCTCTTTCCTTCCAGAAAAATAGTTCTGAAGATTTTATTATGTTTGGAATCTGTTTAATATTTCATATCTGCAATACTCAAAAACAAGAAAAAAATAGAAACGGGCACTGGGCTCTAGATTAATAAGTTAGTCTAAAAAATAATGTAAAATAGCATATTAATGCATATAAAACATCCAAAACAGATAATATAATAGCATGGCATCATAAAAAATTATAGATACGTTGGAGACGTATCAACTTACACCCCCAATATAATCCATGACTTAATCAAAACAAGAAAACTATGCAAGCAAAACATAATCTGTTTAAAACAGAATAGTCTGTAGCAATCTGTAGAGAGACCATACTTCTATACCTCTAAATTTCTGAAAAAATAGGAGAACATAAAGAATTTGTATAGAAATACCATGTTAAACTTTCAGATCATTATCACGCTCCAGTAAAAAATGAAAATGCCTGCACTAGAGTCAAAGTTTTTGTTTCACATTCCGCATCATTTCTACTCATCTTGTGAGCCTTCCCAAAGGCTTTACCTGGCACAAACACTAATTAAAACATAAAAGCATAATCATTACAGAGGCAAAAATCATGTTATCACATAAAAACATAAAATAAAAAAAGATACATATTGGGTTGCCTCCGGACAAGCGTTATTGTTTTATGCCCCTAGCTAGGCATAATGCATAGTTTCAAGTGTTGTCATATTTAACATTCAACCCGTAGGTAGCTCTCATGATTGATTCATAAGGTGGTTTAATTCTATTCCTAGGGAAGTGTTCCACCCCCTTCTTTAATGGGAATTGGAATCTTATGTTTCCCTCTTTCATATCAATAATTGCACCTATAGTTCGTAAAAATGGCCTTCCAAGTATTATGGGGCAAGAAGGATTGCAATCAATATCAAGCACAATGAAATCTACAAGCACATAATTTTTGTTTTCAATAATAAGCACATCATTAATTCTACCTAAAGTTTTCTTGATGGTAGAATCCGCAAGATGCAAGTGTAGGGAACACTCTTCAATATTAGTGAGACCAAGCACATCACATAAAGTTTTTGGTATGGTTGAAACACTAGCACCAAGGTCACACAAAGCATTGCATTCATATTTATTTATCTTTATTTCTATAGTAGGTTCCCACTCATCATGAAATTTTCTAGGAATATAAGTTTCAAGCTCAAGTTTCTCATCATAAGCTTTTATCATATCTTCTACTATATGTTCGGTAAAAGCTTTGTTTTGTTCATAAGCATTGGGTGAGATAATAATGGATTGTAGCAAGGAAATACATTCTACTAAATAACATTTATCATAATTAAAGTCCTTGTAATCCAAGATAGGGGGAACATCACTAGCTAAAGTTTTGACCTCTTCAAACCCACTTTTTCAGTTTTAGCATTAGAATCATCATCCTCCAAGCAAATAGGACGCTCCTTAAATAAAGTTGACTCATCTTCAGTCCCTTTATAATTTATATTCAGATATTTAAACAAAGAAACTAAAATATTTGATTGAAATATCTAAAGATATACCTTCAAGCACTCACCTCCCCGGCAACGGTGCAAGAAAAGAGCTTGATGTCTACTACACAACCTTCTTCTTGTAGAATTGTGTTCGGCCTCCAAGCGCAGAGTTTTGTTGGACAGTGGCAATTTTCCCTCAAGTGGATGACCTAAGGTTTATCAATCCATGGGAGGTGTAGGATGAAGATGGTCTCTCTCAAATAACCCTGCAATCAAATACAAGAAATCTCTTGTGTCCCCAACACACCCAATACAATGGCAAATTGTATAGGTGCACTAGTTCGGCGAAGAGATGGTGATTCAATTGCAATATGGATGGTAAATATAGGTTTTTGTAATCTGAAAATATAAAAACAGAAAGGTAACAAATAGTAAACAGTGAGCAAAACATTGTATAAATGCTTGGAAACAAGGCCTAGGGTACATACTTTCACTAGTACAATTCCTCTCAACATTATTAACATAGTTGAATCATATGTAAATACCTCTTGTACGTCAAAGAGTCACAAATAGCAGAGAACTAACAAAGAAATTATTGTAGGGTACAAAACCACCTCAAAGTTATCTTTTTTGATCAATATTACGAGCTATCCCTATAAGTGTCATGAACAGCCTAGAGTTCGTACTAAAATAACACCTTAAGACACACATCAACCAAAACCCTAATGTCACCTAGATTCTCCAATGTCACCACAAGTACCCACGGGCTTGATTATACGATGTGCATCACATAATTTTAGATTCATCATGTTCAATCCAACACAAAGAACTTCAAAGAGTGCCCCAAAGTTTCTACCGGAAAGTCAAGACAAAAACATGTGCCAACCCCTATGCATAGATTCCCGAGGTCACGGAACCCGCAAGTTGATCACTAAAACATACATCAAGTGGATCAATAGAACATCCCATTGTCACCATGGATATCCCATCGCAAGACATACATCAAGTGTTCTCAAATCCTTAAAGACTCAATCCGATAAGAAAACTTCAAAGGGAAAACTCAGTTCATCACAACAAGATAGAGAGGGGAAACACCATATGATTCATCTATATTAATAAAGCTCGTGGTACATCAAGATCATGTCATATCAAGAACACGAGAGATAGATCAAACACATAGCTACTGGTACATACCCTCAGCCCTGAGGGTGAACTACTCCCTCCTCATCATGGATACCGCCGGGATGATGAAGATGGCCTCCGGTGATGGTTTCCCCCTCCGACAGGGTGCCGAAACGGGCTCTTGATTGGTTTTTCATTGCGCTGGAGGCTTGTGGAAGTGGAACTCCTGATCTAGGTTTCTTTTTGGAGGTTTCTATATTTATAGGAATTTTTGGCGTCGATCTCACGTCAAGAGGTGCCACGAGGCGGTGACAAGCCTGCTGCTAGCAGGCTAGGGGGTGGCCGCGCCTAGCAGGCTTGTCGCCTCCTCGTGGCTCTTCTGGCCTAGCTCCAATGCTTCCCGGGTCTCTTTTGGTCTAGAAAAAATCATACTAAATTTTCAGCCCATTCCGAGAACTTTTATTTCTGCACAAAAAACGACACCATGGTAGTTCTGCTGAAAACATCGTCAGTCCGGGTTAGTTCTAATAAAATCATACCAAAATCATATATAATTATTGTAAATGTGGCATGAATACTTCATAAATTATAGATACGTTGGAGACGTATCAGCATCCCCAAGATTAATTCCTGCTCGTCCTCGAGTAGGTAAATGATAAAAGAAAAAAATTATGAAGTGTGAATGCTAGCATAGTGCATAAATTTTGATCAATGATAGTTACAAACAGTTTTTCTAGCATCATTATATATCATAAACAGTAGCTCATCTCATAAAACTTCTCATGATAAAGTAACAAGCTATTCACAAATTAAAGTATAGACTAACAAACTATACTTTTAGTCACCAAAAAATTGCAATTAATATTATTTTCAGGAAGGGTCTATGTAAGAGCTTTGATTTAGCAAATTCCACATACTCAACTATCATATAGTCTTCCATGATTTCTAACACTCAAAGCATATTTTTTTAAAGCAAATGGCATCCGTCGAACACAGAGAAAGATAGGGGCTTAAAGTTTCGCCTCCCAACTTATTTATCATATAGATAATTGTCAACAATAATAATTCATGATCAAATATATTTGAATGGCCATATATGCTTGGATCTTTCCCCAACACATGACCCTTGCCAAGAGAAAAAGGCAAAAAATAAGAAGTGGTGAAGATCACCATGACTCTTGCATAAAGGTAAGTACATGAAAGTAAAAGATATGCCTTCACAGAGGGGAGCATTGATTTGCAGAGGTGCTAGAGCTCGAGCTTTTAAAACAGAGATGAATAATAATTTTGGGCCGTATGCTTTCATTGTCACCAAAAAAACCGAGAGATCTCGGTATATTCCATGCTATATACATTATAGGCGGTTCCCAAACAGAATGGTAAAGTTTTTACTCCCCCTCCATTAATCAATCACACTCCACGGCAAGCCGAATCCACGGGTACCGTCCATACCAACAACATTCCTGGGGGAGTTTTGTTTAATTATTTGCATTTTTTCCTTTGATTTCAGAACTAGGAACCCCTATTACCAGCCACTTTCTCGTGAATGATAGTGAATCAACACATATCGTGAGGATAACCCACCTAGCATCAAAGATACTGACATCCCCTAGTCATTATATGAGCGATTCGGGCATACAAAACAGAATATTATTTGAAGGTTTAGAGTTTGGCACATGAAAATTTACTTGGAACGACAGGTAAATACCGCATATAGGTAGGTATGGTGGACTCATATGGTAAAACTGGTTTAAGGGTGTTTGGATGCACACGTATTATTTCTACTAGGTGCGGAAGTTTTGTCTAATATGAGGTGGAAGCAAGCACCGGATGTTGGAGGATCCATAACAATATAACTTCTATGCAAATATACGCAACCATAACTCATTACCTTGTCTTCCTTGTCCAACTTCAATTAATTTGCTCAAGTTTGAAAATAATTAATGGGTAATCACAATCATAGAATATGTCCAAGATAGTATATCTATATGTGAAATCTCTCTTCCGTCAATATTTTTTCATGAATGGTTCAAGTGACCAATGCGGTGTTTGCTAATTTTCAATAAATTTTACCACCTATACTTCTTATATGTGAAGTCATTACTCCCCATGGGATAAGGATATAAAACATATATAATTTCAGATTTATGATATTCAATTCATGCAACCATTTACTCATAGGATATAAGTGAAGCACGAGAGTAAATGACAAAACTACTCCAAAACATATAAGTGAAGATCAACGAGTAGTCAAACAATTGGTAGCTATGTGAGGACTTTCTCTCTCTCAATAAATATTTTCAGATCTGGGTATTTTATTTAAACAGCAAGCAAAACAAAAATATCACTCTAAGAATAGCACACATCATGTGAACGAATAAAAATTTAGGCTCAACATAGGCTAACCGATAGTTGACGAAGAGAGGTGGGATGCGTAGCATCCCCAAGCTTAGATGCTTGAGACTTCTTGAATATTACCTTGGGGGTGCCTTGGGCATTCCAAAGATTAGTTTCTTTTCACTCCTTATTCTCCTCATATCGGTGTCTCACCCAAAACTTCAAAACTTCAATCACACAAAACTTAACGGAACTTTGTGAGAAGGGTTAGTGTAATAAAGATAGATCATTCACTTAGGTACTGTCAAGACAAGATTCCTAATTATTACCACATGATACCTACTGTATTTCATATTCCCATAATTTATATTACTCAATATAAGCTATAGGAACACTTGAAACAAGCAAACTATGCACGCAAATCAGAATTTATCAAAAACAGAACAGTCTGTAAAGATCTAAATGATCACCATACTTCCGTGATTCTAAAAATTCTGAAACATTAGGACAACTCAAGGAATTTGCATATAAATGTTGTGTAAAAAATGCAGAATTTTTTGATGTTCCAGTAAAATCAGATAATTCATATACTAGATGCAAAACTTTTTTGTTTTTGCATAGAATCAAACAAGCAAGTATTCTCACATGGCTATTTAACTAACTGACTACACACTGATCTTCACATATATCTTTTTGGAGTAGTTTGTCATTCATTCTCATGCTTTACTTATATCCTATGAGTAAATGGTTGAATGAATTGAATATCATAAATCTGAAATTAAAAATGCTTCATATACTTATCCCATGGGGAGTAATGACTTCACACATAATAAGTATAGGTGGTGAAATTTATTGAAAGTTAGCAAACACCGCATTGGTCACTTGAACAATTCATGAAATAATATTGAAGGAAGAGATATTTCACATATAAATATACTATCTTGAACATCTTCTATGATTGTGAATACCCATTAATTATTTTCAAATTTGAGCAAATTAGTTGAAATTGGACAAGGAAGACAACGTAATGAGTTATGCTTGGGTATATTTGTATAGTAGTTATATTGTTTTGGATCCTCCAACATGTGGTGCTTGCTTCACCTCATACTAGCCAAAACTTCCGCACCAAGTATAAATACTACTTGTGCATCCAAACACCCTTAAACCAGTTTTGCCATGAGAGTCCACTATACCTACCTATGGATTGAATAAGATCCTTCAAGTAAGTTGTCATCGGTGCAAAAAGCAATGCAAATTGCTCCTAAATATGTAAGATCTTTTATTGTAAGGGGGAAAATGCGTTGTACGAACTTGTGATGGTACAGAAATAAAAGCGACGGACGACATAATAAAGGTTGCTATCACAAAGGGCAATACAACGTGACTTTCCTTTGCATTAAGAGTTTGCACATCCAAAAACAAAAGGCGCATGACAACCTCTGCTTCCCTCTACGAAGGGCCTATCTTTTACTTTCTAGTACTTACCTTTATACAAGAGTCATAGTGATCTTCACTTCCTATATTTCTCCTTTTTCTCTTGGCAAGCATCATGTGGTGGGGAAATATCCAAGCGTATATGTCCATTCAAATATATTTGATCATGAATTATTATTGTTGACAATTATCTACATGATAAATAAGTTGGGAGGCAAAACTTTAAGCCCCTATCTTTCTTTGTGTTCGACGGATGCCATTTGCTCTAAAAATATGCTTTGAGAGTTGGCAATCATGGAAGACTATATGATAGTTGAGTATGTGGAATTTGCTAAATCAAAGCTCTTACATAGACCCTTCCTGAAAATAGGATGAATTGCAATTGTTTGGTGACTGAAAGCATAGTTTGTTAGTTTTCAAGAAACTTTATGGTCTATACTTTAACTTGTTAATAGCTTGTTACTTCATCATGAGAAGTTTTATGAGATGAGCTACTGTTTATGATATATAATGATGCTAGAAAAAGTGTTTGGAATTATCATTGATCAATTTTGTGCACTTGCTAGCATTCACACTTCATAAATTATTTCTTTTATCATTTACCTACTCGAGGACAAGCAGGAATTAAGCTTGGGGATGCTGATACGTCTCCAACGTATCTATAATTTATGAAGTATTTATGCCATGTTTACAATAATTCTATATGATTTTGGTATGATTTTATTAGAACTAACCCGGACTGACGCTGTTTTCAGCAGAACTACCATGGTGTCATTTTTTTGTCCACAAATAAAAGTTCTCAGAATGGGCTGCAAATTTAGTATGATTTTTTTGGACCAAAAGAGACCCCCCGAAGCATTGGAGCTCGGCCAGAAGATCCACGAGGAGGCGGCAAGCCTGCCAGGCGCGGCCAGGGGGTGGCCGCGTCTAGCAGGCTTGCCACCGCCTCGTGGCCCCCCTTGACATGAGATCGACGCCAAAAATTCCTATAAATATAGAAACCTCCGAAAAGAAACCTAGATCGGGAGTTCCGCTGCCGCACACCTCCAGAGCCACGAAACACCAATCTTGACCCTCTCCGGCACCCTATCGAAGGGGGTCACCATCATCGGAGGCCATCTTCATTATCTCGGAGGGGCCATCAACACCATGGAGGCCAAGGACCAGAGGGAGAACCTCTCCCCACCGAGGGGGAGGACATGGAGGAGGAAGCACAAGGGGGAGACCCTCTCCCCCTCTCTCCCGGTGGTGCCGGAGTGCCACCGGGGGAACCATCGCCATGGTGATCGTCTTCATCAACATCACCTTATTCATCACCATCATCATCTCCTTTTAGTGGTCCACTCTCCCTCACCCCACTATAATCCCCTACTTTAACATGGTGTTTTATGCCACATATTATGATCCAATGATGTGTTGCCATCCTATGATGTTTTGAGTAGATTTCTTTTGTTCTTTGGGTTGATTGATGATTTAGATTGGTTTGAGTTGTATGTTTATTTTCGTGTTTTCCTATGGTGACTTCCGTGCCGCGCACACGTGAAGGATTCCCGTTGTAGGGTGTTGCAATACGTTCATGATTCGCTTATAGTGGGTTGCTTGAGTGACAAAAGCATAAACCCGAGTAAGGGGTTTGTTGCGTATGGGATAAAGGGGACTTGATGCTTTAATGCTATGGTTGGGTTTTACCTTAATGATCTTTAGTAGTTGCGGATGCTTGCTAGAGTTCCAATCATAAGTGCATATGATCCAAGTAGAGAAAGTATGTTAGCTTATGCCTCTCCCTCATATAAAATTGCAATAATGATTTCCGATCTTGTCAAAAATTGCCTAGGATAATTCCGCACATCGACCCATCATTATTCAACACTCGCTATTTGTAATATATTCTAACTTTATGTTAACAACACCTATTTTAATATTTTAGTTCTTCGTTACCATGCAAAGCTATTCTCTTCATACCCACAATGTAGTTTTATTTCTCGTTTCTAGTTGGAAGCAAACGTTCGGTGTACGCAGAGTCATATCAGTGGCAGATAGGACTTGAGAGAATATTGATCTTACCTTTAGCTCCTTATGGGTTCGACACTCCATACTTATCACTTCCACCTTTGGAAGTTTCTACGATGATCCTTGCACTTGGGGATTATCAGGTTCGACACTCTTACTTATCAAAAGGACTATGATTGATCCCCTATACTTGTGGTTCATCATACATGGTGACCACACAAGCAAAACAAGCAAGACAAGTAAACTAGCAAGTAAAGCAAACTAGAAGCGAAATAGTAACTAGCAAAGGTAAATATTTGTGTATTTTTCATTTTTATGAAACAAACTAAATATAACATCAAATAAAAAGAAGAACAAGTAAATGAAATGGTGTGCGAAGTTGCTTGATAGTTGGTGATGGTATTCCCCGGCAATGACGCTAGAAATCCTTTCTAATACTCATGATCTGCGCTGGGTTTTCCGTGAAGAGGAATGGGTAATCGCAACAAAAAATGGGTAAATATTATCAGGTTCGACATACGTGTGGTTCATCATACATGGTGACCACACAAGCAAAACAAGCAAGACAAGTAAACTAGCAAGTAAAGCAAACTAGAAGCAAAATAGTAACTAGCAAAGGTAAATATTTGTGTATTTTTCATTTTTATGAAACAAACTAAATATAACATCAAATAAAAAGAAGAACAAGTAAATGAAATGTTGTGCGAAGTTGCTTGATAGTTGGTGATGGTATTCCCCGGCAACGACGCCAGAAATCCTTTCTAATACTCGTGATCTGCGTTGGGTTTTCCGTGAAGAGGAATGGGTAATCGCAACACAAAGTGGGTAAATATTCTCCCAGTTATGAAAGTAAGGTTTATCTAACCAATAGGAATACCAATCCTCAACCGTCTTCAGCGTTGCCACACAAAAGAACAAACCTTGCACCCAACGCCGGCAAGGGGTTGTCAATCCCCTTGATCGCGTTATTTGCAAGCAAGTGATATGTCTCCAACATATCTATAATTTTTTATTCTTCCATGTTGTTATATTATCATTATTTGATGTTTTACAATCATTTTATACCAAATTTATAACATCTTTTGGGACTAACCTATTGACATAGTTGTCGGTGTCAAAATCGACGGATCTCGGGTAGGGGGTCCCAAGCTGTGAGACTAGGATCGATGGTAACAAGGGACGAAGGAGATGATGTTTACCCAGGTTCGGGCCCTCCTATGGAGGTAAAACCCTACATCATGCTTGATTATATTTATGTGTATGAAGGTTACATAGTTGATCTACCTCGAGATCAGATAGCTAAAACCCTAGATGAGTTTCTTTGTCCTATAATCTAAAACCCTCCCGGTTTATATACACACCAGAGGGTACCTAGGGTTTACACATGATAGCTCTCCTGCTGGGTATGGAGATGTCGATTTCCTCATCTTGACTTGGAGTGCACGACGCGCCTTCGGGACTTCCTTATTGAACATGGGGTCTCGATGTATCTGGCCCCTCCTGCGACAGTCAGAGAGCGGCCCACCAAGCCGGCCTATTGGGAGATAGGCCAGCTGCCGGAGGACCCCTTAGTCCAGGACTCCCTCAGTAGCCCCTGAACTAGCCCCCAATGCCAAGGGTCTCAGCTTTAGCAGCTCCACGTGATCAGAGCCTTCGGCTTGCCGGGTGAGTTCTTCTTCCCATTAATGATCGGTCGAGACTAGTCCGGCTTCCGATGATGCGTAATTTCTTTGATCATACGATCGCCCGGACACTGTGAGTTGCTTAGTCCAGAAGGCGAAACGTCAAAGTGTAAACAGTGTTTTCTGACGACCTTTTCGACGAAGGGTCGTGGCCTACCACGACCGCTGAACCAGTTATGGAAACTCGATTCACTGTTCGAGGCCGTTTTTACATTGGCATGACTCATCAATGCATAGATCGTGCTTCGTTTCACACGGGATATGATTAACATCCTAGGTTACTTTGCGCGCGCATAATGGCACGCATGTCTTGGGAAGCGGAGAGATTCGTGACGCAGTAAGGGGAGGCTAATCAGCGCCACTCCTCATAAAATGAAAAAACAAGGCCTATTCACGCTTCCCATTCGCATCCCTCACTTCCTCAATCTTCCCAAGCTCCAAGAGCCCAGATGCAGTTTTTCCTCAACTTCTCCTCCAAGCTTAGCCATGGCGGGCTCGGGTTCCGTGGGCAAGTGCGAGGCCTCCACAGCCACCAACAAGGACATCCGAGAGTTAAAGATCACCGGCTACCTCCCCGCCAACGTCTTCCACCGTGCCCCAGAGGCGACCAGGTGGTCCCCACCCCTAAGCCAGGAGAGAGGGTGGTGTTCGTCCCCCATTTCATCCGGGGGCTGGGCTTCTGCTCCACCCCTTGGTCAGGGGCCTTATGTTGTTCTATGGGTTGGATTTCCACGATCTCCCTCCGAACTCCGTCATGCATATTTCGGCGTTCATCCTTGTCTGTGAAGCCTTCCTGTGGGTCGAGCCACACTTCGGCCTGTGGCTCAAGTTATTCAATGTCAAGCCAAAGACAGTCACGAGCGAGCATGTAGACTATGGAGGGGCGGTAATCAACAAGCTTCCCTACGTCGAGTGGCCGGCCGGTACCTTCATCAACACAATCAAGATCTGATAGAAGGAATGGTTCTATATCACTGACCAAAGGGACGAGGGATGGGCGGCACCTGCCGAGTTCAGATCTGGACCCCCTACGAGATTAAGCTCGTGGCTCAGGAAAGGCCTCGACTGGGGGTCGAATGCAGAGGTGAAATTGCTATAGAAGCGCATTTCCCTGGTGGTCAAGGCCAAGATCAAGCTGGTCAATGTGGTCCAGGTCATGCTCCACCGTCGTATTCTTCCCTGCTAGCGTCGGGCCTCCCTAATGTGGGACCACGTCACACCCCACACCTCCAGGGGCCGCGAAGGACGCTGCGGAGATGTCATCCCGCCAGGCTCCTTTGGAGGCAAACACAGGCGATGGGGGTGATGACGTCATGGCCAAGGTTAATGCCTCGATCGCCGAAGACCAGGGGGAGGATCCCCTCCTGGCCGCTGAGGAGGAAGGACAGAGGAATATCCAGTCCCCTCCGGGGTCATCTCTAGAGTGCACTGTGCCTTCGGAGCTACCGGCTTAATCCCCGGCCAGAGATCGGGTTAGCCGGTCACCATCAGTGCCACCCATGACTAGGTGGCCAATAGCGATGGGGGAGGCTCTATCAAGCGCCTCCATCTCTATCGAGGATCACCGTACTCTTATGGGTGCGGTTTTGCAAGGCATTCAGTCCATCGATAGCGGACTGAAAGAGGCCTTCGCTGGTCTCTTGACGGACTTCAAGGTAAGCCACGTAATACCCTTTTCCCAAAAAATTAATTTTATTAGGTTTGTGCTATCTTTATATATATAGCAGTCCCCGAGCCCTGGGTCAGTTTGGAGAAAACTCACCCAGGGGTCAAATACCCAGGAGTAACCAACGATGCACAAGACATGATTCGTCCCATAATGTTCTAAAATCCCTTAAGAGGACCGAGCACAGGGTCATATTCTTGACAGTTCGGGGGTTGGTGTGACGCCCCCAATTTCGATCGTACGCTAAACATACACGCAATGCGTACGATCAAGATTAGGGACTCACTAATTAATATCACAATACAACTCTAGACACAAATTAAAGTGATACAACTTCATATTACAAGCTAGGGGCCTCGAGGGCTCGAATACAAAGCTTGAAAAAGCACGAGTCAGCGGAAGCAAATAATATCTGAGTATAGACATAAGTTAAACAAGTTTTGCCTTAAGAAGGCTAGCACAAACATAACACAGATCGAAAGAGGCGTGGCCTCCTGCCTGGGAACCTCCTAACTACTCCTGAGCGTCGGCACTCTCCACGAAGTAGTAGGCTCCAACGATGGTGTAGTAGTTGTCTCCGGCGTACTCCATCTCCTTGGTTCCATCGTCTGAATGCAGAATCGTATCGATGGGGAAAGAGAAAGTAGAGCAGTGGTGAGTACTCATGCAAAGTACTCGCAAGACTGACATCAGAACTACTCTAAGTATGCATCATTGTCAAGGAATGGGGTATATCTGGACTGACTGCAGAAAGCAAGAATAGGAGGAAGGCCTAGTCCTATCAAAGACTAGCATCTTCAGCATCTTGCAGCATTAGAAGAGAGTATACTGGTAACTCACATATAGTCATATTATTGTAGCAATTTTATTAAGTAACCACGCCCAGAGATTCTTCCTCGACTCCCTACGAGGAAGCTATCTCGGAGCCAACATTCATTTCAATTTAAAGTCACAATTATAGTTATAAAAGGTCAAGGTACAACTCCAAGTCGTCTTGTTACCGTAGACATGGCTTTTCGAATAGATGAATTCATCCATGCAAGGGTGCACCGCATTTCCAACACGCTTGATCACCTCCGGCCGGACACACTTTCTTGGGTAATGCCCGGCCTAGGGATCCAAAACGTCGTCGCCCCACCTAGGCTCAACAAAGAGGCCAGCCCATCGGTCTAAATCCTAAGCACAAAGGGTTCGTGGGCCCACTTGCCCTTCGCACTCCTACACGATGCGCACGTGGCTGGAAGCAGACCTAGCACACTCCAGTCCGAGAGTTGTACTGTCCAGTCCAATCCGGCGCGCGCCGCTCCATTGCTGACGTCCGAAGAGCTTCGGCTGATACAACGACGCTGAGTACCCATAACTTCTCCCACGTGAAGGTTTAGTGCGAAAAAGGTCAAATGATCAACTCAGATCAAATACCCAACCCATTAGCATTTTATTAATGCGGGGCAAGCGCGACCCACGAAGTGCGGTCCCGTTGCCCCGTCTCGAGGATGTGTGACAAGGGACTCTCACGTACGTCCACGCCTCATCATAACCCTTTGGATGCCTTATCGGCGCATCCCACCTTATCTCACACACACACGGGTACCCTTGGGGCCGACCCGTCTCAAGACTGTCGGGAACTTAGGTCCACCTCAACAGGTTGGTACCGCCTGTCCCTTCAGTCCCATCACGTTAGTATAGTGTCAAGTCAGTAGTAGTTGTGTGGTTATACGCCAAGTGGATATCCCAGGAATCACCCTCGATGAATCCCACTCGAGGTATGCGTATGACAAGAGTCGCTATCGATAGTTGGGAAGGAGGAATCACCTCGATACCCACGATCGAGTAGCTACGCTACAGAATTAACATCGGGAGTGCTAAATGAGGTATCACCCTCGTCACTCGATAGTAGCTCTACAGTGCCATATGTAAGGGGTGTGAGGTGATCAGTTAGTAAGGGTTTTGTCAGTCGGTCATGATGACCGAGTCTTATGTCTTCAAGTCCTCGATGACGTCGAAGGTGAAAGCAGGGGCAATTGGGACATCGTTGGGGTCTCTGGGGTATCACTGACCATACCTATACTAAGCATTTTAGGATAGCACGTAGCATAACAGTAGTAATCAAAAACAGGCTATGCATCAGAATAGGAGCTAACTAATACAATAGCAAAATCTAATGCAAGAATGAGAGGGGAAGAAATGGGTGATATCGGAATGCTCAAGGGGGGTTGCTTGCCTTGCTGCTCTGCTGCAAAGGCCTGGTCATCAGTGGTGTAGTCGTACCCGGCAGCAACGTCAGTCTCGGGGTCTACCGGTAAGAAGAGAGGGGAGAAACAATAAATATAAAACGAACAGATGCATCACACGCAGTATTACACGTCGCAAACGGTTCGGAAGAATATCTGACGATATTTTCCGAGTCTCTGGCTTTTACCGGACAGACGAATTCGATGGAAAAGTTCCATGTTCGTTATGATAGTAGTATGTGACAGACGAACGGACTACGTATTCGGATTCGTGGAATTTTTTTGATCAACTTTCATGTGTAAAAAAATTTCATCTGACTTACGGTTTATTTTCTACTAATTTTTTAAAAGTTTAAAAGATTTTCTAAGTTTCTAAAATATTATTAATTTCGAAATAAAATAGCAAAAGCTATATGTACACAGAAGTGTACCCAGCCAGGCCACACAAGGGCTGACTGATGGGTCCTGTTGACTAGGTCAACGGTCCAGTCAGTAGAGGCTGACAGGTGGGACCTGTTGACTGCCCAATCAGCAATCAACTGCTAAACGTTGACTGGGTTGACTGGTCCAGTTGACATGTGGGGTCCACATGTCATGGACCCATATTCTATCAGATTGTTTTAATGGGTTGGTTAGTATACGGGACCCATATGTCATACAAATTAGCATCTAAGGTTAGTACTAATGCTAATCTAATGGCCGGCCGTTTGGCCGTGACACAACCCATGCACTTTTGGCTGGGCATGCCCTGGCTAACGTGCACAACGCAGGGGCCACGGCGGCCGGCGGCGCTACTAGCAGTAGCAGCGCGCAGCGGTAGTATCAATCAGCAGCACCGCAAGTCCGCAACGGTAGTAGCAAGCAGCAGTCGCGCAGCTAGCAGCCGCACTAGCAATTAGCAGCAGCATATCGCGAGCAGCAGCGGCAATGCAGCAGCAGAACAACAGCAGTAGCGGCAGCGATGGAAGCAGGAGGCAGCAGGGGCGCGGCCAGGCGAAGGCGAGCGCGACCAGGCGCAGCCGAGCATACGCGCGGGCACGGCGAGCGTCAGGCAGCGACGGCCAAGGCAACAAGCAGCACGCACGCACGCGCGCACGTACTTACGCGTACGCCTACGTTCGGATGTGTTTGGAAATGGTAGCTATGGTGACGGATCGAGGACGGAAAAGACAGGAATCGGAAGAGGAGCTCACCCCGGTTCTCGTGGACGAGGTTAATTAGGAGGCCGGGGGCGACCCAGAGCACCGGCGACCGGCGACGAGATGCGGCGTCCGAACGAGGAAAATGAAGACGGCGTCGGCTCGAGGGCGTCCCAGCTTGATATGGTCACCGGGACGGACGTAGCCGGCCGCGACGGGCCTCCTGGACGTGCTCCCGCCCGTCGGAGGCGTCGGCGGCTGCGACAACGACGACGGGGCAGCGGTGATCGCGCGAGCTGACTCGATGGGGAAAGAGGGGGAAAGGAAAAGGGCGATCTAGGGTTCGCGTTGGTGCAGTCATAGGCCGGGGGGATCAACGTGGAGGCCATCCATGGCCATGGCGGCCGTGGATGCGTGACACGCACGCCCTCTGCCTCCTGTAGCGAGAGGTAGAGGAAGGCCCAGTTGGGTTGGGCTCTGCACTCTAGCCACTACGGTCGAGTGACACGGTAAGACTTTCTCTTTTTACTAATCCTTTTCAGTTTTGTAAATATATTTTTATCACTATTTTGTATTTTCTTGTGATAGTAAATAAATTTAGTTGATAAGGAAACTTGGAAAAAAAATACTAGGACTTATTGTGGGCTAGCACAAAAGTTTGAGGCCAATTGCAAAGGTTTAAATATTTTTAGAATTTAAAATGATCAAGTTATTTGCGGCTGGAACAATAAAATATTTTATAGGTCAAAACTAGGATTCAAATGAAGACTCTGATATTTTTATAATTTCTTAAGTAATATTTAAAATAATACCAACATTTTTGTTTTACTGTTTGAAGAAATAATTTACGTGACTTTATTCTAAATTTGAAATTGGTTTTGATTTTCATCAATTGGAAATTTGGCTTAGTTAACTAGATGACGTGGCACCATTAGTGTGAGGTCACTGCAGCATGACACTGGGGGTGTTACAGTTGGAACACACATAATCTGATTTATTGTTTCTATGCCTCGTCATCGGCGGCGGCCGTTAATGCCGCGGAGCTTGCCGAGCTAAATTGGAAGCTCAGGAGCTCCGAAGAGGAGCTTGATGTCCTGAACAAGAGGTTCGATGAGGTGCAAGGTAAGACGAATTGTAATATCCAGGCTTTCTATCATTAGTGGTCCACACTGGTGACCCAGTGTAATTATATATTTATTGCTTACACAGCTTCGGCTAAGGAGGTCAAGAAACTCAAGGCCGAGCTGAGAAAGATGAAGCAAGAGGCCGCGGACGAGAAGACGGCAGCCGAACAAGCACCAACCGCACTCTCCGCATTGAAAACCGTGAGCGCTAAGCATGAAGCCCGGGTGGAGGAGGTGCAGCAGGAGCTCAAGGATGCCAGCACGAAGTGCGGGGCCCTTGAATAGAAAGGAAAAGAGCAAGCCACCGAGCTATCCACACTGATATCCGAACTCCAAAAGGAGCGGATGGACAGGCGGTTCTTTGAAGAAGAAATCCGCCAATTCAAGGCTATCACAGATGGTAAGCCATATTTACTGCAGTGTGCCTTTGGTTGTAGCAGGTTTATGTTGCTCACCCAGGTGTGGCGCTCCTCAGGCGCCTGTGCAGACCTCCAAAAGAGTGCAGCGGACGCGAACCAGTTCTATGCTTCGCGAGATGAAGACGATGTGGCTCTGCTCTTCTGGGCACAGTTTGAAGCCCCCGAGCGCTATCCTCTTCCGATCGAGCAGATGAAGCAACTGATGAAGCTGCACAGGATGGCGAAGCCGGCCATGAAGGATCTCTGCATCCGGCTATGGCCTGAAGAGCCGTTGCCGGGCAGCTACTTCGGCTTGGTGCGGAGGTTGTGCGACACTGCACCTCGGATTGACGTGCTAAAGCGTTCTACATGCATCGAGGGAGCTCGGATGGCCTTTGCAAGGACCATGGTGCACTGGCCGAGGCTCGATCCAACCGAGATGGCCACCGCACCTCCGCCCCATGGAAAGGAGTATAGGCGACCCGAGCGATACTTCTCCGTAGTGATGGAGGGTGCTCGGGCGATAGAGGCTCAATGCTCGAAGGATGTCTTTTATGAATGAGCGTGTTGTAATATAGTAATATGTCCAAAGACTGTTAATGCTTTATAATGAGTCTGCATGGTTTATCATGTCTTTTTAGTTGTTAGTATTTATTTTGACTCCCATGTGGCCGTTTTATCTGAAAGTTGCGAGTCATTGGCTTCAACCCCCACGTAGATACTACGCGAGGTGTTTCAGCCTCCACACTGCGACCCTTAGCCGAGGTATCGGTACCCGAAGGTAGTAGTGCGAGGGGAACAAGGCAATTGGACTATAGTGCTTTATCACTTTCACTTAGCCGTAGGAGCTTAAAAAATGCGGGGCTGGTCAGTGTTTTGTGATGCTCAGATGTACCAGGGCCGAAGCCAGCATTACATGGTTTGCACAAGTACGAAACCCATCATATAACACGGAATAACCTCTATCGATTTTTTAGTATGACACTTATGCTCGGATTTGCAGACCGGTTCTCGCTTACTATGATGGTCAGTTTTCGGCTTTCTCCCCTGAGGTGCTTGACCAGGCGAGCTGGAAACACAATTGCAGTGGTTCTCCCATTTCCCTTTTAGCCGAACGTAAGAGGGCAAACACAGGAGCCGGGCAACCCAACTATTGACCCAAGACATAGTTCGGATCCGATGCATATAAAGCAAAATCCAAGATGTCGAACATGCAATCAGTTGTGTCGGAGTGATGCTTAGGGTGATATTTTAAATTCAACCCCCCGATCTATTAGTCGGTTGCATCGTAATGTATACATAACAGTTTCGCAAGAAGCGTTGATGAGGGAAGAACAAAGTATGTATAAAATACAGTGAGGTGGCCATGTATAGTGGTCTTGTATTTGCTCAATAATTCTTATAACTCAAATTGCTGAAGCAACTGTTTATAGGTATTTGAAGATGAAATATAAAATTTACAAAGGAGAGGTTATACCAGGGGTGTTCGATTGGTGGCTTGACGTCCTCGATGTGCCATGTCGCTAATCTACTCCCGTGCATCCTAGGGAGTTGCATTCCTTTAAGGGTGATGTTGTCATCGAGAGGATCTTGGGAAGAAGATCTTGAGAAGTTGCCGAAGTATGGATGAGCTTTACACTTTAGCAGGTCCTTGATGGTACCCATGGTATGTCCGAGGACATGTACTGGTAGTAGTTCGGTCTAGCCGAACACTTACCCTTTGATGGTTGTTCCCCACTGCTGCCCATGGAATCTTGAGTGCAAAGTTGTGCCTTCTATGCACGTGTTTGATGGGAATTAGGGCTATGCAATGGGGAGCATGTCCCTATTTCTGGGGAGAAGAAGATGCTGGGAGTTCGGACTGAAACCGAGCTCGTGTCAACCTTATGTGCCTTTATGGCAGATTTCAGCATTTGCCAATCGTCGTCGTAATGGAATTCGGCCGCCAGGGCCAATGCATGTTCCTCAGTTCGGAGGGAACGCTCTGTATTGCAGTTCACAGTAATGACCCCCTTGGGCCCGGGCATCTTGATCTTGAGGTATGCGTAGTGTGGGACGATGTTAAAGCGAGCGAACGCCGTACGGCCCAGCAGGGCGTGATAACCGTTGTGGAAAGGTACAATGTCGAAGATCACTACGGAAGTTATCGGGTGAACCGAACACTACTTCCAGGCTCACAGAGCCCGTGCACCGGGCTTCGACGCCTGGGATCACTCCTTTAAAGGTAGTGTTGCTGGGTTTGATCCTTGATGGATCTATACCCATCTTTTCCACTGTGTCTAAGTAAATCAGATTGAGGCTACTTCCTTCGTCCATTAGGACTTTAGTGAGGTGATACCCATCGATAATGCGATCTAGGATGAGGGCAGCTGAACCCCCATGAGGGATACTGGTCGGATGGTCTCGTCGATCGAAGGTGATCGGGTACGCCGACCATGGGTTATACTTCGGGGCTACAGGCTCTACGGCATAGACCTCTCGAAGGGCGTGCTTCCTCTCCCTTTTGGGTATGTTAGTGGCGTATATCATGTTCACAGCCTTTACCTATGGAGGCAACTGCTTCTGTCCACCATTGATCGGATCGCGGGGCTCATCATCGTCCTCGCTGCGTGGGCCCTTGCCTTGCTCCTCGGCTACGAGTTTGTCGGCTTGTTTGAACACCCAACAGTTACGATTGGTGTGGGTGGTGGGCTTGTCTTGAATGCATGGATCTGGCAAGGCCTCTCCAGGTAGGTCCGTCACGATTGCCTTTAGGAGTTTTCTTCCGCTTCTCGGATCGAGGGTTGCAGAAACCGAAGCTAACAGCGGTTTCATCGGCATCACTATTGTTGTGCCAGCGTTTATTTTTGTTGCGTTGTGTTTTCCCGTTTCCATCCCAAACTTCGGAGGTGCCGGGGTCTTCGGGGTTGTGGCTCCGTCTAGCTAGCCAGTTATCCTCGCACGCACAAAACGGGTCATCAGGGATGTAAGGGCGGACATAGTACTAGGCTTGTCATGACCGAGCTGGCGAGCCAGCCATTCATCCCGAATATTGTGCCTGAAAGAGGATATTGCTTCGGCATCTGGGCAATCAATGATTTGGTTTTTCTTGGTCAACAACCGATTCCGGAATTGTCGAGCAGACTCTCCTGCCTTCTAGACGACGTTGCTTAGGTCGGAGGAGTCCGGCGGCCGTACATAGGTGTTGGAAATATGCCCTAGAGGCAATAATAAATTGGTTAATATCATATTTCCTTGTTCATGATAATCGTTTATTGTCCATGCTAAAATTGTATTGATCGGAAACTCAGATACATGTGTGGATACATAGACAACACCATGTCCCTAGTATGCCTCTAGTAGACTGGCTCGTTGATCAAAGATGGTTAAGGTTTCCTAGCCATGGACATGAGATTTCATTTGATAACGGGATCACATCATTAGGAGAATGATGTGATGGACAAGACCCAAACTATAAACGTAGCATATGAACGTGTCAGTTTTTTGCTACAGTTTTCTGCATAATCAAGTATTTGTTCCTATGACCATGAGATCATGCAACTCACTGACACCGGAGGAGTACCTTGTGTGTATCAAATGTCGCAACGTAACTGGGTGACTATAAAGGTGCTCTACAGGTATCTCCGAGGGTGTCTGTTGGGTTGGCATGGATCAAGACTGGGATTTGTTACTCCGTGTGATGGAGAGGTATCTCAGGGCCCACTCGGTTACAACATCACAACAAGCCTTGTAAGAAATGTGACTAAGTGTTAGTCACGAGATCTTATATTACAGAACGAGTAAAGTGACTTGCCGGTAACGAGGTTGAACTAGGTATGGAGATACCGACGATCGAATCTCGGGCAAGTAACATACCAAAGAACAAAGGGAACATTATACGGGATTGATTTAATCCTTGACATAGAGGTTCGACTGATAAAGATCTTCGTAGAATATGTAGGAACCAATATGGGCATACAGGTTCCACTATTGGTTATTGACTGTAGAGGTGTCTCGGTCATGTCTACATAGTTCTCAAACCCGCAGGGTCTACACACTTAAGGTTTGGTGATGTTTCGGTAGTATAGAGTTATGCATGGTGGTGACTGAAGGTTGTTCGGAGTCCCGAATGAGATCCCGGACATCACGAGGAGCTCCAGAATGGTCCGGAGCTAAAGATTGATATATAGGAAGTCCTATTTTGGTCGTCGGAAAAGTTGCGAGCTCATCGGTAGTGTATCGGGAGTGCCGATAGTGTACCGAGGGACAATCGGGAGGGGTATTTCTACCCAAGAGGCTACATGGGCTGTGGGAGGACAAATACCAGCCCTTAGTGGGCTGGCCGAAGTCCCACACAAGGGCCATGCGGCCGGGAAGAAATTCCAAAGTGAGAAAAGGTGGAAAAAGGCAAAAAGGTGAAAATAAGGAAGGAGTCCTAATCCTACTAGGAGTGGAGGAGGAGGACTCCTCTCTACTTCGGCCGAACCAAGGGAGGGGCTGGCCCTTGCACCAAGCCTCCTCATCCTCCTCTCCTCCTATATATACTAGAGGTTTTAGGGTTTTGGCACATAGATTTTCAGCCACGTGCAACCCTACCCTCTAGTCCGTAGTTTCTCCTCTAGATCGATTTCAGTTGTGCTTAGGCGAAGCCCTGCTGAGATTACTCCACCACCATTACCGCAGCGCCGTCGCGTTGCCGGAGAACTCGTCTACCTCTCCGCTCCCTCTTGCTGGATCAAGAAGGCGGAGATCGTCATCGACGTGTACGTGTGCTGAATGCGGAGGTGCCGTCCGTTCGGCGCTAGATCGGAAGGACTGTGATCAAGATCGCGAGACGATTCGTGATTGGATCGCGGGACGGATCGTGATGAGATTGCGGGGCGGATCATGATGAGATCGCGGGACGCTTGGCGATTTGGATAGCGAAGACGTCCGACTACACCAACCGCGTTTCTTAATGCTTCCCGCTTAGCGATCTACAAGGGTACGTAGATCCACTCTCCCTCTCATAGATGCTCATCACCATGGATAGATCTTGCGTGTGTGTAGGAAATTTTTTGTTTCCCATGCAACGTTCCCCAACAGTGGCATCAGAGCGAGGTCTATGTGTAGATGAGATCTCGAGTAGAACAGAAAGAGTTTGTGGGCGTTGATGCTTAGATTGCTTCCTCCCTTGGTCGTGTTTTGCTTCAGCGGTATTGTGGGATGAAGCGTCCCGGACCAACTTTACTCGTACGCTTACGAGAGACCGGTTCCATCGACTGACTTGTAACCTTGTTGCACAAAGATGGCTGGCGGGTGTCTGTTTCTCCTACTTTAGTTGGATCGAATTTGATAAAGGCGGTCCTTGAGAAGGTTGAAAAGAAACTTATGTATCACCGTTGTGGTTTTGCGTAGGTGAGAATTGTTCTTGCTAGATACCCGTAGCAGACACGTAAAACTCGCAACAACAATTAGAGGACGTCTAACTTGTTTTGCAGGGTATGTTGTGATGTGATATGGCCAATTACATGATGACATATATGTGATGTATGAGATGATCATGTGTTGTATAGAATATCACGACTTCCATGTCGATGAGTACGACAACCGGCAGGAGCCATAGGGTTGTCTTTAATTATTGTATGACTTGCGTGTCAATCATTAAGCGCTATGTAATGCTTTACTTTATCGCTAAACGGTAGCAATAGTAGTAGAAGCATGTTGGGCGTGACAACCCTGATGGACACACGTTGATGGAGATCAAGATGATGGAGATCATGGTGTCTTGCCGGTGACGATGGAGATCATGCCGGTGCTTTCTAGATGGAGATCAAAAGCACAAGTTCATGGCCATATCATGTCACTTATGATTTGCATGTGATGTTAATCCTTTTATGCACCTTGTTTTGCTTAGGACGATGGTAGCATTATAAGGTGATCCCTCACTTAATTTCAAGATAAATTGTGTTCTCCCCGAGTGTGCACCGTTGCGAAAGTTCGTCGTGTTGAGACACCACGTGATGATTGGGTGTGATAGACTCTACGTTCACATACAACGAGTGCAAGCCAGTGTTGCACGTGCAGAACACTCGGGTTAAACTTGACGAGCCTAGCATGTACAGACATGGCCTCGGAACACAAGAGACCGAAAGGTCGAACATGAGTCATATAGTAGATATGATCAACATGATGATGTTCACCATTGAAGCCACCTCAACTCACGTGATGATCGGACTTGAGTTGGTGGATTTGGATCATGTGACACTCAGATGACCTGAAGGATGTCAATTTGAGTGGGAGCTTTAGTAATTTGATTAACTAAACTCATTATCTTGAACAATAGTCTAAGTAAACTTTGCATATTTATGTTGTAGATCAATGGCTCGCGCAGTAGCACCCCTGAATTTTAATGCGTTCCTAGGGAAAGCTAAGTTGAAAGATGATGGAAGTAACTTTGTTGACTGGGCCCGTAATCTGAGGATTATCCTCATGGCTTCCCAAAAATCATATGTCCTTGATGCACCGCTTGGTGACCAAACAGAAGACATGACCTCCGAAGACGTTAAGAACGCTTGGGAGGCACTTACTGGAGATTACTCAATAGTTCAGTGTGCAATATTGTATGGCTTAGAACCGGGACTTCAAAGACGTTTGAACGTCATGGAGCATATGAGATGTTCTAGGAGTTGAAGTTTATCTTTCAGAAGAATGCCCGGATTGATAGGTATGAAACCTCCGATAAGTTCTATGCTTGCAAGATGGAGGAGAACGGGTCTATCAGTGAACATATACTCAAAATGTCTGGGTATTCAACTCGTCTAGCGGAGTTGGGAATTTCCCTTCCGCCAGAGGCGATCACTGACAGAGTTCTTCAATCACTGCCACCTAGTTACAAGAGCTTTGTGATGAACTATAACATGCACGGGATGAACAAGTCAGTCGCCGACCTGTTTGCGATGCTAAAAGTCGCTGAGTCTGAAATCCAGAAAGAACATCAAGTGTTGATGGTCAATAAAACCACTAGTTTCAAGAAAAATGGCAAGGTCAAGGGCAAGGGCAAGAAGGGTAAAACCAAGAAGGATGGCAAAGCAGTTGGTACTCCTGTAAAGAAGCCCAAGCATGGACCCAAGCCAGAAACTGAGTGCTTTCATTGCAAGGGAACTGGTCACTGGAAGCAAAACTGCCCCAAGTACCTGGCTGACAAGAAGGCGGCCAACGACAAACAAGGTATATATGATATACATGTTATTGATGTGTACCTTACTAGCTCTCGTAGTAGTGCCTGGGTATTTGATATCGGTTCGGTTACTCACATTTGCAACTGAAAGCAGGAACTAAGGAATAAACGAAGGCTGGCGAAGGACGAAGTGACGATGCGCGTGGGAAATGGTTCCAAGGTTGATGTGATCGCCGTCGGCACGCTCTCTCTTCGATTACCATCGGGATTAGTGATGAACCTGAATAATTGTTATTTAGTGCCTGCGCTAAGCATGGACATTATATTTGGATCTTGTTTATTGCGAGACGGTTACTCATTTAAATCAGAGAATAAAGGTTGTTCTATTTATATGAGTAATAACTTTTATGGTCATGCACCCAATGTTAGGGGTTTATTCATATTGAATCTTGATAGTGATGATACACATGTTCATGACATTGATGACAAAAGATGTAGAGTTGATAATGATAGTACCACTTTCTTGTGGCACTGTCGTTTAGGTCATATTGGTGTAAAACGCATGAGGAAGCTCCATGCTGATGGACTTTTGGAGTCACTTGATTTTGAATCACTTGACACATGTGAACCATGCCTCATGGGCAAGATGACTAAAACGCCGTTCTCTGGAACAATGGAACGTGCAAGTGACTTATTGGATATCATACATACTAATGTGTGCGGTCCAATGAATGTTACAGCGCGTGGTGGATATCATTATTTTCTCACATTCACTGATGACTTAGGTTGATATGGGTATATTTACTTAATGAAACACAAGTCTGAAACGTTTGAAAAGTTCAAGCAATTTCAGAGTGAAGTTGAGAATCATCGTAACAAGAAGATTAAGTTCATGCGATCTGATCAAGGAGGTGAATATCTGAGTTATGAGTTTGGCAGTCACTTAAGATAGTGTGGAATTGTTTCACAGTTGACACCGCCCAGAACACCACAACGTAATGGTGTGTCCGAATGTCGTAATCGAACCTTATTAGATATGGTGCGTTCTATGATGTCTCTTGCTGATTTGCCACTATCGTTTTGGGGTTATGCATTAGAGACAGTTGCATTCACTTTAAATAGGGCACCATCGAAATCTGTTGAGACGACGCCATATGAACTGAGGTTTGGCAAGAGGCCAAAGTTGTCGTTTCTTAAAGTTTGGGGATGTGATGCTTGTGTCAAAAAGCTTCAGCCTGAAAAGCTAGAACCCAAAGCGGAGAAATGTGTCTTCATAGGATACCCGAAAGAGATAGTCGGGTATACCTTCTATCTCAGATCCGAAGGCAAAGTGTTTGTCTCAAAGAACGGAACATTTCTTGAGAAAGAGTTTCTCTCGAAAGAATTGAGTGGGAGGAAAATAGAGCTCGATGAGGTTATTGAACCTTTACTTCAACCAGAAAGTAGCGCAGCGTAGAAAGTTGTTTCTATGGAACCTACGATGGTAGAAGAGGAAGTTAATGATGATGATCATGAAGCTTCAGATCAAGCTACTATTGAACCTCGTAGGTCGACAAGGCCGCGTACTACTCCTGAGTGGTACGGCAACCCTGTCTTGCAGGTCATGTTGTTGGACAACAATGAACCTATGAGCTATGGAGGAGCAGTGATGGGCCCGGATTCCGAGAAATGGTTAGGGGGCATGAAATCCGAGATGGGATCCATGTATGAAAACAAAATATGGACTTTGGAAGTATTACCTGAAGGGTGAAAGGCCATTCAAAACAAATGGATCTTCAAGAAGAAGACAGACGCGGACGGTAATGTCACCATCTATAAAGCTCGACTTGTGGCAAAGGGTTTTTCACAAGTTCAAGGAGTTTACTATGATGAGACCTTCTCACCCGTAGCGATGCTTAAGTCTGAAAAAATCATGTTGGCAATAGATGCTTATTTCGACTATGAAATTTGGCAGATGGATGTCAAAACAACATTCCTCAACAGTTTCCTTGAGGAAGAGTTGTATATGATGCAACCAGAAGGTTTTGTCGATCCAGAGAATGCTGACAAAGTTTGCAAACTCCAGCGATCCATTTATGGGCTGGTGCAAGCATCTCAGAGTAGGAATAAGCGTTTTGATGAGGTGATCAAAGCGTTTGAGTTTATACAAGTTTATGGAGAAGCTTGTATTTACAAGAAAGTGAGTGGGAGCTCTATAGCGTTTCTAATATTATATGTGGATGACATATTGTTGATTGGAAACAATATAGAAATGCTGGAAACCGTGAAGGAATATTTGAACAAGAGTTTTTGAATGAAGGACCTAGGAGAAGCTGCTTTCATATTAGGCATTAAGATCTATAGAGATAGATCGAAACGCTTGATAGCACTTTCACAGAGCACATACCTTTATAAAGTTTTGAAGAAGTTCAAAATGGATCAGTCCAATAAGGGGTTCTTGCCTGTGTTACAAGGTGTGAAATTGAGTAAGACTCAATGTCCAGTGACTGCAGAGGATAGAGAAAAGATGAGTGTCATCCCCTATGCTTCAGCCATAGGCTCTATCATGTATGCAATGTTGTGCACAAGACCCGACGTCAGCCTTGCCATAAGTATGGCCGGAAGGTTTCAAAGTGATCCTGGAATGGAACACTGGGCAGCGGTCAAGAATATCCTTAAGTACTTGAAAAGGACTAAGGAAATATTTCTCGTTTATGGAGGTGATGAAGAGCTCGTCGTAAAGGGTTACATCGATGCAAGCTTTGACACTGATCCGGATGACTCTAAGTCACAAACCGGATACATATTTTCTCTCAACGGGGGAGCAGTAAGCTCGTGCAGTTCCAAGCAAAGCGCGGTAGCCGATTCTACATGTGAAGCGGAGTACATCGCAGCCTCGGAGGCGGCGAGGAAGGTGTCTGGATGAAGCAATTCATGACAGATCTTGGAGTAGTGCTCAGTGCACTGAATCCAATGAACCTGTTCTGTGACAACACTGGTGCCATTACTCTGGCCAAGGAACCAAGGTATCACAAGAGGACCAGACACATAAAGCGACGCTTCAACTCCATCCACGATTACATTGAGGAGAAGGACATAAATATTTGCAAAGTGCACACGGATCTGAATGTTGCAGACCCGTTGACTAAACCTCTTCCAAGGGCTAAACATGATCAACACCAGAACTGCATGGGTGTTCGATTCATTACAATGTAAATCACATACTGATGTGAGCTAGATTATTGACTCTAGTGCAAGTGGAGACTGTTGGAAATATGCCCTAGAGGCAATAAATAAAGTGTTTATTATTATATTTCCTTGTTCATGATAATCGTTTATTATCCATGATGTAATTGTATTAATTGGAAACACATTACATGTGTGGGTAAATAGACAACACTTTGTCCCTAGTATGCCTCTAGTGAACTAGCTCGTTGATCAAAGATGGTCAAGGTTTCCTAGCCATTGACATATGATGTCATTTGATAACGGGATCACCTCATTAGGAGAATGATGTGATGGACAAGACCCAAACTACAAACGTAGCATATGATCGTGTCAGTTTATTGCTACGGTTTTCTGCATGTCAAGTATATGTTCCTATGACCATGAGATCATGCAACTCACGGACATCGGAGGAGTGCCTTGTGTGTATCAAACGTCGCAATGTAACTGGGTGACTATAAAGGTGCTCTACAGGTATCTCCGAGGGTGTCTGTTGAGTTGGCATGGATCAAGACTGGGATTTGTTAATCCGTGTGACGGAGAGGTATCTCAGGGCCCACTCGGTAATACAACATCACAATAAGCCTTGCAAGCAATGTGACTAAGTGCTAGTCACGGGATCTTGTATTACAGAACGAGTAAAGAGACTTGCCGGTAACGAGGTTGAACTAGGTATGGAGATACCAATGATCGAATCTCGGGCAAGTAACATACCGAAGAACAAAGGGAACATCATACGGGATTAACTGAATCCTTGACATAGAGGTTCGACCGATAAAGATCTTCGTAGAATATGTAGGAATCAATATGGGCATCTAGGTCCCGCTATTGGTTATTGACCGTAGAGGTGTCTCGGTCATGTCTACATAGTTCTCGAACCCGCAGGGTCTGCACACTTAAGGTTCGGTGACGTTTCGATAGTATAGAGTTATGTATGGTGGTGACCGAAGGTTGTTCGGAGTCCCGGATGAGATCCTGGACGTCACGAGGAGCTCCAGAATGCTCTGGAGGTAAAGATTGATATATAGGAAGTCCTATTTTGGTCGCCGGAAAGGTTTCGGGCTCATCAGTAATGTATCGGGAGTGCCGGTAGTGTACCGGGAGACCATCGGGAGGGGTATTTCGACCCAAGAGGCTTCATGGGCTGTGGGAGAAAAAAATACCAGCCTTTTGTGGGCTGGTGGAAGTCCCACACAAGGCCCATGTGGTTAGGGAAGAAAATCCCAAAGAGAAAAGGTGGAAAAAAGGCAAAAAGGCAAAAAAAAGGAAGAGTCCTAATCCTACTAGGATTGGAGGAGGAGGAGGACTCTCCTCCCTAGCTTCGGCTGAAGCCTCCTAGTAGGATTTTCCCTTGCGCCAAGCCTCCTCTCTTCCTCTTATATATACTAGAGGTTTTAGGGTTTTGGCACAGAATTTTCAGCCACGTGCTGCCCGTTCCTCCAGTGCATAGTTTCTCCTCTAGATCGGTTTTCTGCAGCGCTTAGGCGAAGCCCTACCGGAATAGCTCCACCACCATCACCAGAGCACTGTCACGCTTCTGGAGAACTCTTCTTCCTCTCCGCTCCTTCTTGCTGGATCAAGACGGCGGAGATCGTCATCAAGTTGTATGTGTGCTGAACGTGGAGGTGCCGTCCGTTCGGCGCTAGATCGGAAGGATCATGATAAAGTTCGTGGGACGGATCGTGATCAAGTTTGCGGGATGGATCGTGATTGGATCGCGGGACGTATCGTGATTGCATTGCAGGACGGATCGTGATTGCATCGCGGGACGCATGGCGATTTGGATCGCAAAGACGTTCGACTACACCAACCGCGTTTCTTAACGCTTCCCACTTAGCGATCTACAAGGGTACGTAGATCCACTCTCCCTCTCGTAGATGCTCATCACCATGGATAGATCTGCGTGTGCGTAGATTTTTTTTGTTTCCCATGCAACGTTCCCCAATAGCAGCCATTTGGAATAGCTCCAAGTGGAGTGTGGTAGTAGTATTTACAGTATGACATAGAGATTTGCAAAGTACACACGGATCTGAATGTCGCATATCCGTTGACTAAAAGAGCTCTCTCACATGCAAAGCATGATCGAGCCCCAGAACTCATTGGGTGTTAGATTCATAACAATGTGAATCACATGGTGATGTCAACTAGATTATTGACTCTAGTGCAAGTGGGAGACTATTGGAAATATGCCCTAGAGGCAATAATAAATTGGTTATTACCATATTTCCTTGTTCATGATAATCGTTTATAGTCCATGCTACAATTGTATTGATCGGAAACTCATATACATGTGTGGATACATAGACAACACCATGTCCCTAGTATGCCTCTAGTAGACTGGCTCGTTGATCAAAGATGGTTAAGGTTTCCTAGCCATGGACATGAGATGTCATTTGATAACGGGATCACGTCAGTAGGAGAATGATGTGATGGACAAGACCCAAACTATAAACGTCGCATATGATCGTGTCAATTTATTGCTACAGTTTTCTGCATGTCAAGTATTTGTTCCTATGACCATGAGATCATGCAACTCACTAACACCGGAGGAGTACCTTGTGTGTATCAAACGTCGCAACGTATCTGGGTGACTATAAAGGTGCTCTACAGGTATCTCCGAGGGTGTCTGTTGGGTTGGCATGGATCAAGACTGGGATTTGTTACTCCGTGTGAGGGAGAGGTATCTCAGGGTCCACTCGGTAATACAACATCACAACAAGCCTTGCAAGCAATGTGACTAAGTGTTAGTCATGGGATCTTGTATTACGGAACGAGTAAAGAGACTTGCCAGTAACGAAGTTGAACTAGGTATGGAGATACCGACGATCGAATCTCGGGCAAGTAACATACCAAAGAACAAAGGGAACATTATACGAGATCGATTGAATCCTTGACATAGAGGTTCGATCGATAAAGATCTTCGTAGAATATGTAGGAACCAATATGGGCATCCAGGTCCCGCTATTGGTTATTGACCGTAGAGGTGTCTCGGTCATGTCTACATAGTTCTCGAACCCGCAGGGTCTGCACACTTAAGGTTTGGTGACGTTTCGGTAGTATAGAGTTATGCATGGTGGTGACCAAAGGTTGTTCAGATTCCCGGATGAGATCGCGAACATCACGAGGAGCTCCGGAATGGTCCGGAGCTAAAGATTGATATATAGGAAGTCCTGTTTTGGTTGCCGGAAAAGTTTCGGGCTCATTGGTAGTGTACCGGGAGTGTCGGTAGTGTACCGGGGGACCATCAGGAGGGGTATTTCGACCCAAGAGGCTACATGGGCTGTGGGAGGACAAATACCAGCCCTTAGTGGGCTGGCCGAAGTCCCACACAAGGCCCATGCGTCTAGGAAGAAATTCCAAAGTGAGAAAAGGTGGAAAAAGGCAAAAAGGTGGAAATAAGGAAGGAGTCCTAATCCTACTAGGAGTGGAGGAGGAGGACTCCTCCTCTCCACTTTAGCCGAACCAAAGAGGGGCTGGCCCTTGCGCCAAGCCTCCTCCTCCTCCTCTCCTATATATACTAGAGGTTTTAGGGTTTTGGCACATAGATTTCAGCCACGTGCAACCCTACCCTCTAGTCCGTAGTTTCTCCTCTAGATTGATTTTAGTTGTGCTTAGGCGAAGGCCCACTGAGATTACTCCACCACCATGACCGCAGAGCCATCGTGCTGCCGAAGAACTCATCTACCTCTCCGCTCCCTCTTGCTGGATCAAGAAGGCGGAGATCATCATCGAGCTGTACGTGTGCTGAACGCGGAGGTGTCGTCCGTTCGACGCTAGATCGGAAGGACCGTGATCAAGATCGCGAGACGATTCGTGATTGGATCGCGGGACGGATCGTGATGAGATCACGGGACGGATCGTGATGAGATCGCGGGATGCTCGGCGATTTGGATCGCGAAGACGTTCGACTACACCAACTGTGTTTCTTAATGCTTCCCGCTTAGCGATCTACAAGGGTACGTAGATCCACTCTCCCTCTCGTAGATGCTCATCACCATGGATAGATCTTGTGTGTGCGTAGGAAAAAAAATTCCCATGCAACGTTCCCCAACAATAGGTCTCCTGGAAGTTAGATCGGAATGCATCCTCATGATCCTCCCAGCCCCCGATAGAATTTTCGGGGAGGCTGTTTAACCAGTGCCGAGCTGGCCCCTTAAGCTTTAGGGGTAGATATTTGATGGCGTGGAGATCGTCTCCCCATGTATGTGGAGGAGGAAATCCTCGATCCACACTGTTGGGTTAGTTGTCCCATCGTATTGCTCTATGTTCATGGGTTTAAACCCTTCCGGGAACTAATGCTGCATCACCTCGTCGGTGAAGCACAGTCGGTGGGCAGCGCCTTTGACCCGGGCTATGTCACGCTGTTAATCGGCGCCTGGTCTAGCCCAGTTTTTCTCCTGGCCTCTATTGTTGCGGTCGAGCCACGACTAGTATCCGTCCCGTCTATCGGGGGAGTACCTTCTAGATCCGTAGATGGATCTCGTACGACCTGTTCTATAATCCAGGTCGTGTCGCAGGTCGTACCTATCATCAGGCCCTATTGGCTCTTTTCCCCTTTTGCGGGGTATCGCCGGCCTATAACCGGCATCGCCAGTTGTCTTATCTCGTCCTCGGGGAGGGAGGTCCGGCTGGTCATATAGAGTGTGCTTGGGAGACGGTGTATTAGGGACCTCGTCGACGAATTGTGGCAGCAGCCGTCGGCGTGGATAGCTCTTGGGTTTGTCCAATAGACCGGTATAGTATCCTTCCTCGACTGATAGGACCCTCGTCCATCTATCATTGAGGGTATCTTGTTCGGCCTTAAGCTACCGTTCTTTTGCCTTGAGGCTTCGGGCAATGGCTATAAGTTGTTGCCTAAACCGTTCCTGATCCTCAAGGTTTTCGGGGACGGTGAAGTCTTCGGCTTCTGGGCTATCCTCCCCCTCTACATGGGGAGGTAGTTATCATCCTCGGAATCGTTTGGATCCTCGAGGTCGTGCTGGTCCTCCGATCTCTCCTGGTACTCTAGCGGCTGCTCGAGGATATCAAGATCGCCAGGTCTTCTGGGGTATCGCTTTCCCCGGTGCCAGCAATAGCTTCCCTTCCCTTTTTTGCCTTTGATCGTTTGTGTAGTTTCCAGCGCTTTGACGGTGCTTCACCCGATTTATCGCCATTGTTTATGGGTGTGTGCTCGCCGTTATCGGCTGGAGTATACACCATGTAGACGTCGTAGGTGGAGGTGGCAGTCCATCGCCCGGTGTTGACGGGGGTGGGAGCACAATCCTCTTCATCCATGTCTTCTGCCTCCTCGGAGGCATAGTCCAACATATCGGTTAAATCTTTGATAGTGGCTACGAAGTGGGTGGTGGGTGGGATGAAAACTTCCTCTTGACCCACCTTAAGACCAATCTGAACGTGGATCGGGGTTGGGTCGTTAGTAATTTTCATCGATAAGATCCGATCTAGAGCCTCGTTGAGTGTCGAGAGCTCGATCAGGTCAATCCGCTCAGAGCTTTCGGAGTTAACCTCCAATGCGTCCGCACAAGAAGTGTGTTCGGCAGGAGCTAGTCCCCGGCCATCTGGTGCTATGTCCGGATCCGGACTAAAATCCAGATCATTGCCGGGGTTGGTCCCGTGGGCGGGATCGAAAGAAAAATCCGAGGTTAAGGCCTCGGAGTCCTCAGGCGCGTTAGATGAGATTGCGATCCTGGTGAGCGAAAGATCGCCCTGAGAGTCTACGGAGAACTCTAGGTTCCCGAATCTGACCTCTTGATCAGGGGCAAAACTCTCGACCCGGCCAAGACGGCCGTTCGGGTCAGCGTGCAGCACAATGCTGCCGAAAGCGAAGATCTGTCCAGGGACAAAGTGCAAGATCACTAGAAGTGTATGTCTAGAGGGGGGTGAATAGACTATTTGCAGGAATTTAAAACTACCTCAAGCACAAATCAAGTGTTGGTAGTTTTTAGCATACATAGCAAACTAGAACACCCTGTACATGCAAGTCGTCAAGTATAGCGGCGGAAAGTAAAGACATTGCACATGGAAGTAAGGAGTGGAGATAGAGATATCAAACGCATGAGGGCCACAAGATTTTTCCCGTCGTTCCGATAGGTGGTTCTATCGTACATCCACATTCATGGAGTCTTCAACCCACGGAGGGTAACGGTCGCGAGAGTCCATGGAGGGATCTACCCATGGAGGGTTCCACGAAGAAGCAACCTTGACTATACCATGACGGCCTACGTCCATGGAGGACTAACCTTACTCGGGGTAGATCTTCACAAAGTAGGCAATCTCCTTGCCCTTACAAACTTCTTGGTTCACTCCACAACACGAAGTAGGAGGCTCCCAAGCGACACCTAACCAATCTAGGAGGCACCACCCTCCGAAAGGTAAAAGGCTCGATTGTGTCGATGAACTCCTTGCTCTTGTGCTTCAAGATGATAGACTCCTCAACACACAATCACTCTCTCACAGATTTGGCTTGGTAGAAGAGATTGATTGTGTGAAAAGCAACTTGGGGAGGCTAGAGATCAAGATTCATATGGTAGGAATGGAATGGCATGATCTCAACACATGAGTAGGTGGCTCTCTCTTAGAAAATTAGTAGGTATGAGTGGGGAACTGTTCTAAGTGCTTCTCTTGCGAGTGAGTGGTGGTGGAGGGGTATATATAGGCATCTCCAAAAATCCAACCGTTACACACAAAATGACCAACTCGGTGACACCAATGTGTTAATCTCGATGGTACCGAAGTGACCAAAAGGTGGCAACTTTTGAATCTCGGTGAGACCGATATGGGAAACTCGATTGCACCGATAAGGTGACCAATGGTCAGATTGCCCAATCTCGGTAACGCCAATCAACAATCTCGGAGGGACCGATATTGTGAATTTGCGTAACAGAAAGTTGGCAGCCTAACTTGGTGGCACCGAATGCAGAATTGGTTGCACCGAAAACCTAGGGTTTGGCAGAGTCTGTCTAGAGTTTGGAATTGGCGGCGCCGAGTGGAAAATGTTGGTTGCACTGATTTTGAATATTTGGCTTTGGACAGACTTTTGTGGAAGAGCTTGTGGGTGTATGTGTTGACTATCACTTGTGCACGTATGAGCATTTTGTTCACCAACAAAACCTTACCCCCTTTTAATAGTATTGGCTTTCCTATGGACTCAAGGTGATTTCTCACAAATGTAAAATGTAGAGTCCTCTTCCTTGGAGCTTGGCCAATGTTATTCCTTCTCCTTCTTCTTCATGGGGATACTCTCCACACTCCTTTTTGCCAACCCATCTCTCTATGGCCTTTATCTGAAATACACTAGGTAAAAGTATTAGTCCAAGAGACAATGTATGTTGTCATGAATTATCAAAACCACCAAAGGAGAACATTGTGCTTTCACAAAGGAGTCCATGTTACGGACTTCTTCGTTAATGACAACGCGAGCCATCGATTCCTTTGGCGATCACAGCGGAACTCTCAATGAAAGCACCAATGTCAATGTCAAAACCGGCGGATCTCGGGTTGGGGGTCCCGAGCTGTATGACTAGGATCAATCGTAACAAGGGACAAAGGAGACGATGTTTACCCAGGTTTGGGTCCTCCTATGGAGGTAAAACCCTATGTCTTGCTTGATTATATTTATGTGTATGAAGGTTACAGAGTTGATCTACCTGGAGATCAGATAGCTAAAACCCTAGATGAGTTTCTCTGCCCTATAATCTAAAACCCTCTCGGTTTATATAGACACCGGGGTACCTAGGGTTTACACATGATAGGTCTCCTGCCGGGGATGGAGATGTCGATTTCCTCATCTTGACTTGGAGGGCATGACGCGCCTTCGGGACTTCCTTCTAGAACATGGGGTCTCAATGTATCCGGCCCCTCCCATGACAGTAAGAGAGCAGCCCACCAAGATGGCCTATTGGGAATAGGCCAGCGGCCCGAGGACCCCTTAGTCTAGGACTCCCTCAATAGTGCCAAGTGCCAGTTGCTGTTTTCTGCTTGTTTTTAATTCACAGAATATCAGTACCAAACGAAGCCCAAACACCACAGAAAGCAACTAGGGGACCAAAGAAGCACCTGAGAGGAGGGCCATGGAGGCCACGAGAGACCAGGGTGCGCCAGACGCCCCTGGCGCTGTTGGGGAACATCGCATGGGAAACAAAAAAATTCCTACGCACACGCAAATCTATCCATGGTGATGAGCATCTACGAGAGGGAGAGTGGATCTACATACCCTTGTAGATCGCTAAGGGGGAAGCGTTAAGAAACGCGGTTGGTGTAGTCAAACATCTTCGCGATCCAAATCGCTAAGCGTCCCGCGATCTCATCACGATCTGTCCCACGATCCAATCACGATCAGTCCCGTGAACTCATCACGATCCGTCCCGCGAACTCATCACGATCCGTCCCGTGATCTCATCACGATCCATCCCGCGAACTCATCACGATCCATCCCGCGATCTCATCACGATCCGTCCCGCGAACTCATCACGATCCGTCCCGCGATCTTGATCACGGTCCTTCCGACCTAGCGCCGAACGGACGGCACCTCCGCGTTTAGCACACGTACAGCTTGATGACGATCTTCGCTGTCTTGATCCAGCAAGAGAGAGCGGAGAGGTAGAAGAGTTCTCCGGCAGCGTGACAGTGCTCCGGCGATGGTGGTGGAGCAATTCCGGCAAGGCTTCGCCTAAGCACTGCAGAAATCCGATCTAGAGGAGAAACTATGCACTGGAGGAACGGGTAGCACGTGGCTGAGAAAACTAGTGCAAAACCCTAAAACCCACCAGTATATATAGGAGGAGAGGAGGAGAGCCTTGGAGCAAGGGCCAAGGCTCCTTGGATTCGGCCGAACCAACTAGGAGAGGAGGACTCCTCCTCCAATCCTAGTAGAACTAGGATTGCTCCTTTTTTTTGCCTTTTTTCCACCTTTTCCTATTGGGTTTTCTTCTCCAACCACATGGGCCTTGTGTGGGAGTTTCCACCAGCCCACAAAGGGCTGATATTCACTCTCCCACAGCCCATGAAGCCTCTTGGGTCGAAATACCCCTTCCGGTACACTACCGACACTCCCGGTACACTACCCATGAGCCCGAAACTTTTCCGGCGACCAAAACAGGACTTCCTATATATAAATCTTTATCTCCGAACCATTCCGGAGCTCCTCGTGATGTCCGGGACTCCGAACAACCTTCGGTCACCACCATACATAACTCTATACTACCGAAACATCACCAAACCTTAAGTGTGCAGACCCTGCGAGTTCGAGAACTAAGTAGACATGACCGAGACACCTCTATGGTCAATAACCAATAGCGGGACCTGGATGTCCATATTGGTTCCTACATATTCTATGAACATTTTTATCGGTCGAACCTCTATGTCAAGGATTCAGTTAATCCCGTATGATGTTCCCTTTGTTCTTCGGTATGTTACTTGCCCGAGATTCGATCGTCGGTTCTCCATACCTAGTTCAACCTCGTTACCGGCAAGTCTCTTTACTCATTCCGTAATACAAGATACCGTGACTAACACTTAGTCACATTGCTTCCAAGGCTTATTGTGATGTTGTATTACCGAGTGGGCCCTGAGATACCTCTCCGTCACACGGATTAACAAATCCCAGTCTTGATCCATGCCAACTCAACAGACACCCTCGGAGATACCTGTAGAGCACCTTTATAGTCACCCAGTTACGTTGCGACGTTTGATACACACAAGGCACTCCTCCGATGTTCATGAGTTGCATGATCTCATGGTCATAGGAACATATACTTGACATGCAGAAAACAGTAGCAATAAACTGACATGATCATACGCTACGTTTGTAGTTTGGGTCTTGTCCATCACACCATTCTCCTAATGATGTGATCCCGTTTATCAAATGACATCTCATGTCCATGGCTAGGAAACCTTAACTATCTTTGATCAACGAGCTAGTCTATTAGAGGCATACTAGGGACATGGTTTTGTCTATGTATCCACACATGCATCTAAGTCTCCGATCAATACAATTATAGCATGGATAATAAACGATTATCATGAACAAGGAAATATGATAATAACTAATTTATTATTTGCCTCTAGGGCATATTTCCAATAGTCTCCCACTTGCACTAGAATCAATAATCTAGTTCACATCACCATGTGATTCGCATTGTTATGAATCTAACACCCAATGAGTTCTGGGCTCGATCATGCTTTGCATGTGAGAGAGGTCTTATAGTCAACGGGTCTGCGACATTCAGATCCGTGTGTACTTTGCAAATCTCTATGTCAAACCGTAAACACTGCTACCTCACTCCAATTGGTACTATTCCAAATGGCTGCTCCACTATATGTATCCAGATTGCTACTATGGGTCATCCGGATTGGTGTTAAAGCTTGCATCGACGTAACTCTTTACGACAAACTCTTTATCACCTCCATAATCAAGAAACATCTCCTTAGTCTTTTAGTTATCAAGGATAATCTTGACTGCTGTCCAGTGATTCACTCCTGGATCACTCTTGTACCCCTTGACGAACTCATGGCAAGGCACACACAGGTGCGGTAATAGCATGGCATACTATACAGAGCCTATGGCTAAGGCATAGGGGACGACATTCGTCCTTTCTCTTTCTTCTGTCGTGGTCGAGCTTTGAGTCTCAGTCAACTTCACACCTTACAAAGCAGGCGAGAACACTTCTCTCTGACTAATCCATTTTGAACTCTTTCAAAATCTTGTCAAGGTATGTACTCATTGAAAGTCTTATCAAACATCTTGGTCTATCTTTATAGATCTTCATGCTCAACAATTAGGTAGCTTTATCCAGGTCTTCCTCTGAAAAACTTTTTTCAAACAACCGTTTATGCTTTCCAGAAATTCTACATCATTTCCGAATAGCAATATGTCATCCACATATACTTATTAGAAACTCTATAGTGCTCCCACTCACTTTATTGCAAATACAAGTTTCTCATAAACTTTGTATAGATTTAAAAAACTTTGATCACCTTATCAAAGTGTATATTCCAACTCCGAGATGCTTGCTTCAGTCCATAGAAGGATCACTGAAGCTTGCTCACCTTTTAGCATCCTTAGGACTGACAAACCCTTCTGGTTGTATCTCATACAACCTTTCCATAAGGAAGGAAACGATGTTTTGGCATCCATTTGCCAGATTTCATAATTGAAAAATGCAGCAACTGCTAATATAATTCCAACAGACTTTAGCATCGCTACGAGTGAGAAAGTCTCATCGCAGTCAACTCCTTGAACTTGTCGTAAACTTGTATGCAACAAGTCGAGCTTTACAAATGGTAACATTTACCATCAGCGTCTGTCTTCATTTTAAAGATCCATTTGTACTCAATGACCTGCCGTCCAACGAGCAAGTCTACCAAAGTCTATACTTGGTTTTCATACATGGATACTTTCTCGGATTTCATGGCCTCTAACCATTTGTCGGAATCCGGGCCCATCATCGCTTCTCCATAGCTCGTAGGTTCATCATTGTCCAACAACATGACCTCCAAGACAGGGTTGTCGTACCGCTTAGGAGCAGTACACGTCCTTGTCGACCTATGAGGTTCGACAGTAACTTGATCCGAAGCTTCATGATCATCATCATTAACTTCCTCTTCAACTAACGTAGGCTTCACAGAAACATCTTCCTGCGCTGCGCTACTCTCTCGTTGAAACAAAGGTTCAATAACCTCATCAAGTTCTATCTTTCTCCCACTCAATTCTTTCGAGACAAACTTTTTCTCGAGAAAGGACCCAGTTTTAGCAACAAACATTGTATGCTTGGATCTGAGACAGAAGGTTCACCCAAATGTTCTTAGGGTATTCTATGAAGATGCATTTGTCCGCTTTGGGTTCGAGCTCATTAGGTGAAAACATTTTCCACACAAGTGTCGTAGCCCCAAACATTAAGAAATGACAGCTTAGGTTTCTATCAAACCATAATTCACAGGGTGTCATCTCAACGGATTTAGATGGTGCCCTATTTAAAGTGAATGTAGTTGTCTCTAATGCATAACCCCAAAACGATAGTGGTAAAAGGATAAGAGACATCATAATTCGCACCATATCCAATAGAGCACGACTATGACGTCCGGACACACCATCACACTATGGTGTTCCAGGTGGCGTGAGTTGTGAAACAATTTTCACATTGTCTAAAGTTGTATGCCAAACTCGCAACTCAGATATTCATCTCGATGATCATATCGTAGACATTTTTTATCTTCTTGTCACGATGATCTTAAACTTCACTCTGAATTTGCTTGAACCTTTCAAACGATTCAGACTTGTGTTTCATTAAGCAAATATACACTATATCTACTCAAATCGTCAGTGAAGGTAAGAAAATAACGATATCCACCACACGCTACAAGACTCATTGGATTGCATACATCAACATGTATCGTTTCCAATAAGTCACTTGCCCGCTCCATCAAACCAGAAAACGGGGTCCTTAGTCATCTTGACCAAGAGGCATGGTTCGTGTGTCTCAACCGATTCGAAATCGAATGAGTCCAAAGATCCATCATCATGGAGTTTCTTCATGCGTTTTATACCAATATGATATTTGGCGGCAGTGCCACAAGTATGTGGTACTATTATTATTAACTTTGTATCTTTTGGCATCAATGTTATGGACATGTGTATTACTACAATCAAGATTCAACAAACCATTCTCACTGGGTGCTTGACCATTGAAGGTATTATTCATGTAAATAGAATAACCATTATTCTCTAACTTAAATGAATAACCGTGTTGCAATAAACACAATCCAATCACGTTCATGCTCAACGCAAAACACCAAATAACATTTATTTAGGTTTGTCACTAATCCTGAGGGTAGAGAGAGCGTGCGATGTTGATCACATCAACCTTGGAAACATTTCCAACACACATCATCACCTCACCCTTAGCTAGTTCTCCGTTTATTCCGTAGCTTTTATTTCGAGTTACTAATATTTAGCAACTGAACCGGTATCCAATACCCAAGTGCTACTAGGAGTACTAGCAAGGTACACATCAATAACACGTATATCAAATATACTTCTGTCGACGTTGCCAGCCTTCTTATCTACCAAGTATCTAGGGTTGTTCCGCTTTAGCGACCGCTCTCCTCATAATCGAAGCACTTAGTCTCGGGTTTGGGCTCAACTTTGGGTTGCTTCACCGGAGCAGCAACTGACTTGCTATCCATGAAGTTTCCCTCCTTGCCCTTGCCCTTATCGAAACTAGTGGTTTTACTAACCATCAACACTTGATGCTCCTTCTTGATTTCTACCTTCACGGTGTCAAACATCGCGAACAGCTCAGGGATCATTATTTCTATCCCTGACATTTATAGTTCATCACCAAGTTCTAGTAGCTTAGTGACAGTGACTTGGAGAACAATATCAATCACTATCTTATCTGGAAGATCAACTTCCACTCGATTCAAGCGATTGTAGCACCCAGACAATCTGAGCACATGCTCAACGATTGAGCTATTCTCCTTCATCTTACAGGCAAAGAATCTTGTTGGAGATCTCATATCTCGCAACACGGGCACGAGCCTGAGATCCTAATTTCAGCTCTTAGAACATCTCATATGTTCCATGACGTTCAAAATGTTTCGGAGCCTCAATTATAAGCTGTAATGCATGACGCACTAAACTATCAAGTAGTTATTAGAACGTGCCTGTCAGATGTTCACAACATCTACAAACAACGCTAGAGGGGTTGGCGCACCGAGCGGTGCATTAAGGACATAAGCCTTCTGTGCAGAAATGAGGACAATCCTCAGATCACGGAGCCAGTCCGCAATATTTCTACCATCATCTTTCAACTCTATTTCTCTAGGAACATATAAAAATTCAAGGGAGCTACAACGTGAGCTAGTAATCTACAACATAGTTTGCAAAGACACTACTGACTATGTTCATGATAATGAGTTCAATTAATCATATTACTTAAGAACTCCCACTCAAATTGACATCCCTCCAGTCATTCGAGTGATACATGATCCAAATTCACCAACTCAAGTCCGATCATCACGTGAGTTGAGGTGGTTTCAATGGTGAACATCATCATGTTGATCATATCTACTATATGACTCATGTTTGACCTTTCGGTCTCTTGTGTTCCGAGGCCATGTCTGTACATGCTAGGCTCGTCAAGTTTAACCTGAGTGTTCTGCATGTGCAACACTGGCTTGCACCCGTTGTACGTGAACGTAGAGTCTATCACACCCGATCATCACGCGGCGTCTCAACATGATGAACTTTCGCAACGGTGCACACTCGGGGGAGAACACAATTCATCTTGAAATTTAAGTTAAGGATCACCTTATAATGCTACTGTCGTCCTAAGAAAAACAAGGTGCATAAAAGGATTAACATCACATGCAAATCATAAGTGACATGATATGGCCATGAACTTGTGCTTTTGATCTCCATCTAGAAGCACCGGCATGATCTCCATCGTCACCGGCATGACACCATGATCTTCATCATCTTGATCTCCATCAATGTGTCGCCATCGGGGTTGTCACGCCCAACATGCTTCTACTACTATTGCTACCGTTTAGCGATAAAGTAAAGCATTACATAGTGCTTAATGATTGACACGCAGGTCATACAATAATTAAAGACAACCCTATGGCTCCTGCCGGTTGTTGTACTCATCGACATGCAAGTCGTGATAATCTATACATCACATGATCATCTCATACATCACATATATCACATCATGTAATTGGCCATATCACATCACAACATACCCTGCAAAAACAAGTTAGACGTCCTCTAATTGTTGTTGCATGTTTTACGTGGCTGCTACGGGAATCTAGCAAGAACAATTCTCATCTACGCAAAAACCACAACGGTGATACACTAGTTGCTTTTCAACCTTCTCAAGGACCGCCTTTGTCGAATCTGATCCAACTAAAGTGAGAGAAACTGGCACCCGCAAGCCATCTATGCAAAAAATTGCGGTCGAGGGAACCGGTCTCTCGTAAGCGTATGAGTAATGTTGGTCCGGGCCGCTTCATCTCACAATACCGATAAACCAAAATCCGACCAAGGGAGGAAGCAATCTAAGCATCAACTCCCACAAACCTTTTGTGTTCTACTCGAGATCTCATCTACACATAGACCTAGCTCATGATGCCACTGTTGGGGAACGTCGCATGGGAAACAAAAGATTTCCTACGCATACGCAGATCTATCCATGGTGATGAGCATCTACGAGAGGGAGAGTGGATCTACCTACCCTTGTAGATCGCTAAGCGGGAAGCGTTAAGAAATGCGGTTGGTGTAGTCGAACATCTTTGCGATCCAAATCACTGAGCGTCCCGCGATCTCATCACGATCCATCCCACGATCCAATCACGATCCGTCCCGTGAACTCATCACGATCCGTCCCGCGAACTCATCACGATCCGTCCCGCGATCTCATCATGATCCGTCCCGCGAACTCATCACGATCCGTCCCGCGATCTCATCATGATCCCTCCCGCGAACTCATCATGATCTGTCTCGCGAACTCATCATGATCCGTCTCGCGATCTTGAGCACGGTCCTTCCGATCTAGCGCCAAACGGACGGCACCTTCACGTTCAGCACACGTACAACTTGATGACGATCTCTGCCGTCTTGATCCAGCAAGAGAGAGCGGAGAGGTAGAAGAGTTCTCCGGCAGGGTGATGGCGCTCCGGTGATGGTGGTGGAGCAATTCCGGCAGGGCTTCGCCTAAGCACTGCATAAATCCGATCTAGAGGAGAAACTATGCACTGGAGGAACGGGTAGCACGTGGCTGAAAAAACTAGTGCAAAACCCTAAAACCCACTAGTATATATAGGATGAGAGGAGGAGAGACTTGGCGCAAGGGCCAAGGCTCCTTGGATTCGGCCGAACCCACTAGGAGAGGAGGACTCCTCCTCCAATCCTAGTAGGACTAGGATTGCTCCTTTTTTTTGCCCTTTTTCCACCTTTTCCTATTGGGTTTTCTTCTCGAGCCACATGGGCCTTGTGTGGGAGTTTTCACCAGCCCACTAAGGGCTGATATTCACTATACCACAGCCCATGAAGCCTCTTGGGTCGAAATACCCCTCCTGGAGGCCTCCCGGTACACTACCGGCACTCCCGGTACACTACCGATGAGCCCGAAACTTCTGGCGACCAAAATAGGACTTCCTATATATAAATATTTACCTACGGACCATTCCGGAGATCCTCGTGATGTCCGGGATCTCATCCGGGACTCCGAAAAACCTTCGGTCACCACCATACATAACTCTATACTATCGAAACGTCACCAAACCTTAAGTGTGCAGACCCTGCGGGTTCGAGAACTATGTAGACATGACCGAGACACCTCTACGGTCAATAACCAATAGCGGGACCTGGATTTCCACATTGGTTCCTACATATTCTACGAAGATCTTTATCGGTCGAACCTCTATGTCAAGGATTCAGTTAATCCCGTATGATGTTCCCTTTGTTCTTCGGTATGTTACTTGCTCGAGATTCGATCGTCGGTATCTCCATACCTAGTTCAACCTCGTTACCGGCAAGTATCTTTACTCGTTCAGTAATACAAGATCCCGTGACTAGCACTTAGTCACATTGCTTGCAAGGCTTATTGTGATGTTGTATTACCGAGTGGGCCCTGAGATACCTCTCCGTCACACGGATTAACAAATCCCAGTCTTGATCCATGCCAACTCAACAGACACCCTCGGAGATACCTATAGAGCACCTTTATAGTCACCCAGTTACATTGCGACGTTTGATACACACAAGGCACTCCTCCGATGTCCGTGAGTTGCATGATCTCATGGTCATAGGAACATATACTTGACATGCAGAAAACAGTAGCAATAAACTGACACGATCATACGCTACGTTTGTAGTTTGGGTCTTGTCCATCACACCATTCTCCTAATAATGTGATCCCGTTTATAAAATGGCATCTCATGTCCATGGCTAGGAAACCTTAACCATCTTTGATCAACGAGCTAGTCTATTAGAGGCATACTAGGGACATGGTTTTGTCTATGTATCCACACATGCATCTAAGTCTCCGATCAATACAATTATAGCATGGATAATAAACGATTATCATGAACAAGGAAATATGATAATAAATAATTTATTATTGCCTCTAGGGCATATTTCCAACAGGCGCGGCCTGGTGGGTTGTGCCCTCCATGGGACCCCTCTCCACCGCCTATGAGCTCTATAAATACCCAAATATTCCAAAACCCTAGGGGAGTTGATGAAACACAATTCCAGCCACCGCAAGTTCCAGAACCACGTGATCCAATCTAGCACCACCATGGAGGGGTGCATCGTCTTCATGGGTGCCTCTCCGATGATGCGTGAGTAGTTCACCATAGACCTACGGGTTCGTAGGCAGTAGCTAGATGGCTTTCTCTATCTCTTTTTTGATTCTCAATACAATGGTCTCTTGGAGATCTATTTGATGTAATGACCTTTTGTGGTTTGTTTGTTGGGATCCGATGAAGTTTGAGTTCATGATCAGTTTCTTGCCATGGGAAGAGGTGCTTTGTGATGGGTTCAATCTTGTGGTGTCCTCTCCCAGTGACAGAAGGGGCAGCGAGGCACACATGTATCGTTGCTATTAATGATAACAAGATGGGGTTTATTCCTACATGAATAGATCTTGTCTACATCATGTCATTGTTCTTATTGCATCACTCTGTTTCTCCATGAACTTAATACACTAGATGCATGCTCGATAGCGGTCGATGTGTGGAGTAATAGTGGTAGATGTAGAATCATTTAGGTCTACTAATCTTGGACGTGATGCCTATATAATGATCGTTGCCTTGGATATCGTCATGATCATTTGATCTTCTATCAATTGCCCAACAGTAATTTGTTTACCCACCGGGTACTATACTCATGAGAGAAGCCACTATTGAAACTTACGACCCTCGGGTCTATCTTTTAACATATTGTTGTTCGATCTATCTTTTTTCGCATTTGCTTTCAGATCTACTATTCCCAAAACCCAAAATACCTTGATGCAGTTTTTATTTATATCTTTTATTTTGTGTTCTTGCTCGATCTATTTATCTAATCTCATACAAATCGATCGATCTTTTACCGTGGAGAGATTGACAACCTCTCTTACGTGCCGGGTTGCAAGTATTTGTTCTTTGTGTGCAGGTACCGTTTACATAGTGTTGCTTGGTTCTCCTACTGGTTAGATAACCTCGGTTTCATAACTAAGGGAAACACTTATGTAGTTGTGCTGCATCATCCCTTCCTCTTTGGGGAAATATCGACGCAGTCTCAAGCCACGTCAGCAAGTGAGTTGTGTAAATAATTGTAGATAATAGTAAAGTGCGAGATAAAATAAAAAGTAATAAATAACATCAATGTAATGATAGCATTTGTGAATTTATAAGTGAATAGACCCGGGGGCCGTAGAGTTCTCTAGTGGCATCTCTCATAAGCAAAGCATACGGTGGGTAAACAAATTACTGTTGGGAAATTGATAGAAAAGCGAATAATTATGCGATGTTAACGGCAATGATCATGTGTATATAGGCATCACGTCCATAAGCAAATAGGCCGACTCCTGCCTGCACCTACTACTATTACTCCACTTCAAGAGCGCTTCTATGCTTGCTTCTCTACGTATTAAGTTCATGACAAACGGAGTAATGCTTGGAGAACGATGACATGATGTAGACAAAGTAAACTCAACTAATATGAATAAATCTCATCATTTTATCCTTAGTAGCAACAACACAAAGACGCAACATGTCCCCTTCTGTCACTGGGATATAGAAACTCATTAGGTAGAACCTACTACAACACATCACTCCCACCGAGAAATATCAATCTAGTTGGCCAAACTATCTCAATAGATCCGAGAGCATTACGAAGCTATGATGATCATGCGAAAAAGAATCATAGTAATCAGGTTTGACTCAAATACTTTTCATGAATAATCTGAACATAAACTCACAATACAAAGGGTTTACATTGGATAGATCAAGGCAAAAATGCGATGAACATTGTATTGAAGATCGAGAGAGAGAGAGAGAGAGAGAGAGAGATTTCCATCTAGGAACTACCTACGGACCCGTAGGTCTGTGGTGAACTACTCACACATCATGGTGAGGATAGCAAGGTTGATGAAGAGGCCCTTCGTGATCGATCTCCTCTCCGGCAGGGTGCCGGAATGGATGTGTAGATGGCCTCCCGTCGGAACAAAAACTTGCGCCGGCGGAAAAAGTGCTTCAGGAGCACTTCTGGTGTTTATAGGGTAGATGTGAATTTATAGGCTAGAGAACGACGTCGGGAGATGCTCTAGGGAGCCACCACATATCTGGCCGCCCCCTAGGGCGGCGACAGGATGTGTGGTGGGCCCCTAGTGCATCTCCTGGCCGTCCCCCGAAGCTTCTAGGTATTGTATTGGTCCAGAAAAATCATCAAAAAGTTTTGTGGCAATTGGACTCCGTTTGGTATGGTAACTCTGAAAAGGCAAAAACACACAGAAAACAGGAACTGGCAGTGGGCACTGGGTCAATAGGTTAGTGCTCAAAAATATTATAAATTGGTAAATAAATACCAAAAAAGTATCCTAGAATGATAATATGTCAGCATTGAACAATAAAAAATTATAGATACGCTGAAGGCGTATCAAGGGGTGCCTGGCGACCCAGACGTTCAGTTAGGCTTTGAGGGGTCCGATTGGGTTGAGATTTGTGATTGAACTATCCACCCGAATGTGTAGGGGGTGAGGGATCTAGTTGCAGATGCTCTTAGGGCATCTCCAGCCGACCCCTCAAAATCGGTCAGAGGAGTAAGAATTTGATTTCGAGGGGCTAAACCAGACCTAGCTGATTTTATCGGCTTTATCCCTCAAAAAATTTACTCATGCGTCTACATCCTCTTATATTTACTCACCCGATGCCCATTATCGAAAAAGAAAAATCCTCTCTCCCACTCGACCGCATGCAACTCCCGCGTCAACCTAATGCACCCTACACACCAACGCCAGCACTCCCACCCCACCATATCCACCCACACCAATGTCGACGCTTCCAACGGTCTGGATCCACCCCAAAATGGCGGGATGTACCCGTCGAAGACCGTCGTCGCCAATGCGAAGCGCTGACGCACACCGCCGAACCAAGGTTGCGGCAGCACCCCCCTCTCTCCTTCGTTGACCTACCACCACCGTCGAAGAAGAAGTACCACGACGTGTGATGACGGTCGTGGTGGGGGGCATGTTTGTGAGAAATAAATAGACGCAAGCACCAATGAACGCTATTGGCTTGGTTTCTTCTGGTTTGCAGAGTTGGCGACGAGGGCATACGACAAGAAGGCGATGTGCCTCTACGATAGATGGACGAAAATCAACTCCTCCATCGACAGTCGCGAGGTCTCAGGTTTATCGAGGAAACGAGGCGCGTTCACCGCCCGGTCGATCAACCGGTCCGTTTGCCCAGCCCGGCGACGGCGACCAACCACACCCCGTTCCGTTCCGAACGCGCCGAAAACGTAACGGAATCCGCGCCGTTCCGTTCCGTCACCCCCGGCGTCGTGCTCCCCCCGTTTCGCAGCGAGTGGGGCCCGCCGGCCCGCCGGCTCCGTCCAAAAAGAGAGCGCAGCGACCCCAGAGGAATTCGAGATTTCGCCCCCCACCCCCCGCCCATCCGGCCGGATCCCCGCTCCGATCCCGGCGATGGACGTCAACATGCGCGAGATGGCGGCGCGGCTGACCGCAGCAGCGTCGGCGGGGGCGCGCGCGGCGGCGGCCGCCGCGCGCCCCACGAGTCCGTCGCGGCCGCGGACCAGGCCGCGGGGCCTCGACGAGGAGACCTGCGCGGCGACGCCCGCACCCTCGGCTGCCGCGGCGCCGCCCGCCGACGTGCCCATGGACCCCGACGTCTGGGCCGCGCTCCCGGACGACCTGCTCCTCGAGGTGCTCGCCCGGGTCCCGCCCTTCCTCCTCCCGCGCCTCCGCGCCGTCTCCCGCCGCTGGGCCGCCGCCGTGCCGCGCGACCCGGCCTTCCTCGCCGCGCACGCCGCCGCGCCCTCCCACGGGCCCTGCGTGCTCGCCTTCGCCCGGGGCTCCGCCCCCACCCACTGCGCCGCGCTCAGCCTGCCCCTCCGCTCGCGCTACAGGCTGCCCCTCGGCTTCCTCCCCGCCTGGGACCTCTGGCTCGTCGGCTCCTCGGGCGGCCTCGTCTGCTTCTCCGGGTTCGACGGCTCCTCCGTCTTCCGCACCCTCGTCTGCAACCCGCTCACGCAGGCCTGGCGGCTGCTCCCGGAGATGCATCACAACCAGCAGCGCCAGCTCGTGCTCGCCGTCGACAGGAAGCTCCGCTCCTTCAAGGTCATCGCCACCAGCGACGTCTACGGGGAGACGCTCCCCACCGAGGTCTATGACTCCAAGACGGACAGATGGTCAGTGCACCAGATGATGCCCGCCGAGAACCTCTGTTCCTCCAAGATGGCCTTCTGCGACTCCCGGCTGTACCTGGAGACGCTCTCGCCGCTCGGGCTGATGATGTATAGAGTGGATGCCGGCAAATGGGAGCATATACCAGCGAAATTCCCCCGGTCGCTGCTCGATGGGTATCTCGTTGCCGGAGCTCGCAAAAGGCTCTTCTTAGTGGGGAGGATCGGGCTTTACAGCACGCTGCAGAGCATGAGGATCTGGGAGCTAGATCATGGCAGAACTGTCTGGGTGGAAATAAGCAGGATGCCTCCCAAGTACTTCAGGGCTCTCTTGAGGTTGTCCGCCGAGAGATTTGAGTGCTTTGGGCAGGACAACCTCATCTGTTTCACGTCGTGGAACCAGGGCAGAGGTCTCCTATACGACGTGGACAAGAAGGCTTGGTCATGGATTGCTGGCTGTGCAAGCCAATTGTGCAATACCCAGTTCTGCTTCTATGAGCCAAGATTTGACACATCGATCTATTGAGGATGACAACGAGCTGCATTGTGGAGATTTCAGCTCAAATGCTTTTAGGTTTGGAGTTCGTCATCCAGAAGCGTTTGATGTTCTATTGGATCGTTCCTGTTAGCTGTATCAATTGTCAAGTGCTAGGTGAATAGTGTCTTCTTTGAGCCAATAATTTAGAACATTTCTAGTACTTGACTTGAGCCACCAATTTTCTCAAGTCATACCATCGGAGATCCTTCACTACTCCAGCAGTTAGAAGTATCGTCACAAATACAATTGGAGGTCTGCCTGTTCCCATTCCTTTTTTTAGCAAACAGTGAATTGTAAGTGGTTCCATTTCCATATCTGAAATGAAAAGGATCTTGTGCTGTTTTATCCGTATAATGTTCATTTGCATTTTCTGTAAGTTAAAAACATGAGTTCAGTTGATCTGTGATGGTAGTTAACCATATGAGTGAGCATACGGTACCCGAATTGTTTCATTTGAATTTCAACCATATGGTATGGGTTCTTTTGATATAAGAAACAGCCTGGTCCTTCTCAGCTTTGATATGCATACCTGTGACAGAATGATGCAACATCTTTTTGTTTTGTATATGCATGAGTGCATGGTGAACTGAGTCCACCTGAATAGATAGGATGACTTCATGTAAGCTCAGTGTGTGGTTTAGTTGTTTGCCAGTGATTCCACAAAGGCATTATAAAGAGCGTCCTTGATTAGCTACACATTTTACAAAATGTTCGCAATTTTTCTGCATCAACAAATCAACCCCTGAAAGTGAATGTTCCACTGACATATAAAGGCCACAGCTTTCAGGTTTCATCTACTCCAAAGCCCGAAGAACATTTTCCAACTTGTGTGACATTAATATTCCACTGACATATACTCCCTCTGTTCCTAAATATAAGTCTTTTTTGAACTTTTACTAAGGGACTACATACGGAGCAAAATGAGTGAATCTACACTCTAAGGTATGTCTATATTCATCCGTATGTAGTCTCCTAATGAAACCTCTAAAAAGATTTATATTTAGGAACGGAGGAAGTATAGACTATGGCTTTCAGGTTCCTAGGATCATCTACTCCAATGCCCAAAGCACATTTTCCAATTTCCGTAGCATTAGCTGAAATTGCTTCTGCAGTTTGCTATGCAAAACAATATAATACAAACATGATGCATTATCGGTTCTTGAAAAAAATCAAGTATATGATGAGTGTTGAATGCCTGCCCTGGAATCCAGACACTTTACCTGTACTACTTAAGCACTCTCTTAAGTTGTTACTTGTTGTGAGAGTAACATGGCCAAAGAAATGGAGGTAATGTCTTCTAGGAGACAAAATTGTTCTGGCATGACCTTTGTCAATCTTTTGTATTATTGCTTGTGTTCTGGATGATAAGTGTTCTTCTTAGTGAGATGCTGTATTGAAAGCTTTCGATAATACTGGCTACTAAGATACATTTGGTTGCTGGCTTGCTGCTTTGTGATGCCGAATGAAGACAAAGTTATCCTGTAGCAAATAATTGTATACGGTAAGGTGGACAACAATATGTAAGTGCAGAATCTGCCTTTCCATTTCATTTGCTAGAAACATAAACCAGCTACCTGTTTGCTTTAGACTAACTTCTCTGGCTTTAGTAGCTAGAACTCATGTAAGATTGTAATGCTGGTGCCAGTGTGGACAAGATTATTATTTAGTCCAATCCTGCATATGTGTTGGCACATATTCCATATACCTGGTTTAGGCTATCATTTTCGGTATTTTAGGAAACATCACACTCTTCTGCTCTTCCCAGCTACTTCCTCTGTTGATTGACAAATAGAGTTGCTAAGTTATACTACTGCTGTGCATGTTGGCACTATGCTTGAGGGCTGGTTGATAGTGCTATGTCTGTAACAGTTCAACCATCATGATTGCACGACCGCAGATATTCAATTTGTTGCAAGACCTACTTTATGTTCCCTCTTATTTGCTTCGATTGCAACTTATCAAGAATGAGCAGTATCCATGGTCAACAGCCAGGTGATTGCTTGTTTATTTTTTTTGTTGGTGATTGTTTGTTTATTTTATCCGGTTAAAACGTTCTTGTTAGCCTGATCATATGTTGTTAATCAGTAACTGGCTTCAGAACTGGTTATGTCAAATGCTCAAATTAATCTTGGTGCAGACAGTATGGAGAACATCATTATATTAGGGGCATCCATGACTATCTGCTGCAGGTTATCTATCTCTGTTCTTTATCTTCTACTCCATTTAATAAATCCATCAGAAGGGAGTACTGTACAGTCCGGCCTTGGCAACTGAAATTAGCTTGGGTGCTGCTGTCAGCCTTATTATTGTCAACAGAAGGCATAATGCACCTGTGATTACGATAGGCTGCTCCCTGTCTGCAATTATGCAAGGCAACATCAGTAAGAAAAAGAGCTCATTTCTTAGTTCTTACATTTTTCAACTGATCTTTCCGAGTTGACAAACAACTTGTCTATTCCAAATACAGTCTTTTAATCTTGTCAGATTTGGAACGTCAAGAAATTTGCATATCATAAGTTCAGATCCATCGCAAGACAAGTAGTTTTCATCCAAGATGTTCAACACCAGGTAAGCATTTTACATCAGAGGTGCATATTTACATTGCTCACAACACAACACAAAGAATGTTCAGCAACAGCCAACGAATAGCACTCTTGGTGTGTAGCATCTAACACAATATGCACAAGCTGGCAAGCATTTATTATGCAAAACTCGGTTTTAATTAACATTACTACTAGTAAACGTGCGTAGCGGTTCTCCACACCCATCACCAACCTTTGGTCTCGTCTGCCTGATGAACAATAACTTTGATTCAGTTACACTGCAACATCGGCCGAAGTAGTAGACATGATCTTTGCTGCACTAGCTCCAAAAGCAACACAGGCAACACTGCAGTAGTATTTCTTCGCTGCTGCTCTATGGCCCTAGTCAAAACTTGCAGGAAGTGCCCAGCCGTTGCTTCATCCGCTGCCCCGCGGCCACCTTGCATTCCTCTAGCGCTTCTTTCAGCAGCTCCTGGAACTTCTCGATGAAGACGTGCCACTCCTCTGCACTCATGTCCGACAGCCTCACGAAGCACAAACTCGACGGGAGCTGCTCGTCTGCGCTCCTGTTCGGGGCATGCACACTGCCATTTGAACTAGTTTTTGAACTGGTAGTTCTGTGAAGACTAGGCGTACTGAACTCAGCAGATGAGAACCGATCAGATGAATGCATGGAAGGCTCCTTTCGATATTCTTCGTCATCGCTGTCCTCGTTCATGCTCTCCACGAGCTTCGTCAGAGGATTTCTGAAGCTGCCCTTCAGGCCCGAGCAATTGAATCTAGGGGATTGAATCACATCACTATACCCTCCTAACACATCCATAGAGAACTGGAAATCTATGTCCTCTCCTAGTTCAACGCTAGGGGAGAACGGTTCCCATTCATCTACTTTCCTCCTAGCTTCCATGCACACAACCTCCAGTTTGCTGGGTTCCTCCTCCATTCCTCTGAATTCCCTGGTCATCATCTCACCAATCTCTGCCAAGCAAAGCCCGAAAGCAGCAGCCTCCTTGAGGAAGATTGTGCATAGAACAAGGACTCGGAGGCAAGCCTCGCGTATCATGGGCAGTTCTCCCCGCAGCATTGCAGCATCCCTCATTGGATCAAGATTCCTAATGTACTCGAGCTCTTCCTCGGAGAACGGAATCGACGCTTGTGCCCAGTGTATCCACTCAAAGTAAGGGTCCTCCAAGTTCTCCGGCAAGCACAGCCCATGATCAATTGGGAACAGCTCTGTCTGGCAACCAAAGCGGCCGGTGCCTCCATCAAGCTTCCTCACCAGCACATTACCACCATGCCTGTCAGTGTTGAAAATCCTGATGTCTAATATGCCGATCCTGTGAACAGCAGCAACCGGGAAGCTCGAAGTGCCGTGGTCACTGGCATCAAAGTCATGAGCAATGAACTGCTGAAATGAAGCAATCTTACTGGTGACTTGCGGCTTATGGTCATGAGCCGGAGTGCCGCCATTCATCGGACGGTTGATATTGAAAACTGAGTGTGTTATCTTCACCAGAGCCGTTGCAGGAACATTTGCAAAGTTTTCATGGTCCAACAGGTATGCCGCGACCTCCCTGAACCCTGTCTCCCCTACCCGCACGGACTTCTTCAGTCCCGGCTGGCCGAGCGCTCTCCCGGTGAACCCTTTCGGGTTGTTCGGGGCAAACGGCTCCTCATCTGTGGGCTTGACAATGGCGACTCTGTCGCCCTCATCATTCCTGAAGTAGTAGGAGCCTCCAAGGCCACTGTCAATTGGGACCGGATCAAGCCCGCTCCTTATGCCGGTGGCCACGTCGTCGACGAGGCGCCTCACGCTGCCGCTGGATGACCCCAGTATCTCAACCAGGCCGCTGCAGTCCTTGTGCTCGAAGTCCTCGGAGACCGGGCAGAGGCACGGGGTGGAGCAGCTGCGGTGGATGCTGTTCCGGGTGAGCAGCAGCGGCGAGTCGTGGCGGACGGAGGAGAGGTCGTTGTCCAGGACGCGGTCGCCGAAGGTGAGCGAGGTCCCGCCGGTGGGCACGTTGAGGGCCAGCTGCAGCCGGCGCTTGACGGTGTGCGCGTTGTCGCCGCGGTCCAGGTCCATGCCCAGCACGCACCCGGACTCCGTCTGCACGAACACCCGCCGCCGCCCCGCCGGCGGCGGCGAGGGCGTCTGGTGGTGGTGCTGCTGCTGCCTGGCCGCCGCATCATCCCGCCGCGCCCCGGCGCCGAAGAGGCGCCTGAGGAGCAGCGCCGGCACCTGGCTCTTGAGAGTGCCCTCCAGGTTGGGGGACATGGCGGCGGCCCCCTTTCCTCCTCCGCCGCTTGGTGCGCCCGCCGCGCGCCGACGCCGTCAGGGAGAGGAGGGGATGGCGCGCTCTCGTTGCTATCATCGGATCACGCCTGCGGACAAAAAAAAAACCATAATTTTACCCTCCAAATCGGCGTAACACCTCGCACTGAATCTCGCCACGAACTCGGCATCGACCGGGCTGAATTGGCTCGAGCATGCAAGAGCAGAGCAAGAAGTGGACGAACTCAGATGCGGTGAAGGAGAGGGCGGGAACGGGAATTGATTCTCGGCCGAGCTCTCACCATGGAGGAGGCGACGCGCTGGAGGACGGTGGGGGGATCGGCCGGCTGCGACGGCGCCGGCCGGGGCGGCGAGGTAGCAGGCTAGCGGTAGCGGCGGAGCAGATCCGGAGTCGTGGTCATGCCAACCTATCGCTCGCTCCCTCCCTCCCTTGGCCTGTCTTGCTGGTTGCTGCTACTGCGCCCGCATCACCAACCCGCTGCCGGCCCCTGGAGTATTCCTCTGGGTTTTTTCTACCTGATCCGAAAAAAGTGAAAGGAAATGAATCTTGTCACGGAACACCCTGATGTATGCGGTATTTACACGTGGAGCCGCCATACAAAGAGCATATTACATTTTACTCCCTTTAATCCATATTAATTTTTTTTCTGCTCTGATTTACGATACCCCTTTTGGGTCATGCTACGTGTCGGCCGACGGATCTATTTAAAGGATCCGCCGCCTGCCGCATTGTTGGATTAAGGCACACATAGGCGTTTGATTTCCCAAATAAGCCGCATCGTTGGATTAAGGCACACATAGGCGTTTGATTTCCCAAATAAGGTGTATCTGAAATTGCAACTAGGTAGATGTTACACAACTCCCTCTGTAACCATTGCTTTTGTTGCAGAACCATCGAAGCGTAATTTTTGCCCCTTTTTCTTTCTTTATTTTTATCGCGGGAGGACTCTACAACATAAATAATGTTACATCAAAAAAATTCGTTGAAAAGATTGTCTTCCGTATTGCGAATCAAGAAATTTATGCACCAGAGGATGTTGCCGGACAACTTTTGCAACAAAGCATTTGTTGCGAAAAGTATGAAATAGCATCGCCGGTCGGAGCAATGATGGGTGGCGAGAGGGGAGTCCCGGGCAGCGCAACTAGGTTGATGGTGACGGGACCGGCCGAATCATGGTGTTCTCCTTTGTAAAACGAGCTAAGAAAAATCTTATATTAGTTTATAGAGGGAATATTACTAATATATGGATGGGGATACTAGTGTATTGGGGTTCTGCAATTTGAACTTGTTAAGATTGCACTTCACACAAAGGGGTTACACAACTGCAGGCAAGTTGCACTTTGAACCATGGCGGCTTAGCAAACAAGTCTTACCAACTCGTCACTACCGCCTGACCCGCCCTGCCTAACATATTCGCACCCAGGGCATTCTGTGTGGAGGACATTTCGGCACGTTGTGATACCATGAGGTAGACCGACGGCGAGGCTGAACCGGCGATCGAATAATTTTTTAGTTAGTTTTTTTCGTAACTTGGTTCCAGAGTGCAAAATTATCGTACGTAGTTGATTCAGCTAGAGACAACACTGTCTTTTAAAGTAGTCGGTGACAATAGCAAGTTGAAAGCGCAACTGTACTCCCCACTCAAAATCAGAGTGGTTGAAGTATTTCTGCTCATGCAAAAGATAATCCCTCCGATTCCACACTTTTTTTTGACCGAAGAGAATACTCCGATCAGCAGGAGAGAGAGAAAAAATGCGACCATTGACATGATGCCTGACCTAATTCACAATTCGCTCCCGTTCAGAGAAGGCAGTCAAATACGGGGGAACCGTGAGGACGTAAACGCAAAAAAGACGTAACTGTACGGGCGTGATGACGCGCGTGCCGCGACGCTGCACCGCGCGGGGCAATCCGTGCCCGCCACGCCGCGGGCGGACGGCGTGGGAGCGAAGGAAGAGCCGGGTCGCGGTTTCCAGCCGGCCAGCCGCGTGGGAAGGTCCGGAAGGTGCCGCGAGGGCCGTCCGATCGCGAATCGAATCGCCGGCCGCCGGCCGAAATGCACACGCGGACGGGCGTACGGGGTGCCGCGAACGAATGGCGGCGATGTGGATAAGGGCGATTGGCCAGGGCCGGGCCCACGGACTCCGGTTTACGAGACGGCCTGGCGTGGGCCGGTTCTTATCCGAAAGAGAGAGAAAGCTGCTGCCGCTTCTTCTGCTCGGTCGACTCGACCGGAGCTCGTGTTTTTTTCTTTCGGCTGCGGTTTGGTTGGACGACCTGCCTGCCAGGCTGCCAAAAAAAACAAAAACTCCTGATGACCTCCAGGTTGCATCGCTGACGGCTCTATCCCGTGGGCATCGTTCACGGTTTAGGAGAATGGATCTCGTCCTCCTGTATTATCTGCTCATGCGATCTTCTTCTGTTAGGTGCTACTGCTACCAATACCATGGCCATCTTATTAAGAGAAAAGTATACTTTTCGTCTCTTAATTCTTGGCAGAGTCTAGATTTAGTCTCTTAACTTTAAAACCGAACAATTTGCATCCTTAACTTCTGAAACGGGACAAGATTCATCCCTGGTTATGGTTTTGACCGGTTTTGATGCTGCCCCACTCCGGTTTTGACTGTGCCAACTCAAATTCGCGTACTTTTTTCAAGTCCGAGTAATGTTTTCAAATTCGGATACTTTTTTCAAATACATGAATTTAAAAAATTTGTGTACTTTTTCAAATCCGCGTACTTTTTCCAAGTTCATGTACTTTTTCAAATCTGCATACTTTTTAAAGTTCATGTAGTTTTTTCAAATTCATGTAATTTTTAAAAATTGGCATACCTTTTAATATTTGCGTACATTTTTTTGTTCATGAATCTGAAAATTTTATGCGAACTTGAAAAATGTACGTGGATTTGGACTTTTTACGCACAAATATGTGGATTTGAAAAATTGTTTCAACTTGAAACAAGTACATGAATTTCAAACAAAGTTCGTGGATTAGAAAAGGAATACGAATTTGAAAAGAATACGCAGATTTTGAAAAGTATGCGGATTTGAAATAAGTACGCAAATTTCATAAACAGTTCATGCATTTGAAAGAAATTACTTGGATTTGATAAAACTACACAAACTTGGTAAAAATAAGTGGATTTGAAAAAAGTACGCAAATGTTAAAAAATCACAGATTTGAAAAATGTACCCAAATTTCAAAAATAGTTCACTGATTTGAAAAAAATATTTTTATTTTTTTAAAAAAATACGCGACCTTGAAAAAACTAAACGGATTTGAAAAGTGTGAATTTCAAAAAGTTAACGGATATAAAAAAAGTTATGTGAATTTGAGTGAGCACCGGTCAAAACCGGGGTGGGTCGGCACCGAAACCGGTCAAAAACCGAGACCAGGGACGAATCTTGTATGGTTTCGATAGTTGGGGCTGCAAGTTGTCCGGTTTTGAAGTTGATGGACCAAATCTAGACTCCATCAAGAGTTGAGGGACGAAAAGTATACTTTTCTCTCTTATTAAAGCTGCTTGGCCTTGTTTTGGTTCCTACTAGTTTCACGTGGAACAAACTCCTTAACGATTATCATAGTTTTGATCTCCTTAACAAGCTGTCCGTAAGCCGAACGTACCTGCCCATCATCACAAAAATTGGACAGAGCCTCCATGGAATCCGACGGAATAACCACCGACAGGTTTGTTTGCTGCAATGTCATAACCACCCCCCGCATAACAAAACGAATCTCTGCTTTAGGGACGTCATTGCAGTGCAACACATATCGGTAAGCAACGGATATAACAGGCCCATCGTGTTGCCGCAAAGTCGTGTCTGTTGCCGCAGTGTCAGGGTGTGCATTCGATTTTTTGGCTTTGATTCGGTTTGGTTGATGGTTTATATGGTTTTATTTTATACATAGACACGGTTCAGTTTCGGTGATAACCAAATTAACCAAAGTCGACGCCAATGTTTTAGTATACACATTACTTTTGTAAGTGTAAAATATGGTATACATCATAATGAGAAAATAATAATTACTAACCCCATTTACAAATACAAGACATTTCGGTACAAGGTCATATGGCCACCAAAACGTCTTATAATTTCAAATGGAGGTAGTAGAAAAGGATACAAAAAATGGACGTTGTATAAGCAATCAGGCTAATCACGTAAACTGAAGCACTAAATGGGCTAGAAAATACCTACTATAGCAGCCCATTATGATTTTGAAACCCAAAATACTCAATTTCAGTTATTTCGGTTTAACCATATGGTTTTAAGCTTCTAACAAGAAAAGACCAAAATGCAAATGGTTTTCAGATTCCAAAACTGAAACCTTGAGTTGGCGCCACCAGAGACATTGACATCATCAAATTGAGGAAGCCATCAGAGATATCGATGTCAATATGTCATCAAATTGAGGAGCCCACCACGCCATGGAGATGGAAGAGAGGGATACATTGGTAACAAGTTAGTGATGACGCCGACGGTGAGAGAGAAAGACGGAGGCTGCAACACCGCGATCGAGAGAGAAAGAGGGAAGTAGAAAGACTAGACGCAAGCGTTCACGTAGTAAGGCTAAGGGACGAACGCTCACTTTCAATCCTGTTCAAAAAAAAAACCCCAAAGAAACAGAGAGCAATATAAAAAATGCATGAGGGGAAATTTGCGGTGCGGAGTGAGGGGGAGAAACCGGCCTCGTGGAGCGTAATCCGACCGGTGAGCAGAGCGAACCCCATTTGAACCACCGGAGGCCACCGCTGCGGCGCAACGAGGCCACCTCGCCCACCACACGCAAAGGCAGCCAGCGTCGCGCGCGAGGGATCGACCGACCCGACCGACATCGATGGCGAGCTCGCTGGCCCGCCTGGGAGCGGCGCTGCCACGCGCGCGCCCGCTCGCCGCCGCCGCCGCGGCGATGGGGACGGCGCGGACCCCGCCGCGGGGAGCGCGGTGGGACCCCGTCGCCTCCCGCCCCGCTTCGCTGTACGGTGAGCGAGCCTGCCTCCCGCTCCCCCATTTCGCTGTGTCCGATTCGAGCCGCGTTTCCTAGATAGGAACATGTTGGTGCGTGCGTCTGAACTTCGAATTGGACCTGCAGCTCGCAGGTGCCAGGCTCACTCGGACGTGAAGGCGCCCCCTGCGTCGGAGTCCAAGAATGTGGGGAGCTCGTCCCAGAGCTGGAGGATCAAGATGCTCTATGATGGTGAATGCCCGCTCTGTATGCGTGAGGTGCGTCGCATGATCCACCCATGGTTTCTGAGACTTGCTTATTATATTCAGCAATTGCATGTTCAGAGTGCGCTCGGGCCTATGAAGCAGCTTAACAAGGACACATATTTGTACATGTTCAATCAGTGCCATGACTGAATGTTGAAATTGCTAACTGTATGATAGGCCATATGAGTTCATGAGAATCTAATGCCAGGCGATGCTGGTAAATGGTGCTGGGTCTGCAAGCTGATTTTTGCCTTTGCTCAGTTACAGAAACAAAATATCCTGTGTCCATTTCATATCCAGGGCACTTGTCAGCTCTCCATGGTTTCTCAAATGATCTGCTGTTTCTATCATTCTTTTTCCGTACCATTTTATTGAAATCCCTTTTCCAGTTTAGATTATTTGATGCTCAATCAACCGTGGAGAATGTTTTGCTCCTGGATTCTGAACCATCTGGTCATGTGGATGAACTTTGTTGATTTGGATTAGTCCCAACAACATGGGACTGATTTCTCATCAGCATATACTACTCATGTCATGCTTAGTTTGTGTCCTTGGAATTTCTCTTCAGCATAAAACTGTCTTTAGGAAACACTTGGTTCTTACTCCAGAGTTCTCCGTCATGTACTTAAGTCTGCAGTACTACTTTAGGACCCTGTTGCATGGGTTAGACATGCCACGAACTCTATGCACATCATCATCTTGTCAATAAAACAGTACAGGCTTACTGGTGATCCTGCAAGCTGCAGCAGCTAAGTTTGCTCTTACCAACTCTCTTGTTTTGACAGGTAAACATGTTGAGGGAAAGGAACAAATCCTATGGAGCTATAAATTTTGTCGACATCAGCTTGAAAGATTACTCTCCAAAGGACAATCAGGATCTTGATTATGAAACTGTGCGTATTACCTTTTAGTACACATTCTCGTTTTGGTTTATTAGTTTCATACTTGGTTATCTATAAATAATGAAGTTGGTCATGTAGGATTTATTACCTCAGTATCCAAATTTCAGTCTGTTGGATTTCTTAAAGGCCGCTGATACAAGAGCATAAAAGACACTCCTTCGCAGTTGTAGTGACATACACCCAATGAATATCTATCCCCTTGCGAACCTGATTTTGGATATTCCAATGACAGCCATTTTTATATTAACAGTTTTTAGTAACACCCAACTACTTATGTTTATAGTTAAAAATTGATGGTGGTGCTTTAGAACAGTATGCAATCATTTTAACTTTTAGATTGGAGGCCTATCTTTTTTCTCTCTAAATAAACAAATTTTCTGTTTCCAGGCCATGGGGAGGATACATGCCATTCTCTCAGATGGAACTATCGTCACAGATGTTGAGGTATGACCGTGTGAAATTCAGTGATTAGCATTCTCCCCTGCTGAACCTTTCTTTCCAAAAAGCAGAAGTTAGTAAGTTACTATAGGTAAATATAATAGTTTGAACATATTTGAACGCAAATGAAAGGCATGAGTTAGACATGGAAGTGATGGAAGTAGTGAATGATATATAATGTCTCCCTGTTACAAGAGCATCCACATCCCTTGGTAGGAAGGAGAAGCTGAAAACCTCAAAGGGATGGTTAGTACAAGACGCGGAACAGAGTTATTAGTACTGTGATGCAAGAGTAGTATTACACGCAGAGCTTATTATCATCACATTATTATAGTAACTGTTTTGACCATGTGGTATTATCATATACTCCCTCCGTCCGGAATTACTTGTCGCACCAATGGATAAAAATGGATGTATCTAGAACTAAAATACACCTAGATACATCCATTCCTATGACAAGTATTTCCGGACGGAGGGAGTATTAAAGAAGCATCTACCAGTCTGTGGAGTTAGTTTGAGCCTACAGTATAACCACTCCATACTAGTGCCAACTGCCAAGCTGACAAAGGTTGTAATACCAAGAGAAATAGGATGACCTTAGCAACATATGCAGAATTCGTATGCATTTTGTGTATGCAATGGTTATTTATATGTTTTTGTAAGTAGTAACTAAAGTTACAATTGCAGGCATTTAGAAAGCTTTATGAGGAAGTTGGACTTGGATGGGTTTATGCAGTTACTAAGTATGAGCCTGTAAGTGCACATTTCCTGAGCAAATCCAAGTATCAGCTTGTTCCGTTTATTTCAGAGAGTTGTACGGCTGCACACTTTCTACTTGATGGAACGTTCGCTGTATTATACTTTTTTAGATGGAATGCTAAATCAAATTGAAGAACTGAGGAATTCAAATTTTTGCTCTGATGTGATCAACTTCAACTTTAAATTATTATGCTACTTGTAATTCATCCCTTGATCAACTCTGATGCCTTTGCAGGTGGCTACCATAGCAAATGCAGTATATGGTGTATGGGCCAAATACCGTATGGAAGTTACAGGTTTGGCCTAATAGTTGACCGACAACTCCAACTGTGTTGTTTCTCCATTTATTTTTGTAGTCGGATTAAAACCATTTTAACGATATGCACCTTTAATGAAGTATACTGGATGGTTTGAATGATCTGCCCATTTTTGTCGCTATTGCAGGTCGACCTCCCCTGGAGGAAATTTTTGCAGCCCGAAGACAAGCGGTTAGTTGGCTTCATCTCCTCTTCTCGGAACTTCATATATGACCATGAATAACTTGAGCTTGCTGACCCGTCTTTTCCTTTGGCAGGGCGAATGTAAAGATGATAAAGCATGCAAGATGTGAGCAGTGCTCTGCACGTCTTCACTTCTACACACTGTTAGATAGGCACACATACATATACAGTTCGTCTTATATTCGAAGGGTTGCGAGATTGACGACAGAGACGACGGTGTTTTCTGTGTTGGGGTAGTGAATAACTCCATAATCTTGCACGGATTGTATGGGCAAGATACACAATTTTAGCAAGTTAATTCCGGGATGTAGTCTTCAGTTCTGCAGTGAGCTCGCCTGTTGCATCAGTATCCTTCAGTGTTCTCCTTCTCTGTTCTACTGTGTATGACCAGATTTATTCTCTTGTACAGTAAGATATTACAATACCATGTATTGGAAAGCAGAGTCTCTTTTGCTATGCAAATATTTGTGGATGGAAATATATTTATAGTTCGCACACAGTTAGTTTGGCAGCACAGTAATCAAAACCCTGAGCCCCAATCTAAAAACCACAATTTTTCTCAGTTTAGTTTAGGAAAAAGAGGCTACGTATCTGGTTAATCAGCATTACTGAGCAGTGGGTTATCTTTTTACACCGGTTATTGTGAAAAATTAGGGCCTTGGAACAGAGACATAAGAATAACGACTAATGAAATCATGCAGAAAACGGAAACAATATCCTTTAACAACGTCTAACATTTTGATACAAATCCAATGAAGTCGGAGTCAAGCAATGCAATCGACAAATTTCGGTGGTTCATTCAATCAAAGAAATTTTGAATTTAAATATGACTTGAAAATATTGATGCTAAGAGAATAATATTACACCTGTCTAGAAGAAAAGGTGTTCGCCACTAGTTTGGGCGTACTAGTGTGATTAAAAATCATTGTCAGAATCTTTTTTTTTAAGAATGTCAGAATCTTATATGAGATAAGTACACCCAACTACTGATGGTTCTATACACCGTGAGTGTCTCGGTAGGCCATATTATTACTAGAGGGTAACACACACTTTGTCTTTGCCACACTGTTCTTCGATTTGGAATTAATTTTATTTTTCTCCCAAGGGTTATTATGACAGTTCACATTCAGTGCATATCGTGGAGGCTGTCGAGCAAAAGCAGATCCGATGGGTGCTATTGGGTTGGGCACGTAGGCCGCTCCTTCCGGTTTTGGGAAGGTCTCGTTAGTTTTTTTTTTCTGTTCTTATTTCCTCTACCAATTTTTCTATGTTTTATTTTCTGTTCATTTTTTATTTTTTAGTTTGTAAATATTTTTTATAATTTATGAATATTATTTTGAAATTCAGGAACATATTTTAAACCCTTGAGTATTTTGCAATATTCATAAAAAATCTTATAATTGTAATATTTTTTATTTTTGATGAAGTTTTGTTCATATTCATGAACAGTTTTTAAATCCTCGATTTTTTTTAAAATTCATGACTAACAACAACAACAATAACAAAATCTTTAGTCCCACACAAGTTGAGGCAATCTAGAGCTACAACACATAAGACCTCGAAACCAACTTATGATTCTGGCCCGTGGCAGCTAATTTTCACACACCCCAAGTTTGGTCTACCTTGACTTCACGGCCATTTAAGAAGTCATGAACACTTTTTAGAATTCATGAGTACTTTTCTGATATTAGTGAAGAATTTTTAAATTTATGATCATTGTTTAATTCACGAATGCTTTGTGAACATTTTTGGATGTCCACATTTTTTCAATTTTTTGAGTGTTTTCATTTAAATTTATTGTAATAGAATATCGGTGTCGATACTACCATGCGGGAACCATGACCCAAGCAGACTCTTACATGCGAAGTCCACTTCGAGGAAAAAACTTTGGAGCTCTCACAGACCTCTATTCCTAAGGAGTTTAGTAATATTTGTCATATTCATGAAGATATTTTAAGAATATTTTATAAATTCATGAATATTTGTAAAATTTGTGAACAATTTCGAAAGTTAAAAAAAAATCTAAATATTTATTTTTTTGCAAAATATTTAAATAGAGTGTCTGCTTTGATACTGTCATGCGGGACTCACGTCCAATTAGACCCTTACAAGTAGAATCCACTTGGAGAAAAAACTTTGGATCCCCCCTAGGCCTATAATCTTAGGAAGCTTAGTATCTGTTAGAATTCTTTGAGTGGGATCATCCATCTTATTTTTTAAAGGAAAGGCATTAGCCCGACTTTATAAATAAAGCCACCAGGCAACATACTCAAACACAGAGGAACATAATCGAATAGTGACAAACGAGGAGGTCAGAACAGTACTGCGGTACAAGACGCCGAGACCCAAAAGATCGGCACGTAGGCCGAAAAGAAAGAAGAGAGGCAGACCACCAAGTCCTCTAGCCTCTTGTGTGAAGCTGTAAAAGGGAGACGTTCCATCCATTTCATTCCGTGTGGTAATATTAAAATATTAGTTTCTACCTCTTAGTACTTTGATATTTTGACCCAAATTATCTAATTAAGAAAAACATTCGGATTACCCCATTTATGGAAAGTGCACCCCATCTAGCGGGAGTTTTGCTAGTTCTCACCCTATTTACAAATAAACCATGTGGGCCCCAATGAACACGTACATGTGGCATGCGGCGCGCCCCATTTTTCCCCATACGTATTTTCCCACGACCGAGCCGATAGCTGAACTTAGTTTTTTTTTCCCTCACGGATGTCAGGTGTATGTGCGCACCGCTTCAACTTCACGAATTTCCTCTTCACGTCGCAACCGCATTCTTCTTCAAGGCGGTAGCTTCTCGGGTTGGTACATCATGTTAGGTATAACTCCATCGACGCTTTATCCAGCAAAAAGAACCGTTAGAGGAGCTATCCGCAGCCTAAATACTTCAAACGGAGTAAAAACCAGTAATTTTGCTATATTCCCAAGAAACAGAAGAGCTGGGCAAAACCAAGGCAACAGGAGCAAGCAAACTAAAAGAGCGGCAGAAGATTATCACACCCGCTGGCCGGAGCCGGCCACCGGGAGATTCGCACGAGGTTTTTCTCGATCAGAAAGAGCTGCTGCATGCCGCGGGTTTAGATGCCAATCTGGGCTGATCATCTTCTTTGGCCCTGCAGCCGCTCTCTCCGCCGCACCACGCCGATCCCATCAAATCATTTGGTCTTCTTTCCCCGTCCATTGGCTGATCAATCAAATCGTTCTCCATTTCTCCGGCCCCGTCGCCATGGAGGTCTTTGGATTGGATTGGGTAGCCCGCGCGCCTGATGTAAAAGTCAGGGAGGACGGCCTCGGTCGGCTCCGGGCATGAAACGTCCCACAAGTTGCCAGTGACTCTCTGGCGTTTCGTCGTTTCTCTCTTCTGCACACTGCGCATCCTTTTCTTCTGCCTATCTCTTATTTTGTACTACCTCTGTCCATAAATATAAGACGTTTTAGAGACTTGTATCAAGTCTCTAAAACGTCTTATATTTATGATTAGAGGGAGTACGCAAAAGCAGCAGGAACAAAACACATGAGCAAAAGGATCGAGATCTACGTAAATGTATATGAGAAGCACTTAAACCTGACACAAAATCTATGAGTAGGCAGAGACCACAACTTTTCCACTCTAATAATACCATCTCCATCCTCATTATTGTTAGAATAAATCCGAGGCACATCTTTGATCATCCGAGGACCAAGCAATCATACGAGTATGACACTGAGATTTGTTAACGAGGTTCATCGATATGGCTACATCCCCGGAGCATGACTACGGACGCTCCTCTCCGTGACACCGTCACAATACCGCACCCTGGCCGTTCTGGGCACCGATACACGCCGTCGGCTCCCCTGCACTCCTGTGCTATTATGTTGGCACAAGTTACATCGTGTGCCTACCTCCAAAACATATGAGAGGCATAGGATAAAAGTATCCTATTAGGACACGACTCCATATCCTACTAAACACAATACAACTCAAAATTCAACTGTAACCTATCTTGTACATAATATTCGACACAACTCTAACAATTATCATTATCTTTCTACTAGAAAATAAAATACTCCCTACAAAGTTGTACTAAGCAGCGTCAATTAATATGGATTAGAAGGAGCACGTGATTTTCTAGTTGGAAATTATACCCATTCTACCGGAACACATACTTTCTACTGCTCCCTTTGTTTCAAAATACTTGTTGTGGTTTTAGTTCAAACTAAAACCACAACAAGTATTTTGAAACGAAGAAAACCACGACAAGTATTTCGGCACCGAGGGAGTAGTATGTTATCGCAAATTTTTACTCAGAGACACTTAACTTCTAACTTAAATAACCCCTCCATCCAAGTGCATATGACATCTAAGGAGATGCATCGTAACCTAGGTGCGTGGAGATTGGATAAAGAATGCTAAACCAAAAATCAATACCAATAATGAATCCTATTTGGCCCGCTAGGAAAATTGTAAGGAGCCAATCACTAGGTTTGTTTTTCATGCCATTAATTCCTAAAAAGCAACATGCAAATGATATTTAATGCATCAGCCAATGAAAGTGGTAGCATGTGAAATGAAAATTAATGAACACGGGAAATAAGAAACTCCTTCCACGCGTTGTGACTTATATATTCGAAATACTAATTTTCATTAGAAGCCCTATGCACCTGGACGAAGGGAGTAATAATCTTCCTTGTGTGGTAAGAACACGGACTTTCTAGTCACAATTACGTAGTGTTTACTAAAAACACTTAACTTCATAATAGGAAACCATAACCTTCCAACACTAAGTGTAGGGGCTTTTCTACTCATGATTGCGGAAAATCCTCTTAATTTTCTAGTTGCCGGAAATCATAATCAAAATACAGACTTTCTAGTCTTAATCACTAACTTGTCAACATCACAATTAGAAGAATCTTTCACGTCGATGCCATCATGAGTACAAAACACCTTAAACACAATAAAAATTACATTGAGGTCTATGGCCCACTGAACTACCATGGTTGCTGCCAAAAACACCAGGAGCCGCATTCATCACCGTTAAAACCTTGAATCAATCTAGCGAACCTGACACGAAATCTCATCGTTACATACAAAGCGTACGAATAGTGAGAAAGCCTAATCTCACCGTCCCGAAGAGCTGACAGGAATCTATGCTGGAGCGCCGTCTAATCCATCCCGACGAACTAACTTCAGGAGAATCGTAACCTGAAAGACTGACTGAAGAAGAAGCGTCCTCACCCGTCTGAGCGTCATCCCCGCGAGGACTAAAACCCTACCTATCTAGTGGCCAATGATGAGGCAACAGGAATTCAAAGCCCCTCTCCACCACTGGCCGTAGGAGCGGCATGCGGAGGGAAAACAAATCCACAGACTCGTCGGTGAAGATCCAAGGGAGGAAGGCTGTTCCTAATGGTCTCGCGATATGGTAAAGAAAAGCAATGTGAGAGACCACCCGTAGCCTCGCTCTTTATATGCGAAAAACAACTGCTAGTATGTTTACACCCAGATCATGGATGTTTCTACTCGAAAAATACGGAAAACTACAACAATGTTTTGCGTCTCAATGGTAAGACGTGCGCAAAGTATGATTTTGTTAGCCTACACATATAAGAACCAGGCATCCGCCCACACATAGGAAGAATATAAAAAATGCCCATCGATCCCACACAACACTAGTGTGCTATCGGTTTCTTCGAGGGTGCTTGTGCTGGCCCACGAGCTAATCATACGGCCATGCAGCACATGCCGCGAATCCAATCCAGAAGAAGAGAGGAATGAGACAGTGGGCTGCTTCGGATGAGCTGCACGGACAGGGACATGGCAGCCTGAAAAAGGAAAAATAAAGATGTAGCACGCGGCCCATAAAAGGAAGGGAACCGGGAACCGCATGACGCTCTCGGTCGGAAACGGATCAAGCGCCGCCGCGCGCGTCAAATACTACGTGTACGTATTCAATTGGAAGAGCAATGGCGCCAAGACTACGTGTACGTCAAATCTGGCAACACGTCGTGATAGATATAAGTTTCTCTTCCAACTGGGTGAACGAAATCTGCTAACACGTGACAGATATCGCATGTCAATGTCTAGTATTGAACGCCACATTAGTGTCAGGCTGCCCGTAGTAGCTAGGAGTATCATAGCTAGTTTCAGACTGCCCATGTGTATAAGCTCCCTTGATCTTTTTTCAAGAAAATCATAGCTAGTCGATGCGACTGCCTCCCACGGAACGAACATCGCCGAAAACCTGTAATAAATCTAGCATAATGCGGGCACTAGTTGTCAACTATAGAATTTGAACCTTAGTGAACTGATTCCCCAGCAAGAAAGCTAAACATATGAGCTAAGCTCAGTTCACACTAATAATTATTTTTTGGTTAGAACTCGAAACCTATATATCATATGAGAAGACAACAAATTCACAACCGAAATTGGATTCATTAATATCCACTGTAAGATTAATGTATCTTTCCTATTTCTCGAGTGGTGTTTCAAATTTGAATCTTAAATTTCTCTATATCCATCATTTCTCATGTTTATAACCATAAGCACAATGTATGCATGAACACCCCAAACACACTCATAAATCGAAGCAAACATGCTAGGATTGGCAATATGCAACAATTACTAACCTTAGACACGGAGTAGATTACAATCAAAACTCAAATTAAGTGCTCAAATGATGAAATAGTGCCACAAACACCACCAAACCTCGGCGAAAATGGGGAACACACCGGAAATATGGAAACACATTTGTGGGGCTAAACTTGAGTTGATCGAAGGATGAAAGACTTGTAGAGCACTGATGCATAAAAAATATCACCCTTAGGGCTTCCCCTACAACTTCAATATTTTTTAAATATATCTATTTCTTTTGAAGTTTAATCCTCATTTTTCTTATAACAATGTTTGGTTGTGAAAACTAACCTTGTGATAACTAGCAAAAAGCGGTACCTCTTTACAAAGTGGTTGATTTTAAGGAAATTCTAGAGGAAGATAAAATCTAAAAAAATGCATTCGTTCGAAGAAGGATCCAAACACCATGCGAGAAGTCAGTTGAAGAGGACCTACTAAACCTTGGTGCTACTAATTATCACACCAGCTTGGAGCACCGGCCTATGTGGCACAAACTCCACTGCCCTTCGTCGATGATCTTGATACTGATGGGGTCCCCTTATTATTCCCATCTCTTAAAATAAGTAACATAGTCATATCTCACCTCCCTAAAAACAATTAATTCTCCGCATAATTCTACTAAGATTGTCTTGTTGTTGATCTCATGATGAAGTGTGAGTAGTCCACCACAGGACAATTGGCTTTCAGTACAAATTTGCATTCATCTCTCTTGTGGTGCTTCACTATGTAAGATAATATAAGCTGTCATGCATGATTATGATCATCTATTTTGGTTATTTATCACATCACCTCACTAAGAGAAATTATTTCTTTATTATCTCTATTGTTGTCTAATACACTGTATCACTAATCTTCCTAGAATATAAGGCCTCACAACCAATTGATGTCTCCAATTAAAATTTGGTCATCTGATTTTGAGAAAGTCAACAATTTTTCATACTCTCTCATTTAATTTTTATGCAATACATTATCCTTTCTAATTTTTAAATCTTCACAATTAACCGAGGGTTCAATTTAGACTTTGGTCACCCGATTTTGACCGGGTCAACAATTTTTTCAAGGAGCTCTTCTATTTAATTATTTTAATTCTCCATGCTTCCTAATTTTAAAGCTTTTTCATTCAATTGAGGTATTCAATTTTGGATTTGGTTTATGATTTTGATCGGACCAACAATTTTTCAAATCAATCAGCAGCAACTGGCCTATAAACACATATCAACCCCTCGCAGACTCCTATCACCCATAATAAAACGTCCCCATATGATGCTATACCACGAATTTAGTACATGCAACTAAGGATGAAAAAAATATCCCCACATAAATATGGATTAATTAGCGGATAAAAATAATCACACCGCGAAAGACCCATCAAATAACCGCGTTATAAATAAACACAAAACACACTCCATTGTCTTCCCCACCGGCCAAATTAAATACTCCATCAGTTTCAAAATATAAGGGTTATTAGTTTTTTGAGAAGTCAAATTTCTTCAATTTTGACCAAGTTCAAAGCCAAAATATCGACATCCACAATATTAAACAAAAAAAATGGAAATTCATTTCATGATGAATCCAATAACACCATTTGATCTATGAATTTTGATACATTTCTCTATAAATTTGATCAAACTTAAAAAGGTTTAACTTTTCAAAAAAGCAATACATCATATATTTTGAAATAGAGTAAGTATTTTTTTTAAGAATCACAACTAATCCAATGGCGCAACAAAGCGCGCACAACCCTTCTAGTGTAGATCAATTTCCAATGGTCTATCACATAACCCAGTTAATTCAGCGATATGTAGTTTACTTTACAGATCTACGGCCTGTATATTTGTCCTGCAAGGGTATGTGTACCTATGTGTATGTTTGATGAAAGGTTACCAAATAATATATTTTGATTGCACTATGTTCAGATGGGGGTGTTCTGAATGATCGCACGGCTTTTATGTCGCAAGTCAATGTTTTTTTCCTGATAAAGGGTGTTTTTATTAACTGATAATAAAGCATCAAGGGATACAAAATACAATGAGCACACATCTACGATTAGAATACACACAACCAACTTCAACCCAAACAAACAAAGAATTGCGCCGGCAAGGAGCAAAGCCATACAAGACCGAAGTTATGCCTAGTGGGAATGATAAACAAGAAGAACAGAAAAAGAAAAAGTTGCCGCATTGAGGCCACATGCCACGACGGCGCGGTGGGTCGGGGAGGCGAGGGGAAGGAGGGGGCGGCCATGAAGCGGACCAAGCGTGGCATCCCATAGGCTGCACCACCGTCAACCAATTGACTCTGCACGGAGCCGTAATACGATGTATATTTAAGGAGAACAGTAAAAAAGAAACTAGTACCCCTTCGATTCATATTACTTGTCGCTTAAATAAATTATACATACATTCGAGTGACAAGTAATATGGGTTGGAGAGAGTAACATCTTCCCATGCATTTGATGTACTCCCTTCGTTCCTAAATATTGTCTTTTTAGAGATTCAACTATGAACTACATACAAAGCAAAATGAATGAATGTACACTCTAAATTATGTCTATATATATCCGTATGTAGTCCGTAGTAAAATCTTTAGAAAGACAAATATTCAGAAACGGAGGGAGTATATGATGAATCTTTCGTGGATGTGAACAAGCCCGAACCTCCGTTACTCAAGACGCTTCCGAAGACTCGAGAGCACTCAAGTTGCACTGGATATTTCTTGTAACTGTAGCTTCAGATTTTCTTGAGGAAGGCGCAGATGTCCACCAGTTATGTAAGCCTGAAGGATGGTGGTGATGAACCTTTACATAAAGTAGATTCCAATAAGAAGAAGCCCTGAATGTGAATGGGCGAGGATCGTAATCCAAACTCTCTGGCGGCAACACTTTGGCCGTCCGATCAGAAATCAGGGCGCCGCTACTGTGTTGATTGATTAGTCTGCGACTGGGTATTGGCCAATAGGCACACCACACGCCGGCCGTATCTTTCGAACGCCGAAATTGCATGCAGACTTTCACCTCGGTTGCTGGCGGCTATAAATGGCCGTACACCCGCTGCATCCATATGCCATCACCAAGCTTTCACGTACATCTGAACCTAACTAAGTAGCAAACAAAAGAGTCAGCTTAAGCTACCGGCGCCGGCGGTGGTGAGCATGGCGTCGCGGGATCCGCTGATCCTCGGGAGGATCGTCGGCGACGTGGTCGACTACTTCGACTCGACGGCGCGGCTGAGGGTGCTGTACGGCGACCGGGAGATCACCGTCGGGTCCGAGCTGAGGCCGTCGCAGGTGGCGAACCCGCCGACGGTGCGGATCACGGGGCGACCCGGGTCACTCTACACGCTCGTGAGTAGCTTGGACACTGCGAATTCGCGATCGAGTTGTTCCTACTCTTGGCTAACGGTAGTCTTACGTGTACGCCGCACGGTTATTTGTCTATCCGTATGCGTGCATGAGTAACGATCGAGTGTCATGTTTATTTGCTTGTTAGGTGATGGTAGACCCTGATGCGCCTAGCCCAACCAACCCTTCCAAAAGGGAGTACCTCCATTGGTAAGTATGGGTGCATGCATGCACGATTGCGGGCTAATATTTTTGCACAGTAGAAAACTAATCACAAATATACGATGTTTTAGATAATTTAATACTCCAAACCAAGTGAACAAACACACCAAACCGTGTATATATACGTCTGATTTAGAAAAAAAGTTAGAACATCTAATATTTATGAACCGGAGGAAGACTTATACAGTATTTAGGAACGGAGAAAATACAATATATATATGTACCACTGTATACTAGCTAATCAAACTAATTCCTTGCGTACATAGGTTTGTCACTGATATACCAGACGGAGGTGACGTGGGCCGTGGTAAGATATTAATTCACAGAGCACGTGTACCATGTCAATTGTCCTCTCCAACAGCCTTTCCTAGCAAAAACAAGGTAGTCCGGTGGAAATTCAAACTTTTTTTGTTTGCACGGCTGCATGCATGCAGGGACCGAGGTGGTGGGGTACGAGATGCCGCAGCCGACGGCGGGGATCCACCGTGTGGCATTCGTGGTGTTCCGGCAGGAGGTGCGGCAGGCCATCTACGCGCCGGGGTGGCGCTCCAACTTCGTCACCAGGGACCTGGCCGAGTGCTACGGCCTCGGCGCTCCGGTCGCCGCCGCCTACTTCTACTGCCAGAGGGAGGGCAGCTGCGGTGGCCGGAGGTACAGGTTTTGAAATGTGAAGCTATCTAGCTAGCTCAACGTGCGTGCCCTGTGCCTTGGCCGTATGCGCGGTCGCTTCAAACAAACAAGTCACATAGAATAAACGAATAAATGTGTCTAGGCTAGCTAGCTAGCTGCTTCCAATACACAATGTACACCGGCTATCTCGATGGGCCATACTTATGACCGAATTATACTCTGCTCTGTGCACGTGGTGCACGACCTGAGCATTTTATAATCCTATACGTGCTCTTGTTGGCTAATGAATGTTTTTTTGGGTGGAATAATGAATACTGCTCTTGTTCCTAAGTCCTAAGACTGGTTTTAACGGACTGGTGATTAGATGAGGTGTTAAGTGTATTAAAAATCTTAGCAACTAGTCTCTTCAATGTATAGTTGCTTAACTTTTGTTGTTAAGCTTTTTTCATGAAATTGCTTAATAATTTAACTTCTTATGCATTGGTTGATAGTCATTTTACATACGTTCACCTGCTTAAAATCGGTTCTTTCTAGGGTCATCATAATGCTCTCTCTTTTTTCTTTTTAATTGCTTTGTCACATCACTTTTTGCCTACATGGCAGCATCGCTAACTGATTCCCGATAAATCTCTAAAGGGGGATACATTATGTTTTACTCCCCTCATCCACGCCTAGCTGATTTCTTATAATCATTAGACGAGTATTTTTTATTCCATAGCTTCCTCGATGAGTAAATATACTCGACCAAGCATGTCCGAAGAATAAATCTCATGGCTCCCATCGCTTCCAACTGCACCTCCCTTGTCCCCTCCGTATCGCCGCTGCCAACGCCCTGGCTATCGCCGTTGCAACCCACCGCCTCCCCCTCTGTCCTCGCCTCAGGTCACAACAGAGATATGCTAGATCCTCTCTCTCCCCCCTCTAATCTGTCATCACCGATGCGGCTCCATGGACGCACAGTGGTGCACGACGACGTATGATGGCACCAACGAGCAAACAACATCGACTCTAGCTATATTGGAGCAGATGCGGGTGCGTGGACTAGGTGTCGGGGTGCATGGCTGCACGTCCAGGGTGGAAATGTGCACGGGCCAGCAAAGCGGCCGTTGCAGAGCTCGACGTCAGCGCTCCACATGCTGCTAGACTTGCCCCAAGATAAAATAGCTCTCCAATTTTGTATTCCAGAGATGAAGATAGCTCCATGCCAAATTTGTGGTGAATCTCCAAGTTCTTAGAATAAATGAGAGGGGGATCCGGCAGGAAAGAAGAAAAACAACAATAGAATGATCCGACCATCACGACTGCCACGACCACGTCTGCCTCTTGCTACTGTTGTCGCAGTCGTCGATGTGCAAGCATCGTCTTTGTTCAAGTCGGGACAATATTTCATCCTATGCTCATAAGCCGCGCATAGCAAACATTGTCTGGTTGCTCCTCTAGATTTAGATTCTCCATATCGTTTTGGATGCGCTTTACCTTACGTCTGCCCCTGCTTGTTCGTCGAAGTCCTGGATCTAGGATGTACACACTCTCCTCATCGTTTACCTTGTTGAAATTGCCGATGACATTAAATCCTGTCATCTCACCTGTCTAGACATTGAGTACTGCCTTTTTTGAATAGTATGGAGATACGAAGGAGATAGCGTTCAACTCAATCTGGCCATAGGCAGCCAACACATGTGAGCAAGGCAGGTGCAACAACTTCAGTATGTTGCATGTACACTCACAAGTTGGATAAAATTCCGTCCCAATTTTAACCTCGTGCGTCTTCACCTCATTTGCAGAACCAAAACCATCAGTAGGAAGCTGAACCTCATACCTCCTTTCCTGATTACATATGAGTGTGACGGTGTTTTTTTTTGCTTTCTTTATCTTCTGAGCCATATACTCTATGACACGGCTACAATAAGGTGTGTTATGATTACCTACAATATGCTTCTTTGCTAATTCGTGCCTTTCTCTAAAATATTTCAAAGTGTCATGGAATACACCCCCCACAATAGCTGTCAGTGGCAATGCTCTATTCCCTCTGAGTACAAAGTTATACACCTCTGCAAGATTGATTGTCATGTGGCCATACCTAGCTTCATGCGTGTCATGCAGCAAAGACCAATTCACCGGAGGCTCTTTTTCTATCCACTCAGAAAAATTCTTTATTGCCCTGCCCTTCTTTCTCTGAGTATTAGGAGGGTCAATTGCTGGCAAGTCACAAAGACCTATTGGCTCCTCTAGCTCCACGATGAGTGATGCTAATTTAACTTGATCTTTTTCCATTTTCTTCCCCGCAAGAACCTGCTTCTTAGTAAACTCACCTAGTTTTGACCAAATAAATTCGTATGTGCGCTGCTAGTTCTGCTTGCATAATTTTTTGAACAAGTTCATTAATCGTTTGTTTTTGAACTGTGAGAAAAAATTAGCACCAAGATGGCGCATGCACCACCGGCTTTGCAAGTCCTTCCAAGGTGTTGGTTCGTCAGCTGTTGGATTCCTTAGTGTCTGCACGGCCTTCAATATACCAGCATGTTTGTCATGAATGACACACACGTTTGGTCGGTCCTTCACAATCGCAGTTTTAACTTGCCGGAAGAACCATACCCAGCTCGGAAAGTTCTCACCCTCCACAAATGCCATGGCTAGTGGGATGATTTGATTGTTCCTATCCACACCAATAGCTGTCAGGATTTGCACTTTATACTGACCAGTCATGAATGTGCCATCCACAAACATCACAGGAGGACAATGCCGGAAAGCTTCGATGCACATACCGAAAGAGAAGAATACTCGTTTCAACACCTTGTAATCTGGTATAATCTCCAACCTCGTGTGTTGTATGTTAACATAAGTATCAAGATTCCTCTCCTTCAGTATGTCAAGGAGACGGACAACATTATCATATGAGTCGAAGAACGTCCCAAACCTTTCCTCCATGGCCTTCTGCTTAGCCCTCCAAACCTTCCCATACAAAATGTCATAATTCCATCTGACCTTCACTGCTTTCTGGATGTGTTTTGCTTCCATATCTTTCTTCTCCAGTATCTTTGTATACATGAATTGCGCAATGAGAGTTGAAGTCAGGTTTGGATGACGAACCAACAGGTTTTTCCTCACACAATTATGCGGGACCACATTGGTGACAACCCAGTGGATGTTATACTTCGGCACGTGCACGTGCACCTTCGCAAGACAACCTGTTTCAACACACTTCACGATATATTTTGTTGGACTCGATATGTGTGTCCGGAAAACCCTCTACATAGACATAGCTCACTTTATCATCGCATACTTTAATTTTTTCTTTGTGCCAAACATAGCCCCTATCTGGACTTGGTTCAGATTATATTGCCATGGAGTCTCATGGCCATCGTTGACACTAATGCCAGTGGATATGTCCTGATCCCATCTAGAAGGAATCGGTACCTCCACTTCATCCTCCGAATTTTCAGAATCAATATCCTCCGCAAAGCCATCCTCGTCCTCTTCCTCCATCACCCTCTGCATTTCATCGCCTTCCTCATCCCCATCAGCAACACCAGAACTAGCTAATACTATCTACTGAATACTCTGTCCAGTATCATGACCACAAACATTGCGTGGCACATAGTGTGACTCTTTCTCGGCTTGGCTAGCATCCACATCCGGTGGCTGTGACCCAGATACATAAATCTCGTTAGCCACTTGACTACCCTGACCTGGTTCATACCCCACGTTGAGTTGTACGATATTCTCCTCCTTCGCCACTGGTTGTACTAGGGCATATGGGTGGATTCTTCGATCTTGACAACGACTTAACAGGGTCAACCAATGCTGGCTCCTATCTATCGACATCAACTCCCACTTGACATTTTTACAGAATTTGGTCCACAATGCATGAATACTGACGGAACATACTTCAGGATCCAGCCCAAAACTAGTAGTTAACCAGTGCTTCAACTGTCTAATGTCTAGTCTGTTCGGGTCTGAAAGTGTCATGACACCTTTTTTAAACTCGCTAACATCAATCCTCAACTCATTTTATCGAACATTACCAATGCCGAATAAACAGTCAAATTTACTGATTCAAATATTTTCACCTGTCAGATATTGCCAGCTTCTTATTAATCGCAACGAACAAAATTATTTCACAGGGCTACGTACACTAAATAAACCTACACTAAAATGACTACACTAAATAAACTTAATAAACATACACTAAATAAACTAAATAAACGTACGCTTAAAAAACATACACTAAAATGACTACATTAAATAAACTAAATTAACGTACACTAAAATGACTACGTACACTAGAAAATTAGTGACGACAATGGTATACCTTCGACGAGTGTGTCCCCTTCTTCTTCCTCTCCACCACACCACCTTCTCACCAGCCACACCTCCTCCACCCCACCATGACTCCTCCAAACGTAGAAAAAACTACCCCATGGCACAAAAAGATACCGTAGGCCAGTGAAGAAGGCTATGATCTATTGTTTTTGCGGATTGGATATGAAAATGGGTGGAGGAGGGAGGAGATTGGCAAGGGGTGCAAAATGGAAAAGAAAAACAAGAGAGAGAGAGAGAGGAGCCAACGACCTAAGGAGGAAGAAGGTCTTGGTCGGCCTTATCTAGGGGCTCTTCGGCCTCCTGAAGACCGACGGGTCCTCTTTGGCTGCTCACAAGCCGACGGGTCTCTTTTCGGCCACCCGGCGGGCCGGCGGGCCCTTTTCGGCCGCCCGCAAGCCGACGAGCACCTCTTCAGCCTCCCGCAGGCCGACAGGCTCCTCTTCGGTCCACGGGGTACCATTTCTGATTTTTTTAAATTTGGGCATTCGGTTTCCGAATTTGGTACAAAATCGGTCGTACTTTTGAAAAAAAATCTCGTACTCTTGCCAATCGTTTCGTCAACCCTTTCCCATCGCTCCAACATTTCGTCTCTCGTCGCCCCAATGTTTCGCTTGTTTTTGTACATTATTGTCCGTTTCGCTCCTCCCTCGTCCATCTTCATGGATCTTTTATGTAACGCCTCACCAATGCAGTTTTCTTTTGCCTGCTCCAACACAATTCTCACAACTCGTGGTGCTGAAAAATCCCCAACCCCCTAGGTCCTGCCTCGACCGCACCATGGGCTCTCTACGCCACAACAAGAATATAGGCCCAGTTCTTTTGGCTGATTCTCCCTGAGAATCAACTCTTCACACAGCTTCTTCCAAAATCTTGTATCTATATGTTTTTTTACAATCCTAGCTATTCACATCCTAACTAGCTATCCACTTATTAGCAGTACTGTACTACTACTTAAACCGTCGTGTTAATTGCATGATGTGCAGTGGCGTGATGGAGGATTCCAAAAGGAGATGTGTTCGATCGTTGGCCAACAAGAGGCCGATCGTGGCCGTGACGATGAAACACGAGTTTAGTTGCTATCGCGTCGACCAGCGAATCAATTGGAGATGCGCGTCAAAAATATTTTTAGCGCGCCGCGCACCCGCGCGTCTGTTGAAGATGCTCTTAAAGTAAGCATGCAACAAGTAAGGAAAGGTAATAATTAACCAAAGTGAAGACGTTGATGTAGTTCCTAGTGTTCCCTCCTTTGGGCGAGGTACTTATGTGTTGGAGGGGGTGTGACGACGTGATGCTCATCGAACACCACAATGCAAGATGCCATGATTCCATTATGCGTTGCGCTTGGAGGCAACAATCGAAACCTTCACAAACAAGATTGATGCAATCTCCATAACTCAATCGGAGGCTCCCAATAACATCATGAAGCTTCACCACTTTCGATTGTGGCTTCAAGGTGACCTCTTCCGTCTAGGGTGATCAAACATCCTAGACTAACAACATCCAAACAAAGTATGAAAGAATCAAATTTCCTTCGATGAAAGTGTAGATCTAGGCATCTCTGATATTGCAACACCCGGATGTACAATTTCCTTTGGTGAAATTTCCTTAGGAAGTTTCACGGGTACTACCGGTGTACAATTTCTACAATTTGGTAGAACTTGAGGTTCTCTCTGAAGTTGTTGGGTAATATTTTCTTACAATCAAATAAATAAAAGCATCAAAAACACCGTCTTTAATATTCTCCTTAAAGAGGGGTGACTAACCATCTTGTGCCACTTTTGAATATGTTTGCAGCTAAAGCACACGGCTAGTTCACAAACTTGCGTTGTCATCAACACCAAAACGCTTAAGGAGGAAAATGCACTTTCAATATCTCCATATTTGATGATTGATGACCACACAATGATTTGCAGATATTATGGTAAAGCACATCTGATGTAGAAATATAGACCGGCTCCCCTAGAAGTATGCACTATTTAGAATTTACTTTTGGAATGGAAAGTGTGCACACTAGGATGAACACTACCCCCAGATTTTATAGACCAATAACACATTGCAAATGATAACAAGTATGATCAACTAGCATTCATTTGCGACAACATGTGGTGGAGCAACATATAAGGGCAAGAAATTAGACATAGCTCCACAAACATGAACGGTAATACAAGATATAAGATAACTGAATATCGATATAGTTTGTATTGCGATGAAAATATTGCCACATATCACTTTCTTGTTGTTTGTTTCTTTGATACTAATCCTACATTTGTGCTGTTTTGCGTTCCTTTATTACATAGAAAGGCAAGGCCCTTTTATTCCCGTCCAAATAACCTTAATCTCCTTTGCTTCCTTTGAATTAGATTAGATTAAAAGGATGGAATAGAATGGTGATGAGGAATGCAAAGGAGACAAGAAAAAAACCCTTAGAATAACTCCCAAAAATCTAAGCAACGTGTGGCTAGTTGATTTTCGTAAAATAAATATATCTAGACATATTTTAATTTTAGATACACCCACTTTTACACATTCCCCGACAAGTGTTTTTGGACGGAGGTACTTGTAAACATCTTTTGTCTCTACTCTTTGGACGTTTTTTCTTCTTTTTATAGAGGTTTTTGGACATATTAATCTTTACATCTGGGATGTCTATCTTTGTGGAGGGTTGTAGCTCTACGCTAAGACATCTCTCCCTATACATGTGATGCACCAACCACCTGTGCTTCTCCCCTCACGCTCTCCTCCATCCATCTCCGCCGTTACTACTCGATACAAGCTAGTGGATCAGTGTGGTTGAGCATCGATGGACATGCCGTGGACGCCGTCGCAGCTGAACAAGGACCTGCACAACCACTACTTGGACTTGGGGGCCGCGCGGCAGGTGCCGGACACGCACGCGTGGGACGGGCTGCACGAGCACCCGGTGGTGGACGGTGGCGTCGGGGCCGGGGAGGACGCCGTGCCGGTGGTGGACATGCGGGACCCGCATGCGGTGGAGGCGGTGGCGCGTGCATCGGAGCAGTGGGGAGCGTTCCTGCTCCAGGGCCACGGCGTGCCGACCGAGCGGCTGGCGCGCGTCGAGGCCGCGATCGCCGGCATGTTCGCGCTGCCGGTGCCGGAGAAGCTGCGCGCCGCGCGTCAGGACGGCGACCTCTACGGCTACGGGCCGCCACTCATCGCCTCCTACTTCTCCAAGAACATGTGGTCCGAGGGCTACACCTTGACCCCGGCGAACCTCCACGCCGAACTCCGCAAGATCTGGCCCGACGCCGGCCAACACTACCGCCACTTCTCGTATGTGTCCATGCATGCATGCACGTTCGAGAGTTGTAACTTATTAGCACTACGGTACTACAGTACTACTTATACCGTCGTGTTAATCGCGTGATGTGCAGTGGCGTGATGGAGGAGTTCCAGAAGGAGATGCGTTCGCTGGCCAACAGGCTCATGGATCTGTTCCTCATAGCGCTTGGGCTCACCGCCGAGCAGATCGCTGGCGTCCAGGCGGAGCACAACCTCACCGAGACCATGACGGAGACAATGCAACTCAACTGGTACGTACTAGTGTTTTTCAGACACTTTAGCCACTCGTAAGTCGCCTGAATTTGGAATTGGGGTCAGTCAAATTTAGCGTGAAGGACATTATCCGACCAACTGACCCTGAAAACATCATCAGTCCGCCAGCATGCAACCTACTCGTGTGTTCACGTGTACAATACTCTACACTGCGTGCAGGTTTCCCAAGTGCCCTGACCCGACGAGAGCTACGGGCCTGAAAGCGCACACGGACTCGGGGTTCTTCACGTTCGTAATGCAGAGCCAGGTCCCGGGGTTGCACCTGTTCCGGCACGGGCCGCCAGCGGACAGGTGGGTGGTGGTGCCGGCCGTGCCGGGGGCGCTCATCGTCAACATTGGCGACCTCTTCCAAATCCTCACCAACGGCCGCTTCCGCAGCGTCTACCACCGCGTCGTCGTCAACCGCGATAGGGAACGCATTTCGCTGGCCTACTTCCTCGTCCCACCCGCCGACGCCAAGGTGGCGCCGCTCAAGGAAATCGTGGGCTGCGGCAAGCCCGCCTACCGCGCCCTCACCTGGCCGGAGTACATCGCCGTGCGTAAGGAGGCCTTCACCAACCGTGGCGCCGAGATCGAGTTCGGCAAAGGCCAGACCGCCTTCGACATGGTCTCCATCAGCTCCGGTGACGACGATGGCGTCGAGCACCACCATGGGATCTCCTCATAGATCAGCGCCGATATCACTGAATATCAAAAGCGGTGCTTGCTAGCGCTGTGTTTAAGGTTTCCATGTCTCCATGCATGCTTGAGTTACCTGTTATCAATGAAGAACAAACAATAATTGTCGTGCCTTCACTTGAATGGATGTTCAGATTATTATTTTTCACAATAGCTAAACGTCAGTTGCCTTAAAATCTAATTTGGGTATGTGAATTTTCGCTAGAAGGAAGCAGGCGTTGGAGGGAAGGAATAAGCCGTAGGAGTGAAGGAAGGGGCTCGCTGGCATGCTACCATGCACATTATCTTAGGGTGAGGGGTGAGGGTGGCAGCACAGCTGTGGTCGGGAGGCGGCAGAACGGCGGTGGTGCAAGTTCGTGAGAGAAAACTATAGGTCATTTCCGGGCCCAGAGGGAAGAGTGGCGAAGCCAGGATTGGCCCAAGCCCCGGGCCCCAGCCTTGCTATAGTATCACTATAGTGCCAGACAGTGCGCACACTGCTACAGTCAACAAAAGATTTGAGCATCACGACCCGGGCCCGGGCCCCCAGGACTGGGGTGTAGATCCGTCATTGGGAAGGCCGGGGCGGCAGAAGCATGGCGGTGGGTGGCGGTCGAGGGGCGGATGGGGCGCCTGGGCTGACGCGGCAGTGGCGCCGGACGTGGGTGACGGAGGAAGGCGGTTAGGCCTGGGCTGGATTGGCGGGGATGAAAGAGAGGGAGAAGAGAAACAATGTTGGTTAGAGGTAGAAGATGATCAGCATCCATTGGATCTTGATTGAACGGTCGATATAAGAGAAGGAGAATTGACTGACCCTTTTCCTTTTTCCAGACGATTGACCTGTAACGGTTCCATTTTTTGTTGAACGGTGGGTGCTCTGCCTTTGCGGTAAAAGATTAAGGATGTATTGAGGGAACAAGAAAATAAAAGATTCAGTCGCCCAAGGGCATTGTCTATACATCAACAGCTGCAGGTCAGAGGTGATCCATATACACCAACAAAACAAGAAAAGATTCGGTCACCCAAGGGCATTTTCTATATATCAACAGTTGTAGGTCAGAGGTGATCTGTAAAGATGAATTCATGATTTGAGCCTGAGTTCACGCATGCGTTGAGAATTTCTGTGTCGATTCATAGTTGCTACTTGGCCATATGTACACAATAAGAATTTAGCAGGGAGGAAGGAAGCGACCGAAGTTGTCAACAGGCGGGCCACATATGAAGTGACGTCAGGTTAGATTTAAGATAATATATCTCACATCTAGATGAGATATAGACACACCCTTAAAAAAGAATAACTAGTGGACGACATCCCTTCGGGAGCCTCCAAAGTGTCACGTTGAGAGCGTGCCAAGTGGCGCGCTCTAGACGCTCCCTTCGAAAAAAATATTTTTCATACCCGTTTTCGTCTTTTTAGATGGAGTTTTTTGGGGCTTTCGGCTTTTCGTGTTTTCATCGGTCTTTCCTAACTTTTGTATAAAAAAATATTCGCATAAAAATATATGATTTGTTTTGCTTCCGTGAGAGGTACATATTTGCTTCCTCGAGAGACAGGGTCGTGCCTATTGGAAATGAAATAAAAAAATGTGTTTTTTTCGGTTCCGCGAGGGGCACATATTTGCTTCCACGAAAGGCACATCTGTGCCTCTCAAAAGCGGAAAAAAATATGTTTTTTTCCTTCCGCGAGAGACACGGGTTTGCTTTTGCAAGAGGCACGGCCGTGCCTCTCAAAAACAAAAAAAAACATGTTTTTTTTTCATCCGCGAGAAGCACGGGTTTTCTTTCCGCGAGAGGCATGGGCGTACCTCTTTCAAAAGAAGGAAAACCATGCTCTTAGATCAGGTTTTTCCGGGTTTTTTGTCCATTTTTTTTTAAAAAAAGTTTGTCAAACCCTATCAACATGGGATCTAGTTTTGAAGATCTCGACCGAGGAATCCAACGGTGAAAATGGGTCGAGATTTGGACACACTATTTAAGAGATAAAATATTTTGAATAAACGGATCTACGAAGAAAGGAAAGACTTATATGTTGCGACAAGTGGTGCAGATGCAGCACGCCACTTGTCGCAACCTGGGAAGATGGAAGCGACCTTTATAAGGGGTATCCTTTTTTGGAAATATGCCCTAGAGACAATAATAAATTGGCTATTATCATATTTCCTTGTTCATGATAATCGTTTATTATCCATGCTAGAATTATATTGATCGGAAACTAAGATACATAGACAATTCCATGTCCCTAGTGTAAGAGCACATTTCTCCATGTGTGGTTTTGGGTAATTGATGACAATCCTTATGGACTAATGGTTTCCTTGAGTTATATTCGAAGGATTTGTCCGTAGGTACTTCTTGGAGTCCATCTGTTGGTTTCAAGGAGTTTATATGGTGACCAAGGTGGTATTGAAGGTTTATCCAAAGATTGGTCATGTGGGAGTTGAGCTTACTGCAAGCATGTCTTGAAGAAGAAGATTGTGTAAGCATTCATGTTTACCTTCAAGACATCATCTTTATGAAGAGAGAAGCTAAGATACAAGGTTGATCAAGACTAAGTCAAAAAGTGAATCAAGTTGATCAACACACAAAGCGTACAAGATGTACCGAGAGGGATCAAGTGATCCCATGGTGTGGTAAGCATTGTCCATTACGCTTTGTGTACTAACCCATGGTCTACATGAGAGTTCTTTGTGGGGTTAGGTATATTTCCATGGGCTTGCATCAAAAGGCAAATCCCATACATCCCATGAAAGATGACATCAAGTGGAGATCATCATCAAGGTTGCGATGTGCAAGCTCAAGTGAAGCATCACAGAGAGATCATGCTTGAGGCTCGCCTTCATTGTGGTGACAATGGACTTGTGAAGATGTGCCAAAGAGTGTCTCACCCATAGTGGAGTATGGGGGAGCAATCATCTAGTCTTCATCAAGCCAACGCAATCAAGAAAGGTGGTCCATCTTGAGAAAGTCAAGATCGTCATCATCTAGCTCAAGTGGACTATGCACATGGCTAAGGTTTGACCTTGATAGGGTTTTCTATTTTACTGCTCTCATGGTGATAGTTGAGAGACCGGGTTATATGATCGATTGCCATACTATCAACGGGGGCTCTCAAGTGAGTAGCTTGATCGTATTGTTTGTTGAGAGCTCAAACCATTGCATTCTTGGCATCATCATGTTTCTTGGTTCTTGGTTGGCTTTTCTCTATGTGGGTTCTTGAGCTTGTGGTTATCTTCGTGACAAGCTCTAGTACATCGAAAACGGATTTCATATGCTTGGTCTATTGCGTTTTCGGTGTTAGAGGTTTTATCGGTCCTATTCGAGGAAAGGTTCTCACCATTTTCTTATGGGCCTTTTCTCATTTGCTTCTTATTGATAGTTATAAAGATTGTGTTAGCCCATGTCGTTAGCTTTCCAACAAACTTTGTTTTGTTGAATTCGGAGTCCGTTTGCAAAAGTTGTGGCAGTTTTGGTGTTCTTAAAAGGCTGCAGCGGTACTACCGCGGCTAGAGCGGATGTAACTTTTTACTATCGCTCCAGAGCGGTACTACCACGGCTCCAAGAGCGGTACTACCGCTCCGGACCAAAATCTCGTGTTTTGTCGACCGGTGGTAGGCACGGATGTATTTTTTTAGTACCACTCGCAAGCAGTAGTACCGCTACCCTTTGCGGTAGTACCGCTATCCCTAGCGGTAGTACCGTGGGGACGAGCGGTAGTACCACTCCGGCGGTTCTACTGGCCTTTTGCCTCCTCACTGTTGTTTTTCATATGGCTACTACCGCCCTAGCAGTAGTATGATATGTCCACTTTGCATCATGCTTTTATATTGATATTTATTGCATTATGGGCTGTTATTACACATTTTGGTACAACACTTATGCCTTTTCTCTCTTATTTTACAAGGTTTACATGAAGAGGGAGAATGCCGGTAGCTGGAGTTCTGGATTGGAAAAGGAGCAAATCTGAGATACCTATTCTGCCTAACTCCAAAAGTCCTGAAAATCTACGGAGAATTATTTTGGAATATATAAAAAATATTGGGCGAAAGAAATACATCAGGGCCCCACGAGGCAGCCACAAGCCTGCAGGGCGCGCCCTACCCCCTAGGCACGCCCCTGGGGCTTGTGGCCCACCTGGCAACCCTCCGATGCCCATCTTCTACTATATTGAGGGTTTCGACCTGAAAAAAAATTCATAAGAGAGCTTTCGGGACGAAGCGTCGCTGTCTCGAGGCGGAACTTGGACAGAACCAATCTAGAGCTCCGACAGGGCTGTTCTACCGGGGAAACTTCCCTCCGGGAGGGGGAATCGAAGCCATCGTCATCACCCACGATCCTCTCATCGAGAGGGGGTCAATCTGCATCAACATCTTCATCAGCACCATCTCCTCTCCAAACCCCAGTTCATCTCTTGTATCCGATCTTTGTCTCAAAACCTTAGATTGGTACCTGTGGGTTGCTAGTAGTGTTGATTACTCCTTGTAGTTGATGCTAGTTGGTTTACTTGGTGGAATATCATATGTTCAGATCCTTGATCATCATTAATAATCCTCTGATTATGAACATGAATATGCTTTGTGAGTAGTTACGTTTGTTCTCAAGGACATGGGATAAGTCTTGTTATAAGTAATCATGTGAATTTGGTATTCGTTCGATATTTTGATGAGATGTATGTCATCTCTCCTCTAGTGGTGTCATGTGAACGTCGACTACATGACACTTCACCATTGTTTGGTCCTAGAGGAAGGCATTGGGAAGTAATAAGTAGATGATGGGTTGCTAGAGTGACAGAAGCTTAAACCCTAGTTTATGCGTTGCTTCGTAAGGGGCTGATTTGGATCCACATGTTTCATGCTATGGTTAGATTTATCTTAATTCTTGTTTCGTAGTTGCGGATGCTTGCGAGAGGGGTTAATCATAAATGAGAGGCTTGTCCAAGTAAGGGCAACACCCAAGCACCGGTCCATCCACATATCAAATTATCAAAGTAGCGAACGCGAATCATATATGCATGATGAAAGCTAGCTTGACAGAAATTCCCATGTGTCCTCAGGAGCGCCTTGCTTTATATAAGAATTTGTCCAGGCTTGTCCTTTTCTATAAAAAGGATTGGGCCACCTTGCTGCACTTTTGTTACAATTGTTACTTGCTACCCGTTACGAATTATCTTATCACTAAACTATCTGTTACCGATAATTTTAGTGCTTGCAGAGAATACCTTACTGAGAACCGCTTGTCATTTCCTTCTGCTCCTCGTTCGGTCGGACACTCTTACTTATCGAAAGGACTATGATAGATCCCCTATACTTGTGGGTAATCAAGACTATTTTCTAGCGCCGATGCCAGGGAGTGAAGCGCCTTTGGTGAGTGGAACTTGGTAAGGAAAAATTTATATAGTGTGCTGAAATTTACTGTCACTTGTTACTATGGAAAATAATCGTTTGAGTGGCTTGTTCGGGGTATCTTCACCTCGACCGGAAGCACAAAAAGTCGCTCTTCAACCTACTGCACCTACTGATAATATTTATTCTGAAATTCTTTCGGGTATGAAAGAGAAACTGCTAGCTAATCCTTATGCAGGAGATGGAACACTACATCCTGATTTGCATCTAATCTATGTGGATTATTTAAGCTTGCAGGTTTGCCCGAGGATGTTGTCAAGAAGAAGGTCTTTCCTTTATATTTGAAGGAGAAGTCATTGTCATGGTATACGCTATGTGATGATATTGGATCATGGAACTACAACCGATTGAAATTGGAATTTCATCAGAAGTTTTATCCTATGCATCTGGTTCATCGTGATCGGAATTATATTTACAATTTTTGGCCTCGTAAAGGAGAAAGAATCGCTCAAGCTTGGGGGAGGCTTAAGTCAATTATATATTCATGCCCCAACCATGAGCTCTCAAGAGAAATTATTATTCAAAATTTTTATGCTCGGCTTTCTCATAATGATCGACATGTTCGGTACTTCTTGCTCTGGTTCTTTTATGAAGAAAGATATTGAATTCAAATGGGACTTATTGGAAAGAATTAAATGCAACTCTGAAGATTGGGAACTTGACGAAGGTAAGGAGTCAGGTATAAACCTTAACTGTGATTGTGTTAAATCCTTTATAGACACAGATGCTTTTCGTGAATTTAGCACTAAATATGGACTTGACTCTGAGATAGTAGCTTCTTTCTGCGAATCTTTTGCTACTCATGTTGATCTCCCTAAGGAGAAGTGGTTTAAATATCATCCTCCCATTGAAGTGAAAGTAGTTGAACCTATTAAGGTCGAAGAGGAAACTATTACTTATAATGTTGATCCTGTTATTCCTACTGCTTACATTGAGAAACCACCCTTTCTTGTTAGGATAAAATAACATGCTAAAGCTTCAACTGTGGTTCGTAAGAGTTGTATTAGAACACATACACCCCCTGAACAAATTAAATTTGAACCTAGTATTTCTATGGTTAAAGACCTCTTGGTTGATAATATTGATGGGCATGTTATTCATTTCTGTGATGAAGCGGCAAGAATTGCTAGACCTGATACTAAGAGTAAACATAGACCAGTTGCTGGCGTGCCTGTTGTTTCCGTTAAAATGGGAGATCATTGTTATCATGGCTTGTGTGATATGGGTGCTAGTGTAAGTGCAATTCCCTTTTCCTTATACAAAGAAATCATGCATGATATTGCACCAGTTGAACTAGAGGAAATTGATGTTACTATTAAGCTTGCTAATAAAGACACTATTGCACCGATGGGAATTGTTAGAGATGTTGAAGTCTTGTGTGGGAAAATAAAATATCCCACTGATTTTCTTGTTATCGGTTCCCCACAAGTTGATTTTTGTACCATTATATTTGGCAGACCCTTCTTGAATACTGCTAATGCTAGGATTGATTGCAAGGAAGAAACAATTACTGTGGGTTTTGGGGATGTGTCTCATGAGTTCAATTTCTCTAAATTTCATACACAACCCCATGACAAATAATTGCCTAGTAAATATGAAATTATTGGTCTTGCTTCTATTGCTGTGCCTCCTACTGATCCTTTAGAGCAATATTTGCTAGACCATGAAAATAATATGCATATGAATGAGAGGAATGAAATAGATGAAATTTTCTTCGACCAACAACCTATTTTGAAACACAACTTACCTGTTGAAATACTTGGGGATCCTCCTCCACCCAAGGGTGATCCCGTGTTTGAGCTCAAGCAATTGCCCGATACATTGAAATATGCTTATATTGATGAAAAGGAGATATATCCTGTTATTATTAGTGCTAACCTTTTAGAGCATGAAGAAAAGAGATTATTGAAAACTCTGAGGAAGCACCGTGCTTCTATTAGTTACACTCTTGATGATCTTAAGAGCATTAGTCCCACTCTATGTCAGCATAAAATTAATATGGAGCCTGATGCCAAACCAGTTATTGATCGCCAACGATGTTTGAACCCTAAGATGAAAGAAGTGGTAAGAAAAGAAATACTAAAGCTTCTGGAGGTAGGTATAATTTATCCTGTTGCTGATAGTAGATGGGTTAGTCCCATCCATTGTGTCTCTAAGAAGGGAGGTATTACCGTTGTTCCTAATGAGAAAAATGAATTGATCCCACAAAGAATTGTTACAGGTTATAGAATGGTAATTGATTTTAGGAAATTAAATAAAGCTACTAAGAAAGATCATTACCATTTATCTTTTATTGATCAAATGCTAGAAATACTATCCAAACATACTCATTTTTTGCTTTCTAGATGGTTACTCCGGTTTCTCTCAAATACCTGTATCAAGCCAGGATCAAGAAAAAACCACCTTTACTTGCCTTTTCGGTACCTTTGCTTATAGATGTATGCCTTTTGGTTTATGCAATGCACCTGCTACCTTTCAAAGATGTATGATGGCTATATTCTATGACTTTTGTGAAAAGATTCTTGAGGTTTTCATGGATGATTTTTCCGTTTACGGAACTTCATTTGATGATTGTATGATCAACCTTGATCGAGTTTTGTAGAGATGTGAAGAAACTAATCTTGTCTTGAATTGGGAAAAGTGCCACTTTATGGTTAATGAAGGTATTGTCTTGGGGCACAAGATCTCTGAAAGAGGTATTGAAGTTGATAAGGCTAAAGTTGATGCTATTGAAAAAATGCCGTGCCCTACGGATATCAAAGGTATATGAAGTTTACTTGGTCATGCTGGTTTCTATAGGAGGTTCATCAAAGATTTCTCTAAGATCTCTAGGCCTCTCACAAATCTTTTGCAAAAAGATGTCCCATTTGTTTTTGATGATGATTGTGTAGAAGCATTTGAAATTCTTAAGAATGCCCTGATTACCGCACCTGTTGTTCAACCACCCGACTAGAACCTACCTTTTGAAATTATGTGTGATGCTAGTGATTATGCTGTTGGTGTTGTTCTAGGACAAAGAGTTGATAAGAAATTAAATGTTATCCATTATGCTAGTAAAACTCTAGACAGTGATCAAAGAAACTATGCTACTACTGAAAAGGATTTTTTAGCAGTCGTGTTTGCTTGTGATAAGTTTAGACCGTATATTGTTGATTCCAAAGTAACTGTTCACACTGATCATGCTGCTATTAAGTACCTTATGGAAAAGAAAGATGGTAAACCTAGACTTATTAGGTGGGTCCTTCTGCTACAAGAATTTGATTTGCATATGATTGATAGAAAGGGTGCTGATAACCCCGTGGCAGATAACTTGTCCAGGTTAGAAAATGTTCTTGATGACCCACTACCTATTGATGATAGCTTTCCCGATGAACAATTAGCTGTCGTAAATGCTTCACACAATGCTCCATGGTATGATGATTATGCCAATTACATTGTTGCTAAATTTATACCGCCTACTTTCACTTACCAACAAAAGAAAAAGTTCTTCTATGATCCACACCTTTATAAAGAAGGAGTAGATGGAATTATTAGACGTTGTGTACCTGAGCATGAACAGGAACATATCTTACGCAAATGTCACTCTGAAGCTTACGCAGGACACCACGCTGGAGATAGAACTGCACATAAGGTACTACAATCTGGGTTTTATTGGCCTACTCTCTTCAAGGATGCTCGAAGTTTATCTTGTCTTGTGATGAATGTCAAAGAATTGGTAATATTAGTAGATGTCAGGAAATGCCTATGAATTACTCTCTTATTATTGAACCATTTGATGTTTGGGGTTTTGATTATATGGGGCCTTTTCCACAATCTAATGGGTATACTCATTTTCTAGTTGCTGTTGATTATGTTACTAAGTGGGTAGAAGCTATCCCAACTAGTAGCGCTGATCATAACACTTCTATTAAAATTCTTAAAGAAGTTATTTTCCCTAGATTTGGAGTCCCTAGATATTTGATGACTGATGGTGGTTCACACTTTATTCATGGTGCTTTCCGTAAATTGCTCGCTAAATACGATGTTAATCATAGAATTGCATCTCCTTATCATCCTCAGTCTAGTAGTCAAGTAGAATTGAGCAATAGAGAAATTAAATTGATTTTACAGAAAACTGTTAATAGATCTAGGAAGAATTGGCCTAAGAAACTTGATGATGCATTGTGGGCTTATAGAACTGCTTACAAAAACCCTATGTATATGTCTCCGTATAAGATGGTTTATGGTAAAGCATGTCACTTACCTCTAGAGCTAGAACATAAAGCTTATTAGGCAATCAAAGAGCTCAATTATGATTTCAAACTTGCTGGTGAGAAGAGGTTATTTGACATTAGCTCACTTGACGAATGGAGAGGCCAAGCCTATGAGAATGCCAAATTGTTTAAAGAAAAGGTTAAGAGATGGCATGATAGAAGGATACAAAAGCGTGAATTTAACATAGGTGATAATGTCTTGCTATACAATTCTCATTTAAGATCTTTTCCAGGAAAACTTCTCTCTAAATGGGAAGGTCCTTACGTTATCGAGGAGGTATACCGTTCTGGTGCCATCAAGATTAACAACACCGGAGGCACAAACCCGAAGGTGGTGAATGGTCAAAGAATCATACATTATATCTCAGGTACTCCCGTAAATGTTGAAACACATATCATCAATACCCTAACTCCGGAGGAGTACATTAGGGAGACTTACCAGAACGTTTCAGACTCCAAAAAGGAATAGGTATGTGGTACGGTAAGTAAAAAGACTCCAAAACTTTTTCAATGGAAATTTTTATCTGTTTTGGAATATTTAGAAAATTAGGAAAATTTAAAGTAGTCCAAATGGTCGACGAGGAGGCGACAGGCCAGGGGGCACGCCCTACCCCCTGGGCGCGCCCCTGGGGCTTGTGGCCACCTCGTGTGCCATTCGGACTCCGTTTTCTTGTGGCATACTCCTTCGGGTTGGTAAAAAATCATTATATAATCTCCCGAAGGTTTTGACTCTCGTATCATGACAATACCTCCTGTTTTCTCTTTAGGCTTTTTCTGCAACAGATTTTGAGGAAGATGTCTTCGCAAGAGTCGGTCGGGGAGAACTGCTTCGGGCAGGCTACAGAGGAAGAGATGGAGGCCGACTTGAAAAGGATAGATGTCATGGAGGAAGACCACGAAGTTACCTCTCATCTACAACCTGGAGCCATGCCGGAAGAACTTCAGAGCTCAGAAATCCCTAATTCGATTATCCCTTCCAATACTAAATTTCTTACTTTCGAAAATATGAAAAGGAGTGTTGCTTCTTCCCCCGCAGCAATGAAACCCCCATGGCTTAAGGGTGCTTTAACCATCTCTAGAAAACTTCACAAGGAAATAATGGATCTCAGACAACAAAATAACAAGCTTGAGGAGGAGAATCACATTCTGAAGGGCATCATTGCCAACTATATAGCATCACCACCTCCGAAGCAAGACAACTAAACACATGGGTATGGGCACTCACCTTGGCAAGCTTGGGGGAGGTGCCCCGGTATCGTATCACCATCACACCTTTTATTTTTATTTTTATTTTTATTTTATCATCTTTTCTTAGTTTGATCCTTTTGGTTATATCTTGATCTAGTAGAATAAAGTTTTCGTGTGATCTAGTTTTGAGTTTTTGCTTTATGGTTCCTCCTATGTAAGCAAGTCCGAGAGTTATATAATAAAAAGTACTTTTGAGTTGGGGGCTTTGCTTGTTTAGTATGATCTTGATCTTGAGAAAGATAAAGTAGAAATAAGTATAGAATAAAAGCAAAGAGTATATGCGATGATCTTATGGGGAGTAATGACTTCACATATAAGAAGTATGTTGATTGAAACCTGTTGTGGGTTGACAAACATAGCTGTTGGTCATTGGGGGCAATTAAAAGGAAGTAATAAAGAAAGAGAGGTTCACATATAAATATATTATCTTGGACATCTTCTATGATTGTGAGCACTCATTAAAATATTATATGTTAAGAAGTTGATGTTGGACAAGGAAGACAACATAATGGTTTATGTTTGCTTATTTCCGAATAGAAGTTATATTGTTATAGATCCCTCAACATGTTTCACTTGCTTCCATCGCATATCATCCAAAACTTCTGCACCAAGTAGAGATACTACTTGTGCAACCAAACACCCTTAACCCAGTTTTGCCATGAGAGTCCACCATACCTACCTACAGATTGATTAAGATCCTTCAAGTAAGTTGTCATTGGTGCAGGCAATAAAAAAATGTGCTCTCTAAATATGTGTGATCTATTAGTGTGAGGAAAATAAAATTTATACGAACTTGTGATAGGGAAGAAATAAAAGCGACGGACTGCATAATAAAGTTCTCTATCACAAGGGGCAGTATAAAGTGATGTTCTTTTGCATTAAGGGCTTGTACATCCAACTATAAAAGCGCATGACAACCTCTGCTTCCCTCTGTGAAGGACCTATCTGCTACTTTTATTTTCTAGTACTTATCTTTATGCAAGAGTCATGGTGATCTCCATCACTTTCTCCATTTTCGCCTTTATTTTCGGGCAAGCGTCACGTGTTGGGGAATGATCTAGACACATATATCCACTCGGAAGTGGACGAGTGTTGACACCTGATTTTGGCACGGTGCAAAATGCAATAAATATGGACTCAAATGAAAAGGTATTTTATACGAGAAATTTCATATTGCCGAGTTAAACAAGCTTGATGTTCAGGCCATCACCATTCAGCATCATTTCAAGGGCCAAATCACACTTGGATTGTCATGTAGATGTTCTGAGTGCTTTTTGGTCAATTATGCCTCCAAGACAACCTCTAATGAAGGAATATTCTACATGGATTGTCTTTGTCTCGTCGAGCTGACCGGTTTTGATATATAAATCATCTCAATCTGAGGTCGTATGCAAAAGTTAGAGCAACCAGAGTGCAACCCTACCACAAAGCAAAATGTGGCGCAGGAGATCAGACACATGTCTGATGGGTCGCGCGAGTCATTCTGACACGTCCTCGGATGGAAAAACTTACAACATGAAAAAGTTTCGCGTCATCGAGATGATTGATTTTGATATATAAATATTCTCAATCCGAGGTCGTATGCGACCTGGAGAGGCAAAACAAAATCAGCCTGGAGTTTCACTCGGGATTTCCGAGTGAAAGTTTGTCGACCGAGGGAAACGTTTGCCGTCCGGTCGAGTGAAAAGTTTTCCGTCCGGCCGAGTGAAATTGCCATCCAAGTGAAAATCGCCAGCCAAGTGAAATTGCCATCCGAGTGAAAAGTACCGGTCGAGTGAAAGTACTGGCCGAGTGCAATTATCGTCCGAGTGAAAATCACCGTCTGAATGAAAAATATCGGTCGAGTGAAAGTTTCGGTCGAGTGAAAGTTCAAAATGGCCTCAGATGGAAAAGTCTTCAAAATGAGAGTTGTTCGTAACGTTGAAATGGTCAACTTTGCTTTTAAGGTCATTATCATCTGAGATAGTATACAACCTGCAGAGATGCTACAACACTCGGACAGCCTAGTGTGCTACGTGACCGAGTCCTGTTCGAAGTTAAAGATGACCTCATGGAGTATTCAAGATGGATTTATTTGGGAAAGTGATCAACATAGAGATTGTTTGCCTCGTCGAGGCACACAAAATTGATGCTTGGACCGTCTCCATCGGAGGTCATATGCAGATTCCACGGCCTACGCAAGAAGCAAGACAGAAGATCGGGCCAGATTTGGGCTGAATCCGAGTGGAACTAGAACTAGGACTCTAGGATGTGAATTGATGTAATTTTCTTGTAAGGAAAGCCTAGATGAATCGTTTGCTTGTACGGGAAGTCCAGCCGCCTCTTATATATGTTGGGGGTGACGATCGATTGAACAACACACAATCGAACAAATCAATCTATACTGCTTTTTCATCTATGTTCTTCGTTTTTCTTCTTGTTCTTCGCTATTCTTTGTTTGAGAGCTGTGAATCCCGAGGCTCTAGGGGCGAGTGAATCGACTTGGGGAAGCCCATAACCGCCACACTCCCTAACGGGGTCCCTCCTGGGCGTGCGGGGTTTCGGGTCTGCAAAAGCGTCCGCTGACTGTCTTGCGTATCGCGCTGCCGGATGGACCTCCCTCGACGTGAGCTGCGGTGCATCACCCCCGACGTCGAGGGTACGCGGTGACATGTTCGTGTGTCAACACACTTTTTGGCGACTCCACTAGGGACCAAAGATCAATCATCCTCATCAACCATCATGTCTGATCTTCCCAAGCCATCTGGGATAGATGCCGATAACATCATTAAGCCAAAACTTGATGAACTATCGGCTGATCATCGCCAAGATTATGAGGAGTGCAAGAATGCATGTGAAGAGAAGGAGTTGCAGGAATTCCTTGGAAACTTCAAGAAAGATCTCCAAGGCAATATCACTCCGATTGGAGAAATCAAGTTCCCTCCTCTTCAAGTCGAGCAGATTAAATCTCCTGTAAGTACTACGTTTTCTCCTGAGCAGTGGGCTAAGATTGAGAGTCGTATTGCTGATGGTAATAATTTAGTCTATAAAACTTTCATAGAAAACACAAATGCACAGAAAAATATGCCTCAATCGTCTAGTGGTAATATTGCTGTGGCTGCTATTGTAGAAAACCCCAATCTGTCTTTACCTCTTTCATCGGCACCTCCCATGCCGATGAATTTCTACCCTACCCACACCAACCAGATTGTGGCTGCACCTACTAATTCCATCATGAGCATGCCAAGTTCGGCACCTATACCGAACCAAGCTGTACCTATAGGTGCAAGCACTCGACCATAGCTGAACTATGGTTCGGCATATGGGCCACAGTTCCTGCCTACTGCTAGTAATTCTACTCCTCCCATCCCACAATAGCAAGCTTCACTGTCTACTACGGATGATACTAGCTAGTTTTAGAGAGGAGATGGCTAAGATGCTTCGAGAGAATTTTGGAGTTGAGTTACCTCGGAATCGGATTTACCAAAAACCGTACCCCGAGTACTTTGCCGCTATCAGGTGCCCTCCGGGATATAAAATTCCAGATTTTGTTAAGTTCAATGGAGAAGGCACAAAAACCACATGGGAACATATTAGTCAATACTTAGCACAACTGGGTGAAGCAGGCTTGCTGAATGAATTGAAAGTGCGCTTGTTTCTTTATCATTAACTGGTACTGCATTTTCTTGGTTTTCTTCTCTACCACATGGTTCTATCCGTGTGTGGTCACAGCTAGAACATAAATTTCATGATCACTTTTATAGCGGCGACAACGAACTTAAATTATCACATCTTACATCGGTTAAGCAGAAAAATGATGAATCGGTCTCCGATTACGTCAAGATATTTAGAGATACAAAGAACCGGTGCTATAGTTTAGTGATAACCGAGAGGGACTTGGCTGACCTTGTGCTCAGTGGTTTAAAAACTCACATTAGGGAAAATCTAGAAGGCTATGAGTTCTTAAGTGTCAACCAGGTCTTGCAAAAAGCTTTGGCTCAGGAGAGCCGGAGCAAAGATCTCAAGGAGGTGCATAGATATAAAACTGATCGTCCTAAAATGAATATGGTTGAGTATGGTAGTGATCACTCGGACGATGAAGGTGATATGTATGCTGCTGAATTTGTTTGGCCGTCTAAGGACAAACCGTTTACTTGCAATGATCTGAAACCAATTCATGAGAATCGTGATGAAGAGATGAAGTTTACTTTTAACATTGCGAAGTGTGACAAAATATTTGATGCTTTGCTGCAAGCTAAGATCATTAGGATATCTCATGCTTTACCGTCGATTGAAGAGTTGAAACGGCGTGCTTATTGCAAATATCATAATTCTTTTTCTCATGCTACTAATTATTGCAATGTTTTCCGATGACAGATACAATCGGCCTTTAATGATGAACGATTGAACTTTTCTGAGATGCAAGTTGATAAGCAGCGCTTCCCAATGAACACTCTGGATTTGGAGGGAAAAAATTTGCTCATTCGGCCAGAGGTAGTTGAATCTGCGAATAAAACTAATGTCATTATTGGTGAGCCTAGGAAAAGCAAGGAGGACAACAAAGTCTTGGGGAGGCAGGTTGTGTTTGACAAGCAACCCAATGGCAGGGAAGTAATCAAGATCACCATCAAGAATCCTGCACTCGGGGGGCAACCACAAGTGCAACAAGACACTCGTGTTAAATTTTATTAAACCCAAGAGTCCAGAAGTTGGCAAGTGGAAGAGGATTGAAGCCAAGGTACATCGTAACCGGATCAAGCCAACTTTTGATATGCTGCTGTCCAAATATGCAAGTTAGTTGACCGGCTCTAGCTCTAATCGGTCATCGTACCTGAAGCGACCAAGGTCACCATCAATTGATATGTTCAGTCGGTATGCAAAACCGACTGGATCAAGGATGCCGCTTCCACAAGAACAACAACAACATGTTTGGGATCGACTTGGATGCTCATATGAAAGCCGACTGAACATGGGTGTCCGTTACTCGGTTGGTCAAAATATGCCTCCGAGTGGAAACTATCCGAGTGTAAGAATGCACTCGGGCGGAAGTTATCTGAATGAAAGGGTATGGTCGAGTGAATTATACTCAGTTGAACGTCCGAGTGGATTTCCTCCAAGTAAAAGCACTCGACCAATGATCATGAAGAAAGTACCAGCCAAGTGAAGCCAATTGATCCTAAATAGACTCGGCCAAGGTGGTGTCCTCCAGGGCTAACGAAGACACAAAAGAGGAAATTACAAAGGTTGAGGAATCAAGAGATGATAGAGCAAGAGGCTGAGAAGCAAAGGGACGAGTTGTTCAATGTCACTCGGCCCATGATACCAGCGAAGCAGGTATGGAAGCCTAAACCAATGCAATACATAGTGGCTTCTACATCTATCACAGCAGCAATTACACCACCAAAATAGGACGATGTAGCTATGACATCGTCTCAGTCGCATATTACTTCTCCTTCACTCGGGCAGAATTCAGATTTAGTGGATGCACGCGAAGAGGAAGATGATCTGTTGGACTATGAGTCTACACCGGTTCATGAAGGCATGGATATCAATATGGTGTATTACTTACCCACTGAATTCCGTGCTGTAGATGAAGAAGGGGAAGTGGCTCAGCTGGATTTTGGCCCAAGAAATGCAATATTCGAGAAGCCAAAGGAACCAGTGACGCACTTGAAACCTTTATACCTTAGAGGTCATATCAATGGGTCACCACTCACTCGGATGCTTGGTGATGGTGGTGCTGTGGTGAATCTCATGCCCTATTCGGTCTTCAAGAAATTGGGTTTGCCGGATGATGAATTAATCAAGACCAATATGGTGCTTAATGGGTTTGAAGGCAAAGAGAAAACTGAAGCCAAAGGTGTGATGTATGTGGAGCTTACAGTCGGGAGCAAAACTTTGGCTACTGCATTCTTTGTCGCCGAGGTGCAAGGTAACTATAATGTCATACTAGGCCGTGATTGGGTTCATGCAAACGAGTGTGTACCATCTACCATGCAATAGTTTTTGATCCAGTGGTTTGATGATGAGGTGGAAGTCATTCATGCGGATAACTCGGCTTGTGTTGCTTTGGCCGATGCATCGGTGGATTGGCAACATCCCAATGCTACTTGCTTGATGGGATGTGACTTGTCAGAGTTTGATTTCCTTAGCGCAACGAAGAATGGCTTTGTGCCCGTCTCTTTAAAGCCGATTAATGGCAATCGGCTCCAAGGTATGATATGTTTAAATGGATTCTAATTCCGAGTGGTTGCAGAGACGTCTTGCAAAATATCGGTCTAGTGAGAATGATATGTATGAATCTGTAGAGGAGTTGGATGACATGGATAAATTAGGACAGGTTTTCAGTCGGCAGATCCATTAGAAGAAATAGATATAGGGGATGGTTCAGTTCCTAGGCCGACGTTTGTAAACAACAATTTTAAAGACGATCATAAAGCTGAGTTGATCGGGCTATTGAAATAATATGTTTGTTTCTTTGCATGGGAATATCATGAGATGCAAGGTTTAAGCCGAGAGCTAGTGGAGCATCGGTTACCTATAAAGGCCGGTTTTAGACCTTACAAACAATCGGCCAGGAAGTTTAATCCAAAAACATATGACCGGATCAAAGAATAGATCAGTCGTTTACTCAAAGCTAATTTTATTAGACCTTGCAGGTATGCCGAGTGGATTTCTAACATTGTGCCAGTAGAGAAGAAGGGCTCTGGCAAGATAAGGGTGTGCATTGATTTTAGGGATTTGAATAGAGCTACGCCCAAAGATGAGTATCCCATGCCCATAGCTCATATGCTTATTAATGATGCTTCTGGACATAAGGTTATTAGTATTCTTGATGGTAATGCGGGTTTATTCGAGTGGACAGTGATGACATTCAGATTAAAAAATGCTGGTGCCACATATCAAAGGGCTATGAATTTAATTTTCCATGATTTACTCGGTGTTATACTTGAGGTTTATATTGATGGTATTTTTGTCAAATCGGATGCTTTTGAATCTCATCTAGCCGATTTGCGTTTGGCCTTTGAAAGGATGAAAAAATATGGATTGAAGATGAATCCTTTGAAAGGGAAACTGTTTGCCATCAGTTTCCAGAAAACAGAAGGCAAAGAACTAGCTGACGGCAAAGAAGCTCTTTGCCATCATCTAGTTCTTTGCCGTCTGCCAGTGGATGACAAACTAGATTTGTCGTCTGCTAGCAGACGGCAAAGAGGAAGGGTGTCCCACTAATGGGTACCAGCTTACGGATAGTTTCTTTGCCGTCCGCGAGCGGACGACAAAAATTCTTTGTCGTCAGCTAGCGGATGACAAAGAATTAACGTCCATTACCCCTGGCCCCACCCCACTAGCTAGTCTCTTCGCCGTCTGCTAGTAGACGGCAAAGAGATTAACCTACCTAACCCCCACGCCCCACCCTTCTCTCTCCCCTCTCTCTCCCTCACTCACCTCACCCGTGCCGTCCCCCCTGCCCGAGCTACCGCCGCCCCCGCGCTACCCCCCAGAGCCCCCTCCGCCGTCCGCCCCGTCGCCCCACCCCACTCTCTCTCCACTCACCTCACCAGCACACGCCGCCTCGTGCCCGAGCCGCCACCGTACCCCACGCCACCCCCTGGAGCCCCCGCCGCCGCCCTCGCGCCACCCCCCGGAGCCCCCGCCGCCACTATTGGAAATATGCCCTAGAGGCAATAAATAAAGTGTTTATTATTATATTTCCTTGTTCATGATAATCGTTTATTATCCATGCTATAATTGTATTAATTGGAAACACATTACATGTGTGGACAAATAGACAACACTTTGTCCCTAGTATGCCTCTTGTGAACTAGCTCGTTAATCAAAGATGGTCAAGGTTTCCTAGCCATTGACATGAGATGTCATTTGATAATGGGATCACATCATTAGTATAATGATGTGATGGACAAGACCCAAACTACAACGTAGCATATGATTGTGTCAGTTTATTGGTACTGTTTTCTGCATGTCAAGTATATGTTCCTATGACCATGAGATCATGCAACTCACGGATACCGGAGGGGTGCCTTGTGTGTATCAAACGTCACAACATAACTGGGTGACTATAAAGGTGTTCTATAGGTATCTCCGAGGGTGTCTGTTGAGTTGGCATGGATCAAGACTGGGATTTGTTACTCCGTGTGACGGAGAGGTATCTCAGGGCCCACTCGGTAATACAACATCACAATGAGCCTTGCCAGCAATGTGTCTAAGTGTTAGTCACGGGATCTTGTATTACGGAACGACTAAAGAGACTTTTCAATAACGAGGTTGAACTAGGTATGGAAATACCGACGATCGAGTCTCGGGCAAGTAACATACTGAAGAACAAAGGGAACATCATACAAGATTAACTGAATCCTTGACATAGAGGTTCGACCGATAAAGATCTTCGTAGAATATGTAGGAACCAATATGGGCATGCAGGTCCCTCTACTGGTTATTGACCGTAGAGGTGTCTCGGTCATTTCTACATAGTTCTCGAACCCGCAGGGTCTGCACACTTAAGGTTTGGTGACGTTTCGGTAGTATAGAGTTATGTATGGTGGTGACCAAAGGTTGTTCGGAGTCCCGGATGAGATCCCGGACGTCACGAGGAGCTCAGGAATGGTCCGGAGGTAAAGATTGATATATAGGAAGTCCTATTTTGGTCGCCGGAAAAGTTTTGGGCTCATCGGTAGTGTACCGGGAGTGTCGGTAGTGTACCGGGAGACCATCGGGAGGGGTATTTCGACCCAAGAGGCTCCATGAGATGTGGGAGAGTGTTTACCAGCCCTTAGTGAGCTGCTGGAAGTCCCACACAAGGCCCATGCGGTTTGGGAAAAAAAGGCCCAAAGAGAAAAAGTGGAAAAAGGCAAAAATAGGGTGAATCCTAGTCCTACTAGGATTGGAGGTGGAGTCCACCTCCTCCACCTGGTTCGGCCAACTCCTTGGAGGCTTGGCCCTTGTGACAAGCCTCCTCCTCTCTTCCTGTTATATATACTGGAGGTTTTAGGGTTTTTGCATAGAATTTTCAGCCACGTGCTGCCCGTTCCTCCAGTGCATAGTTTCTCCTCTAGATCGGATTTCTGCAGTGCTTAGGCGAAGCTCTGCCAGAATAGCTCCACCACCATCGCCAGAGCACCATCACGCTGCCGGAGAACTCTTCTTCCTCTCCGCTCCTTCTTGTTGGATCAAGACGGCAGAGATCGTCATCAAGCTGTACGTGTGCTGAACGCGGAGGTGCCGTCCGTTCGGCGCTAGATCGGAAGGATCGTGATCTAGTTCATGGGACGGATCGTGATCAAGTTCGTGGGACGGATTGTGATCAAGTTCGCAGGATGGATCGTGATTGGATTGCGGGACGGATCGTGATTGGATCGCGGGATGCTCGGCGATTTGGATCGCGAAGACGTTCGACTACACCAACCGCGTTTCTTAACGCTTCCCGCTTAGCGATCTACAAGGGTATGTAGATCCACTCTCCCTCTCGTAGATGCTCATCACCATGGATAGATCTGTGTGTGCGTAGGAAATTTTTTGTTTCCCATGCGACATTCCCCAACAGTGGCATCATGAGCTAGGTCTATGTGTAGATGAGATCTCGAGTAGAACACAAAAGGTTTGTGGGCATTGATGCTTAGATTTCTTCCTCCCTTCGTCGGATTTTGGTTCAGCGGTATTGTGAGATGAAGCGGCCCGGACCAACATTACTCGTATGCTTACGAGAGACCGGTTCCCTCGACTGCAACTTGTTGCATAGATGGCTTGCGGGTGCCAGTTTCTCTCACTTTAGTTGGATCGGATTCAACAAAGGCGGTCCTTGAGAAGGTTGAAAAGCAACTACTGTATCACTGTTGTGATTTTTGTGTAGATGAGAATTGTTCTTGCTAGATACCCGTAGCAGCCACGTAAAACATGCAACAACAATTAGAGGACGTCTAACTTGTTTTTGCATGGTATGTTGTGATGTGATATGGCCAATTACATGATGTGATATATGTGATGTATGAGATGATCATGTGATGTATAGATTATCACGACTTGCATGTCAATGAGTACGGCAACCGGCAGGAGCCATAGGGTTGTCTTTAATTATTGTATGACCTGTGTGTCAATCATTAAGCGCTATGTAATGCTTTACTTTATCGCTAAACGGTAGCAATAGTAGTGGAAGCATGTTGGGCGCGACAACCCCGATGGCGACACGTTGATGGAGATCAAGATGATGAAGATCATGGTGTCATGCCGGTGATGATGGAGATCCAACCTCAGCCTATTCAAAGGGAGGCATTCATTACCTATACTTAGCTTATTTTCCTCAAAAATGACATAATAACCTTACTTACCTCCAAAATGATATATTCTACCTAGGATAGCTATAAAATGACCTATACTTAGCATTTTTTCCTCCAAAATGACTGGATATGCTTAGGTAGCTAGAAAATGGCATAACTACCTAGGATAGCTCAATAATGATCTATAGCTAGCTTAGCTAGTTCATTTATGACATAATTAGCTCACTTAGGTACAAAATGGCATAACTACCTAGGATAGCTCAATAATGATCTATAATTAGCTTAGCTAGTTCATTTATGACATAATTAGCTCAATTAGGTAAAAAAATGGCATAATAACCTTGGTTTAGCTCCAAAATGACATATACTTAGCTTATTTTCCTCAAAAATGACATAATAACCTTACTTACCTCCAAAATGATATATTTTACCTAGGATAGCTATAAGATGACCTATACTTAGCATTTTTTCCTCCAAAATGACTTGATATGCTTAGTTAGCTAGAAAATGGCATAACTACCTAGGATAGCTCAATAATGATGTATAGCTAGCTTAACTAGTTCATTTATTACATAATTAGCTCACTTAGGTACAAAATGGCATAACTACCTATGATATCTCAATAATGATCTATAATTAGCTTAGCTAGTTCATTTATGACGTAATTAGCTCAATTAGGTAAAAAATGGCATAATAACCTTGGTTTAGCTCCAAAATGACCTATACTTAGCTTATTTTCCTCAAAAATGACATAATTGTTGGAAATATGCCCTAGAGGCAATAATAAATTAGTTATTATCATATTTCCTTGTTCATGATAATCGTTTATTATCCATGCTATAATTGTATTGATCGGAGACTTAAATGCATGTGTGGATACATAGACAAAACCATGTCCCTAGTATGCCTCTAATGGACTAGCTCGTTGATCAAAGGATGGTTAAGGTTTCCTAGCCATGGACATGAGATGTCATTTGATAACGGGATCACATCATTAGGAGAATGATGTGATGGATAAGACCCAAACTACAAACATAGCATATGATCGTGTCAGTTTATTGCTACTGTTTTCTGCATGTCAAGTATATGTTCCTATGACCATGAGATCATGCAACTCACGGATATCGGAGGAGTGCCTTGTGTGTATCAAACGTCGCAACGTAACTGGGTGACTATAAAGGTGCTCTACAGGTATCTCCGATGGTGTTTGTTGAGTTGGCATGGATCGAGACTGGGATTTGTTACTCCGTGTGACGGAGAGGTATCTCAGGGCCCACTCGGTAATACAACATCACAACAAGCCTTGCAAGCAATGTGGCTAAGTGTTAGTCACGGGATCTTGTATTACGGAACGAGTAAAGAGACTTGCCAGTAACGAGGTTGAACTAGGTATGGAGATACCGACGATCGAATCTCGGGCAAGTAACATACCGAAGAACAAAGGGGACGTTATACGGGATTAACTAAATCCTTGACATAGAGGTTCGACCGATAAAGATCTTCGTAGAATATGTAGGAACCAATGTGGATGTCCAGGTCCCGCCATTGGTTATTGACCGTAGAGGTGTCTCGGTCATGTCTACATAGTTCTCGAACCCGCAGGGTCTGCACACTTAAGGTTCGGTGACGTTTCGGTAGTGTAGAGTTATGTATGGTGGTGACCGAAGTTTGTTCGGAGTCCCGGATGAGATCCCGGACATCACGAGGAGCTCCGGAATGGTCCGGAGGTAAAGATTCATATATAGGAAGTCCCAGTTTGGTTTCCGGAAAAGTTTCGGGCTCATCGGTAGTGTACCGGGAGTGCCGGTAGTGTACCGGGAGTGCCGGTAGTGTACCGGGAGGCCTCCGGGAGGGGTATTTCGACCCCAAGAGGTCCATGGGCTGTGGGAGAATAATAACCAGCCCTTAGTGGGCTGGGAAAACAGCCACAAAGGCCCATGGCGCAGGAGAGAAAGTCCTAAAGCAAAAAGTGGAAAATCAGCCAATAGGAGGCAATCCTACTCCAACTAGGATTGGAGGTGAAGTAGGATTTCTTCCCACCTCCTATTTCGGCCGACCCAAAGGCCTTGGCTGCCTCTCCTCTCCTCTCCTCCTATATATACTAGTGGATTGGGTGGTTTTTGGACAGAATTTCCGGCCACGTGCTACCCGTTTCACCGGTGCACAGTTTCTCCTCTAGATCGGTTTTCCGCGGCGCTTAGGCGAAGCCCTGCCGGAATCACTCCACCACCATCACCGGAGCGCCGTCACGCTGCCGGTGAACTCTCTCTCCTCTCCACCTCCTCTTGCTGGATCAAGATGGTGGAGATCGTCATCAAGCTGCACGTGTGCTGAACGCGGAGGTGCCGTCCGTTCGGCGCTAGATCGGAAGGACCGTGATCGAGATCGCGAGACGGTTCGTGATGAGATCGTGGAACGGATCGTGATGAGTTTGCGGGACAGATCGTGATCAAGATCGTGAGACGGATCGTGATGAGATCGCGGGACGGATCGTGATGAGTTCACGGGACGTATCGTGATTGGATCGCGGGACGGATCGTGATGAGATCGCGGGACGCTCGGCGATTTGGATCGCGAAGATGTTCGACTACACCAACCGCGTTTCTTAACGCTTCCCGCTTAGCGATCTACAAGGGTATGTAGATCCACTCTCCCTCTCGTAGATGCTCATCACCATGGATAGGTTTGCGTGTGCGTAGGAAAATTTTTGTTTCCCATGCGACGTTCCCCAACAGTGGCATCATGAGCTAGGTTGATGGTTCGATGAGATCTCGAGTAGAACACAAAAGGTTTGTGGGCGTTGATGCTTAGATTGCTTCCTCCCTTGGTCGTATTTTGGTTCAGCGGGATTGTGAGATGAAGCGGCCCGGACCAACATTACTCGTACGCTTACGAGAGACCGGTTCCCTCGACGCAACTTGTTGCCTAGATGGCTTGCGGGTGACAGTTTCTCTCACTTTAGTTGGATCGGATTCGACAAAGGCGGTCCTTGAGAAGGTTGAAAAGCAAACTAGTGTATCACCGTTGTGGTTTATGCGTAGGTGAGAATCGTTCTTGCTAGATACCCATAGCAGCCACGTAAAACATGCAACAACAATTAGAGGACGTCTAACTTGTTTTTGCAGGGTATGTTGTGATGTGATATGGCCAATTACATGATGAGATATATGTGATGTATGAGATGATCATGTGATGTATAGAATTTCACGACTTGCATGTCGTTGAGTACGGCAACCGGCAGGAGCCATAGGGTTGTCTTTAATTATTGTATGACCTGCGTGTCAATCATTAAGCGCTATGTAATGCTTTACTTTATCGCTAAGCAGTAGCAATAGAAGTAGAAGCAGGGCTGGCGCCACAACCCCAATGGCAACACATTGATGGAGATCAAGATGATGGAGATCATGGTGTTGTGCCGGTGACGATGGAGATCATGCCGGTGTTTCGAAGATGGAGATCTTAAACACAAGTTCATGGCCATATCATGTCACTTATGAATTGCATGAGATGTTAATCCTTTTATGCACCTTGTTTTGCTTAGTACGGCGGTAGCATTATAAGGTGATCCCTCACTTGAATTTCAAGATGAACTGTGTTCTCCCCGAGTGTGCACCGTTGCGAAAGTTCGTCGTGTTGAGACACCACGTGATGATCGGGTGTGATAGACTCTACGTTCACATACAACGGGTGCAAGCCAGATTTGCACGCGCAGAACACTCGGGTTAAACTTGACGAGCCTAGCATGTACAGACATGGCCTCGGAACACGAGAGACCGAAAGGTCGAACATGAGTCATATAGTAGATATGATCAACATAATGATGTTCACCATTGCAGCCACCTCAACTCACGTGATGATCGGACTTGAGTTGGTGAATTTGGATCATGTATCACTCGAATGATCGGAGGGATGTCAATTTGAGTGGGAGTTCTTAAATAATATGATTAATTGAACTCATTATCATGAACATAGTCAAAGTGTCTTTGCAAATTATGTTGTAGATTACTAGCTCGCGTTGTGGCTCCCTTGTATTTTTATATGTTCCTAGAGAAATAGAATTGAAAGATGTTGGTAGCAATATTGCGGACTGGGTCCGTGATCTGAGGATTGTCCTCATTGCTGCACAGAAGGCTTATGTCCTTAATGCACCGCTCGGTGCGCCACCCCCTCTAGCGTCGTCTATAGATGTTGTGAACATCTGACAGGCACGTTTCGATGACTACTTGATAGTTTTGTGCGTCATGCATTACGGCTTAGAATTGAGGCTCCGAAACGTTTTGAACGTCACGGAACATATGAGATGTTCTAGGGGCAGAGATTGTGATCTCAGGCTTGTGCCTGTGTTGCGAGATATGAGATCTCCAACAAGATTCTTTGCCTGTAAGATGAAGGAGAATAGCTCAATCGTTGAGCATGTACTCAGATTGTCTGGGTACTACAATCGCTTGAATCAAGTGGGAGTTGATCTTCCAGATAAGATAGTGATTGATATAGTTCTCCAAGTCACTGTCACTAAAGCTACTAGAACTTAAGTGATGAACTATAATACACCAGGGATAGAAGTATTGATCCCTGAGCTGTTCGCGATGTTTGACACCGCGAAGGTAGAAATCAAGAAGGAGCGTCAAGTGTTGATGGTTAATCAAACCACTAGTTTCGAAAAGGGCAAGATCAAGGAGGGAAACTTCATGGATAGCAAGTCAGTTGCTGCTCCAGTGAAGCAACCCAAAGTTGAACTCAAACCCGAGACTAAGTGCTTCTATTATGAGGTGAGAGGTCGCTGAAGCGGAACAACCCTAGATACTTGGTAGATAAGAAGGCTGGCAACATTGATAGAAGTATATTTGATATACGAGTTACTAATGTGTACCTTGCTAGTACTCTTAGTAGCACCTGGGTATTGGATACCGGTTCGGTTGCTAAATGTTAGTAACTCGAAATAAAAGCTACGGAATAAACGGAGAACTAGCTAAGGGTGAGGTGACGATATGTGTTGGAAGTGTTTCCAAGGTTGATGTGATCAAAATCGCACGCTCTCTCTACCTTCAGGATTAGTGACGAACCTAAATAAATGTTATTTGGTGTTTTGCGTTGAGCATGAACATGATTAGATCATGTTTATTGCAATACGGTTATTCATTTAAGTTAGAGAATAATGGTTATTCTGTTTACATGAATAATACCTTCAATGGTCATGCACCCAGTGAGAATGGTTTGTTGAAATCTTGATCGTAGTATTACACATGTTCATAACATTGATGTCAAAAGATACAAAGTTAATAATGATAGTACCACATACTTGTGGCACTGCCGCTAAATGTCATATTGGTATAAAGCGCATGTAGAAACTCCATGCTGATGGATATTTGGACTCATTCGATTTCGAATCGGTTGAGACATGCGAACCATGCCTCTTGGGCAAGATGACTAAAGGACCCCGTTGGATGGAGCGGGCAAGTGATTCATTGGAAATGATACATGTTGATGTATGCAATCTAGTGAGTCTTGTAGTGTGCAGTGGATATCATTATTTTCTTACCTTCACTGATGATTTGAGTAGATATAGTGTATATTTACTTAATGAAACACAAGTCTGAATCGTTTGAAAGGTTCAAGCAAATTCAGAGTGAAGTTTAAAGATCATCGTGACAAGAAGATAAAAATGACTGCGATATGATCGTGGAGGTGAATATCTGAGTCACGAGTTTGGCATACAACTTAAGACAATGTGAAAGTTGTTTCACAACTAAACGCCACCTGGAACACCATAGTGTGATGGTGTGTCCGAACATCATAGTTATGCTCTATTGGACATGGTGCGTGCTATGATGTCTCTTGTCGTTTTACTACTATAATTTTGGGGTTATGCATTAGAGACAACTACATTCACTTTAAATAGGGCACCATCTAAATCCGTTGAGATGACACCATATGAATTATGGTTTGATAGAAACCTAAGCTGTCGTTTCTTAATACTTGGGGCTGCGGCACTTGTGTGAAAAATGTTTTCACCTAATGAGGTCGAACCCAAGGCGGACAAATGCATCTTCATAGAATACCCTAAGATCAGTTGGGTGAACCTTCTATCTCAGATCCGAGTGCAAAGTGGTTGTTACTAAAACGGATCCTTTCTCGAGGAAAGGTTTCTCTCGAAAGAATTGAGTGGGAGGAAGATAGAACTTGATGAGGTTGTTAAACCTTTGTTCAACCAGAGAGTAGCGCAGCGCAGAAAGATGTTTCTGTGAAGCCTACGTTAGTTGAAGAGGAAGTTAATGATGATGATCATGAAGCTTCAGGATCAAGTTACTATCGAACTTCGTGGGTCGACAAGGATGTGTACTGCTCCTAAGCGGTACGACAACCCTGTCTTCGAGGTCATGTTGTTGGACAGCGATGAACCTACGAGCTATGGAGAAGCGATGATGGGCCCGGATTCCGACAAATGGTTAGAGACCATGAAATCCGAGATAGGATCCATTTATGAAAACCAAGTATAGACTTTGGTAGACTTGCTCGTTAGACGGCAGGTCGTTGAGTACAAATGGACCTTTAGAATGAAGACAGACACTGATGGTAAATGTCACCATTTGTAAAGCTCGACTTGTTGCAAAGTTGTTTGTGACAAGTTCAAGGAGTTGACTGCGAGGAGGCTTTCTCACTCGTAGCGATGCTAAAAGTCTGTTGGAATTATGTTAGCAGTTGCTGCATTTTCAATTACGAAATCTGGCAGATGGATGTCAAAACGTCGTTTCCTTAACGGTTTACTTAAGGAAAGGTTGTATGTGATACAACCAGAAGGTTTTGTCAGTCCTAAGGATGCTAAAAGATGAGAGAGCTTCAGTGATCCTTCTATGGACTGAAGCAAGCATCTCGGAGTTGGAATATACACTTTGATGAGGTGATCAAAGTTTTTGTAGTTTATACAAAGTTTACGAGAAACTTGTATTTGCAATAAAGTGAATGGGAGCACTATAGAGTTTCTGATAAGTATATGTGGTTGACATATTGTTGATCGGAAATAATGTAGAATTTCTGGAAGGCATAAAAGGTTGTTTGAAAAGTGTTTTTCAAATGAAGACCTGGATAAAGCTACCTAATTGTTGAGCATCAAAATCTATAGAGATAGATCAAGATGCTTGATGAGACTTTCAATGAGTGCATACCTTGACAAGATTTTGAAAGAGTTCAAAATGGATCAGCCAGAGAAATAGTTCTCGTCTGATTTGTAAGGTGTGAAGTTGAGTGAGACTCAAAGCTCGACAACGGCAGAAGAAAGAGAAAGGATGAATGTCGTCCCCTATGCCTTAGCCATAGGCTCTATATTATGCCATGCTGTGTACCGCACCTATGTGTGCCTTGCCACGAGTCTGTCAGGGGGTACAAGAGTGGTCCAGGAGTGGATCACTGGACAGCGGTCGGAATTATCCTTAGTAACCAGAGGACTAAGGAAATGTTTCTTGATTATGGAGGTGATAAAGAGTTCGTCGTAAAGAGTTACGTCGATGCAAGCTTTAACACCTATCCAGATGACTAGTAGTAGCAATCTGGATACGTATAGTGGAGCAGCCATTTGGAAATAGTACCAAGTGGAGTGTGGTAGCAGTGTTTACGGTTTGACATAGAGATTTGCAAAGTACACACGGATCTGAATATCGCAGACCCGTTGACTATAAGACCTCTCTCACATGCAAAGCATGATCGAGCCCCAAAACTCATTGGGTGTTAGATTCATAACAATGCGAATCACATGGTGATGTGAACTAGATTATTGACTCTAGTGCAAGTGGGAGACTGTTGGAAATATGCCCTAGAGGCAATAATAAATTAGTTATTATCATATTTCCTTGTTCATGATAATCGTTTATTATCCATGCTATAATTGTATTGATCGGAGACTTAAATGCATGTGTGGATACATAGACAAAACCATGTCCCTAGTATGCCTCTAATGGACTAGCTCGTTGATCAAAGGATGGTTAAGGTTTCCTAGCCATGGACATGAGATGTCATTTGATAACGGGATCACATCATTAGGAGAATGATGTGATGGATAAGACCCAAACTACAAACATAGCATATGATCGTGTCAGTTTATTGCTACTGTTTTCTGCATGTCAAGTATATGTTCCTATGACCATGAGATCATGCAACTCACGGATATCGGAGGAGTGCCTTGTGTGTATCAAACGTCGCAACGTAACTGGGTGACTATAAAGGTGCTCTACAGGTATCTCCGATGGTGTTTGTTGAGTTGGCATGGATCGAGACTGGGATTTGTTACTCCGTGTGACGGAGAGGTATCTCAGGGCCCACTCGGTAATACAACATCACAACAAGCCTTGCAAGCAATGTGGCTAAGTGTTAGTCACGGGATCTTGTATTACGGAACGAGTAAAGAGACTTGCCAGTAACGAGGTTGAACTAGGTATGGAGATACCGACGATCGAATCTCGGGCAAGTAACATACCGAAGAACAAAGGGGACGTTATACGGGATTAACTAAATCCTTGACATAGAGGTTCGACCGATAAAGATCTTCGTAGAATATGTAGGAACCAATGTGGATGTCCAGGTCCCGCCATTGGTTATTGACCGTAGAGGTGTCTCGGTCATGTCTACATAGTTCTCGAACCCGCAGGGTCTGCACACTTAAGGTTCGGTGACGTTTCGGTAGTGTAGAGTTATGTATGGTGGTGACCGAAGTTTGTTCGGAGTCCCGGATGAGATCCCGGACATCACGAGGAGCTCCGGAATGGTCCGGAGGTAAAGATTCATATATAGGAAGTCCCAGTTTGGTTTCCGGAAAAGTTTCGGGCTCATCGGTAGTGTACCGGGAGTGCCGGTAGTGTACCGGGAGTGCCGGTAGTGTACCGGGAGGCCTCCGGGAGGGGTATTTCGACCCCAAGAGGTCCATGGGCTGTGGGAGAATAATAACCAGCCCTTAGTGGGCTGGGAAAACAGCCACAAAGGCCCATGGCGCAGGAGAGAAAGTCCTAAAGCAAAAAGTGGAAAATCAGCCAATAGGAGGCAATCCTACTCCAACTAGGATTGGAGGTGAAGTAGGATTTCTTCCCACCTCCTATTTCGGCCGACCCAAAGGCCTTGGCTGCCTCTCCTCTCCTCTCCTCCTATATATACTAGTGGATTGGGTGGTTTTTGGACAGAATTTCCGGCCACGTGCTACCCGTTTCACCGGTGCACAGTTTCTCCTCTAGATCGGTTTTCCGCGGCGCTTAGGCGAAGCCCTGCCGGAATCACTCCACCACCATCACCGGAGCGCCGTCACGCTGCCGGTGAACTCTCTCTCCTCTCCACCTCCTCTTGCTGGATCAAGATGGTGGAGATCGTCATCAAGCTGCACGTGTGCTGAACGCGGAGGTGCCGTCCGTTCGGCGCTAGATCGGAAGGACCGTGATCGAGATCGCGAGACGGTTCGTGATGAGATCGTGGAACGGATCGTGATGAGTTCGCGGGACAGATCGTGATCAAGATCGTGAGACGGATCGTGATGAGATCGCGGGACGGATCGTGATGAGTTCACGGGACGTATCGTGATTGGATCGCGGGACGGATCGTGATGAGATCGCGGGACGCTCGGCGATTTGGATCGCGAAGATGTTCGACTACACCAACCGCGTTTCTTAACGCTTCCCGCTTAGCGATCTACAAGGGTATGTAGATCCACTCTCCCTCTCGTAGATGCTCATCACCATGGATAGGTTTGCGTGTGCGTAGGAAAATTTTTGTTTCCCATGCGACGTTCCCCAACAATAATAACCTTACTTACCTCCAAAATCATATATTCTACCTAGGATACCTATAAAATGACCTATACTTAGCATTTTTTTCCTCCAAAATGACTTGATATGCTTAGTTAGCTAGAAAATGGCATTACTTCCATGGAGAAGAGGAGAGGAGAGGAGAAAAAGAAAGAGAAGATAAATTCTTCTTCTTCTTCTTCTTCTTCTTCTTCTTCGTTTTGTTCTTCTTCTTCTAACTTTCATATTTCCTAATTTGCATATTTGCTATAGATGAGGAAGCTTGCATTGATGGAGTGTACTCTTCTACTTGTGCTTCCTTTTTTTTATGGAAACTTGTTTTGGATATGTATGTATGTATATGTTGTTGGAAACCATTGTATGTTGGATATGTTGTTGGAAACTTGTATGTTGGATATGTTGTTGGAACTTATTGTTGGTATGCTTGTTGAAACTAATTGTTGGTATGCTTGTTGGAAACTTGTCTTGTTGATATGTTAGATATATATGTGATATGCTGTCAAATTGAATGATTTTAAGAAAAAACAGGGTCTATATAGCCACTTTGCCGTCTGCTGGCGGACGGCAAAGAGCTTTGCCGTCAGCCAGCAGACGACAAAGCAGCCACGTGGTAGCTACCTATGCAACCTGGGGTAGCACTAGGCTGGCCTAGGTGGGTTCTTTGCCGTCCGCTGGTAGACGACAAAGAACTAAGGTCTTTGCCATCTGCCAGCGGACGACAAAGCACGCCGTTAAGCCCTTAACGAACCTAAGTTGCCACGTGTGCCGTCCATGCCCTTTGCCGTCCGCTGGCAGACGACAAAGATGCAAAGGTCTTTGCCATCCGCCAGCGGACAACAAAGCGCCCTTTACCATGGCTTATTCAGCCGGACGGTTGGCCGTCTTCTGGTGGACGGCAAGGCCTTTGCCGTCCGGGATGCATGCCTTTGCCGTCCGGGATGGCTGACGGCAAAGTGCCTGATTCCTGTAGTGTGTGCATTCGTCGTGTCGGTTGGAAAGTTTTTTGGTTTCATTATTCATGAGAATGGCGTAGAAATTGATCCCAAAAAGATAGAAGCTATACAAAAAGTGGAGGCTCCAACATGCAAGAGAGATATGCAAAAATTCCTTGGCAAGGTCAATTATTTGAGAAGGTTCATAGCTAATTTGTCAGGGAAGGTTGATGCATTCACTCTGATCCTTTGGTTAAAGGATGATGCTGATTTTACTTGGGGGGCAAAATAGCAAGAGGCATTCGACATGATCAAGACTTATTTGAGCACTCCTCCAGTAATGAGAGCACCTAAACATAAAGAGCCCTTTAGGCTTTACATTGCGGCGGAGGACGGTGTTATTGGTGTTGTATTGACTCAAGAAGCCGAAGGAAGAGAGCATACTATTACATATTGAGTCGACGCTTATTGGACGCCGAGACAAGGTATACATTTATTGAAAAGTTATGCCTCTGTTTATACTATGCTTGCGCAAAACCGAGACATTACCTTGTGCCGAGTACCTGCATAGTAGCTTGTCAAACTGATGTCATTAAATACATGTTGCATAGGCCAATTCTTAGTGGTAGGATTGGCAAATGGGCTTATTCTTTAATTGAGTATGATTTGGCTTATGAATCTCTAAAATCAATGAAAGGCCAAATTGTCGCTAATTTTATTGTTGAGCATCGGATTAATGACAAGCATGATGTTGATATAAATCTTGTATCGTTAGTGCCATGGAGGTTATATTTTGATGGCTCAGTTTGTAGCAATGGCCAAGGTGTTGGTATTGTTTATATATCTCCCCATGGTGCTGTTTTTGAAGCCTCGTGCCGACTGGAATATTTTTGCACAAATAATCAAGCCAAATATGAAGCATTGTTATTCGGTTTAGAGATGTTGCTCGCTATAGGTGCTACACATGTTGAGGCTTTTGGTGATTCATTATTAGTAGTGCAGCAAGTGTCCAAAGTCTTTCAATGTTTAGACGAATCACTTAATGTTTATCTTGATAAGTGTCTAGATACGATTTCTACTTTGGATTATTTTAGCATTGCTCATATATCTAGACATGATAATTGGAGAGCAAATGAGTTAGCACAACAAGCATCCGGCTATCATGTTGATCATGGCATGTTTCATATTTCTCAGAAGCCGATGTCTTGTCTTGCTAATATGGGAGAGGCCGAACTAGAGCCCATTGGTTTGGTCACTAACAATAAATCTAGTACAGGTGAAAATCATGATTGGAGGAAGCCCATTATTGATTACTTGTGCAATCCGAGTGAAAGGGTGGACATGGTTGTTCGGCATGGCTTTCAAATATACGATAAGAGATGATGGTCTTTATCGTCGAACGGTTGAAGATGTTATTTTAAAGTGTTTGGACGAAGACCAAGCAAGAGTTGCTATGGGAGAGGTACATGAAGGCATTTGTGGCACTCATCAGTCGGCACCCAAAATGAAATGGCTCTTACGACGTGCTGGAATTTATTGGCCGACTATGATCAATGATTGCTTCAGATATTATAAAGGGTGTGAAGCCTATCAAAAATTTGGTGATATTCAGTTGGCTCCTGCTGCTATGTTACATCCTATTATCAAGTCGTGGCCTGTTAGAGGATGGGGTTTAGACTTCATTGGACAAATTCATCCATCTTCTTCAAAGGGGCATCGGTTCGTGTTGGTGGCAACTGATTATTTCACTAAATGGTTTGAAGCAGTACCTCTCAAGAACATGACACATACGGAGGTAATTCAATTCATAACTGAACACATCATTCATAGATTCGGCATGCCTCAGAGGTTAACTACATATCAAGGTTCATCTTTCATGTCATATCAAGTTAGAGAATTTGCCGAATCATATAGCATAAAGTTGCTCAATTCATCTCCGTATTATGCCCAAGCTAATGGACAAGCGGAGTCCAGCAACAAAATATTGATTAAGCTCATCAAGAAGAAAATTGAGGATAATCCAAGAAAATGGCATGAGTTGTTTTCTGAGGCTTTATGGGCACCTAGAATCTCAAGGCATGGTGCTACAAAGGTAACTCCATATGAGCTAGTATACGGTCAAGAGGCTGTTTTACCTGTGGAGGTAAATTTGAGTGCTTTGAGAATAGCCAAACAAAATGATTTATCGGTAGTGGACTTTTATGATTTGATGATGGACAATATTGATGAAGTTGCTGATAAGCATTTGGCTCTATTAAAAGCCATAGAGAAGGACAAATTGAGGGTAGCAAGAGCTTGCAATAAAAAGGTCAAGTTGAAGAATTTTCAAGTTGGCGATCTTGTGTGGAAAGAAATTCTGCCGATTGGTTCTAGAGATAGAAAATTCGGGAAGTGGTCTCCAAACTGGGAAGGTCCTTTCAGGATTGCAAGAATAGTTCATGGAAATTCATATTAGTGGAATCCATACAAGGAGTATTATTACCTCGAGCTCTCAATGGCAGATATCTAAAGAAGTACCACCCGAGTGTGTGGCAAGAAGCCTGATTAGGCAATGGCCGATATACGATTATTACCCTTAGCACAAACATGGCCGATACATAATTATCGCCCTGAGAAATATAGATGGCCGATGGAGTGTTGAGATCGTCCTTAGAACAAACATAGTGCAAATTATTTTTCGGCATGCTAGCTTTGCCAAAAAACAGGGGGACATGTGTTGACACCTGATTTTGGCACGGTGCACAATGCAATAAAGATGGACTCAAACGAAAAGGTATTTTCTACGAGAAAGTTCATATTGCCGAGTGAAACAACCTTGATGTTTAGGCCATCACCATTCGGCATCATTTCAAGGGCCAAATCACACTTGGATTGTCATGTAGATGTTCTGAGTGCTTTTTGGTCTATTACGCCTCCAAGACAACCTCGAATGAAGGAATATTCTACATGGATTGTCTTCGTCTCATCGAGCTGATCAGTTTTGATATATAAATCATCTCAATCTGAGGTCGTATGCAAAAGTTAGAGCAACCAGTGTGCAGCCCTACCACAAAGCAAAATGTGGCGCAGGAGATCAGACACATGTCTGATGCGCCGCGCGAGTCATTCGGCCACGTCCTTAGATGGAAAAACTTAGAAAATGAAAAACTTTCGCGTCATCGAGACGATTGATTTTGATATATAAATCTTTTCAATCCGAGATCGTATGCGACCTGGAGAGGGAAAACAAAATCAGCCTGGAGTTTCACTCGGGATTTCCGAGTGAAAGTTTGCCAACCGAGGGAAACGTTTGCCGTCCGGTCGAGTGAAAAGTTTTCCGTCCGGCTGATTGAAATTGCCATCCGAGTGAAAATCGCCAGCCGAGTGAAATTGCCGTCCGAGTGAAAATAACCGTCCAAGTGAAAAGTACCGGTCGAGTGAAAGTACCGGCCGAGTGCAATTGTCGTCCAAGTGAAAATCACCGTCCGAGTGAAAAATATCGGCCGAGTAAAAGTTTTGGTCGAGTGAAAGTTTCGGTCGAGTGAGAGTTCAAAATGGCCTCGTATGGAAAAGTGTTCAACATGAAAGTTGTTCGTAACGTCGAAACGGTCAACTTTTCTTTTAAGGTCATTATCATCTGAGATAGTATACGGCCTGCAAAGACACTACAACACTCAGACAGTCCAGTCTGCTACGTGACCGAGTCTGATGCGAAGTTAAAGATGACCTCGTGGAGTATTCAAGATGGATTTATTTGAGAAAGTGATCAACATAAGGATTGTTGGTCTCGTCGAGTCACACAAAATTTATGTTTGGACTGTCTCCATCGAAGGTCATATGCAGATTCCACGGCCCATGCAAGAAGCAAGACATAAGATTGGGCCGGATTTGGGCTGAATCCGAGTGGAACTAGAACTAGGACTCTAGGACGTGAATTGATGTAATTTTCTTGTAAGGAAAGCCTAGATGAATCCTTTGCTTGTACGGGAAGTCCAGACGCCTCTTATATATGTTGGGGGTGACGGCCGATTGAACAACACACAATCGAACAAATCAATCTATACTACTTTTTCATCTACGTTCTTCGTTTTTCTTCTCATTCTTCGCTGTTCATCGTTTGAGAGCTGCGAATCCCGAGGCTCTAGGGGCGAGCGAATCGACCTAGGGCAGCCCATAACCGCCGCACTCCCTGACGGGGTCCCTCCTGGGCATGCGGGGTTTCGGGTCTGCAAAAGCGTCGGCCGACTGTCTTGCGTATCGCGCCGCCGGACGGACCTCCCTCGACGTGAGCTACGGTGCATCACCCCCGGCGTCGAGGGTACACGGTGACGTGTTCGTGTGTCAAAAACGAGCATGTGTTATTACTGTTGACATTACCCTTAAGGTAAATAGTTGGGAGGCAATACTATAAGCCCCTATCTTTCTTTGTGACCGATTAAAGCTTTGACCTCATAGGTACCTCGTGAGTGTAAGCAATTTGTGAAAGACTAAAGATGATTGAGTATGTGGATTTGCTTTACAAGCTCTTATATTGACTCTTTCCTATGCTATGATAAATTGAAATTGCTTCAATGACTAAGATCATAGTTTGTCGGTTCTAAATAGAGTTCTTGATTCGTAATTTACCATTGTGATTGAATCGTTACTTTAGCATAATAAATTATATGTCAATATATGTTGCTGTTCTAAAGATGATCATGATGCCTTCATGTCCGTATTTTTTTTATCGACACCTCTATCTCTAAACATGTGGGCATATTTATCGATTTCGGCTTTCGCTTGAGGACAAGCGAGGTCTAAGCATGGGGGAGTTAATACGTCCATTTTTAATCATGCTTTTATATTGATATTTATTGCATTATGGGCTGTTATTACACATTTGGTACAACACTTATGCCTTTTCTCTCTTATTTTACAAGGTTTACATGAAGAGGGAGAATGCCGGTAGCTGGAGTTCTGGACTAGAGAAGGAGCAAATCTGAGATACCTATTCTGCACAACTCCAAAAGTCCTGAAAATCTACGGAGAATTATTTTGGAATATATAAAAATATTGGGCGAAAGAAATACATCAGGAGCCCCACCAGGCAACCACAAGCCTACAGGACGCGCCCCTGGGGCTTGTGGCCCACCTGACAACCCTCCGACGCCCATCTTATGCTATGTTGAGGGTTTCGACCTGGAAAAAATTATAAGGGAGCTTTCAGGACGAAGCGCCGCCATCTCGAGGTGGAATTTGGACAGAATCAATCTAGAGCTCTGACAGGGCTGTTCTGCCGGGGAAACTTCTCTTCGGGAGGGGGAAATCAAAGCCATCGTCATCACCCACGATCCGCTCATCGAGAGGGGGTCAATGTCCATCAACATCTTCATCAGCACCATCTCCTCTCCAAACCCCAGTTCATCTCTTGTATCCGATCTTTGTCTTAAAACCTTAGATTGGTACCTATGGGTGCTAGTAGTGTTGATTACTCCTTGTAGTTGATGCTAGTTGGTTTACTTGGTGGAAGATCATATGTTCAGATCCTTGATCATCATTAATACTCCTCTGATTATGAACACGAATATGCTTTGTGAGTAGTTACGTTTGTTCCCGAGGACATGGGGTAAGTCTTGTTATAAGTAATCATGTGAATTTGGTATTCATTCGATATTTTGATGAGATGTATGTTGTCTCTCCTCCAGTGGTGTCATGTGAACGTCGACTACATGACACTTCACCATTTTTTGGTCCTAAAGGAAGGCATTGGGAAGTAATAAGTAGATGATGGGTTGCTAGAGTGACATAATCTTAAACCCTAGTTTATGCGTTGATTCGTAAGGGGCTGATTTGGATCCACATGTTTCATGCAATGGTTAGATTTATCTTAATTCTTATTTCGTAGTTGCGGATGCTTGTGAGAGGGGTTAATCATAAGTGGGAGTCTTGTCCAAGTAAGGGCAGCACCCAAGCAATGGTCCACCCACATATCAAATTATCAAAGTAACGAACGCGAATCATATATGCATGATAAAAAACTAGCTTGACAGAAATTCCCATGTGTCCTCAGGAGCGCCTTGCTTTACATAATTTTTTTTCCAGGATTGTCCTTTGCTATAAAAAGGATTGGGCCACCTTGCTGCACTTTTGTTACAATTGTTACTTGCTACCCGTTATGAATTATCTTATCACAAAACTATTTGTTACCGATAATTTCAGTGCTTGCAGAGAATACCTTACTGAGAACCGCTTGTCATTTCCTTCTGCTCCTCGTTGGTTTGACACTCTTACTTATTGAAAAGACTACGATAGATCCCCTATACTTGTGGGTCATCATAGTGACTGTCGTAGATTTGTCACGACAGATGTCCGGGTGAACGGACTTAGGTTCGGGGCAGAAACGCAACTATGTGGCCACTTGAAGGGGTTGATCGGAATTGGGAGACACATAGTTTACCCAGGTTCGGCCCCTCCTATGGACGTAAAAGCCCACGTCCTGCTTGTCTGGTATTGATGATGAAGGAGATCTCTCAGTTACAAGGGTGCTATTTTCCTACCTCTGATCATGAGAGTCTCTAATCTCTTGTCTATCTAGACCTGTCTATTGAGACGTCTAAAAACTTGACCCTCTTGGGGTGACCCGCGCCTCCTTATATAAGCTGAAGGGGCGGTTCACATGTAGAGTCTAAGTTGGATTGAGACAACATATTATGACTTCCCATCATGGGCTTCTCTTCATGGGCTTCTGAGTCACTAGGCGGCTTATGCCGGGCGGCTTACAACCGGAGACTCTTCTTTAGGGACTTAGAACCAGAGAGTCATCTTCAGGGACTTACAACCGGAGAGTCATCCAGGAACTGACAACGAGAGAGTCATTCAGGGACTCATAACCGGAGAGTCATCCAGGGACTCACAACCGGAGAGTCATCCAGGGACTCACAACCGGAGAGTCATCCAGGGACTCACAAACGGAGAGTCATCCAGGGACTCACAACCGGAGAGTCATCCAGGGACTTACAACCAGAGTCATCTAGGGACTCACAACCGGAGAGTCATCCATGGACTCATAACCGGATAGTCATCCAGGGACTCACAACCGGTTCATAACTATCACCGGGTTATAACTGTCTCCCAGGTCATACCGCGGGGTATATCCCCGACATTAGCCCCCAGGTTAGCTTGAATTTATTCATGGTAACCTCCTGAAATGAGAATAGTAAATATGTTAAGTGGCCGGCTTTCCCTTTGGCTGGCTTATGAAGTGGCTTCTCAGAATTTTGGGTCTTTCTGCATATGAATGAGTCATCTTGAGAATCGTCTTGCTTGTCAATGTCCGTTGAAAAATATTGGGAATAGAATACTCATATGCCATTGAGTCGACTTCCAATACTTTGGTGTAACATCCCAAAATTCCATTTTGGAATGTTATGAAATATAGTTATGCATCATGATCATCATTGCTTGAATACATGTAATAGTTGAAATGCTTCTTCCAACTTTCTGAAAGCCCTTTCTACTTTCAATGTGCTTCTTTCACCTAATTGGAATTATTGGTAAAAAGTTCAAATAAGAGAGGAGGAACATGACACTCCACACCAGGACCTAATTGGTGATTTATTTGAACAATAAAAAAACCAGGAGTTGTTTTGAAAATATTTGCAAAAAGGATTTAAAAACAATTAGGCAATTTCTGAAAATATTTTTTTTTCAAAGTGCTCAAATGACAGAATAAAAATGTTCAATAAACGGAATTTATTATTCTCTTAATTTTTATATATAATACTCCTATATTTGGAAATGTTTTGAATGCTTTTAAAGAGGTTTTACTACTCTAGATATTAAAAAGAGTAACGGATTTGTATTTAAACGGGCCGGCCCATGGGCATTTATTCGCGAATTAATTATGAGCCGGCCGACCGACGCGCCTCCGCCGCTTCTTCCCTCGCTGACAGCGCGACCCACCCGACCGAGTGCTGTTTCCGCGCGGTCGTCTTCCTCGCGCGCGCGCCGCCGTTGCCGAGATTCCATCGCCCCGGATCTCCCTCCGCTCTCCTCCCCGCACCCACCCGAGCACCCTATAAGTAGCCCCTGCCCCTCCTCTCTCCATTCTCCCCCGAACCCCCTCTCTCCTCGCCGAAACGCTGCCCAAATCACCTCGCCGGAGTTGCTTCGACCACCGAACACCCCACCGCTTGTGCCCGTCGCCTCGGACGTCCCCTCGCCCCTCCGACCCCACCATTCATCGCCGAACGTCCGCCGCCATCACCTGAGCCCCTCCTTCGCCTCCCTCGACCACCGGAGCGCCTCGCCGACGACTTCGCCGCTTCGGACTCGCCAGAGCACTCCAACGCCGGCGACCTTTACACTGTGAGCCCTCCCATCCATCCGATCTAGATCCGACGGCCATGATTAGAAGATTTATTTTCGCGAACCGTTTTCCTCTTAGGCTCGGTTGACCGCTCGTATCACCCGCTCGCACGCGCTAGCCAACCAATAGGGATCTGCCACGTAGCCCCTGGCCGACCGTTAGTTTAGTTTTTTTTGGTTTTGTTTTTTCAGAAACAGAATGAGTTCAAATTTTGTTTTGTTTATATCTTTTAATCTGTTTAGTGTTTTGAATTGATTCTTTGTGCATTAGCTCACAGTTTTCATGTAGTATCACCATGTAGTTTTAGATTTTAAATTTGAACTCTAAAATTTGAATTGAATCAAATTTGCTCAAATCTGAATAACGAGAGTTTAAAAATAGATTTTGATATGAATCTTTTTGCTACTGCTTGGTATTAGTTAGGACTATCTAGTTGCTTAGTTTGAGGATTTTTAGGATGATTTTGATTAGTGTTCTAGCTATAGACAGATTCTGCCTATTAGTTAGTATAGTTTTATTTATTTAGTTTTTAGTTAGTTTCAATTAGATTTAGTTTTATTTGTTTTAGTAGGTTCTGTTGCTTAAACATTAGGTGTTTTACTTGCTGTTCATAAAAATATAAACTTGCTTAGTTTGTTTCTTTATTGTTATAGGAATCTCAATTCATTTTCAACTAGGTATAATTTGTTATAAAACAAACTAGTTGAGTAATAGATTCTTTTTAACAAAGTTGTAAATAATTAAAATCTGTTTTCTAAGACAAGTTATTAGTAAATTCTTTTCTGTTAGGAAAATGTTTTACTAATAAAAATATAGTTTAGCTCACTATATGTTTAGTAAACTCTAGCCACTTCATGTAGTAGTGTTTAACCAAACTTTTAAAACTTTACTAAAGTTTTCTCAACAAAAATTTAATGAATTTAATTCTGTATTTAATAAAATATTTTATTATTTTCTTTCTGTCAACTATTGTTTTGTTATTACAAGTAGTTTTATTATGTTAGTAGTGGTTTACCCATCATCTTTTAGAAAACAAAACTTTGTGTGTGTTTCTTGCTTGTGATTTGTGCTTTGTTTTGTCTTGATTGTTTACTAGTTCATTGTTGATGTTGTGAGTACATTATTTTGTTGTATGCTTATTGAGTGCTCTTGTTTGCTTCGTTAGATTATCCGGAGTGCGAAGCTTGTTACCTAGAGTCACTCACGTACGAAGATCATCAATCAGGCAAGTCACTTTGATCATCTTTACCCATGTTTTGATTGCATTAGTTCTTCCATCACCCCAATTGCATGCAAAGTAGGTTAGTTGGAAACTTGGTTACTGTTGTAGTATCATGTGGTAGGTACCCCCTCTCAACCCTTGGCACATTTGGCCCTGGGAAACGTTGTTTTACTTTTTGCTATGCTATTAGTAGACGGGGTTGGTTGTGTGATTCATGAGAGTTGAGAGAGTTAATAAATTCAAGACCTACATAATGATCAAGACTTCAAGACTCCGAGTTTTCAACATACCTCTGGGTGGATGATGGTTGAACGGCACCCTGGAGAAACTAGTGGATTTGCCTAGGTGTTGCTGGAGATGGCCAGTATTCACGCGGAAAGGTCCACCCATGCACCAAGAGATGGATGGATGCTTCAAGACCCAAGGCTTACCTGCACAGCCACAAGTCATTATGGGCTCTGGCTTGGTTGGATATCGTGGTGACCCTGGACAGGCGGTGCTACGAGATGTAGAAGAACGGTAGGAAAGGATGGGCACCGACAGAGTCGCAGGGAAACCCTTTGGAAGACCATGTTTTGGTCATCCGTTTCTCAAACACCCTGAAGTGCGAGAAATCAAACGGAGGCGACCAAATCTTGTGGGGAACGTGTGCAAAACTCTGCAGAGTACTCAACCTAATCGATTAGCCGTGTCCACGGTCATGGACGACTTGAGCCAAAGGAACTGAAACTTCCGGAATTCTCAACACAATTAATATGATGATGTGGGTATTAATAACTTGGGTATGAGAATTGGTTGGTGGAACCATCTCATTAATCAACCAACTTAGTAATAATTTTGCTCAGCCCTCTCTTGATGTAGGAAAATTGGCTTTACGCAAAAACCTATTACCCCACCTGCCATATATGCATATAGATTAGATGATTATCTTTTCACCCCTCTCTTGTGACTTTGCCGGCATATTCCATATGCTGACCTACACGGCTGCAACGTATCATGTTGTAGAGTACTTTTCCGCCAGGAGTGAGGATACGCTCTACACTCGATGAGATGCCCTTGGAGTCAGATGGACTCAGCTACCTTCGATGCTTCCGCAAGATTTAGATATTCTCTTGAGTTGGCCTTCAGCCACTTTATTGTAATCTTTATTGTAATAAAGGACTCGATATGAGATTTACGATTAATAAATGCTGTGTGATTTCCCTTTGATATATACATTGATGTACCGTGTGTGTACCAGCATGATCTTGGGATGGTACGGAAACACCGGAGATTCGACCTTTCAGGTCGGGTCGCTACAGAAATGGTATCAGAGCACACGTTGACCGTAGGACGTAACCTCTAGGATTGGAAAGCCTTAGGAACTTATTTCTCTTTGTCTTTAAAAATTCTTATACTCTCATCTACTCATTTCTGACTTTGCTCCGATTATTTCAAAATTTATAGATGGCCACCTTCATCCCAGTGTTGATCACGGAGTTTTGCCAGCCTGACGCAACGATGCCCTTTGGCAAGGAGCTGATGAGGATCGTCAAGGACGTGAGGATTGCTTTGCCGAGCATCACCGGGACTCCTATCATGTCTTTTCCACTAGATGGACGCTATAGGATCGAGGTGCACATTCCAGGGAAGACCTTTGGGAATCGGAAGGAAGCCATCAACTTCAAGTTTGTGGCACCCAACTGGATACTTGGAAGAGACATGGCCATTCATCGTGCCCTTGGACGTATTCAGGAGGAATACAGAGGTGGAACCATTTCACCAGGACTCGGCATGGTTTGTCGCAGGGATGCCAAAGGAAACATCATAACCCCTCCCACTGCAGACACCACCATTTCCTATATCCAGACCTTGGAGACTCACATCAGGACTCTGGAGCTTCGAGTTCGTGCTGATACGAAGACAATCAAGAATCTGATGAACCGCGAGATTGACCTCGAAGCTGACTTACGGGAAGCAGAGTACGAGCATGAGTATGAGGTGAAGGATTTCTTAGAGAGGATCGACAAGCTGAACACTCGCATCGCCACTTTGGAGGAACAGATGGACATGGGTGAAAAGCTTCATCCCGAGGGAGACTTGGCTCCTTTCATCAGCGACGATGATGACTATGAGGAGAGCACCACTGGGGGAGGCTCAGTCACCATGTACTTCTAAGGAAAACTCTAGTCATGCCCTCCATATATCTTTTATTCTCAACGTTAAAATGTAGGTCGATGTTTAGTTTGAATGGAGATTTGTATCTCGATGTTTGACCTTGATTGAATAAATGAATGAGTGTTTGGTGTGATATGTCTATTGCATTGCATATGGGTAGTGAATTTTTCCTTTTAGGCCCTTGTTCTATTCTAATTCTCACCCCTCTGAAAACAGCAAGATGCCTCCACGACATGAGTCTGACTTCACCTTCCCGCCGGAACTCACGCAACTCCTTCAGCAGCAGAATGCACTGATGCAACTATTGATCCAGAATTAGACCAACAACCAGAACAACAACTACCACCATCCACCTCAGGTTAACAACCTCACCCGTTTTCTAAGGTTGAACCCTCCAACTTTCTCTAGCAGCATTGAGCCCATTGTGGCAGATGACTGGCTCCGTAAGATGGAGAGAGAACTCGTCACCGCTGAATGTACTGACGCTGAGAAGGTGCGCTTTGCCGCACATCAACTGGATGGACCAGCAACTTCATGGTGGGTGAACTACACCACCACATATCCTATTACTGATGTAACTTGGGAGCAATTCAAGCAAGCTTTCCGCACCGCACATGTCTCAGCTGGAGCTATGAGTCTGAAGAAGCGCGAGTTTTGCAACTTGCGCCAGGGTAACCGTTCCGTGGCCCAATACGTGGACGACTTCAATACATTGGTACGTTATGCACCAGGAGACGTGGCCGATGATGCGGCCAAGCAAGAAAAGTTTCTGGAAGGACTCAACGATGAGTTGAGCATGCAGTTGGTAGTGGCTACTTTCAACAACTACCAAGAGCCGGTGGACAAGGCCCTCATCTTGGAGGGAAAACAGCAACAAATCGAGAACCTCAAGAGGAAGTACACTCAGGGGAAGTTTAACTCTGGAGCTCATCAGAAGCCCCACTACTCCCCGTACTCGGGGAATACCGGATCAGGGACCGGTAAGTGTGGAAGGCACACTCATGCCGTGCACAACCATGGAGGCCACAACCATGGAGGAAATGGGAATGCCCGTCCCAACCATGCCAACTTCAAGACTGACAATGGGAATGGGAACAACAACCAGCACCGTCACACTCCTACTCAGAAGGATCTGAGCCACATCACCTGTTTCAAGTGCCAGAAGACGGGGCACTATGCTACCGAGTGTCTCCAGAGCAAGCAGGGAAATGGAAACGGCAACGCAACAGCCAAGAAGCCAAATCCGTTTCCTCGTGCCCAGGTGAACCACCTCGACGTGGAAGAAGTCTATGATCAACCCGAGACTATGGTTGGTAAGTTTTTATTGCATTCACGTCCAGTTACAGTACTTTTTGATTCCGGTGCAACTCATTCATTCATATCAAGGGTAGTTGTGGAAAAGTATGGTTTGCCCACCAAAACCCTTAGTCAGCCCATTAAGGTCAGTTCCCCAGGAGGTATGATGATGGCAGGGATAGGATGCCATGCCTTGAAACTTCACATAGGAAACCATGTTTTTCCCACCGACCTCATCGTCTTAGAATCCCAGGGATTGGATGTAATCCTAGGCATGGATTGGATGACCAAGTATGAAGGAAATCTTGATTGCCCTAGCAAGTCTGTTTCACTCACCACCCCGGAGAACAAGAGGATTAAGTATGTATCCCGACGCACCCAGATGAGTGCTCGGTTAAATTCCCTCACAGGAGTTGTTCAGGAGGAAGTACCTGTGGTAACAGACTTTTCGGATGTATTTCTGGAAGAATTACCAGGCATGCCACCAGATAGGGAGATTGAGTTCCTAATAGAGCTACAACCAGGGACAACCCCAATTTCCAAGAGACCCTATCGGATGCCCGCAAATGATCTAGTGGAAATCAAGAAGCAGATTAAGGAGTTATTGGACAAAGGGTATATTCGCCCAAGTTCTTCACCTTGGGGAGCCCCAGTTCTTTTGGTGGAGAAGAAGGATAAAACCTTGAGAAGGGTAGTCGATTATCGTGCCTTGAACGAGGTGACTATCAAGAACAAGTAACCTCTGTCGATGACTAATGACCTGTTTGATCAGCTAGTAGGCGCCAAAGTATTCTCCAAGATCGATCTTCGATCAGGGTATCACGAACTGAAGATTCGTGAACAGGATATACCCAAAACAGCTTTCACCACCAGGTATGGCTTATACGAGTATACAGTCATGTCCTTTGGTTTGACTAATGCTCCTGCCTACTTCATGAATTTGATGAACAAAGTGTTTATGGAATATTTAGAAAAGTTTGTCGTGGTGTTCATCGATGACATTTTGATATTCTCCAAGAACGAGGAAGAACACAAGGAACATTTGCGTTTAGTTCTGGAGAAGCTGAGAGAGCATCAGTTATATGCCAAGTTCAGCAAGTGTGAATTTTGGCTGACGGAAGTCGGATTCCTTGGACATGTTATTTCCGGAAATGGAATAGCAGTGGACCCCGCTAAGGTTGAAGCCGTCACCGAGTGGAAATCACCCACCTCAGTTAAGGAGATCCACAGTTTCCTCAGACTTGCCAGATATTACCGGAGGTTCATTGAGAATTTCTCAAAGATTGCCAAGCCCATGACGGAATTGTTGAAGAAAGAGTCTAAGTATATTTGGACTGAGGAATGTGAAGCCAGTTTCTAGGAGTTGAAGAAACATTTGGTCACAGCCCCAGTGTTGATTTTGCCCAATATTCGGAAGGACTTCCAGGTTTATTGTGATGCTTCACGTCAAGGACTTGGAGGAGTACCCATGCAAGATGGAAAGGTTGTAGCTTATGCATCCAGGAAACTACGACCTCATGAGTTGAATTATGCCACCCATGATTTGGAACTAGCAGCCGTAGTGCATGCACTCAAGACCTGGAGACATTTCCTTGTCGGAAATAGTTGTGATGTTTACACTGACCATAAGAGCCTGAAGTATATCTTCACGCAGAAGGAGTTGAACCTAGGACAAAGGAGATGGTTAGAGTTAATCAAGGACTATGACATGAGATTACACTACCATCCAGGTAAGGAAAATGTGGTAGCAGATGCCTTGAGTCGGAAAACTTATGTGAACACACTCACAGCTGGAGGATTACCCCAAGAGTTAGCCGATGATCTCATAGAGCTCAGGCTAGAGATAGTTCCAAGTGGATATGTTGCCACACTGGAAATCCAGTCCATGTTGACCGAAAGAATTCGAGAAGCCCAGAAGACGGACAAGGAGATAGCTGAGATTAAGCAGAGAATGAAAGATGATAAAGCTAAAGGTTTTCGTGGGGATGAACAAGGAACTTTTTGGTTCGAGGACCGAATCTATGTGCCCAATGACCCAGAGCTCAAGAAGTTGATACTTCAAGAAGCCCACGATCCCCCTTACTCGATACACCTAGGCAACACCAAGATGTATCTGGATTTGAAGGAAAGTTATTGGTGGACAGGTATGAAGAAGGATATTGCAAAATATATTGCAATATGTGATGTTTGTCAGCGAGTAAAGGCAGAACATAAGAAACCAGCAGGGTTACTCCAACCTTTGCCGATACCCGAGTGGAAATGGGAAAAGCTTGGTATGGACTTCATCACAGGATTACCCAGGACCCGTTCAGGTTATGATTCCATCTGGGTAGTGGTAGATCGCTTGACCAAGGTGGCTCATTTCATTCCAGTGAAGACCACCTATAACAGTGCTAAGTTAGCCAAGATATATATGACCAGGATCGTATGTCTGCATGGAGTTCCGAGGAGTATCGTGTCAGATAGAGGAACACAATTTACCTCAAAGTTTTGGCATCAGTTACATGAAACTTTGGGTACAAGACTAGAGTTTAGTACAGCTTTTCATCCGCAGACCGATGGACAGACTGAGAGAGTCAACCAGATTCTGGAGGACATGTTGAGAGCCTGAGCGCTAGATTATGGATTTAGCTGGGATGACAATTTACCCTACGCAGAATTCTCATACAACAACAGTTATCAGACCAGTCTGAAGATGGCCCCTTTCGAAGCCTTATACGGAAGAAGGTGCAGAACACCACTGACGTGGGATGGTGTTGGAGACCGAAAACTTTTTGGTCCCGACCTTATCCGAGATTCTGAAGAGAAAGTCAAGCTGATTCGTGACAGACTCAAGATAGCTCAATCTCGACAGAAGAGTTATGATGACAGCAAACATAAGGAAGTGACGTATGAAGTGGGAGACCGGGCATATCTTCGTGTGTCCCCAATTCGAGGAATCAAGAGGTTTGGTGTTAAAGGAAAGTTAGCACCCAGATTCATAGGCCCCTACAAAATTCTTGAACGTAGAGGCGAAGTTGCATACAAGCTGGAATTACCGAAAGGATTGTCCAGAGTTCATGATGTTTTCCATGTTTCCCAGCTGAAGAAATGTCATGCTGAGATGGCTGATATTCCCTTGAGAGACACAATGCCCCTAGAGGCCATACAACTTGACGGTGATCTGACCTACGAGGAGAAGCCTGTCAGAATCCTCGAGACTGCCAACAGAGTTACCCGCAGCAGGATCATCAAGTTCTATAAGGTTTTGTGGAGTCACCACACCGAGGAAGAAGCCACCTGGGAACGCGAAGAAGATCTTCGTAGAGACCATCCGCACCTATTTTCTAGCCAACCCGAATCTCGAGGGCGAGATTCATCTTAAGGTGGGTAGGTTTGTAACATCCCAAAATTCCATTTTGGAATGTTATGAAATATAGTTATGCATCATCATCATCATTGCTTGAATACATGTAATAGTTGAAATGCTTCTTCTGACTTTCTGAAAGCCCTTTCTACTTTCAATGTGCTTCTTTCACCTAATTGAAATTATTGGTAAAAATTTCAAATAAGAGAGGAGGAACATGACACTCCACACGAGGACCTAATTGGTGATTTATTTGAACAATAAAAAACCAGGGGTTGTTTTGAAAATATTTGCAAAAAGGATTTAAAAACAATTAGGCAATTACTGATTTTTTTTCAAAGTGTTCAAATGACAGAATAAAAATGTTCAATAAATGGCATTTGTTATTCTGTAAATTTTGATATATAATACTCCTATATTTGGAAATGTTTTGAATGCTTTTAAAGAGGTTTTACTGCTCTGGATATTAAAAAGAGTAACGGATTTGTATTTAAACGGGCCGGCCCACGGGCATTTATTCGCGAATTAATTACGAGCCGGCCGACCGATGCACCTCTGCCGCTTCTTCCCTCGCTGACAGCGGGACCCACCGGACCGAGTGCTGTTTCCACGCGGTCGTCTTCCTCGCGCACGCGCCCCCGTCGCCGAGATTCCATCGCCCCGGATCTCCCTCCTCTCTCCTCCCCGCACCCACCCGAGCACCCTATTAGTAGCCCCTGCCCCTCCTCACTCTATTCCCCCCGAACCCCCTCTCTCCTCGTCGAAACGCTGCCCAAATCACCTCACCGGAGTTGCTTCGACTACCGAACACCCCACCGCTCGTGCCCGTCGCCTCGGACGTCCCCTCGCCCCTCCGACCCCACCATTCGTCGCCGGACGTCCGCCGCCGTCACCTGAGCCCCTCCGTCGCCTCCCTCGACCACCGGAGCACCTCGCCGACGACTTCGCCGCTTCGGACTCGCCGGAGCACTCCAACACCGGCGACCTTTACACTGTGAGCCCTCCCATCCATCCGATCTAGATCCGACGGCCATGATTAGAAGATTTATTTTCGCGAACCGTTTTCCTCTTAGGCTCGGTTCACCGCTCGTATCACCTGCTCGAACGCGCTAGCCAACCAATAGGGATCTGCCACGTAGCCCCTGGTCGACCGTTAGTTTAGTTTTTTTTCGGTTTTGTTTTTTCAGAAACAGAATGAGTTCAAATTTTGTTTTGTTTATATCTTTTAATCTGTTTAGTGTTTTGAATTGATTCTTTGTGCATTAGCTCACAGTTTTCATGTAGTATCACCCTGTAGTTTTAGATTTTAAATTTGAACTCTAAAATTTGAATTGAATCAAATTTGCTCAAATCTGAATAACGAGAGTTTAAAAATAGATTTTGATATGAATCTTTTTGCTACTGCTTGGTATTAGTTAGGACTATCTAGTTGCTTAGTTTGAGGATTTTTAGGATGATTTTGATTAGTGTTCTAGCTATAGACAGATTCTGCCTATTAGTTAGTATAGTTTTATTTATTTAGTTTTTAGTTAGTTTCAATTAGATTTAGTTTTATTTGTTTTAGTAGGTTCTGTTGCTTAAACATTAGGTGTTTTACTTGCTGTTCATAAAAATATAAACTTGCTTAGTTTGTTTCTTTATTGTTATAGGAATCTCAATTCATTTTCAACTAGGTATAATTTGTTATAAAACAAACTAGTTGAGTAATAGATTCTTTTTAACAAAGTTGTAAATAATTAAAATCTGTTTTCTAAGACAAGTTATTAGTAAATTCTTTTCTGTTAGGAAAATGTTTTACTAATAAAAATATAGTTTAGCTCACTATATGTTTAGTAAACTCTAGCCACTTCATGTAGTAGTGTTTAACCAAACTTTTAAAACTTTACTAAAGTTTTCTCAACAAAAATTTAATGAATTTAATTCTGTATTTAATAAAATATTTTATTATTTTCTTTCTGTCAACTATTGTTTTGTTATTACAAGTTGTTTTATTATGTTAGTAGTGGTTTACCCATCATCTTTTAGAAAACAAAACTTTGTGTGTTTTTCTTGCTTGTGATTTGTGCTTTGTTTTGTCTTGATTGTTTACTAGTTCATTGTTGATGTTGTGAATACATTATTTTGTTGTATGCTTATTGAGTGCTCTTGTTTGCATCGTTAGATTATCCGGAGTGCGAAGCTTGTTACCTAGAGTCACTCACTTACGAAGATCATCAATCAGGCAAGTCACTTTGATCATCTTTACCCATGTTTTGATTGCATTAGTTCTTCCATCACCCCCATTGCATGCAAAGTAGGTTAGTTGGAAACTTGGTTACTGTTGTAGTATCATGTGGTAGGTACCCCCTCTCAACCCTTGACACATTTGGCCCCGAGAAATGTTGTTTTACTTTTTGCTATGCTATTAGTAGACGGGGTTGGTTGTGTGATTCATGAGAGTTGAGAGAGTTAATAAATTCAAGACCTACATAATGATCAAGACTTCAAGACTCCGAGTTTTCAACATACCTCTGGGTGGATGATGGTTGAACGGCACCCTGGAGAAACCAGTGGATTTGCCTAGGTGTTGCTGGAGATGGCCAGTATTCATGCGGAAAGGTCCACCCAGGCACCAAGAGATGGATGGATGCTTCAAGACCCAAGGCTTACCTGCACAGCCACAAAGCATTATGGGCTCTGGCTTGGTTGGATATCGTGGTGACCCTGGACAGGCGGTGCTACGAGATGTAGAAGAACGATAGGAAAGGATGGGCACCGACAGAGTCGCAGGAAAACCATTTGGAAGACCATGTTTTGGTCATCCGTTTCTCAAACACCCTGAAGTGCGAGAAATCAAACGGAGGCGACCAAATCTTGTGGGGAACATGTGCAAAACTCTGCAGAGTACTCAACCTAATCGATTAGCCGTGTCCACGGTCATGGACGACCTGAGCCAAAGGAACTAAAACTTCCGGAATTCTCAACACAATTAATATGATGATGTGGGTATTAATAACTTGGGTATGATAATTGGTTGGTGGAACCATCTCATTAATCAACCAACTTAGTAATAATTTTGCTCAGCCCTCTCTTGATGTAGGAAAATTGGCTTTACGCAAAAACCTATTACCCCACCTGCCATATATGCATATAGATTAGATGATTATCTTTTCACCCCTCTCTTGTGACTTTGCCGGCATATTCCATATGCTGACCTACACAGCTGCAACGTATCATGTTGCAGAGTACTTTTCCGACTAGGAGTGAGGATACGCTCTACGCTCGGTGAGATGCCCTTGGAGTCAGATGGACTCATCTACCTTCGATGCTTCCACAAGATTTAGATATTCTCATGAGTTGGCCTTCAGCCACTTTATTGTAATCTTTATTGTAATAAAGGACTCGATAGGAGATTTACGATTAATGAATGATGTGTGATTTCCCTTTGATATATACATTGATGTACCGTGTGTGTACCAGCATGATCTTGGGATGGTACAGAAATACCGGAGATTCGACCTTTCAGGTCGGGTCGCTACATTTGGCTTAATGAAAAACTTGAAAATAAGAAAACCTTATGACGTAGATCCAGACTTCCATTGTTGTGAAGCAGGGCAGCTTATATAAACTCCGGCGGGTTATGATCTTTTGATAACGCCGGGTCATGAATGTTGGTGACACCGGGTCTAACAACTGAACTCCACAATTAACATCTTGAAAATTCTCCTCAAAGTTTTTGATATGTCCATATTACCTGTAGCCCCCAAGCTCCGAGATTATCCGTGATAACTTGGTGCTTTGCAATAATATATTGGACTGTGTAGCCCCCAAGTGCCGGGTTGTCTTGTCTGCAGTAGCCTGGGACTTATAGCTGTCTTATACCTTATGAAACTTCAGCAGGTGTAACCCCCAAGGGCCGGCTCATCAGAATGTGATGCGCCGGGTCTTCAATTTGAACCATATAATCTGTTTGAACAGTTGAATACTGTAGCCCCCAAGTGTCGGGTCGCACGCCTGCGGCAACTTGGGACTTTAGAAAATTTGATCTGAGCAGTGTAGCCCCCAAGTGCCGGGTCAGTAGGAATTACTGGGCTGGGACTTAGAAAAGTATAGCAAGGCCGGCTCATCTCCTTGAGATAATAGAGTCTTGCCGACAATGTAATGATTTGAAAAACCGTCTTGCATTAGCCCCTAAGTGTCGTGGTGCGTGCTTGCAGCGACATGGGACTTGCATAATTGATATAAACTAGACTTGAATAGTGTAGCTCCCAAGTGCTGGGTCGTCTGCCTGCGGTGACTTGGGACTATGTAAGAATAATATGAATCACCACAATTTGTTGAATGAATCCTTGAACATGGTTGTAATATAACCCGGAATGAATATCCTAGAATAATTCCTTTGTCTTTGACATGAAATCCCTACTCGTGGTTGTGGTGCAACCTGGCAAATATATGTTGGAGAAATCCATGAGTGTTGTAGATTACTAGAGAGCACATTTGAAGAAATCCGATAACCGGTCAATTAGATGACATGCCATTATATCTGACAGGGCGGCTCTTGAAAAATAATAAATTCTCCGAGCTGGCTTGAAAACCCAAATATTTAGTACTGGTTATGATAAACCATGAAGATCCAGCCAAGTTGGCTATTAAAGATCCATTTGCTCTTTGCAGAAGTTTTTCATCATACTTAACAATGGCTCATCTTAAGAGATAAGACCTGCAAAAACAAACAAGACATAATACATTCTGCATTGTTGTAAGGGCGGCTTAAAAAGCACAACCTGGAGATGCTATATCTTTCCTACTTTTTTTTTGAATTTTTTTGAACAACTCATGTGCCGGTTCTTCTGGGTGGGCTCGCCACATAAAACTCCTTAGTAGTATAGGGTCTCTATCGAGATTGGCCGTCAATTTCATTGAGCGGCTCAGGGTCTCTAAGCAAGATTAACTGACACGAAGTGTGACGCCCCAAAAGAGACTCGACAGAGCATGAGTACCCTGGTAGCCCATAAACTTCCTCTCACGTGACATAAATCCGTCGTTGTAACCTTAAACAGTGCAAGGTCATTGAAGGATTAACTGCCTAAGAGTACGAAGAAGCCACATAGCAGAGAGTCGGCAGTAGATGGGAGAGTTTATCCTTGCTTTACGTTAGCCGACCCTCACGTGACAAGAGCTGCTGTTTTAACCTTAACCAGTACAGGGTCTCTATGGAGATTGGCCGTAAATTTCTTTGAGCCGGCTCAGGGTCTCTAAGCAAGATTAACTGGTAAGAGTTCGGCGAGTCACCTAATAGAGCAACATCAGCTTACAGGCAGGTTTAACCTTGTTTGGCTTAAGAGACGATCAAGAGGGTGTGTAAGCTAAACCCGGTGGGTTGGAAGCCCCCAATTGACCTTTGTTGACGAACTCAACTGTTTGTCTTAAGAGCCGACTGATAGGGTGTGATAAGCTACACCCGGCGGGTGGGAAGCCCCCTGGACGATCATGTTGACGGAGTCAACTATTTGGCTTGAAAGCCGACCGATAGGGTGTGATAAGCTACACCCGGTGATTGGGAAGCCCCCTGGACGATCATGTTGACGGAGTCAACTTTTTTGCATCATCTTGTAAGTCACCATCTTGTAATGAAAAAAAGGGCAGAAGCCTCCAAGTGACTTTATGACAATTCAATGAATCCGGGCACCCGTATTTGAAGTATATCTCGGCGTTCGTCCTCTTGGGCAACTTTTTAATTCTTCCGCCAATAATGTAATAGCCCCAAGGATTGGGTTTTCTCTTGAAAATGACCAAATGTGTCTCGCCATGTCTGTAGCCCCCGAGTCTTAAGTTAACTTGAAAAGGCGGCTTGAGAATCTTCACTGAAGGTTGAGGTTGGTCGTGGCGGGTTATAGATGATCTCGTATGATTTGTTTCAATAATTCGGTCGATGGTTCGTCCCGGCTAGTTGTTGAAGTGAACCAAACTATAATAGCAGTGACTTGTGCACCTGTCCGTTGGGCGGCTCGTATCAACGAGCACTACACCGATATGTGGATGTAGATCAAACTGTGGGTGGCATCTTGCGCGTGTCCATTGGGAGGCTCATATCAACGAGCACTGCACTGATATGTGGATGTAGATCAAACTGTGGGTGGTGTCTTGCGCGCATCTGTTGGGCGGCTCGTACATGCGAGCACCGCACCGATATGTCAATGTAGACTAGACCGCAGGGGTAGCAACTTGAGCGTGTCTATTGGTTGGCTCTTCCAACTGTATATGGCCCCGGCGTGTTGATATAGACGTAGAAGTCAGTCGCAGCGTTGTAAGCCGGTGCGGTTGCGAGAGACGGCCACGTCGTTGTAAGCCGGCGCGGTGGCGAGAGATGGCCACATCATTGTAAGTCAGTGTGGTCGCGGCGTCATAAACCGGTGCAGACGATGGTTCAGCCGTGTCATGCTGATATAGATTGGGCCGCAAGATGGTGGCTCATAAACATCCATTGAGTAGCGCGACACGAAGGAATAATGCCACTTTGAATAATTGTCATGTGTACAAACATTACAGTGCAAAGTTGTCATGGTTTTATCATGGCAGATGTCTGGGTGAACAGACTTGGATTTGAGGCCATCGCTAAGGTGATGGACTCAAAGGAGTTGATTGGGACGAAGGACACGAGTTTACCCAGGTTCGGCCCCTCAAGTCGAGGTAATAGCCTACGTCCTACTTGTGTTTGTATTGCTTGGCGTATCGATTACAAGGGAGCTATTGCTTTACCTAGTTCTCGATATGTAGCGACCCGATCTCAAGGGATCGGAGTCTCTGTGCTTAAGGGTCATCCCTGGATCGGTATGCTGACACACACAGTACTTGAGGATTTACAACAGAGTTCAATCACACATTTATTACATCGAGAATTCTCAAAGAGTATTTATTACAATAATGTGGCCTAAGGCCAAGTAAAACAAAAACATGCGGAAGCAAAAGTGTAACGAGTCCATAACTCCACGAGCAAGCTGAGTGCAGAACAATGACCTATCGCACCTTATTCGTCGTCGGATAAATCTGCAACATGATAAGTTGTAGCCGTGTAGGTCAGTACATGGAATGTACTGGCAAGTCACATCATAAAGTGTATTGAGCCTACATAGTACATGCAATTTGGCTGGTGGAAAGCTCTAAGTTTAGTTTTGCATAAAGCTAGTTTTTCCCTATCAGAATTCATTGCTCTACTTCTACAAATATCATAAGTCTAAGATGATGCCCATCTCAACCATTCCAAAATTTTATACCCAATTGATTAATTAAGAGTGATGAGATCTCCCTACATTTCCACTACTAAAAACTCAAGTTGTCCATGATCGGGGACACGGCTAATCGATTAGATTTTAACTCTGTAGAGGTTGTGCACTTTTCCCCACAAGACACGACCACATCCTTGATCGGAAGATCGAGACATAGTCTTGCGATAGCATTTCCCCTAACCCATGGATAGGCCGGTACACCTACATCATCTACATCCTCTAGCCTATCCTGGAAGAGGTCACACCATCTAATCAACTAAGCCAGAGCCCATATTGGCTTGCGGCTGCACACGGAAGCTTATAGACATGAAAACAAGGTTGATCCCTTTGAGCCTAGGTGGACGGACCACTAGTGTGCACTCCCATGGATTCCCATGAATGCTCCCACTGTACTTTGCCACCTTACAAACCAATTTCCACCTAGTTAGTTCATTAAAGTTGGTCCTAGTTACTACTTTGTCACTCACATCTCAAAGTGATAGCACTCCCCAATCCACGTCTACTTTGGCGAGGCATTGTAACATAACACGGTGGCGACAAAGTTTGCATGGTGCAGACCTACCTCAAATGAACTACTGGGTGATAGTAAATCCAACAAGTATAAACTCCTATCATGCACTCCTACATCAAAGGACTAAGTGCAAAAATAAATCATAGGTAAAAACTGACATGATCAAAATGTAACTTGCCTTCATGCTGGGAGTGAAGTTCTAGCGAATGGTAGTACTTTGCTTTGCACTCCAGACAATCTATAGCAAAGTAAATAAACACACACATAAACATGCATTCATACAATTCAGAGACATGCAACAAAATATTTGTGAAAGCCAAATAAAAATCCAACACAAGTCATTAGCATGAAAATTTTCAAAGTATGACTAGTGTTAAAAAATTCGTGATGTGCACTAGTGTTCCTACAAGGCATCCTAGTAAAATTATGGTGAGCAGAAAATAATGGTGTAGAATATATAGTGGCAAAATGTCATGGCAAAGGATTAAGTTCGTGTAACGTGGTGCAAAAAGAATCACTTCAAACGGGTATACCGTTTGAAAGATATGGCCTAATGAAATTTAAAATCAAATCTGAAATAATTTCAAATTTGGACTTGAAAAAATCTGCAACTATATGTTTTCTGGTTAGGTCTATTCGAGACGAAAATTTAGCCTCTTGTTTCATCTCGTTTCGACCTACGGTTAAAAAGTTAAGGCCGTTTGAAGATTTGAATAAAATCTGGAAAAAAACTGCTATAGAACTTTTTCTAAAACTCTAAAGTGTGGACGTTCGCGACTAGAGCGCGAAGTGAATGGCTCTGATTGGTTGACTATGTTCCCCGCGGCGGCTATGGGGCAAACGTTCGCAAACTAGGTAAATCACCGGTTTGGCTAAACTAAAAAGAACAAACCGACGTTCGGTTTAAATAAACCGCACGGTTTATATTAAAACGCGGTTAACCGCGTACCGGTTCGGTAATTAAAAACCCAATCTAGATCTAACTACCGGTTCGATCTAAAAAACCTATCCTAATCTAACAAAACGAGCGAGACATATAGAGGGCACGAGCGTTGCCGGCAGGGAACTCGGCGACGACGGGGCAGCGGCTCTGGCGATCGCCGGCGCGGGCGAGGTCATCCGGCGGATGCAACTTGATGAGGGCCTCCGGGCGGTGGTGATGGCACCCAACGGTGATGACCGTAGGGAGCGGGGCGAGCTCCTATCTCCGGCAAACTCCGGCGATGACTGTCGGACGGGCGGCGTCTCCAGTGCGTCCTAGGGGCAACGAGGATGTCAGAGAGGTGCGGATTGACATGGGGATCCGATTCTGTGAATAAATAGGGGCAGGATAGGTTCACCGGTGACAAAACCTCTGGCAAACGTACTCGGCTCCGGCAAGATGCGAACGGCGACGGCGTTGGCTGTGAGCGGCGAGAGGAGATGCGGGCTGGCTGAATGGAGAGAGGACATCGAGGGTCTTTTATAGGCACAACGAGGAGGGCTGGGGTCGCGGGATAAGCCTTATCCCTGGAGCTTTGCTCCGGCCGGTGCAGACGCGCTCGTGAGGTCTCATTTGTGCGTCGTGTGCGAGAGGTTGGAGATGACCTGGGTCAGGCCCCACCTGGCTGAGAGAGAGAGAGAGAGAGGAGAGGGATCGTGGGGAGCTCCTGGCGGCGCCAGGAAGGTGCGCTCGCTCCCTTGGGTTCGAGGAGAGCGGCTGGGCCATCACTAGCCAGCTTGCCTGGTGGCTTCGGCCTGGCTGGGCTTCGACCTGGCTGGGCCATGCGTACTTGTGTTTTTTTTGAAAACTCTCTTGTTAGATCTGAGGCAGAAAACAAAATATAGGGTATTATATACCAACACGACCATAAGAATAAGTCCTATAGTGTGAACCTTTCTTTAGAGTCAAAATAATTTTTTTATAAAAAAATTATTTAAAGAAAATCCAAAATGAAACCGAATTTGACTTTCAAATAGTTTGGCACTATTTTCTTCTGACCTTTGGGGTGTCATGTTACCCCCTCTCATACTCTTTTTCAAATTATTTTGTCAGGTAATTGAGTAAACTCCAATGCCAATTGAAAAGAAGTCAAATAAAGAAGATGAAATATATTTGCCACATTCATTTCAATCATAATGCATAGATGATTAGCTAATAATTGTAAAACATTCCAAGTTGAAAATTTGGGGGCGTATCGATTACAAGGGAGCTATTGCTTTACCTAGTTCTCGATAGTCTGATCTCTAAGTCGCCCCGGGTCTCGCCTTTATATAGGAGGTCAAGACCACGGGTCATACAAGTTGTAGCTGACTCTCACTACGTGTCTAAGTCTATCTCTACCTTATCTGGCCTTCCTGACCAAGTTGTCTCCGGGCGGCTTACTCGCCCGGGTCTTCTCCGTCCGGGCCATGCTCCGGCCCATCTACTCAAGCCGCCAAACATCTTGGGCTTAAGTCTTCACAACCCACTCTTGGGTTGGTGTACGGGCCGCTCAGTGTGACCCGGAGCCTCTGGGGAGGGTCTCACCGTGGGGTTATATCCCCAACATTAGGCCTCAGGTTGATTTGAGCTTGCTCACTTCAGCCTCCTTCTTAATCATCGACGAGTCGCCCTGAAAATAATGATCCACCGTGACGTCATGTCAAATCTGACAAAAAGATCCTCTGACGCACGCAATGAATCTTCCCTTATTAAATGGATAGTCCAGGAATCGAGGCATCCTCCTCGGTCACATGACATCCGACGCCTGGATTTTCGCGCCTGTCTCCACCTTTCCCTATTAAATAGGACCGCGAGGGGTGTCTATCGCCTTTCTTCCTGCTCGCTCTTCATCTTCTTCCTTCCAGCGCCGTTGCCCTAGCACACTTCGCTCCGGTGCCACCTCCACGCCGTCGTTGTCGAGGCCGCTGCATCAACCTGTGAGTTCCAAAGTTTCACCCGCGTCTGCCATGCCGTCTCCGGTGAGTTCTTCTTCCCCTAGATCTGTAGCCATTTCGGTAGGGTTTCCATGGAGTTCTTCCACCACTTTCAAATACGAGGTTCTCTCCCAATGCCGGCCAAGCCTTGAGCCATAAGAACTTAATGATATCTTGTCCCTAATGCGGCGTTCCGTAGGAGACCGATAGTAGCACTGTGAAGATTTGTAATGGCTCCGCCTGCCGTTTTTCGAACTTTTGCTGTTTCGTCAGTTCATCTCTAGATTTGAAATAAAACCATTTCCTTCTGTTTTCTAGATCCGTAATCTCAGGGATACCTTATGAAACCTGTTTTTCATACTTAGCCAAATTTTGCTTTGTCTTCTCATAACCTTGACCGGCCATGTAGTTCCGGATCTCACTAGCCGAATCCTGGCGGCTCAACCTTAAGGTCTTAAGCTTTTAACCGCCCGTAGACATTTGCCATTCCTTGACTCGCAGTATATTGTTACCTTGCGCAGTTTTAAACCGCCGCCATGTCTCGCGCCTCCAATTCATGCAATTGGGTCGACTCTTGCATCACCGAAGAGTTCCTGATGGATTTTGTGCATGCGGGCACCCTTCCCGCCAAGAATGTCATCCATTGGCGGGTTCCGGGCAATGAACTGAAACCCGTTCCTCAGGAGGGCAAAGTAGTGGTATTTTCAGATCACATCGAACGTGGGTTCGTACCCTCCGACTCAAAATTCTTCTGGGATGTTCTTCACTTCTATAAGCTGCACCCTCAAGACCTTGCCCCCAACTCTATCTCCAACATCGGTAACTTCCAAGTACTCAGCAAAGTCTATTTGCAAGCTGAACCGTCTTTGGGTCTCTTCCGAGAGTTCTTCTACGCAAACCGCCAGACCGAAGTGAAGGCCGACCCAAGCTTAGAGCTCGGTGGGATTTCAATTCAGAGGTGCTGGGACATAACTTTTCCAGCTATTCAGATGCTGAGTCACCCAAAAGATTGGAATAAGACTTGGTTTTATTGTAAGGATACTTCCCCAGAGGGTGAGCGTCCGCTGCCGGCTTACCGCTCATCCCGGCTCAAGATGACCTCCGAGCTTCCTCGCCAGCTATCAACTGCCGAACGGGCGAAGCACGAGCCGGCTCATGCCAAGATTAAGGCCCTCGTGGCCAATGGGTTGACGGGGTTGGACTTGATCCAATGCTGGATCTCTTGGAGGATTATGCCCTTGAGCCAGAGAAATTGCCTTATGTGCGAATATCCGGGTCAGTACGATGATTCCCTCTGCTTCAACCGGATGACGCTAACAGAAGATGATATTACAACTGTCATCTGAAGTCTTGTCCACGAGACTTCAGGAGCTTGCAGCGCCATTGGGCTGGCACCTTTCTGTGTCATTAACCCGGCCCCAGAAGTAAGGAGACTCTCCATAGTCTCTCTTTTTATTTAGCTATGTCTTGGCAATTCCTCACTACTTGCCGGCTTATCTTTTCAGGCCGACTCCGACGTTTGGAAGAAGAAATACGTTCCTCCTCTTAAGAAAACCAAGAAGAAGGCCGCCGCCAAGAAGACGAAGAAGACCACTCCTCAATAAGAATGGTTTGAACCACCGGAATCAGACGGATCAGAGGTATAATTTGACTACTTTTTGCCACCTTGTTATTCACCTTACTGATAACAGCCATTCACAGGATGAAGTAGAGACGAGCCGTACCAACGCCCCTGAGGTAACTTATGTTTCGTTCGACTCAGAATATTTTGTACCCCAGAAGATACGGCGGGTCATTCGAAAAGTTCCCCTTTCTCATCCTCTTGCTTATTTGGATCCCCAATTTCTTTTGAAAAAGCAACAGCAAGCCGACCGACATCGAACCTTGAGCGCCGGCTCTACCGATCTCATGTCCGGGTTACCTAACTCCCCGGCTCAAAAGAAGCGCCCCGCAGAGGTATGTATTCCTTCTCTGCTTGATTTTACTAGCTCTTCCTTTGTAATTCCAACATTACCTTATATTATCTGAACTATCTTTAAGGGGTCTTCACGTTCGTCTGGCGACTCTACAGCCACCGCTCTGCCGCCTCCAAAACTTAATCCGTTGTATGTGTTTTTCAAACCTTACGTCCAACTCTTTGGCGGTTGTGAACTTCGGGCTCTAATTTTTATGCTTTTCCAAGGCTCAAGCCAAGCGAAGGAAGACCAACAAGTCCTCCCCTGGCCCCACTGCTCAAGAATCGGAGCCTGCCCAGCCGGATGCAAATCCCTTAGCTACTTCTGCAGAGCCGGCGGCGGATGATACCATTCTAGAGAATCCGCAGAAGGACCATTCCAAGCCGCCGAGCCCTGCCAAAGCTCCTGATGACACCATTGCTCCGGACGTCGTGATTACTGGTGCGGGTTTTCACTCTCCTCCTCACGTGTTGACAAAGCATAGTGAGACGGCTGAAGCTTCTAGGAAGCTGGAGTTTGAGCTCCCAGCCCTCGAGAAAATGACAGCTGATGAACTTCATGTTGGCTATATGAGCCGGCTATCTGCAAGCCAGGATCCGGAGCTCAAACTTGTCAACTTAATGAAGAGGAAATATGAGGTATTCTTTTTCCTCCTTATGCCCTGACTCAGCCCCCAAGAGCCTGGTTAACATTGGCCGATGATAATCCGGTTCTTCCATCTTGGTAGAAATAGAAACATTTAGCACGTAGGTCTCAACTTACTTAGAGGTAACCTCAAATCATCATTGTTAGCCCCCAAGGGTCGGCTCAAAGTTGATAACATTGAACCGGAGCTTTATAGAAGATAGATAATAGATCCAATTGTAGCCCCCAAGGGCCGGCTCAATCTTTTCCAAAGTTGAGTCGGAACTTTATTTGAGAATGGGTAATAGAATCAATTGTAGACCCCAAGGGCCGTCTCAATCTTGTTGAAGTTGAATCGGGACTTTCATTCTTAACAGCCTGAAAAGCCATTATGTAGCCTCCAAGTTCTGGGTTAACTTGATAAAGATGATCCAGAACTGTCTTGAAAATAGACAATAGCCCCCAAGTGTCATGCATATTGCTTGCAATCTGTTTGAGACTTGCTGCATCTTTGAAATTTTCCCCCTGTTGGCTTATTCCATGCTTTGATATGTCACAGGAAGCTTTAAACGAAGCCGGGTCAGAAGTGGCCGACTTAAAAAACAATCTAGCCACGCAGCAAGCCGCCTGGAGTGAAGCTGATGAGAAATGTCGGCTCCTTGCTGAAGAATTGACCAAACTCAAGGCCGACTTTGCAAACTTCAAGGAATCCTCTAAGACCGAACAAGCCACCTTGACTAAACGGGCGGATGACGCTGATCAGCGACTCATGATCGCGTCTGATGAGCTACGGTCCTTGAAGAGCCACATCACGAAGATGACAGCCGCCATCTTTGGTAAGTTTGTAATAACTTGACTCAATTTGTATATTGTACTTGTGCTGTCGACTCGTAACGAGGCATCCATCTTATGCAGGTCCTAGGAGCCGCCAACTTGCCTCCGACAACTTGCTGCCTCTGAAGGCCATATATACTTTGACAGAACAACTCTACTATGATGCTGTGTGTACAATCAAAGCTGTACAGCACAAGGATGCTATCCCTTCAACTCTCAAAGGGGTCTTAGAGCTTCTGTCCACACTGCCAAAGCAAATTCTAGAGTTGAAAAGATCAGCCGCCCGTTAGGGGGTGATCGCAGCTATAAGCCGAGCACTGGCTTTTGCCCCCCGAGTTAACTCCGGCTGATATGATGGACGGGTTTCCCTCTAAAAAGGATGATGGCTCTGAATTTACGGACGCTGATTATGCCCGGTGTGTGAAGGATTCCAAAGTCCTGTCCTCCATCTTAGCAGAAGAGGTCAATCTGGCGACTTACCAGAAGGCTTACAATGCAGATCAGAAAAGGATCCGTGGCCCTCTCTTTGAGTGCAAGGATCTGACACCCATCCATAGTAAGAACCTTTTCACCTCTGAACTTGACTCGTCCCCCTACTTTGAAGAAGGAACGTTTGCAGCTTTAACCAACTACAACTGGGACTTGGAAAATCTCCAGACCGAGGCAGCCGAAGACCCAGAGCAGAGTGACCCGCCAGCCAGCTGATCACATTGTAGACACCTGTTGATAGCCGAATCTTTGTGACCCGCCATGAGCGGTGTAGAAATCTTAATATATTTTTGGGCTCCACCGAGAGCATATGTAATAGAGTGGCAGTAACTTTTGCCTTTCTTTGAATTGTGCCATCACGCACATATGAAAAGTCTGTCTTAACATATATATGCCATCTTCCTTGTGCTTCTCATTGTATGCCTTATCGGCTTTTTGCAGCTTAATTTCCTGCAAGAATAGATGTATCTTTATACCATTAGGAGGGCGGCTTAAGAGCATAACCCGAAGATGCTGTGTCTTCCTAACGTGTTGACGGGGTCAACTCCTTGGCTAAAAAGCCGGCCGATAGGGTTTGATAATTTACACCCGCAGGGCAGGAAGCCCCTGGAGGGCTATGTTGACTTGTCAACATTTTTGGCGTAAGAGCCGGTTGTTAGACTTAGATAAGCTACACCCAAAGGTGGGAAGCCCCCTTCAACAACCAAAGTTGACTTGTCAACTTTTTTGGCATAAGAGCCGGCTGTTAGGGTTAGATAAGCTACACCCAAAGGTGGGAAGCCCCCTTCGACAACGATGTTGATTTGTCAACATCCTTTGGCTTGAAAGCTGGTTGTTCGGGATAGATAAGATACATCCGGAGGTGGGAAGCCCCTTCAACAACCAAAGTTGACTTGTCAACTTTTTTTGGCATAAGAGCCGGCTGTTAGGGTTAGATAAGCTACACCCGAAGGTGGGAAGCCCCCTTCGACAACAATTGTTGACTTGTCAACATTTTTTGGCTGAAAGCCGGTTGTTAGGGTTAGATAAGCTACACCCGAAGGTGGGAAGACCCCTTCGACAACCATAGTTGACTTATCAACTTTTTGGCATAAGAGCCAGCTGTTAGGGTTAGATAAGCTACACCCGAAGGTGGGAAGCCCCCTTCGACAGCCAATGTTGACTTGTCAACATTTTTTTGGCTTGAAAGCCGGTTGATAGGGTTAGGTAAGCTACACCCGGAGGTGGGAAGCCCCTTTCGACAACCAAAGTTGACTTGTCAACTTTTTTGGCATAAGAGCTGGCTATTAGGGTTAGATAAGCTACACCCGAAGGTGGGAAGCATCCTTCGACAGCCAATGTTGACTTGTCAACATTTTTTGGCTTGAAAGCTGGTTGTTAGGGTTAGATAAGCTACACCCAGAGGTGGGAAGCCCCCTTCGACAACCAAAGTGTTGGATTTTCCTTGCATGAATGAAGATATGTGAAACGGCAGAGGCCTCGGTTTGCAAGGATGCTACTTTATTCATATATAAATATGATATGTACAATGATAGTGTACAATGTTGATTATCAACAACTCAGGTGTAGTAAGGCCGTAGATGCGCTATGTTCCACGGCCGGCGGGTCTCCTGACCCGAAGTATCTGAGTCGTCCTGGATGTCAATGAGATAATACGACCCATTGTTGATATTTCTGCTGACCACGAAAGGTCCTTGCAATGGAGGAGATAACTTATGCATATTTGTCTGGTCTTGAATCAGCCGCAACACTAAGTCGCCCTCTTGAAAAGTCCGGGTCTTGACCCTGCGGCTATGATAGCGGCACAGGTCTTGCTGATAGATCGCCGAATGGGCAGCCGCCAGCTCTCATTCCTCCTCCAAAGCATCCAACGTGTCTTGCCGTGCCATCTCATTGTCCGTATCAACGTAAGCTGCCACTCGTGGCGAGTCATGCCGGATGTCACTTGGTAACACGACCTCTGCACCGTAAACCATGAAGAAAGGTGTATACCCCATGGATCTGTTGGGGGTAGTTCTGATGCTCCAAAAGACGGACAGAAACTCTTCCACCCAACAACCCGGCGTCCGCTGTAAAGGAACCATAAGCCGTGGCTTCATACCTCTCAAGATTACTTGATTAGCTCACTCTGCCTGATCGTTGGACTGTGGATGAGCACCCGCCGAAACATCAAGTCGGATATGCTCCAGGTCGCAGAACTTTTTCATAGCCCCCTTGGATAAGTTTGTGCCATTGTTCGTGATGATGCTGTGAGGGTAACCAAAATGGCAGATCAGCTTTTTAATAAACTGAACCGCCGTAGCCGCGTCACACTTACTGACCGGCTCAACCTCTACACACTTGGTGAACTTATCAACCGCCACTAAGAGGTGGGTTTTCTTATCCTTGGATCTCTTAAAAGGCCCGACCATATCAAGCCCCTAGACTGCAAACGGCCAAGTAATTGGTATCATGCACAATTCTTGAGCCAAAACATGAGCACGCCGACCGAATTTTTGATAGCCGTCACACTTGCGGACCAGATCCTCTGCATCCTTGTGAGCCGTCAACCAGAAGAAACCATGCCGGAAGGCCTTGTCCACTAGAGATTTTGAGCTGGCACGGTGTCCACAATCTTCAGCGTGAATTTCATTCAAGATTTCCTTACCCTCCTCTCGTGAGACACAACGTTGAAACACCCCGGTAACGCTGCACTTGTGCAACTCACCATTAACTATTGTCATGGACTTAGACCGCCGGGTGATCTGTCTGGCCAGATTTTCATCATCAGGTAACTCGCCCCGAGTCAAATATGTCAAGTAGGGCACAGTCCAATCCGGAATAGCATGTAGAGTAGACACCAATTACCCCTCCGGGTCAGGAACAACCAAATATTCCTCTGAAGGTAACTTGACAGTCGGGTGATGTAAGACGTCCAGAAAGATATTGGGCGGCACCGGCTTTCGCTCAAAGCCTAACCTTGACAAGGCATCAACCGCCTCATTCCTGCGACGATCAATGTGATCCACCTGATAACCTTTCAAGTGACCAGCAATGACATCCACCGCCTGACGATAAGCCACCATCCGCGGGTCCTTGGAGTCCCAAGTGCCTGAAACTTGCTGAGCCACAAGATCTGAGTCGCCAAAACACCTTACCCGGCTTAAATTCATCTCTTTAGCTACTCTAAGGCCATGAAGCAAGGCTTCATATTCAGCCGCATTATTGGTGCAAGGGAACATCAGCCAAAGCACATAACTGAATTTATCACCTTTGGGAGACGTTAGAACAACTCCTGCCCCTGATCCTCCCAGCTGCTTAGATCCATCAAAGTGTATAGTCTAGTACGTGTTATCCGGCTTTTCTTCGAGCGCTTGACACTCTGTCCAATCGTTTATGAAATCCACAAGGGCTTGAGACTTGACAGCCGTACGAGGCACGTATTTCAGATTGAGAGGTCCCAGCTCCAATGCCCACTTAGTAATCCTACCAGTGGCTTCTCTGTTTTGAATTATGTCCCCCAACGGAGCAGAGCTGACCACGGTGATCTGGTGCCTTAAGAAATAATGCTTTAACTTGCGATTGGCCATGAACACCCCATATACTAGCTTCTGCCAATGTGGATATCTCTGTTTTGACTCTTTCAGGACCTCACTGATATAATATACCAGCCTCTGAACCGGATACTCCTTCTCTGCTTCCTTGCGTTCAACCACAATTGCAGCGCTGACAGCCCGGTTGTTAGCCGCCACGTATAGGAGCAATGACTCTTTCTCAACCAGAGCAGCTAAGACCGGCGGCTCAATGAGCTGCTTCTTGACCACCTCGAACGCTTCACCCGCCGCCGTACTCCAGACAAAATTGTTTGTCTTTTTCATCATCGGATATAGAGGGATAGCTTTCTCACCAAGGCGGCTTATGAACCAGCTCAACACGGCAATCCGCCCTGCCAGGCGTTGGACATCATTGATACAAGTCGGCTCAGCCAGGGAGGTGATAGCCTTGATCTTATCCGGGTTAGCTTCAATGCCATGCTCAACCAGAAAACCCAAGAGCTTGCCAGCCGGAACACCAAAGACACACTTTGCCGGGTTAAGCACCATCTTATAGATCTGAAGATTGTCAAAGGTTTCCCTTAGGTCGTCAAGCAGGGTCTCCTTCTTCCTTGATTTGATCACAATATCATCCAAATAAGCATGAACGTTGCGCCCGATCTGACTGTGAAGGAAATTCTGCACACAGCACTGATAAGTCACCTGGGCACTCTTGAGCCCAAAGGGCATAGACACATAACAGAAGGCTCCAAAAGGCATGATGAAAGTCGTCTTCTCTTGATCCTTAACTTCCATCTTGATCTGATGGTATCCCGAATAAGCATCCAGGAAGCATAAGCTTTCACAACCCGCCATAGCATCAATGATCTGATCAATACGAGGGAGAGCAAAAGGATCAACCAGACAAGCTTTGCTAAGATCCGTATAGTCTATACACATACACCATGTGCCGTTCTTCTTGAGCATGAGCACTGGGTTAGCAAGCCACTCCGGGTGAAAGACCTCGCTGATGAAACCCGCCGCTAAGAGCCGGGCGACCTCTTCCCCAATGGCCTTGCGTCTCTCCTCATTGAACAACCATAAAAACTGCGTGACTGTTTTTAAACTTAGGATCCACATTAAGATTATACTCAGCGAACTCTCTCGGTACACCCAACATGTAAGAAGGTTTCCATGCAAAGATGTCCCGATTCTCACGGATGAATTCGATGAGCGCGCTTTCCTATTTGGGATCCATGTTGGCCCCAATGATGAACTGTTTGGATGAGTCGCCCAGAGTGAAATCTACTGCCTTGTTATCATCCGCCGAAAATTTGAGGGGCGGCTCAACCTAGTCGTAGGCTTTTTCAGCGGGGTCATATCCTCCGGGTCGACATTCTCCTCATAAAACTTAAGCTCCGCCTTAGCACAACTTGATTCCGCATAAGCCACGTCTCCTTCCTCGCACTCAATAGCCGTATTCCAATCACCATGAACGGTAATCGTACCTTTTAACCCTGGCATCTTGAGATGTAAGTAGACATAACAGGGCCTAGCCATGAATTTAGCATAAGCCGGTCGCCCAAACAACGCATGATAAGGGCTCTTGATCTTGATGTCTTCAAACCATAAGGACTCCACCCTGTAGTTGTATTCGTTACCAAAGGCGACTTCCAAAGAAATCCTGCCCACCGGATAAGCCGACTTGCTCGACACCATGCCATGAAAAACGGTTGATGAGGGCTTAAGGTCTTTATCAAGCAGCTTCATCCGCCGCAAGGTATCATAATATAGGATGTTGATGCTACTACCACCATCCATAAGTACCTTATTCACCATATATCCTCCCACTTGGGGGGCAACTACCAAGGCCAGCCGCCCCGGGTCATCAACACGCGGTGGGTGATCCTCCCGGCTCCACATTATGTCATACTCAGACCACTTCAAGTATTGCGGTAGAGCCGGCGCAACTGCATTAACCGCTCGCTTATGCAATTTTTGGTCCCGCTTGTTAAGGGCCAGTTCTTTTCCATCTTATTGTCAAAATAAGCTAGAAGCCCAAAAGAACTCGTTTTTGATAAGCTAGCTTAGCTTATTTTCACCGGAGTCCCGTTTGCAATGGAAAAAAGCTGGGGGGTGAGCAGCTTCGCGCACAAGCTCACTTAGAATCGAGCCCAACCCCTCGTCCCTGCACCAATCCCAACCCCTCGTCCCACCATCGAGTCCAACCCCTCGTCCGACCACCGAGCCCAACTTTTCACTAATCATACCATATATAAGCTGAAAAAAGGCACCGAAAAGAACTGGCTAGCTTATTATCTGGAGCTTATTTTCACAGGAGCTTATTTCCACAGGAGGGCTCAACAGAACTGGCCCTAAGGCTGGTTGTGAAAACATGATACTGGCCCGAACTGAGCTGCTTTGGATTACTCTGATACCCACACTGGTTATGCTGCTGCTGATTGTTGTTACCAGAGTTCTGAGGATGACCTCCTTGATTGCCCTGACCATGATGACGGGATCTTGAGCCGCCGGATCCAAATCCGGCTCCTGACCCACCTGATCCTGAGCCGCCGGGAGGGCCACCGCCATGGTTGTTGTGTTGCTGCATGTTGTAATTCTTGAACTTCTACATGATATGGCAATCATCCCATGTGTGCGTTGAAGGCTTATCGGGTCGGCTGTGTTTCGGACAGGGTTTTTGAGCATTTCCTCCAAATTGAAAGGAGTCCTGGTTCTATTGAAAGGCGGCCTGAACTTCCCATTTCCCTTAGGATGATTCTGGCCGGTGCTTGCATTGACCACCAGTTCTGACCCGCCGTCCGGGTTTTTCCGCTTACTCTGGTTACCATTGTTCGCCGCACCCTTGCCCGGGTTGTTCCTCTTACCTTGGCCGGTCTTCTCCTCATTAGAGCCTGGATCCTTCGTGTTATCTGAGTCAGCATATTTTGTGAGAGCCGCCATGAGTTCTCCCATGTCCTAACACGTACGCTTGAGCCGGCCGAGCTTCTGCTTCAGAGGGACGAAGTGATAGTTCTTTTCTAGGATCAGTACCGCTTGGGCCGTCATGATATGTTTAGATGAGTGGATGATGGTCGATACCTGTCGGACCCAATGATGAGCCGACTCATTCTCCTGCTGGACACAATGATCAAGATCCACAATAATCATAGGCTGCTTGCAAGTCCCTTTAAAGTTTTTGATGAACCTTGCCCTCAGCTCAGCCCACGAATTGATGGTATTGGGTGGCAAACCCTTTAACCACATGCGAGCCGGACCTTCAAGCATCATGATGAAGTACTTTGCACACACCGCCTCACTGACATCCAACATCTCCATAGCAAGCTCATAACTCTCGATCGAGGCCTCCGGAGGTAGGTTAGCAGTGTAATTTGGGACCTTGTGAGGTCCTTTAAAATCCTTCGGCAACGGTTCACTCCGCAGAGCCGGTGCTAAACACGACACTCCCACGGCCCTAGTGGTCACTCCCACTCCTACTGATACAGAGGGTGCGGGATCTTGGTGAGCCGCCGTTGCCGAAGCTGCCGCCTCTTGCTGGTTTCTCGCTTGGTTTATGAGGGCTTGCGCATCTAGAGCCGGATGATCATCCCGTGGAGGCCCTCTGTGCCGATTGCTGCTGGAGACCGCCGGCGATTCATAGCACCGGCTAAAGCTACGACTGGGGAGGGGGGTTGAATGAATGCGACTCCGGCTGTAAGCATATTTCTCCTGTTGGGCCATCGCCGTCTAAAGGTATCCAATGGCGTTCCGTACCTCTTCCGGAAAAGGCGCTTCATCCGGAATAGGGATTGTTTCAAGCCAGGTGGCCGCTGCCACCATGTTCTCTGCTGGGTTGGAATAATGACCCACCGGTGTTGGGAAGATCCCGGGTGAGGCCTGGTTTCATTGGGCCAGGTTAAGCTGCTGTCGAGCCGCCGGCTGGCTTCCAGGTGCATCCGCTGCCCGTTCCGTACCTGGCGTATTGAAGAGATTCCTAGCCTCATAATGTTTTGGCAAGCGGGATTGATGTCTCATCCGATGCACCACAACCGCCGATTGCTGTTCCAGCCCAAGGCAAAAAGCATCCGTCTTAATACATTCTGCCTCTTCCTCCATCTGGACTTTTAGCTCAGCCATCCTCTGTTCCTCCTCCGCCATCCGGTCCTTGAGCCTCACAATCTCTAAATTTAGAGCAGCTTGGTTATCTGGCGTAACTTCAGTGGCCATCAGGGCCGCGAGCTCGTTCGTCAGATCCAGAAGAACTTGAGCCGGTGGCGGCGGCTCAGCCATCAAGGTTGCCGCTCCGGCGGCTGTGCTGCTCATACCTGGGGCTGATCCCGCCATGAATACATCCGCATGAACCAGCGGCCCGAAACTATCCAGCTCAGAGTGCTCCGACTCAGGGTAAGGCTCGTCGTAGCCCCCGAGGCCACCGTTGTGAAGCTGGTAGATCGACTCTGTTTCCCCGCTCGAAGATTCATCCTCTAAACAGAAAAGAGTCTCCTGTGATGCAGAAGTTTCAAGATCCATACCTTGAGTGAAGCCCACAAAGACGTGCTTCCGGCCCGGGTTAACACGGGCGGGTCGCACATCACGGGCGGGTTGCGCACGCCGAGCCGGCTCGACGATGCTGGTGCAGATGTCCGGCCCGGGTGTAGATCCGCCGATCCTGCCGATGAAGACCTGGATCCCGCCGAAGGGAATCCAGAATCCGTATTTGATAGAGCCGGCATCCGAGCCCTAGCCGGCGTCGTCGATGTAGAGCCGGCCGCGGCGACTTTTGCTCATCCTTTCGACCACGTATCCCTCGAGCCCTAGGAGAGAACCCTTTGAGAACTCAACACAACCGAGCGCTTGCCCCACGGTGGGCGCCAACTGTCGTGGTTTTATCATGTCAGATGTCCGGGTGAACGGACTTGGATTCGAGGCCATCGCTAAGGTGATGGACTCAAAGGGGTTGATTGGGACAAAGGACATGAGTTTACCCAGGTTCGGCCCCTCAAGTCGAGGTAATAGCCTACGTCCTGCTTGTGTTTGTATTGCTTAGCGTATCGATTACAAGGGAGCTATTGCTTTACCTAGTTCTCAATAGTCTGATCTCTAAGTCGCCCCAGGTCTCGCCTTTATATAGGAGGTCAAGACCACGGGTCATACAAGTTGTAGCAAACTCTCACTACGTGTCTGAGTCTATCTCTACCTTATCTTGCCTTCCTGACCAAATTGTCTCCGGGTGGCTTACTCGCCCGGGTCTTCTCCGTTCGGGCCACGCTCCGGCCCATCTACTCAAGCCGCCAAACGTCTTGGGCTTAAGTCTTCACAGCCCACTCTTGGGTTGGTGTACGAGCCGCCCAGTGTGACCTGGAGCCTCTGGGGCGGGTCTCATCGTGGGGTTATATCCCCAACATTAGGCCTCAGGTTGATTTGAGCTTGCTCACTTTAGCCTCCTTCTTAATCATCGGCGAGTCGCCTTGAAAATAATGATCTGCCGTGACGTCATGTCAAATCCGACAAAAAGATCCTCTGACGCATGCAATGAATCTTCCCTTATTAAATGGATAGTCCAGGAAGCGAGGCGTCCGCCTCGCTCAAATGACATCCGACGCCTGGATTTTCGCGCTTGTCTCCACCTTTTCCTATTAAATAGGACCGCAAGGGGTGGCTATCACCTTTCTTCCCGCTCGCTCTTCATCTTCTTCCTTCCAGCGCCGCCGCCCTAGCACACTTCGTTCTGGTGCCGCCTCCACGCCCTCGTCGTCGAGGCCGCTACATCAACCTGTGCGTTCTAGAGTTTTTCCTGCGTCCGCCGCGCCGTCTCTGGTGAGTTCTTCTTCCCATAGATCCGTAGCCATTTCGGTAGGGTTTCCATGGAGTTCTTCCGCCGCTTTCAAATACGAGCTGCTCTCCCAATGCCGGCCAAGCCTTGGTCCATAAGAACATGACGATATCTTGTCCCCAATGTGGCGTTCCGCAGGAGACCGATAGTAGCATTGCGTAGATTTGTAACGGCTCCGCCTGCCATTTTTTGAACTTTTGTTGTTTCGTCAGTTCGTCTCTAGGTTTGAAATAAAACCATTTCCTTCTGTTTTCTAGATCCGTAATCTCAGGGATACCTTATGAAATCTGTTTTCCGTACCTAGCCAAATTTTGCTTTTTCTTCTCATAACCTTTGAGACGCCGGCGCGCGGCGGCAGCGCTACCACGACGAAGGCAGGGCATAACTCAGAGGCACCGGCCCGTCAGTGCAGCTGCTGAAGGGAGCCGGTGAGGTGAGTCTGCTGCGTCCGGCATGAATACGGGTTGCAAACGCAGTGGAAGCCGGCGACACGGGGGCGGGCGTGGGAGCAGCGGAGGCTAGTTGGAGGCTCGTGGCTGCAGCGGCTGGAGGAGGCCGGTAAGAGGAGGGTGAGAAGGCGATGCAACTAGGGTCGATGCGGGCAGATCGAAGCCACATCGTCGGGGCGGATTGAAAACACGATGGTGGTGGCGTCTTCGGAGGTAGCAGCGGCTTCATTAGGCCCCTGGACCAGCGACCCCCATCCAGGGTCAGACTGGCGTGGGCGGCTTTGGTAGGCGTCAGCTGATTCGCAAGCACGGCGTCTTGACGTGAAGGCACAACGCAGCATCTCGTGGCACGTGCAGACGGCACAGAACCAGCTGGAGGCGAGGCAGGGTTGCGGGGCGCATTATCCATCTCTCGCGAGGTGGCGAGGTGGCTCAGCGAGTGGACTCGTGACGATGGTAGGAAAAGCCGCGGTCGAAGGCGATTCAGGTCCAGCACGTGCAACACGGCGGGTCATGGTTTCAGATGTGAAGCGCAGTTGTGACCGGCGATCGTCGCAGAGCCCGGTGGGAGCGGGGCAGCGAGTGGACATGGAGGTGACGGCTCGATGGTGAGGCGGCCGGTTGGGGCGGAGCAGCTAGGCAAGGTGCGACAGTGGCGAGGCGGCCAGTGGCCCAACACGGTGGCGGTTTCAGAGATGACACAAGGTGGAGCGAGAAAGCCCGCAATAAAAAACCAAACCGGCGACGACGACTTTAGCGAAGCGGCAGTTGGCTTGTTGACGAGGACGGTGTTTTGCGCAATGCGGTGATGACTGAGCAGGTGCGGGACAAAGCAACAACGGTGGCTCGGGCTGCAGCGGGGCACCAGCGGCGGCTCACGAGGTTTAGAGGCCGCGAAGACTTGCGTGAGCATGGAAGGGCGAGAGAATCCGACCCGAAATTAGACTCGAAGTTGAAGATTGTAGCGGCTGAGCAGGGTCAACGCGGAGGTAAGGTGTAGGCGGAGGCCGAGCCAGCGTGGGCGACTTGAGGCGGAGCGGTGGCTCAAGGAGGCAAGAGTGGCGACGAGTGGAGGCGACTCGTGGAGGCGGCGCAAGGTGGCTCACGGCTAGCTTTGACCCGGCGGAGAGTAGCAGCGATGGCTACCCGGCGGAGACCAGAGCCGCCCGTCCACGGAGACCGAGTTCGTGACTAAATCTACCTCCGGGTCATGGGGGATCTCTGGACCCAATTGTTTTTACCTGTCTCCAAGGAGATGACCGGGGATTTGACCGCCGTGGTGCAACAAAAGGTCTGTGTGTGCCTGGATGTACCGTACGGATTGGAGTCGATCTGCACCACTTTGTATGAATTGATTTCGGAGGCAGAAAACTTGTTCGTGTTGATGACTTGCCGTAGCGCTCCTGACGCAACCCTAACTCTCTCGATCAGAGTCGCCCGCAGTAGTAGAATTGTTGGGAGCGATGGGCGCCATCTTCATCCAGAAAATTGCAAACTTCTCGATCCCTGACGGAGATCCCTCCAAGAGCTTTAACACCACTATGCGGTGCCCCACGGTGGGCGCCAACTTTAGTAGATTTGTCACGGCAGATGTCTGGTTGAACGGACTTAGGTTCAGGGCAGAAACACAACTATGTGGCGGCTTGAAGGGGTTGATCGGAATCGAGAGACGCATAGTTTACCCAGGTTCGGCCCCCTCCTATGGAGGTAAAAGCCTACGTCCTGCTTGTCTGGTATTGATGATGAAGGAGATCTCTCGGTTACAAGGGTGATTTTTTGCTACCTCTAATCACGAGAGTCTCTAATCTCTTGTCTGTCTAGATCTGTCTAAAAACTTGACCCTCTCGAGGTGACCCGCCCCTCCTTATATAACCTGAAGGGGCGGTTTACATGTAGAGTCTAAGTCAGATTGAGACAACCTATTATGACTTCCCATCGTGGGCTTCTCTTCATGGGCTTCTGAGTCACCGGGCGCTTACGTCGGGCGGCTTAGAACCGGAGACTCATCTTTAGGGACTCATCTTCAGGGACTTACAAACGGAGAGTCATCTTCAGGGACTTACAACCGGAGAGTCATCCAAGAACTCACAACCCGAGAGTCATCCAGGGACTTACAACCAGAGAGTCATCTAGGGACTTACAACCAGAGAGTCATCGATGGTCTCACAACCAGAGAGTCATCCAGGGACTCACAACCGGATAGTCATCCAGGGACTCACAACCGGGTCATAACTATCACCGGGTTATAACTGTCTCCTGGGTCATACTGCGGGGTATATCCCCGACAGTAACGCTTCTTGGAGCGGTAGTACCACTCTGTGTGGGCTATGAGGATAACGATTGGATTTTTCCCCACCTATAAAAGGGGGTATTCTTCCCCAATGGACCTTATCCTTTGAGATCGCGTTTGCCCCCCATTGTTGACCCTCTTTGAGATTGCTATCTCTCAATCCCTCCAATGATTCTTGCTCCTTTTTGAGGGAAAAGAGAGAGGAGATCTAGATCCACATTTCCACCAATCACTTTCTCCTCTATATGAGGGGAACCCCTTGGATCTAGATCTTGGAGTTCTTAGTGTTCTTCTTTGTTCTTCCTGTCACTTTCCTCCATAGCTTTAGTTGTTGTGGTGGGATTTGGGAGAGAAGTACTTGGGCACTCTGTGTGCCCTTGCCATTGCATTTGGTGCATAGGTTTGAGTTCTCCACGGTGATACGTGGAAGTGAAGTTTGAGAAGCTTATTACTCATCGGTGTTTGTGCACCCTAGAGCTTGTTCCTCTTGGGTTCCTTGGCACCCTAGACAGCTTGTGTTGTATCGGAGCTCTATCATTGTGGTGCAAAGCTCCGGGAAAGTGCCAGGGTCTCCAATTAGGTTGTGAAGATTGCCCCGAGCATTTGAGGTCACCTCAGAGTCACAGTCCGTAGTGGTGAAGCTTCATGGTGTCGTTGGGAGCCTCCAATTAAGTTGTGGAGATTGCCCCAACCTAGTTTGTATGGGTTCGGTGACCGCCTTCAAGGGTCCCTTAATGGAATCATGACATCTTGCATTGTGCGAGGGCGTGAGGAGATTACGATGGCCTTAGTGGCGTCTTGGGGAGCAATGTGCCTCCACACCGCTCTTTGTTATATATCTTGCTATCACTTAGTTGTATATCTTGCTTAGCATAAGTTGTTGGCGCACATAGGTGAGACTAGTTGTTTTAGGTTTTGTGCTTGACTAATTAAACGATAGTTTTATTCCGCATTTGTTCAAGCCAAAACCATAATTATTTTGAAGCGCCTATTCACCCCCCTCTAGGCGACATCCACGTACTTTCAATTCGTATCAGAGCTAGGTCTCTCATTATTAGGTTTAGCAACCTAGAGAGTAAGGATGTTGTCGGGGATATACCCCACGGTATGACCCGTCCTGGCGACCCACAAGAGACCCGGTCAAAGACATGACATTTTATTAATGACCCGGTAGGCGGGTTGCCGGACGACCAGGCCCAAGACTCGGCGTGTAATCCGGCGCCAGGCGGCTCACAAGAGAAGGCCCAAAGGAGAGAGGATTCCCTTACTAGAGAAACAAGACCCGGAATAGGATTCTAGAGAGACTAGTCCTAATCCTACTCCTAGTAGGACTTATTTGTAAACCTACCCTCTCCACCTATATAAGGAGGGCTAGAGCACCCCTAGAAAGACAGATTCACAAGTCCACAAGTTTAGAGAACAAAAGATATTAGAGATAGACAGATTAGAGGCTCTCGTGATTCGAGGTAGCAAACAACACCCTTGTAAGCAAGAGATCTTCTTCATCATCAATTCCAGACAAGCAGGACGTAGGCTATTACCTCCATCAGAGGGGCCGAACCTGAGTAAACTCCGTGTCTCTCGATTCCGATCAACCCCTTCATGCCGCCACGTAGTTGCGTCTTCGCCCCGAACCTAAGTCCGTTCACCCGGACGTCTGCCATGACAAATCCATGACAGTTGGCGCCCACCGTGGGGTGGGTCGCATAGTGGTGTTGAGTTCTTGGAGGGATTTCCTTTAGTGAGTCGAGAAAGTTTGTGATTGATCAAGATGAAGAAGAGCCAAAGAACAATCACGCAGGACAGAGTTGACGGATTCATTGTTTAACAATCAGAAATTGTGATTGGGTTTAGAGCCGACAGCATGAATTTTGAGTCGAGGAGATTAAGACTACATCGGGTGAAAATGCCGATCTGGAATTTACCAAGACGGACGAGAGTAAAACCCGTCCAATCCGCTGGTCGCAAGTTCTGCAAAGATAAAAAAGAAATTAAAGTAGCGTGAGGCACGCTTCCACAAGTCGTCGAGTTCATGCTACCATCAGGTTCGAGTTTTGTTTCTGCTATAGAGTTGCAGCGGCTCGTAATCAAGGCGGAAAGCGGAGTCAAAAATCCTACTCTTATTTTGCTTATCTGGCAATAAAAAAGGGAATCAGATCCCACGACAGACCCCGCCGGAGTCCGAGTCCGAGTTTACTCCGCCTAGCCTGCTCCTCGCCCGTGGGCCACACCGCTGCGCAAGCCTCGCTCCCACCATCGAGCTATCGGCCTGCTGCGCCGCCTCTGCGATGGATGCACCTCGCCATGCCTCCACCGGACTTGCTGAGCCGCCGCGTCCGCCTCTGCTTCTACCCGCGTGAACAGCCGTCGGCTTACCGCGCCAACCTTGCCGCCTCTCCGCATCCGCCGCATCACGCCGCCGCGAGTCGTCCTTGCCATTACGCCGCGAGCCGCCCAGCCGCCGCGGACTCAAGCCACATATGCATCACTCTGCTCTGCCGATCGCCGCCTCTGTCAAGACGCCACAATGGCCTCGCCCAAGCCGCCCGACTGCCCTCATCGGAGCGGCCATGAGCCTCCCGCTACCGCCACGAGTCGTCCTTGCCGAGCCGCCCCCACCGGCCACTAACCACGCCTTCTGCTGCCGTCTTGGCCCAGCTCTCACTTTGCTGCTGAGCCCCGCCTCTGCCTCCTTCCGCCTTGGCTCGGCCACTGCCTTGCGAGCCGCCCTGCACTGAGCCGCCGCTGCTACCGCGTGCTCCTCTTGCCGCGCCCAGTTTCCAGCCACGCGCATGCCGCACCTTGCCGCATTCAAACAAGCCGCCTCTTCTGCCATCGCCTCCCGCGGCCGCCTTTTCCGCACCGCCCTGTCAGGCCACCGCGCCTGCCAGCCGCGTCACCTCGCCTCTGTCGTGCCGCTTGCCGGCTGTGGCCCCGCGTCACGGCTTCGGCAAGCCACCGCCCAGCGCTAGGCCCGCCGGCTCTCCCGCACCTCGCCTGCACGCCTCCGCCATGGCCGAGCCGCCGTGGCCCCCGTAGCTCCACCTCGCTGAGACGCTCGGCCACCGTGGCTGGCCTCCTCGCCTCGCCGAGCCGCCCGACAACCGTGGCTTGCCTCCTCGCCTCGCCGAGTCCGGAGGCGCCGTGGTGTTGGCCTCTGTCGTGCATCCGAGCTGGACACGCCCTACTGCAATGCCAAAGTAGCCCTACTGCCAAACGGAAGAACTGTCTTCTATGTTCAGAAGATCAAGTTTTTTGCAAAAGCCCGTGAAACCGAAGCAGTCACCAGCAATATTTCTGACCTTGGGGATGGCTACAGCAATAGCAGCAACACTACCACCACCCTCGGTTCAGCGGGAGACCACATCACACTTATGCGCCGTTTTGGATTGAAGAGGCTATCTAGTTATTTGTCAGGTGCCGATGTAGAAAAGTACAGGTTAAAAAACACATGCGGAACATCCTGCGAGTACCTATAGTCCCGTAAAGATGCGTTTCCACCAGCTCAGGATCCTAAACTGTGCAAAGAGGCATTGAAGACACTATCAAGAAAGAGATCAGGACATGAATGCAAGACTGAATTCATTCGTTTGAAGCTTGCACAATGGCTGGATAAATGGGCTGAACTTCATCTGTGGTGTAGAGAAAAAGGGCCCTTTATTCACAGTGCACTACCGTGTTAGTTTTATAGGCACCCCCGAAACACAGTCCATATAGTGGACGTTGCTGCTTTGGCGAGCCTTCTGCAAGAAAAAATTGTTTACCCATGTTCCACAGAGTACTTTATGTCTGACATTACTGCATATGAAATTAAAGACACAGAAGACATGTTAGACACCAATTTGGTCTATTTTTGACTCTCAGAGGGACCTGAAGTTTGCAACTGAGGTGAACAGCTACTATGCATCAGGTTTCCCTGTCCTATCAAGGCCGATAGTTGATGTGTTGGCCACTAACGAGGAGCTAAGAAAGCTAGGCCCATGACATGGTAAGAGGGGATAGTTGATGTGTTTTAGCCTGGTGAAGAAAAATAAAAAATAAAATAAAAGGTCCACGTGGTTACTACTATTACATTGGAAGTACACCTACGAGTCGTATGACTACGTCTAGTACTATCCAGCACGAGCGTCCACATTCATCCCATAAAAAACCTAGGTGGTATTCATCCTATCTATTTTTTACTATATATTATTCGTCCGAAAACAATTACTTTGCCCTGTAAATATTTTTACACAGGACAGTTATCAACTACAAAGGTGGCATTATACAGTGGAGTCGAAATGCGCCCCAGTGTGTTGCGTTGCTCAACGGACGCGTGTGAGTCGCCGCCCCCACGGACGGTCTACATCAACTTGCTGGTACCGTGCGCGTTCACCCGCCAGTATGAGCTGCCGAATGAGTGCGGCAAGCCGCCGTACCCGCATTATGGTCTTTACCAACAAAACACCATGTCCGACTCGTCGTTCTTGCTGGCTTTCAACGCCATCGACGACTCGCACGTCCGTATTGGCCTGCAACGCCGCAGCCATCTCTCGCAACCGCGCCGGCTTACAATGTCGTGGCCGTTTCTCGCGACCGCGCCGGCTTACAACGCCGCGGCCGTCTCTCACGACCGCGCCGTCTTCAAACACCGTGACTGACTTCTACGTTTACATCAACACGCCAGGGGGCGCATTTACCAGTACGAGCCGCCCAACAGACGGTTCTAAATCGCCACCCGGTGGGCCAATCTACATTGACATATCGATGCAGTGCTTGTCTGTACGAGCCGCCCAACGGACGCAAGCAAGACACCGCCTGCAGTCTTATCTACAACATATCGGTGCATTGTTCGTCTACACGAGCCGCCAAATGGACAGGTGCACAAGTCACCACCATTACAGTTTGGTTCACTTCAAAAATCAGTTGGGACGAACCATCGACCGGATTATTGAAACAAATCATACGGGATCATCTATAACCCGCCACGGCCAGCCTCAAACTTTCAAGGGGAGATTCTCAAGCCGCCTCTTCAAGTCAACTTAAGACTCGGGGGATACAAACATGGCTCAACACATTCGGTTGTTTTCAACGAGAACCGGGGTCATTGTAAGAAAAGTTAACCCGATCCTGGGGGCTACTACATTATTGGCGGAACCTGGGGGGTCATTCGGTTGTTTTCTATCGACATTGCCTAGAGACCCTGAGCCGGTTCAAAGAAATTGACAGCCAATCTCGATAGAGACCGTGTAATGGTTAAGGTTAAACCGGCGGTTCTTGTCACATGAGGGCCGGCTTACAGAATGCGAGGATAAACTCTGTCATCTACTGCTGACTCTCCGTTATGTCACGTGAGAGGCAATTTATGGGCTACTAGGGATACTCATGCCCTACTGTGTCTCTGGCTGGGACGCTCCGCTCATCAATCCTCGCCTGGAAAACGAGCATTGTTATGAGTTCAAGTAGCGAGTCCTCTCGGCGGAACCAGCGTCCGTGTCTCTTTCTGGTTCATTGCGCTCATCAATTCTCGCCTGGAAACCGAGTGTTGCTTCGAGTTCAAGCAGCAAGTCCACCCAGAAGAACCGGTGGATGTGTCTCTTTCTGGTTCGTTGCACTCTTATCAATTAATCTCGCCTAGAGACCCTAAACCGCTCATAGGAGTTGACGGTCACTCTCGTTAGAGACCTTGCACTGGTGTGAGTTCAAGCATCGAGTCCACCCAGAAGAACCATCATATGAGTTTTTTGAAAATAAAAATGAAGAAAAGCTTGAGTCATACATTGCATCTTACATTACATCATCCTGCATTGCATCATCACATCAAACATAGCATCATACATAGCATCATACATAGCAACATACATTGCATCATATATTTCATCATATTCACATGTCATGCCGGCTTATCAAGCCGGGTCAGAGCAATGTTATGAAAGATATAACATCTCCAGGTTGTGCTTTTTAAGCCGCCCTTACAACAATGCAGAATATATCCTGTCTTGTTTTTGTAGGTCTTATCTCTTAAGATGAGCCGCTGTTAAGTATGATGAAAAACTTCTGCAAAGAGCAAATGGATCTTTAATAGCCAACTTGGCTGGATCTTCATGGTTTATCCTAACCAGTATTACATTATTGGGGTTTTCAAACCAGCTCAAAGAATTCATTATTTTTCAAGAGCCGCCCTATCAGATATAATGCCGTGTCATCTAAATTGACCAGTTCTCGGGTTTCTTCAAATGTTCTCTCTAGTAATCTAAAACACTCATGGATTGCACCGCTACACTATTCAAATATAGTTTATATCAATTATGCAAGTCCCATGTCGCTACAAGCACACACCAGGCACTTGGGGGCTAATGCAAGCCGGTTTTCAAATCATTACATCGTTAGCAAGACCATATTATCTCAACGAGATGATTCAGACTTTCTATATTTTTCTAAGTGCCAGCCTAGTAATTCTTACTGACCCGGCACTTGGGGGCTACACCGCTCAGATCAAATTTTCTAAAAGTCCCAAGTTGCCACAGGCGTGTGACCCGGCACTTGGGGGCTACAGTATTCAGTTGTTCAAAAAAATTTATATGGTTCAAATTGAAGACCCGGCCCATCACATGATGATGAGCCGGCCCTTGGGGGCTACACCTGCTAAAGTTCCATAAGGTATAAGACAGTTATAAGTCCGAGGCTACTGCAGGCAAGACAACCCGACACTTGGGGGCTACACAGTCCAAAATATTATTGCAAAGCACCAAGTTATCATGGATAATCTCGGAGCTTGGGGGCTACAGGTAATATGGACATATCAAAAACTTTGAGAAGAATTTTCAAGATGTTAATTATGGAGTTCAGTTGTTAGGCCCGGCGTCACCAACATTTATGACGCGGCATTATCAAAAGATCATAACCCGCCAGATTTTATATAAGCCGCCCTACTTCACAACAATGGAAGTCCGGTTTTACATCAGATGGATTTTCATCCCAATATGTTTATCAAGTCGGATGGATTCTAGTTATTTGACCCCGCGTCACCAACGATAATGACCCGACATCGTGAATGATTATGACCCGGCGGAGATGACCTGCCAAGCGTATTGGAAGCCGATTCAATGGCATATGGGTGTTCTATTCTCAATATTTTTCAAGGGACATTGACAAGCAAGACGATTGAGAAGAAGGCTCTTTCATATGAAGAAGCAACCCGGATTTTCAAGGAGCTACTTCATTAAGCCGGCCTATGGAGTGATCCGCTCACTTAACATATTTATTCTTATTTCAGGAGCTTAGCATGAATAAATTCAAGCTAACCTGGTGTTGGGGAACGTCACATGGGAAACAAAAATTTCCCTACGCACACGCAAACCTATCCATGGTGATGAGCATCTACGAGAGGGAGAGTGGATCTACATACCCTTGTAGATCGCTAAGCGGGAAGCATTAAGAAACGCGGTTGGTGTAGTCGAACATCTTCGCAATCCAAATCGCCGAGCGTCCCGCGATCTCATCACGATCCGTCCCGCGATCTCACCACGATTCGTCCCGTGAACTCACCACGATCCGTCCCGCGATCTCATCACGATCCGTCCCGTGATCTCATCACAATCCGTCTCGTGAACTCATCACGATCCGTCCCGTGAACTCATCACGATCCGTCTCGCGATCACGTCACGATCCGTCTCGTGGCCTTGATCACGGTCCTTCCGATCTAGTACCGAATGGACGGCACCTCCGCGTTCAGCACACGTGCAGCTTGATGACGATCTCCGCCGTCTTGATCTAGAAAGAGGAGGTGGAGAGGAGAGAGAGTTCACCGGCAGCGTGATGGCGCTCCGGTGATGGTGGTGGAGTGAATCCGGCAGGGCTTCGCCTAAGCACTGCAGAAAACCGATCTAGAGGAGCACCGGTGGAACGGGTAGCACGTGGCCGTAAATTCTGTGCAAAAACTCTCTATTCCACTAGTATATATAGGAGGAGAGGAGAGGAGAGGCAGCCAAGGCCTTTGGTTCAGCCGAACAGGAGGTGGGAAGCAATCCTACTTCACCTCCAATCCTAGTTGGAGTAGGATTACCTCCTATTGGCTGATTTTTCACCTTTTCCTTAGCCTTTTTCTCTCCCTGTGCCATGGGCCTTTTGTGGCTGATTTACCAGCCCACTAAGGGCTGGTTAATACTCTCCCACAGCCCATGGTCCCTCTACGGTCGAAATACCCTTCCCGGAGGCCTCCCGGTACACTACCGGCACTCCCGGTACACTACCGATGAGCCCGAAACTTTTCCGGAAACCAAACTAGGACTTCCTATATATGAATCTTTACCTCCGGACCATTCCGGAGCTCCTCGTGATGTCCGAGATCTCATAAGGTACTCCGAACAACCTTTGGTCACCACCATACATAACTCTACACTACCGAAACATCACCAAACCTTAAGTGTGCACACCCTGCGGGTTCGAGAACTATGTAGACATGACCGAGACACCTCTACGGCCAATAACCAATGGCGGGACCTGGACGTCCACATTGGTTCCTACATATTCTACGAAGATCTTTATCGGTCGAACCTCTATGTCAAGGATTCAGTTAATCCCATATAATGTTCCCTTTGTTCTTCGGTATGTTACTTGCCCGAGATACGATCATCGGTATCTCTATACCTAGTTCAACCTTGTTACTGCCAAGTCTCTTTACTCGTTCCATAATCCAAGATCCCGTGACTAACACTTAGCCACATTGCTTGCAAGGCTTGTTTGTGATCTTGCATTACCGAGTGGGCCCTGAGATACCTCTCCGTCACACGGAGTAACAAATCCCAGTCTCGATCCATGCCAACTCAACAGACACCATCGGAGATACCTGTAGAGCACCTTTATAGTCACCCAGTTACGTTGCGACGTTTGATACACACAAGGCACTCCTTCGATATCCGTGATTTGCATGATCTCATGGTCATAGGAACATATACTTGACATGCAGAAAACAGTAGCAATAAACTGACACGATCATATGCTATGTTTGTAGTTTGGGTCTTATCCATCACATCATTCTCCTAATGATGTGATCCCGTTATCAAATGACAGCTCATGTCCATGGCTAGGAAACCTTAACCATCCTTTGATCAACGAGCTAGTCCATTAGAGGCATACTAGGGACATGGTTTTGTCTATGTATCCACACATGCATTTAAGTCTCCGATCAATACAATTATAGCATGGATAATAAACGATTATCATGAACAAGGAAATATGATAATAACTAATTTATTATTGCCTCTAGGGCATATTTCCAACACCTGGGGGCTAATGTCGGGGATATACCCCGCGGTATGACCCGTCCTGGCGACTCACAAGAGACCCGGTCAAAGACATGACATTTTATTATTGACCCGGCAGGCGGGTCACCGGATGACCAGGACCAAGACCCGGTGTGTAAGCCGGCGCCAGGCGTCTCACAAGAGAAGGCCCAAAGGAGAGAGGATTCCCTTACAAGAGAAACAAGACCCAGAATAGGATTCTAGAGAGACTAGTCCTAATCCTACTCCTAGTAGGACTCTATTTGTAAACCTACCCTCTCCACCTATATAAGGAGGGGTAGAGCACCCCTAGAAAGACAGATTCACAAGTCCACAAGCTTAGACAACACAAGAGATTAGAGATAGATAGATTAGAGGCTCTCCTGATTAGAGGTAGCAAACAACACCCTAGTAACCGAGAGATCTTCTTCATCATCAATACCAGACAAGCAGGACATAGCTTTTAGCTCCATCGGAGGTGCCGAACCTGGGTAAACTCCGTGTCTCTCGATTCCGATCAACCCCTTCAAGCCGCCACGTAGTTGTGTCTTCGCCCCGAACCTAAGTTCGTTCACCCGGACATCTGCCATGACAAATCCATGACAAATGTGGACCAGGGGATTAGGATTCTCTGACACTCTTAGTTTCAATGGCACAAATTTTGATGTTTGGGTAATTTGCATGCTTAATCTCTTTAGGGCCATGGACCCGTCTTTAGAGCAAATTGTAGATATGGGCTTTTCTTCTCCACAGGATTCTCAACACCTATCTTTGGAGGATGAGAAAAACTGTTATCTCAATGCTCAAGCTTCTAATGTGCTTTTTGATGCTTTGAGCAATGTAGTTATATTTGAACTCATGTCATTCCGGGATGCTCATGAGTTGTGGACAAATCTTCAAGATAAATTTGGTGAGTCCAAGATTTGTAAGGATGATTGTTCTCCCTCCACCTCCGGTCGTGTTGTCTTCTCAACTTCATCTACTTCACCTACATGTGGATTGCCACAAGGTAATTATATGGTGAGTAGTGATGATCATTGTAATGATGATAGTGGGCTTATTGTTCATAGTTCTTCTTCACTATATTATTATAATGCTTCATCTTTGGACTTTAACACCTAGAGTACTTTAAATGTTTCACACGGTTGTGTTGATAGTCCTTGCATATCATGTACAGGTTGCTTGACTAAATCTCATGATGATATGCTTGCTATATCTTGTTGCCATGATAAAACTGTATCTATTTCCTCGAGTTGTTGTGCTAACAATGTAGAGGAAACCCAACACTCCATGGAACAAGATGTGGTCTTGAATGGTGCTTCAAGGGATCCTACATCATCATCTATTGTTTCTCATTTTTTCCTTATGGCTAAGGCTTCAAAGGTATCTCCTACTTCGAAACCCAATATATCTCATGATGATGATGTTGATGATAATGATGAAGAGAGTGATAATATTGCTTCCATAAAAACTAAGGGAGAAATGGTTTTTAAAGCTCTTCATAAGAATAAAATTGCTCGTTCCAACTTCATGAAATCGTGTCTATTGCCATTGAGGGCAAGAAATATATTGAGGAGTTGGAAGCTCATCTCGAGGAGCATGTGACCACCATTGACAAAATGGAAGGTCATGAACATGATTATGCCAATGAGATCGCGGAGCTATCTCAAGGTCTTGAAAATGAACAAACCACCAAGGAATCTCTTGAGGAGACCTTTGCTCTAGAATTATCTAGATTAAAGGAATCCCATGAAAGAGCTCTCAAGGTGGCTAATGATTTTAGAACTAAAAATTATAAGGTTGAAGTTGCACATGCTAAACTCCCCAAGGACTTCGAGCACCTCGAAAATGGCTCAAGGGTCGTTAAGAGTTCGCTCATTGAACTCACCGAGTCTCATGCTGAACTTGAAGTTTCATATGCTAAAGAGCTTGCCAAGTTGCCTTCTCCTCTTGTTGTTAATGATGATGCTTATACTACTAACTCTATTTCTTGTGAAACATCCATATTAAAGGAGAATGTTGAGCTAAGTGATCTACTTGAGTTGCTATCTAGCAATTATGGGAAATTGGAAGAAAGTCATGAAAAGCTTTCTAGCTCTCATGGCGATCTTCTAGTATCGCCTAATGTGCTAAGATAGCTCATGAGGCTAGTACCACTAAGGTAACATCTTGTTAGCCTCATGTGGACATTAGCACTACATCTAGTAGAAATGTTTTATCACCATGTGCTAGTCCTTGTAGTTCATCTACTCATAATGTTGGTACATCTTGTGATGAATTACTTTCCTTGCCTTGTTGCTCTAACGATGAAGCTTATACTTCCTTTAGCACTTGTGTTGATTCTAACCATGTAGAGGAAATCAATGAGCTCAAGTCCCAAGTCACTTGTTTGAAGAAAGACTTGGAAAATAGTCATGAAGGGAAGTCCACACTCAACAATATCTTGAGTGTGCAAAAATTCCCAAATGACAAAGGTGGACTTGGATTTAACTCCAAGTAAAAGAAGAAGGGCAAATAACAAGTAAAGAAATCGGCCAAGATTATTTGCTTCAAGTGCAAAATAGAAGGGCACCATGTAAGATCTTGCCCATTGAAGAAGAAGCCTCAAAGTAACAAGCAACAAGGGAAGCAGCCACAAGTTCAATCGCATGCTCAACCACAAGTTGAAGAAAGGCCTCTTCCCAAGAAGACCCAAGTCATCGCTCCTCAAGTTGAGAAATCAATTGAGAAGAACGTAAAGGGTAGATGTTTCTACTTATGTCGTGAGAAGGGTCACTTCGCTTCTTCTTGCACGAAAGGTATCTTATCCAGCCCAATCATTATTGATGAATATATTCTCTTGGGAAGGATAAGCTTGGCAATGTGTTTTCCAAATGTGTTGGTACTCAAAGTGGTGTCAAGAAAAGAACCATTTGGGTAGCCAAGCCTATTGTGACTAACCTCTTAGGATCCAACTTGGTTGGGGACCAACAAGATCAAACTTGATCAATAGGTGTTGTTGGAGGGCATTGGTGACTTGGCTACATCATGAAGAATTAAGGGATCTTCATCATTCATATTATCTCAACCCAAGTCATTTTGATTATCAAGTTTCTATCTTATATCCAATGCGCCTCCTTACGGTAACTTGTACTTAAATTGTTTACATTGATAGTTACTTGTACCTTTGCATGTTGTGGTTTTGTACCTTGCATGTGTTTGTATATGGTGTGCCTCTAGCTTGCTTATCTTGGGTAAACAAGTATGGGTATGTTGGTTTTCACATCATGTACATGTGCGTATTGTGTTGAGCCTTTTTGCATCTTGTCTTATCTTAGTTGGTTCTCTTGAGAGATTAATGGATTATGCCATTTTGGGGGAGTGATGTGCTTTGTGCACTTCACAATCCTAAAATTGTTTTTACATGAGGAATAACACTTAGTATTGATATTACAAGATTATCTAGCTTCTATGTGGTATGTCTTCTCATGAGAAATTCAAATTCTAAATGGTCAATTGATCATCTCTTGTTGGATTTCATTGGCCACTTGTTATTATCGTTGGGTTACCACATTATGGGGGAGTAATATGCTATGTGCATATTACAAGCCCAGAGAATGTTTACATTTGAGATATTGCTACATAGATTTGATATTATAATTTATATTGTTCCTAGGTGGCATGCTAGCTCTACAAGTGTCATTTTCTTGTGATTTAGGAGTAAAGATGATGTTGGATCTATTTGCAATCTACCAATGGGAATTATTTCTAGATACTTCTTGTCCTTTGACAATTGGTATTCCCTTTAAGTGGTAGAATTTGCTAATCATATTTACATAGGTTTTTGTTTATCGTTTGTCTCCCTTGCCTCTTGTGGATCTTTTTGAGCATGTCTAGTGTTTCTATAGATATAGGGAAAGTGATGATCCCATCGTGTGCATTTTGTATTCAAATGAAAATTCTATATAATGCACATATCTTGGGGTAGCTATCATATTTTCTTTAGAACACTCTCTTTATTTGTTTATCATAAAATCTTTTGATCTTCGTCAAGTGTGTATTGGTGGGAGGCAAGCCTTTTTTCTATGGTGCTTTGTGCCATCATGAAAATTTGCGGAGGGTTTGGTTTGTTTTGAACCTAACTCTCTTTTGGGAACTTGATACCTCTTGTTTTCCTTCAATTGGTATCTTCTTTCCTTCTATTTGGCATGTGTCAATGGATATCTCATTCCTTGATGTATCTTTTAGTTGGTATCCGTTTGATAATTTTTCGTTTGGTATCTTATTTTCACTTGACACCTTATCTTTTGGTATCTTATCAACTGTGTGTTGATTTGATTCTTGAAAGCCTTGAGCATGCATATTTACTACATGTACTTTTGTTGGCATGTTCTCTTTCCTTGACCCAATATATAGGGGAAACTCCACTATGACATAAATTGGCTAAAGTGTGCATGAAATTCAATTTCATATCTATATGCATATATTTATGTGGAGTTTTGTCCTATGTATTGTTGGTCCACTAAGTTTTTGGTCCCAATAAGTTTGGGTACCACTTTATTTGTGGTGTTGTTCTAGGAACACTTGGAGATACATTGGATACTCGGATCACTTACAAGGAAGGTGTTGACACCGTGTGCTTATTTGAGCCATGCTAGGATGATCGATGAACCATTGTCTATTACATCAATCCAATGCTATCTCGGTAACACGTATCTACTTCATGCATACATTTCTCGCATTCAACCATTTAGAGGTTGCATCATGGCATGAATTTCTTGAGTCATTCTTGTGGTACTTGTTTCCCTTCTCAAAGCGTCTCAACGATGATGTCATATTGCTAGTTGTGATGTCTTTGATGTTCGTGTATTGGGAGTTCATTTATGTACAATAAGAAAATATTAGGCTTTGTGCTATGCTTTCAAGCAAAGATCTTATTGGTATATTTATGACTTCCTTTTGGATATCTTGTTCGTTCCGTCTTGTAACTATTTCGTGTGTACATCATTCTTTGTGGATATATCATCATGATTGCCTTCTACCTAGAATATTATACACATGAGAGAAGTTACATCTCTAGTTGATATCCTCTTTTCTTTCACGTCCACCGTTGCATTTCCTTATTATTTACTTGGTGGTTTCGTGAAAGAATCTGTCTTGAGTGTGGATCGTATATCCTTGCATCTTGATGCACTCTTTGGTGGTGAAGATTATTTTCCTCATGCTTGTCTTCACGAGGGTTTTGCCATTTCAATTGGTATCCCTCCTCCTGACAATGCTATTATTTCCTATCTTCACCAGGGGTTGTCACAAGCTTTGGTTTTTAATTTTATTATTAGTAAGCTTTGTGAACCTATTTGCTAGTGGTTTGTGTGTGGGAAGTATATGCCTCGCACTTTGTGTCTCATTTCATCAAGACTATATTGATGCTTAATGCTCATGCTTATATTAGTCTTCTCAAGTGCTTTGCCACGACTCACACACATCATTTTGGTATTGCCTATTCTATTGCCTCTTTTACCTGTTATTCAACCATATGTTTAATGCAAGTACTATCCTCATTGTCTTATCTACTTACTTGCACTTGTTGTGTGTTTGTATTGATTTTGGGCGAGTCATGATCCTATTTTGTGCACTTGTAGTCAAATACAATTTTTTTCTTAAATGTGTCCAAATCATGGGGAGCTCCTCTAGTTTCTTTATAAACACCTTTTTGCCCATATCATAATATCTATTATTCATGTGGCTTGTAGGTCCATGTGATTGATTGCTCCAATTGGTATCTTTTGATTGCTTGCTTCACTCTGGTGTATGTCTTTGTGCCATACGATCCTTTTTGCAATCTTTTGATCCTCAATATAGTTTGTTTACCTCCAACTACTTATCATTGGATATGTGTATTTCATTGCACTCATATTTTGAGAAATAAAAACCTTTTGGAGGAACACCTATTATATTGGCTTTCTAAGCTTTTTGCCCATTTTAGCAATCGATGCCAATGGGGGGAGAAGTTTAGAGAGTTTAGTTTGGAAAGCTTAGAGAGTTTTGCTTTTATTGCTTAAGCAGTTGCATCTCACACTCATGCATTGCTTTGCATGTGTGTGCATGCTTAGTTGTGCTTCTTTCCTTGAAAGTGGTTGTCATCAATTACCAAAATGGGGGAGATTTAAGAGCACATTTCTCCATGTGTGGTCTTGGGTAATTGATGACAATCCCTATGGACTAATGGTTGCCTTGAGTTATATTCGAAGGATTTGTCCGTAGGTACTTCTTGGAGTCCATCTGTTGGTTTCAAGGAGTTTATATGGTGACCAAGGTGGTATTGAAGGTTTATCCAAAGAATGGTCATGTGGGAGTTGAGCTTATTGCAAACATGTCTTGAAGAATAAGATTGTGTAAGAATTCATGTTTACCTTCAAGACATCATCTTTATGAAGAGAGAAGCTAAGATACAAGGTTGATCAAGACTAAGTCAAAAATGAATCAAGTTGATCAACACACAAAGCGTACAAGATGTACCGAGAGGGATCAAGTGATCCCATGTTGTGGTAAGCATTGTCCATTACGCTTTGTGTACTAACCCATGGTCTACGTGAGAGTTCTTTGTGGGGTTAGGTATATTTCCATGGGCTTGCATCAAGAGGCAGATCCCATACATCCCATGGAAGATGACATCAAGTGGAGATCATCATCAAGGTTGCGATGTGCAAGCTCAAGTGAAGCATCACGGAGAGATCATGCTTGAGGCTCACCGTTCATTGTGGTGACAATGGACTTGTGAAGATGTGCCAAAGAGTGGCTCACCCATAGTGGAGTATGGGGGAGTAATCATCTAGTCTTCATCAAGCCAACGCAATCAAGAAAGGTGGTCCATCTTGAGGAAGTCAAGATCGTCATCATTCAGCTCAAGTGGACTATGCGCAAGGCTAAGGTTTGACCTTGATAGGGTTTTCTATTTTACCGGTCTCATGGTGGTAGTTGAGAGACCGGGTTAGAGAATCGATTGTCGTACTATCAAGGGGTGCTCTCAAATGAGTAGCTTGTCATATCGTTTGTTGAGATCTCAAACCATTACATTCTTGGCATCATCATCTTTCTTGGCTCTTGGTTGGATTTTCTCTATTTGATTTCTTGAGCTTGTGGTTATCTTGGTGACAAGCTCTAGTACATCGGAAACGAATCGGTGTTGGAGGTTTAACCGGTCCTATTCGAGGAAAGGTTCTCATCATTTTCTTATGAGACTTTTCTAATTCTCTTCTTATTGATATTTCAATCAAGATTGTGTTAGCCCATGTTCTTAGCTTTACAAAAAACTTTGTTTCGTTGAATTCGGAGTCCGTTTGCAAAAGTTGTGGCAGTTTTGGTGTTCTTAAAAGGCTGCAGCGGTACTACCGCGGCTAAAGCGGATGTAATTTTTTACTACCGCTCTAGAGCGGTACTACCGCGGCTCCAAGAGTGGTACTACCACTCTGGACCAAAATCTTGTGTTTTGTTCCACCGGTGGTAAGCACGGATGTATTTTTTTAGTATCGCTCGCAAGCAGTAGTACCGCTATCCTTTGCGGTAGTACCTCTATCCCTAGCGGTAGTACCGTGAGGACGAGCAGTAGTACCGCACCGGCGGTTCTACTGGCCTTTTGCCTCCTCTCTGTTCTTTTTCATATGGCTACTATCGCCCTAGCGCTAGTACCTCTCCTTGGAGGGGTTGTACCATTCTGTGCGGGCTGTGAGGATAACGATTGGATTTTTCCCCACCTATAAAAGGGGGTCTTTTTCCCCAATGGACCTTATCCTTTGAGCTCGTGTTTGCCCCCCATTGTTGACCCTCTTTGAGCTTTCTATCTCTCAATCCCTCCAATGATTCTTTCTCCTTTTTGAGGGAAAAGAGAGAGGAGATCTAGATCCACATTTCCACCAATCACTTTCTCCTCTATGTGAGGGGAACCCCTTGGATCTATATCTTGGAGTTCTTAGTGTTCTTCTTTGTTCTTCCTCTCACTTTCCTCCATAGAATTAGTTGTTGTGGTGGGATTTGGGAGAGAAGGACTTGGGCACTCCGTGTGCCCTTGCCATTGCATTTGGTGCATAGGTTTGAGTTCTCCACGGTGATACATGGAAGTGAAGTTTGAGAAGCTTATTACTCTTGGATGTTTTGTGAACCCTAGAGCTCGTTCCTCTTGGGTGACTTGGCACCCTAGATGGCTTGTGTTGACTCGAAGCTCAATCATTATGGTGCAAAGCTTTGGGCAAGCATCACGGTCTCCAATTAGGTTGTGCAGATTGCCCCGAGCATTTGAGGTCACCTCGGAGCCACAGCCCGTTGTGGTGAAGCTTCGTGGTGTCGCTGGGAGCCTCCAATTAAGTTGTGGAGATTGCACCAACCTAGTTTGTATGGGTTCGATGACCGCCCTCAAGGGTCCCTTAGTGGAATCACGACATCTTGCATTGTGCGAGGGCGTGAGGAGATTACGGTGGCCTTAGTGGCATCTTGGGCAGCATTGTGCCTCCACACCGCTCTGAACGGAGATTAGCATCCGCAAGGGTGTGAACTTCGGGATACATAGTCGTCTCCGCATGCCTTGGTTATCTCTTACCCGAGCCCCTATACTTATGCACTTTACTTTGTGATAGCCATATTGTTTCTTGTTATATATCTTGCTTAGCATAAGTTGTTGGCGCACATAGGTGAGCCTAGTTGTTTCAGGGTTTGTGCTTGACTAATTAAACGGTAGTTTATACCGCATTTGTTCAAGCCTAAACCGTAATTATTCTGAAGCGCCTATTCACCCCCCTCTAGGCAACATCCACGTCCTTTCAGCTAGTGAGCCTCTAGTAGACTAGCTCGTTGATCAGAGATGGTAAAGTTTTCCTGACCATAGACATGAGTTGTCATCTGATAATGGGATCACATCATTAGTAGAATGATGTGATGGACAAGACCCAACCGTAAGAATAGGAGTTGATCGTGTTAGTTTATTGCTACTACTTTATCCATGTCAAGTATCTATTCCTACTACCATGAGATCATGCAATTCCCTGACACCGGAGGAATGTCTTGTGTGTATCAAACATCACTACGTAACTGAGTGACTATAAAGGTGCTCTACACGTATCTCCAAGGGTGTATGTTGGGTTGGCATGGATCGAGACTGGGATTTGTCACTCTGTATGACGGAGAGGTATCTTTGGGCCCACTTGTTAACACAACATCACAAGAAGCTTACAAGAAATATGACTAAGGAGTTAGTAACATGATCTTGTGTTACGGAATGAGTAAAGAGACTTGCCGGAGACAAGATTGAACTAGGTATAGAGATACCGACGATCGAATCTCGGGCAAGTAACATACCGACGGACAAAGGGAACTACATACGAGATTGTTTGAATCCTTGACATTGTGGTTAGACCGATAAACATCTTCGTAGAATATGTAGGAACCAATATGGGCATCTAGGTCTCACTATTGGTTATTGACTGTAGAGTTGTCTCGGTCATGTATACATAGTTCTCGAACCTGCTGGGTCTGCACACTTAACGTTCGGTGAGGATTTGGTATTGTTGAGTTATGTATGTTGGTGTCTGAAGGTTGTTTGGAGTCCCAGATGAGATACGGGACATCACGAGGAGCACCGAAATGGTCTGGAGGTAAAGATTTATATATGGGAAATCATATTTTTTCTGCCGGAAAAGTTTCGGGTTTTTCCGGTATTGTACCGGGAAGCTTTCGGAAGGTTCCAGAGGGTTCTGAAGGAGTCCGAAAGGGTCCCTCCAGCCCCTAAGACGTGCATGGTCTGTAAGGGGTCGTCCAAGCCTTGTTGGGCCAGACCCTAAGGGCCCATGCGGCTAGGGGGGGGGTAGGAAGCCATAAAGGGGAAGGCACCTAGGAGGTTCCTTGGGGAGGGAGGACTCCTCCCTCCTGGCCGGCGCCCCATCTACCCCCTCCTCCTATATAGAGAGATGGAGAGGGAGGGCAGCAACACCCCAAGGCATAGGTGCATCCACCCCTCTCTCCCTAGATATGTTCTTCCACCGAAAATGCATCTGTGGCAGCGCTTGGCGAAGCCCTGATGAGAGTGCTCCACCCCCACCGCCACCACGCGGTTGTGCTACTAGAGAATTCATCTATCTCTATGCCCTTGCTTGCTGGATCAAGAAGGCAGATACATCATTGAGCTGTACGTGTGTTGAACGCGGAGGTGTCGTCCATTCGGCGCTAGACCAGGACGGATCGTGATTGGATCGCGTGACAGATTGCGATTTGGATCGCGGAGACGTTCGACTACATCAACTGCGTTTCTTATCGCTTACCGCTTAGCGATCTACAAGGGTATGTAGATCCACTCTCCCTCTCGTAGCTGTTGATCTCCATAGATAGATCTTGGGTGTTCGTATCTTTCTTTTGTTTCCCATGCAACATTCCCCAACAGTGGCATGATGAGCTTGGTCTATGCGTAGATTACATGCGCGAGTAGAACACAGAAGAGTTTGTGGGCGTTGATGTTCAGATTGCTTACCTTCTTAGACTTCTCTTGATTTGGAGGTATTGTGGGATGAAGCGGCTAGGTCCAACCTTACTTGTCCATGTACGAGAGACCAGTTCCATCGACTGACATGCAATTTGTTTCATAAAGATGGCTAGCGGCTGTCTGTCTCTTACACTTTAGTTGAATCGGATTCGATAAAGGCGGTCCTTATAGAAGATTAAAAGGCAACTTGATTACCATCGTTGTGGTTTGCGTAGGTAAGAACGGTTCTTACTAGTTGCCCATAGCACCCACGTAATACTTGTAACAACAAAGTAGAGGACGTCTAACTTGTTTTTGCAGGGCATGTTGTGATGTGATATGGTCAAGATATGGTAACATTATAAGGTGACCCCTCACTAAAATTTCAAGAGAAAATTGTGTTCTCTAAGAGTGTGCACCATTGTGAAAGTTCGTCGTTTCGAAGAACCACGTGATGATCAGTGTGGTAGACTCTATGGTCACATACAACAGGTGCAAGCCAGTTTTGCACATGCGGAACACCCGAGTTAAACTTGATGAGCCTAGCATGTATAGACATGGCCTTGAAACATAGGAGATCGAAAGGTTGGACATGAGTCATATAGTAGATATGATCAACATGGAGATTTTCACCATTGAAACCACCTCGTCTCACGTGATGACCGGACTTGGGTTGGTGGATTTGGATCATGTCACACTCAACCTGAGGGATGTTGATTTGAGTGGGAGTTCTTAAGTAATATGATTAGTTAAAGTCATTATCATGAACATAGTCAAAATTTCTTTGCAAATTATGTTATAGATCATTAGCTCGCGCTGTAGCTCCCCTGAATTTTTATACGTTCCTAGAGAAAAAGTAAGTTGAAAGATGATAGTAGCAATTATGCGGACTAGGCCATAAACTGAGGATTGTCCTCATTGCTGCACATAAGGCTTATGTCATTGATGCATCGCTCGGTGCGCCAACCCCTCAAGCTTCGTTTGTGGGTCTTGAGAACATTAGATGGGCAAGTTTTTGATGAATACTTGATAGTTCAGTATGTCATGCTTTACGGCTTAGAATTGAGGCTTCAAAGACGTTTTGAACGTCACAGAGCATATGAGATGTTCCAAGATCTGAAATTGGGATTTCAGGATCGTGCCCGTGTTGAGAGGTATGAGACCTCGAACAGGATTTTTTTCCTGCAAGATGAAGGAGAATAGCTCAATCGGTGGGCGTGTGCTCAGATTGTCGGGGTGGTACAATCACTTGAATCAAGTGGGGGTTGATCTTCCAGACAAGATAGTGATTGATATAGTTCTCCAACTCACTGTCACAAAGCTACTAGAGCTTTGTGAGGAAATATAAACATGCCAGGAATGGAAAAGACAATCCCTGAGCTATTCGCGATGTTTGACACCGGAAAAGTAGAAATCAAGAAGGAGCATCAAATGTTGATGGTTAGTAAAACCACTAGTTTCGAAAAGGGCAAGAAGGGAAACTTCATGAATGGCATGCCAGTTTCTACTCCAGTGAAGAAACTGAAGGTTGAACCCAAACCCGAGACTAAGTGGTGAACGTTTCCAGCCACACCCCCCAGTTTCGGCCCTAGACACCCATAAAATTCAAAGTTATCTTTTCCGCTACCAAAAAACGACGTAGGTTCGGTGATCATCATGCCACAGGTCGGTGATTATCATGCTACAGGTCGGAGATCGAACATAAAGAGAATAGTACGGCGATCAGCCGACAAGCTCCTCGCCTGTAGGGGTGACAGAGCTCGGCGTAGGCATTGGGACCGCATTGGTAGTGCCCGATGTTGGCGTGGGCACTGTCAGCGTTGGGGCTAGCGATGTAGTCGCAGTCGGCGTCGGCGTGGGCGGGTCTGTGGTCACCACCGGTCTCGGCATGAGGTTCAAGATGAGGTTGTGCTCCGACAAATACCATGCCTTCATATGCGGGTCCATCATAGCCACGTCACCTACCATCGGAAATGCCAGGTTGGTGTTCCTCTTCTCCGCGTCGACATTGGTCCTAAGAAGGTCGAACTTGACGTCTGCTTCATCATTAGCTCCGACCACCTCGCCTTGGACTTCTCCTCCCTCATGGCGGAGTGACTCGTTGCGTCAGAGATGCACTTACCGATTGATGATTACAGCTGTTCGGTAGCGGGCGCCAAGTCCCTCGCCTTCCTCACTTTCTTGTTGCCATAAGGCCGCCCTTCTGACATCCCCGAGACAGGCACGTCCGGGTTGTACACACCGTCCTTGGTCTTGGCGAGAGCGAGATAGACCTCATGACATTTCTCGCATGACTCGATCCTTGTGAAGACATGAAGGAACTTGAAGTCGGCAACACCGCTGTCCCGACGATACATGTCGAACATCCGAACCATCTGCACAAATCAAGAACAAACTGTCGGCGAAGAACATGGCGAAGAGCTGGATTGGCAAGCCATGGACATACCTGGCACTCGACGTTCGCGCCGCTCTCGGGGCGATCCATGACCTCCTCGTGAATGGCCCATACCACTTGTTGCAAGTTTGTTGTATGCTCGCTCAATGGTTAGACATGGCCTTGTCGCCATGGTCCATGTGGATGCCGGTGAACTCGGGGTCGACTAGCTTGCGCTTGTCGAACGCCATCTTGATCCTTTTGCGGTACGTGTCAACATTCTGATTCGCGCCGGTGATGTGGTGGATGCTGACAGCCTTCCATGCTTCGGCAAAGCATTCTACTTCCTTCATTGTCCACTTGACCCGAGGCTCGGCAGGCTTGCCGTTGGATACCCTCCTCTTCTTTCTTTCTTTGGTCACCAGCTCTGGCTTTGTCGGTTGTTCCTCCTCCACCTCCTCCTTGGCGTTGTCGGGCTCGACGTTCTCCATGTCGTTGGCGATTTCCGTCGTCTCCTCTTGCGTGTGGAACCCGGTGCACGAAGCTGTGGTGGCCGAGCCGTTCGCTATGATCTCATGCATCTCGGCGTCAGCGCTGCTGAACTGTGGCGCCGAACCATGTGCGAAAGGCAGGGGGCACAACGTAGAGCCGTCACGTACAAAACTGAGTTCGTTGGCAAGTAGCCATATTGGGCATTGAGGTCGGCGGAGAATGCGGATGGCGTGAGCGAGAAGGTTATGTTGGGGTTGAAGCCGCCGAGTGCGTCACCATCAGGATATTCAGGCAAGGGCGTGTACGCCCACACTAGCAGAGAGAAGTTGGCCGGCGACGTAACGCTCTGTTGCCTGCCCCACACGCCTTGTGGGATATGGCCCACATGTTGATGAGGTGGAAAGGTTAGGTGCTTGTTCGCCATGGCCACGCGAGACGACACCTCTTGCTCCGCCGCCACGTCCCTAGATTTCTTCGTTCAACTTGTTTTGCAGATCGTTGGTGACCGTCGCCCGACGCTCAAGGTCGGCCTTCCACTGGGCGTTCGTCAAGCCCGCTGGCCTTGGCATCGACGCCCTTAGCTTCCTCGGCTTTGGTGTTGCAGGTTCGGTGGCTAGGCGAGGGGCGGTATACTTCTTCGGCGGCATGGTGGGGGTGGCGAGGAGAGATAGGGGAGAATGGCAGGAACGACGGGACGGGGGAGAGATGGGGATGATGGGGAGGGAAAGGCAAAAAAACAACGGGGAAAATCGACCGGAGTCGTTGACAGCGCGTCCCCACTCACCCTTTCGCTTCAGCCGGTGACCCCAGGCGCCTCCTGGTGCGCAGCGTTCGGTACGGGTACACCGGATGTAATTTCGGCCCAAACCAGCGAAAAACGAGGACCTGGGGGCGCGACTGCGTATTTGTTTAGGGCTGGCGATGAAAAAAGGGGTGGGCGGGGGGGGGGGGGGGGGCGCTGGAGATGCTTTTAGGTGTTTATGTGCTCGAGAGTTGTTCATCCATTATTGTGTAGTTAACTGCAATGCCATCGAATTTGTGTGGCAAAGTGTGGAAAGTTGCAACAAATACAAAAACTGTTTATATTTTTGGAAAATGTCCAGGAATTTTAAGAATGTTGGGGGTTTCAAAGATTATCCCCGTTTTCAAATTTTGTTCACAAATTCATAACATGTTTACATTTTTTTAATGTTGGAATTTCCAAAAACAGGTTGCATGTATTAGAAAAAACAGATTTTCAAAAAATGTTCCTGTTTTCAAAAATGGCTAACAAATTCCAAAAATGTTTGCGTTCCAGAAAAATGATGACTTTCAAAAAAATCATTCTTTACTTCAAAAATTTTATTTATAAAAATCAATCAATAATTTTTATTAGTGTTGAATGTTTTTGTAAAAAATGTTTTCAATTTTAGAAAATGTTCATATTTTTTTTTAAAAACATCGTGATTCAAGAAGCAGTCAAAATTTTAATTTATATCCGCTTTTAAAAATTCTCAATTTTTTAAAAACTACAACTATAGTAGCCCAATTCACTACAATGGCCTTGTGGCTATAGTAGCGGCCAGTTCCCATCTATTCATGGGTTAGTGCACACGACGATACATGTTTGTCGGCCTCCTATTTGACGCTCTTTGGATCAAATAGGAAGTCCCCAATGGTCTAGTGTTGGAATGGTGCACTCGGTCCTTCGCGGACGTGGCTAATTAACTGATAATGCCAACTAGGCCCATTTCCCGCATTGATTAATGGTGTTCCATTGTCCAGATCGGGGAAATAATTTTTTTAGAACAAAATATAAATAAATGCCTGGTTTTAAATTATCAAAGCCATCAACCCGGCATGGTTACAACGAGCGACATTGAAACCAAAGAAAAAAAGAAACAACGAGAAGAAACATAGTGTTATGTACATAGCTAATAGGCTTTGATAAAACCACTAGAGAAGATTTGGAAACTAAAGTACTATTGCAGCTAGAAGTCAAAAGAAACCTACAAATGCTTTTCAAGTATGAAAAATGTTTTGTTTTTGGACCAACAAAATTAAAAGATCTCCACCGTACATTTACTTGACTAAGAGCATTTACAACCACATGTAGTTAATCCGGCCCTTCATACGTCTGTGGACGTGATCGAACGCGTCCGTGGATAGTGATGGGTCACTCCTCCGATATCTGCTTTTACAACAGGGTATCTCATTAGCAAATCCTTCCACATAATCACATGAATTAAGCTACCACTATGTAAAATTCATCTTGATCCCAAGCATAGCATGCATGTCATCGGACTACCAAAAATTGACGTGACCTACTACATCAATACATGATATCCGACTACCAAACATTGGCATGTTCACGTACTACCATGGAGATAGATCAGCCCTTGTTGTCTTTGTTGCGGAAGTAGCGGTCAAATATGCAAAAATGGGTTGGGTCATTTTTGCTCAACGGAGTTGTCCGACCCATCACTGTTCTAGTTCTTCTATTTTGGGAGCAGTCCTGCCAAGGAACGGACCGCCCAGTTTGCTCCCGACCTAGGGTGCGTGTCATCCTCCTTTGTCGCTTCTTGAATTTGCGGACACAGATAGCTTCCTCGCCCAAGGCAACATGCGACTCCACCTTTGCCGCCTCAGCCACAAGGGCTGCCGCACCCTCCGCCTTACACGGAGGACACACCGCTCCATGTTAGCGCATGAGCCAGAACTCATAACGACATTTGTGCCGATGCAATGGATTCCTGCTGAATCGACTCCAATTGTGATAGGGGTCTCTCCTCCACGGAGTGGCGGAGAGCCATGTGGACGGTCATATTCTCCTCGTCCCCGCATGGGATGATGTCCCACCCGACGGATTGGGAGATATCAAACTCTGAGTCCGCTACACGTCATTACCGGAGAAGGTCAAAGATCATTGGAATGGAACTTGCGGGCGGAGTGGAGTGGAGTGACTATGATTTAGTCCGAAATACGGGTGGGAAGGAATATACGTGAGGCATTGGTTAGTTTGTGTTGGTGGGTCCAGGCCTCCCCGTATCCACCCCAAATATGAGCTAGATATTAGGGGTACCGATCATCTCGGACGTACAGGGCAGGTTTGCGGGGTGCGACTCGATCGAGATTTTGTGACCGGTCACTGACCAGACCGTTCATCCTGGCGTATGATAAGCGTTTGAGAAGTCCGGTTGTAGATGTTTAACTTGGTTCGTGCTGCCAAGTGAAAACTAAGAGTGGACACAAGAATTATCAACACCTTCTCGCACTCAGCCTCAAATCATGACTATATCATTCGGCAGATCGCCTCTCACATGTAGCTGTTGATGTATACAGGGGCGGATCTGGGGCTCAGGCCCAGGGAGTGGCGTTTTTTTAGTTGTAACCTAGGTATAATTTTGAATGAGCCCATGGCTTATCCCAACACACAGCCAGGGCCCAAGGTAGCCTCCACTTTCCACTCCGAGATCCAGCGAAACATATGGGACAGACATCATAAAACTTTGTGTCAGTTTATTGAGATGCGGACATATGTTTTTCATGTATTAGAGAACATTCATGATGATGCCGAAAATTTAACACAAAAAACTTCATCGGGTGGCTTGATATCTCAGATGGAAGTTTTGAATTTTTTTCATATCGCATCTTATGATCAAATTATCACAATGTTTACAAAGGAAAGACCAAAACATTGTTCTAGCAGTGAGTTTGATTGGGATCACATTGCGAAAACTTCGAAATATAAGAGAAAATGGTTGGGATCATCTCTTCAAGGACACAAATGACTTTTGTGTTAAACATAACATTACATTGCCTAACATGGATGATACAATATCTGCTCGAGGTCGTTCAAGGTGGCGTGGTGGTCAAATGGTAACTTACTATCAAGGCTTCACAAATGAATATTCAATGTTCTCCTTGACCAAATAATTAATAAGTTAAATAACCGCTTTGCTGAAAGGTCTACTCAAATGTTGAGATGCATTGCTTGTCTTGATCCAAGGAACTCATTTGCTAACTTTGATGAAGACAAGCTTGTTCAACTTGCTTAGATGTATGCTCATGACTTCTCCATGTATGAGATTTCTTTTGTCGTTACAAACCAACTTGAAACATTAATTGCAGATGTGAGAGCTGATTCAAGTTTTGTTAGTTGTAATAACATTGGTAGTCTTGCTGTCAAGATGGTTCAAAGTGATAGACACAATGTCTTTCCTTTGGTATATCATCTAATTGAGTGTGCATTGATTTTGCCTATTGCAACCGCATCAGTGGAAAGAGCTTTCTCGGCTATGAGTATTATCAAGACTGAGTAGAGGAATAAGATGGGTGATGATTGGTTGAATTATTCCATGATGTTTAATATTGAGCGAGAAATATTTGCAAATATCGATGATGATGCTATTATATATCGCTTTTAATCCTATAGATGTCGCAAAGGAACTTTACCTCGTTGTACTATTAAGTTTTCAACTTTGTACAATATTAATTGTTTTACTTGATGTTTATGCCCTTTCTAATGAAATTTTGCGTTTGATTCCTCTAAGGTGTTGGCTCTTCTTCCACCGTTGATCAAGTTATGGAAGACACCAATGAAGCAAGCCATTGATTTGATACTCTTTTTATATCACGTACTATTCGTAGTGTTTGTCATCTTTTATCTATTTTGTTGTATCTTTAGGGATTGAGTTTAAATTCCAAAATTTTGGTGCAATTGAGTCATATTTGAGGTATTTTGAGGGGGTCAATAGCTCCTGTGCGACACCTTTGAGGTGAATTGGAAAGAATGCGAATTAGTTGACAAAAATGGCTCTGACGAGACATTTCAGAAGCCCAAATAGCCAAGGCCCACTCGGACATTTTAAATGGTCGTCAACGGGAGTGAGGTTATGTTTAAGACATGCAGGCCCTACTTGGCAGTGCATCTAGTTACGGGCCCCACTTGTCAGTTCATCAGGTGAATCCTTTCCCCGTGCCTATCCGAATGGGTACCCCTTTCTGAACCTATGTTGCTCCCTCCTCTTCATTCCCGGCGGTGAGCCGGCAACGGAGGAGGAGCATTTGTTCTGGGTGACAGCAGCGGCGGAGCTTTCGTTCTCGACGACGACGGCGGCTCTAGTGAGTGAATCTGTAACCCTGTCCTGTTCTCCTCCGTGTCTAGTTAGATCTCACCGCATCGCCTGTGTTTCCCTTTGTTTTTTGTTGATTTGATCCAGATTTGGGTGGGGGGAGGGGGGCTAACCGCGATGGAGCCGCCAGAGACAACAACATCCTTTCCAACCTATGCGATTTGTGCCTCGTCTGATTCCGCTAGCTCACCTCACACTGCCCTGCCATTGACAAACAGGGGTGGTGGTGCTCGGACGTTTGAATTCAGTGTGGAATTTCTTCCTTCTAAGGAGAAGCTAGGTGATGGTAGCATGCGAGACATAGAGAGAGATACAATTGTGAAGTGGGAGATTGATTTTGCAGAGATTGATCCACAAGAACTATAGAGCATGGAGGAGAAGGCCGTGAAGAACGTGGTGGAAAAAATTGGAGAGAGCATTTTTTGGGGTCCAGAGCAAGAGGTAGCATTGTTACGGTTTGATAATTGGAAAGGAGAGTATGTGAGAATTGAGGATGGTAAAGAGATGGTTGATGAAATCGATCGACAAGATGGTTGGACAACCAAACAGACTATGTTTCATGCAGAGCTTGTTGATCTGAAATCAGATTCTAAGGTTGGATATGTGCCCTCAAAGTTAGCTTCACAGATGGTAGATGATGATTGGGCTTCAGAGAGGCAGATAATGCCCATGTGTATAAGTGAAGTGACAGTATTACCTGAGGGGGTTGATGCAGAAGAGGGCTCTGATGATGTTGCAAGGGTTGTTTCTGTTGATTGGAATTAAATAGAATTAAATGACCCAACTGATTTAGTCATTGCACCAATGGATGACACTGAGATGGCCAAATGTTTTGGCATTCCAGTAGCTGATGAAGATAAGGAGGAGAAGGATGGTGAATCTAGTATGCCTACTGATACTGATGCTACCATAGATAGAACTGAAGATGTGGATGGACAACTGATGGAAGATGTTGCAGATGATGTAGATGATGCACACGATGATGAGTTGGTAAATGTGTATGACAAGGAAAACCCTGTTATTGCAGTGGGAAAGTTGTTCCCAAACATGGATGATTTTAGGATGTGTTTCAAGACTTATGCAGTCAAACATGAGTTTGATGCCAAGACTAAGTGGACTAATAGAAAGAAGTATTATGCAAGATATAGAGGTTTTGATGGAAGTGTCAATCCGTGCAAGTGGTAAATATATGCTAGACGCCAACCTGATGGAAGTACCATTAGGGTGAATCAAATCCCACACCAACATACTTGTATTACAAGTTCATAGAGAGTATCAACCATGACATCACAACTTTGGATTGCAGAAAAGATCACTCCTATTTTAGCCAAGAAACCAAACACTACTGCAAAGAAACTTAAAGTAGACATGGAAAAGCAATAACCCATTAAGGTGAAGTATAACACAGTGTGGAAGGCAAAAAAAGGGCAATGAAACAATTATATGGTGACAGGGCAAATACTTTTAGGATGCTTTGTAATTTCAAAGCAGAGGTGGAGAAGAGGTCACCTGGCAGTGTTGTGGAGATAGATACCGAGGTAATAGCGGATGTAAGAGTCCTTTTCTCTAAGTTTTTTATAGCTTTAAAGCCTTGCATTGATGGCTTCAAGGCAGGGTGTCGTCCATATTTGAGCATAGACTCATCATTTTTGACTAGCAAGTGGAATGGTCAATTGGCAGCTTGCAATGCTTTGGATGGACACAACTGGATGTTCCATATTGCTATTGCCTTTTTTCAGTCAGAGATAGAGGTCTCGTGGACATGGTTCATGATGCAGTTGAAAAGATGCATAGGCCAATGTCACCTTTGGCAGTCCACATAGATGCATGCAAAGGACTAGAAAACGCAGTGAGGAATGTTTTCCCTCATTGTGAGCAGAGGGAGTGCTTCGGGCATATGTGGATGAATTTGATCAAAAAATTCAGAGGTGAAGAATTTGGTCGCATGTGACCAGCAGCAAGATCTTACACTAAACAGACACATTCATATCATCTTGGTAAGATAATGATAGCATGCCATGAGTTTGTTCCATGGGTGAACACCTACCATTCTCTATTATGGTATAGGTCAGGATTTAACACTACCATCAAGTGTGATCATATCAACAACAACTTGGCAAAAAGTTTTAACAACAAGGTGAAGCAGTTAAAATATTTGCCTGTGCACGACATGGTTGACCAAATCACGATCATGATCATGCGCTTGTGGGAATTGAGAAGAAGGATTGGGGATTTTCTACAAGGGGATAAGCTTCCTGCGATGGTACAACAGGTGGTCAACTGGAGCACAAATCTTATGCATTTATCCATTGACAAATCTTTTGTTTGGGGTGCTGAAGTTAGAGATACCAAAACTAGTAGAAGGCATGTTGCTAACACTGAAATGCATGATTGCACATGTTTGGAGTGGCAACACACTGGGAAACCATGTGATCATGCCATACGTTTCTTGGCCTCCCGACCGAAGATAAACATGCACCCATATTTGCATGAATATTACTCAGTAGCAAGATTCAAGGCTGCATATGCAACTCCAATTCCAGCACTTGCAGATTAGTCTCGGTGGCCTGAAGTGGAAATTGAATTTTCCATGTGTCCTCCCCTAACAAAAAGAAAGCCTGGCATGCCTAAAGAGAGTAGATTCAAGGCATGGTTTGAGAAAGGTGGGAGTAGTAAAAAGGGCAAGGGAAAGAAGGATGGAAAGCCAAAAAGGCACCAAAAGGTAACAAAAATAGATGCAAGCTGTGCCAGGAACTTGGGCACCGAAAAGGATCTCCAAAATGTCGTTACACTCCTGAAAGGCCGAAGTATGTTTATGTTAGTTGTTTTTTATTTGGATGTTGTTTATGTTAGGTACTAGCCAAATTACAAGCTTTATTTTCCAGGAGGAAGCATGGAGGTCAACCCCTTGTTGTTGAAGATTGTTGGGCAATCAAAAAGGCAAGAATCAATGGTTGTAGAAAAAAGAGAAGTTTTGGTGGAAGTGTGCAAGATGATACAAACTTGGATGATGTTGTGGTGCAAGATGAGCCAAACTTGGATGATGTTGTGGTGCAAGCTGAGCCAAACTTGGATGATGATGTGGTGCAAGCTGAGCCAAACTTGGATGATGTTGTGGTGCAAGATGAGCCAAACTTGGATGATGTTGTGGTGCAAGATGAGCCAAACTTGGATGATGTTGGGGTGCAAGATGAGCCAAACTTGGATGATGTTGTGGTGCAAGATGAGCAAATTTTGGATGATGTTGTGGTGCAAGATGAGCAAAATGAAGAGAATGTGGTGCAAACTATAACTGAAGTTGATGCAGTTGATGTGCAAACTAAACCTATATTGGAAGTTGTCTTACAAATTGAAGCTGTTGTAGCTGATGTTGTGTAAATTAAGCCTCATTTAGATGTTGTGGTGCCAAGTAAATCTGTCCTAGATGGTCCAGTGAAGAAAACCAAGAGATTGAGTGAACTGGGTGTCATACCCGTTGTAGGATCAACAAGTGCCAAGAAAAAGAAGAAGAAATCGAGTGGTAAGAAGAAGTAGAAGCGAAGTATTGTTCTTGTCTAGATAAAAAAATTGCCTGGTATTTGTGTAAATCTATTCAAATTCTGACCGAGTTTCAAACTCTGGCCGAATTTCAAACTTGTGTATTTGTTATAACTTGTGTATTACTTTTATATGATACGTATTTGTGTAATACTATTCAAGTTTGAGACAAAATTCAAATTTGAGCCAAAATTCAAATTTGAAGTTATTTGGTATGTGCTATTGGTGTTACAATGATTTCTGGTCTATTATTCCTGTTAGTTCATTAATCGGAGCAATTTTATTATGTGAAACTCTGGACATGAAAAATGTGCTCCACATGAGCTCCAAACCCCTCAAAAGCTAGGGAAAACAAGCCCATTTGTAAGCAAGTTTTTTTTCAACCTTCTCTAAATGAGCCAAAAAAGGAAACTTGACATGTAGTGTGTGTATATAAGAGTCAATCCTGAGATTGGATCGTTTCGATAAATTATGACATCTTTAATACTTAACCCTAGCTCACTTCTCTTGAATACTCCACAACCTCGTTCTTGGTAGCCATCTTTTGTGAAGGTTTTTCATGAAAAAAAATCCATAGTCCAAGTTTCTTATTTTTCCTAGATACTTAGTCACATAGAACAATGATCGGCACAATTTTTATAGTTTTTAAATTTTTTTGAATTAGTTATGCTCAACCCTAATCGTTGAAAACCTCTCAAAACCCCGCACCCCTCTGGGCCATTGGATCGCTGTGAATGGACAGTCTAGATCATGCACTAAGGCTATGTCAACGATCCGCGGGCTGCACTCTGATTGGCTGATTCGAAAACGCAACACCCTGGACCATTGGATGGATGTGAACAGAAGCAACGGTCTGGATCGGGAGCCACGTCACATATCCGCGGGATGTTAGTTCATTGCTGGTCATTTTTTTACGTTGGATAAAATTGAGCAGGCCGGCCATGTATTGTTGGGTTTAATTAAAGCGACCCACCCATTGGACCGATGGACACCATGCTGATCCGATTTGAGCAGGCCTGAAAAGCATGCATGCGCGCGCAGCCCTGTGCCGCCCGCCCTCGCAACATAGCCGCTGCATGCATGGCATCGAGATCATCTCTCCACACTTTTTTAATGGCCAGTGTGCTATGCGAGCTGTTGGTAGTACTACCATGATGCCACACTTGCATGCACGGGCGACACATGCACAAAACGAGTTGTCGTGAACCCCGACCGATGGCACAGAGCTTGCGCTTGCATGCACGTGCGACACACATATAGAACGAGTAGGCGTGAACCTCGACCGACGGCACAGAGTTTGCAGCGCTGAAACGTCACAGCCTGGCTATTGCTGCCGCTTTCGGTTTCCCATGCGTGTACAAACATGCACGCTCCCCTCCCCCAATGCTACTCACCACTGCTTGCTCATTACTTCCACCCGGTGTAAACACGTGCACTAGGGCTATTTAAGCCACCTATCATCTTCCTCCTCCTCACCCATCCTGTCCCATCTGCATCCTCTTCTCGGGTCTCTTCTCACCACCACAAGCAACCCAAAACCTTCCGCCGCAGCCATGAACTACTACACGGGCCAACCTTCCGCCATCCCCCCACCGTGCCAGAGAGGCTCTACCCCACCGACGTGTACGTCGAGAGGACACTCCGTGTGTGGTCGATCTCAAGATGGAGGGGCACAAGGGAGTTCACCAACGCCTTCCTTGCACTCGTCTTCGGCCACCTCCCCCGGGGATCTCCAAGGATGTACCGAGTCGAGGAGGTTATCCACAACGGGGTTGTGGTTGCTATCCTTACCCACTTCACCAACTCCATCGACGCGTTCTACCTCCTCGGTCGTGTGTTCTGATGTGGCTGCGAGTTCTTCGCTTTCACCACCCATAACATCTTCATGGACTACGACAATATCTTCCCCACCGCGGGGCACATGCACATTCTGTCGTACCCCATCGACAACACCCCAGAGGAGTAGTGAACGGCGCCCAGAGGAGTTGGCCATGGAGGAGTTGGCCTTGGAGCAAGCAAGCAAGCTGGTGGTATTTTATCTTATCTAGGGTGTCGTTTTATCTATATAAGTTGTAATGGTACTATGTATGTCGTGCTTGGGTTCTATTATTGTCGTGTTTTATCTTATGTATGTTAGTTGTAATGTAGTACTATGCAATGCTACTACTTATCTTATCTATGTAATGCTACTACTTATCTTATCTTATTATTGTCGTGTTTCCAAAAATGATTTCTGAGGCTTTCATATATCCCCATTTAATTTGGGTTTCACGGAACCATAGATATGCATGAAAACAATCAAAAGAAACATGTTTGGACAAAAGTGTGCAAAACTAAATCCAGTATCTAAAAAGTAAAAGATGTGATAATATGAAATTACTAACAATAATGCCAATTTTTTCTATAGATTCCAAATGAAATTGAATTTTTGTTCGAAAATTTACATATTTACAAAAGATGCGGCATGGATTTATTTTTAAAAAATTTAAAAGTTTTGTTTTCACTCTCGCCCAAGCTGGGTGCATACGCTGGTCGTCTCACGCTTGTGATTTGGAGCACAAGAACAGCCAGCAACGATAGACTTGTACTCAGCACCTCATTCTTTTTTTGCAGTAATACAACTCCACCACCTCATGACTTCAGCCAGGCAATGGCCTTCTACGGCGGCCCAAAGAGCAAACAAATTGCGCATGTGGCTACGGAGTAAGGCCCATGCGTTATAATTGGCCTGGTTAAAAAAGGAATCGTTTTTCACTACCAATTCTCATTCTTGACCATTTCTACGACTCTGGTCGCTTTGCAAGCTTGCCAGAGAACAAGTACGCGCGGGAATTGAGTCTGGGCATGTGCCCGGGGTGGCCGAACGGTAAAATCGCCCTTGTGGACAAGCAACAAAAATGTAAAGCAAAACAAAATAAGTTACAATACATACGGCCAACATTTATTTGACATAAATATTTGGCCAAAGTAAAAACAAGTAAATAAGTATATGTTTGTTGGAGGTTTATTTGCCGAAGCAACATTTTATTTTAGTCGAAGCATTTTTTTTCTAAACATGGGTGCCTCAATGCTATAAAACAGGGATGGTGCCCCTATGCGAGTGGGCTGGTCACTATTTGGGCTTGGTTATTTTCTCATGACCCAACATCTATTCGGCAACAAGATTATTTTTACTACAAACTGAATTTGGGGTGTGTGCACTGTGTTAACTGAAGAACAAGAAGAGAGCATGAACACTGAATATTTCTGCTTCAATTCAATTACATGAACTTGGCATGATGCACAAATCGCATCCTCTGCCCTGACGGACCTAAATGCCCCGTGTAATGACGGATGAACAACAATTAAAACAAAAACAGAGCAATTATACACCAATAGAAATCCCTGCCATGAAATTTGCTTGCTTCTGCAAATCAACCATCTCCATTAGATTTTTCTTGATCTTCTTCAGTTCCCTGGTCAGTTCAGACTCCAACTGCAGTTCAGCATTGCGCGCAGACCTCACCATCGGCACGACTCTGCTTGCCTCTTTGTCCGAGCTCCCCAAATTCTCCATCTGTGGCACCCCGCCCAAATTGAGCTCCCAGGTAGCGGCCCCGCTCGAATCAATGTAGCCCTCGAATTGAATGCTCTCAACATATTCATCCATCCACTCGAAATGGGTGCATGCGGTCGTCTCTTCTAGCCGTGAAGAAATGGGTCCCGCGCATGGGCTTGATTATACGATATGAATCACATAATTTCAGATTCATCATGTTCAATCCAATACAGAGAACTTCAAAAAGTGCCCCAAAGTTTCTACCGGAAAGTCAAGACAAAAACATGTGCCAACCCCTATGCACAGATTCCCAAGGTCATGGAACCCACAAGTTGATCACCAAAACATACATCAAGTGTATCAATAGAACATCCCATTGTCACCACGGATATCCCATAGTAAGACATACATCAAGTGTTCTCAAATCCTTAAAGACTACACCCGATAAGAAAACTTCAAGGGAAAACTCAATTCATCACAACAAGATAGAGAGGGGAAAACTCCATCTGATTCAATCTATATCAACAAAGCTCGCGGTACATCAAGATCATGCCATCTCAAGAACATGAGAGAGAGAGAGAGAGAGAGAGATCAAACACATAGCAACTGGTACATACCCTTAGCCCCAAGGGTGAACTACTCCCTCCTCGTCATGATGAGCATCAGGATGATGAAGAAGGCCCCCGGTGATGGTTACCCCCTCCGGTAGGGTGCCGGAATAGGCTCCCGAATGGTTTTTTGTGGCTCTACAGGTTGGCGGCGGCGGAACTCCTGACCTAGGTTATGCGTTGGGGTTTCTAGAATATTTGACGATTTATAGAGCAAACAGGGATGTCGGTGGACTCCCGAGGGGCCCACAAGCCTGGTGGCCGTGGACAGGGGGCGTGGTCGCGCTCCTAAGGCTTGTGGCCTTCTCGGGAACCTTCTGGGCCAACTCTGATGCTCCGTAGGTCTCTTTTGGTCCAATAAAAATCACCGTAAAGTTTGATTCCGATTGGCTCCGTTTGATATTCGTTTTCTGTAAAACCCAAAAACAAGGAAAAAACAAGAATTGGCACTAGGCTATAGGTTAATAGGTTAGTCCCAAAAATAATATGAAGTTGTGGTAAAATGATTTTAAAACATCCAAGAATGATAATATAGCAGTATGAAACAAGCAAAAATTATAGATACGTTGGAGACGTATCAACATCCCCAAGCTTAATTCCCGCTCGTCCTCGAGTAGGTAAATGATAAAAACAGAATTTATGATGTGGAATGCTACCTATCATATTTATCCATGTAATATTCTTTATTGTGACATGAATATTCAGATCCGTAAGACTCAAAACAATAGTCTAATTAAGGACAGTAAAACTGCACCTAATCCCTGCCCTCTCAGTGATTAGACATTTCTGGCCGTCAGATCACTGGTTTGGACCATTCCTGGTCGTCTGATCTGCATTTAGATGAAACTGGGCCGACTGTCCTTAGGGCAGCTGCTCCCGTAGCCGAATCGAAGGCTCGTGGTTAATTGGGCTCCTTGCGTGAAGGCCGCTTCAGCCCTACAGAAAATAAAGACTAGCAAACGAGATCCCTTCGCTCCTCACGCCGCATCCTCCTCTGCCCGTCGCTTCCCACGACGGCATCCCTCCCTCCTTGCATCCCCGCATGCCGTTGTCGCCGCCTACGCCTCTACATCCATTCCCACCTCGCGTGGCAATCCTACACCATGCAATCCGGTGCAGGACCTTGCCCAAGCGCGTGTATAGGGAGAGGTGGCAGCTGGTGGCAGCGGCCTGTTGAAGATGTGGAGGAGGAAGGGGAGGTTGATGCAAGGCCAGCCGGCGATGATGACCTCGACGCGGCTGGCAGTCACGGCGGATTTAGGAGGGCGCGTTGGCAGGGCACTTCTCCTTCCTCTCCTTGCAACCTTCTCTTTGTGCATCGCAATGAAGAGTAGCAGTAGCCGACGGCTGACGACCAAGAGTCAGCGTGGGGAGTTGTTCTTCTTGCCATGCTTGCCGCGGCCGTCAACGCGAACTCTCCAAGGCCAAGGTCAAGGTTTCCCACTCGTTGTCAACCATGGATTCTCCCTGGATGTAAGACCTGATTAGTGCAGATTGTAGTCTTTGAATTCCAAAGTACAAGCACGCTGATCATGTCGTTGTCACCGCCGATGAGTGGTGCTCCGGGTTGGCTTCAATGATTGAATATGTCCATCCATAGCTTCTGAGAGAACCATAGCGAGCAAGTGCAGGCAAGAGGACCTGCAACCAGCCATGGCACACGGACGGACGGATGGGGCCGTCAGTGCTGCTCAGTTTCGGTGCAAGCAAGTGAGTACAATCATATTGCCACTGTCACGACTCGAATTTTTATATAGATAATAAAGGCTTGCTCTCATTGAAACACAACAACTAACTTCACTAGAAAACCAAATGATGTGGGTTCCCACGTCATTCCTGATGTATGCACATGAATAATCGTATAATTATCATCACGTCTATGGTTTCTCAAGTTAAGACGTTGAAACGATGTATTCCATGTGTCAATTATTCTGTACACTCTGGTTCTATAATATCTCACATCGTTATGTTTTTCCTAAAGACAAGAATATATTGATATACTAAAAGCCCATTAGATCATTCTTGGTGAAAAGAGATCACATTGCATTATTTTTAAATCTTGAACACGAACGCATTATTCCTAGAGTTTAAACAAAACAAGAGAGTATTCAAAATCTAGTGATGTTTATTGCACATTCCTTTGGCAAAAAAAACATTTTTTGATGTTGTAAAGAATGATTTTCTTAAGAAATTATTATGTTAGTGGATCACTTGTAACTTTGTATAAATATAATTTGTCATCTAAGAGTGGATTTCCCGTTGTCAACTCTATCAAGGAATTGTAATTCAATGTGTTAAAACTCCACCAAATATTTATATTGTCCATTTTCATATAAATATATGCTATTCTCAACTGAATGAGTCTTCACAACTAATTGCCAGTATTGCTACTATGTTATCTGGTCTTTTACACAGATTTTTAGCATACTGGTTTTAATTAGTCGTTCTACTTGATGATATTCCTGCATGTTACCATTTCATATTTTCCTTCATATTTCCAGTGTTCTTAGAACTAATAAGCATGTACATGCATGTTGTGTTTCTTCTGTTGATACGATTCATGTATATGCAGCTTTGAAAACTTCGATTACCTTGAGATTATTTTGTAATGATCCTCCCAATACTTAGAGCAATAGCTTGAATTGTTGGAAATAAATTTAAAATACTTGGATGCAAATAATTTTGAAATACCCTTATGTTTTGTTAAAATACACGGGCGTGACAACGTGCATCATCATTGATTATATATTGATGTTACCTTTTCCCAAAATTCTCGATTTACATGAATGGATGAAAAAAATGCATGAAGGCCATACCATTGGTTTGTCCGACTTTGTAAAAGCATGTCATTGTTGAGTTTCAGTTAGATCCTTCATCTTTGTGTAATAATTCGTCCGTTTTAGATTTAATCCAACCGCATTGAGGCACCACACAAGCCATGGTAAGGATGGACCAGAGCGTTCCACTTTGATTCCAAGAACTATGACTGTTAGTCATCTTTTTATCAGTTTTGTTACATTAGCCATTGGAGGGTATAGAAGCTTTCCTTCTTGTGTATAGATCCTTGCTGTTGTGTAACCAATCTAAATATTTAAGTATGGTCATTAGGAAAACTTATTCATCATATCTTGTTTCCTGCTATTCATAAGTAACTTTACAAAGTTAGGATGTAAAGTTTGTATAGCAGGACATATATAGTGTTAAAATATGGATATATTCAATATGCTTGCCTTATTTTATTGAATTTGCACCTACTATTTCTGCACATAGAGAAGGTGTGACAGAGGAGCTGATTGCACGATACTAAAACCTTTCTTGGCTACCAAAGCTCCCTCATCGCCATGCTGGACATTATCAATTTATTTTAAAGGAAAGCCATTAATCACTTACCCATGTATATTATCCGTATAATTTTGGTTATTTGGGAACAAGAAGGCACTTAGATATGGATTATAAAGGTGGCATATTCTATCTAATATTCTTCTATCTTTCCATGTTAATTTATTCATGTATCATTTCGCTCTTTTGATAAGGATGGGGTTGGTGATGGTTATACAAATACAATGGAGTGCTATTTGTTGGGGGCTTGGTTTGCTGCAGAAAAACCCTGCTATTCATGCAGAGCTTTCCTGCTATTCATCCTCATGTGTATACCTGTGTAACTATAGTTGTTGCCATCATTATGCTATTATGCAAGATTTGGACACCCAGAAAGGGTAAAATTAACCAAAAAAACATTTTTCTCTAAAATTTTGCTTCTTATCTGCTAATGACCTGATAGAAATAAAATGAAAAAGATAATTGTTTGACAGAGTGCATCATGCATGTGTCTCTTTTCTTATAGTAATAATACCAATAAATTCTCTTATTTTTTGTTGACCGATTAAATTGCTATACTTTCAATATATTATGTATTCCCTACATTGGTTTATCTAGAAAAAATCAATGTGTGCTACTTTGAAGGCACGGTTCATTTAAATTTTATTTTCACATTATAAATGCCTATCAATCTATTGTAACAATGGACGGGCGCTGCAACGCACGCCTTCGAAGATCTAGTATTGACATAAAAACAGTAATACTTCGAGCACACCAACAAGGTAGTCGTGTCCTTTAGAAATAACATGGCTTTAGAAATTCATCCCTACAAAATCATATGGGCTATCTATGATCCATCTTCCCCACACAAAGTATCTAAATCATGCACAACCCCGATGAACAAGTCAAGCAATTGTTTCACAGTTTTGGTGCTCTCAAACCTTTTCAACTATCACGCAATACATGAGCGTGAGCCATGCATATAGCATTATAGGTGGAATAGAATATGGAGGAGGTGCAAGGGGAAAAAGGAGAAAATAGTATCACATCAACTAGGCGTATCAACGGGCTATGGAGATGCCCATCAATAGATATCAATGTGAGTGAGTAGGGATTGCCATGCAACAAATGCACTTAGCGCTATAAGTGTATGAAAGCTCAAAAAGAAAACCAAGTGGTCGTGCATAATGAATATCCACTAGTTATATGAAAGTGACAAAATAGGAGACTCTCTATTATGAAGATCATGGTGCTACATTGAAGCAAAAGTGTGGAAGAAGGTAGGAGCAATTGTCCCTTCTCTCTTTCTCTCATTTTTTTCCTTTTTATTTATTTATTTTATTTTGGTGGGCTTCTTTCGCCTCTTTTATTATTATTTTTGTTTGGGCCTCGCTGGCCTCTTTTATTTTTGTAAAGTCCGGATACTCATCCCAACTTGTGAGGGAGTCATAGCCCCCATCATCCTTCTTTCTCACGGGACAATGCTCTATTAATGAAAAATCATCACACTTTTATTTACTTATAACTCAAAGAAAAATAAATTACAACTCGATTCCTATGACAAAATATGACTCTATATGCAATATTAAGTGATGATGCAAGTCATAGAAAAACTACATGGTGGAAGTTGCATGGCAATATATCTCGGAATGGCTATGGAAATGGCATATTAGGTAGGTATGGTGGCTGTTTTGAGGAATATATGGTGGCTGTTTTGAGGAAGGAGGATTTGGTGTACGGGCAAAAGTTACGCGGTACTAGATAGGCTAGCAAAGGTGGAAGGGTGAGAGTGCGTATAATCCATGGACTCAACATTAGTCATAAAGAACTCACATACTTATTGCAAAAGTCTATTAGTCATCAAACAAAGCATTAGACGCATGCTCCTAGGGGAGAGGTTGGTAGGAGTTAACCATCACGCACTCCCGACCCTCACACAAAGGTCGACAATCATTAAACAAATCATGCTTCGACTTCGTTACATAACGATTCACCATACATGCATGCTACGGGAATCACAAGCTTTAACACACGTATCTCTTCCAATTCACAACTACTCACTAACATGACTCTCATATTACCATCCCTATTATCTCAAAACTATATGCAAGGAATCAAACTTCTCATAGTTTTTAATGCACTTAATATGAAAGTTTTTATTATATCCCTCTTGGATGCCCATTATATTGACTAAATTCACAGCCTAAACAAATTACCATTCGGTTTTTAGAAACTCTCAAAATAATACAAGTGAGGAGCGAGAGTTCAATAATTTCTATAAAATATAACACCACCATGCTCTATAAAGATATAAGTGAAGCACTAGAGCAACATTGCCTAGCCCAAAAGATATAAGTGAAGCACATAGAGTATTCTAACAAATTCACGATTCAGCGTGTCTCTCTCAAAATATGTGTTCAACAAGGATGATTGTGGCAAACTAAAAATCAAAGACTCATATCATACAAGAAGCTCCAAGCAAAACACATATCATGTGGTGAATAAAAATATATCCTCAAGTAAATTTACCGATGGATTGAAGACGAAAGAGGGGATGCCTTCCGGGGCATCCCCAAGCTTAGGATTTTTGGTATCCTTGAATATGACTTGGGGTGCCTTGGGCATCCCCAAGCTTAGGCTCTCACCACTTTTTATTCCATAGTCCATCAAATCTTTACCCAAAACTTGAAAACTTCACAACACAAAACGCAACAGAAAACTCATGAGATCCGCTAGTATAAAAAGATAAATCACCACTTTAGGAACTGTTGTGAACTCCCTATTTAGTTTTATTTGTGTAATAACTACTATATTCTAACTTTTCCATGACTTATACCCCCAGATACGACCCATGGATGCATCAAAATAAGCAAACAACACAAAGAAAACATAATCTGTCAAAAACAGAAGAGTCTGTAGCAATCTGTAAACTTCTAATACTTCTGGCGCTCTAAATATTTGTCAGAATTATGCAATCAGGGAAATTTGTATATAAATCTTGAGTAAAAATTTAAGATCAATTCGATGCTCTGAAAAATTTAGAAAATTCCTGGACTGAGCATAAAAGTTTCTGTTTTTCCGCAAGATCAAATCAACAACTACCATAGATCACCCCAAAGGTTTTACTTGGCTCAGACACTAATCAAAACACAAAAACACAATTACTACAGAAGTAATAATGTGCCAAACACACCAAAACAAAAGCAAAAATCAGAAAGCAAAGTAAAATTGGGTTGCCTCCAACAAGCACTATTGTTTAACGCCCCTAGCTAGGCATAATGATTTAAATGGTGCTCACATAAAAAGTAGTATTTGAAACATGCAAGAAAGCATCATGAATCTCATGACAAGCACATTTAAGTCTAACCCACTTCCTATGCATAGGGATTTTGTGAGCAAACAATTTATGGGAACAAGAATCAACTAGCATAGGAAGGCCAAACAAGCATAACTTCAAAACTTTGAACACGTAGAGAGGAAACTTGATATTATTGTAATTCCTACAAGAATATGTTACTCCCTCAAAATAAATTTCAGTAGCATCATGAAGGAATCTCACAATATAACTATCACACAAAGCATTCTTTTCATGATCAATTATAGCATATGTGTCATCACCAAAACTTGGGGAACAAAAAATATCATCTTCATCAAGCATAGCATCCCCAAGCTTATGGTTTTGAAGATCATTAGCATCATGGATATTCAGAGAATTCATACTAACAACATGGCAACCATGCTTTTCATTCAACAAACTATCATGAATCTCCTTACAAATTTCTTCTTTCCACACTTCATCAAAAATTCCAGATTCATGATTTTGAAACAAAACTTCATAGAGATAATCAAGTGCTCTCAACTCACTAGCAATTGGTTCATCATAATTTTCTCTTTTGAAAAGATTAGCAAGTGGATTAGGATCCATATCAATATATTTTTAGCAAGCGAAGATGCAAGCAAATAGAAGGCACATGTCAACACAAGCAATCATAGCAACGGAAAGGCAAACGAAAGAAGCGTGAATGAAAAGGCAAATCTTTTTGGAAAATTGTTTTAGAAGTGGGGGAGAGGAAAACGAGAGCCAAATGCAAATAATGTAAATGCGAGAGATGAGTTTGTGATGGGTACTTGGTAGGCTTGATGTAGATCTCCCCTCAACCAAACCAGAAATTGGCAAGTTGAAGAGAGAGTTCTTATCTTGACTTCATATGTATCTCCCCGGCAACGATGCCGGAAATCCTTCTTGCTACTTCGCGAGCATGCATTGGTTTCCCATGAAGAGGAACGGTTTTATGCGGCAAAGTAGATAAGTATTTCTCTCAGTTTTTTAGAACCAAGGTATCAATCCAGTAGGAGATACAAGCGAGTCGATGTACCTGCACAAAGAATCAAACTCTTGTACCCAACGCTATAAAGGGGTTGTCAATCCCTTCACGGTTGCTTGCAAGGATGATATCTAATAGAGATAACTATAATAGGATGCTTGAACGGAAAGTAAAACTAAAAGTAAAAAATAATGCAGCAAGTATTTTTGGTATTTTTGGTTTTAGATATGAAAGTATAATATGGAAAATAGACCCCGGGGCCTTAGGTTTCACTAGATGGCTTCTCTCATGATGGCAAGTATTATGGTGGGTGAACAAATTACTGTCGAGCAATCTATAGAAAAGAGAATAATTACGAAGATATCCAAGGCAATGATTATGCATATAGGCATCACGTCCGTGTCAAGTAGACCGAAACGATTCTGCATCTACTACTATTACTCCACACATCGACCGACTCCTGCCTGCATCTAGAGTATTAAGTTCATGAGGAACAGAGTAATTCATCTATAAGATGACATGATGTAGAGGGATAAACTCAAGCAATATGATGAAAACCCCATCTTTTACCCTTGATGGCAACAATACAATACGTTCCTCGCTACCCTTACTTTGTCACTGGGTGAGGACACAACAAGATTGAACCCAAAACTAAGCACTTCTCCCATTGCAAGAATTACCAATGTAGTTGGCCAAACCAAACCAATAATTCAAAGAGACTTGCAAAGATATGAAATCATGCATATAAGGATTCAGGAAAGACTCAAATAATATTCATGGATAATTTGAACATAAACCCACAATTCATCGGATCTCGACAAACACACCGCAAAAGAGTATTACATCACATAAATCTCCATGAAGATCATGAAGAACATGGTATTGATAAGCAAAGAGAGAGAAGAAGCCATCTAGCTACTAGCTATGGACCCGCGGGTCTGTGGTGAACTACTCACGCTTCATCGGAGGGGCAATGGAGTTGATGTAGATGCCCTCCATGATCGAATCCCCCTCCGGCAAATTACCGGAAAAGGCTCCAAGATTGGATCTCTCGGGAGCAGAGGCTTCTGGCGGCGGAAAAGTGTTTTCGTGGCTTGTTCTGATAATGATGGAATATTTGGGAATTTTTAGGCCAAAGATTAGGGTTAGGGGAGCTGTCGTGGGCCCACAAACCTGCTTGGCGCGGCCTACCCCCCGCGCCCCTCGGGCTTGTGGCCCCACGGTGGCTCCTCTACCATGGTTCTCAAGTTTCGTAGTTTCCTTTCGTTCCATAAAAAATCATTCCGAAGGTTTGATTCCGTTTGGACTCCATTTAATATTCCTTATCTGCGAAACTCAAAAACAAGGAAAAAACAGAAACTGGCACTAGGCTCTAGATTAATAGGTTAGTCCCAAAAATAATATAAAATAGCATATAAATGCATATAAAACATCCAAAACAGATAATATAATAGCATGGAACAATAAAAAATTATAGATACGCTGGAGAGGTATCACTATTCCAAAAACCCAAAAATACCTTGCTGCACTTTTTATTCGCATATTTTATTTTGTGTTCTTGCACGACCTATTTATCCAATCTCATACAAACCAATCTATGTTTTATCGTGGAGAGATTGACAACCTCTCTTTCGTGCCAGGTTGCAAGTATTTGTTCTTTGTGTGTAGGTACCGTTTACATAGTGTTTCTTGGTTCGCCTACTGGTTCGATAACCCTGGTTTTGTAACTGAGGGAAATACTTCGGGTTGCAAGTATTTTTTCTTTGTGTGAAGGTACTGTTTACATAGTGTTTCTTGGTTCTCCTATTGGTTCGATAACCTTGGTTTCATAACTGAGGGAAATACTTACCGTAGCTGTGTTGCATCATCCCTTCATCATTGAGGAAATACTATCGCAGTCTCAAGCCACGTCAAAGAATTTCTAGCGCTGTTGAAGGGGAGACATCATCAACATCTATCAGGTTCCTAATCACAAATCTAATCTCCTTGCAATTTACATTATTTGCCATTTTCTCCTTGTTTTCAGCTCCCCCACTTCACCAAATTTGTTGTTTTATTCGTTCTCTTTTTCATTTGCCTTTTTGCGTGTCTGCTATTTTTGCTTGTGTTGCCATGTGCCTTCTATTTGCTTGCATCTTCGCTTGCTAAAAATCGAGTGATATGGACCCTCATCCACTTGCTAATCTTTTCAAAAGACCAAATTGTGATGAACTAATTGCTAGTGAGTTGAGTGCACTTGATTATCTCTATCATGTTTTGTTTGAAAATCATGAATCTGCAAATTTTGATGATGTGTTGAAAGAAGAAATTTATAAGGTGATTCATGATAGATCCTTGATTAAAAAGCATGATTGCAATGATGTTAGTATAAATTCTATTAATGTCAAATATGTTAATGATATGCAAAACTATAAGCTTGGGGATGATAATTTTGTCATGTCCACTTCCGATTGCGATGACCATGATTGGGGTGGTTCTTATGATCTTGGAAATTTATTGAAGCCTCATATTGAATATGGTTATTGATAATAATTTAGGTTTAAAAAATATTGGGAGAGCATCAATTTAGGTTAAAAAATCCCACATATTTGGAGAGTGTTTAATCTTATGAATTTTTTGATAAAAGTGGGTTTGGAGAGGACATAAGTTTAGTTGATGATAATCCCACTATTTTTGAAGATGATGAAAACTTTATACATGTTGATCATAAAGAGAGTATTGTATATGATAGATGTATTTTTGAATTTGATTATGATCCTATATGTAATTATTATCAGAGAGGAAATTATGGTTGTAGAAATTTTCATGATACTAAATTATCTCTCTTCATGTTGAGATTGTTATTATCTCTTTCTTCTTCCTTCCATATGCTAGTTTTGCTTGCCTTGATAATTTGTTTGCTTATAAAATACCTATGCATAGGAAGTATGTTAGAATTAAGTGTGTTTTCCATATGCTTCATGATGCTGTCCTTGTGTTACTATTATTATCTTTCATGAGGGCATCACTGAAATCTCAAGCCTATCTAATGGCTATAAAGAAAGAGCTTGTTGGAAGGAAACCCAATGAATAAAATTTATCTTTGCCTTTTTCTTTATGACCTTGAGTGTTTACACAATTATCTTAGTGTTATGATTGCGTTTTTTATGTTTTAATTATGTTTGTGCCAAGTAAAGCCTTTAGGATCATGTTGGGTGATAGGGTATTTGATCTTGTTGAAAAACAGAAATTTCTGTGTCAAACAAAAGAATTTTAAAAATCACAGAAGCAACGAAAAATTCTATTTTTTACAAAATATTTATATACAAGTTTCTGACGTTGTACTAATGTTTCAGAATTTTTTGAGTGACAGAAGTATGGTTAGAGTACAAATTACTAAAGACTATGCTGTTTTTGACAGATTCTGTTTTCGTTGCATTGTGTGCTTGTTTCGATGAATCTATAGCTTGTATTGGAGGGTATAAGGCATGGTAAAGTTAGAATACAGTATATATAATGCAATAATAAAATATGAATGGGTTGCAACAGTACTTAGAGTGGTGATTTGCTTTATTATACTAATGGATCTCACGAAGATTTTGTTAAGTTATGTGTGATTGAAGTTTTCAAGTTTTGGATGAGATCTCGATGGATGAAGGAATAAGGAGTGAAAAGAGCCTAAGCTTGGGGATGCTATGGCACCACAATATAATATCCAAGGAGAAACAAGCAACTAAGCTTGGGGATGCCCCGAGTGGCATCCCCTCTTTTTTCTAACGACCATCGGTATTTTACTTGGAGCTATATTTTTATTCATCACATATCATGAGTTTTTCTTGGAGCGTTCTGTATTATATGAGTATTTGCTTAATTTTCTTTTTATTTTGTCAGAAGTATCCTTGTTGGACACAACTATTTGTGAGAATTACTCTATACGCTTCACTTAAGTTTTTTGAGCAATGGAAAAGCTCTAGTGCTTCACTTATATCTTTTTGAGCATGGTGTGCTTAGAATTTTTGAAGAAATACTCTCATGCTTCACTTAGATTAATTTGAGAGTTAGTAAATTTTGAAGAACTTCCCTCATCCTTCACTTATATTATTTTGAGAGATGAAATTTTGATGCTGATGTTCTTCACTTAAATTTATTTGAGCTTGTCAAAAGCAATGGCCATATATGAAACTAGTACCAAAGTGATAGATATAGAGAGAGATAATAGAAAGTTTCATGAAGATCATTGCACAAATTAAACTTGATTCCTTGTAATAGTTTTGAGACATGATGATAGTAATATGTGAGTTATGTTGATGAGTAATTATGCTTTGTAAGAATATTGGTGTTAAGGTTTGTGATTCCCTATGCAAGCACAAAAGTCAATAGTTATGCAATGAAATTACATCCTAGTTATGCTGCATTATTTGGTGTTAGTTATGCTTAATGCCCGTTTATGTGAATTTTTGTTTCTTGGTTGGTTGCTTCTCAATCTATTTGCTAGCCTTCACTTGTACTAAGTAGAAATACTACTTGTTTATCAAAAATCCTTAAACCCAGTTTTGCTATATGAGTCCACCATACCTACCTACATGCGGTATTTCCATGCCGTTCCAAGCAAATTTGTATGTGCCATATCTAATTTTCAAAATGAATTTCCTTTTTGTGTGCTCGTATCACTCATGAAACGAAAGGGGGTGACCGATATTTTTCCATGGTAGATGTGTTATTCTCCAGATGAGTGTTTATTCACTTGTCATTGCATGAGAGTACGGCGGTAATAGGGATGCCCAGTCCCGAAATGAAAAAGAAATTTACTTTATGTTGTGAAGTAATAAATTCCTTGGTAAGTGTTGGTATGGATGGTACCCGTGGATATGACTAGCCTTGGATTTTGAAAGAATGGTGGAAAAAGGAATAAACTTTCTTTTCGGATTGGTAACCACTTATGATGTATCAAGCATGGAAAGGTATTGAAATGTTTTGGTCATTTTCGTTGATAGGAAAGGCATGCCACCCAAAATAATTTTCTCTCTCAATTTGAACTTTGAGCTCTCGCATCTCTACAAATCACTACTTCCCTCTGCAAAGGGCCTATCTATTTACTTTATGAAAATTTTACTTTTATTTGAATCTCCATCTTCTCTTATAAAGCACCAACTAGGGGGCACTATGATCGTACTTGAGCATTGAGTGTAGCTAATATTTAGTGTGTTTCATTAATGGATCAATGATTGAGACTGATGGGGTAGGGGTAACTTTCTTTAGTGTTGATATTTCAAAAGACATGGTTGCTTGTTAGTATGCTTGAGTATTAAAGTCTTCATGTCAAAACTAGACTATTGCTTTGAACCATCTAAAAGTCCAAATGCACATGCTACAAAATAAAAGAATATGTTCTGAACATGTTAAGCAACATTCCACATCAAAAATTCGGTTTTAATCATTTACCTACTCGAGGACGAGCATGAATTAAGCTTGGGGATGCTGATACGTCTCCAACGTATCTATAACTTTTGATTGTTCCATGCTATTATATTATCAATCTTGGATGGTTTACAATCATTTTATAGCAAATTTATGTCATTTTTTGGGACTAACCTATTGACATAGTGCCAAGTACCAGTTGTTGTTTTCTACTTGTTGTTTACTTTGTAAAATATCAGTAGAAAACGAGTCCAATTGCAACAAAACATTTTGGAGATTTTTTTGGACCAGAAGAAAAATTGGGAACCAAGGTAGCACCTGAGAGGAGGCCTGTCTGTCCCACAAGGCACCAAGGCGCGGCATGTGGGTCCCACAATGGTCTCTTCGAGATCTATTTGATGCAATGACTTTTTGCGGTGTGTTTGTTGGGATCCGATGAAGTTTGAATTCATGATTAGTTTCTATCGATGAATATTATTTGAGTATTCTTCGATCTCTTATATGCATGATTATTTATAGGCTCGTATTTATTCTTCGAATCTTTGGTTTCGTTAGGCTAACTAGATTGATTTTTCTTGCCATGGGAGGAGGTGCTTTGTGATGGGTTTGATCTCGCAGTTTCCTTCCCCAATGATAGAAGGGGCAGCAAGGCACACATGTATCGATACTATTAAGGATAACAAGATGGGGTCTATTCCTACATGAATAGATCTTGTCTACATCACGTCATCGTTCTTATTGCATTATTCCGTTTCTCCATGAACTTAATACACTAGATGCATGTTGGATAGCGGTCAATGTGTGGAGTGATAGTAGTAGATGCAGAATCGTTTTGGTCTACTAATCTTGGACGCGATGCCTATATAATGATCATTGCCTTGGATATCGTCATGATTATTTAATCTTCTATCAATTGCCCAACAGTAATTTGTTTACCTACCGTGTGTTATATGATACGTCTCCAACCTATCTATAATTTTTGCTTGTTCCGTGAAGTTATATTATTATTCTTGGATGTTTTACCATCATTTTATTACCACTTTATATCATTTGTTGGGACTAACATATTGACATAGTGCCAAAGTGACAGTTGTTGTTTTTGCTTGTTTTTTACTTCGCATGAAATCAGTACCAAATAGAGATGAAATGTTGCGGGGATTTTTGTGGATTTTTTACGGACCAGAAGAAACCATATGGGCCAAAGAACACCTGAAGAGGGGGGCCAGGGTGGCCAACACCCACATGGGCATGCTAGAGGCCCCCTGGCGCGCCCTGGTTGGTGTTAGGCTCCTCCGACACCCCCTCAACCGACTATTATGCCTATAAATTCTGAGAAAATCCAAAACACTAGGGGAGTCGACGAAGCACAATTCCAGCCGCCGCAAGTTCTAAAACCTCGAGATCCAATCTAGACACCATCACGGAGGGGTTCATCTTCATCATAGGTGCCTCTTCGATGATGCGTGCGTAGTCCACCATAGACCTACGGGTCCATAGGCAGTAGCTAGATGGCTTCCTTTCTCTCTCTCTCTCCCTTATGATTCTCAATACAAAGGTCTCTTCGAGATCTATTTAATGTAAACTTTTGCGGTGTGTTTGTCAGGATCCGATGAATTTTGAGTTCATGATCAATTTCTATTCATGAATACTATTTGAGTTTTCTTTGATCTCTTATATGCATGAATCCTTATAGCCTCGTATTTCTTCTTCGAATCTTTGGTTTAATTAGTCCAACTAGATCTATTTTTCTTGCCTAGATTTTATTGGTGATAAATTTACTTCGAGGCAAGGTGAAATACACGAACGTCTGGATCGGGCTGTTTGCTATGAGGTTTGGTCAGTGAATTTTCCACTAGCTATGGTTTCTCATGAGCTACATGTTCACTCTGAGCACCGTCCTATTCTGCTAGATACTGAATACTATAATGGTCAAAAACTAAGGAAATCCAACGATGGAATGAAGTTTGAGGCTAACTGGCTCCAAGAAGAAACAGTAAATGAAATTGTTACATCAGCTTGGGAGCGTGCAAAACTTGTAGAAATTGGCCCATCTCTAGCCGATCGAACGTGTGTTGTCCACACAGATCTTCATGCATGGGGCCATGATACTTTAAAAGGACCCAAAAAATGTATTGCAAAACTAAAACAGGAGCTTGAGAATTTGAAAGTTGGGCCTGTGAATATTGATAGTCGTATGTGCCAAAAAGAGGTTGAAGCGTGGGAGAGCAAACTGGCTCATTCATGGAGATAGGAACACTTCTCTTTTCCATAAAGCAACCATGTCAAGGAAAAACGTAATAAGATTAAAAAGCTGATTGATGATGATGTTGTTCTGCATCAAGGTACAGATCAACTCAACAACCTTATTTCAGGTTATTTTACTAACCTATTTAGCTCTAAGGTTTTTCATCCATATCGTAATGTTATTTTGAAGGTTCCTCGCTGAGTTACTAATGAGATGAATATTGCGCTTATGGCCCCTTATTCGGTTGAGGAAGTAAGGAAAGCACTATTTGACATTGGGGACGTTAAGGCACCTGGACCAGATGGACTGCATTCTATTTTTTATAAGTGGTTTTGGTCAATGCTTGGAGAGGATTTGGTTGAGGAAGTCTTGCATGCCATAAACTCTTGTTCTACATCACAGGGGTGGAATGACACTACTATTGTGATGATCTCTAAAGTCCAATCGCCAGAGAAGGTAACCCAATTTTGACCAATTAGTCTTTGCAATGTTGTTTACAAAGTCATCTCCAAGATGTTGGCTAGCCGGTTGAAGTCTCTACTCTCTGAGATTATTAGTCCCACTCAGAGTACTTTTGTTCCTGGGCGATTGATTATAGATAATGTTTTGATTGCATATGAAAGCCTGCAAAAAATAAAGAACAAAAGGTCAGGAAAGGATGGCTGGTGTGCAGTAAAATTGGATATGCTTAAAACATATGACCGCGTTGAGTGGGTATTTCTGGAAGCTATGCAACTTGGGGTCTGATATGTCTCCAACGTATCTATAATTTTTGCTTGTTCCATGCTTTTATATTATCATTCTTGGATGTTTTACAATCATTTTACCACAACTTTCTATTTGGGACTAACCTATTAACCCAGAGCCTAGTGCCAGTTTCTGTTTTTTCCTTGTTTTTGAGTTTTACAGAAAAGTAATATGAAACGGATTCCAAATGGAATAAAAATTTACGGTGATTTTTGATGGACCAGAAGAGACCCACGGAGCATCGGAATTGGGCGAGAAGACCCACGACGCAGTCACAAGCCTCGGGGGTGCGGCCACCCCCTAGGCGTGCCCACCAGGCTTGTGACTCCCTCGTGGCCCATCCTGGCTTGTTTCCACCGCCATAAATTCCTATAAATTACAAAAAACCCAACGCAGAACCTAGATTGGGAGTTCTGCCGCCGCAACCCTCCAGGTGTCGGAATGGGCTCCCGATTGGTTTTTTGTTTCTCTGGAGGTTTTCGGCGGCGGAACTCCCGATCTAGGTTCTGCGTTGGGGTTTCTGGAATATTTGACAATTTATAGAGCTGAGAGGAGGTCTGTGTACTCCCGAGGGGCCCACAAGCCTGGTGGCTGCGGCTAGGGGGTGGTCGCGCCCTTGAGGCTTGTGGCCTCCTCGGGAACCTCCTGGACCAACTCTGATGCTCCGTAGGTCTCTTCTGGTCCAAAAAATCACCGTAAAGTTTTATTCCTTTTGGAATCCGTTTGATATTCCTTTTATGTAAAACCCAAAAATAAGGAAAAGCAGGAACTGACACTGGGCTCTAGGTTAATAGGTTAGTCCCAGAAATAATATAAAGTTGTGGTAAATGATTGTAAAACATCCAAGAATGATAATATATCAGCATGAAACTAGCAAAAATTATAGATACATTGGAGACGTATCAATGTTCTATTGATCCACATGATGTATGTTTTGGTGATCAACTTGCGGGTTCCGTGACCTTGGGAATCTATGGATCAGGGTTGGCACACGTTTTTGTCTTGACTTTCCGGTAGAATCTTTGGGGAACTCTTTGAAGTTCTTTGTGTTGGATTGAATATAATGAATCTGAAATTGTGTGATGCATATTGTATAATCAAGCCCATGGGTACTTCTGGTGACTTTGGAGTATCTAGGTGACATTAGGGTTTTGGTTGATGTGTATCTTAAGGTGTTATCTTAGTACGAACTCTAGGGCTGTCCGTGACACTTATAGGATAGCTCATAAGATTGATCAGAAAAGATAACTTTGAGGTGGTTTCATACCCTACAATAATTTCTTCGTTTGCTCTCCGCTATTTGGGGACTTTGGAGTGAACTCTTTGTCGCACGTGAGGGATTTATATACGATTCAACTATGTTAATATTGTTGAGAAATTAAACTAGTGAAATTATGAACCCTAGGCCTTGTTTCTAAGCATTGCAATACCGTTTGTGCTCACTTTTGTTACGAGTTACCTTGCTGTTTTTATATTTTCAGATTACAAAAACCTATATCTACCATCCATATTACACTTGTATCAACATCTCTTCGCCGAACTAGTGCACTTGTACAATTTGCAATTGTATTGGGTGTGTTGGGGATACAAGAGACTCTTTGTTATTTGGTTGTAGTGTTTCTTGAGAGAGACCATCTTCATCCTACACCTCTCACGGTTTGATAAACCTTAGGTCATCCACTTGGGGGAAAATTGCTACTGTCCTACAAAACTCTGCGCTTGGAGTCCCAACACGAGTCTACAAGAAGAAGGTTGTGTAGTAGACATCAAGCACTTTTCTGGCGCCGTTGCCAGGGAGGTGCGTGCTTGAAGGTATATCTTTAGATCTTTCAATTGAATCTTTTAGTTTCTTGTTTTATCACTAGTTTAGTTTTATATAAAAATGGAATTGAGGTTACCTCATATGCTTCATCTTTTAAATGTCTTTCGTGAAAATGATGGAAAGGAAAATTGTGCTCAAGTGTTAGAAGAGGAGGTTATTAAAAATTTTGGCACTAAATGTTTGAATGATGAGGATGATTGCAATGTTGTTAGTATGAATTCTTTGAATATCCATAGTACAAATGATGATTGCACTAGTCATGATAAAAATATTTCTTATAAGCATGTCAATTTTTGTGCAGTGCATAGAGTTTGTGTAGACATGCCTAAAAGGGAAGATAGATTTTGTAAGAGGCATAAGTATTTAGAAACTAAATGGTTGCAAGAGAGGCTAGATGTTTGTGTTGAAAGATTTAATTTTTCTCGCCGTCCTTGTGAACTTTGCAATGAATGTGGTCATTTAAATCTCCAGTGCAAAAAAATTCATGATCGAATCGTGTCCAAAAATTGTGATAACTTGATTTCCCTTGCGCATCATAATGAACTTAGTTTGCTTCTGGGATATGAAGAAATGAAATATATAACTAGGGGTATCCCAAAATATAATCTTAAGATATTTCTTGATTTTGATATAAAGGAAATTTATATGTATTGCGTGGTAAATTGCATTGAGAATCCTTATATTGCCAATTACTTAAAGACAAGGAAACAAATAGAAGATGAAGAGAATACTAATGAAGGGGAAGAGGTTTCCCAATATCCTCCTATTTTTTCTTATGATAAATCAGGTAACGAGGAGAAGTTTTTTATTCAACCAACCTCTTCAAAAAGAAGTTTGGAGGAATTAAATAAAGCCACACATAATGTGGTGAAGAAGAAGAAAAGAAGGAAAAGTAGAGGTAAAGAGGTATCTCTCCCAAATAATGTTGCTCCCATTATTTATAGGCCTCATGAGATTGAATCAAAAATAGTTGTGGAAGATGATACACTTGAGGATGATTTTGTTATGCCTATTGCTTGTTGTGATAATTATGATTGGGAAGATAATGATACTTCTTATAATCTTGAAAATATTTATGGCATCAACTTGGAGGAGGATGATAGTAATTGCTATATTATTGGTGCTATTCATGCAATTAATGATGAGAGTGATTGTGTGTATGGTATGCAAAGTCACAAGCTTGGGGATGCTATGTTAAACGAAGATGATATTTTTAGTCTCCCAAGTTTTGATGAGCAACACTATTATGATAGCATACCCCCTATTTATGATGTTTGAAATATTTATGAAAGTGGGTTTGGAAGAGTGTCAACTTTAGATAATAAGTATTCCACTATTTTGGAGGGTGTTGAATCTTATTATAATGATAAAAGTGGATTTGGAGAGGTCACGACTTTATTTATTAATGATTCCACTATTTTGGAAGAGGTTTCAATTGACTATGATGAGAACAAAGTTGCTACTTATGATGATTATTGTGATGATACTTATGTTATAAAGAGTAGTGATAATTATTGTTGTAGTTTTGAATATCCTTTTACTGAATATTACTTTTTTAATATGGAAACAATTTTTAGTATTCGAGCTTCATATGATACTCCCACTATTAGTCATTAGAAGAAATTTGCTTATGTGGAGAGTAGTAAAATTTCTATGCTTGTAGATCATGAAAAGAATGCTTTATGTGTTGTCTATATTGTGGAACTACTTAATGATGTTACTGCAAATTATTATGAGGGAGGAAAATATGCTTGTAGGAATTGCAATAATATCAAGTTTCCTCTCTATGTGTTCAAAGTTTTGAAGTTATGCTTGTTTTGCCTTCCTATGCTAGATGATTCTTGTTCCCATAAATTGTTTGCTCACAAAATCCCTATGAATAGGAAGTGGGTTAGACTTAAATGTGCTTGTCATGAGATTCATGTTGCTCTTTTGCATATTTCTATTACTATTCCTATGTGAGCATCATTGAAATCATCATGCCTAGCTAAAAGGCATTAAAGAAAAGCGCTTGTTGGGAGACAACCCAACACTTTTACTTTCTGTTTTGATGTGTTCACATGATTAAGCTACTATAGTAATCATGTTTTGTGCCTTTTATTTCAATAAAGTTCCAAGTAAAGCCATTGGGATAGTGTGGATGATAGTTGACTTGATTCTGTGGAAAAATAGAAACTTTTGCTCTCAGTCCAGGAATTTTGTAAATTCACTAGGACGTGATTTTGATATTAATTTTTTAGACATGATTGATATACAAATTTCCCAGGTTTTCCTAATTTTCAGAATTTTTAGAGACAGTGAAGTATGGCTACACTACAGATCTTCACACACTGTTCTGTTTTTGACGGATTCTTTTCTGCATGCATAGTTTGCTTGTTTTAGTGTTCCGATAGCTTATATTCAGTGGTATAAATTATGGGAATGGTATAATACAGTAGGTATCATGTGGGAACAATTATGAATCTTGTCTTGACAGTACCAAAGTGAATGATCTTTGTTTATTATACTAACCCATCTCATGAAGTTTCGTTAAGTTTTGTGTGATTGAAGTTTTCAAGTTTTGGGTGAGACACCGATATGAGAAGAATAAGGAGTGACAAGAACCTAAGCTTGGGGATGCCCAAAGCACACCTAAGGTAATATCCAAGGAAGACTCAAGCGCCTAAGCGTGGGGATGCCCCGGAAGGCATCCCCTCTTTCGTCTTCCACAATATCGGTATATCTTACTTGGAGCAATATATTTATTCGTCACACAATATGTTCTTTGCTTGGATCGTCATTATATATTTTTTTTACTTTCTGTTAGGTGTTATTTATAATCTTGTTTTTCAATAAAAACTTCCAAGAATTGCCTTTAGTATGCTTGCATTGCATGTTTTGATGAGTGCTGTGTAGAAACAGAAACTTTGGTTGTAGTGTTTGAATTTTCATGTTTTACTGGAGCGTGGAAAGTTTCTGAAATTTTTACACAGTATGGTAATATAAATTTAATAGCATGTATTAAATGCTCATAATTTTGTGAGTTGCATAAGTACACTGTTTGCATAAATTGCTACAGACTGTTCTGTTTAGATAGATTGTTGTCATAGTTTCGTTATCTACTTATCCTATAGTTTCCATAGCCTATATTGGTAGATATAAATTGTGGAAATGATATTATACAGTACCTAATGTTTGAAAATTATTATGCAACTTGTCTTGGCAGTACATAAGGAGTTGATTTATTATTATGTGTACTAACCTATCTCACGAGTTCTTTTTGAGTTTTGTGTGGATGAAGTTTTTGAGAATAGGTGAAACCGTGGTATGAGAGGATTGAATGAGATACAAAAGCTCAAGCTTAGGGATGCCCAAGGCACCCCAAGTAAATATTTCAAGAACTCTCAAGCATCTAAGCTTGGGTATGCTACGCATCGCACCTCTCTTCATCAACAATTATTGGTTAGCCTATGTTGAGCCAAAAAAATTATTCGTTCACATGATGCGTGCTATTCTTTGAGTGCTATTTTTCTTTCGCTTGCTGTTTGAATAAAGTACGTAAGATATGAAAATATTTATTAAGGGAGGGAGAGTCCTCACATAGCTCCTTAATTGTTTGACTACGCATATCCTTTAAGAGTAGCTTTTCATTTGCTCATGTGCTTTACTTAAATTTGTTTGAGCTTGTCAAAAAAACAATGGCAATACATGAAACTAGTCCCAAAGTGATAGATATCCAAGGAGGATATAATAAAAACTTTCATGAAGATCATGGGACAAATTAAACTTGATTCTTTGTAATAGTTTTGAAACATGATGATAGTAATATGTGAGTCATGTTAGTGAGTAATTATGCTTAGAAAGAATATTGGTGTTAAGGTTTGTGATTCCCTATGCATACACGAAAGTCAATAGTTATGCAATGAAGTTACATAATACTTGTGGTGCATTATTCGGTGTTAGTTATGACTCAATGCTCACTTCTGTGTTTTTTCGTTCCTCGGTTTGGTTGCTTCCCAATCTATTTGCTAGCCTTCATTTGTACTAAGTAGAATACTACTTGTGCATCCAAAATCGTTAAACCAAGTTTTGCCTTATGAGTCCACCATACCTACCTATATGTGGTATTTCCATGCTGTTCCAAGCAAATTTGTATGTGCCATCTCTAAATCTTCAAAATATTTTTTCTCTTTTGTGTGCCCGCACCGCTCATGAAACGGTGGGGAGTATCTAATATTTTTCCATGCTAGGTGTGTTATTCTCATGATAGGTGTTGATTCACAATCACTCACGAGAAAGTGACTGGTATTCGGGATGCCTAGTCCCATGCTCAAAAATCAAATCAAAATATAATGAAACAAAACTCCCCCTAGGAATGTTGTTTGTATGCACGGTACCCGTGGAGTTGGCTCACCGTGGAGTGTGATTGATTGGTGGAGGGGGAGTAAAGAATTTACTATTCTGTTTGGGAACCACCTTTAATGTATCTTGCATGGAACGTATTGTGAGATACTTCGTTGTTTTCATTGATAGGAAAAGCATGCCACTCAAAAAAATCTCTCTCAATATAAACCTTGAGCTCTCGCACCTCTACAAATCCCTACTTCCCTCTGTGAAGGGCCTATCTATTTACTTTATGCAATTTTTATTTTTGCTTTGAGTCTCCATCTTCTCTTATAAGCACCAACTAGGGGGCACTATGATCGTACTTGAGCACTGGGCATAGCTAATATTTAAGTGTGTTCCATGAATGGATCAATGATTGAGCATGATGGGCTAGGGATAACTTTCTTTAGTGTTGATATTTTGAAAGACATGGTTGCTTGTTGACATGCTTGAGTATTGAAGTCATTATGTTAAAACTAGACTATTGCTTTGAATCATTTACAAGTCCAAATGCCCATGCTATACAAATAAGAAAAGAATATGATGAACATTTTAGGCAGCATTCCAGATCAAAAATTCTATTTTTATCATTTACCTACTCGAGGACAAGCAGGAATTAAGCTTGGGGATGCTGATACGTCTCCAATGTATCTATAATTTTTGCTTTTACATGCTGTTATATTATCATTCTTGGATGTTTTACAATCATTTTACCACACCTTTATATTATTTTTGGGACTAACGTATTAACCCAGAGCCTAGTGAAAGTTTCTGTTTTTTCCTTGTTTTTTGAGTTTTACAGAAAAGGAATATCAAACCGAGTCCAAACGGAATAAAAATTTATGGTGATTTTTCATGGACCAGAAGAGACCCACGGAGCATCGGAGTTGGGCCAGAAGACCCATGAGGCAGTCACAAGCCTCAGGGGTGCGGCCTCCCCCCTGGGCGCGCCCACTAGGCTTGTGACTCCCTCGTGGCCCATCCTGACTCGTTTCCACCGCCATAAATTCTTATAAATTCCAAAAAACCCAACGCAGAACCTAGATCGGGAGTTTCGCCACCACAAGCCTCCAGAGCCACGAAAAACCAATCAGGAGCCCGTTTCGGCACCCTACCGGAGGAGGAACCCATCACCGGAGGCCATCTTCATCATCCCGGTGCTCTCCATGGTGAGGAGGGAGTAGCTCACTCTCGGGGCTGAGGGTATGTACCAGTAGCTATGTGTTTGATCTCTCTCTCTCTCTCTCGTGTTCTTGACATAACACGATCTTGATGTACCCCGAGTTTTATTGATATAGGAGAATCATATGGAGTTTTCCCCTCTCTATCTTCTTGTGATGAACTGAGTTTTCCCTTGAAGTTTTCTTATCGGATTGAGTCTTTAAGGATTTGAGAACACTTGATGTATGTCTTGCGATGGGATATCCGTGATGACATTGGGATGTTCTATTGATCCACTTGATGTATGTTTTTGGTGATCAACTCGTGGGTTCCGTGACCTTGGGAATCTATGCATCGGGGTTGGCACACGTTTTTGTCTTGACTTTCTGGTAGAAACTTTGGGGCACTCTTTGAAGTTCTTTGTGTTGGATTGAATATAATGAATCTAAAATTTTGTGATACATATCGTATAGTCAAGCCCATGGTTACTTGTAGTGAAGTTGGAGTATCTAGGTGACATTAGGGTTTTGGTTGATGTGTATCTTAAGGTGTTATCTTAGTACAAACTCTAGGGTTGTTCGTGACACTTATAGGGATAGCTCATAAGATTGATGAGAAAAGATAACTTTGAGGTGGTTTTGTACCCTACAATAATTTCTTTGTTTGTTCTCCACTATTTGTGACTTTGTAGTGAACTCTTTGTAGCATGTGAGGGATTTACATATGATTCAAGTATGTTAGTATTTTTGAGAAATTGCACTAGTGAAATTATGAACCCTAAGCCTTGTTTGTAAGCATTGCAATACCATTTGTGCTCACTATTGTTACTAGTTACCTTGCTGTTTTTATATTTTTAGATTACAAAAACCTATATCTACCATCCATATTACACGTGTATCACCATCTCTTTGCCGAACTAGTGCACCTATACAATTTACCATTGTATTGGGTGTGTTGGGGACACAAGAGACTCTTTGTTATTTTGTTGCAGGGTTGCTTGAGAGAGACCATCTTCATCCTACACCTCTCACGGATTGATAAACGTTAGGTCATCCACTTGAGGGGAAATTGCTACTGTCCTACAAAACTCTGCGCTTGGAGGCCCAACACGAGTCTACAAGAAGAAAGTTGTGTAGTAGACATCAGGTTCCATGCAGCTTGGGTGAAGCTTGTCATGCTCTGTGTAAACTCAGTTGAGTATCAGGTTCGATTTAAATCTCACGAGACAGAGAGTTTTAAATATTGGGGAACGTTGCACGGGAAACAAAAAATTTCCTACGCACACGCAGATCTATCAAAGGTGATGAGCATCTACGAGAGGGAGAGTCAATCTACATACCCTTGTTGATCGCTAAGCGGGAAGCGTTAAGAAACGCGGTTGGTGTAGTCGAACATCTTCACGATCCAAATCGCCGAGCGTCTCGCGATCCAATCACGATCCGTCCCACGATCCAATCACGATCCGTCCCGCGAACTTGATCACGATCTGTCCCACGAACTTGATCACGATCCTTCCCACGAACTTGATCACGATCCTTCCGATCTAGCGCCGAACGGACGGCACCTCCGCGTTCAGCACATGTACAGCTTGATGACGATCTCTGCTGACTTGATCCAGCAAGAAGGAGCGGAGAGGAAGAAGAGTTCTCCGGCAGCATGATGGCACTCCGGTGATGGTGGTGGAGCTATTCCGGCAGGGCTTCGCCTAAGCACTGCAGAAATCCGATCTAGAGGAGAAACTATGCACTCGAGGAACGGGCAGCACGTGGCTGACAATTCTGTGCAAAACCCCTAAAACCTCCAGTATATATAAGAGGAAGAGAGGAGGAGGCTTGGCACAAGGGCCAAGCCTCCAAGCAGTCGGCCGAACCAGGTGGAGGAGGTGGACTCCACCTCCAATCCTAGTAGGACTAGGATTCACCCTATTTTTGCCTTTTTCCACTTTTTCTCCTTAGTCCTTTTTTCCCAAACCGCATGGGCCTTGTGTGGGACTTCCACCAGCCCACTAAGGGCTGGTAAACACTCTCCCACAGCCCATGGAGCATCTTGGGTCGAAATACCCCTCCCGCTGGTCTCCCGGTACACTACCGATGAGCCCGAAACTTTTCCGACGACCAAAATAGGACTTCCTATATATCAATCTTTACCTCCGGACCATTCTGGAGCTCCTCGTGACGTCCGGGATATCATATGGGACTCCGAACAACCTTCGGTCACCACCATACATAACTCTATACTACTGAAACGTCACCAAACCTTAAGTGTGCAGACCCTAAGGGTTCGAGAACTATGTAGGCATGACCGAGACACCTCTACAATCAACAACCAATAGCTGGACCAGGATGCCCATATTGGTTCCTACATATTCTACGAAGATCTTTATCGGTCAAACCTCTATGTCAAGGATTCAGTTAATCCTGTATGATGTTCCCTTTGTTCTTCGGTATGTTACTTGCCCGAGATTCGATCGTCGGTATCTCCATACCTAGTTCAACCTCATTATTGACAAGTCTCTTTACTCATTCCGTAATACAAGATCCCATGACTAACACTTAGACACATTGCTTGCAAGGGTCATTGTGATGTTGTATTACCGAGTGGGCCTTGAGATACCTCTCCGTCACACGGAGTAACAAATCCCAGTCTTGATCCATGCCAACTCAACAGACACCCTCGGAGATACCTGTAGAGCACCTTTATAGTCACCCAGTTACGTTGCGATGTTTGATACACACAAGGCACTCCTCCGGTATCCGTGAGTTGCATGATCTCATGGTCATAGGAACATATACTTAACATGCAGAAAACAGTAGCAATAAACTGACACGATCATATGCTACGTTTGTAGTTTGGGTCTTGTCCATGACATCATTCTACTAATGATGTGATCCCGTTATCAAATGAAATCTAATGTCAATGGCTAGGAAACCTTGACCATCTTTGATCAACGAGCTAGTTCACTAGAGGCATACTAGGGACAAAGTGTTGTCTATTTACCCACACATGTAATGTGTTTCCAATTAATAAAATTATAGCATGGATAATAAACGATTATCATGAACAAGGAAATATAATAATAAACACTTTATTTATTGCCTCTAGGGCATATTGCCAACAGTCTCCCACTTGCACTAGAGTCAATAATCCAGCTCACAACACTATGTGATTTACATTGTAATGAATCGAACACCCATGCAGTTCTGGTGTTGATCATGTTTAGCCCTTGGAAGAGGTTTAGTCAACGGGTCTGCATCATTCAGATCCGTGTGAACTTTGGAAATATTTATGTCCTTCTCCTCGTTGTAATCGCGGATGGAGTTGAAGCGTCGCTTTATGTGTTTGGTCCTCTTGTGAAAGCTTGGTTCCTTGGCCAGAGCAATGGCACCAGTGTTGTCACAGAATAGGTTCATTGGATTCAGTGCACTGGGCACTACTCCAAGATCTGTCATGAACTGCTTCATCCAAACACCTTCCTTTGCCGCCTTCGAGGCTGCGATGTAGTCCGCTTCACATGTAGAATCAGCTACCACACTTTGCTTGGAACTGCACCAGCTTATCGTTCCCCCGTTGAGAATAAATACGTATCCGGTTTGTGACTTAGAGTCATCCGGATCAGTGTCAAAGCTTGTATCGACGTAACCCTTTACGAAGAGCTCTTCATCACCTCCATAAACGAGAAACATTTCCTTAGTCCTTTTCAAGTACTTAAGGATATTCTTGACCGCTGCCTAGTGTTCCATTCAAGGATCACTTTGAAACCTTCCGGCCATACTTATGGCAAGGCTGACATCGGGTCTTGTGCACAACATTGCATACATGATAGAGCATATGGCTGAAGCATAGGGGATGACACTCATCTTTTCTCTATCCTCTTCAGTCACTGGGCATTGAGTCTTAGTCAACTTCACACCTTGTAACATAGGCAAGAACCCCTTCTTGGACTGATCCATTTTGAACTTCTTCAAAACTTTATCAAGGTATGTGCTGTGTGAAAGTGCTATCAAACGTTTCGATCTATCTCTATAGATCTTAATGCCTAATATGAAAGCAGCTTCTCCTAGGTCCTTCATTGAAAAACTCTTGTTCAAATATTCCTTCATGCTTTCCAGCATTTCTATATTGTTTCCAATCAGCAATATGTCATCCACATATAATATGAGAAACGCTATAGAGCTCCCACTCACTTTCTTGTAAATACAAGCTTCTCCATAAACTTGTATAAACTCAAACGCTTTGATCACCTCATCAAAACGCTTATTCCAACTCCGAGATGCTTGCACTAGCCCCTAGCCCATAAATGGATCGCTGGAGTTTGCAAACTTTGTCAGCATTCTCTGGATCGACAAAACCTTCTGGTTGCATCATATACAGCTCTTCCTCAAGGAAACCGTTGAGGAACGTTGTTTTGACATCCATCTGCTAAATTTCATAGTCGAAATAAGCAGCTATTTCCAACATGATTCTGACAGACTTAAGCATCACTACGGGTGAGAAGGTCTCATCATAGTCAACTCCTTGAACTTCTGAAAAACCCTTTGCCACAACTCGAGCTTTATAGACGGTGACATTACCGTCCGCGTCCGTCTTCTTCTTAAAGATCCATTTGTTCTGAATGGCCTTTCGCCCTTCAGGTAATACTTCCAAAGTCCATACTTTGTTTTCATACATGGATCCCATCTCGGATTTCATGGCCTCTAACCATTTCTCCGAATCCGGGCCCATCACTGCTCCTCCATAGCTCGTAGGTTCATTGTTGTCCAACAACATGACCTCCAAGACAGGGTTGTCGTACCACTCAGGAGTAGTACGTGGCCTTGTCGACCTACGAGATTCAACAGTAGCTTGATCCGAAGCTTCATGATCATCATCATTAACTTCTTCTTCTACCGTCGTAGGTTCCATAGAAACATCTTTCTGCACTGCGCTACTTTCTGGTTGAAGTAAAGGTTCAATAACCTCATCAAGCTCTATTCTCCTCCCACTCAATTCTTTCGAGAGAAACTCTTTCTCAAGAAATGTTCCATTCTTAGCGACAAACACTTTGCCTTCGAATCTGAGATAGAAGGTATACCCGACTGTCTCTTTCGGGTATCCTATGAAGGCGCATTTTTCCGCTTTGGGTTCCAGCTTTTCAGACTGAAGCTTTTTCACATAAGAATCACATCCCCAAACTTTATGAAATGACAACTTTGGCCTCTTGCCAAACCACAGATCATATGGCGTCGTCTCAACGTATTTCGATGGTGCCCTATTTAAAGTGAATGCAGCTGTCTAATGCATAACCCCAAAAGGATAGTGGTAAATCAGCAAGAGACATCATAGAACACACCATATCTTATAAGGTTCGATTACGACGTTCGGACACACCATTACGCTGTGGTGTTCCGGGCGGTGTCAACTGTGAAAAAATTCCACACTGTCTTAAGTGACTGCCAAACTCATAACTCAGATATTCACCTCCTCGATCAGATCGAAGGAATTTAATATTCTTGTTACAATGATTCTCAACTTCACTCTGAAATTGCTTGAACTTTTCAAATGTTTCAGACTTGTGTTTCATCAAGTAAATATACCCATATCTACTTAAGTCATCAGTGAAGGTGAGAAAATAACGATATCCACCACGCGCTGTAACATTCATTGGACCGCACACATCAGTATGTATGATTTCTAATAATTCACTCGCCCGTTCCATTGTTCCAGAGAACGGCGTTTTAGTCATCTTGCCCATGAGGCATGGTTCACATGTGTCAAGTGATTCAAAATCAAGTGACTCCAAAAGTCCATCAGCATGGAGCTTCCTCATGCATTTTACACCAATATGACCTAAACGGCAGTGCCACAAGAAAGTGGTACTATCATTATCAACTCTACATCTTTGGGCATCAATGTTATGAACATGTGTGTCATCACTATCAAAATTCAATATGAATAAACCCCTAACATTGGGTGCATGACCATAAAAGATATTACTCATATAAATAGAACAACCTTTATTCTCTGATTTAAATGAGTAACCGTCTCGCAATAAACAAGATCCACATATAATGTTCATGCTTAACGCAGGCACTAAATAACAATTATTCAGGTTCATCACTAATCCCGATGGTAATCGAAGAGAGAGCGTGCCGACGGCGATCACATCAACCTTGGAACCATTTCCCACGCGCATCGTCACTTCGTCCTTCGCCAGCCTTCGTTTATTCCGTAGTTTCTGTTTTGAGTTGCAAATGTGAGCAACCGAACTGGTATCAAATACCCGGGCACTACTACGAGAGCTAGTAAGGTACACATCAATAAGATGTATATCATATATACCTTGTTTGTCGTTGGCCGCCTTCTTGTCAGCCAGGTACTTGGGGCAGTTCCGCTTCCAGTGACCAGTTCCCTTGCAATGAAAGCACTCAGTTTCTGGCTTAGGTCCATGCTTGGGCTTCTTTACAGGAGTAGAAACTGCTTTGCCATCCTTCTTGGTTTTACCCTTCTTTCCCTTGCCCTTGACCTTGCCATTTTTCTTGAAACTAGTGGTTTTATTGACCATCAACACTTGATGTTCTTTCTGGATTTCAGACACAGCGACTTTTAGCATCGCAAACAGCTCGGCGACTGGCTTGTTCATACCGTGCATGTTATAGTTCATCACAAAGCTCTTGTAACTAGGTGGTAGTGATTGAAGAACTCTATCAGTGATCGCATCTGGCAGAAGAGCAATTCCCAACTCCGCTAGACGAGTTGAATACCCAGACATTCTGAGTATATGTTCACTGATAGACCCGTTCTCCTCCATCTTGCAAGCATATAACTTATCGGAGGTTTCATACCTCTCGATCCGGGCATTCTTCTGAAAGATAAACTTCAACTCCTAGAACATCTCATATGCTCCATGACGTTCAAAAAGTCTTTGAAGTCCAGGTTCTAAGCCATACAATATAGCACACTGAACTATTGAGTAATCTCCAGTACGTGCCTCCCAAGCGTTCTTAACGTCTTTGGAGGTCATGTCTTCTGGTTGGTCACCAAGCGGTGCATCAAGTACATATGATTTTTGGGAAGCCGTGAGGATAATCCTCAGATTACGGGCCCAGTTAACAAAGTTACTTCCATCATCTTTCAACTTAGCTTTCTCTAGGAGCGCATTAAAATTTAGGGGTGCTACTGCGCGAGCCATTGATCTACAACATAAATATGCAAAGTTTACTTAGACTATTGTTCAAGATAATGAGTTTAGTTAATCAAATTACTAAAGCTTCCACTCAAATTGACATCCCCCGGGTCATCTGAGTGTTACATGATCCAAATTCACCAACTCAAGTCCGATCAACACGTGAGTTGAGGTGGCTTCAATGGTGAACATTATTATGTTGATCATATCTACTATATGACTCATGTTCGACCTTTCGGTCTCTTGTGTTCCGAGGCCATGCCTGTACATGCTTGGCTCGTCAAGTTTAACCCGAGTGTTTTGCACGTGCAACACTGGCTTGCACCCGTTGTATGTGAACGTAGAGTCTATCACACCCGATCATCACGTGGTGTCTCAACACGACGAACTTTCGCAACGGTGCACACTCGGGGAGAACACAATTTATCTTGAAATTAAGTGAGGGATCACCTTATAATGCTACCGTCGTCCTAAGCAAAACAAGGTGCACAAAAGGATTAACATCACATGCAATTCATAAGTGACATGATATGGCCATGAACTTGTGCTTTTGATCTCCATATAGACAACACCGGCATGATCTCCATCGTCACCGGCATGACACCATGATCTTCATCATCTTGATCTCCATCAACGTGTCGCCATCGGGATTGTCGCGCCCAACATGCTTCCACTACTATTGCTACCGTTTAGCGATAAAGTAAAGCATTACATAGCGCTTAATGATTGACACGCAGGTCATACAATAATTAAAGACAACCCTATGGCTCCTGCCGGTTGCCGTACTCATCGACATGCAAGTCGCGATAATCTATACATCACATGATCATCTCATACACCACATATATCACATCATGTAATTGGCCATATCACATCACAACATACCCCGCAAAAACAAGTTAGATGTCCTCTAATTGTTGTTGCATGTTTTACGTGGCTGCTACAGGTATCTAGCAAGAACAATTCTCATCTACGCAAAAACCACAACGGTGATACACTAGTTGCTTTTCAACCTTCTCAAGGGCCGCCTTTATTGAATCCGATCCAACTAAAGTGAGAGAAACTAGCACCCTCAAGACATCTATGCAACAAGTTGCGGTCGAGGGAACCGGTCTCTCGTAAGCGTACTAGTAATGTTGGTCCGGGCCGCTTCATCTCACAATACCACTGAACCAAAATCCGACCAAGGGAGGAAGCAATCTAAGCATCAACGCCCACAAACCTTTTGTGTTCTACTCGAGATCTCATCTACACATAGACCTAGCTGATGACGCCACTGTTGGGGAACGTCGCATGGGAAACAAAAAAATTCCTACGCACACGCAGATCTATCCATGGTGATGAGCATCTACGAGAGGGAGAGTGGATCTACGTACCCTTGTAGATCGCTAAGCGGGAAGTGTTAAGAAACGCGGTTGGTGTAGTCGAACGTCTTCGCGATCCAAATTGCCGAACGTCCCGCGATCCAATCACGATCCGTCCCGCGATCCAATCACGATCCGTCCCGCGAACTTGATCACGATCCGTCCCATGAATTTTATCACGATCCATCCCACGAACTTGATCACGATCCTTCCGATCTAGCGCCGAACGGACGGCACCTCCGCGTTCAGCACACGTACAGCTTGATGACGATCTCCGCCGTCTTGATCCAGCAAGAAGGAGCGGAGAGGAATAATAGTTCTCCATCAGCATGATGACGCTCCGGCGATGGTGGTAGAGCTATTCCGGCAGGGCTTCGCCTAAGCACTGCAGAAATTCGATCTAGAGGAGAAACTATGCACTGGAGGAACGGGCAGCACGTGGCTGAAAATTCTGTGCAAAAACCCTAAAACCTCCAGTATATATAAGAGGAAGATAGGAGGAGGCTTGGCACAAGGGCCAAGCCTCCAAGGAGTCGGGCGAACCAGGTGGAGGAGGTGGACTACAGCTCCAATCCTAGTAGGACTAGGATTCACCCTATTTTTGCCTTTTTTTGACTTTTTCTCTTTGGGCCTTTTTTCCCAAACCGCATGGGCCTTGTGTGGGACTTCCACCAGCCCACTAAGGGATGGCAAACACTCTACCACAACCCATGGAGCCTTGTGGGTCGAAATACCCCTACCGATGGTCTCCCAGTAGACTACCGGCACTCCCGGTACACTACCTATGAGCCCAAAACTTTTCCGGCGATCAAAACAGGACTTCCTCTATATCAATATTTACCTCCGGACCATTCCGGAGATCCTCATGATGTCCGGGATCTCATCCGGGACTCCGAAAAACCTTTGGTCACCACCATACATAACTCTATACTACCGAAACGTCACCAAACCTTAAGTGTGCAGACCCTGGGGTTCGAGAACTTTGTAGACATGACCGAGACACCTCCACGATCAATAACCAATAGCGGGACCTGGATGCCATATTGGTTCCTACATATTCTACGAAGATCTTTATCGGTCGAACCTCTATGTCAAGGATTCAGTTAATCCTGTATGATGTTCCCTTTGTTCTTCGGTATGTTACTTGCCCAAGATTCGATCATTGGTATCTCCATACCTAGTTCAGTCTCGTTATTGACAAGTCTCTTTACTTGTTCCGTAATACAAGATCCCGTGACTAACACTTAGACACATTGCTTGCAAGGCTCATTGTGATGTTGTATTACCGAGTGGGCCCTGAGATACCTCTCCGTCACACGGAGTAACAAATCCCAGTCTTGATCCATGCCAACTCAACAGACACCCTCGGAGATACCTGTAGAGCACCTTTATAGTCACCCAGTTACGCCGCGACGTTTTATACACACAAGGCACTCCTCCGGTATCCGTGAGTTGCATGATCTCATGGTCATAGGAACATATACTTGACATGCAGAAAACAGTAGCAATAAACTGACACGATCATATGCTACGTTTGTAGTTTGGGTCTTGTTCATCACATCATTCTACTAATGATGTGATCCTGTTATCAAATGACATCTCATGTCAATGGCTAGGAAACCTTGACCATCTTTGATCAACGAGCTAGTTCACTAGAGGCATACTAGGGACAAAGTGTTGTCTATTTACCCACACATGTAATGTGTTTCCAATTAATGCAATTATAGCATGGATAATAAACGATTATCATGAACAAGGAAATATAATAATAAACACTTTATTTATTGCCTCTAGGGCATATTTCCAACATTAAACCCACCATAGGGTTGCGGCAAGGAGATCATTTCTCCCCTTACACAGAAGGTCTGACAACTTTGATATCACATGCTGAGGAAACATGTGATCTTATTGGGGTCAAAGTTTGTCGGGATGCTCCAACGGTGAAAAAATCTCTTGTTTGCAGATGATTCGCTAATCTTAATGAAAGCCAATGATCAAAATGCTGAAGGTTTGAAATATCTACTGGACCTATATTGTTTGGCCTCAGGACAGAAGGTGAGTGCTGAGAAGTCAAGTGTGTTTTTCAATCCAAGCACACCGGCTCAGATGAGAGTTCAAGTGTGCACAATAGTAGATATTATGACACAATCTCTAAATGACAAATACTTGGGACTTCCGGCCACTGTTGGACTGGATAGGAGCGAAGGTTTCCAACACTTGATTGACAGAATAATTCAGAGAATTAATGGATGGAAAGAAAAAAGTTTTATCAATAGGTGGGAAGGGGGTATTACTCAAATCGGTGGCACAAGCAATACCATCATATGCTATGTCGGTCTTCAAAATCCCTACAAAATTGGAAGGGAATTACGGATGGGATGGTGTAATACAGGTGGGGTGTTGATACTACCCAAAAGAAAATGCACTGGTTTGCCTGGTGAAAAATGTGTGTACCAAAGAAAGAAGGTGGAATGGGTTTCAGAGATATACACGGTTTCAATCTTGCTCTGTTGGCCAAACAAGCTTGGCGTTTTATAGATAATCCCGAGTCTCTTTGTGCCACAATGGCGACTTGCTTAATGCCACTTCGAAGAAGAAGGCATCCTATACATGGCAGGGCATTATGGAAGGAGTGAATACACTCAAGCTAGGATTTGTTTGGGGAGTTGGAGATGGGCAAAATATTAATATTTGGTCTAATGCATGGATACCACAGTCTCCATCAAGATTGCTGGTGACTAGAAGGGGCAATCAAGTGCTCTCTAAGGTGGCTGATTTGATTGACCCAACCACAGGTCAATGGGATATACAACTTATTGAGAAGACTTTTTGGCCGGTGAATGTGATTTGTATCCTCTCTATCCCGCTACCATCATATGATATGGTAGATTTTGTGGCTCGGAACTTCACAAAAACTGGACCTTTCGGTTAGGTCGGCTTACTATCCAGTATGGAAGGATAAATATGGATCAAGGGCTGCAACAGATCGTTAAGAATATAAACCCAATTTGGGATGTTGTGTGGAAACTGGGTTGCCCTGCCAAGGTTAAATTTTCCTTTGGAGAGCCCTTCATGGTACCCTGCCATGCCGTGTAACCCTAGATGATAGACATATGAAGGTAAATACAAAATGCCCAGCATGCTTGCTTTTCCAATGTCGTAAAGCTAGACATGTTTGGTTGGGTTTGGGGTTGGAAGATGTCATTGAGCGAGCTTGTAAAGTGGATCATGCGGGTGAGGCGGTGCTTGAATATCTCCTTTGTCTTCTTGCCAACGAAATATGTGTCCTCGGGCAAGTTAGATCTGACCATCTGATGGTTGTTGCGGTCTGGTACTTATGGTGAGAAAGAACAAAGTTGGTGCATGACGAGCAAACACAGCAACCTACACAAATAATCTCTGCGAGCCGAGCTCTGACAGATAATTTTTCAGCAGCCTATAAGCCTAAGGCAAAGGTGAAAAGGATCCTATGGACTCGCCCTAGTGCTGGATTTGTAAAACATAATGTGGATGCTGCTTATGATAGTGATTCGAGCCACTATAGGTGTTGTATTACGTGACCGTTCAGGGAAGTTCTTGGCCGCAGGGAACAATATTGTAGGGGACTGTGTGGATGTTCTTATGGGTGAAGCTACCCCTCTTCGCTTTGGTTTTAATCTTACCCAATCATTCAGATGCTCTAGGTTAATCATCAATTCAAAATAATTTTGATGTAGTCGCCGCGATGCAAGATAGTGGTACTTTCTCGGGATTGGTTGCTGCTATTTTCGACGATTTTTATCATATGGCTCGCGATCTATCACAAGTCCACTACGAACACTGTCATAGAGAAGGAAATTATGTAGCATGAACTGGCCAGGATTGCTAGGTTTTATCCACCTGGTTCCTGGTTTGATGAGGCACCTAGTGCCATTTCCCCTATGCTTGTAAATGATGCTATTTTGATTACCACTTAATAAAGGGGTTTGAATTTTCAAAAAACGAATGCTATAGAATTTGGTTTCCCCTTAAAAATACACGTTTGTCCGCAATAGGCAAGTGTTCAGGTACCCACAAGTTATTCCTTTCCATAATCTAAACATAAAATACGGAACCAATGATTTATTTTACCATAATACTCCCGCTGTTTTTTATGTAAGGTGTACTCCCTTCGTCCAGGTGTGTTGGGCACCTAACAGAATTCTGGAATTCCAAAAGTATAAGTCGCCTAAGTCGTTATAGGTGCATTAATCTTCGTAATTAACCCTTCCATGAAAAACATTAGACCAATGCATGCAATCCACCTCCTCTTAAATTTAATCCCAATTAATTAGGTAACAATATATCTAGCATGGGGATTGGTTGCATGTTATAAATTTACATGCATGGGTTAGCCAAACCATGCCAACTATTATTGTTCGATTTATTATGTCGTTTTGGAAAGAGAGATTTGGATGGTGATTGGCTTCCTTTATGGTTCGAATTATTTGCCTAGCCCAATCTCCTTGCACCTAGATTGCATCGCTCCTTCTTAGGTGCTCAACACACCTGGACGGAGGGAGTATTACTTTTGGCACGGTAATTAAGGCACATAATTATACACATGTTAGGTCAAAATTAATCTTTGCTAAATATTGATTAGTGGCAACTAGAGTAAATCATTTAGGCTAGCAAATTAAGAGGTGCATGCAGTCAGGAGAGAGATACTTTCATTTTTCTATTTACATGAGAGATGCGTGCAATGAGGGGAGATATACTTTCCTTTCTTTAAAGGGCTAACAACGGAATTACGAGGAATCAAAAAATAAATACACCTTATGTAAAGGAACGGACGGAGTATGTGTTATTACAAGTCATTTCACAGAAAAAACAAATGTGTTATAGCAGCATGATAATTATCTACTCCGTACCATGTACTATGATCGACCCAGTCGGTTGCATTGCATAATCATAACTAAACATGGCAGTTACCTATGTATACAACTGATGTAGAAGCAGATGTGGAACAATTTGACATGAAATCAGGAAATCAAATTTAAATCAGCCACAGCTAGTACCGAGTTGATACAGTATCTGACGCTTATTAAGCTGCCAACGGAATTCAAAATAGAACTTCACCTCAGAAGGAAGGGGGGGGGGGGAAGGAATCCAAATACAACGGTGAAGCATCACTCCAGCCTCTGATTTGTCAGGTCACTGTGTTTGATGGCTCGCACAGTTTTCACCCTTCAAATAGCTCTCCCAACATCTTCTTCAAAACTTGAGGACTGCTGCTTTCGCGACAAACATGCTTCTCTAGCTCTGGATGCTCCATTAGGTAGTCGCGGTAACCCGAAATGACTCTGTCAGTAATAGCACTCCACAGCACAAATATGAGCCCAGGGTCCGGGACCTTCCAGAACTTCTGAGCTTGGTAAGTTTGATGAAACGCTGACTCGAATTTATACGGTAATGAAGGCACGGTAGTGAAGGCACATATAATTATGCACATGTTAGGTCAAAATTAATCTTTGCTAAATATTGATTAGTGGCAACTAGAGTAAATCATTTAGGTTAGCAAATTAAGAGGTGCATGGAGAGAGATACTTTCATTTTTCTATTTACATGAGAGATGCATGAAATGAGGGGAGATATACTTCCCTTTCTTTAAAGGGCTAACAACGGACTTATTAGGAGTTAAAAGAAATGCAACTTATATTGTGAAATTTTATCAAAAAACAAATATACCTTATGTAAAGGAACGGACGAAGTATGTGTTATTACAAGTCGTTTCACAGAAAAAACAAATGTGTTACTAGCAGCACGATAATTATCTACTCCGTACCATGTACTATGATCGACCCGGCCGGTTGCAAATACCAGCGCTAGACTTGAACTCTGTAAACCAAGTCGATCTCCTGCTTCTCCTGCACCGGAGAACGAGCGCTGGACGAGCCGGTCGCGTAATTGATTGACGCCGCCGCCGCCATGGCTCCGACACGGGATTGGGATGGGTAGAGAACGGGCGCTGCGGCGAGAAGCGGAGCACTCTGCAGCGGGATGTGGATGCGGTCAAATCGCCGACGATGGAAAAGGATCGGGAGGTTTCCCTGGGGGTTTCGCCATCTCGCCTCGGTGGATCTTCTTCGTGTACGAGTAGGATTCCGGTTGCGGTAAGTGCATCATTACCCCGACTCAAATTCCAATTCCAGTTCCTCTGGTCCTCCTCCTGTAACCCTCATCTTATTCATTGGATTGGATTGGATCCATGGTCGAGCGAGGTGCAGACATGCAGGCATGTTTCGTCCGGCGTTGGGAGCCGTTGCGAGGACCCTGCTGCGGCTGTTCTGCGGCCAGACCACGGCGGCTGGGTCGCTGTCAAGGCCGGCCGGAGCTAGCAGGCTGAGACACCTACACGTACGCACTCCCTCTCCCTTAATTCGCTCTCCGTCAGCGAGCGTCTCTGGACTAGAATTTTGTTCATCAAATTGCAGTCTCAGCAGGCGAAGAAGGTTGGGGATGCTGCAGCAGCTACTGCTGGCTACCGCCTTGGCCTCTTTCCTAGGTAGCTCAAACCACATGCCATGGCAATAGCCGGATTGTCTACAGCTGGTGTTGGACTTTGGTATATGAACAAGAACCTCCCCCGATCACCGATTGGACTTTGGTACTCCCTCCGTCCCAAAATAAGTGACGTTCTGTATAAGATCATGAACAAGGACCTCCCTCCGTCAGAGATTGACTGGACTGTCCCTTCGGGTGCTGCTGTCTCCGAAGCTGACTGGATCAAAGCCTGTGTCGTCTCTTCGGCTGACTGGGTCGCTGAGGTTGATTGGGTTGAAGCTGGTGCGGTATCTCCGGTTGTGAGGAATCAAAAATATTGTGGTGAGTGTTTTGAGCTCTGGTGAGTGTTTTATACTGTTCTATTAGCTGATCGTAGTTTATTTCCTACTGTGTTCAGCTTAATTCTGGGATGCAGCTAACATAGATACCATATATCAGTAGTTCGGCACATGGATCCATTTATGTTGCAACTCGCAACCACCTGATTATGAACTTAATTTGTGACAGGCTGCTGTTGGGCGATGGCTGCTGCAGCCTCAGTCGAAGCTATGCATTACCTAAAGACCTCCAAGTCAATCGTGCTCTCGGCTCAAGAGCTCGTGGACTGTGACACATATAGCAAAGGGTGTGACGGCGGCTTCATACAAGATGCTTTAAGATATGTACAAAAACATGGGCTCTCGAGTGAATCCAATTACCCATACAAGGCTGAGAGGAGTATATCGGGTTGCAAGCGGAACAAAATAGCAGCAACATCAAGGGTATGAGGATTTCGATTTGTGTACCCAACAGAGGATGCTCTAGAGAAAGCGGTAGCTAAGCAGCCTGTGGTTGTCAGTTTGCACTGTTCCGATGGCCTGTTGAGGCACTACAAAGGAGGCATCGTGGATTATGAACCTGTGAGCGGCATGACCAACGAGGAACACTATGTCCTGATTGTTGGTTATGGCACTGATTCCAATGGCGTCAAATACTGGCGCTTCAAGAACTCATGGGGACCAAAGTGGGGTGAAGGGGGGGGGGGGGGGGGGGGGGGGGGGAAGATCCGCAGGTATGTTGACGACAAGCGAGGAGCATTGGGTATTTTCCTGAAACAAGGAGTATATCCGGTAAGTGCTTGAGGACTGGTGACCTTGTCATGGTTGGATCTTTGGTTTGCAAAATTGTATCCCTTACTGAGTTTCTATTTTTACGGGGTTCCCTTGCCAAGTGTCATATCAATACATTCGTTGTACCTATGCTGATGAAATTGCAGCTTACAATCTTTTTTTGTCTATGTTGTGAATCTAGTCTATGTTGGAGGTCTTTCTAGTGAAACGTGAAACTTTAACGTCCTTTATCTATGTTTTGCTACTGAAAATTTATTGTTCATCGAGTCTTCATAGTAAGACCTTGTTTGGAACTGGGTTGGATAATTATAATCCCATTTGCCTAACCAGATTTTTTGATTCTTCAGTGAGCTATATTTTCTATTTCTATAAAGCTATTTTTTGTAACCCTTCCGCGACAAATTATGAAAGTGTAAATTGCATTTTTTTGGCAGTTTTTACTCTGGCTAGTTCCCTTGTAAATATCTTTTCACCCGCATTACCTCGTTTAATAAAGAAAGTTTTCCAATTTTTTCCCTTGTATATATATATATATATATATATATATATATATATATATATATACCTCACCAAAATTCAGAATGAATCAAGTATGCTGATCTCTCAGTCAGGTGCAGCGACATGACATGGCCAATTAATTAATTAAGAAAGCTCTGTTTTGCAAGGATTTCCTACTAGTCTCTGGTGCAAACCAATTCTCCTTGGTCGTATACAGCGGTGAACTAGCATAGCAGAGCGCAAGGAGCAATATAGCAGCACAGAGCTAAAGGGCATTCCACAAAGGAGAAATTACCAGACAGAGCAGAGCAAGAAGCATTGTAGCAGCAGAAAGCAAAACTGCATCCATTCAGATCAGATCAGATCATATAATGGTTTAGCTACTAGATGAAGAGCAAAATAACCGATGTTCTCCTCGACCATATCGGCCAGGCTAGTGATCAATCACATGAACATACTCTACCACTACTACGCACGGCACGATACATAAATCCTGCAACAGGAAGCAAAATTTTGCTACTGGATCAACATCCACCGTCTTCTTCGGACTCAGACACAAGAATGAAACCGCCAAAAACATAAAACAGAACAAACAGGAGTAGTACTGCAACTGAATCATAGTCTGACACCGTCGATGGTTGGCTGTCGTGAGGAGGGTGCATTGCTGCAGTTGCTGGTAGGATTTTGGTGTTGCTATGTTCTTGCCGCAGATGATGATATATGTAGATGGGTGAGGTTTTGGACTCGAGATATTGCTGGGAGATCACATTTGCCATCGCATTCCAAACAATTCGTGAGCCCTTTAGCTGGTTTAGTGGACATTTGCCTTGCTGATCAACTGTTTGGTATACCCAGTTCTGTATAATTGTTTTGTGCCTGGAACTCCGATCGATTCCTTATTCATTGTTGCCGACCCTTACATCATCTCCTTCCCAGGTTCTTATTGATGAATGGTCAATACCATTGGCCCCAAGGGAAGATCTTCAGACAAAGATGACATTTTTAATCTAAATTAAGTGAAAGTATCCGCAAAGCAGAAAATGGCTGCCATCATGTTATGTACTTGCAGCGGGGACCAGTCCAAGTTTGAAGAGATGCCTCGATCGCCAGAATCTCTTGCAACACGGGATTTCTTAGCAAATGGTTCTTCGAGGACAGGAAATCGAGAAGCGACGCCTGATGATAGCCACGTAAATGAAGTGGAATCAGACCTTAGAGAGATAAATTATGAGGTTTGGGTTTGGCTGAACCCCTCTCTCTTCAAAGAGAATAGTAGTAGTTTCTTTTGCTGATTTGCTCACTGGTTAGGTTTATTTGATTGTATATCAGGAGGCCCGATTTGCTGGGAAGACTGGAATATCAGAGGGGAAATTTTGATGCAGCATTGCAAGTTCTTCAAGGAATTGATATAAGAAACCTGAAACCGTGAATGACCAGTGCTATTAGTGAAAGTGAAAGTGCCAACTAGAGTTTCAGTTTCTCCGCGCTCTTCAAGAAGGAAAGCCTCACAAGTGAATGGGATGGTAATGCATATGTCGATGCATTCAGTGAGTCTGCTTCTGGAAGAGTTGCACATCAAGTCTGAATTTTACTTTGACTTATTGTATCCTGAGATGACAGATGCTGCAGAAGAATGCAAAACCATCATAGACATTGTAGAGTCTGCATGGCTGAATGGTGTTCCATAAGGTACTTCTGAAGAGTGTAAGCTGAGAGAGATGTTCCACTCGGCACTTCCTAAGCTATGGATGAGAAGTGGTTGTTTTGAGGAGGCCTTTATTGCATATAGGAGAGCTCTTGTAAGGCCATGGAATTTAGATTGGTCTGCCAACTTACAAAAAGAAAGGGCAGTGACTCTACTGTAATGTGGTGTTGAGGTGAAGTTTCCTCAAGAATTCAATCAGCAACAGAATCTGGTAACCCCGGAAAACAACATTGAGGAAGAAGAAATTTTGTTGCTGCTCGTACTTATAAGAAAGCTAGCCCTCCGAGAAATAAAGTGGGATCCTGACCTTGTGAATCATTTGATTTGATGTATGCACTGTCATTATCTGGGCAGTTGAAGTCTTGGCCAACCATCTAGAAACGTTGTTGCCTGGAACCTATAGCAGATCAGAAATGTGGTATATTCTCGCACTTTGCTCCAGTGCAACTGGCATGGACGATAGTGCCTTGAACATTATAAGGAATGGTTTTCGTGTATTAGAAAGGAAGGGAAAACCTCATGTTCCATCTCTTCTTTTAGGGGCCAAACAAACTATGTTGTAAGAATCCAAAGCATGCTTCTGAAGGAATAAAATTGGCAAATAAAGCCATGAAGTCTTTCAGAAGTCATGATAAACATTTTATCAGCGTTGTAAACCATTTTCTTGGTGTTTGTTATGGACCTTTTGCTAGGTCCTCCACTTCTCACACAGAGAAGTTGAGATTACAGGAGGAAGCACTGAGGCTTTTGCAGGAGGCTGCTGCAATGGCCAAGTGTAATCCTGAAATAATGTATAGCCTTGCTTGGGAAAATGCGATGCAGCACAAACTCAATGCAGCTGTTGAAAATGCAACAGAATGTCTTGAAATGGTGATGGGTGGTTCAGTTAGTGCCTGGAAGTTATTAAATCTTGTATTATCTGCACAGCAGAATTTACAAGAAGCCGAAGCAGTAGCGGATATTGCAATAGATGAAGCTGAGAAAGATGATCAGTTGGATATTTTGAGGCTGAAAGCACAAATTAAGGCTTCCCGTGGACAATTCAAGCCCGCAGTGGAATCTTTTCGGGTTTTGCTTGCGACCATTCAAGCAAAGAAGGAAGTCTGGAAATCAACCACTTTTAGTGAGGTACAACCCCTTCTCTTCTTTATTAGACTCCAATGAAAATATCATTGTTCTTCTTCGCTCATTATCTACTTGGTCCTGAAAGGTTAAATCCCTACAGAAGTTAGAGATGGACGCATGGTTAGATTTGGCGTCAATATACACAAAGCTTGAGGCATGGCATGACTCAAACATCTGCCATGACAAAGCCAGATCCATCGATTTCTTTTATCCCAAGTATTGGCACGTCAGAGGTAAATATTCGCAACTACCTGACCTGATTCTGCTAATATATTCAGTTATGCTTTCTTTTTACCAAACAAATAAGGAACTCAAAATAAATTATTGTAATTTTTTGCCAAGTGTTGTGATTGGCTTTGGCTGCATTTGCTTCAGTTTTCATGTCCTCTGGACATCAAGAAAATGGGGTTGTCCCTGAAACTTAATAATACAGTACTCCTATACCGGTGCTTCTGGATTGATATCTAAATGAATATCCAAGAGGTTGCTTCTGTTAGTTTTTGACTATTAAAGTTCGTTCGATGGTTCGATGTTTCAAACTGCTAATGCATTCAGCACCTTTGCAGGTCTTCAGTTGGAGGGTCAATCCTTGCACCAAGAAGCCCTTATGGCGTTTTCATTCGTCCTTTCGATCAATCCAGATTACGTCCCAAGCATGGTTTCTATGGCAGGAATTCTACGAAATCTAGGAGGGAACTCGTTATCAATCGCAAGAACTTTCTTGCGCAACGCCCTCCGTTTAGAGCCTACAAGCCATCGAGCCTGGCTGGATCTTGGACTTGTCCTGAAATCTGAAGCATCACTGCTCGAGGTTGCGGACTACTTCCAGGCAGCATACGAGCTCAGAGAATTGTCACCGATTTAGGACTTCTTCGAGCAGCTTCCCATCATGCTGCATTAGGAACCCATACTAAAAGATCCGTTTTTCGTGTAGAAATTGCATCATCTTTTGTTGTTTTCAGTCTTTACCGCTTGCAAGGGTAGTAGGAAGCAGAAGCATGTGATTTTGTGAATGTATATTGGTTCGGTTTTGCTCGTGTTGCATCGTTGAGTGTACTTCGCTGGACATCCTTAACCATTTTGTTCGCTCTTGGAAATAGCAAAATTATGTGCATCTCATGTGTTTGTACAGCAATTGGAGGTACAACTACAAAGTGCATGACCAGAGAGCTGGGAGAAATGCTTGATCCCCGAATCATGCTCAAAAGTGCAAGTTCTCAATGGACTCGCGTCTGGAACATGCAAAGCGCCAAATAGTATGTTTCAGATGTCCTTGTGGAGGTTAGCCCAGAATAGCTTACGGTTGAGATGCAATGTCCTTGATGCGATGTACTTCGGGAAAGCAAGTTTTCCAGAGGGTTGAAGTAGATGAAAACACAACAGCCTCAGTTTTGATGTGTATCTGGTGGCTGGCAAGAAAGTGAGTAAATGCTTGGGAGAATGCGGAGTAGAGAGATGTGCAAGTGTGAGGTCTTGGTGTTTTTTATCATGTCTTATTCAATCATCATGCATTCGCTCTTAAACCACATATTCATAATCAGTCATCTTTTTGTTAGATTCCCTACTTTTGGTGCAAGTGCAAAACCAACGCAAGGCACCAAACGTTCTGACGCGTGGTTTTTGATTCTCCACTTCTAATGACATCATGATCGCACGACACTGTACTTATTAATGACATATAATCCGAGGGAGAGGGAAAGGAGGAGGTGAAAGTTAATAATTTCTATGTTAATCTTTACACTTCGCAAGGTAACCTTGATATAAATGCAGTTTTGGACTATGTTCCACAGAAGGTGACAGGGCTGATGAATCAAAGGTTGTTCAGACCGTTTGAAGCAATTGAAAGTTGAAAAAGCCCTGTTCGCTATGAAACCTTCTAAAGCGCCGGGTGTTGATGTAACGCATGATTCTATCAGAAGCACTGGCAGCTTATTAGAGAGGATGTGACGGAGGCAGTCCTAGGGTTTTTGAGGGGCGGCCATATGCCAGAGGTGATTAATAAGATGATTATTGTGCTTATACCGAAAGTGAAGAACCCCCAAGAAATATCACAGTATAGGCCGATATCTTTGTGCAATGTCATTTACAAGCTATGCTCCAAAGTCTTGGCAAATAGGCTGAGAGAAGTACTGGATGAGATCATTTCCGAGGACTTATTAAATAGGGGTGCTTTTGTGCCGGGTCACTTGATAAGCGAGGATTGCATTGGCAATCGTGGCAGAAATTGTCAGTAACAAAGAAAGTCCCGAAAGCCAAGCCGAAAACGATGCACTCACCACATGACTAGTATGCAGTACAAGTGTACAACAGTAGAGCGAGTGTGTTCACCATGTGATGATGCATGCATGGATGGAACTTTCATTAAGTGAGGATTAGTAAGGTGATATAGACTACTTAACTACCTCTGCTCCCCGCTGCTGTGCCACCTTTGGATTTGCTGCTGCTGCCGCCATATTGGGAACCCTGACGGCCTGCCGACTCAATGTGGTGCTTGCTGGTCTTGAAGCAGCTCGTTGTAGTGCCTCTTCACCTCCTCGGCCATCTTTCCACCACCCAATGCCCGCGCCACGTTCTGCCAACGGTCCGGCGTGTCTTTGTCGTATGTCGCCAGCGCCCTCTCGAACAGCTTGTTCTGCTTCGTCGTCCATGATGAACTCATGGTTAGATTTCTCTCAATATATGTTCAAGGAAAAGCTTAAGGTGTTCTGTAATGGCTGCAACTGCTACTACTTTAGCTATAAGGTCACTTCACTGGCTAGCTTGGCTTGTGTTTGTATGCAAGAAGAGCGAGGGACAATGCCCAAATGGGAAGCTTGACTGCACTCTGACCTTCAAATAAGGTGCTACTACTAATATTAGTAATCCTCATGGGCTAAATATACCTGAAAGACTACTTGAAGAATACAAAACAAGGCACTAGGCAGCCCTCCCGGCGAGCATTTCTTTGCCCTTCAGCCCATAGCCATGTCCTGAATGAGTGATATCACCAGCTTGCATTGAAGAATACTTTGCATAACAAAAAGCTGCGGGGCATTTTCACGTACACTGATTGAATGTCTGTTGGAGACATGGTGCACAATATGCACCATCACCTGCAGCTCAATACCACGAATTATCTGTAACTTGTGCATGTCTGCTTCGTCTTTCTTGATCGGTTCCTCGTGTTGCATACAATGAAGTGGTGTCATGTGACGCTGGGCATAATCTCTGAAAACTCCTGACTGGTTCGGTGTGGTTTTGTTTATTCAACACCAATTGCCTTAGCTTTCTTTTTCTGAAGGAGACAGAGAAGAGAGTAGCTAGATTTCTTTTTCTATTTTGATTTACAAATGGTCCGGTTTTATTTCAAAATGGTCCGTACTTTTCGATCTTTGGGCTTATTAAGCTTAAGAATCTTACTTAATAGGAGAAAATAGCCTCCTAATCATATGGCTAGCAACTGGTTCACCAGGAATACGCAAGAAAGGCAAAAGCACTACGAATTATTGATTTAGGAATGGGAATGGGCTAGAACCCTGGGTTCTTCCTTATATAATTAATGGTCTTTCCATTCTAATACTCTATCCGAGAGTTCTCAGTATTTAGCAAAGTTGTTCCTATCTAACGGATAAAAACTGGATCAAATGACAAAGACATTGTTTGTGGAGAAAGAGGTGGCTTTTCCCGGATGAAATGAAACATTTGATTTGTGTAACAGGAGAAAGATTTCCCACTCCTTAGCCATAAAGATATGTGGCCATGAAAAAGGGAGGGGATTCAGTGGAACAGGATTGGCCGGGCGGTAGAGTCGTGGAAACACTTGTTGATTCCTATTTTGGACCCTAGCTCCATGGAACAATATGCTACTGGGGAAACATGGAAGAATTGCAATCTTAGATCAAAACACTATGTGTGGAAAGCTTGATAAGGGTCAGTTACTTGTACATTTGATTAGTATGAGCCACTCACATCGTTTTTTAAGGATAGGTGGGAGTAGGACCCTACAATAAAGAGCAGATAGCCCACATGAATCATGCGAATAACAATACGAGGCCTTTGACGAGTAAAGGAGAAATGCAAGATTTGGATCCGCGATTTCAACAAGTAGTTCGTGCTTCGTCGGCAGGGGAGACTATAGGCCATGAAAACCCACCCCTGGTATCTCCACCTATGGATTGAGAGTCAAAAAGTGTGAATTTCGTATGTCCCGCTGGCACACGATTTTGGTTACTTTTCTTGTTTCCCGTTTCGGAGATCCGATAATGGAATGCTAAATCGATATCTGGGGTCGAGCCAGGGTACTTATCCTCCCGTCTATAAATCAATGACCAATAAAAGACCAAAGCGGTGATAAATCAAGGGGCGGACAGGAGCAGCATCGTAGCTAGGAACAGGTGCTGCACCGTAGCTAGTAGGAAGAAGTACAGCATAGCTACATTCCCCATAGGGTTGGCGCCCCTCTTCTCCAATACAAATTGAATCATAGCAAGGGCTAAGCTATCTTAAAACCTACTATCAATCTGTTTATAGAACTCAATACTACTATCCATGAGATCATCATAACAAAAACTAGAATTGCCCAGCGAAATAGGAATAGAAAGAAATCCAGGGTAACTTGTATCATGAGATGGGTCCATTCCAATTGGAATTCCGTACGGCTACAACTCTTTTTAAACGAGTCGAAGTCCAGTCTTGTCACTTTCCCATCATCCCTTTTCAAAAGAAACTATGTGATAGAAGCCCACATGCCCACTCTTCTATCCCCCCTCTACCCTACAGGTATAGGGTATAGGGGGCCTAAAGATCTCCATGAACAGAGATCACTACACAAAAACTGCTTATGTTTCCAAAGTGAAGGGATTAGGCTTAGAAAGAAGCCCCGCTTTAGTTGAAAAAACAGCTAAAGCAACTGTTGTCCCCGTCCCCACACCTATCTCTATGAAACTTCCTTCATAGTTAGGAGAGGTTTTTTGTCTCTTTTACCGCAGGAAGTTCTCCAAAAGTATGAAAGGCGGGAGGGCTTTGTACCAACCATTCTAGTGTGGCTGGATTCTGTTCAAGAGCCCAAGGACTTTCCGCACATTTTTTGTTCTTTCTACTGCTTGAAGTGATTGCGACAACTACGAAGAAACAACGAATCCCAACTACGGATATATAAGAACCGAAACTACTCAGAGCATTCCATCCGGCGTAAGCATCTGGATAATCTGGAATACGACGCGGCATACCCGAAAGCCCTAACAAATGCATGGGAAAGAAGGTCAGATTAACCCCGAAAAAAGTGATCCAAATATGGATTTGGCCTAAAGTTTCAGGATATGTCCGACCAAAGATTTTACCCACCCAATAGTAAAATCCAGCAAATAAAGCAAAAACGGCTCCCATAGAAAGTACATAATGGAAATGTGCAACCACATAATAAGTATCATGTAGAGCAATGTCTAGCCCAGAGTTTGCTAGAACTATTCCAGTGAGACCTCCTATGGTGAACAAAAAGATGAACCCTACAGCAAATAACATGGGTGTTTTGTATTGTATCGAACCTCCCACATGGTAGCGATCCAACTAAAGATTTTGATTCCTGTGGGCACAACTATGATCATGGTAGCTGCGGTGAAGTAGGCACGCGTATCAACGTCTAAGCCCACAGTAAACATATGATGAGCCCAAACTAGAAATCCAAGAACACCTATACTTATCATGGCATAAACCATGCCTAGATACCCGAAGACCGGTTTTCTTAAAAAGGTCGATACGATATGACTAATAATACCAAATCCAGGCAGAATGAGAATATACACCTCTGGATGACCGAAGAACCAAAAGAGATGCTGGTACAATATTGGGTCTCCCCCTCCTGCAGGATCAAAAAAGGTTGTATTAAAGTTTCGATCGGTTAATAACATTGTAATTGCCCCCCGCCAGTACCGGAAGTGATAATAAAAGTAGGAATGCTGTCACTAGAACGGACCACACAAAAAGTGGTAATCTATGCATAGTCATTCCAGGTCCACGCATGTTGAAGATAGTTGTTATAAAATTGATAGAACCTAAAATTGATGAAATACCTGATAGATGAAGACTAAAAATTGCTAAATCAACTGCTCCTCCAGAATGGCTGGTAATACCACTTAAGGGCGGATAGACTGTCCACCCAGTGCCGCTGCCCACTTCTACTAAGGCTAAGCTTAATAGGAGCAAGAGACTTGGTGGCAACAACCAGAATGATATATTATTTAATCGTGGAAATGCCATGTCAGGTGCACCTATCAGAATCGGAACAAACCAATTACCAAATCCACCTATCATCGCCGGCATAACCATAAAAAAGATCATTAAAAAAGCGTGAGCCGTTATTTAAACATTATAAAGTTGATGATTCCCACCAAGAATTTGATCGCCGGGTCGGGCTAATTCCATACGAATCAGTACTGAGAAGCATGTGCCCATCACTCCTGCAATGGCACCGAAGATGAAATAGAGAGTCCCAATATCCTTGTGGTTAGTAGAGAAGAGCCATCGAACTAGATTTGTCATTTGTTGTTTTTTAGAAATGAAAACTTTCCTTATCAAAGAGGGGCCCGGGGGCTGGAAGAGAAAAGAATCAGAATTACTGAGCTACCCCGCTCTTTTTTTTCTAATTCCCTTCTAAGATCCTTCGACTTAAACAAGCCGAGAGCATGCTCGTGCTCAGCCCTTTCGAGACTTGCCTTGCTCTTGGGGATTTCTTCCCACCGGATCCGCTGTTCCACTTCCAGGCACCTCCTTGCGGAGCTTTCCGCCTCAAGGAAATCCCGGTTGTGGGAAACAGCATTTTCAAAGAAAACTGATCCTCCCTCATTCTCCTGCAGATCTTGATAAGACGCTTGGAGAACAGTGAAAGAATCAGTTGTGTGAATATGGTCCAGATAGGAACGAAGCGCTTCATCGACCAAGTAGGGCTCGATCGGTAGATAAGGCCCTGCTCTTTGATAAAGCGCCACAAATTCCTGAATGACATCTTGTCGCATACTGGAGAGCTTTTCTTCCATTAGAAAGAGCTTAAGCCGTCCAGGTATGTCTTCCAGGGGGGTATTGTGATTAAGCTCGTTCTGAATGAACGTAACCCACCCCGGATCCTGCTCGTAAAGGCTCAGATAGAAGTTTAGTCATGCTAAATGAGCTAGAGCCTGGGGGTTTTGAATCTCCGGCGGGAGAGTGATAAGAAAGGAGGAGCCGACGAAGCACGAACTAAAAAGATTAAAAATAGGTATTAGGCATAATATAAAACGACAAAGGAATATAAATATAAAAATAGAAAGTAATATCAAATTATATATTAAGGGAAACTTAATACATAAGAAAAAATATAAAGTACTAAAGTGGTTAGTAGAGAAGAGCCATCGAACCAGATTTGTCATTTGCTTTTCGTTTTGAAAACTTTACTTATCAGAGAGGGGCCCAGGGGGCTGGAAGAGAAGAACCTTAACACTAAACCAAGTTTCGAGAACTTCTTGGTGACTTGATTGGTTCCCTTCCCCCAATTTGCAAAGGATGATTCCCGTGAAGGTGATCTCGATCACCATTCTATGATATTTCTGGATGCTTTTGAGAAGCTTTTCCTTTTACCTAATGCCGGCTACCGACAACTTACTTCATGCTATTACTAACACTTATGACTAAGCCGCACTTCCTTTCCAAAAGAATTTGAAACTATCATGCCTGAGACTAGCCAATAGAAGAAAGAGCCACAAGCAAGCCATAGCAGCATCCTTTTTCTTCGCTTTCTTCAACAATGCGAATCTACCTCACTCCTCATCATAACTCAAATACAAATTCGAGTTCCAAATTGATATTTCCTCACGTAAGCAATAAAATGTGAAACCAATATTCATCATGAAACTTCAGACACTGATGATTGTGAGGTTCTGGAAGAGAGACGACGTAGGCTGATTCAAAGTAAACAGAAAACCACCCCTTAAACTCATTTGCTCAACATTCTTTCCACAGCAACTAGAAAAGTGGAGAAAATCCAATAAGAGGAGTTCCCGATGAATACAAATCAATCGGAAACCGAACCCCGCATTCATGTCTCTAACAAGGCTGTCTAAGCTAAGCGGCCATGGACCCATGGACCCAGGGAATCTGAACCATTAGGTAGAGTTTCAGCTGAAAGAAAACCAGGTCAATCTTCCGATCGCGAGTCTTTACAAGCTTGAAACAACTTAAGCACAGGCGGGAGTAGCCCCTTTTAAAGTCAGTATTTATGCGGCGCTGAACTAACGAGCGGATACCTAACCTTCGAAGGAGAAGAAAAGACGGATGTATCTTTCATTCATATCGATCAGATGTGCTTTGCTCAGGACTCCCATTTTACCATTGCTTAAGCCATATTACATAAAGCATAGTGAGTGATACGCAATGCTGGTACCACCATGTTTTTTTCCTCACTCTGTGTAGCCACACTCGTTTGTCCATTTCTACTTATTTATGTGAAATAGTATAGTATTCGTTGGTTGTAGAAGCACTGGCGTTCAGGGATTGCAAAATCCATAATATCAAGAAGCGGTAGGAACCTGGCTAACTTCGATGCGGATAACGCGCAGTAGAAAAATATATATATATATATATATATATATATATATTTATATATATATTCCCTCCTACTACCGGGTGTAGTTAATCTCATGTCTCATATACTACCATGTGATAGTATATATATTAATTTATCACTTTGAATATGTTCACATACTATATATTACATACTCCAAAGTGTGCTAAATGAAAAAAATATAGTTCATCCATAGTTTTTATCAAATTATGAAAATATGTACATATTTGTACATAAAAATGGGTATGCTAAAAATATGGTACATACTACCTAAAAATAGTATCTATACTATCTAAATATTCTTATATACTACGTACTACGCGTACATAAGTGGGAGTAACAACATCCGGTCGTACGAAGCATTTGTCATATATATATATATATATATATATATATATATATATATATATATATATATATATATATATATATATATATATATATATATATATATATATATATATATATATATATAGCAATCTGCCAGGTGGGTCCTGGACGTTAGATACACATGATGTGCCACATCGTGGTTAAGTGTCTTGTGCACCCCATATGTACTACTCCCTCCAATCCATAATCAGTGATGTGGTTTTAGTTCAAGTATGAGCTCAAACTATGACACTTATTATGAATAGAAGAAAGTAGGCAGGAAGTGCGGCTTCCCGCACACCAAATTGATTCCCTCGTATCCAACCTGGTAAATCATAATATATGTTATTACACATGATGCAAATGTTCAAAGCATGAAGATTCACTACACCACATTATTACACGCCATTAATGTATTTTATATAAATTTTCATGTGAGTTGTGACGTGAGGATCAGCAAACTTGTATAAATTTGCCATGTATTGAAAAAAAATGGTTTGATTCCCATGTGGCCATTAGAAATGATTTTCAAAAAAGTGCATTGGTGTAAAAACATACAAAGAGTTGCCAAGTACGCATTTAAAACTCTATCTAAACTTTCTTTGTTTACAAAAAGTGCTTTGAAATTACCATGTGCCAGCAGTAAACAATTTTCAAAATTGTCATGTGTGTGGAATAAAAGTCGTGGAGTTGCCAAGTGAGCATTTAAATACTTTCTAAGAAATTGTGATGTATTGGAAATAAATATGTTTTGAAATTACCATGTGTCCATAAGAAACGATGTTTCAACGTTTGCAATTTGTGAAGAACAAAAACCCTAGAGTTGCCATGTGAGCATAATTTGTTTTTCAAAATTTTCCATGTGAGAATATTGTCATGTGACCACAATAAAAAATCTTGAAAATTGTGTCATTTGTGGAGAGCCAAAAATCCTAGAATTTCCTTGGGAGCATTAAAAACATTTCCCTATATTTGCATGTTACGCTTGGCAACAATTTCCAAAACTGCCATGTTCTTTTACACAAAAGTAAGCGCAAATTTGCCATGTAAGAAAGGTTTTTTTTTTTTGCCATGTGGGACAATAAGAAAAATGTAAAAAATTGCATGTGTGGAGTTTGAAACTTTATAAATTTCCCTGTGGACATTAGAAAACAATGTGAACTTGCCATGTACCTAGTACAAAATTTTGTCATGACATGTATTTTTTTCCCATGCCATGGTATGTACAAAACATCATGGCAAATTGCCATAAGAATGAAAAACTGTTTATTTGCAATCACAAAAGGGAATTTGTCGGGCTAAATGTTGGGACGTATCAAATTTTGGGACATGCCAAATGTCTCAGACAAGCAAACTTTGTTTCTCAAGCCATGTTAACTATGTGGATGTAGCACAACTACTTGCCATAATGTTGATAAAACAGAGCATGACAATTGGGTGTAAAAAAAATGCAATGATGATAAACTAAGTTTTCCATAACTTCAAATATACAAATATTAGATTTAATGATTTGTCGATGCAACATCATCCATGTTGCAATTGCACACTTACAACATCGTCCATGTTGCAATGGGGCGACCGCTAACGTCGTCCGTTTGCAATGGGCGACCGCAACGTCGTTCTTATTGCAATGGGAGACCACAAGATCGTCTATGTTGCAATGGGACGACTGCTAAGGTCGTTTGTGTTTGCAATGGGGTGACCACTAACGTCATCCGTTTGCAATGGGGAACGCAACTTGTTCTTGTTTGCAATCGGAGACCACAAGATTGTCTATGTTGCAATGGGACGACTGTTAACGCCGTCCGTGTTGGCAATGGGACGATCGCTAATCTCGTCTGTTTACAATGGGCGACCACACCATCATCCGTATTGTAATGGGGCCACAATAACGTGGTTCGTGTTTCCAATGGGCAACCGCAACATCGTCGTCTATATAGCAATGGGGCGACCGCTACGTCTCCCGTGTTTGTGGGCGACCGCAACATCATCTATGTCGCAACGGGGTGACCGCAACATCTCCCGTATTTGCGATGGGTGACCGCAACATCATCCGTGTTTGCAATGGGCGATCACAATGTCGTTTCTGGTTACAACATGCGACAACCGTGTCTTTCGTGTTGCGATTGGGTGATCGGTAACATCGTCTGTGTTTACAACCGGCGATTGCAATGTCATTCATTTCTGCAACTGGTGACCACAACGTCGTTCATGTTTGCAATTGATGACCGCGTTGTATTGTTCATGGTGCAACAGCGGTACCCTTATCCAACTACTATCGTTGCAAACGTCCGAGCGCAACATGATTCATGTTGCAAAGTAGCCGTCTTGCAAATTTCCGAACCTCTGACCGTAGTGTAGTTCTTGTTGGGACACTTGTCAAGTGGCATTCCGACCTGGCCAAACCGTGCAAAAGATCATCTGATTGACGTGTAGTGCGGCCCTTCTTTTTTTTGTCATGGGAGAAACTTTTGTATTCGTCTCCGTTAATTTTTGTTGGAATTCTCCATGATTTTAGTTGCATATAATTTCCAGCAACGGTATAAATAGTGTTATTTCGAGAGCATGACACTGTCTACTGCAAAGATAGGCTGTGTTGCGCGGGGATCTGAGTTTGGATGGCTGCTGCTTTTTTTTTTTTAAGATGGACGCCTTGCTAGTCGCTACTGGGCTACAAAAGTAGCTAGCACCGAACGCCTACTGGGGGTGACATAACGCGGCGTGGCTCCAGCCCATGTAAAGAAAGATCCGGACGGTCTGACTCAATTCATCGTGCGGCTCATATAAGGCTGTGGGTTTTTCCAAATTTTACTGATGCGTGGCAGTGGCCTCGTTTCCTACAGCAGCAACCCTAGAAAAGCGCGGCGGCTGGCCAGAACGACGCCGACGACGAGACAGCTGGGCGTCCGACGGCGGCGCCGTGAGCAAGTGTGAAGGGCCGCTGGACGTCGCCATCGAGCAAGGGTGTGCCTCAAAATTTCTTTTTACCCAGTTTGCCACACACCTTAATTTGGTTTCGTCTTCCGCCACTTCCATGGCCAGGCATTGGACAGAGTCTATACAGCTGTATTTGTATTGTTTTCTTGTATTTTAAAGTGAAACTGTATTCTGAATTCCCGCGTCTCGTGCACAGGCGGGGTCGATATCGATTCCCTTGGGTCGATGAGTGCCATCGCCAGCCTCGCATCGCCGTCGCCGCCTGTGAAGTGCGGCCAGTTCAGGGCGATCTCCATGTTCGCCAAGCGGGCGCAGATGCCTGCCGGCACTGCACAACTGCGGCGGTTCTGTATTCATGCCGCGGCGGCTGGGTCGTCGTCGAGGCCAGACGGAGCTAGCAATAGCAAGCTGCCACGCCTACAGGTACGTACGCCCCTTTCTCTCGCCGTGTGTTTGATGACGAAACTGAATATTTTCTGGTGATCAAATTGCAGTCTCAGCAGGGAAGTGCTGGACACCGCTTTGGCTCTTTCCATAGCTACCTCAACCCACAGGCCATGGCCATGGCAATAGCTGGATTGTCGTCTATTGTTGGTGTTGGACTTTGGTATATGGGCAAGAATTTACGCCCGTCCGAGGTCGACTGGGTAAAAACTGGTGTTGTTTCTCCACTTGTGAGGAAACAAAACAACTGCCGTGAGTGTCTTGAGTTAATTATTTCATCTCCACTGCTGGGATATTTCTTGGGGGTAGCGTACAATTCATAGCAACCTAAACTCTTGCCAATGTTGCAGAATGTTGTTGGGCCATGGCTGTTGTAGCCTCAGTCGAAGCAGCACACTATCAGAAGACCATGCAGTTGATCTCATTGTCTGTTCAAGAACTCATCGACTGCGACACCGAGAGCGGTGGGTGTGAACGCGGTCACAAAGAGAATGCCTTCGGGTATATACAAGACAACGGGCTCCTGAGCGAATCCTCCTGCCCATACATGGCTCGTAGGAGTAAGTCGGGCTGCAAGCGGTACAAAACAGAAGAAGCGGCAGCAAGGATATCAGGGTTTCGATCTGTCGACCCAACGGAGGATGCGCTAGAGAAAGCTGTAGCAAAGCAGCCCGTAGTTGTCTCTTTGCAAGGTTCCGATGAATTTGAAAACTATAGAGGAGGCATAATGGATTACGAAGCTGTCGAAGGTGGGACCGGGTGGACGCATGCCGTCCTGATTATTGGTTACGGCACAGATTCAGCCGGCGTCAAGTATTGGCGCTTCAAAAACACGTGGGGACCAAGCTGGGGTGAGGGAGGTTTTGGCAGGATCCGCAGGCACGTCGACGATGAGCGAGGTGCGTTGGGTATTTTCATGAAACCAGGACTTCATCCGGTGCTTGAGGATTGAGAAATCTTGCATGGTTGGATCTTTTTACACGTAAAATTATATCCCTAACCTAGTTTCATATCTTATGACTATTATATTCTACTGGTGTCCCTCGCAAAAATATATATTCTACTGGTGTAATTGCATCCTACCGTTTTTTATGTATGTTATGGTGCTCCTTGCATATCTAAATAAACCAGTCTATGTTAGACATCATCCTTGTGAAACTTTAACATCTATATATATCTCAATATTGTTACTAGTTTATTTTTGAAATTGAGCAATCTAAAAAGGCTCTACCTTTTCATCAAGCTGACAAAGAATAGACCTAATAATATGGATTTTTTTATCCAAAAACCAATACATATGCGACACACACACTCTAGCCCAAGGGGTGCTCACTGATCTAGCGGGTGGCTCTCACACTTTAGCTCGGTCCGACTGGGAGGTTGATTTGGCCGCCGCGGCAGGTTGACTTGGTGATCTGGTCATGCTGGAGGCCGCCACGCAACGGCCGCGGGGAGGAGCCAATTGGGGACGGGGTGAAGGGCACTGTTGGGATAATGCCCACACCAGTTCTCTCTCTCGCTCGCTCGCAGAGACCACGGTGGAAGGACTACACTAATTTTCCGGCGCACAAACGCCACGCTCCATGAACGGAATTCTGGCCGCACACACGGCCTCCTTTATTTTCTGCATCTCGAACTGTTGGCTCGGCACATACGGACACAGCCAAACAATACGCCAGGGCGCTTTTTATACCGGCTGCACATACACGCACGGTCAAACCACCCATACTGATCCACTTCCTACGCCCACGCCCACATCCACGTGGCCAACTAATTCACTAATGAGGCACATGCAACCTCCATTAGCTACGTGCGCGTCAACTACATGCACAAACTAATCTGCTAATAGATTGACGCGACGCAGGCACACACCCGAAACACTGACCACGGCTATGAACTCGATCGTGCACTGGCATGCAGACTCAACCGACACGTACATACATGCTGATGATCATCACCGTGGGTCACCGCTTCGCTTTCGCAGCATCGCCGTCGTCACGCGGCTCCGGTCGTATTGACCACGCACCTCGACGGTCGTCGCACGGTTCCGGCAATCAAAATTAGTGAGTGACCCGGCCATGCGGTCACTTCTGTCCGACTGTTCCTCTCCAAGGCAATAGCTGTTGATTTCAGCCACTCATCGAGCTCGTCGACCAAGGGCGTCCTCCATCCACCAAGTAGAAGCATGGCCGGCCGGCTAGCTGCCGTGCCGGAGGGGACCACCAACGGCTCCCCGGCTGCCTGCCCGCCGAGCAACCTCTACCGCGACTCGATCCAGAGCGTCGCTCTTCCCCGAGGGCAGTACATCAGATCGACTCTGTTCGCCCACTCCGGTCAAAGCGGATCCAGCTTCTCCGGTGCTTCCAGCTATTACCCGTCCAGCGGTTCCGGCTGCTCCTGGGGCCCTGGCTGGGCATCCGCCCCCACGCAGGCGCTCGCGTTGATCTCTAACCGTATGGTCAGCGACGGCTACACCCAGCGCATGGTCCAAGCATTCGAGCATGGCGGTGACCCGGACCGTGTGCTGGGGGCTTGGTTCTTCGAGCTCGACGTGGACTGGCTTGTCCAAACGCGCGAGGAGCATGGCTTACGGCGGCACCTCCAGGACATGCCGGCGTCGTCGCTCCAAGACTTGGTCGGGAGATGGATTCGAGCTCTCACCGTGATAGTCTTCAATGTCAGAAATCTGATGGTCGCCGTTCACAAGATGCCGCCGGTCATGGTGACACAGTTTGGCAAAGCAAGTGTCTCCGCGATGCTCGTCTTCGTCGGCGCCATCCTCGCTGTTCCCGGAGCAGAGACGCTTCGGGCCGTGGTAGACATGTTCATCTCTGTCTCCAGTGTATCATGCTACATGTTTACCACACTCGTGATCTCTCCGGAAGCGAAAAGCATTTTCGGCGAGATAGGCGGCTTGTTGGAGAGGGAAGGAGACATGTTACGCAAGGCCATATGCAGCATGATGGAGGAGGTCAGGACGCTCATCGAGGACGATGACTCGTGGGCTGTCGAGATTCTGCGAGGAAGAGGCGAGGTTCACAGGAACACTCGGTTGATGGTGAATTGCATCATGTCCATGAAAATGACACGCAACTCCGGGCAGAGATACGACGCTGCAAACCTTCGTTGCATGATGGACACCTCCATTTATTATCTGAAGGACGTGCTCCTGAGAAAATCGGAGCTATGCCCGGATCTAAGCCTGAGGTACCTCTTCCTGCTCAACAATTACTATTTCATAGAGCAGGTGTCTGAGCCGTCAGGAGACAACCATGGACTTAAACTTACACCTGAATGTGAGAAGTACATGGATGGTTATCTTGCTGCTTCTTGGGGGCATGTGCGGCCATGCATACAGAAATCATTTTTTCCTGGGCTGCTTTGTTGTTGGTGTTTTTGTATCAACACCTCTTCGCTGGCTAAATTTGAGTCTACAATTCATCAAACTTATGAGGTTCAGAAGTTCTGGAAGGTCCCAGATCCTCAGCTCAGAGATGCGCTGCGGATGGCAATCACAGGGAGAGTCATTTCAGGTTACCGGGACTACCTGAAGGAGCATCCGGGGAGAGGGCGGCACGTTAGCAGCATCGGAAGCAGACGTCTCGAGGCTTTAGAGTGGACGATGTTTAGACGTATATTCGAAGGATGAAAACTGCTTGAGGCATCGCGGGCATAGTCAACCGACAAATAAGAGGCTGGACTTGTTGTATTTATAATTATTTCTTCCGTTTTGAAGTAAACTTGTATTCTGAATTACATCGATAACTTATAAGAGTCGAATACTACACCATCTGGTTACATTCCCTGTGTGTGATATCATTTTATTTTGTGAGTGTATGCCAAATACTTTTGCGTCAATTTCATTCATATATTTTCTAAAAAAAGAAATCATAGATAATTGCCATGCTTTTGAGTTCGCACAACATCATTATATGCTCATATTAACTCTAGCAGACCTCTTAAAATCGCGACCCTTAAAAGTGGGATAAGGGTCGAGAAAATTGCATTTTAAGGGCCGAAATCGGCGGCGGCGGAAAAGAGCCCGCAGACCCGAGCGGTAAAAAAGAATATCCGGGGGCGAAACAGAGCCCGCAGTCCCGCAAACTTCAATCCTCCGCTTCCTTCTTGATCTTGTCTTTGGCCTTCTTGTTTTCATCGGGCTTGTCCTTTTTTCTTGGATCATCGTCCTCTCCATCATCATCATCATCATCATCATCATCATCATCCATCTAGGTGATGGCACCTATCTTCGGTGAGAATTCTTTCTCAATCACCTTCCACTTCTCCTTATCTTTGAGAAGTTCCCACCAATGCTCTTGCTGAAATGCCTTTTTGCATGAAGCTTCCATGTCCTTGTGTCGGTGTCAAAACCGGTGGATCTCGGGTAGGGGGTACCGAACTGTGAGACTAGGATCGACGGTAATAGGAGACGAAGGGGACTCGAGTTTACCCAGGTTCGGGCCCTCCAATGGAGGTAATACCCTACATCCTGCTTGATTGTATTGATAGTGAATGGGTTACAGAGTTGATCTACCTCGAGATCATATGTCTAACCCTAGATGAGTTCTTCCTTCCCTATGCCCTAAAACCCTCCGGCTTATATAGATGCCGAGGGTGTCCTTGGCTTACACATGATCGATTACATGCCGAAGAGATAACATGCCTAACTACAACTAATAACTTGCAGAACACGCCACGACTCCTCGAAGCTTCCGTCTAGCGTAGGTGGTCTTCGATCATCGGATGCCTGCCTTGCGGCCCATACAGTCTGGCCCATGAATAATGGCTCGGCTATCCGAGGACCCCTTAGTCCAGGACTCCCTCAGTAGCCCCAGACTGGCCTTCAATGCCGGCTCACCCCAGGATCAATTCTACACATCTCGGGCTTTGTCGCCCTCTGCAAGATGTTCTTAGGGTGCGAAGCTCATTTCGATCTGTGGAGGAACTACTTCTGCCTTGGCCCCCGAACTCGGGACAAGACAATCTTAGAGGTCGGTGGGGCCAAAGTATGCCGTATGGAGGGAACGGGGTATCCGTCTGGCACACCGAGGAAATTCAAAGAATGGACCTCGTAGTGGTTCTATATTGAAGATGTCCCCTTGTTCGAGCCAACTCGGACAGGCCTGCATGAATACTCCGACCTCCTCCCGAAGAAAAGGTATAACTGGCGACCCAAGAGCTCATCTCAGGAGGAAAGCGCCGAGGTGCGACGCCTGGCCACACAGGTGCGGATGCTCGCCCACCACCGACTAACCATGATTGATGTCATGGCCGCCGCTATCTCCCGGTGCGTGCAGCCCCTCCAATAGAGGGTACACCCCTTATGGCGGTACAATAGGACAAGCGACGCCACGCGCACCGGAAAACTAGGTCCTACCAATCCAACAACATTGGCCACCACACTTGCCGGCCTGTACAAAGGAGAGCAAGAAGACTTCATTCGGCGGTCAACAAAGGAAGGGTATTCGGCCCACAATCCCATCGAGTAGGTAACCCTTTTTTTACAATCATGAAATAGTTTGGGGCTTCATTCCGCACTCTATTTGACCGAGGTCTTGGCATGAACAGGAATGGAGGAGCTTCGTCGAGACAGTCAGCTATCCGGCTCCTCAGCCCGAGAACTATTCACGCGATAATGATCCGAGCTTCAACGAGGACCCGAATCTTCTCCTTGACTTCAAAAATGGAGTCTATTACTAGGACAGCATCGTCCAGACCCCGGTGGCTATGATAATTGATTACCCCGAGTCATTCTCCATTCCATCCATTGGCGAGGAGAAAAGTTCCTCCCGCAAGAGGTCCGCTACCAAGAGCGCCCTAGACGTGCCGGTCCCGACCCCCAAGCGCCACCGATCAGCGTGCCATGCGCCAGCAGCTGAAGCCGCGAGCGAGTCAGAGGCCCACCAGGACCCCGTGAAGGAGCCGGACATGGGGACGAATCCTCCCGTCCGCTCATCCCGAAGGTACATTGTTCGGATATCCGCTTTATCGTTGTAGTCAGCAGAATCTCATAGCCGTATACCTAGGCGAAACACCCAATCCTCTCCTACCGAGGGGGCTGCCCGGGTGTCAGGAGACGCCCGAAGCTCCCGGGCCATGACTCATGCGTCTTCCGCTACGGAAGCCCCCATGGACGATCCGGCGCCGCCGAATTTGGCAACGGAGTATCAGTCACCAAATTGGGGGTGGAGAGTGTCATGCGTCATCGGCACCGATGGGAGCCCATGTGGTACCCAATTTTCTCTGACCAGGAGTTTGGCGCCCTACGCTTGGCGGATGCACACCTCGGGGCCGCCCGAGCTGGATTCGGCGTAGCTATGAAGCTGATAACAACCAACATTTAGGTAAGATATCGGATTTTATAGAATCGGCATACTTGTGTAAGCCTAGTAGCCCTCGAGCCTTAATTTGATTTAGAAAAAACAAATTAAGGATCTCCACACTGTTTGACTGCTGACGCATGCCTCAAAGCAACAGTCTGAGCAATTGGCTAAGGCCCTCGAGGAGAGCCGCACGGAAGTGCAGTCCGTGAAGGCCGAACTAGCACAAGTGAAAAGCTTCACGCGAGAGGCCCATGGTGAGTATGCTTTTACTGCTAATTTTATTACATCATCGTGCCTGACATATGGATTCCTTGTAGCAGCTGAATCAAAGGACATATGGAAAGGCAGCTGGAAGAAGCCCGGGATTCTCAAAGGTATGCGCAATCCTAGCATCAGGCTGGCTGCCTTGTTTTAGAAAAACAGGCTGAGGAAATAAATAGTTTAAAGACTCACTTGGCCCAAGCTCAAGAAGAGAATCGAATGCTTCAAAGGGGTGTATTCGGTAAATACAATTCCGCTATGAGTAAGTATTTCTGATGTAGGGAATGATAGTAATTGCGCTTGTTATCTTGTGTGCAGGTCTCCTGTCTGGACATCCTGAAGAGGAGATCGAATCGTACCAAGGGGGATGTTGAAGGAGCTGACCTCTCTCCATAAGCTCTTGCAAAAAGCGATGAAAGGGATGGTGAAAGCACCATGGCCCACCAAACAGCCACCTAAAGGGCTAGCCGCACTTGTGGATCGATTTAGGGGGGCTCGAGATTGGTTCAAGTTGTGGAAGACTTCAGCCTACCGCGAGGGAGCATGGGAGGCGAGGGCAATGGTCAAGACCCGTTTCACCGGACTTAACCCCGAGCATATGGCGCAGGTTGGTCCTGTGTGATCGTATGGAAAAGAAGTGTCACTCCACTTGGTATATGATCAGGTGATGCCAGCCGAACGTCTTTCGCAAGCAGACTGCCCCCTCAACACAATAATTGATGATCTCGATCAGCAGCCGCACATGTAATTTATATGTACATGTGTATAAACAATCTATGTTGTAAACTTTGTCTTAACTGGCCATCGGCTTCTCCCTCCCGTGCGAAGAGCTTGGGAGTGTTCCTCCTTATTATTCCTTCGCCAAAGAGCGAACTGTATTCGGGGAACCAGGCAATCCGGCAATGTGGTGCGAACAGACAAAAAACACTCAGAAAGATATGTTATATTACGACGTAGCGTAAGAAACATCTTCCGATGAAAATAGTACCTCTATCGATACCTTTCGCCGGGGTTCTACGAAGAGCGTAGATAGGAATCCACATACTTGCAGTACGCGACTAAGTGTCCTTTGGGAAGAAAAGATCCAAACAATGGAAATAACAACCACAGCCGTATAAGGTGTTTCCGTCATAGCCGACCAATTGTCTACGTAAGATAGGTAGCTTTCGGCCTCACCCATCTGAGGTACATGTCCGGATGACCCAGTCGTAACAATCGCGAAGGTGCTTCCTTTACTCTCTAGCCGAACAATCGGGAACGTAGAGAGTAACTATAGGAGCGAGGCAACCCGGCTTGGCAATGTCTAGTTCGAATTGATGCATACGATGGCTAAAACATGACAAAAGAAACATGTATGCACGGTAAGTATGAGCAAATAAAATCTTGGCTATTGGAAGAAACCCCATGTGTTGTGTTCGGATTTAACACTTTATGGTGTATGCCGATTATTTATAGTACAAGATTGCTTCAACCGAACATAGGGTAAGAAAAAAATTGTCCCTATCAAACAACAAAGTGGGAAGGGAAAAGACAAATAAAAAGTCAAAGAATAACGAAAAGAAAAAATGTACGGGAGTTTGGACGACATCGGTTTATCCGTAGAAGCGCCGAAGACGAGCTGCGTTCTATGGGTTTGGTTCAAGGCGGTTATCGGATGGACTCCGCAAACGATAGGCCCCTCCCGCGAGCACTTCGTCAATGATGAAAGGATCCTCCCATTTGGGGTTGAGTTTGTGCTTCTGTTTCTATGGCAGCCATAAGACGAGTTCTCCTACGTTGTATGCTTTTGCCCTGACCTTCCTACTTTGGTACCGCCGAGCTTGCTGTTGATAAAGAGTGGATCAGGCCAAAGCTATGTCTCGCTCCCCCTCCAAGGCGTCTAAGTCGTCCTACCGATCTAACTCGGCCTCCTTTTCGTCATACATGCACACTCTTGGTGCGTCGTGGATAATATCGCAGAGGAGAACTGCCTCTGCCCAATAGACCATAAAAAATGGTGTGTAACCCGTTGATCTGTTCGTGATAGTACGCATGCCCCATAGAACAGAGTTGAGTTCCTCCACCCAATGATAGTCGGACTTGTGAAGAGATCGGACCAAACGTGTCTTGATGCCGCTCATAATGAGACCGTTTGCTCGCTCGACCTGTCCATTGGTTTACGGATGATAGACCGATGCATAATCAAGCTTGATTCCCATTTTTTTGCACCAGTCCTTGACCTCTTGGGCCGTGAAGTTGGATCCATTGTCCGTTATTATACTATGCGGGACATCGTAATGGTATACTATGCTAGATATAAATTCAATCACTTGTCTGGATTTAGTCGATTTAACAGGCTTTGCTTCTATCCATTTGGTGAACTTGTCAACCATGACCAGTAGGTATTTATTTTTCTTAGTTCCCCCTTTGAGGGGTCCGACCATGTCCAGCCCCCAGACCGCAAAAGGCCAGGTGATCGGGATAGTCCGAAGAGCTATTCGGGGCATGTGACTTTGATTTGCGAAGAGTTGACACCCAACGCAATGTTGAACAAGTAATTGGGCGTCTGTCTGAACTGTAGGCCAAAAGAAACCGGCTCGGAAGGCCTTGCTGACAAGGGATCTTATCGTGGCGTGATGCCTGCCCATGCCTGCATGGATTTCGGCGAGGAGGTCCTGTCCTTCTTCCTCGGATATACACCTCTGTAATACTCCGGTGGTGCTTTTCTTGTATAACTCACCATCGTGTACTTTGTAGGTCTTGGATCGCCGAACTATGCGTCATGCCTCAGTTTGATCGTTGGGGATTTCCTTGTGAAGAAGGTAAGCGAGGAAGGGCTCTGTCCATGGCGCAATTACTTCTATTACATCGTGAGCCGAGGGTGTCTCATTCATCGTTGGGCCGCCGATAATGCCATCATCTGGTTCGTTTATAGGGGGAACAACTTCGTCCGCCGTATTCGGACCGACGCCATTTGCGTCGTCCTGCCACATTACGGAGGGCTTGAAGAGCTGTTCCAGGGAGGTGTTTCTCGGGACGGGATCGCGCTTGGATCCCATACGGGCCAATATATCGGCGGCTTGGTTGTTGTCTCGAGCAATATGGTGGAGTTCCAACCCCTCGAACTGAGCAGATATCTTGAGGATGGCGTTTCTATATGCCGCCATGTTTGGATTTTTGGCGTCGAACTCGCCATCAATTTTGGATATGGGCCAGGTTTGAGTCTCCTCGTACCTCTAGCCGTCATATGCCCATTGACACCGCCATCCAAAGACCATGAAGAAGAGCTTCATATTTGGCGGCATTGTTGGAGTCGGCATACATGATTTGCAACACGTATCTTACGTTGTTACCTGTGGGGGATGTGAGGATAACTCCAGCCCCCAGACCAGCCAAGGTCTTAGATCCATCAAAGTACATTGTCCAATGGAGTATGAACTGTACTCTTTGGGGAGCTCGACCTCTATCCATTCAGCCAAGAAGTCAGCTAGTACCTGAAATTTAATGGTGCGGCATGGCTTGTAGGTTATTTCAAAGGGAAGGAGCTCAATTGCCCATTTGGCTATGCGATCGGTGGCATCCCTGTTGTCGATTATATCATTCAGGGGGCTTACGATGCCACCGTTACCACACATTCCTGGAAGTAGTGTGAGTTTCCTCGATGCCATGAATACTGTATAGGCTATTTTTTGATAATGTGGGTATCAGGACTTGCACTTTGTTAGCACCTCTCACAGATAATATACCAGCTTCTGAGTGCGGAATTTATGTCCCTCCTCCTCCCATTCGACGATGAGCACCGCACTGACGACTTTATTGGTGGCCGATACGTATAACGACATGGGATCACCGACGCCTGGTGCCGTGAGTATGGGGTTGGTTGTCAGTAGTGTTTTGATTTCTTCTAACGCAGCCGCTGCTTCATCGGTCCATTCGAAATTGTTGGTCCGTTTCAACAGCTTATAGAGCGGCAAAGCCTTTTCTTCGAGGCGGGAGATAAAGCGGCTTAACGCCGCTATGCACCCGGCTAGCCTCTGGACATGCTTCAACTTTGTGGGGATTACAAGTTCTGATAGAGCATGGATTTTAGCTGGATTTGCCTCTATTCCTCTATGGGAGATGATGTATCCAAGCAGCTTACCGGAGGGAACTCCGAATACACATTTTCCCCGATTAAGCCATATATCATATCCTCGTAGATTAGCGAAAGTTTGGCGTAAGTCGTCGATCAACTGTTCGACGTATTTAGTTTTGATTACCCCATCGTCCACGTATGCCTCGATAGTCTTTCTGACCTGTGTTGCGAGGCAGGTTTGGATCATGTGCTCGTATGTGGCCCCGGCGTTTTTAGCCTGAAGGGCATCGTGTTGAAGCAAAATGGCCCATAGGGGGTGATGAATGTTGTAGCCGCTTGATCGGATTCCTTCATTTTAATTTGATGGTATCCGGATTAAGCATCGAGGAAACACAACAAATCATGTCCGGCTATGCCGTCAATGATCTGGTCTATGCGAGGTAAGGGGAAAGGGTCCTTGGGGCATGCTTTGTTGAGGTCTTTGAAATCGACACACAACCGCCAAGAGTTGTCTTTCTTAGGTACCATCACCAGGTTTGCTAGCCACTCGGGGTGTTTAATATCCCGAATAAATCCGACCTCGCGAAATTTGGCTAATTCTTCATGCACGGCTTGCTGTTTTGGCTTGGAGAAGCGGCGCAGGGTCTGTTTCGCGGGCTTAAAGCCTGGAATAATGTTTAAGCTATTTTTGGCGAGCCGCCGTGGGATTCCTGTCATATCGGAAGGATGCCAAGATAAAATGTCCCAATTGTCACGGAGGAAATTACGCAATGCTTCTTCCATAAGGGGATCGAGCTGGGCTCCGATGGACACTGTTTTATTGGGGTCCGTTGGATGCACCTGAAAATTGACGATTTCCTCCACAGGTTTAAAGGACGTGGACTTGGGTATTTTGCTGAGGATCACATCGTCCCTATTGACTATCGACCATACAACAGTCAACTCTTCGGCGGCGAAAGTTTCCGCTAATGCCTTGAGGGCGAGTGCTGCCGTTTTGTTTTTGGCCCGAAGGGCTATATTCGGATCGCTATCGATCGTGATCCCTCCATTTGGTCCTGGCATTTTGAGTTTCATGTACACGTAATGGGTATAGCCTGTAACTTTGTAAAGGCATCATGTCCCAATAGGGTGTGATAGCCACTTGGGAAGGGGACGATGTGGAAGAGAAGTTCTTCGGATCAGTAGTTTTCAGGCGTACCGAACATAACGTCCACGATCACACATCCTGAACAACGTGCCTCTTTCCCTGGGATAATTCCCCGGAAGGTTGTGTTGCTACGTTCGATGCGGGATGAGTTGAACTGCATTTTCTCTAGAGTGGCCTCGTATATGAGGTTTAGACCACTGCCGCCGTCCATGAGCACCTTATGTAGCCTGTATCCATCAATGATGGGATTCAAGACTGGAGAGGCCGGTGAATGACCGGGAAGGATGGGCGGCTGGTCAGTGTCCCCAAAAGTAATCAGTACGTCTGCCCATGGGCTAGTAGATGCCACGTGGTAGACTTGCTCGTGCTCCCTAAGAGCTCTTTTATTCGTGCTCCTCGAGGGGAAGATCTCATAGACCGTATGGACTTCGTCATTGAATCCGTTTGGCGAAGGAGAGCGCCTGTTCGACGAAGGTGTGTCGAGGATGGCCTCGCCATTTTTTGCGACTTGTCAGACGACCCAGCAAGCTTCAAGTCTGTGAGTAGGGTTTGTGTTCAACAACACGGAATGAATGTGGCAAGGTTTATCCAAAAGTTCGTCGAGGACGGTGCTGGTCCCAAAAAGGGACTTGTTTCTTTTTTTCGACGGGTTCATACCTGGCTGGCCAATTTGGAGGTACCCTCTTTTTCCGAGCTCCTCTAGGGTGTTGGGAGAAAATTGGTTCTGAGAACAACCGCTCAGATTGCTAGACACTCTCCATGGCACAATACTTCTGTACCAATTCGGATAACTCCGAAAAGTCGCTTATGCGTTGGCGGGCCAGGGCATTAAGAATCCCTTCATCATGGAAATTGCTAATGAAAATTGCCATTACGTCTTGGTCACTAAGACCTTTTACTCTTCTCCTAGGGAGTAGGAGTCTTGCCCAAAAGTGGTGGACTGATTCTCCTTGTATTTGCTTGATATCCCGAAAGTCCGAAGACATGGGCTTTGGTGCGATACTTGGATGATCGTTTTGGGCAGTGGGTGGGGAAATATTTGGTTCCCTGTCACGACGAGTGTTCGGAATTGCATCTTCCAAATCGTGCGATGGATCCTGGACCGGTGGCGGTCCGGCTGGAGAGCAATTCCCCACCTCTGATTCACTGACGGGGTCTTGAAGATCAAGGACTGAAGTATAGATGGTTTTCCACTTCAGTTGTCGGGAAAAATCCGCAGCCGGACACTCGATGCTGGCGACAAGGTGGGTGACCGGAGGGACATAAATCTCGCTGTCATCGGGCTTGATACCGAGCCGATCATAGATCGGAACCTAGTCATCCGATATACGCATAGCCTTGATCCGATCGAACAGCTCGTTTAAGAACAAGGAAATGACAGGATGCGTGTCACTGATACGAGTGTATTCATCAAGCGACGTGATGGTTCCGAGTTACGCCAAAGTGGATCTATGTTCCGTTCCATCATGGGACTTGATGTCTTGGATGTTAAAACGTCTGGACTTATAGGTTTTTCTTTGGAGGTTGAGGGTTCCATTTGAACGAGTGTTCCCCGTGAGTCGCCCATGAACTCTAGGGTTCCAAACTTGATACTCTGATTGGGGGGAAACCTTCTGATCTGGCCGCGCCGGCCGGCCGGGCCAGCATGCGACAAGATGTCGTAACTCTGATCGTGGGCAAGAGTCCTCCCGATACAGATCTCGCTACTTGCGATGGGGCGAGCCATCGATTCCTTCGACGCTCACAGAGGAACTCTCAATGAAAGCACCAATGTCGGTGTCAAAACCGGCGGATCTCGGGTAGGGGGTCCCAAACGATGAGACTAGGATCGACGGTAACAGGAGACCAAGGGGACACGAGTTTACCCAGGTTCGGGCCCTTCAATGGAGGTAATACCCTACGTCCTGCTTGATTATATTGATGGTGAAGAGGATACAAAGTTGATCTACCTCGAGATCGTATGTCTAACCCTAGATGATTTGTTCCTCCCCTCTGCCCTAAAACCCTCCGGCTTATATAGATGCCAAGGGTGTCGTTGGCTTACACATGGTCGGTTACATGCCGAAGAGATAACATGCCTAAGTACAACTAATAACTTGGAGAACACGTCACGACTCCTCGAAGCTTCCGTATGGCGCAGGTGGTCTTCGATCATCCGATTCCTGCCTTGCAACCCATACAGTCTGGCCCATGAATAATGGGTCGGCTATCCGAGGACCCCTTAATCCAGGACTCCCTCACCTTGTACCTTTTTTGCGCAATTTTGTCGTACAAAATGGAAACAATGTCAAATTTTGCAACCCCCCTGAGTTGTACGAAAGATTTGCGCTTGGGACATGGAAACGAAGTCACATGGTCGGCTTCACCGACACCACTTGGAGGTGCATTGCGCACTTGCGCCAAGCAAGTAGCCCAATGGCTACATATCGGCTTGATGACGCTCCAACGACCTTGAAGAGAACGAAAGGTGCGTGGCGTCTTGTTGGGATACTTTGCCATCATGAGTAAGAATTGATCCTCGATCCTTTGCCAATACCGCTTTGCGGTTTGGTCGGTGCCGGTGCACGCATCAAGGGACACCGACCCCCAAGCCGGGATCAAAATTTTGTGTTCCAATGGAGTGTAGTTCTTGGATCTTGCTCGTTTTGTTGCGCTTCGTCGTACACGTATCCCCTCATCAATCTCCTCCACATCATCTTCTTCCCCATGATCGTGCATGCCACCATCTATCTTGTTGTAGCCGTACTCGCTGATCGGTGGTTGATCGTTGTCGACGGTGTTGTCGTTCAATATTTGCACGAAATCGGTGCTACAATTGTGCTCGACATGTCACATACAAGCGGAATGAACTCAAATGCAAGAAGTGCGGGAAATCGAAGAATCATACCTTTCGCCCATTCCATCGAACACCTCAGGGGCAGCAGCAACGCCATCGCTGGTAGTGCTCAAGGAAGCTCTTGCCGGAGCAATCGTGGGAGGTGTTGGCGGGGCAAATTTCCCCGCGTGCTTCTTGCATTTCACACCGAAAGTCTTCCCCTTCTTTGTCGGCTGTTGCCGGACCGAATTCACATCGTTGGCGGCGGGGCGGATGGGTGGGCGTGCTTTCACGGCGGGGCCGGCGGGAGCGCCGCCCTGGATGACGACGTTGCCCTTCCGCTTGCGGGGTGGTGCGGTGCAGCCTACAATGACGACGGGCGCGGCATGGCCGCCGACGAGATCTGCCAAGGGGGTGGCATGTGAATGGCGTCCGCGGTGACGGCTCCCGGCTGAGAGGCTTCCAAGCCAGCGAAGGGATATCAAGGAAGGTGTTGTGGGGCAACCGGGGGGAGGTGGTTGGGGGCGGAGGGAGAAGGAAGTGGGAAGAGCCGCACGGAATGTCCCTCCTGCAAATTCCCGCAGCCGATAGGGGTCAAGCTCGGGTCGGCCTCCCACCCAGTGAATCTAAAGGTTGAGGGCAGAGTTTTTCCGCGCCCCGCAAATTTGTTTATAGTTCGCACGCCGATACGGTGTATGATCGGGTCGTTTTTTCCGCCCGAAACCGTAAACTAGCGGTTATTTTGCGAGTCAGACACGTTTTAAGGGTCTGCTAGGGTTGCTCTCACTTACTTTCATCTTGTTCAGCAAGCTTCAGCTTGCTTGCCAGGGTCACCAAACGTACAGGGCTAAAGGTAGTGCTGTACTGAACAACAAAATGGTAGAACTTCGACACAAAAGATAGTCTTTTCTATGTAACTGTACTAGTCATATGTGAAAATACAGTCTCATTTATTATGCACTTGTTAGATTATTAATAATTTAATACACCTCGGATCTTTTTTGGGTAAGATTGTAGGCATAACTCTGAATATAGTAACATAATAGGTTAGTTAGAGAGATGCTGATCCCGTTTTCACTCCTTCGCTAAACTGACGATCTCCGCAAGATTTATCCTTTAACAAATACCAATACCACAACACAGCTGAATCTGTGATGCATTTATATAACAATTTCTACTATGTACGAATAAGATCCCCCTCGTGTCGCCCCTGCGGGCGACCCGGCGGGAACCCTAGCCACCGCCCTCTCGGCCCTCCTCCGCCTCCACCTCTCCTTGTTGCCGTCCACAGCACCGCCGGGCATAGCTTGCCCGGCTGGGCGGCGGCGGGGCATCTCTCCCCCTTGTCTGTCACGGCTGCCACGGGGCAGCCAGATCGGGCGGGGCGTAGGGCTAGCATGGGGTCGGGCGGCATGGCTGGCGGGTTTCTTGGCGACGTCGTGCGCAGTGCGGCCGTGGCGGCGGTCTGCTCGCGGCGTGGTGACAGCTGCATGGTGGGCAAGATCGATGGTCGCAAACACTATCGGGTTCAGATCATATCCAATTCTGGGTCTTGGGTTTGAACGCCCTCGGCCGCCGCGGGGTGGTGGTGGTCGTCGTTGACCAAGCCGGATCGCTGGATTCGGTGCGTGGAGATCTCCGATGGATTTCTTGATTCTCCTTCATGGTAGGTTGATCCCCATGGCTCTCTCTCTCATCTCTGCAAGTTTCAGTTCGTGGTATGTTGCCAGATCCGGAGCCGACGGAGGTTTGGTCGTATAGGATGGGGACCGGAGGAAACTTTGATTGACCTGCTCGATCCGAGATCGGTGACGTTTCTCGACGCTGTTACCCTCCGCGGAGGCGATCCCGAGGTCTCTCTTATCCACCTCCGAACCCCTTCCGGACGAAAGTCCAAAATTCAGTCTGGATTGGACGGCAGCAGCGTCCTTCGCGGCGTACCCTCCATGGAGGCGCCTTCTTGGGAGGGTTTGGTGTTTGGAGGACAGTTGTTGTGGCACTACAGGAAATATGCTAAGTTGTGACTATCAATATTGGTCGCTGAATGGTCACTGTTTTTCATTTGACCTTTTTTTGACCAAAAGTAGTTGGTCAAAAGCTGTCCGTCTTTAATGAAACTTAACGACCTTCTTTGTGATATGTAAAAGGTCGTTAGTTCTACGACCAATTGTTTTGGTCACTGGGTGCCTGCCCAGGCCACGTTGGATTCAACGTGGCAAGCTGACGTAGCAAAATTGCGACCAATTGAATTGGTCCTTTATAAGGATCAGCCCGGTCCAATTCAGTGTCTATATGGTCCAAGCCCAATAACATAGCCCATTTAATATATATTTTCTCTTAGTTTTGGTTAGATATATGGGCTTTGCCCAATAATTCGGCCTTTTTATTTCTAGGTCATGGCATTTTAACATTGTTTGGGCTATTATATTTTGGAGCTGGACCCACCAATCAGACGGGTCCCACTTGTGATACCATCACACATTAAACCCACATGACAGAAATTTCAAATTGCTCCCACGAGTCAGCTTTCCATTTCATTGATTTTCAAATCACATAATCATTCTTTCAAACATAACATAACAAATCTAGTTCATCAAAGAACTCTAAATAAGTCTACTATAATCTGTACATAGTCTATTACAATATTTATAGTCTATTACACATAAACAAAACATACAACTCTTTGCTACACGGCTTACACTTCCTACTTCACTTCCAGGGTAGAGCTCTAGTAAATGAGAGGAAACACCATTTTCGGGTATGTTCGTAGAGGCTGAATGAAGACATCTAACAACAAAACAAAAGAGTTAGAAACAAACTAAAAACTAATATACAAGGCCGCTAGGGACTAAATCCTGAAGCATATGTACATGTAACAGTAAAAACCACAACAACTAGCTAGTTAAGATCAAAACAGACAGAATATAATCACACATCACCTCTATCTATTTTGTGTGTACAAGTACAAAATTTTTTGTACCAATAATTATCTTGGACAAACTAAAGTGCCGCTGTTATTCCAATGGATCAATCAAGCTCATGCTAGGGATGAACATGGAACATGCCATTTATCTTTCAAATGTCAAAGATCATCACTTTAATCATCACATACACAATCAGGTACACAATAATGAGACTGAACGGGTGTTGCTTTTAGACTGCACAGTCAACTACAACAACAAATGTACATAATGTTTAGGTACACAAGCATGTGCAGCAAGCATTAAAAGTTCGATCTGTTTGGTGAAAGCCACCATTGATCTCGTTCTCACAGCAATACTTACACGCACACATGCAGTTTTAATTAATTAAATGAGCAGGCAACAAAGGCAATTGGAAATCTAGGGGCAGGAGGTAGTGAGAGCAACCCAATATACACTACTAGAGGGATCGTCAAGATGTAGGGGGTGGACGTGTCTCACTTAGTTTCAAGATAAGATACACACAAAGACAACCACATAAATATAGCAGTGCATACTACTATATGCGAACCTATTTTAAAATATGGCGAACAGATGGGGATTAGCAAAGGGCATGTTACTTAGCAATTCGCATAAAATAAAATAAAATGTAGTACAATATTTGATGCAAAATTCTTCCAGTATGACATGACAACATGTTAGCAACATCCACACTTCAGAATACAGTAAATATACCAGCATCGTGCAACAAACTTCCTACCAATAAATTTTACTAATAATCGGCTATTTCAGAAAATAAATCATGAACCATAACTCCTATTAACTACCTACCATTAGTAAGAAAAAATGGCTCAATTACCATCATAAGCACGGTAGGCTTGAGCCCCGCATTTATTCGAGATTGACCGAAGATTGCCACCGAATTACAACAAGTTGCTAACACTACTAAAATAACTAACTTAAGCAGCACCAATTGAGACACACAACCACGAATATTCCTGTAAGCCGGAACGACAACACCGAGTCTCACAAGCTTATGCAGAGAACGACATATAAGACGAGCAAAGGTAACGCTACAACACTGAACCTCACACGCTTATGCAGGGAACAACGTACAAACTGAGCAACAATAGGTGCTACGACACACTGATTTGTACTATTGCCATCTACACTTGACCTCAACACCAAAATTCATGGCTGGAAAGAACTGAGCCTGGCACTACTCCCCTAAGCCAGAGAAACTACGACACCGAACCTTGCAAGCTAATGCTGACAAGGGCGTATAAAACAAGCAACGACTACCTCTACATCACCACTAGTAGAAAAAGGCCCATTTGTCCCGGTTTGTAAGGCCATTTATTTCGGTTCTGAAACCGGGACTAAAGGGTCTGGACTAAAGCCCCAAAACCTTTAGTCCCGGTTCTCTTACAAACCGGGACAGAAGGGGCTCCACGTGGCCTATGCGGAGAGCCCAGGCAGGAGGACCTTTAGTCCCGGTTGGTAATAGCAACCGGGACCAAAAGGCATCCGCGCGTCAGCATCTAGCAGTTGCTGGGTTTTTTTTAAAGGGAGGAGGGTTAGGGGGTTTTAGACGGTTAATTTAGGGGTTTTATATTGTTTTAGCTAGCTAATTAATAGAGAGAAGTGTCCTCTCTTTCTTCGTGCTTGGTCGACGCTAGCTACTATAGAGAGAACTCGACACGCTAGCTAGTAAGCAAATGAACAAACCATTAAGTATAGAAGATCGTCATGAACATATAGAGATAGAAGTGATCGACATCTCTTTCTTCGAGAGATTGGTCGTATAACAAGTTTTCGTATATATATCCGACGCTACTAGCTACATATATACAATATAAGATCTCTTACAATCCCTAACATCTAATGTCAACTTTCAGATGGTATTCTCCGGTTTTATTTATGACGTAGTCAAGAAAGAATCCCGTCGATTCTTCTTGAATTGCTCGTATGCGATCATGTGGTAGGAGTTCATCCCGCATCTGTCACATCTAATTTGAAGAAGGGGCTCAATACATATATATATGGTAATAAAATAAAATTTTGAATATTATTGCTTACGCACTTGAAATTGTTTTTCAGAGTAACCCCGCTTAGGGGTCGTCGCGTTGTGGACGAACTCGCAAACGTAGTATCCACATAAATTATTTCCGGTTTCCTGCCACAAGCACTTTACGAGAAATAGAGTTCAATCAAACTGATAATCAAGCATGATAAATGGTATTGATGAAACTAGAATCTACGGGAGATGTGCGGAACTAGCTAGTAGTACTTACTTTCGGGTGTGTAAATCGCAGCTCCCTCGGCAGTGTCGGAACAATTGCTGCGAACTCTTTCCAAACCCTGCCAGACAAAGAAAATAATTACTTGATATCAGGAAATGAATAAAGTTGCCGATATGATGCGATAATGATCGATTGAACTTAATTCTGGAGAATTTTAGTCATGTCCGCATATTCCTGGGGATCTTTTCGTTTCGAGTTTCGAGTCTAAGACGGTTACTACTACCCGCTCAAGCTGAATCTCTAGCAGAATAAAGTAGAAACTGCGCACGCATGCATAACTCATCAATTACATTACTATAAACTTCGAGTAATAAGGGAAACCGAATATGCACAAGACAGTAACACTCACTTAAAGTTGTAAGGAAAGAGTATTGTCCCTTTGTTTTGATTTTTAAGCAACGATTGTAGCAAGTTTTCCTTGGTTTGTGTGGATACTTTTGGAAATTATACTCATGTATGACATTTGGGCTAACGAACCCAATGTCATAGATTTGTGCTTTTCTGCATTCGACGATCTTCAATCTGCATAATATAATAGTGAGGATAATTATATATACATGCAATGAAAGAGCTGAGCTATATACATAGAGAGACTTAATTACAGAAGTAGTACTTACAGACAGTAGCAAGTCACGATTGTTTTGTCGAGGGCCTTTTGATTGTATAACTGGAATATCACCTCGAATTCAATATTCAACAGTTCCATTCCAACGAGGTCATGCTGCTCTTTAACTGACAGTATCAAAGAATCTGTCCCAGACTCGTAGCAGGTTTTCATGTACCATTCATGGAATTTTTGCATCATCGTTGTTAGAGGAGGATGATCAGGTTTGACGAGAGGCCGCCCATGCCGATAACGGAATGCGTCCACCTCCAACGGCTTAAACTATACATCATCGTTCAGGTAATCACCAGGTTTGGTATCGGGCACCATCCCTGGATGATTAGCAACGATATCGCTAGACATCTTGAGCGCGGGGCACGATTGGTTTGCCTGTTCGCCGAGCTGGGGAATTTTTTCCCATTTTGTTTGTTTTGCTAACCTTGCATGACTAGAAGTACTTACCGACAGGCACGCATCTTGATATGTCTTTTTAATACAGCGGTCAAAGTTGAAATCTAGCGGAGGTGGTGGTGGTCGCTTCAGGGCATCGATAGTGCGCATCGCTTTCACCGGATCTATCTTCTCCTTCGGAGGTGGAGTTTTTGTTTGCAAAATGGGCCCTCAATTCGGCCTGACATATCTCCTCGTTTTCAGACTCGGTCCTCATATATGGTAACTTTTCCAGAGGCTTGAGAGATGGACCGTATCTGTATTCCCCTACTGCCTATGCTTGTACTGCTAGCCGTCGGAGCGGCGGTGTCTCCCTTTCGTCGTTGCTTACTAGGCACCAGAGGAGCCGGAGCGGCGGCGTCTGTCTTCCGCCGTTGCCGACGAGGCTGAGGAGGAGGCGTACTGCTCTGACGTGCCGGAGTAGGCGAAGGAGGAGGCGGAGTGCCCCCACACGTCGGAGGAGACGGAGAAGGAGGCGGTGTGCCCTGATCACTCGCCGGAGGAGGAGGAGGAGGAGGAGGAGCCGGAGTGCCCTGATTCGCCTGAGGAGAAGGAGGAGGAGGAGGAGGAGCCAGTTTGGAAGCTTGATGTACTCCTTCTGCCATAGACATGTACTCCTCAGGGCACGAACCAGCTTATTCTCTCCTTCACCTGTATAGTGGTCAAGCTCGAGCTCCTCAAATTCCTTGATTACTTCATCCACCATCACAACAACATAGCCATGTGGAATCGGACGGTAGTGAAAAGTTCCGTTGGGTTGAGGAGGTGCAACAGAGCCGATAGCCGCCTTGAAAGTGAGGTTCCGACATTTCGTCATAAGCTCGCAATGTTGAGCCTCCATGATAGTATCCATGGGGTAGCTAGGAGCCGTGAAGTCAGGCTGAACGGGCTCCATGGAAGCGACGCTGCTTCTCCGCTGAGATGGCGAGGTAGCTTCTGGGGTAGCTTCGTGCCGCTGAGATGGTTGGTCGACAGCTCGCTGGCTCTCAGCTTCCTCTAGCTTTTGTAGTCTTGCATTGAGCTTCTGAATTTTGCTGAGCTTCACTTTCCTCTTTCTCTCCCGGCTTTTGTAACCGCTTGTGTCGGGAAACCCAACCTTCCACAGAACGGAGCCTGGTGGGCCTCAGTCAACTCGTCCTTCTCTCTGTCGGGAATGAACGTCCCTTCCTGCGCTGCGGTGATATAGTTTTGAAGCTTGTTCATGGGTATTGCAAGTTGCTCGTCCGTCCAACGGCACTTCCCTGTTTTAGGGTCCAAAGTTCCCCCAACCCCGAAGAACCAAGTCCTTGAACGGTCTGGCCAGTTATATGTCTGTGGTACGATGTTTTTAGCAATCAGGTCATTCTCAGCTTTGTCCCACAATGGCCGGGCTTTGAGGTAGCCACCTAACCCGGTGTGATGGTGATACTGCTTCTTTGCAGCATTGACCTTGTTTGTCTCTGACATTTTATTACTCTTGTCCGATGTCTTATAGTACACAAATGCGGGCGAGTAATCTCTTATCTTCTCAAATTGGCCAGTGAATTCTGGAATCTTCCCTTTGTCAACAAACTTTGATTTCAACTCATTCTTCCACCTCCTGAATAGATCTGCCATCTTTTTAAGAACACACGCCTTGACCAGTGGCTCTATAACTGGCTTATTCGGATCCTCCTCTAGCGGTAGGGTGAAATTTGCCTTCAGCGCGGTCCAAAGATCATCTTTCTGTCTATCAGTGATATAATCACCTTCAGGGGCGCCGTCCTTAGGCTTATTCCATTGCTTGATGCTGATCGGGATGTTGTCCCTAACAATAGCTCCGCACTGAGCAGAAAATGCGTTCTTGGTCCGCTTGGGTTCAATCGGATGGCCAACGTTCGCGAGTGCTGAGATCGTGAACTTTTCATCCTTGCGCAACCTCTTCTTTGGGCCTCGTCTCGTTAACAAAGTTTGGCTCGATCCGGAGGGCTATAAAAGAAGAAAGAAGAGTTAATTAATATATGTACATACCAAAATAATTAATGCATCAATTAGCTAGTCACCGAAGCCAAGACTTAGTTAATATATATACCTTGCCGGACTTTGCAACAGCTCCCTCCTCTGATCGGTCACCGGAGCCGTCATGATGGTCTTCTTCTTCCTCCAGAATTCGGTCACCGGAGCCATCATGATCATGTCCTTCATCCTCCATTGTTCGATCACCGGAGCCTTCATAATCCTCTCCTTCCAGACCATCGGTGTCGTTGAGAAACGACAAGATATCACGTCCGCCATGGATTATGTCCCCCAACAACTGTTCTTGTTCTTCGTCTCTTGGATCCATGGTTTCTGCAAATATTACCACATGGCAATTAATATACAAACATGAATGTCCGACGTCCGGACCGCCTCTCTCATGAATGTCCAACGGCGTCCCGGATAGGATAATTAATTAGCTTTTTGGTACGAAGTTCTGTTGGGAGACGTAGTAGTAAATCAAAAAAATTCCTACGTATCACCAAGATCTATCTATGGAGAAACCAGCAACGAGTGGGGAGAGATTGCATCTTCATACCTTTGAAGATCGCTAAGCGGAAGCGTTATAAGAACGCGGTTGGTGGAGTCATACTCGCAGCGATTCAGATCGCGGTGGACTCCGATCTTAGCACTGAACAACGACGCCTCCGCGTTCAACACACGTACAACCCAATGACGTATCCTACGCCTTGATCCAGCAAGGAGGAACGAGAGGTTGAGGGAGAGCTCCGGCAGCACGACGGCGTGGTGACGGTGGAGCTACGTGAAGTCCGGCAGGGCTTCACCAAGCGTTACGGAGAATGAGGAAGAGGAAGGGTAGGGCTGCACCGAGAGAGAGAGAGAAGTCGTGTCTCAAATCAGCCCAAACCCTTGCATATATATAGGAGGAGGGAGAGGGAGGGCTGCCTTGGCCCCTCCTCCAAGGAGGAGGGCTTCGGCCGACCTAGGGGGAGAGTCCACCTCCCACAAGGGAGGTGGATCTCCTCCTTTTAAACCTTTTTCAGCCCTAACTCTTATCTCCAGCCGCATGGGCCTTTATAGAAGGTCTTGGCCAGACCAATAAGGGCTGGCACACCTCCTATAAGGGCCCACTAAGTCCTTTGGTCGTCACACCACTCCCGGGGGTCCTCCGGCACACTCCCGGCACTCCCGGTACACTGCCGATGAGCCCAAAAACTTTCCGGTGACCAAAACTGGACTTCCTATATATCAATCTTTACCTCCGGACCATTCCGGAGCTCCTCGTGATATCCGGGATCTCATCCAGGACTCCGAACAACATTCAGTAATCACATATACCATTTCCCTATAACCCTAGCGTCATCAAACCTTAAGTGTGTAGACCCTACGGGTTCGGGAGACACGTAGACATAACCGAGACACCTCTCCGGTCAATAACCAACAGCGGGATCTGGATACCCGTGTTGGCTCCCACATGCTCCACGATGATCTCATCGGATGAACCACGATGTCGGGGATTCAATCAATCCCGTATACAATTCCCTTTGTCTATGGTATGATACTTGCCCGAGATTCGATCATCGGTATCTCTATACCTTGTTCAATCTCGTTACCGGCAAGTCTCTTTACTCGTTCCATAATACATCATCCCGTGGCTAACTCCTTAGTCACATTGAGCTCATTATGATGATGTCTTACCGAGTGGGCCCAGAGATACCTCTCGGTCACACGGAGTGACAAATCCCAGTCTCGATTCGTGCCAACCCAACAGACACTTTCGGAGATACCTGTAGTGCACCTTTATAGCCACCCAGTTACGTTGTGACGTTTGGCACACCCAAAGCATTCCTACGGTATCCGGGAGTTGCACAATCTCATGGTCTAAGGAAACGATACTTGACATTGAAAAGCTTTAGCAAATGAACTACACGAGCTTGTGCTATGCTTAGGATTGGGTCTTGTCCATCACATCATTCTCCTAATGATGTGATCCCGTTATCAACGACATCCAATGTCCATGGTCATGAAACCGTGACCATCTATTGATACGAGCTAGTTAACTAGAGGCTCACTAGGGACATGTTGTGGTCTATGTATTCACACATGTATTACGGTTTCCTCTTAACACAATTATAGCATGAACAATAGAAAATTATCATGAACTAGGAAATACAATAATAACCATTTTATTATTGCCTCTAGGGCATATTTCCAACAGTCTCCTACTTGCACAAGAGTCAATAATCTAGTTACATTGTGATGAATCGTACACCCATAGCATTCTGGTGTTGATCATGTTTTGCTCCTGAGAGAGGTTTAGTCAACGGATCTGCGACATTAAGGTCCGTATGCACTTTACAAATATCTATATCTCCCTCCTGAATGTAATCACGGATGGAGTTGAAGCGGCGCTTGATGTGTCTTGTCTTCTTGTGAAACCTGGGCTCCTTTGCAAATGTAATAGCTCCATTATTGTCATAGAATAGAGTCATCGGGCTCGACGCACTTGGAATTACTCCTAGGTCGGTGATGAACTCCTTCATCCAGACTCCTTCCTTTGCTGCTTCCGAAGCAACTATGTACTCCGCTTCACATGTAGATGCCCACGACGCTTTGCTTGCTGCACCAGCTAACTGCCCCTCCGTTCAAAACATGCACGTATCCGGTTTGCGACTTGGAGTCGTCCGGATCTGTGTCGAAGCTACCATCGACATAACCCTTTACGACGAGCTCTTCGGCACCTCCATATACGAGAAACATGTCCTTTGTCCTTGTCAGGCTTCAGGATATTCTTGACCGCTGTCCAGTGTTCCGCTCCGGGATCACTTTGGTACCTCCCTACCAAACTTATGGCAAGGTTCACATCAGGTCTGGTACACAGCATGGCATACATAATAGAACCTATGGCTGAAGCATAGGGGATGACACTCATCTCTTCTCTATCTTTTGCCGTGGTCGGGCATTGAGTAGTACTCAATCTCACACCCTGTAACACAGGCAAGAACCCCTTCTTGGACTGATCCATATTGCACTTCTTCAATATCTTTTCAAGGTATGTGCTTTGTGAAAGACGTATGAGGCATCTCGATCTATCTCTATAGATCTTAATACCTAATATGTAAGCAGCTTCTCCAAGGTCCTTCATTGAAAAACACTTATTCAAGTAGGCCTTTACATTTCCAAGAGTTCTATATCATTTCCCATTATCAGTATGTCATCCACATATAATATGAGAAATGCTACAGAGCTCCCACTCACTTTCTTGTAAATACATGGTTCTCCATAAACCTGTATAAACCCAAATGCTTTAATCACCTCATTAAAGCGAATGTTCCAACTCCGAGATGCTTGCACCAGCCCATAGATGGAGCGCTGGAGCTTGCATACTTTGTTAGCATCTTTAGGATCGACAAAACCTTCCGGCTGCATCATATACAGTTCTTCCTTGAGGAATCCATTAAGGAATGTTGTTTTGACGTCCATTTGCCAGATCTCATAATCATAAAATGCGGCAATTGCTAACATGATTTGGACAGACTTCAACATCGCTACGGGTGAGAAAGTCTCATTGTAGTCAATTCCTTGAACTTGTCGATAACCCTTAGCGACAAGCCGAGCCTTATAGACGGTTACATTACCATCCGCGTCAGTCTTCTTCTTAAAGATCCATTTATTTTCAATGGCTCTCTTATCAACCGGCAAGTCCACCAAAGTCCATACTTTGTTCTCATACATGGATCCTATCTCGGATTTCATGGCTTCAAGCCATTTGTTGGAATCCGGGCCCGCCATCGCTTCTTCATAGTTCGAAGGTTCACCGTTGTCTAACAACATGATCTCCAGGACAGGGTTGCCGTACCACTCTGGTGCGGAACGTGTCCTAGTGGACCTTCGACGTTCAATAGTAACTTGATCTGAAGTTTCATGATCATCATCATTAACTTCCTCTCCAGCCGATGTAGACTCCACAGAAACAACTTCCTGTGCTGCGCTACTCTCCGGTTCGAGTGGAGGTACATTTACCTCATCAAGTTCTATTTTCCTCCCACTTACTTCTTTCAAGAGAAACTCTTTCTCGAGAAAGGATCCATTCTTGGCAACAAAGACTTTGCCCTCGGATCGTAGGTAGAAGGTATACCCAATAGTCTCTTTGGGATATCCTATGAAGACAAACTTTTTCACTTTGGGTTCGAGCTTCTCAGGTTGAACTTTCTTCACATAAGCAGCGCATCCCCAAACTTTTAGAAACGACAGCTTAGGTTTCTTTCCAAACCATAATTCATACGGTGTCGTCCCAACGGATTTTGACGGTGCCCTATTTAAAGTGAATGCGACAGTCTCTGATGTATATCCCGAAAATGATAGCGGTAAGTCGGTAAGAGACATCATAGATCGTACCATATCTAATAGAGTGCGATTACGACGTTCAGACACACCATTTCTTTGAGGTGTGCCAGGCAGCGTGAGTTGTGAAACAATTTCACATTTCCTTAGGTGCGTGCCAAACTTGTGACTTAAATATTCTCCGCCACGATCAGATCGTAGGCACTTTATTTTCCTGTCACGTTGATTCTCTACCTCACTCTGAAATTCCTTGAACCTTTCAAAAGTTTCAAACTTATGTTTCATTAAGTAGACATACCCATATCTACTCAAGTCATCAGTGAGGGTGAGAATATAACGGTAGCCACCACGAGCCTCGACACTCATTGGACCGCATACATCGGTATGTATTATGTCCAACAAGTCAGTTGCTCGCTCCATTGTTCTGGAGAACGGAGTCTTGGTCATCTTGCCCATGAGGCATGGTTCGCACGTGTCAAATGATTCGAAATCAAGAGACTCCAAAGTCCATCAGTATGGAGCTTCTTCATGTGTTCGACACCAATATGACCAAGGCGGCAGTGCCGCATGTAAGTGGGACTATCGTTATCAGCCTTACACTTTTTGGAACTCACACTATGGACATGTGTAACATCACGTTCGAGATTCATCAAAAATAAACCATTGACCAGTGGGGCATGACCATAAAACATTTCTCTCATATAAATAGAACAACCATTATTCTCAGATTTAAATGAGTAGCCATCTCGAATCAAGCGAGATCCAAATACAATGTTCATGCTCAAAGCTGGTACTAAATAACAATTATTAAGGTTTAACACTAATCCCGAAGGTAGATGTAGAGGTAGCGTGCCGACGGCGATCACATCGACCTTGGAACCATTCCCAACGCGCATCGTCACCTCGTCCTTTGCCATCCTCCGCTTATTCCGCAGCTCCTGCTTGGAGTTACAAATGTGAGCAACTGCACCAGTATCAAATACCCAGGAGCTACTACCTGCGCTGGTTAGGTACACATCAATAACAAGTATATCACATATACCTTTAATGTTGCCGTCCTTCTTATCCGCTAAGTACTTGGGGCAATTCCGCTTCCAGTGACCGGCACCCTTGCAGTAAAAACACTCAGTCTCAGGCTTGGGTCCATTCTTGTTCTTCTTCTTCCCGGAAACTTGCTTACCGGGCGCGGCAACAGCTTTGCCGTCCTTCTTGAAGGTCTTCTTACCCTTGCCTTTCTTGAAACTAGTGGTCTTATTCACCATCAACACTTGATGCTCCTTTTTGATCTCGACCTCTGCTGATTTCAGCATCGAGTATAACTCGGGAATGGACTTCTCCATCCCTTGCATGTTGTAGTTCATCACAAAGCTCTTGTAGCTAGGTGGAAGCGACCGGAGGATTCTGTCAATGACCGAGTCATCCGGAAGATTAACTCCCAGCTGAGTCAAGCGATTGTGTAGCCCATACATCTTGAGGATGTGCTCACTGACAGAACTATTCTACTCCATCTTACAGCTAAAGAACTTGTCGGAAACGTCATATCTCTCGACCCGGGCATGAGCTTGGAAAACCAATTTCAGCTGTTGGAACATCTCATATGCTCCGTGTTGCTCAAAATGCTTTTGGAGCCCCGGTTCTAAACTGTAAAGCATGCCACACTGAACAAGGGAGTAATCATCGCAGCGAGAATGCCAAGCGTTCACAACGTCTTGCTCTGCTGGGAGAAGGGGTGGGTCACCTAGTGGTGCATCAAGGACATATAATTTCTTGGAAGCTATGAGGACCTCAATCCACGGACCCAGTTCACATAGTTGCTACCATCATCTTTGAGCTTGGTTTTCTCTAGGAACGCGTTGAAGTTTAGGGTGACATTCGCGTTGGCCATTGGATCTACAATATAGATTGTAAAGACAATTTTAGACTAAGTTCATGATAACTAAGTTCACATAATCAAATTATTTAATGAACTCCCACTTAGATAGACATCTCTCTAGTCATCCAAGTGACACATGATCCATATCAACTAGCCCGTGTCCGATCATCACGTGAGACAGACTAGTCATCCATGGTGAACATCTCCATGTTGATCGTATCTTCTATACGACTCATGTTCGACCTTTCGGTCTTCCGTGTTCCGAGGCCATGTCTGTAGATGCTAGGCTCGTCAAGTCAACCTAAGTGTTTTGCATGTGTAAATCTGGCTTACACCCGTTGTATGCGAACGTTAGAACCTATCACACCCGATCATCACGTGGTGTTTCGGAACGACGATCCTTAGCAACAGTGCACAGTTAGGGTGAACACTTTTCTTGAAATTTTATTTAGAGATCATCTTATTTACTATCGTCGTTCTAAGCAAATAAGATGTAAACATGATAAACATCACATGCAATAAATATAGTAACATGGTATGGCCAATATCATCTTGCTCCTTTGATCTCCATCTTCGGGGCACCATGATCATCACTGTCACCGACACGACACCATGATCTTCATCATCATGATCTCCATCATCGTGTTTTCATGAAGTTGTCTCGCCAACTATTACTTCTACTACTATAGCTAACATTTAGCAATAAAGTAAAGTAATTACATGACGTTTATGATTGACACGCAGGTCACACAATAAAATAAGACAACTCCTATGGCTCCTGCCGGTTGTCATACTCATCGACATGCAAGTCGTGAATCCAATTACAAGAACATGATCAATCTCATACATCACAATGCATCACATCACATACTTTGGTCATATCACATCACAAGGCATATGCTGCAAAAACAAGTTAGACGTCCTCTAATTTGTAGTTGCAAGTTTTTACGTGGCTGCTATAGGTTACTAGCAAGAATCATACCTTTCGCCCATTCCGTCGAACACCTCAGGGGCAGCAGCAGCGCCATCGCTGGTAGTGCTCAAGGAAGCTCTTGCCGGAGCAATCGTGGGAGGTGTTGGCGGGGCAAATTTCCCCGCAAGCTTCTTGCATTTCACACCGGAAGTCTTCCCCTTCTTTGTCGGCTGTTGCCGGACCGAATTCACATCGTTGGCGGCGGGGCGGATGGGTGGGCGTGCTTTCACGGCGGGGCCGGCGGGAGCGCCGCCCTGTATGACGACGTTGCCCTTCCGCTTGCGGGGTGGTGCGGTGCAGCCTACAATGACGACGGGCGCGGCATGGCCGCCGACGAGATCTTCCAAGGGGGTGGCATGTGGATGGCGTCCGCGGTGACGGCTCCCGGCTGAGAGGCTTCCAAGCCAGCGAAGGGATATCAAGGAAGGTGCTGTGGGGCAACCGGGGGGAGGTGGTTGGGGGCGGAGGGAGAAGGAAGTGGGAAGAGCCGCACGGAATGTCCCTCCTGCAAATTCCCGCAGCCGATAGGGGTCAAGCTCGGGTCGGCCTCCCACCCAGTGAATCTAAAGGTTGAGGGCAGAGTTTTTCCGCGCCCCACAAATTTGTTTATAGTTCGCGCGCCGATACGGTGTATGATCGGGTCGTTTTTTCCGCCCGAAACCGTAAACTAGCGGTTATTTTGCGAGTCAGACACGTTTTAAGGGTCTGCTAGGGTTGCTCTCACTTAGTTTCATCTTGTTCAGCAAGCTTCAGCTTGCTTGCCAGGGTCACCAAACGTACAGGGCTAAAGGTAGTGCTGTACTGAACAACAAAATGGTAGAACTTCGACACAAAAGATAGTCTTTTCTATGTAACTGTACTAGTCATATGTGAAAATACAGTCTCATTTATTATGCACTTGTTAGATTATTAATAATTTAATACACCTCGGATCTTTTTTGGGTAAGATTGTAGGCATAACTCTGAATATAGTAACATAATAGGTTAGTTAGAGAGATGCTGATCCCGTTTTCACTCCTTCGCTAAACTGACGATCTCCGCAAGATTTATCCTTTAACAAATACCAAAACCACAACACAGCTGAATCTGTGATGCATTTATATAACAATTTCTACTATGTACGAATAAGATCCCCCTCGTGTCGCCCCTGCGGGCGACCCGGCGGGAACCCTAGCCACCGCCCTCTCGGCCCTCCTCCGCCTCCACCTCTCCTTGTTGCCGTCCACAGCACCGCCGGGCATAGCTTGCCCGGCTGGGCGGCGGCGGGGCATCTCTCCCCCTTGTCTGTCACGGCTGCCACGGGGCAGCCAGATCGGGCGGGGCGTAGGGCTAGCATGGGGTCGGGCGGCACGGCTGGCGGGTTTCTTGGCGACGTCGTGCGCAGTGCGGCCGTGGCGGCGGTCTGCTCGCGGCGTGGTGACAGCTGCATGGTGGGCAAGATCGATGGTCGCAAACACTATCGGGTTCAGATCATATCCAATTCTGGGTCTTGGGTTTGAACGCCCTCGGCCGCCGCGGGGTGGTGGTGGTCGTCGTTGACCAAGCCGGATCGCTGGATTCGGTGCGTGGAGATCTCCGATGGATTTCTTGATTCTCCTTCATGGTAGGTTGATCCCCATGGCTCTCTCTCATCTCTGCAAGTTTCAGTTCGTGGTATGTTGCCGGATCCGGAGCCGACGGAGGTTTGGTCGTATAGGATGGGGACCGGAGGAAACTTTGATTGACCTGCTCGATCCGAGATCGGTGACGTTTCTCGACGCTGTTACCCTCCGCGGAGGCGATCCCGAGGTCTCTCTTATCCACCTCCGAACCCCTTCCGGACGAAAGTCCAAAATTCAGTCTGGATTGGACGGCAGCAGCGTCCTTCGCGGCGTACCCTCCATGGAGGCGCCTTCTTGGGAGGGTTTGGTGTTTGGAGGACAGTTGTTGTGGCACTACAGGAAATATGCTAAGTTGTGACTATCAATATTGGTCGCTGAATGGTCACTGTTTTTCATTTGACCTTTTTTTGACCAAAAGTAGTTGGTCAAAAGCTGTCCATCTTTAATGAAACTTAACGACCTTCTTTGTGATATGTAAAAGGTCGTTAGTTCTACGACCAATTGTTTTGGTCACTGGGTGCCTGCCCAGGCCACGTTGGATTCAACGTGGCAAGCTGACGTAGCAAAATTGCGACCAATTGAATTGGTCCTTTATAAGGATCAGCCCGGTCCAATTCAGTGTCTATATGGTCCAAGCCCAATAACATAGCCCATTTAATATATATTTTCTCTTAATTTTGGTTAGATATATGGGCTTTGCCCAATAATTCGGCCTTTTTATTTCTGGGTCATGGCATTTTAACATTGTTTGGGCTATTATATTTTGGAGCTGGACCCACCAATCAGACGGGTCCCACTTGTGATACCATCACACATTAAACCCACAAGACAGAAATTTCAAATTGCTCCCACGAGTCAGCTTTCCATTTCATTGATTTTCAAATCACATAATCATTCTTTCAAACATAACATAACAAATCTAGTTCATCAAAGAACTCTAAATAAGTCTACTATAATCTGTACATAGTCTATTACAATATTTATAGTCTATTACACATAAACAAAACATACAACTCTTTGCTACACGGCTTACACTTCCTACTTCACTTCCAGGGTAGAGCTCTAGTAAATGAGAGGAAACACCATTTTCGGGTATGTTCGTAGAGGCTGAATGAAGACATCTAACAACAAAACAAAAGAGTTAGAAACAAACTAAAAACTAATATACAAGGCCGCTAGGGACTAAATCCTGAAGCATATGTACATGTAACAGTAAAAACCACAACAACTAGCTAGTTAAGATCAAAACAGACAGAATATAATCACACATCACCTCTATCTATTTTGTGTGTACAAGTACAAAATTTTTTGTACCAATAATTATCTTGGACAAACTAAAGTGCCGCTGTTATTCCGATGGATCAATCAAGCTCATGCTAGGGATGAACATGGAACATGCCATTTATCTTTCAAATGTCAAAGATCATCACTTTAATCATCACATACACAATCAGGTACACAATAATGAGACTGAACGGGTGTTGCTTTTAGACTGCACAGTCAACTACAACAACAAATGTACATAATGTTTAGGTACACAAGCATGTGCAGCAAGCATTAAAAGTTCGATCTGTTTGGTGAAAGCCACCATTGATCTCGTTCTCACAGCAATACTTACACGCACACATGCAGTTTTAATTAATTAAATGAGCAGGCAACAAAGGCAATTGGAAATCTAGGGGCAGGAGGTAGTGAGAGCAACCCAATATACACTACTAGAGGGATCGTCAAGATGTAGGGGGTGGACGTGTCTCACTTAGTTTCAAGATAAGATACACACAAAGACAACCACATAAATATAGCAGTGCATACTACTATATGCGAACCTATTTTAAAATATGGCGAACAGATGGGGATTAGCAAAGGGCATGTTACTTAGCAATTCGCATAAAATAAAATAAAATGTAGTACAATATTTGATGCAAAATTCTTCCAGTATGACATGACAACATGTTAGCAACATCCACACTTCAGAATACAGTAAATATACCAGCATCGTGCAACAAACTTCCTACCAATAAATTTTACTAATAATCGGCTATTTCAGAAAATAAATCATGAACCATAACTCCTATTAACTACCTACCATTAGTAAGAAAAAATGGCTCAATTACCATCATAAGCACGGTAGGCTTGAGCCCCGCATTTATTCGAGATTGACCGAAGATTGCCACCGAATTACAACAAGTTGCTAACACTACTAAAATAACTAACTTAAGCAGCACCAATTGAGACACACAACCACGAATATTCCTGTAAGCCGGAACGACAACACCGAGTCTCACAAGCTTATGCAGAGAACGACATATAAGACGAGCAAAGGTAACGCTACAACACTGAACCTCACACGCTTATGCAGGGAACAACGTACAAACTGAGCAACAATAGGTGCTACGACACACTGATTTGTACTATTGCCATCTACACTTGACCTCAACACCAAAATTCATGGCTGGAAAGAACTGAGCCTGGCACTACTCCCCTAAGCCAGAGAAACTACGACACCGAACCTTGCAAGCTAATGCTGACAAGGGCGTATAAAACAAGCAACGACTACCTCTACATCACCACTAGTAGAAAAAGGCCCATTTGTCCCGGTTTGTAAGGCCATTTATTTCGGTTCTGAAACCGGGACTAAAGGGTCTGGACTAAAGCCCCAAAACCTTTAGTCCCGGTTCTCTTACAAACCGGGACAGAAGGGGCTCCACGTGGCCTATGCGGAGAGCCCAGGCAGGAGGACCTTTAGTCCCGGTTGATAATAGCAACCGGGACCAAAAGGCATCCGCGCGTCAGCATCTAGCAGTTGCTGGGTTTTTTTTAAAGGGAGGAGGGTTAGGGGGTTTTAGACGGTTAATTTAGGGGTTTTATATTGTTTTAGCTAGCTAATTAATAGAGAGAAGTGTCCTCTCTTTCTTCGTGCTTGGTCGACGCTAGATACTATAGAGAGAACTCGACACGCTAGCTAGTAAGCAAATGAAGAAACCATTAAGTATAGAAGATCGTCATGAACATATAGAGATAGAAGTGATCGACATCTCTTTCTTCAAGAGATTGGTCGTATAACAAGGTTTCGTATATATATCCGACGCTACTAGCTACATATATACAATATAAGATCTCTTACAATCCCTAACATCTAATGTCAACTTTCAGATGGTATTCTCCGGTTTTATTTATGACGTAGTCAAGAAAGAATCCCGTCGATTCTTCTTGAATTGCTCGTATGCGATCATGTGGTAGGAGTTCATCCCGCATCTGTCACATCTAATTTGAAGAAGGGGCTCAATACATATATATATGGTAATAAAATAAAATTTTGAATATTATTGCTTACGCACTTGAAATTGTTTTTCAGAGTAACCCCGCTTAGGGGTCGTCGCGTTGTAGACGAACTCGCAAACGTAGTATCCACATAAATTATTTCCGGTTTCCTGCCACAAGCACTTTACGAGAAATAGAGTTCAATCAAACTGATAATCAAGCATGATAAATGGTATTGATGAAACTAGAATCTGCGGGAGATGTGCGGAACTAGCTAGTAGTACTTACTTTCGGGTGTGTAAATCGCAGCTCCCTCGGCAGTGTCGGAACAATTGCTGCGAACTCTTTCCAAACCCTGCCAGACAAAGAAAATAATTACTTGATATCAGGAAATGAATAAAGTTGCCGATATGATGCGATAATGATCGATTGAACTTAATTCTGGAGAATTTTAGTCATGTCCGCATATTCCTGGGGATCTTTTCGTTTCGAGTTTCGAGTCTAAGACGGTTACTACTACCCGCTCAAGCTGAATCTCTAGCAGAATAAAGTAGAAACTGCGCACGCATGCATAACTCATCAATTACATTACTATAAACTTCGAGTAATAAGGGAAACCGAATATGCACAAGACAGTAACACTCACTTAAAGTTGTAAGGAAAGAGTATTGTCCCTTTGTTTTGATTTTTAAGCAACGATTGTAGCAAGTTTTCCTTGGTTTGTGTGGATACTTTTGGAAATTATACTCATGTATGACATTTGGGCTAACGAACCCAATGTCATAGATTTGTGCTTTTCTGCATTCAACGATCTTCAATCTGCATAATATAATAGTGAGGATAATTATATATACATGCAATGAAAGAGCTGAGCTATATACATAGAGAGACTTAATTACAGAAGTAGTACTTACAGACAGTAGCAAGTCACGATTGTTTTGTCGAGGGCCTTTTGATTGTATAACTGGAATATCACCTCGAATTCAATATTCAACAGTTCCATTCCAACGAGGTCATGCTGCTCTTTAACTGACAGTATCAAAGAATCTGTCCCAGACTCGTAGCAGGTTTTCATGTACCATTCATGGAATTTTTGCATCATCGTTGTTAGAGGAGGATGATCAGGTTTGACGAGAGGCCGCCCGTGCCGATAACGGAATGCGTCCACCTCCAACGGCTTAAACTGTATATCATCGTTCAGGTAATCACCAGGTTTGGTATCGGGCACGATCCCCGGATGATTAGCAACGATATCGCTAGACATCTTGAGCGCGGGGCACGATTGGTTTGCCTGTTCGCCGAGCTGGGGAATTTTTTCCCATTTTGTTTGTTTTGCTAACCTTGCATGACTAGAAGTACTTACCGACAGGCACGCATCTTGATATGTCTTTTTAATACAGCGGTCAAAGTTGAAATCTAGCGGAGGTGGTGGTGGTCGCTTCAGGGCATCGATAGTGCGCATCGCTTTCACCGGATCTATCTTCTCCTTCGGAGGTGGAGTTTTTGTTTGCAAAATGGGCCCTCAATTCGGCCTGACATATCTCCTCGTTTTCAGACTCGGTCCTCATATATGGTAACTTTTCCAGAGGCTTGAGAGATGGACTGTATCTCTATTCCCCTACTGCCTATGCTTGTACTGCTAGCCGTCGGAGCGGCGGTGTCTCCCTTTCATCGTTGCTTACTAGGCACCAGAGGAGCCGGAGCGGCGGCGTCTGTCTTCCGCCGTTGCCGACGAGGCTGAGGAGGAGGCGTACTGCTCTGACGTGCCGGAGTAGGCGAAGGAGGAGGCGGAGTGCCCCCACACGTCGGAGGAGACGGAGAAGGAGGCGGTGTGCCCTGATCACTCGCCGAAGGAGGAGGAGGAGGAGGAGGAGCCGGAGTGCCCTGATTCGCCTGAGGAGAAGGAGGAGGAGGAGGAGGAGCCAGTTTGGAAGCTTGATGTACTCCTTCTGCCATAGACATGTACTCCTCAGGGCACGAACCAGCTTATTCTCTCCTTCACCTGTATAGTGGTCAAGCTCGAGCTCCTCAAATTCCTTGATTACTTCATCCACCATCACAACAACATAGCCATGTGGAATCGGACGGTAGTGAAAAGTTCCGTTGGGTTGAGGAGGTGCAACAGAGCCGATAGCCGCCTTGAAAGTGAGGTTCCGACATTTCGTCATAAGCTCGCAATGTTGAGCCTCCATGATAGTATCCATGGGGTAGCTAGGAGCCGTGAAGTCAGGCTGAACGGGCTCCATGGAAGCGACGCTGCTTCTCCGCTGAGATGGCGGGGTAGCTTCTGGGGTAGCTTCGTGCCGTTGAGATGGTTGGTCGACAGCTCGCTGGCTCTCAGCTTCCTCTAGCTTTTGTAGTCTTGCATTGAGCTTCTGAATTTTGCTGAGCTTCACTTTCCTCTTTCTCTCCCGGCTTCTGTAACCGCTTGTGTCGGGAAACCCAACCTTCCACAGAACGGAGCCTGGTGTGCCTCGTGTTCGTCCAGGGTGGTCAGCATTCCCTAGGGCCTCAGTCAACTCGTCCTTCTCTCTGTCGGGAATGAACGTCCCTTCCTGCGCTGCGGTGATATAGTTTTGAAGCTTGTTCATGGGTATTGCAAGTTGCTCGTCCGTCCAACGGCACTTCCCTGTTTTAGGGTCCAAAGTTCCCCCAACCCCGAAGAACCAAGTCCTTGAACGGTCTGGCCAGTTATATGTCTGTGGTACGATGTTTTTAGCAATCAGGTCATTCTCAGCTTTGTCCCACAATGGCCGGGCTTTGAGGTAGCCACCTAACCCGGTGTGATGGTGATACTGCTTCTTTGCAGCATTGACCTTGTTTGTCTCTGACATTTTATTACTCTTGTCCGATGTCTTATAGTACACAAATGCGGGCCAGTAATCTCTTATCTTCTCAAATTGGCCAGTGAATTCTGGAATCTTCCCTTTGTCGACAAACTTTGATTTCAACTCATTCTTCCACCTCCTGAATAGATCTGCCATCTTTTTAAGAACACACGCCTTGACCAGTGGCTCTATAACTGGCTTATTCGGATCCTCCTCTAGCGGTAGGGTGAAATTTTCCTTCAGCGCGGTCCAAAGATCATCTTTCTGTCTATCAGTGACATAATCACCTTCAGGGGCGCCGTCCTTAGGCTTATTCCATTGCTTGATGCTGATCGGGATGTTGTCCCTAGCAATAGCTCCGCACTGAGCAGAAAATGCGTTCTTGGTCCGCTTGGGTTCAATCGGATGGCCAACGTTCGCGAGTGCTGAGATCGTGACCTTTTCATCCTTGCGCAACCTCTTCTTTGGGCCTCGTCTCGTTAACAAAGTTTGGCTCGATCCGGAGGGCTATAAAAGAAGAAAGAAGAGTTAATTAATATATGTACATACCAAAATAATTAATGCATCAATTAGCTAGTCACCGAAGCCAAGACTTAGTTAATATATATACCTTGCCGGACTTTGCAACAGCTCCCTCCTCTGATCGGTCACCGGAGCCGTCATGATGGTCTTCTTCTTCCTCCGGAATTCGGTCACCGGAGCCATCATGATCATGTCCTTCCTCCTCCATTGTTCGATCACCGGAGCCTTCATAATCCTCTCCTTCCAGACCATCGGTGTCGTTGAGAAACGACAAGATATCACGTCCGCCATGGATTATGTCCCCCAACAACTGTTCTTGTTCTTCGTCTCTTGGATCCATGGTTTCTGCAAATATTACCACATGGCAATTAATATACAAACATGAATGTCCGACGTCCGGACCGCCTCGCTCATGAATGTCCAACGGCGTCCCGGATAGGATAATTAATTAGCTTTTTGGTACGAAGTTCTGTTGGGAGACGTAGTAGTAAATCAAAAAAATTCCTACGTATCACCAAGATCTATCTATGGAGAAACCAGCAACGAGTGGGGAGAGATTGCATCTTCATACCTTTGAAGATCGCTAAGCGGAAGCGTTATAAGAACGCGGTTGGTGGAGTCATACTCGCAGCGATTCAGATCGCGGTGGACTCCGATCTTAGCACTGAACAACGACGCCTCCGCGTTCAACACACGTACAACCCAATGACGTATCCTACGCCTTGATCCAGCAAGGAGGAACGAGAGGTTGAGGGAGAGCTCCGGCAGCACGACGTCGTGGTGACGGTGGAGCTACGTGAACTCCGGCAGGGCTTCACCAAGCGTTACGGAGAATGAGGAAGAGGAAGGGTAGGGCTGCACCGAGAGAGAGAGAGAAGTCGTGTCTCAAATCAGCCCAAACCCTTGCATATATATAGGAGGAGGGAGAGGGAGGGCTGCCCTGGCCCCTCCTCCAAGGAGGAGGGCTTCGGCCGACCTAGGGGGAGAGTCCACCTCCCACAAGGGAGGTGGATCTCCTCCTTTTAAACCTTTTTCAGCCCTAACTCTTATCTCCAGCCGCATGGGCCTTTATAGAAGGTCTTGGCCAGACCAATAAGGGCTGGCACACCTCCTATAAGGGCCCACTAAGTCCTTTGGTCGTCACACCACTCCCGGGGGTCCTCCGGCACCCTCCCGGCACTCCCGGTACACTGCCGATGAGCCCAAAAACTTTCCGGTGACCAAAACTGGACTTCCTATATATCAATCTTTACCTCCAGACCATTCCGGAGCTCCTCGTGATATCCGGGATCTCATCCAGGACTCCGAACAACATTCAGTAATCACATATACCATTTCCCTATAACCCTAGCGTCATCAAACCTTAAGTGTGTAGACCCTACGGGTTCGGGAGACACGTAGACATAACCGAGACACCTCTCCGGTCAATAACCAACAGCGGGATCTGGATACCCGTGTTGGCTCCCACATGCTCCACGATGATCTCATCGGATGAACCATGATGTCGGGGATTCAATCAATCCCGTATACAATTCCCTTTGTCTATGGTATGATACTTGCCCGAGATTCGATCATCGGTATCTCTATACCTTGTTCAATCTCGTTACCGGCAAGTCTTTTTACTCGTTCCGTAATACATCATCCCGTGGCTAACTCCTTAGTCACATTGAGCTCATTATGATGATGTCTTACCGAGTGTGCCCAGAGATACCTCTCGGTCACACGGAGTGACAAATCCCAGTCTCGATTCGTGCCAACCCAACAAACACTTTCGGAGATACCTGTAGTGCACCTTTATAGCCACCCAGTTACGTTGTGACGTTTGGCACACCCAAAGCATTCCTACGGTATCCGGGAGTTGCACAATCTCATGGTCTAAGGAAACGATACTTGACATTGAAAAGCTTTAGCAAATGAACTACACGAGCTTGTGCTATGCTTAGGATTGGGTCTTGTCCATCACATCATTCTCCTAATGATGTGATCCCGTTATCAACGACATCCAATGTCCATGGTCATGAAACCGTGACCATCTATTGATACGAGCTAGTTAACTAGAGGCTCACTAGGGACATGTTGTGGTCTATGTATTCACACATGTATTACGGTTTCCTCTTAACACAATTATAGCATGAACAATAGAAAATTATCATGAACTAGGAAATACAATAATAACCATTTTATTATTGCCTCTAGGGCATATTTCCAACAGTCTCCTACTTGCACAAGAGTCAATAATCTAGTTACATTGTGATGAATCGTACACCCATAGCATTCTGGTGTTGATCATGTTTTGCTCCTGAGAGAGGTTTAGTCAACGGATCTGTGACATTAAGGTCCGTATGCACTTTACAAATATCTATATCTCCCTCCTGAATGTAATCACGGATGGAGTTGAAGCGGCGCTTGATGTGTCTTGTCTTCTTGTGAAACCTGGGCTCCTTTGCAAATGTAATAGCTCCATTATTGTCATAGAATAGAGTCATCGGGCTCGACGCACTTGGAATTACTCCTAGGTCGGTGATGAACTCCTTCATCCAGACTCCTTCCTTTGCTGCTTCCGAAGCAACTATGTACTCCGCTTCACATGTAGATGCCCACGACGCTTTGCTTGCTGCACCAGCTAACTGCCCCTCCGTTCAAAACATGCACGTATCCGGTTTGCGACTTGGAGTCGTCCGGATCTGTGTCGAAGCTACCATCGACATAACCCTTTACGACGAGCTCTTCGGCACCTCCATATACGAGAAACATGTCCTTTGTCCTTGTCAGGCTTCAGGATATTCTTGACCGCTGTCCAGTGTTCCGCTCCGGGATCACTTTGGTACCTCCCTACCAAACTTATGGCAAGGTTCACATCAGGTCTGGTACACAGCATGGCATACATAATAGAACCTATGGCTGAAGCATAGGGGATGACACTCATCTCTTCTCTATCTTTTGCCGTGGTCGGGCATTGAGTAGTACTCAATCTCACACCCTGTAACACAGGCAAGAACCCCTTCTTGGACTGATCCATATTGCACTTCTTCAATATCTTTTCAAGGTATGTGCTTTGTGAAAGACGTATGAGGCATCTCGATCTATCTCTATAGATCTTAATACCTAATATGTAAGCAGCTTCTCCAAGGTCCTTCATTGAAAAACACTTATTCAAGTAGGCCTTTACATTTCCAAGAGTTCTATATCATTTCCCATTATCAGTATGTCATCCACATATAATATGAGAAATGCTACAGAGCTCCCACTCACTTTCTTGTAAATACATGGTTCTCCATAAACCTGTATAAACCCAAATGCTTTAATCACCTCATTAAAGCGAATGTTCCAACTCCGAGATGCTTGCACCAGCCCATAGATGGAGCGCTGGAGCTTGCATACTTTGTTAGCATCTTTAGGATCGACAAAACCTTCCGGCTGCATCATATACAGTTCTTCCTTGAGGAATCCATTAAGGAATGTTGTTTTGACGTCCATTTGCCAGATCTCATAATCATAAAATGCGGCAATTGCTAACATGATTTGGACAGACTTCAACATCGCTACGGGTGAGAAAGTCTCATTGTAGTCAATTCCTTGAACTTGTCGATAACCCTTAGCGACAAGCCGAGCCTTATAGACGGTTACATTACCATCCGCGTCAGTCTTCTTCTTAAAGATCCATTTATTTTCAATGGCTCTCTTATCAACCGGCAAGTCCACCAAAGTCCATACTTTGTTCTCATACATGGATCCTATCTCGGATTTCATGGCTTCAAGCCATTTGTTGGAATCCGGGCCCGCCATCGCTTCTTCATAGTTCGAAGGTTCACCGTTGTCTAACAACATGATCTCCAGGACAGGGTTGCCGTACCACTCTGGTGCGGAACGTGTCCTAGTGGACCTTCGACGTTCAATAGTAACTTGATCTGAAGTTTCATGATCATCATCATTAACTTCCTCTCCAGCCGATGTAGACTCCACAGAAACAACTTCCTGTGCTGCGCTACTCTCCGGTTCGAGTGGAGGTACATTTACCTCATCAAGTTCTATTTTCCTCCCACTTACTTCTTTCAAGAGAAACTCTTTCTCGAGAAAGGATCCATTCTTGGCAACAAAGACTTTGCCCTCGGATCGTAGGTAGAAGGTATACCCAATAGTCTCTTTGGGATATCCTATGAAGACACACTTTTTCACTTTGGGTTCGAGCTTCTCAGGTTGAACTTTCTTCACATAAGCAGCGCATCCCCAAACTTTTAGAAACGACAGCTTAGGTTTCTTTCCAAACCATAATTCATACGGTGTCGTCCCAACGGATTTTGACGGTGCCCTATTTAAAGTGAATGCGACAGTCTCTGATGTATATCCCGAAAATGATAGCGGTAAGTCGGTAAGAGACATCATAAATCGTACCATATCTAATAGAGTGCAATTACGACGTTCAGACACACCATTTCGTTGAGGTGTGCCAGGCGGCGTGAGTTGTGAAACAATTTCACATTTCCTTAGGTGCGTGCCAAACTCGTGACTTAAATATTCTCCGCCACGATCAGATCGTAGGCACTTTATTTTCCTGTCACGTTGATTCTCTACCTCACTCTGAAATTCCTTGAACCTTTCAAAAGTTTCAAACTTATGTTTCATTAAGTAGACATACCCATATCTACTCAAGTCATCAGTGAGGGTGAGAATATAACGGTAGCCACCACGAGCCTCGACACTCATTGGACCGCATACATCGGTATGTATTATGTCCAACAAGTCAGTTGCTCGCTCCATTGTTCTGGAGAACGGAGTCTTGGTCATCTTGCCCATGAGGCATGGTTCGCACGTGTCAAATGATTCGAAATCAAGAGACTCCAAAAGTCCATCAGTATGGAGCTTCTTCATGTGTTCGACACCAATATGACCAAGGCGGCAGTGCCGCATGTAAGTGGGACTATCGTTATCAGCCTTACACTTTTTGGAACTCACACTATGGACATGTGTAACATCACGTTCGAGATTCATCAAAAATAAACCATTGACCAGTGGGGCATGACCATAAAACATTTCTCTCATATAAATAGAACAACCATTATTCTCAGATTTAAATGAGTAGCCATCTCGAATCAAGCGAGATCCAAATACAATGTTCATGCTCAAAGCTGGTACTAAATAACAATTATTAAGGTTTAACACTAATCCCGAAGGTAGATGTAGAGGTAGCGTGCCGACGGCGATCACATCGACCTTGGAACCATTCCCAACGCGCATCGTCACCTCGTCCTTTGCCATCCTCCGCTTATTCCGCAGCTCCTGCTTGGAGTTACAAATGTGAGCAACTGCACCAGTATCAAATACCCAGGAGCTACTACCTGCGCTGGTTAGGTACACATCAATAACAAGTATATCACATATACCTTTAATGTTGCCGTCCTTCTTATCCGCTAAGTACTTGGGGAAATTCCGCTTCCAGTGACCGGCACCCTTGCAGTAAAAACACTCAGTCTCAGGCTTGGGTCCATTCTTGTTCTTCTTCTTCCCGGAAACTTGCTTACCGGGCGCGGCAACAGCTTTGCCGTCCTTCTTGAAGGTCTTCTTACCCTTGCCTTTCTTGAAACTAGTGGTCTTATTCACCATCAACACTTGATGCTCCTTTTTGATCTCGACCTCTGCTGATTTCAGCATCGAGTATAACTCGGGAATGGACTTCTCCATCCCTTGCATGTTGTAGTTCATCACAAAGCTCTTGTAGCTAGGTGGAAGCGACCGGAGGATTCTGTCAATGACCGAGTCATCCGGAAGATTAACTCCCAGCTGAGTCAAGCGATTGTGTAGCCCAGACATCTTGAGGATGTGCTCACTGACAGAACTATTCTACTCCATCTTACAGCTAAAGAACTTGTCGGAAACGTCATATCTCTCGACCCGGGCATGAGCTTGGAAAACCAATTTCAGCTGTTGGAACATCTCATATGCTCCGTGTTGATCAAAATGCTTTTGGAGCCCCGGTTCTAAACTGTAAAGCATGCCACACTGAACAAGGGAGTAATCATTGCAGCGAGAATGCCAAGCGTTCACAACGTCTTGCTCTGCTGGGAGAAGGGGTGGGTCACCTAGTGGTGCATCAAGGACATATAATTTCTTGGAAGCTATGAGGACCTCAATCCACGGACCCAGTTCGCATAGTTGCTACCATCATCTTTGAGCTTGGTTTTCTCTAGGAACGCGTTGAAGTTTAGGGTGACATTCGCGTTGGCCATTGCATCTACAATATAGATTGTAAAGACAATTTTAGACTAAGTTCATGATAACTAAGTTCACATAATCAAATTATTTAATGAACTCCCACTTAGATAGACATCTCTCTAGTCATCCAAGTGACACATGATCCATATCAACTAGCCCGTGTCCGATCATCACGTGAGACAGACTAGTCATCCATGGTGAACATCTCCATGTTGATCGTATCTTCTATACGACTCATGTTCGACCTTTCGGTCTTCCGTGTTCCGAGGCCATGTCTGTAGATGCTAGGCTCGTCAAGTCAACCTAAGTGTTTTGCATGTGTAAATCTGGCTTACACCCGTTGTATGCGAACGTTAGAACCTATCACACCCGATCATCACGTGGTGTTTCGGAACGACGATCCTTAGCAACAGTGCACAGTTAGGGTGAACACTTTTCTTGAAATTTTATTTAGAGATCATCTTATTTACTACCGTCGTTCTAAGCAAATAAGATGTAAACATGATAAACATCACATGCAATAAATATAGTGACATGATATGGCCAATATCATCTTGCTCCTTTGATCTCCATCTTCGGGGCACCATGATCATCACTGTCACCGACACGACACCATGATCTTCATCATCATGATCTCCATCATCGTGTTTTCATGAAGTTGTCTCGCCAACTATTAATTCTACTACTATAGCTAACATTTAGCAATAAAGTAAAGTAATTACATGACGTTTATGATTGACACGCAGGTCACACAATAAAATAAGACAACTCCTATGGCTCCTGCTGGTTGTCATACTCATCGACATGCAAGTCGTGAATCCAATTACAAGAACATGATCAATCTCATACATCACAATGCATCACATCACATACTTTGGTCATATCACATCACAAGGCATATGCTGCAAAAACAAGTTAGACGTCCTCTAATTTGTAGTTGCAAGTTTTTACGTGGCTGCTATAGGTTACTAGCAAGAATGTTTCTTACCTATGCCAAAACCACAACGTGATATGCCAATTGCTATTTACCCTTCACAAGGACCTTTTTCATCAAATTCAATCCGACTAAGGTGGGAGAGACAGACACCCGCTAGCCACCTTATGCAACAAGTGCATGTCAGGCGGTGGAACTAGTCTCACGTAAGCGTACGTGTAAAGTCGGTCCGGGCTGCTTCATCCCACAATACCACCGAATCAAGGTAATACTAGTAGTGGTAAGAAAATTAACAAGATCGACGCCCACAACTGCTTTGTGTTCTACTCGTGCATAGATTCTACGCATAGACCTAGCTCATGATGCCACTGTTGGGAGACGTAGTAGTAAATCAAAAAATTTCCTACGTATCACCAAGATCGCTAAGCGGAAGCGTTACAAGAACGCGGTTGGTGGAGTCGTACTCGCAGCGATTCATATCGCGATGGACTCCGATCTTAGCACCGAACAACGGCGCCTCCGCGTTCAACACGCGTATAGCCCGATGACGTCTCCTATGCCTTGATCCAGCAAGGAGGAAGGAGAGGTTGAGGGAGAGCTCCGGCAGCACGACAACGTGGTGACGGTGGAGCTACATGAACTCCGACAGGGCTTCGCCAAGCGCTACGGAGAACGAGGAAGAGGAAGGGTGGGGCTGCACCGAGAGAGAGAGAAGTCGTGTCTCAAATCATCCCAAACCCTTGCATATATATAGGATGAGGGATAGGGAGGGCTGCCTTGGCCCCTCCTCCAAGGAGGACGGCCTCGGCCGAACTAGGGGGAGAGTCCACCTCCCACAAGGGAGGTGGATCTCCTCTTTTTTAAACCTTTTCCAGCCCTATCTCTTATCTCCAGCCGCATTGGCCTTTCTAGAAGGTATTGGACAGCCCAATAAGGGCTTTCACACCTCCTCTAAGGGCCCACGAAGTCGTTTGGTCGTCACACCCCTCCCGGGGGGTCCTCCGGCACCCTCCCGACACTCCCGGTACACTACCGATGAGCCCGAAAACTTTCCGGTGACCAAAACTGGACTTCCTATATATCAATCTTTACCTCCGGACCATTACAGAGCTCCTCATGACGTCCGGTATCTCATCCGGGACTCCGAACAACCTTCGGTAATCATGTATACCATTTCCCTATAACCCTAGCGTCATCGAACCTTAAGTGTGTAGACCCTACGGGTTCGGGAGACACGTAGACATGACCGAGACACCTCTCCGGTCAATAACGAACAGCGGGATCTGGATACCCATGTTGGCTCCCACATGCTCCACGATGATCTCATCGGATGAACCACGATGTTGGGGATTCAATCAATCCCGTATACAATTCCCTTTGTCTATCGGTATGATACTTGTCCGAGATTCGTTCGTCGGTATCTCTATACCTTGTTCAATCTCGTTACCGGCAAGTCTCTTTACTCGTTCCGTAATACATCATCCCGTGGCTAACTCCTTAGTCACATTGAGCTCATTATGATGATGTCTTACCGAGTGGGCCCAAAGATACCTCTCCGTCGCACGGAGTGACAAATCCCAGTCTCGATTTGTGCCAACCCAACAGACACTTCCGGAGATACCCATAGTGCACCTTTATAGCCACCCAGTTACGTTGTGATGTTTGGCACACCCAAAGCATTCCTACGGCATCCGGGAGTTTCACAATCTCATGGTCTAAGGAAACGATACTTGACATTGAAAAGCTTTAGCAAACGAACTACACGATCTTGTGCTATGCTTAGGATTGGGTCTTGTCCATCACATCATTCTCCTAATGATGTGATCCCGTTATCAACGACATCCAATGTCCATGGTCATGAAATGGTGACCATCTATTGATCAACGAGCTAGTTAACTAGAGGCTCACTAGGGACATGTTGTGGTCTATGTATTCACACATGTATTACGGTTTCCGGTTAACACAATTATAGCTTGAACAATAGACAATTATCATGAACTAGGAAATACAATAATAACCATTTTATTATTGCCTCTATGGCATATTTCCAACAAGTTTATCAAGAGCCTTCCGAATATCGCTAGTTGGTCGGGTAGGGATGGGGTAGATCGACAATGACACTCTTTCTTATAGGGTTTGGGTGGCCTCAATAGTTGGTCGGGTGAGCGAACCGCCTCTCTCTCATGCATGTCCAACGTCCCCTCTCATGTCGAAGTTATCGGGGAGGGGGTAGATCGACAACGACGCTCTTTATTCTAGGGTTTGGATGGCCTCGATAGTTGGTCGGGCGAGCGGACCGCCTCTCTCACTCATGCATGCCCGACGTCCCCCCTCATGACGAAGTTATCGAGGAGGGGATAGATCGACAATGATGCTCTTTCTTCTAGGGTTTGGGTGGCCTCGATAGTTGGTCGTGTGAGTGGACCGTCTCTCTCTCATGCATGTCCGACGTCCCCTCTCATGTCGAAGTTATCGAGGAGGGGGTATATCAACAACAACATACATTCCGGATCTGTTGGAAAGCTCTCGGGGAGCCGAGGCCAATGTGATGATAGGGGCCGGGGTGCTCCCGTGGCCTTGTTGATAGATAGAGACGATGCCAACGTGATGATAGAGCCGATGCCAACATTTTCATTTAACAAAAAAAACTACCTTCTTCAAAAAAAGACTTGCTTCGCCGCAGGTGCTCAGTGCGACGTGGACTCGGTGGAAAAACTTTATGAAAATGCGGTGGTGGCCGGGCCGGACGGTTTTCTTTTCCTTCTTTATTTTTTACTTTGTTTTTTCTTATATGTCTGCTTTCGTTTTCACTCTACATTTTCGTACATATGAAAAACAACGAAGACTTTTTACATGAACATATACACACATATAGATGAACATATATACATATACATGAAAAAAACATATACATGAACATATACACACATGACACATATACATGAACATATATACATATACATGAAAAAACATATACAACATATACATGAAAAAATACAAGGGGCGGCGGCATCGACTCACAGCGGGGGCGGCCGGCGAGGGCGATGGCGGGGGCGGCTAGGGCGACGGCGGTGGTGGGGGCGGGCTGGGGTAGGGGCGGCGGACGGCGACGGTGTGGGCGATGGACGGCGTCGGCATGGGATCTGGGGAAGGGCAGGGGCACGGGTGACGGCGATGGCATGGGTGGCAGACGGCGACGACATGGGCGGCGGATAGCGTCGGCGTGGGCTCGGGGGGTAGGGCAGGGGCACGGGCGACGGCGACGGCGTCGGGGCAGCCTGGCAGCGTCGAGGAGGTCGGCGTCGTCGGGGGGAACTACGAGATGAGAACTGAAAATTCCTAAGTTCTACTTATATACCCAGAGCATTGGTCCCAGTTGGTGGCACCAACCGGGACCAATGCCCACCTTCAGTCCCGGTTGGTGTCACCAACCGGGACCAAAGGTCTCTGCGACCAAAGGTCTCTTTTCGGCAGCCCAAAGGGCGGGAAGCAGAGACCTTTGGTCCCAGTTGGTGGCACCAACCGGGACTAAAGGTGGACATTGGTCCCGGTTGGTGCCATCAACCGGGACTAAAGGTGGGTATTGGTCCCGGTTGTAGCCACCGACCGCGACTAAATGGTTGGTCTTAGCCACCGACCGGGACCAAAGGCGCTCGCACCGGTTTATAAGCCCACCCTCCCTGCCATATTGAGTTCCTCTCAAATTGAAAATAGATGCCCTTATGTGGGAAAATTTGACGTGAAATCAAACTGAATTTCAGTCTGATTTCCGGTTAAATTTTACTTTCATAAGCGCATCTATGTTTATTTTTGTTACTTTTTTATGTTATCTAAAGGGATTTCATTTTGTTTGAACCTATTTGAACTCCATACTTTTTGTGTGTTCAAAATGCACCATTCAAAGCCACATCATCAATTTTCAACCCTTTCTGACTTCATTTGGTATTTTTCATGCACATACTGATTTTTTGAGCTAAATAACCCTGAAATTGAAAAGCACTTCAAATGAACTCTGAAAATGTTGAAAGTTGGCATGGTATCATCATTTCACCCACATAGTATGTGCTAAAAAGTTGAGATGGTTACGTTAAAAACTGGATGCACTTCGTGTATAAAATGGACAATCTCTTTCGAAGTATCATGGTTTCGGACGAAAACTCATCTATTACAAAGGAATTTCATTTTTTTGAACTTATTTGAACTCCATACTTTTTGTGTGTTCAAAATGCACCATTCAAAGCCACATCATCAATTTTCAACCCTTTCTCACTTCATTTGGTATTTTTCATGCACATACTGATTTTTTTGAGCTAAATAACCTTGAAATTGAAAAGGCACTTCAAATGAACTATGAAAAGGTTGAAAGTTGGCATGGTATCATCATTTCACCCACATAGCATGTGCTAAAAAGTTGAGATGGTTACGACAAAAACTAGATGCACTTCGTGTACAAAATGGACAATCTCTTTCGAAGTATCAGAGTTTCGGACGAAAACTCATCTGTTACAAAGGGATTTCAATTTTTTGAACTTATTTGAACTCCATACTTGTGTGTTCAAACACTAGTAGAAAACGGCCCATTTTCCCGGTTCCAGAGGCCCATTTGTCCCGGTTCTGGAACCGGGACTAAAGGGTCGGGACTAAAGCCCTAAACCTTTAGTCCCGGTTTGCTTACGAACCGAGACCAAAAGGGCTCCACCTGGCCCCTACGGGAGCCCAGGCAGGAGGACCTTTAGTCCCGGTTTGTAACACCAACCGGGACCAAAAGGCATCCACGCGTCAACATCTCACAGGAGCTGGTTTTTTTGAAAGGGGGGGGGGTTAGGGGGTTTAGGGGGTTTTGAAGGGTTAATTTAGGGGTTTCATATTGTGTTAGCTAGCTAATAGAGAGAAGTGATCTCTCTTTTTCTGTGCTTGGTCGATGCTAGCTACTATACATATAGAGAACTCAACGCTAGATACTAAGCAAATGACGGTAAACCATTAATTACACAAGATCTAACAGCTCATCATCATCTGAAGCATACAAAGTTAAAGTCTCATAAAACAAAACAAAAAACATAAAATAACATAGTCCTCCCTCATAGGACCTACTCCTCCCTCTTAGGTAAAATGGCATACAAAAGAATCACACCAATGTCTCCATGATGAAGCAAAGAGATCCAACGGTCTCCAACTTGTGGCTTGCGATCCTTCTTTATTTGTCCCCATGCTTCAATTTGGAGCCTTCTTGGTGGTTTGCGCTCAATCGAGTATGCAAAAGATAACTCGGGATGGAAGGGGCTTTTTATTGTTATATTACCTTCGGGTTGCATCAACGGTGGCACAACTTCATTTGGCAATATCTGTTGAAGAAGATAATGTATAGTAGCCTAGTTAGCAATGTAATCAATTCCATTTACGCAACAGTACTAGTGTACTTAATTAGCAACTCTTACTAAGATATTTCGGCGAATGTCATCCGACTTCAACCTATGCACTAGTGTCCTGTACAATGTATAATTTGGTCCAGTTCCCAAATTATACGGGAAGATGTCTCTACCACCTATGACACCAATAACAAATTAGATAAGATCATCCTTCTCCTCCCAAGTTAGATATGAGGCATAAGTGTAGTGTGTCGTGTCGATTATGTTGTGTATTTCATTCGAAGAAACAAAATAAGCTGTAAATTAAAAATTAACAAATTTAGTATGCATGAACACCTAATATTTATATATATATATATAATGCAAATTACTTGACAAATATGCATGGTTGACAAACTCACATGGAGGTAAAACAGGAAACATATCGACATCCACCCAAATGTCGATGTTTCCTTCAATATGATCTTTGGGACAAAGATCGAAGGTTATTTCCATATCTTCCTGAAATCCATATGCCTTGCAAAGAGCTTCCCAATTTGAGCACCCTATTTCTGTGTTATTAGGTGCATTCATTACTTTCACAAGAAATGTGTGACCATGTTTAGTCTTTAGGTTGGTTGTCCTTGTCTCAAAACTCTCGTGCTCTTCGAAACCGAGCCTCTCCAAGAAATACCGTCTTGCATGACAGGGGACGAACTAGTCGAATTGTATAAAAAAGAAATTACGCGTTGAAGGAAAGAAATAGAAGTCATGCTTAATTACGAAAAAACAGTTTTCATCGTTGCGTACTATAGAAATATCAAAGTCCTCATAAAGCTTCATGATGAAGACCTGCCATCTCGCAGCCAAGTCTGGTCACAAAGACCTTTATATTCACCGCAAAATTCGCACGCTTGGATCCCATCATCGTCTGATGACGACGACATTTCCTGTGTTCATGATTCAAGAATTACGGCATGGGCTCATAGTTGAAACATTTAAAATCGATCGAAGGAAACTACGAGAAAACTGATCAACACACATATCACTATTACTCAATATGCAACGGGTTGACTTTAGGTCTGTCGAGTCTTTCCTTCCTAAACTCTCATCTCACGTATATGGTGGGCACTTCCTCTGATATTGCGACTGTTGGTGATGGTGGCTCCTCCATTCGTCCCCGAGTGCATTACACCAAAATGTCTAGCACATGGGAAGGAAGGAGAAGCGACCCCCACGACAACAGTCGGGATTCTTTCTCTCTCATATATATATATACATATGGTGGACACTCTCCCTCACTGAAAGACACACAATGAGCCGAAACAGACCTAACGTCAACCCGTTTCATATATCGAGCAATGACATAGAAAAAATACTGAAATGACTTGCAAATCACAAATACATTTATAATGAACTTGAATATAATATCACTAATACATCATCCCGAATCATCCAGTTCAATAATTACGACACGCTTTGGATCTTAATTAATGCGTGTGTGACTTTCGGTCCGTTGAGGCTTTCCTTAAGTAACTCTCATATCTCATGGTGTGTTGGTGCGCACTCTCTCACATTGATACAGTGGTGTATATATGTTGGTGGACACTCTCTCACAGTAATAGGTCGACCGTCCGTGATGGAAGCCTCCCCTCTTCTCTTCTAGCGCAATATATCGACGAGTATATCGCGAGGAAGAGAAGAAAGATGAAGCGCCCCCCACGACAACAGTCGGGATTCCTTCATGCATCAAGAACACACATGAAAGTCACACAAGGAGCAACAACAGACCAAAAGTCACGCACGCATTATACCAATAAAATATCACTAATACATTAATATTTATAATGACCTCGAATATCATATCACTAATACAGATCGAATATCCTAGAATCCAAAATGGAGGACGGTGAACTCGGTTCACTAGCGGTCTCTGAGTCGCCGACGGTGGACACCCAAAGATAAAGAACCATTGTCACGGGATCATAACTCAAGTGAGATCCCTGTAGGATCTGCCAGGTATTGTCAAACCGGGCGTCCAATGCCGCCATGTAGCGACAGACGTGCTCGTCCTCCTCCTTGACACGGCGACGTACCACCTCCGCGGGTGCCGGCTCCCTCCGCACCGAAAGTGGCCCGCGTGACCGCCATCATAGAAGGTCCGGGTCGACGACGATACCTGCATTCCTCACCAACCTCTGAGCCCGGGAAGGTAGCACCTCCCAGTGCCAGCCCGGCGGAGCCCAGTCCCGGACATGGCGCCTATCAAGCAGGCTCTTGCGGACTACTCGACGACGAGGATGCGGGCCGGGCATCCTCGACTAATTTTTCATAAAACCCAAAATCAACATACACATACTAATCTAACATAAACATACTAATCTACTTTAAAAAAAGCATAAACTTACTAATATAACATACACATACTAATCTAGCTAACATAAACATAATAATCTACTGTCAAAAAAAATCATAAACATACTAATCTAGCTAACATAAACATACTAATCTAACATGCATACACATACTAAAAAAGCATAAAAATCAACTTATATTTTAAAAAAATTGCAACGAGCCGGAGCGGCGGCGGCTCACAGCGGGGGCGGCGATGGGGCGGCGACGGAACGGCGACAAAGCGGCGACGGGGGCGGGGCGGCGACGGGGGCGGTGGGGGAGGCGACGGAGGAGGGGCTTCGACGGCGACGGGGCGGGGCGACGACGGGGGCGGTGAGGGAGGCGACGGAGGAGGGGCGGCGACAGGAGCGGGGCGGCGACGGGGGAGACGGCGGGGGAGGCGACACGGGTGGCGACGGCGACGGTGGGGGAGGCGATGGGGGCGGCGGGGGAGGCGACGGGGGCGGCGGGGGAGGCGGCGGGGCGGTGGGGAAGGCAACGGGGCGGCAACGGGGGCGACGATGGGGACGGGAACGACGACGGCGATGGCGGGCTCGGGGCGGCGACGAGGGCGAAGTGGAATGAAAACTGCGAATTTTGCTAAGTGCTTGTCATATAGAAGGAGCATTGGTCCCGGTTGGTGCACCCAACCGAGACCATTGCGCCCCTTTAGTCCCGGTTTGTCGCACCAACCGGGACCAAAGCCCTATTTTCCGCCACCCAAAGGGCGGGAAACAGGGACCTTTGGTCCCGGTTGGTGCCACGAAACGGGACCAAAGCCCTGTGTTCAGCAGCCAAAATGGCGGGAAACAAGCCCTTTGGTCCCGGTTGGTGCGACAAACCGGGACTAAAGGGGGGCATTGGTCCAGGTTGGGTCCACCAACCGGACCGATGGCCTTGCACAGCGGTGTGGTGGGAGTTTAGTCCCACCTCGCGAAGCGAAGGTTGCCCGAACCTGCTTATAAGCCCCGCCGCGCCTATTACGTTGAGCTCCTCTGATAGTGATAATAGATGTGTTGATACTGAAATTCGGCCTAAATTCAAAAGGCTAGTTAGGTGCCTAACTAGCACTTTGATTTTAGGCTGAATTTCAGTATAAGCGCATCTATTTTCACTTTTGCTATTTTTTATGTTATTTCTTTGCATATTAAAAGTTGTTAACAAAAAATACTTTATAAATATTTTTTTGCTATTAATTTTTTTAACAAAAATAACTTTGATAATTTTAGTTGCATGAATTGTATATAATATCAAGTTTCTTTCGAAGTATTGTGTACAAAAGAGACAGTCTCTTTCGAAGTATCGGGGTTTCGGACGAAAACTCATCGGTTAGAAAAGACATTTCATTTTTTTGAACTTATTTGAACTCCAGGCTTTTTGTGTGTTCAAAATGCACCATTCAAAGCCACTTCATCAATTTTCAACCCTTTCTGACTTCATTTGATATTTTTCATGCCTTTACTTTTTTTGGAGCTAAATGACCCTGCAATTGAAAAGCACTTCAAATGAAGTCTGAAAAGGTTGAAAGTTGGCATGGTATTATCATTTCACCCACATAGCATGTGCTAAAAAGTTAGGAGGGTTACGGAAAAAGTAGGATGCATTTCGCGTACAGAACGAACAGTCTCTTTTGAAGTATCGGGATTTCGGACGGAAACTCATCGGTTAGAAAAGGCATTTCATTTTCTTGAACTTATTTGAACTCCAGGCTTTTTGTGTGTTCAAAATGCACCATTCAAAGCCACATCATCAATTTTCAACCCTTTTTGACTTCATTTGATATTTTTCATGCATTTACTGATTTTTTTGAGCTAAATGACCCTGAAATTGAAAAACACTTCAAATGAAGTCTGAAAAGGTTGAAAGTTGGCATGGTGTGTGCATGCTTGTTGCCAACAATGACAACCCACTTTTTTGTTGCATATTGTTCTCGGCCACAATCGGAATTTAAGAAAAACCTGAATTGGAAAGCACTACAAATATATAATAGCTAGAGAGATATGTAATATATAATAGTTGAGATATCCATTACACAAAGTACTCGTCCAAGCGAACACTACTATCTAGTCTGAATCAGAAGAATATCCACCCCATGATGGTGGTGGTGCGAAGTGACGCTGCCCATAGTTCACGGTTCGAATCTTGCGGTACAACTTATGCAACGTATGCATCTTTTGCTCATACTCAATGTTCATAAGCTGAAGTGGGGTCCTCTCCCACTCTTTGTGTTGCGCCGGGGAAATTTGGTCTTCATATCTCTGTAATAGTCGTCGATCAAGGCGACTGCCATAGAAGCCATCGAAGTCCTCTCATACCGAAGCCTGAATATGTCTTGGATATCAATAAGGTAGCCAGTTGGTATCTCAATACCAAAGCTGTGCCTCATCCTTAGCTTGTCATTCCTTACATCAACGCTAGCAAAATATATGCCGTTGCGTAGGAAGTCCATGAGTGTTGGGCAGTACTTGTCACTACTACAACATCAACAAATTAAAATGGAACAAATGTTAATTAAGATCATAAAAAAATCAAAAATTATTTCACTTCAACTTAAGAGAAATTGATCTTTGCCATAGGATTCAAAATAGAACATATATATTGTTATATCCTATATATATGCATTTTTCATATCCTATGAATTGATGAACAGACCCTAAATTAACTGTATGACATATATGTTCTCCCACGTTTTGCAACAAGGAAAATTGTTATTCACTACAAACTTAAAAGAAATATTGATCTTTCCAATAGGATTCAAAATGCAACATATTTCTATCCTATGCAATTTTCATAATAATCTATAAATTATTAATTGATCAAAGAAAACCCTCAAAACTCACCTTGCCCATTGGAAGATAATCACATGTTTCTTGAAACATAGCTGGATAACGGCAACATCGTCTTGCTTGGTCATGTACTCGAGATCAAGCCCTATGAACTTGTACTTCTCATCCACCACTTCAAGCCATTTCTGAAAAAGGGAAAGAAAATGCGGCACCATGGCGCTGTCGTTCGTGTAGACAACATCGAGATTAGTCGTGCCATGTGCGAGCACCTCCCCGTAGCGAGTGATTGGATTCATGGTAGAAGATATGGGGAAGAAGAGAGGAGAATGGAGGAGAAGAAGAGAGGAGAATGGAGGAGAAGAAGAGAGTAGAATGGAGGAGAAGAACAGAGGAGAATGGAGGAGAAGAAGAGAGTAGAATGGAGGAGAAGAAGAGAGGAGAAGAAGAGAAATGGGTGAAGCGGTCGGAATAGTTGCCTCTTCCTCGAACCACGAAACGTCATGGGATGCGAACTGTTCGAACCTTTAGTCCTAGTTTGAGCCACCAACCGGGACTAAAGGGGCTTGCAACAGGCGAACGGTCACCCCCTTTGGTCCCGGTTCTAGCCAGGAGCGAGGCACATTGGTCCCGGTTCGTGTATGGAACCGGGACCAATGCCCCACGTGGCCCGCCCGGCCCCTTGGCCTCCCGAAATGGGATTGTTGCTCCCATTAGTCCCGGTTCATGACCGAACCGGGACTAATGGGCTGGCTGGCCCGAACCGATCCCTGGACGATCTCTTTCGAAGTAATAGGGTTTCTAACGAAAACTCATGTGTTACAAAAGGCATTTCATTTCTTCACATGTCACTACAATGATATAGTTGTGGATAGAAAGTCTTCACTTTTTCTTCGCTTGTGTCCTTTGCTTATTGCGCCGTAACCATGGATAATCTTCATCGTTTAACAGGGTGCTTGGGTTAGCCTTGACTTTGAAGGGAGGAATTTCGTGAAACTTTTCATAATCTTCAGACATGTCTGTCTTGCCCTCCAATCCCACGATGTCTCTTTTTCCTGAAAGAACTATGCGGCGCTTTGGCTCATCGTATGATGTATTCGCTTCCTTATCTTTTCTTTTTCTCGGTATGGTAGACATGTCCTTCACATAGAAAATCTGCGCCACATCATTGGCTAGGACGAATGGTTCGTCTGTGTACCCAAGATTGTTCAGATCCACTGTTGGCATTCCGTACTGTGGGTCTTCCTGTACCCCGCCTCTTGACAGATTGACCCATTTGCACTAAAACAAAGGGACCTTGAAATCATGTCCATAGTCAAGTTCCCATATGTCCACTATGTAACCATAATATGTGTCATTTCCCCTCTTGGTTCCTACATCAAAGCGGACACCGTTGTTTTGGTTGGTGCTCTTTTCATCTTGGGCGATCATCTAAAATGTATTCCCATTTATCTCGTACCATTTGTAAGTCAATACAGTCGAAGATGGTGCCCTGGCCAACGAGTACAGCTCATCAGAAACAGTGTTGTCACCCATGAGACGTCTTTGCAACCAACTGCCGAATATCCTGATGTGTTCATATGTAATCAAGTCGTCACACTGCTCCGGGTGTTTGGAGCACAAAATATTCTTGTGTTCCTCGACATACGGGGTCACCAAGGTGGAATTCTGTAGAACTGTGTAGTGTGCTTGAGACCAAGAATGCCCGTCCCTACATATTATTGAGTCCGCTCCTAGCGTGCCTTTTCCAGTCAGTCTCCCCTCATACCGTGATTGAGGGAGACCAATCTTCTTAAGGTCAGGAATGAAGTCAACACAAAACCCAATGACATCCTCTGGTTGATGGCCCATGGACATGCTTGCTTCTGTCCTAACGCGGTTACGGACATATTTCTTTAAGACTCCCATGAACCTCTCAAAGGGGAAAATATTGTGTAGAAATACAGGGCCCAGAACGACAATCTCGTCGACTAGATGAACTAGGACGTGCGTCGTGTTATTGAAGAAGGACGGTGGGAACACCAGCTCGAAACTAACAAGACATTGCACCAAATCACTCCTTAACCTTGGCAGGATTTCTGGATCGATCACCTTCTGAGAGATTGCATTGAGGAATGCACATAGCTTCACAATGGCTAATAGAACATTTTCCGGTAGAAGCCCCCTCAATGCAACCGGCAGCAGTTGCGTCGTAATCTTGTGGCAGTCATGAGACTTTAGGTTTTGGAGATTTTTCTCTGCCATATTTATTATTCCCTTTATATTTGACGAAAAGCCAGACGAGACCTTCATACTGAGCAGGCATTCAAAGAAGATTTCCTTCTCTTCTTTGGTAAGAGCATAGCTGGCAGGACCTTCATACTGCTTTGGATGCATGTCGTCTTTTTCATGTGCCTCCCGTGCCTCTGGTGTATCTTTTGTCTTCCCATACACTTCCAAGAAGCCTAGCAGATTCATGCAAAGATTCTTCGTCGCGTGCATCACGTCGATTGCAGAGCGGACCTCTAGGTCTTTCCAATAGGGTAGGTCCCAAAATATAGATTTCTACTTCCACATGGGTGCGCATTTGTCAGAATAGATAGTCCGCTAGGACCCTTTACAAATATTAATTGTAAATCATTGACCATATCAAGTATGTGATCACCAGTACGGAGGGCGGGCTTCTTCCAGTGATCTGCCTCACCTTTGAAATTCTTTCCTTTCTTTCGACATTGATGGTTGGTCAGAAGAAATCAACGATGCCCCAGGTACACATTCTTCCTGCATTTGTCCAAATATATACTGTCGATGTCATCTAAACAGTGTGTGCATGCGTGGTATCCCTTGTTTGTCTGTACTGAAAGGTTACTGAGAGCAGGTGAATCATTGATGATTACAAACAGCAATGCATGTAGGTCAAATTCCTCCTGTTCGTTCTCATCCCACACACGTACACCTCTTCCATTCCATAGCTGTAAAAGTTCATCAAGTAATGGCCTTAGGTACACATCAATGTCATTTCCGGGTTTCTCAGGGCCTTGGATGAGCACTGGCATCATAATGAACTTCCGCTTCATGCACAACCAAGGAGGAAGGTTATACATACATAGAGTCACAGGCCATGTGCTATGCTGGCTGCTCTGCTCCCTAAAAGTATTAACGCCATCTGCACTTAAACCAAACCATATGGTTCTCGGGTCACCTGTAAAGTCGATCCACTTTCTCTCGATCTTTCTCCACTACGACTCGTCAGCGGGTGCTCTCAACTTCTCGTCTTTCTTACGGTCTTTTTTGTGCCATTGCATCAACTCGGCATGCTTTTTGTTTCTGAACAGGCGTTTCAACTGTGGTATTATAGGAGCATACCACATCACCTTGGCAGGAACCCTCTTCCCGGTGCGCTGGCCCTCAACATCACCAGGGTCATCTCTTCTGATCTTATACCGCAACGCACCGCATACCGAGCATGCGTTCCATTCCTCGTACTCACCACGGTAGAGGATGCAATCATTAGGGCATGCAAGTATCTTCTGCACCTCCAATCCTAGAGGGCATACAACCTTCTTTGCTGCGTATGTACTGTCGGGCAATTCGTTATCCTTTGGAAGCTTCTTCTTCATTATTTTCAGTAGCGAACTAAATCCGTTGTCAAATATAACATTGTCTGCCTTCCATTGCAGCAATTCCAGTGTGGTACCGAGCGTTTTGTTGTCATCTTTGCAATTTGGGTACAACCCTTTTTTGTGATCCTCTAACATGTGATCGAACTTCAACTTCTCCCTTTCACTTTCGCATTCTCTCTGTGCATCAACAATGACCCGGCGAAGATCATCATCGGGCACATCATCTGGTTCCTCTTGATCTTCAGCTTCCCCCATTCCAGTAGCACCGTATTCAGGGGGAGGGTAGTTGTCATCATCCTCTTCTTCTTCATTGTCTTCCATCATGACCCCTCTTTCTCCGTGCTTGGTCCAAACATTATAGTGTGGCATAAAACCCTTCTGAAGCAGGTGGAACTAAAGGGTTTTATAGTTGGAGAAAGACTTCTTATTCTCACAGACAGTACATGGACAAGGCATACAACCATTCTGCTTGTTTGCCTCAGCCGCTTCGAGAAAATTATGCAGTCCCTTAATATACTCGGAGGTGCGTCGGTCACCGTACATCCATTGCCGGTTCATCTGCGTGCATTATATAATAAAGTGTATTAAAAACCATTACAACATATCATGAATAGAGAAGTGAACAATAATAAAAGAAAGAAAATCATACGAGTAAGTATATTTTCTTTTAGCAAAAAGACAAGATCAAGAGGCTCACAACGCGCGGGCGATCGATAGTGGTTTCAGGACGGGGACGAAACAGGACGGACCGCCAAACCTAGAAAAATCTTGACAAAAATGGAGTTTGGACAAGGAGCTTCGAGAGGAGAAAGCTTAAGTTTGGCTAAGGCATTTCATCAAACACCTCATGTGCATAGGAGGTGAGCTTGAGCACTACAAAGTGTTGGGAGACGTAGTAGTAAATCAAAAAAATTCCTACGATCACCAAGATCTATCCATGGAGAAACCACCAATGAGTGGGGAGAGATTGCATCTTCATACCTTTGAATATCGCTAAGGGGAAGCGTTACAAGAACGCGGTTGATGGAGTCGTACTCGCAGCGATTCAGATCGCGGTAGATCCGATCAAGTGCCGAACAGACGACACCTCCGCGTTCAACACACGTGCAGCCCGGTGACGTCTCCTACGCCTTGATCCAGCAAGGAAGAAGGAGAGGTTGGGGAAGGGCTCCAACAGCAGCACGACGGAGTGGTGGTGGTGGAGTAGCAAGGTATTCCGACAAGGCTTCGCCTAAGCGCTGCAGAGGAGGAAGAAGAGAGGTAGGGCTTCACCGTGAGAGAGAAAGAGAGATCAAATCTTGTCTCAAAACAGACAAAAACTCAAGCATATATAGGAGGAGGGACGTGGAGGGCTGGCTTGGCCTCTACTCCAAAGAGGAGAGGTTCGGCCGATTTAAAGGGAGAGTCTACCTCCCACAAGGGAGGTGGATCTCCTCCTTTTAAATCCTTTTTGGCCCTATCTCTTATCCCTAGCCACATGGGCCTTTAGAAAAAGTCTTTCCCAGCCCAATAAGGGCTGGCACACTTTATCTAACAGCCCATGTGGTCCTTTGGTCGTCACAACCCTCCCGGGGGTCCTCCGGCGCCCTCCCGGCACTCCTGGTACACTACCGATGAGCCCGAAAACCTTCCGGTGACCAAAACTGGACTTCCTATATATCAATATTTACCTCTGGACCATTCCGGAGCTCCTCGTGACGTCCGGGATCTCATCCGGGACTCCTAACAACTTTCGGTAATCATGTATACCATTTCCCTATAACCCTAGCGTCATCGAACCTGAAGTGTGTAGACCCTACGGGTTCGGCAGACACGTAGACATGACCGAGACACCTCTCTGGTCAATAACCAACAGCGGGATCTGGATACCCATGTTGTCTCCCACGTACTCCACGATGATCTCATCGTATGAACCACGATGTCAGGGATTTAATCAATCCCGTATGCAATTCCCTTTGTCTACCGGTATGATACTTGCCCTAGATTCGATCGTCGGTATCCCTATACCTTGTTCAGTCTTGTTACCGGCAAGTCTCTTTACTCATTCCGTAATACATCATCCCGTTACTAACTCCTTAGTCACTTTGAGCTCATTATGATGATGTCTTACCGAGTGGGCCCAGAGATACCTCTCCGTCACACGGAGTGACAAATCCCAGTCTCGATTCGTGCCAACCCAACAGACACTTTCGGAGATACCCGTAGTGCACCTTTATCGACACCCAGTTACGTTGTGACGTTTGGCACACCCAAAGCATTCCTAAGGTATCCGGGAGTTGCACAATCTCATGGTCTAAGGAAACGATACTTGACAGTGAAAAGCTTTAGCAAACGAACTACACGATCTAGTGCTATGCTTAGGATTGGGTCTTGTCCATCACATCATTCTCCTAATGATGTGATCCCGTTATCAACGACATCCAATGTCCATGGTCATGAAACCGTGACCATCTATTGATCAACGAGCTAGTCAACTAGAGGCTCACTAGGGACATGTTGTGGTCTATGTATTCACACATGTATTATGGTTTCCGGTTAACACAATTATAGCATGAACAATAAACAATTATCATGAACAAGGAAATACAATAATAACCATTTTATTATTGACTCTAGGGCATATTTTTGACACAAAGCTCTCCCCTTGCCGGCAAAAAAAACAGAGCAGTGTGGAGTGCTCTGCTTGCTGGCGAGGGGGTATATATCGGCATTTCATTGGTCCCCGTTCGTGGCTGGAACCAGGAATAAATGACCCCCTTTGGTCCGAGATCCAGCCACGAACCGGGACCAATGGTTGTGGGCCAGGAACGAGGCACATTGGTCCCGGTTCGTGTCTGGAACCGGGACCAAAGGTTTCAGACGAACTGTGACCAATGCCCCACGTGGCCCGCCCGGCCCCCTGGCCTCACGAACCGGGACCGTTACCCCCATTGGTCTCAGTTCGTGACTAAACCGGGACTAATGGGATGGCCCGGCCCGAATCAATGCCCTGTTTTCTACTAGTGCACACTGATGCGCACTATTTCCATCTACACTAAACCTCAACGGCGATTCGCCGATGGAAAGAACTGGGCTTGGGCAAGCCAAGCCGAATTTCCGGTCTACAGAGCTCAAATCACGCTATGAAAACTAGCAAGAGGGGGAAAATCAACCTTCTGGTCGCCACCTCCTGTGGCGGTGGCGCGAAACGAAAGCCGCTGGGCTGGATGTCGATGGAGAAGATCTACACGCCGTCATGGCAAAGCTTGTTGGGCTTCTCCATCAGCATCTCTGCACCCCCTGTACCTACCGCCGCCGCACCCCTTCTTCATAAAGCCGAGGCGCCCTTGACCAAGCGGAGGGGAGGGGAGGCTCTGGGGCTCCGGGATGCTCGGCTCAGAGACGACGACGAGGCGGAGGGCGTCGCATCACCGGTGGAGCGAGGAACATGGCGGCGAGGCAGGTGGGGACAAACGAGAGTGAGGAATAGGAGGAGAGGACCTCCGGCCGATATGCCAGCGTCGTCGGCAAGGACGAGGACGAGGCCGACGCGCAGGCTCGGTCTCCTCGCGTCGACAAAGGGGTGGAGTCCAGCCATGGTGCGGGGGAGGCGGTGGCGGCTATGGTTTTGGTGAGCTGGGCGGGTGCGGGAGAGAATGTGGGGGTTGGAACGTGGGGAGTGGGGTGCTGTGTAAGGGTAGGTGGGTGACAGGGTGAGGGGTGAGGGTTGTCGTTGGATCCGGGAGCATCCGACGGTGTTCGATGCATGATCCATGTGATATGCTCATGGACCAATCAGAATGCAGCAAACAATTTGAAGACCTTATGACCATCTAATTTGTCCGTAATTGATTAAATATAAGTTTTTGATGAAAAAATCATTTTCCATTTTTTAGTGTTTAAAATGAGATTTTTAGTAAAAGGTCCTATCAAATATTTGTTTAAATGATATCATATTTTTGCACAAGTTTATATCTCGATTGCCAAACAATATTGATGAAGGGAGTTTTTATTTTCTTTGCACGAAAAATCAATTTCCCATTTACCGAGTACCCAAAATAAGTTTTCTTGTGAAAGACCTACCATATATTTGTTGCAAAATTTGACCAAATCAATTTTCTAAAATATTAGGCCATATTTAATGTACAATTGACCAAATGGTTGGGTATCAAAATCTTTGATCCACCTCTCATGAAAAAGACAAATTACTATCGATTCAGTTGGAAGTGGGTCAAATTTGAACTCCAAATACCTCATAGTTTGCTTTTTATTTTTCCAAAAATTATTTTTAGGTACACAAGTATACATTTCATCATAGAATCACCAAAATTTTCACAAGATTCCACCCCTGGATAGGAACGGTCTGTTGGGGAACGTTGCATGGAAAACAAAAAATTTCCTACACACACGCAAGATCTATCCATGGTGATGAGCATCTACGAGAGGGAGAGTGGATCTACGTACCCTTGTAGATCGCTAAGCGGGAAGCTTTAAGAAACGCGGTTGGTGTAGTCGAACGTCTTCACGATCCAAATCGCCGAGCGTCCTGCGATCTCACCACGATCCGTCCCGTGATCCAATCACGATCCGTATCGCGAACTCATCATGATCCTTCCCACGATCTCATCACAATCCGTCTCACGATCTTGATCACTGTCCTTCCGATCTAGCGCCGAACGGACGACACCTCCGCGTTCCGCACACGTATAGCTTGATGACGATCTCCGCCTTCTTGATCCAACAAGAGGGAGCAGAGAGGTAGAAGAGTTCTCCGGCAGCGTGATGGTACTCCGGCGATGATGGTGGTGCTATTCCGGTAGGGCTTTGCCTAAGCACTGTAGAAATCCGATGTAGAGGAGAAACTATGCACTGGAGGAACAGGTAGCACGTGACTGAAAATCTTGTGCAAAACCCCGAAAACCTCCAGTATATATAAGAGGGAGGGAGGAGAGGCATTGGCGCAAGGGCCAAGCCTCCTTTGGTTCGTCCGAAGTGGGGAGGAGAGGAGGACTCCTCCTCCAATCCTAGTAGGACTAGGATTCCTCCCTTTTTGCCTTTTTTCCACCTTTTCCCTTTAGGCTTTTCTTCCTAGCCGCATGGGCCTTGTGTGGTACTTCCACCAGCCCACAAAGGGCTGGTATTCACCCTCCCACAGCCCATGTAGCCTCTTGGGTCGAAATACCCCTCCCGATGGTCTCCCGGTACACTACCGGCACTCCCGGTACACTACCGATGAGCCCGAAACATTTCCGGCGACCAAAACAGGACTTCCTATATATCAATCTTTACCTACATACCATTCCGGAGCTCCTCGTGATGTCCGGGATCTCATTCGGGACTCCTAACAACCTTCGGTCACCACCATACATAACTCTATACTACCGAAACGTCACCAAACCTTAAGTGTGCAGACCCTGCGGGTTCAAGAACTATGTAGACATGACCGAGACACCTCTATGGTCAATAACATATAGCATGACCTGGATGCCCATATTGGTTCCTACATATTCTATGAAGATCTTTATCGGTCAAACCTCTATGTCAAGGATTCAGTTAATCCCGTATGATGTTCCCTTTATTCTTCGGTATGTTACTTGCCCGAGATTCGATCGTCGGTATCTCCATACCTAGTTCAATCTCGTTACTGGCAAGTCTCTTTACTCATTCCGTAACACAAGATCCCATGAATAACACTTAGTCACATTGCTTGCAAGGCTTGTTGTGATGTTGTATTACCGAGTGGGCCCTGAGATACCTCTCCGTCACACGGAGTAACAAATCCCAGTGTTGATCCATGCCAACTCAACAGACACCCTCGAAGATACCTGCAGAGCACCTTTATAGTCACCTAGTTATGTTGCGACGTTTGATACACACAAGGTACTCCTCCGGTGTCAGTGAGTTGCATGATCTCATGGCCATAGGAATAAATACTTGATATGCAGAAAACAGTAGCAATAAACTGACACGATCATATGCTACGTTTGTAGTTTGGGTCTTGTCCATCACATCATTCTCCTAATGACGTGATCCCGTTATCAAATGACATCTCATGTCCATGACTAGGAAACCATAGCCATCTTTGATCAACGAGCTAGTCTATTAGACGCATACTAGGGACATGGTGTTGTCTATGTATCCACACATGTATCTGAGTTTCCGATCAACACAATTATAGCATGGATAATAAACCATTATCATGAACAAGGAAATATAATAATAACTAATTTATTATTGCCTCTAGGGCATATTTCCAACAGTCTCCCACTTGCACTAGACTCAATTATCTAGTTCATATCACCATGTGGTTCGCATTGTTATGAATCTAACACCCAATGAGTTTTGGTGCTCGATCATGCTTTGCATGTGAGAGAGGTCTTATAGTCAACGGGTCTGCGACATTCAGATCCGTATGTACTGTGCAAATATTTATGTCCTTTTCCTTGATGTAATCGCGGATGGAGTTGAAGCGTCGCTTTATGTGTCTGGTCCTTTTGTGAAACCTTGGTTCCTTGGCTAGAGCAATGGCACCAGTGTTGTCACAGAACAAGTTCATTGGATTCAGTGCACTACGCACTACTCCAAGATCTGTCATGAACTACTTCATCCAGACACCATCCTTCGCTGCCTCCGAGGCTGTCATGTACTCCGCTTCGCACGTAGAATCGGCTACCACGCTTTTCTTGGAACTGCACCAGCTTACCGCTCCCCAGTTGAGAATAAATACGTATCCGGTTTGTGCCTTAGAGTCATCCGGATCAGTGTCAAAGCTTGCACCGACGTAACCCTTTACGACGAGCTCTTCATCACCTCCATAAACGAGAAACATTTCCTTAGTCCTTTTCAGGTACTTAAGGATATTGTTAACCGCTGCCCAGTGATCCATTCCGGGACCACTCTTGTACCCCTTGATAGACTCATGGTAAGGCACACACAGGTGTGGTAGACAGCATGGCATAATATAGAGCCTATGGCTAAGGCATAGGGGACGAGGTTCGTCCTTTCTCTTTCTTCTGCCGTTGTCGAGCTTTGAGTCTCACTCAACTTCACACCTTACAAATTAGGCGAGAACTCTTTCTCTGGCTGATCCATTTTGAACTCTTTCAAAATCTTGTGAAGGTATGTAGTCCTGGAAAGTCTCATCAAGCATCTTGATGTATCTCTATATATCTTTATGCTCAACAATTAGGTAGCTTAATCCATGTCTTCCTTTGAAAAAACTCTTTTCAAACAACCGTTTATGCTTTCCAAAAATTCTATCATTTTTGAGCAACAATATGTCAACCACATATGCTTACCAGAAACTCTATAGTGCTCCCACTCACTTTATTGTAAATACAAGTTTTGTTAAACTTTGTATAGACTCAAAAACTTTGATCACCTCATCAAAGTGTATATTCCAACTCCAAGATGCTTGCTTCAGTTCATAGAAGGATCACTGAAGCATGCACACCTTTTAGCATCCTTAGGACTGGCAAAACCTTCTGGCCGTATCACATACAACCTTTCCTCAAGTAAACCATTAAGGAAACGATGTTTTGACATCCATCTGCCAGATTTCATAATTGAAAAATGCAGCAACTGCTAACATAATTCCAACAGACTTTAGCATCGCTACGAGTGAGAAAGTCTCATCGTAGTCAACTCCTTGAACTTGTCATAAACTTCTTTGCAACAAGTCGAGCTTTATAAATGGTGACATTTACCATCAGCGTTTGTCTTCATCTTAAAGGTCCATTTGTACTCGACGACCTGCCGTCCAAGGAGCAAGTCTACCAAAGTCTATACTTGGTTTTCATACATGGATCCTTTCTCAGATTTCATGGCCACTAACCATTTGTCGGAATCCAAACCCATCATCGCTTCTCCACAGCTCGTAGGTTCATCGTTGTCCAACAATATGACCTCCAATACAGGGTTGTCGTACCGCTCAGGAGCAGTACACATCCTTGTAGACCTACGAGGTTTGATAGTAACTTGATCCGAAGGTTCAGGATCATCATCATTAACTTCGTCTTCAACTAACGTAGGCTTCACACAAACATCTTCCTGTGCTGCGCTACTCTCTGGTTGAACAAAGGTTCAACAACCTCATCAAGTTCTATCTTGCTCCCACTCAATTCTTTCGAGAGAAACTTTTTCTCGGGAAAGGACCCGTTTTACCAACAAACACTTTTGCTTGGATCTGAGATAGAAGGTTCACCCAACTGTTCTTAGGGTAATCTATGAAGATGCATTTGTCCGCTTTGGGTTCGAGCTCATTAGGTGAAAACATTTTTCCACACAAGCATCGCAGCCCCAAACATTAAGAAATGACAGTTTGGGTTTCTATCAAACCCTAATTCACACGGTGTCATCTCAACGGATTTAGATGGTGCCCTATTTAAAGTGAATGTAGTTGTCTCTAATGCATAACCCAAAAATTATAATAGCAAAACGATAGGAGACATCATAGCACGCACCATATCCAATAGAGCACGACTATGATATTCGGACACACCATCACACTATGGTGTTCCAGGTGGCATGAGTTGTGAAACAACTTTCACATTGTCTAAAGTTGTATGCCAAACTCGTAACTCAGATATTCACCTCCACGATCATATCGTAGACATCTTCTTGTCACAATGATCTTTAAGCTTCACTCTGAATTTGCTTGAACCTTTCAAATGATTCAGACTTGTGTTTCACTAAGTAAATATATACTATATCTACTCAAATCATCAGTGAAGGTAAGAAAATAACGATATCCACCGCACGCTACAAGACTCGTTGGATTGCATACATCAAGATTCAACAAACCATTCTCACTGGGTGCATGACCATTGAAGGTATTATTCATGTAAACAGAATAACCATTATTCTTTAACTTAAATGAATAACCGTGTTGCAATAAACACGATCTAATCATGTTCATGCTCAACGCAAAACACCAAATAACATTTATTTAGGTTCGTCACTAATCCCGAAGGTAGAGAGAGCATGCGATGTTGATCACATCAACCTTGGAAACATTTTCAACACACATCGTCACCTCAACCTTAGCTAGTTCTCCGTTTATTCCGTAGCTTTTATTTCGAGTTACTAACATTTAGCAACCGAACCGGTATCCAATACCCAGGTGCTACTAGGAGTACTAGCAAGGTACACATCAATAACAGATATATCAAATATACTTCTGTTGATGTTGCCAGCCTTATTATCTACCAGGTATCTAGGGTTGTTCCGCTTCAGCGATCGCTCTCCTCATAATCGAAGCACTTAGTCTCGGGTTTGGGTTCAACTTTGGGTTGCTTCACTGGAGCAGCAACTGACTTGCTATCCATGAAGTTTCCCTCCTTGCTCTTGCCCTTCTCGAAACTAGTGGTTTGACTAACCATCAACACTTGACGCTCCTTCTTGATTTCTACCTTCATGGTGTCAAAAATCATGAACAGCTCAGGGATCATTATTTCTATCCCTGGCATTTTATAGTTCATCACCAAGTTCTAGTAGCTTAGTGACGGTGACTTGGAGAACTATATCAATCACTATCTTATCTAGAAGATTAACTCCCACTCGATTCAAGCGATTGTAGCACCCAGACAATCTGAGCATATGCTCAATTATTGAGCTATTCTCCTTCATCTTGCAGACAAAGAATCTCGTTGGAGATCTCATATCTCGCAACACGGGCACGAGCTTGAGATCCTAATTTCAGCTCTTAGAACATCTCATATGTTCCGTGACGTTCAAAACGTTTCGGAGCCTCAATTCTAAGCCGTAATGCATGATGCACTAAACTATCAAGTAGTCATCAGAACGTGCCTGTCAGATGTTCACAACATCTATAGACGGCGCTAGAGAGGTTGGCGCACCGAGCGGTGCATTTAAGGACATAAGCCTTCTGTGCAGCAATGAGGACAATCCTCAGATCACGGACCCAGTCCGCAATATTGCTACCATCATCTTTCAACTCTATTTCTCTAGGAACATATAAAAATTCAAGGGAGCTACAGCGCGAGCAAGTAATCTACAACATAATTTTGCAAAGACACTACTGACTATGTTCATGATAATGAGTTCAATTAATCATATTACTTAAGAACTCCCACTCAAATTGACATCCCTCCTATCATTCGAGTGATACATGATCCAAATTCACCAACTCAAGTCCGATCATCACGTGAGTTGAGGTGGTTTCAATGGTGAACATCATCATGTTGATCATATCTACTATATGACTCATGTTACGAGCTTTCGGTCCCTTGTGTTCCGTGGCCATGTCTGTACATGCTAGGCTCGTCAAGTTTAACCCGAGTGTTCTGCATGTGCAATACTGACTTGCACCCGTTGTATGTGAACGTAGAGTCTATCACACCCGATCATCACATGGTGTCTCGACATGACGAACTTTCGCAACGGTGCACACTCGGGGAGAACACAATTTATCTTGAAATTAAGTGAGGGACCACCTTATAATGCTAACGTCGTCCTAAGCAAAACAAGGTGCATAAAAGTATGGCCATGAACTTGGGCTTTTGATCTCCATCTTGAAAGCACCGGCATGATCTCCATCGTCACCGGCATGACATCATGATCTCCATCATCTTGATCTCCATCAACATGTCGCCATCGGGGTTGTCGCGCCCACCATGCTTATACTACTATTGCTACCGTTTAGCGCTAAAGTAAAGCATTACATAGCGCTTAATGATTGACATGTAGGTCACACAATAATTAAAGACAACCCTATGCCTCCTGCCGGTTGTCGTACTCATCGACATGCAAGTCGTGATAATCTATACATCACATGATCATCTCATACATCACATATATCACATCATGTAATTGGCCATATCACATCACAACATACCCTGCAAAAACAAGTTAGACGTCCTCTAATTGTTGTTGCATGTTTTACGTGGCTGCTACGGGTATCTAGCAAGAACAATTCTCATCTACGCAAAAACCACAACGGTGATACACTAGTTGCTTTTCAACCTTCTCAAGGACCGCCTTTGTCGAATCCGATCCAACTAAAGTAGGAGAAACTGGCACCCGCTAGCCATCTTAGCAACAAGTTGCAGTTGAGGGAACTGGTCTCTCATAAGCGTACGAGTAATGTTGGTCCAGGACGCTTCATCCGACAATACCGCTAAATCAAAACACGACCAATGGAGGAAGCAATCTAAGCACCAACGCCCACAAACTCTTTGTGTTCTACTCTCGATCTCATCTACACATAGACCTAGCTCATGATGCCACTTTTGGGGAACGTTGCATGGGAAACAAAAAAATTCCTACGCACACGCAAGATCTATCCATGGTGATGAGCATCTACGAGAGGGAGAGTGGATCTACGTACCCTTGTAGATCGCTAAGCGGGAAGCATTAAGAACGCGGTTGGTGTAGTCGAACGTCTTCGCGATCCAAATCGTCGAGCGTCCCGCGATCTCATCACGATCCGTCCCACGATCCAATCACGATCTATCCCACGAACTCATCACGATCCGTCCCGCGATCTCATCACGATCCATCTCGCTATCTTCATCATGGTCCTCTCGATCTAGCACCAAACGGACGGCACCTCTGTGTTCAGCACACGTATAGCTTGATGACGATCTCTGCCTTCTAAATCCAGCAAGAGGGAGCAGAGAGGTAGAAGAGTTCTTCGGCAGCGTGTCGGCGCTCCGGCGATGGTGGTGGAGCTATTCCGGCAGGGCTTCGCCTAAGCACTGCAGAAATCCGATCTAGAGGAGAAACTATGCACTGGAGGAACGGGTAGCACGTGGCTGAAAATCTTATGCAAAACCCCTAAAACCTCCGGTATATATAAAAGGGAGGGAGGAGAGTCCTTGGCGCAAGGTCCAAGCCTCCTTTGGTTTGGCCGAAGTGGGGAGCAGAGGAGCACTCCTCCTCCAATCCTAGTAGGACTAGGATTCCTCCCTTTTTGCCTTTTTTCCACCTTTTCCCTTTGTGATTTTATTCCCTAGCCGCATGGGCCTTGTGTGGGACTTCCACCAGCCAACAAAGGGCTGGTATTCACTCTCCCACAGCCCATGTAGCCTCTTGGGTCCAAATACCCCTCCCGATGGTCTCCCGGTACACTACCGGCACTCCCGGTACACTACCGATGAGCCAGAAACATTTCCAGCGACCAAAATAGGACTTCCTATATATCAATATTTACCTCCGAACCTTTACGGAGCTCCTCGTGATGTCCTGGATCTCATCCGGGTCTCCGAAAAACCTTCGGTCACCACCATACATAACTCTATACTACCGACGTCACCAAACCTTAAGTGTGCAGACCCTGCTGGTTCGAGAACTATGTAGACATGACCGAGACACCTCTACAGTCAATAACCAATAGAGGGACCTGGATGCCCATATTGGTTCCTACATATTCTACGAAGATCTTTATCGGTCGAACCTCTATGTCAAGGATTCAGTTAATCCCGTATGATGTTCCCTTTGTTCTTCGGTATGTTACTTGCCCGATATTCAATCGTCGGTATCTCCATACCTAGTTCAACCTCGTTACCGGCAAGTCTCTTTACTCGTTCGGTAACACAAGATCCCGTGACTAACACTTAGTCACATTGCATGCAAGGCTTGTTGTGATGTTGTATTACCGAGTGGGCCCTAAGATACCTCTCCGTCACACGGAGTAACAAATCCCAGTCTTGATCCATGCCAACTCAAGAGACACACTCGGAGATACCTGTAGAGCACCTTTATAGTCACCCAGTTACATTGCGAAGTTTGATACACACAAGGTACTCCTCCGGTGTCAGTGAGTTGCATGATCTCATGGTCATAGGAACAAATACTTGACATGCAGAAAACAGTAGCAATAAACTGACATGATCATATGCTATGTTTGTAGTTTAGGTCTTGTCCATCACATCATTCTCCTAATGACGTGATCCCGTTATCAAATGACATCTCATGTCCATGAATAGGAAACCATAGCCATCTTTGATCAACGAGCTAGTCTATTAGATGCATACTAGGGACATGGTGTTGTCTATGTATCCACACATGTATTTGAGTTTCCGATCAACACAATTATAGCATGGATAATAAACGATTATCATGAACAAGGAAATATGATAATAACTAATTTATTATTGCCTCTAGGGCATATTTCCAACACGGTCATACTGGCAAACTTGACCACATTTTGAAACCGTCCTAAGAAATTCAAAAAAATGAAAATATTCACAATGTGTCATTATATGTGACCTAGTATCCATGAAAATAACAAGCTTGGACTATGGCAAAAATTTAAAAAAGTGTTCTGAGAAATGAGCTATCATGTATGAAGATCCATGGCTATCAAGGCAAATGACCACTGTCATAGCAACATTAATGGCATAGTCTCCTCAACTGATCTCATATTGTGCACAAGGGTGCATATTGGAATGGCAAACAACGTTTCCTAAGGAAGTTTTTATTTTCTTTTGATGGAAAATTCATTTTCCATTTTTTGAGTGCCCAAAATGAGTTTTTTATGAAGGAACTACCATATATTTGTTGCAAAATTGGACCTAATCATTTTTCTAAAATATCAGGTCATATTTCATGTATAATTAACTAAATGGTTGGGGTGTCAAAAGCTTTGAGCCACCTCTCGTGAAAAACACAAATTTCCCCCGATTCAGTAGGAAGCGGGTCAAATTTGAACTGCAGCTGCCTCATAGATTTCTTTTTATTTTATTCAAAAATAATTTCTAGGTAAAAAGTATCTATTTAATCATATAAACACCAAAAGGTTTCCAAATTCAACCCCTAGCTAGGAACGGCCATGCCCGCCTCTTTGACCGCATTTTGAAATGGGGATGAAAAATTCAAAAAAAAAGAAAACCTTCACATTGTGTCATTGTATGTGACCAAGTTACAAGTACAAATAATAAACTTCTAATACGGCAATTATTTTAAAAAATGTTCTAAAAAAGAGCTATCATGGGTGAAGATAGATGGCTTTCGAGCCAAATGATCAATCTTATGGCCACATTCATGGCATAGTTTCCTAAAATGATCTCATATTGTGCACAAGGGTGCATATTGGAATGATAGATAATGTTTCCAAAGGAAGTTTTCATTTTCATTGGATGAAAAATTCATTTTCCATTTTTCGATTGCCCAAAATGAATTTTTTTGAAGGACCTCCCACATATTTGTTGCAAAATTGGACCGATCATTTTTCTAAAATATTAGGTCATATTTAATATGCAATTGACTAAATTCTTGAGTGTCAAAAGCTTTGAGCCACCTCTCATGAAAAAGACAAATTTCCCCCGATTCAGCAAGAAGCAGGTCAAATTTGAATTGCAACTATCTTATAGTTTGCTCATGTTTTTTTCAAAAATAATTTCTAAGCATATAAGTATCTATTTAATCAAATATACATGGTTTGGTGGCGAGACATCGAGGTTTGGACGGTGGACAATGGCCCCAACTCCAGAGCACGCAAACTGGCATGCTAGCCGCATGGGCACCGTGTGACCTTAGCGTTGCCACATGTTCTGGGCGGCCTATGTATGTCTTATGGTTTGGGCACTCCCCCGATAGGTGCTAGGAAGAATAATACAACAAAAGAATCTCATGAGGAGACTAACTAAGCTCAAACATGAGTTAGCAGCCAAGTGTTTGATTAGCGATGGGGGAAATGAACATGGCCAATGGGCCTAGGTTTTGGCTGAGGATGATCATCTACTAAGGAGACTATCTTGCAAATTTTCATCTCAAATGGAGGAACTTAAGTGGCACTTGCTTTAGAGAATACCACACCGGATAAAAATATGAATGTTGAAGTTGGGATCAAATGAATAAATGGATTGAGCCGCTATTCTGTGTAGGATAGTAATTTGGGCATAGGAAGGCACTGTAAGTTATTTATACCATTTGTACATGCCAAATTGGCAATTCCTTCACAATTCTCTTCTCTGGATAGAAAATAGAAATTGATTCTAGCCCCACATAGATGATTGGATTGAGCTGCAATTTGGAGGAGGATGGTAATATGGGCATATGAAGGAACTGTACAAATTTATACCATTTGTATAAATATAAACAGTACTTCCTTCACAATGCTCTTCTGTAGACAGAAACTTGGAAAAATTATTTACATAATTTGGCTAAATGAAATGATCTCAAATTTGGTGGAGGCAAGTTATATAGGTAGGAACATGCCCTGGTAAAGTTTCATAAATAATTAAGCAATTTAAAATATAGTTGATTCACAAACTGAAAATATGACCAGAATAAAAGATTGGACGATCAGCTTACATGGATTGCTGGATAAATCTCAAATTTTGTGCAGGGTGATTATTTGAATATCTAAAACATTTAGAAAAATCTCAGATTATTTAGACAATCCTAGATAGTACTTTCTTCACAAAGCTTCTCTCTGGACAAAAACTTTGGAAATTTGCTGATGAAGATTTACTAGGCAAATGGAGCTTAATATTGACATGGGGCAATGATTTGAATATGGAAGAGAGTCCAAAAACTTTTAGGGAAATTGGAGGGGTCTAGATAGCACTTGCTTTGCAATGTGCCAATCTTGACAAAAATAGAAATTGATGCTGGGCTCACATAGATGATTGGATTGAGCCGCAATTTGAAGAAGGATGATATTTGGGGCATATGAAGGCACTCTAAAAATTTCATACCATTTGGATAAATAAAAATGGTACTTCCTTCACAATGCACTCCATTGAACAGAAATTAGGAAAAATATTGAAGGTAATTGGATAAATTGAATGAGGTAAGATTTGGTGGAGGGAGGGTCTATGTGCAGGGTCATGTCCTGGTAAATTTTTAGCCATTATAAAGAAATATAAAATACAATTGCTTCATGGAGTGAAAATATTACCAGAAACAAAGATTGGATTATGAGCTCACATGGATTGTTTATATATGTTTAACATTTTTCAAATACATGATTCATCTTTTCATATATTCCCAACAAAAAACATATTTTCATACATATGTTTTGATGTCTATATTTCGTTTTACACATTGTACATTTTTTGTATACATATAAAAAGGAGGTGGCCTTAAATACCAATGCATCCATGTTCACAACCTCATGACCATTTATATTGGTCAGAATCAGGTAGAAATAAGGTTGTCGACCACTGTTGTTTGCTTTATGACCATTTGGCGTAAGGCAATTTCAGGGTTTGAGCCCTTTCTAGCAAAATGGTCGTGGATTTACGACCAATTCAGCTGGAGTCACTAAGAGAAGGTCACAAGTTGACATATTTCTTGTAGTGTGGGTGATGGACTCCGCGTAGCTCCAGCAACGGCGACGATGTGGAGGTTGCCAGGAGGTGCGGCGTTGTTTCTATCGCGTTGATGACGATGAGTATTGGCGGCATGGTGCAGCTGGATATCGACGACATATGCGGCTGGATGGACGAGCGCAGGGCTGTGGCGCTGTCTGGCGCCATGGTGGTGTCGATAGCTGACCTGGCAAGGTCTTCGTGTCGGTACCTGCTCTGAAGATGGTTAGGTGGATGACGGCAATGGTAGCCTTGGTGAGTGCGTCGGACCGATGTGTGACCCATTCCCGATATGTGGCTAGGATGGGGCATCTGACATTAGATATTAGGTTTTGGTATGATGTCTATTTGCTATTAGGCTCGGACATTCGACACCCTGCATCAAGGGGTTAGGAGTACCGACAGGTGTCGCCAAGATGTTGGCTTTAGGCTTATTGATGTAATGCTTTGTAACATCTCTAAGAATAATTAATAAAATAGTTGTATGCATCGTTTAGATGCAGAGGCCGAAGTAGTCCTCCTTTTCTAAAAAAAAGATGTACGAATAAGATCCACCGGTACGAAAGACTGGCTAATGTCTACATATAAAGAGAAGAAAATGAAACGAAGAACCTCATATCGCCATAATTTAGTATGCTATTCAACGATGCTCTAGCACAGAGGTACAACCTGTCAATCTTCATTTTCAATGAACTTTTGGATAAAATCATTCTGTATCATCTTCTTTGGGGCTCTGCACACTGGAGAGCTTCATGCGTTTGAGAGGCCTTGATCGTCTTGCAATGCGCTGCCTCATCGTCTCGTACATTGATGAACACATCATACAAGTTATCTGCAATGGGAAAAAGGGGGCAGTGAGCAGTTCATAGTGTTGTTAATCTTCATACAGAAAGCATTAAAGAGAAGAGCTCTACTTTTGTTTATAGAGTTATATTATCAGTATAGACAGTTCAAATCCTAGTAGCGGAAGCAAGAGACAGTAGCTCAGGTAACAATCTACTGAAAAGAATCATAACTTTACATCGAGGACAACCGGATTGAGGCGACGGGAGGGGGTGGGGTGGGGGTGGGGGAGGAGGAGGAGACCGGATATTGCCATGTGTACGAAAGACTGGCTAATGTCTGCATATAAAGAGAAGAAAATAAAACTAAGAACCACATATCACCATCATTTAGTATGCTATTCAACTATGCTCTAGCATACGGGTACAACCTGTCAATCTTCATTTGCAATGAACATTTAGTATGCTATTCAACCGTGGGGCTCTGCACGGTGTCGGGAGTATGGAGAGCTCGATGCGTTTGAGAGGCCTTGATCATCTTGCAATGCGCCGCCTCATCGTCTCGTACATTGATGAACACATCGTACAAGTTATCTGCAATGGGAAAAGGGGACAGTGAGCAGTTCATAAGATTGTTAATCTTCATAGAGAAAGCATTAAGGAGAAAATGGTGTATGATCTTTTGAGGGACACGGTTGGATGATTGCCCGCTCGGCCGAATGTCCGTAAAAACGTATGAATGTGTCGGCGAACATTTGGTGGGGTTGGTTTGATGCGTTGCGTTGAAGATGCGCTAAGTAGAAGGGATGACCAACAAATAGACATTCTATAAATTGTCCAAATTCAAATCCCAGCTCAAAAAAACCGAAACTTAATTGCTACAGTACGGTTTATGGGGATATGTTTTTTAATCGTTTTCGTTTCTCAACATTTTTTTGTGATCTTTTGCTTGTGAGTAGTACACGGTAATTGGTTGTCGAGAGCTCAGTAATTTGGCCCCTCAACTTGCAGTTCGGTAACACCACGAAATGCATACACCAACAATATACTGTACCAAATCCGCAAAAAAACACAATATACTGTACCAGGCGGTGTTCAGGAAAAAAAGAAATACCAGGCGTGGCGGGCCATTCTTGTTTCATACGGTGGTGGGGCCGGGTCAGATGTGGGACCTTCCACCAGGAATTTTGAAGGTCGAATCTTCGGTGTTTCCGTACCATTCCAAGATCATGCCGGTACACACACGGTATATCAATGTATATATCAAAGTGAAATCACACAACTTTATTAATCGAAAATCTCATATCGAGTTCTTTATTACAATAAAGTGGCTGAAGGCCAACTCATGAGATAAACTAAACCAAAGTCTTGCGGAAGCTTCAAAGGTAGTTGAGTCCATCTGACTCCAAGGGCATCTCACCGAGTGTAGGGCGTATCCTCATTCCTGGTCGGAAAAATACTCTGCGACATGATACGTTGTGTTGAGAGTTCCAGATAGTTTCAGTTCCTTTGGCTCAAGCCGTTCATGACCGTGGACACGGCTAATCGATTAGGTTTAGGTACTCTGCAGAGTTTTACACACGTTCCCTATAGAGGATCCGGCTACTCCAATGCTTCGACTCCTTACCTATCCAACAACTCCGGCTGCTCCTCCGGTTTGGCGTCCGCCGCTGGACGGCTGATGTACTGCAGCGGCCAGCAGGAGCTCAAGAGGATTGCTCGTGGAATGGTCAGCGATGGGTACACTCAGCGCATGGTCCAAGCATTCCAGGATGCTTCATCCGCACAGCATTCAAACATGGTGTCCATGCACTGGAGAATTGGTTCTTGGAGCTTGATGTCTGCTGGGTTCTCCAAATCCATGACAAGCATTGCTTACGGCGACTGCTCCAAGACAAGCCGGGGTGAGCACCACAAGACTTGGTCGACAGGTGGATCCGAGCTCTTACGGTAATTGTCGCCAGTATCAGTGAATTGGTAATCGCCTTCCACTTTCACGGGACGACGGCGGTCACCCGGTTTGGCGAAGCAAGCATCACTGAGATGTTGGCTTTCCTGGACAACATCATCCCTGCTCTCGAAGCAGACAAGCTGCAGGTCGTGCTTGACATGTTTATCTGTGTCGCTGGTGCGTCGCACATGTTTATGCCGGTCATCGTCTCTCCAGAAGCCCAAACCATTTTCAAATAGATAGGTGTCTCGTTAGAGAGAGAAGAAAACAGGCTAAGCGAGGTCATAGCAAGCACGATGGAGCAGGTGAGGACACTCGTGGAGGAAGATGACTCATGGGCTATCGAGATCTCGCGAGGAGGAGGCAAGGTTCACAACAACACTCGGTTCATCATGGATTGCATGGCATCCATGATGAATGCACGGACATCAATGCAAAACTCTGCACCGAGCCACAAGACTGAAAACCTTGGTGCCCTGATCGATGGCACAATCGACTATTTGAAAGTTCCGCTTCTGAGAAAATCAGGGTTGTTCTCAGATCCAAGCCTCAGGTACTTGTTCCTGCTCAACAATTCCTATTGCATAGCTCATGTGGTGTCTGATTCATCAGAATCGTTCATTCCTGATTATCGGTGGGACTTCACACTTAATCTTATGCCTGAATGTAAGAAGTACATGGATAGTTATCTCGATGTTTCTTGGGGACCTGTGCTCTCCTGCATACCAAAATCAAAATTTATTGGACGGATCCATCGTTGGATCAACACCTCTTCACTGGCCAAATTCGAGTCGGCATTTCACAGAACGTACCAGGATCAGCAGTTCTGGAAGGTTCCGGACCCTAACCTCAGAGATGCGCTGCGGAGGGCTATCACCCAAAGAGTCATTTCAGGTTACCGACACTACCTAGAGGAGCATCCGAAGCTAGAGAAACATATTGGCTGCGAAAGCAGCTGTCCGAAAGTTTTGGAGGAGATGCTGGGAGAGCTATTTGAAGGATGAAAGCTTTTCCATCAAGAAAAGAAAGGATGAAAGCTACTTGAGGCATCAAACAGATTGACCTAAAAAATCAGAGGCTGGAGTGATATTTCATCGTTGTATTTGGATTCTTTTTTTCCTTCTTCCTTTTGAGGTGAAGTTGTATTCTGAATCCCGTTGGCAGCTTAATAAGCGCCAAATACTGTATCAACTGGCCACAAGCTGCGTCTGTTTTAAATTTGATTTCCTGATTCCATGTAAAATACTTCCACATCTGCTTCCGTGTCAGTTCCATACTACTTCCTCTGACTAGTTCTCCCTAACTACAAGTATTTAGGTACAGAGGGTGTACATAGATAACTATCAAGTTTAGTTCTGATTATGCAACATTATATGCACAATTAAGTTCAGCTTGCATATGCCAAGATCACTGAAACGAAAACGTAGCCACTTGTGAACAACGGCATGAGGAAATTTCGTCACAGAAGTAGTTATATGTGATATGTATATGTACTACTTATATGTGAAAATGCATTTGCATTTCCTTTTTTAAAAACTCGCAGTTCTCCTGCATTCATTGAAAAAAAAAACTTCCTCGGTTAATTAGGGAAAACCGAGCAAAAATCAGTGCATTCGCATTTCTCTTCATTTGTGAGAGCAACACTACCGGTGATCTTTTTACCTCCCATGGCAACTGTTCAAGCCTTTTTAACCTTTAAAAGCAATATAATGCGTTAGCTGGATACGTGCAGGTATGATTGTCTTTCTTGACCTAAACTGACAATGTGCACAATATGTATCCTCATCACAGATTTGCCAACACCTTATCTACAGCAAAAATGGAATCAGCAAAGCATCAAGACTTCTCCTTAGAAAGGCACCAAAATCCTTCATGTTAGACAAATCAAAACGATCATGGCCCGCATCAATGCCTGGTCCACGGTGTACATTTCCCATTGTGAATTTTCAATGCGTTTATATAAATATTTCTACTAGGTAAGATTCACAAGTACGAAATTCTAGGCTAATTAAGGTCTATATACAAGGGGAAGAAGAAAATGAAACAAAGATGGGATACAATATATCACCAAAATTTAGTATGCTATTCTACATTGTTCTAGCATGGAGGTACAGCCAGTCAATCTTCATTTGTGAGGGACTTCTCGACACAATCATTCTGTATCAGCTTCTACGGAGCTCTGTACGTAGTGAGGAGAATGGAGAGTTTCGCGCGTTTGACAGGCCTTCATCTTCTTGCAATGTTCTGCCTCATCGTCTCGTACATTAACGAATACATCATACAAGTTATCTGAAATGGGATAAGGGAAGCAGTGAGAGCAGTTCATACTCACAATGTTTATGGAAAAAGCATTGAAGGGGGGAGTTCAACTTATGTCTATAAGCGCTATATTATGAGTACAGACAGTTAAAATCTGAATGGCAGGAGCAGGAATCAGTAGCTCGGTTAACAATCTGCTGAAATGAATCATAACTGTGATCTTATGGCTTTTACATTATACGTGTTCCAGCAAATGGTGGTACCACTTTTCCAACGAACTCATGACTTGACCAGATGAATCAGTGAAATTAATTTTCCAAGTTACAGGCTTGTTAAGCCCTGACATTCAGAAAAAATTAACTCAGTAAAGCTGCCAGGGGGGAGAAAGAACTATACCAACTTTAGGCCTCCTAGAATTTGGAGCTCTTCATGTTTGAAACTCATCTGGGAAACAAGCCATGCAAGCAATAAGCATAGATATTAATGTTTAATATAAAGCATATAATAAATACAGGTTAATGTCCATTTAGAAAAGAACAAAAGTGAAGTAAGGGTCTACCAAACATGTAGAGATCCTCATTCATGTAATAGTTGACAACCACCTCTGGAGCTGGTAGTTTGTACGATTTGAGCTTTCCAATTTTTGTTAGGATTAGGAATGACTGATTTAAAATAAGGTTAAAGGGTAATGGCATATAAATTGCAAAAGGATGATGCCCTCAACCCCTCAGCTTAATAAATTCTGAACAGAAGGTAGTTCAAACACTAGAAACAAGAGGTAACCAACTTGACTATGCAAACTAATATCCAATAGGGAGGGTGTTGTTATTCCATAAAATCCTAGATACAAAACTTGCACAACAGGAAGAACAACTAGCCCATTAAGCTTGTCTTACCTCCATTGAGCTTAAGGAACTTGTCATAAGTTGACTATGCATGCCTCTCAACACATTCAGAGAAGTGGTCTGAGCAAAGATAACCGAGTGCAAAGGAGTTTATCTGCGCAAAAACACCGTGATAAAAAAGAAACATGTAATTCATGAGTAGAAGCAATGTGTGCACTCACATGCCATTCTTGGGCTCAACATGTACATGCCAACAGTGACGAAGTAATAAAAGAAGGCACTAAACCGCACAAGAAAGCGGTCAATCCATACGTAGTTGCTACCCAATGCCTGATATGAACCGGCAGAAAGAAGAAAGTAAGAAATATGCGATAACATAATCCAGCAGAAAACTACGTATATATCTCGAGCTAAGGTTAAGGGCGCGGAAGAAAATAGGATATTGTAGAAATTGTGCTATGGCTGAATATTTGTGTTGTTGTATGTTCTATTGATCTAACCATTGTAGGGGTATATATAGGAGTAAATGTGGGGGGAGAAAGACTTGGAGTACAAGACAAGTAATAGTAGGTTTAACATATTCTATCTCTATCTCTTTATCTCTATCTTAAACACAATATAGTTCTAACATTCCCCCTCAGTCGTAGCGGGAGTGAAGCGGACGATTGCGACTGAATTTGAAGTCTTGCTCTGTTGTGTCGTCATCAACTGCGTCTCTAATGGGTAATGGGTCGGCACCTAGGGCGGTTACTGCGTACCCTTATGGTGTCTTCCCTATCTTCTCGTCTATTCCCTCCCGCAGTCACAGCGGGAGTGTCGTGGACGCAAGTGACGAGGCGGACACTGTTGACTGGAGTTGTTGCCGATGATTGCTGTAGACGTAGCCATTAATGTCGATGTTGAGGTAGCCGATCATGGTGATGTAGTCGTGGCCGAGGTATTCGTGGTCGATGTGTGATCGTCGTGGATTATGAAGCCGCATAAAGCCCAAGGCGCAAAAAATGCGTTATGATGGAGTTGCAGACATGGACGATATACACCTTGCGGATGTTAGAGGGTGTCATCGATGATGAATCCACCAGTTTTGCCAAGATGGAGGAAGCCCATCACGCACACATCGGTTTTGCCAGAACCGTGTTGCTGTATAGGGGGTGTCACTATACTGACATCATGTCGATGCAGTCATTTTGTCGTGGATGACACGGTCAATGTCGTCGTCATGACATGGTCATTGCCGTTGTCATGGTCGCGCCTTGCAGAAAAATCTGTCAAAGGACGCTAGTTGTCCATCTTGTGGTATGGCTGAATATTTGTGTTGTTGTATGTTGTATTGATCTAACCCTTGTAGGGGTATATATAGGAGTACATGTGAGGAAAGTGTGACTTGGAGTACATGAAAAGTCGTAGTATGTTTAACATATTCTATCTCTATCTCTTTATCTCTATCTTAAACACAATATACTTCTAACAGATATGACCAGAATTCATTGTGACATAACATTGAAGGAACAGACATATTAAAAGGTTTTGAACATAATTCCATGATTAAGAGGTGATGGAACTCATTCATGCTTTCAGCAAAGTGCACTTTGATGTTATCAGTTGTTCTCGACCAAAGGTCTCATCACTAGTAGAAAACGGTCTATTTGTCCCGGTTCCAGAGGCCCATTAGCCCCGGTTCTGGAACCGGGACTAAAAGGTCGGCACTAAAGCCCCAAACCTTTAGTCCCGGTTCGCTTACGAACCGGGACAGAAGGGGATCCACGTGGCATCTGCGGGGAGCCCAGGCAGGAGGACCTTTAGTCCTGGTTGGTAACAACAACCGAGACCAAAAGGATTCCACGCGTCAGCATCTGGCGGGAGTTGTGGTTTTTTTTAAAGGGGGGTTAGGGGGGTTTTGGATGGTTAATTTAGGGGTTTCACATTGTGTTAGGTAGCTAATAGAGAGAAGTGACCTCTCTTTCTTCGTGCTTGATCGACGCTGCTAGCTACTATACATATAGAGAGAACTCGATGCTAGCTAATAAGCAAATGAAGGAAACCATTAATTAAACAAGATCTAACAACTCATCATCATCTTCTTCATCGTACAAAGTTAAAGTCTCGTAAAACAAGAAAATATAAAATGACATAGTCCTCCCTCCTAGGACCTACTCCTCCCTCCTAGGTAAAATGACATAAAAAGAATAACACCTATGTCTCCATGATGAATCAAAGAGATCCAACGGTCTTCAACTTGTGGCTTACGATCCTTCTTTAATTGCCCCATGCTTCAATTTGGAGCCTTCTTGGTGGTTTGCGCTCAGTCGAGTATGCAAAAGATAACTCGGGATGGAGGGGCAATTTATTGTCATATTAACTTCGGGTTGCATCAACGGTGGCACAACTTCATATGGCAATTTCCGTTTAAGAACATAATAGTAGCCTAGTTAGCAATGTTATCAATACCATTTACGCAATAGTACTAGTGTACTTAATTAGCAACTCTTAACAAGATATTTCGGCGAATGTCATCCGCCCTGAACGTATGCACTAGTGTCATGTACAATGTATAATTTGGGTCAGTTCCCAAATTATACGAGAAGATGTCCCTACCAGCTATGACACCAATAACAAAGTAGATAAGATCATCCTTCTCCTCCCAAGTTAGATGTGATCCATAAGTGTAGTGTGTCGTGTCGATTATGTTCTGTATTTCACTCGAAGAAAAAAAATTAGTACGGATGAACACCAATATATTTATATATAGAATGCAAATTACTTGACAAATATGCATGGTTAACAAACTCACATGGAGGTAAAACAGGAAGCATATCGACATCCACCCAAATGTCGATGTTTCCTTCAATATGATCTTTAGGACGAAAATCGAAGGTTATTTCCATATCCTCCTGAAATCCATATGCCTTGCAAAGAGCTTCCCAATTTGAGCACCCTAATTTTGTGTTATTAGGTGCATTCATTACTTTCACAAGAAATGTGTGACCATGTTTAGTCCTCAGGTTGGTTGTCCTCGTCTCGAAACTCTCATGCTCTTAGAAACCATGCCTCTCCAAGAAATACCATCTTGCATGACAGGGGACGAACTAGTCGAATTGTATAAAACAGAAATTACGCGTTGAAGGGAAGAAACAGAAGTCATGCTTAATTACGAAAAACAGTTGTCATCGTTGCGTACTGTAGAAATATCAAAGTCCTCGTAAAGCTTCATGGTGAAGAACCTGCTGTCTCGAAGCCCAGGCTGATCACAAAGACCCATATCTTTACCGCAAAGTTCAAATGCTTGTATCCTATCGTCGTCTGATGAGGACGACATTTCCTGTGTTCATAATTCAAGAATTACGGCACACTTTGAATCCTAATGCGTGTGTGACTTTCGGTCCGTCAAGGCTTTCCTTAAATAACTATCATATCTCATGGTGTGTTGGTGCACACTCTCTCACACTAATACGATGGTGTATATATGTTGATGGGCACTCCCTCACAGTAATAGTTCGACCGCCGGTGATGGACGTCTCTCCTCTTCTCTTCTTGCACATTATACCGACGAGTATATCACAAAGAAAACAAGAAAGAAAAGGCGCCCCCACAACAACAGTCGGGATTTCTCCATCAAGAACACACACGAAAGTCACACAAGGAGCAACGACAGATCAAAAGTCACACACGCATTATACCGATAAAATATCACTAATACATTTATAATGAACTCGAATATAATATCACTAATACATCATCTCGAATAATCCAGTTATTAATGCATCATCACATATTAACTAATACATCTCGAATATTATCATATAAGATCACTAATACAGATCTAATACTATCGAGTAATCTAAGTCACTAGCGGTTCCTGATTCGCGGGTGGTGGACACCCAAAGATAAGGAACCATCATGGGAACATAACTCGGTTGAGATCCCTAAAGAATATGCCAGGTATTGTTAAACCTGGCATCCATCGCTGCCATGTAGCAACGGACGTGCTCGTCCTCCTCCCTGACACGGCGACGTACCACCTTCACGGGGGCCCGCTCCCTCTGCACCGAAAGTGGCCCATGTGACCGCCACCAAAGAAGCTCCAGGTCGACGACGAGACCCAGATTCCTCACCAAGCTTCGAGCCCCAGAAGGTAGCACCTCCCAGTGCCAGCCCGGCAGAGCCTAGTCCCGGACATGGCGCCTATCAAGCAGGCTCTCGCGGACCACTCAACGACGATGATGCGGGCTGGGCATCGTCGATGTCGAGACAAATTCCTATGAGAATGTTTTCTTATCGTTTAATCACTAATTTTTCCAAAACCCAAGAATTTTTCTACAATCTAACATACACATACTAATTTTTCCTAGGACTCCTAATAATTAAATAAAACATAAAACAACTAAAACATAAAAAGCATCATAAACAAAATCAACTAATCTATAGGACTCCTAATTAACTATTTTTTCCTAGGACTCCTAATTTTCGTAGGACAACTAATTACGATACATAAATCTACATATACATATATATAGCCGCATACATATAGCCACATATGTATATACATTATAGCCACATACATATATACATCCATCCATACACACATATAGCCACATACATATATACATTATATATGAACAAAAACATTCATCATATAAAAAATCAACATATATATATATATATAAATGCACAGAGCCGGGGCGGTGGCGGGTCACAGTGTTGGCGGTCGGCGAAGGTGACGGCGACGGCCGAGGCGGCGAGGGCGTGGCAACGGCGATGGCAGGGGCAGCAAGGGCGACGGCGATGGCGGGGGTGGCGAGGGCGACGGCGACGGCAGGGGCAGCGAGGGCGTCGGCGACGGCGGGGCGGCGAGGGCGCCGGCGACGGCGGGGGCGGGGCGGGGCAGGGGCGCGGTCTGGCGCACTCAGGGGCAGGGCAGGGGCGCGGGCTTGGGGGCGGGGCAGGGCTGTGGGATCGAGGGCGGCAAGGGCGCCGGCAATGGCGATGACGGGTCAGGGGCATGGCGACGGCGATGGGGAGCGTCGGGGGGAGACAGGGAGCTCGGGCAGCCTAGCGGCGACGATGTGCTCGGCGTCGTCGGGGGCAACTGGTGGATGAAACTGAAAAATTTATAAGTGTTTGCTTATATACACAGAGCATTGGTCCCGGTTCGTGGCACCAACCGGGACCAATGCCCACCTTTCGTCCAGGTTGATGCCACCAATCGGGACTAAAGGTCTATTTTCAACAGCCCAAAGGGCGGGAATCCCAGACCTTTGGTCTCGGTTGGTGCCGCCAACCGGGACCAATGCCCACCTTTGGTCCTGGTTGGTGCCACCAATCGGGACCAAAGGTCTCTTTTCGTCAGCCCAAAGGACGGGAAGCAGAGACCTTTGGTCCTGGTTGGTTGCATGAACTGGGACCAAGGCCACCTTTGGTCTCGGTTGGTGGCACAAACCGCGACCAAAGGCATGCGCCTGGCACAGCCACAGTGCGATGGATGTTTAGTCTCGCCTCGCTAGCTGAGAGGCTTCGACACTGGTTTATAAGCGCGGATGCGCCTCCCACTTCGAGCTCCTCTCTAATGCAGGCCTACGGGCCTACACACACTGAATCTGCCTGTGGGCCTACATGGCCTTCTGCGGGCCTACATCCTGGCCCAACTAGTTGGTTAGGTTTCTAGTCGTATGCACGTGCGTGGTGGCCCAGTAGGTGACATGTTTTCCATTTTTTTGCTTTATTTATTATTGTTATGTTTTTTTGCTTTATTTATTATTATTTTGTTTTTTTGCTTTATTTATGTCCACCGTGTTTTATCATTATATTCTTTTTGCTATTAAAGTTTTGAACAAAAAATACTTTGATAATTTTAGTTGCATAATTTCCATTATTTTTGTTTTGTTTTTTGCTTTATTTATTATTGTTTTGTTTTTTTCTTTCTTTATTGCCAGTGTGTTTTATCATTATATTCTTTTTGCTATTAATGTTTTGGACAAAAAATACTTTGATAATTTAGTAGCATAATTTCCATTTTTTTGTTTTGTTTTTTGCTTTATTTATTTTTGTTTTATTTTTCGCTTTATTTATTTCCAGTGTGTTTTATCATTATATTCTTTTTTCTATTAATGTTTTGAACAAAAAATACTTTGGTAATTTTAGTTGCATAGTTTTGTAAAAGCTTCTCAGTTCATTCTTTTTGCTATTAGTTCATTCTTTGAGCTAAATGACCCTGAAATTGGAAAGCATTTCAAATGAACTCTGAAAAGGTTGAAAGTTGTCATGGTATCATCATTTCACCCACATAGCATGTGTTAAAAAGTTGAGAGGGATACGGCAAAAACAGGATGTACTTCATGTACAAAATGGACAATCTCTTTCGAAGTATCACGGTTTCGGACGAAAACTCATCTGTTACAAAGGATTTTATTTTGTTGAACTTATTTGAACTCCAGAATTTTTGTGTGTTCAAATGAACGATTTAAAGCCACATCATCAATTTTCAACCCTTTGTGACTTCATTTGGTCTTTTTTCATGCATTTACTAATTTTTTTGAGCTAAATGACTCGGAAATTGAAAAGCACTACAAATGACCTCTGAAAAGGTTGAAAGTTGGCACAGTATCATCATTTCACCCATGTAGCACGTTATAAGAAGTTGAGAGGGTTATGGCAAAAATTGAATGCACTTCGTGTACAAAATGGACAATCTCTTTCGAAGTATCACAGTTTCGGACGAAAACTCATTTGTTACAAAGGGATTTCATTTTTTTGAAAATATTTGCACTCAAAACTTTTTGTCTCTCAAAATGAACCATTCAAAGCCACATCATCAATTTTCAACCCTTTGTGACTTCATCTGGTATTTTTCATGCATTTATTGATTTTTTTAGCAAAATGACCCGGAAATTGAAAAGCACTACAAATGAACTATGAAAAGGTTAAAAGTTGGCATGGTATCATCATTTCACCCACATAGCATGTTATAAAAAGTTGAGAGCTTACGACAAAAACTGGATGCACTTCGTGTGCAAAACGGACAATCTCTTTCGAAGTATCGGGGTTCTGGACGAAAACTCATGTGTTACAAAAGGCATTTCATTTCTTCACATGTAACTACAATGATATAGTTGTGGAGAGAAAGTCTTCACTTCTTCTTCGCTTGTATACTTTGCTTATTGCGCCGTAACCATGGATAATCTTCATATTTTAACAGGGTGCTTGGGTCAATCTTGACTTTGAAGGGAGGAATTTCATGAAACTTTTCATAATCTTCAGACATGTCTGTCTTGCACTCCAATCCCACGATGTCTCTTGTTCCTGAAAGAACTATATGGCGCTTTGGCTCACTGTATGATGTATTCGCTTACTTATCTTTTCTTTTTCTCGGTTTGGTGGACATGTCCTTGACATAGAAAACCTGCGCCACATCATTGGCTACGACAAATGGTTCGTCTGTGTACCCAAGATTGTTCAGATCCACTGTTGTCATTCCGTACTGTGGATCTTCCTGTACCCCACCTCCTGACAGATTGACCCATTTGCACTGAAACAAAGGGACCTTCAAATCATGTCCGAAGTCAAGTTCCCATATGTCCACTGTGTAACCATAATATGTGTCATTTCCCCTCTTGGTTGCTGCATCAAAGCGGACATCGCTGTTTTGGTTGGTGCTCTTTTGATCCTGGGCGATCGTGTAAAATGTATTCCCATTTATCTCGTACCCTTTGTAAGTCAATACAGTCAAAGATAGTCCCCTGGCCAACAAGTACAACTCACCAGAAACAGTGTTGTCACCCATGAGACGTGTTTGCAACCAACTGCCGAAAGTCCTGATGTGTTCAGATGTAATCCAGTCGTCACACTACTTCGGGTGTTTGAAGTGCAGAATATTCTTGTGTTCATCGACATACGGGGTCACCAAGGTAGAATTCTGTATAACTGTCTAGTGTGCTTGAGCCCAAGAACGCCCGTCCCTACATATTATTGAGTCCGCTCCTAGCATGCCTTTTCCAGTTAGTCTCCCCTCATACCGCGATTGAGGGAGACCTTCTTAAGCTCAGGAATGAAGTCAACACAAACCCAATGGCATCCTCTGTTTGATGGCCCATGGAGATGCTTCCTTATGGCCTAGCGTGGTTATGAACATATTTCTTTAAGACACCCATGAACCTCTCAAAAGGGAACATATTGTGTAGAAATACAGGGCCCAGAACGACAATCTTGTCGACTATATGAACTAGGACGTGCGTCATGATATTGAAGAAGGACGGTGGGAACACCAGCTCGAAACTAACAAGACATTGCACCAAATCACTCCTTAACCTTGGCAGGATTTCTAGATCGATCACCTTCACAATGGCTAATCGAAAGTTTTCCGGTAGAAGCCCCCTCAATGCAACCGGAAGCAGTTGCGTCATAATCACGTGGCAGTCATGAGACTTTAGGTTCTGGAACTTTTTATCTGCCATATTTATTATTCCCTTTATATTCGACGAGAGCCGGATGGGACCTTCATACTGAGCAGGCATTCAAACAAGATTTCTTTCTCTTCTTTGGTAAGAGCGTAAGTGGCAGGACCTTCATACAGCTTTGGATTCATGCCGTCTTTTTCATGCACACATTGCTGTTCCTCGCGTGCGTCCGGTGTATCTTTTGTCTTCCCATACACTCCCAAGAAGCCTAGCAGGTTCACGCAAAGATTCTTCGTCACGTGCATCACGTCGATTGCAGAGCGGACATCTAGGTCTTTCCAATAGGGTAGGTCCCAAAATATAGATTTCTTGTTCCACATGGGTGCGCGTCCCGTATCGTCAGTCGGAACAGATAGTCCGCTAGGACCCTTTCCAAGGATTACTTGTAAATCATTAACCATATCAAGTATGTGATCACCAGTACGGAAGGCGGGCTTCTTCCGGTGATCTGCCTCACCTTTGAAATGCTTTCCTTTCTTTCGACATTGATGATTGGTCAGAAGAAATCGAGGATGCCCCAGGTATACATTCTTCCTGCATTTGTCCAAGTATATATTGTCGGTGTCATCTAAACAGTGTGTGCATGTGTGGTATCCCTTGTTTGTCTGTCCTGCAAGGTTACTGAGAGCAGGCCAATCGTTGATGGTTACAAACAGCAACGTATGTAGGTCAAATTCCTCTTGTCTGTTCTCATCCCACACATGTACACCTCTTCCATTCCATAGCTATAAAAGCTCATCAACTAATGGCCTTAGGTACACATCAATGTCATTGACGGGTTGTCTAGGGCCTTGGATGAGCATTGGCATCATAATGAACTTCCACTTCATGCACAACCAAGGAGGAAGGTTATACATACATAGAGTCACAGGCCATGTGCTATGCTTGCTGCTCTGATCCCCAAAAGGATTAACGCCATTGGCACTTAAACCAAACCTTACGTTCCTTGGGTCAACTGTAAAGTCGCTCCAGTTTCTCTCGATCTTTCTCCACTACGACCCGTCAGCGGGTGCTCTCAACTTCCCGTCTTTCTTATGGTCCTCTTTGTGCCATCGCATCGCCTTGGCATGCTTTTTGTTTCTGAACAGACGTTTCAACCATGGTATTATAGGAGCATACCACATCACCTTGGGAAGAACCCTCTTCCTAGGGCGCTCGCCGTCAACATCACCAGGGTCATCTCGTCTGATCTTATACAGCAATGCACCGCATACGGGGCATGCATTCAAATCCTCGTGCACACCGCAGTAGAGGATGCAGTCATTAGGGCATGCATGTATCTTATGCACCTCCTATCCTAGAGGTCATACAACCTTCTTTGTTGCGTACGTACTATCGGCCAATTCGTTATACTTTGGAAGGTTCTTCTTCAATATTTTCAGTAGCTTCTCAAATCCTTTGCCAGGTATACCATTCTCTGCCTTCCACTGCATCAATTCCAGTGTGGTACCGAGCTTTGTGTTGCCATCTTTGCAATTAGGGTACAACCCTTTTTTGTGATCCTCTAACATGCGATCGAACTTCAACTTCTCCTTTTCAATTTCACATTGTCTCTTTGCATCAACAATGACCCGGCAAAGATCATCATCGGGCACATCGTCTGGTTCCTCTTGATCTTCATCTTCCCCCGTTGTAGCATCACCATATTCAGGAGGTACATAGTTGTCGTCATCCTCTTCTTCTTCATTGTCTTCCATCATAACCCCTCTTTCTCCGTGCTTGGTCCAAACATTATAGTGTGGCATAAAACCCTTCTCAAGTAGGTGGAAGTGTAGGGTTTTAGAGTTGGAGAAAGCCTTCGTATTCTCATAGGCATTTCATGGACAATGCATAAAACCATTCTGCTTGTTTGCCTCAGCCGCTTTGAGAAAATTATGCAGACCCTTAATATACTCGGAGGTGCGTCATTCACCGTACATCCATTGTCGGTTCATCTACGTGCGTTATATAATAAAGTGTATTAATAGACAGGAAGAGGGCCGACGAAGGCGGATACCAAAACCATCGCACTAGATAATAACAAACAATAATAAAAATAAGAAAATTACACAAGTATCTATCTAAATAATACAAGTAAGAACTTTTTTCTTGTAGAAAGAACATAAGAAGAAGAGGCTAACCATGGTGCTGTCGGTGCCGAGATGGGCGCGAGCGATCGACGGCGGTGAGGACGGGGATGGGACAAGACGGACCGCCAAACCTAGACAAATCTTGAGAAAAATGGAGCTTGGACAAGGAGCTTCGGGAGGAGAAAGCTTAAGTGTGGCTTGGGCATTTCATCAAACACCTCATGTGCATAGGAGGTGAGCTAAAGCATCACAAAGCTCTCACACGGCCGGCCAAAAAAACATAGCAGTGCATTTGTCTGGTCGCGGGGGGGGGGTATATATAGGCCAACCTTTGGTCCCGGTTTGTGGCTTGAACCAGGACTAAAGGACCACATTTTGTCCCGGTTCTAGCCACAAACCGGGAACAATGGTTGTGGGCTAGGAGCGAGGCCCATTGGTCCGGGTTCGTGGCTGATACCGGGACCACAGGGTTAGACAAACCGGGACCAATGGCTCACGAGGCCCCGTTGATACCCTGGCCTCACGAACAGGGACCGATGCTGCCATGGGTCCTGATTCGTGAGTAAACCGGGATTAATGGCTTTTCAGGCCTGGACCAAAGCCATGTTTTCTACTAGTGCATACAAATGAAGCACAGATATAAACTTTGTTCAAAAGCCGACCAGTCAACAAGACAATAACTGGACTATTCAACAATCCAAAGGTCTCATACGAGAGAACCATACCAAAACCAAATGTATAGGAAAATCGAGAGCCATGTGAGATGAGATCCTCAATGAAATAGGGCACCCTGGCAATGGTCTCGAGCACGAAGAACCTGGCGTAGTCGCGGTGGCGGTACAAAATGTCAAGTATGAAGATAATAGTATCCTGCAGACGCACCTGGTTGTAATCATGCAGCTCATGAGGGGTGCTTTTTTTAGGAAAAAGGGAGATAAATGCAGTGTTAATTCCTTTCAAGTCCACCTGGTTGTGAAAGCATATTGAAAAAGAGAGCATCAAGTCATCCTTAAGAGCAGCTTGAAAGGCCTTAAAGAATTCATTGTAAAGTCGTCTGGTCCGGGACTCTTGTTATTCGTGTTAGGAATTGTGGAAGCGTCTCCACCCTTTACAGAGGGCCGCGTGTGTATATATTGAACGAGGGAGACCCATCTCCCGATAGGTTACATGGATCGGTAGCATGGGCTGACCGAGGAGATATTACAGGGAGGTTTAAGAGATAGAGATGACAAGATAACTCTTTAAACTAAATAGGAATATCTCCCTATAACAACCGGCCAGGACTTGGCATACAAGTACAGATATTTTACGTGTTTAACACCTTCCCTTAATCAAAACTTAACCAAGTTGAGATTACGCTTAAATTCCTCAAAGGGTCTTATAGGCAAGGCTTTTGTAAACCCATCAGCAACTTGAACTTTGGAATGAACAAAATGAACTTCGAGCTCCTTGCTTGCAACCCTTTATTTCACAAAATGATAGTTCATTTCAATATGTTTAGTCCTTGCATGAAAAACTGGGTTAGCATATAAGTATGTGGCACCAAGGTTATCACACCAAAGACATGGAGTTTGTGTATGAGAAATCCCAAGCTCTCTCAACATAGACTTCACACAATAATTTCTGTAGTTGCATTTGCTAAGGCCGTATACTCTACCTCGGTACCTGACCTTGAGACTGTGGCCTATTTTCTGGCACACCGGGAGATTAGATTAGGACCAAAGAATACTGGAAAACCACCTATTGATCTCATGTCATCCAAACATCCTGCCCAATTTGAGTCAGAGAAAGCACTAACCAGAGTAGATGGTGACTTGTTAAAGACCAAACCAACACTCAAGGTATTCGTTCCTTATCTCAAAATATGCTTAGCAGCAGTCCAATGTGTAGAAGTTGGTGCATGAAGAAATTGACAAACTTTGTTCATGGCAAAAGAAATATCAGGCCTAGTAAGGGTCAAATATTGGAGTGCACATATCAAACTTCTATACTTAGTGCCATCCTCTTGATCTAGAGGATCGCCTTCTACAAGAGCCAATTTTTTTGTGTTGGATAGTGGTGTTGGTGACAGTTTACAGCCCTGCAATCCAACTCCATTCAATAGGTCAGTTGCATATTTTTCTTGAGTAAGATGAAGTCCACCTTCCTTAGTTTTCTTGACCTCAATACAAATAAAAAAATGCAAGTCTCCCAGATCCTTGAGAGAAAATTTTGAATTTAGATCTTTTAACAAAGTTGTCACTGCTTCACTGGATGAGCTTGTAACAATAATATCATCGACATATATGAGCACAAATATGGATGTACGTGATTTATTGTAAATAAAAAACGACGTAACAGACTTGGAGGGAACAAAATTAACCAAGTGCCTGTAACTTTATGCTCAAGCGAGAGTACTATGCCCTAGGAGCCTGCTTTAGTCCAAACAGAGATTTATCAAGCCTGCACACATAGGAGGGTTTATTTTTATCTGCAAAGCTAGGAGGTTGTTTCATATACACTTCCTCTTCCAGAACACCAAGAAGGAACGCATTCTGCACATCTAGCTGTTTGAGACTCCATCCTCTAGACACAACAATAGACAACACAAGACGAATAGTAGCAGCTTTGATAACAGGACTAAAAGTGTCCTCATAATCTATGCCATACCTCTGTTTGAACCCCTTTACAACAAGTCTCGCCTTATAGCGATCTATAGATCCATCTGCCTTTTTTCTTTATCCTGAACACCCATTTGCAATCAATCACATTTCTACCTCGATGGGGAGGAACAAGATGTCATGTTCTGTTTTTCTAAAGAGCTTGAAATTCTTCTTCCATTGCCTTTTTCCACCTTGAGTCCTTGCATGCCTCCTGAAAAGTATTAGGTTCCCCTGTCGCGCAAGTGAGACCAAATTTAACTTTGTAATTAATAGATTGAATTACCCCTGCTTGAAGTCTTGTGTGTGGCACATTTGTTTGTTGTGCAGCAGATTCAGATGCAGGGGGTTCGGGCCTAGAAGATCCAGGATCCAGCGCCGGCGCCGGGACAGACAGTTGCTGCAATCCCAAAGCAGATGTGCCCACTAGATCGTCTGCGTCTAAACGGGCCTCAGGAGTAGATGTAGCGGGCATAGAAGATCCAAAGGGACCGGCCACCAGGTCGATGTGGGATCCCATGCCCGCCTGGTGGATCCTGACGTAGGTCCGCGGGTCGGCGTGGACCCGTGTGGTCGACCGATCAGGCATGAGGGGGAGTCTGCCCTCATCCTGTTGTGTGTCGGTCTTGGAGCGGCCGGGCGTGTGGTATGCTGTCGAGGAATGGCGAGGCGCGCCTGGTGAGGAGTTGTTGCCACTGTAGTCCTCACGCGACCGCTATCCCAAGGAGGATCGCGTCAGGTCTGGAGGCGAGGATCTCGAGGGGGATTCTATGGCAGGGTAGTTGCCCCTCGGGGGACATGTGAAATCATGCCCGTTTGTGCTGGTTTCTTCATGGATTTGTGCCGGATTTTTTTCTGTTGCTTCGATAATCGACCCTGCAGTACCACATAGCTCAATAGAAGGGTTATTAGAGTTAGTCATGTGATCATAATTATCTTCCCCTTGATGCAAACCGGATAAGTGTGGTGGAAGGAGTAAAATTTCTTTGTGAAGAACGGCACCGACATTAGGATGTAGATGAGCAAAAGGAAAAATTGTTTCTTCAAACACAACATCCCGTGAGATATAAACACGGCCGGTAGGAACATCAAGGAACTTGACACCTTTATGTTGAGCACCATATCCAAGAAACACACACTGTTTTGAGCGAAACATGAGCTTTCGATTGTTTAAGGGGCGAAGGTTAGGCGAGCAAGCACACCCAAAAATACGAAGAGAGATATAATCAGGCCTGGTGTTGAGCAGCCTTTGCAAAGGAGTTTCATTTCGTATAACACGGCTTGGAAGCATATTGATAAGGTGAACAGAGGTAAAGAAAGCCTCGTCCCAAAACTTGAGGGGCATGGAGGCACCTGCGAGAAGAGCGAGGCCTACTTCAACAATATGCCTAGGATTTCTTTTCGTCGAAGCGTTTTGTTGGTGTGCATGGGGGCAAGAAACGTGATGAGAAATCCCTAGAGATTGAAAAAATGAGTTGAGTTTCTCATACTCACTGCCCCAATCAGATTGGACGGCAATAATTTTGTGATCAAATTTACGTTCAACAAGTGCTTGATTTTTTTAAAAAATATGGAAAACGTCTGAACAATTTTTGATAAGATAAATCCAAGTAAACTAACTATAATCATCAATAAAGCTAACATAGTAAGTATGTCTACCAACGGAGACAGGGGCAGGCCCCCATACATATGAAAAAATGAGTTGCAAGGGTTGTGTAGAAATACTACTAGACACATGATATGGTAATTGATGAGACTTGGATTTTTGACAGGAATCACAAATAGTTTCGACACTATTCTCACCAACAAATGGAGCTTATAATTTCTGAGAACTTGTTGAACAATAGATAAAGACGGATGTCCTAAGCATGCATGCCACCTTTCCGATGAGAGTTTGATGACAGCGCACACTTGTTTATTGAAGCTTCTAAACTGAGGGATCAACGGGTATAGCCCGCACACACATCTACCTTGGTAGACGATTCTCCTCGTGGCCTGATCCTTGATCAAAAAGAAACATGGGTGAAACTCAAGAAATACTTTGTTGTCAATAGCAAAACGATGAACGGAAAGGAGATTCTTGGAGCTATGGGAAACATGGAAGACATTTTTAAGATGGATATTTCTATGAGGGGTGGCAATATATGAATGACCGACATGAGCTATTTCCATACCTTCACCATTAGCATTGTGGGCTTGGTCATGGCCACGATACTTTTCATGCATTGTCACCTTCTCGAGCTCGTGCGTGATGTGATCGGTGGCACCGGTGTTAGTGTACCAGTTCGTATCAACTCCATAGGATGTGTCTACTGCACCTGCAACCTTCTTTTTGAGTTGAGAGTTGTTTTCGGCATAGCACCAATCACAATCCTTGGCTATGTGATTGCTTTTCTTACAAATCTGACACATATTGACATACTCATCATAACCTTGAAAACCTCCTTGGTGCCCCCAATTGTTGTTGTAGAAGGATGCCTCTGAAAGTTGTGGTTGCCTGTGTTGTTGCCCCCGTGTGAGTAGGAGCTGCCAGCACCCCACCATCGTTCTGGTAGTGGTCGTGGCCACCACCCCCGACATTGTTTGTAGTGGTTGCCACCGCCACGGGATCGCGCTCCATTGCCACCCTTTGGAGACGTGCGGTAGGTTTTGGGGGGACCTCCATGACCCCAAGACGCGGTGTTGGCTGAAAATTTGAAGCCGCCAGGTCCACTCCCTTGGAACATTTTGACCCTTTGATCAAAGTTAGAGATCATACCAAATAATTCATTGATGGTAAGTGGATCAGTAAGCACTTCTAAAGAAGAAATAAGAGGTTGATACTCCATATCTAATCCTGTGATGATAAAGGAGATTAACTCCTCTACAGAGATGGGTTTGGCTACAGTCGCCAACTCATCAGTGAGGGCGGGCATATGGCCAAACAAAGCAACAACACTTTGGGAACCTTTTTGGGCGTTTGAGAGTGTTATGTTGTAGTTGTTGACACGCGATCTGGATTGGGAAGAGAACATGTTGGCGAGAGCTGACCAGATGGCGTGGGAGGTTTCTAGGGAGGCTACTTGGACGAGCACCTCTTTGGAGAAGCTGTTGTGCAAATAGGCAACGATCTGCTGATCTTTCATGAACCATGGGTTGTAGGCGGGATTGGGAACAGATTGATCTTCCCCGTCGGAGGTTTTGATGACTATAGTTTTGGATGGCTTGAGGATCATTTGATCGACATACCCAAATAACCCAGCTCCCATGATTTGGGAGTGAGCTTGGGCTTGCCATAGGATGTAGTTCATTTTAGTGAGAGGCTTGGAGATGGTGTTCTTCAGGCAGGAGGTGATTTGGTGGGAGGTGGACGACATGGTGGCAAGTATGGGAGGTGATGGCCGATTGGTGCGGTAGATGGGAAAGTGGAAGGTAATTGATGCGGTGGAGGTGATTATGCTAGATGTGATGGGAAGAGGAAGATGTGATAACCATGTTAAGAATTGTGGAAGCATCTCTACCCTCTACAGAAGGCCGCATGTGCATATATTGAACGAGGGAGACCCATCTCCCGATAGGTTACATGGATCGGTAGCATGGGATGACCAAGGGGATATTACAAGGAAGTTTAAGAGATAGAGATTACAAGATAAGTCTTTAAACTAAACATGAATATCTCCCTATAACAACGGGCCAAGACTTGGCATACAAGTCTAGATATGTCATGTGTTTAATAGTTTGGCAACTGATTTATGGCTTGCACAATATCATCCCACGAGAATTCATTGGCGAGGCATGAAAGGTCCATGATATTATACAGAGCATCCAGATCAACAGTTGGCATGGAAGGAGAGGGTTGTCCCAGCAAATCCTAAAAGTAATGTGTGGCCAGATCAAATTTTTTTTATTATCATAACACTAGTAGAAAACGTCTCATTTGTCCCGGTTCCAGAGGCCCAGTAGTCCCGGTTCTGGAACCGGGACTAAAGGGTCGGGACTAAAGCCCTAAATCTTTAGTCCCAGTTCGCTTACAAACCGGGACAGAAGGGGCTCCACGTGGCCGCTCCGGGGAGCCCAAGCAGGAGGACCTTTAGTCCTGGTTGGTAGCACCAACCGAGACCAAAAGGCATCCACGCGTCAGCATCTGGCAGGAGCTGGGGGGGTTTTTTTGAAAGGGGGGGGGGTTACGGGTTTTTTATAGGGTTAAATTAGGGGTTCCATATTGTGTTAGCTATCTGATTAATAGAGAGAAGTGTCATCTCTTTCTCCGTTCTTGGTCGACATTAGCTACTATAGAGAGAACTCGACACACTAGCTGGTAAGCAAATGAAGGAACCATTAAGTACACAAGATCGTCATGAACATATACAGAGAGAAGTGATCGACCTCTCTTCCTCCGAGAGATTGGTCGAACAACAAGTTTTCGTATATCTGTCCGATGCTACTAGCTACATATATACAATATAAGATCTCTTACAAACCCTAACATCTAATGTCAAATTCCATATGGTATTCTCCGGCTTTATTTATGACGTGGTCAAGAAAGAATCCCACCAATTTCTCTTGAATTGCTCGTATGCGATCATGTGGTAGGAGTTCATCCCGCATCTGCGACATCTAATTTGAAAAGGGGGTCAATACATATATATGAATAAAAATCAAAACAAATCATTGTAATAAAATAAAATTGTGAATATTATTGCTTACGCACTTCATATAGTTTTCAGAGTAGCCGCGCTTAGGGGTCGTCGCGTTGTAGATGAACTCGCAAACGTAGTATCCACAAAAATCATTCCCGGCTTCCTGCCACAAGCACTTTACAAGAAATAGAGTTCAATCAAACTGATAATCAAGCATGATATATGATATTGATGAAACTAGAATCAATGGGAGATGTGCATAACTGGCTAGCTAGTAGTACTTACTTTCGGGTGTGTAAATCGCAGCTCCCTCGGCAGTTCTAGAACAATTGCGGTGAACTCTTTTCAAACCCTGCCAGACAAAGAAAATAATTACTTGATATCAGGAAATGAAGAAAGTTGTCAATATGATGCGATAATGATCGATTGAACTTACTTCTGGAGCATTTCAGTCATGTCTGCATAATCCTGGGGATCTTTTCGTTTCGAGTCTAAGACGGTTACTACTCCCCGCTCAACCTTAATCTCTAGCAGAATAAAGTGGAAGCTGCACACGCATGCATAACTCATCAATTACATTACTATAATGTCGAGTAATAAGGGAAACCAAATATGCACAAGACAATAACACTCACTTGTAGTTGTAAGAAAAGAGTGTTGTCTCTTTGTTTTGATTTGCAAGCAACGATTGTGGCAAGTTATCCTCGGTTTGTGTGGCATTTTTTAACCGTATGCTCATGTATGATATTTGGGTTAATGAACCCAATGTCATAGATTTGTGCTTTTCTGCATTCGACGGTCTTCAATCTGCATAATATAGTGAGGATAATTATATATATATGCAATGAAAGAGCTGAGCTATAGAGAGAGACTTAATTACAGAAGTAGTACTTACAAATAGTAGGAAGCCACGATTGTTTTGTTGATGGCCTTTTGATTGTATAACTGGCATAACTCTTCAAATTCAACAAACAACTCCTCCATTCCAGCGAGATCGTGCTCCTCTTTATTCTCATTGTCACGGTATCGTTCCTAGATTCGCTGCAGGTTTTCAGGTACCAATCATGGAATCTTCGCATCATTCTTGTTAGAGGAGCATGATCAGGTTTGACTAGAGGCTGCCCGTACCGGTATCTGAATTCGTCCACCTCCAACAGCTCAAACAGTACAACATCGCTCATGTAATCAGCAGGATTGGTACCGATCACAATCCGCAGATGATCAGCGACGATATCGCTAGACACCTTGAACGGGGGGCACGATTGGTTCTCCTGTTCACCGAGCTAGGGAATTTTTTCCCACTTCTTTGTTTTGCTAAACCTGCATCACTGGAAGTACTTCCCGACCGCCGCGCATCTTGATATGTCTTTTTAAGATAGCAAAAATAGTTGGAATCCAACTCTAGCGGTGGTGGTCACTTCAGGGCATTGATAGTGCGCTTCATTTTCACCGGATCTACCTTCTCCTTCGGAGGTGGAGTTTTCTTTGCAAAATGGTCCCTCAGTTGGGCACAACATATGTCCTTGTTTTCCTGCTCGGTCCTCTCATGTGGTAACTTTTCCAGTGGCTTGAGAGATGGACCGTATTTGAATTGCCTCTTGCCTTTGCTTGTACTGCTAGCCGTCGGAGCGGCGGCATCTCTCTTCCATCCTTCCTGACGAGGCGGAGAAGGAGGCGGAGTGCTCCGACGCGCTGGAGGAGCTGGAGCGGCGGCGGCTGTCTTTCCCCGTTGCTGATGAGGCGGAGGAGGCGGAGTGGCCTCACGTGCCAGAGGAGGCGGAGTGGCCTCACGTGCCAGAGGAGGCGGACTGCTCCGACGCGCTGGAGTAGGCGAAGGAGGAGGCGGAGTGCCGTCACGCGTCGGAGGAGGAGGAGGAGGCAGAGTGCCCTGACTCGCCGCAGGAGGAGGAGGAGGAGGAGGCGTCCAGTTTGGAAGCTTGATGTACTCCTTCGGCCATAGACATGTACTCCTCGGAGCATGAACCAGCTTCTTCTCCCCTTTACCTATAGGGTGGTCAAGCTCCATCTCATGAAATCCCTCCATTACTTCATCCACCATCACAACAGCATAGCCATGTGGAATCGGAAGACAGTGAAAAGTTCCGTTGGGTTGATGAGATGCAACAGATCCGAGAGCCGCCTTGAAAGTGAGGTTCCGAAAATTCATCCAAAACTCGCAATGTGAACCTCTGTGATAGTATTCACGGGGTAGCTAGGAGCCGTGTAGTCAGGCTGAATGAGCTCCGTGGAAGCTATGCTGCTTCTTCGCTGAGATGGCAGGGTAGCTTCTAGGGTAGCTTCGTGTCGCTGAGATGGTTGGTCGGCAGCTCGCTGGCTCTCACCTTCCTCTAGATTTTCTAGTCTTGCATTGAGCTTATGCATTTCGCTCAGCTCCGCTTTCCTCTTTCTCTACCGGCTTCTGTAACCGCCTGTGTCAGGAAACCCAACCTTCCACGGAACGGAGCCTGGCGTGCCTCGTGTTCGTCCAGGGTGCTCAACATTCTCGAGGGCCTTAGTCAGCTCGTCCTTCTCTTTGTCGGGAATGAACGTCCCTTCATGCGCTGCGGTGATATACTTATGAAGCTTCATGACGGGTATCGTAAGTTGCTCGTCCGTCCAACAGCACTCACCTATTTCAGGGTACAAAGTTCCCCCAACCCCAAAGAACCAAGTCCTGGAACGGTCTGGCCAGTTCAATGTCTATGGTACGACCCCTTTAGCAAGCAGTTCATTCTCAGCTTTGTCCCACAATGGTCGGGCTTTGAGCTAGCCACCTGACCTCGTGTGATGGTGATACTGCTTCTTTGCAGCATTGTTCTTGTTTGTCTCTGACATTTTCTTACTCTTCTTCGACGTCTTGTAGGCCACAAATGCGGGCCAGTGATCTCTTATCTTCTCAAATCAGCCGATAAATTCTGGAGTCTTCCCTTTGTCGACAAACTTTGATTTCAACTCATTCTTCCACCTCCTCAATAGATCTTCCATCTTCTTAAGAGCACACGCCTTGACCGGTGGCTCTATAATTGGCTTATTCGGATCCTCCTCTGGCGATAGGGTGAAATTTGCCTTCAGCGCGGTCTAAAGATCATCTTTCTGTCTATCGGTGACATAATCACCTTCAGGGGCGTCGTCCTTAGGCTTATTCCATTGCTTGATGCTGATTGGGATGTTGTCCCTAACAATAGCCCCGCACTGAGCAGAAAATGCGTCATTGGTTCGCTTGGGTTCAATCGGTAGGCCAACGTCTGCGACTGATGTGATCGTGAACCTTTCATCCTTGCGCAACCTCTTCTTCAGGCCTCGTCTCAGTACCAAAGTTCGGCTCGATCCGGAGAGCTATATAAAAGAAGAAATAAGAGTTAATATATGTACATACCAAAATAATTAATGCATCAATTAGCTAGTCAGCACATTCTTAATTAATATATATACCTCATCGGACTTTGCAACATCTCCCTCCTCCGTTCGGTCACCGGAGCCGTCACCATGGTCTCCTTCTTCCTCCGGCATTCGGTGACCGGAGCCATCATGATCATGTCCTTCCTCCTCCATTGTTCGATCACTGGAGCAATAATCCTCTCCTTCAAGACCATCGGTGTCATTGAGAAACGACAAGACAGCATCAAGACCGCATCGGATTATGTCCCCTAACAACTATTCTTGTTCCAAGTCTCTTTGATCCATAGTTTCTGCAAATATTAAAACATGGCAATTAATATACTTCTCTATGATTTGGGGTGGCCTCGACAACGCTTCTAGGGTTAGGAGTGGCCCTCGACGCTTCTAGGGTTTGGTCGGGCGAGAGGAGATTCTCTTAACCTAAAGAAATTCGTACCAAAAAGCGTATTATTCTATCCAGAACTCCGTTCCAAAACAACTTTGAAGAGCTTCGTAGCATCATATGCCGGTTACTTCCGGCTAATGATGAAGCCATGGATATCTTCAATACTTTGACAGTACACAACATGACACATACAAGAATATATATATATATATATATGGGATCAGAAAAAACATTGAATCAACTTGTGCAAATCCATAATGGGGGCATTCTTGATAAATCTATATTACCGGAGTTTTCTATATGAACATTTTACCTTAGTAACTTAGAAAAATATGTTATTGGGGAGGGGGTATATCGACAACGCTTTTTTCTAGGATTTGGGTGGCCTTGAGAGTTGGTCGCCCCGTATATCGAGAGGGGGTGAACATTTTACCTTAGTAACTTATAAAAAAAATGTTATCGGAGAGGGGGTATATCGATCCCCCCCCTCATGTCGAAGTTATCGGGGAGGGGTATATCGACAACGACATACATTCCGGATCCGTTGGAAAGCTCTCGGGGAGACAATGCCAACGTGATGATAGGGGGTCGGGGTGCTCCCGTGGCCTTGTTGATAGATAGAGCCGATGCCAACGTTATGATAGAGCCGACGCTTTTCATTTAACAAAAAAACTACCTTCAAAAAAAATACTTGCTTCACCGCGGGTGCTCGGTGCGACGTGGACTCGGTGGAAAAACTTTATGAAAATACGGTGGTGGCCGGGCCGGGCGGTTTTCTTTTCCTTCTTCATTTTTTCCTTTGTTTTTTCTTATATATTTGTTTTTGTTTTCACTCTACATTTTTGTACATATGAAAAACAATGAAGAGTTTTTACAAGAACATATACACACATACATGAACATATATACATATACATGAACATATACACATATACATACCCGCAAAAAAATGCACATATACATGAAAAAAACGGAGCACGCGTGGTGCTGTCGGCCGGTGACCATGGAGCAGCGGCAACGTGGAGCAGGGGACTTGGGAAGGGGGGCTCACTGTGGGGGGGCGCGGTGATGGCTTGATCAACGACGAGGCCGGCGACGAGGACGACGGGCTCAAGGGGACGAGGGCGCGACGAGGACAGCAGGCTCGAGGCCGGCGACGAGGACGGCGCATGGCGAGGGCGAGGGCGCGGGCGAGGGTGAGGGCGTGAGGGCACGTCGGCGACGAGGACAGCGGGCTCGAGGCCGGCGACGAGGATGGCATGCAGTGAGGGCGAGGGCGCGTCGGCGCGTCGGCGAGGGTGTCGGCGAGGGCGAGGGCGCGGTCCGGCAGCCTGGCGGCATCGTGCTGTACGGCGCGGCATCGGGGGGAGATAAACTGGGACTTGAAAACGCTAAGTGTGGGCTTATATACCCAGAGCCTTTGGTCCCGGTTGGTGGCACCCACCGGGACCAATACCCACCTTTAGTCCTGGTTGGTGCCACCAACCGGGACTAAAGGTCTCTTTTCGTCAGCACAATTGACGAAAAGAGACCTTTAGTCCCAGTTGGTGGCACCAACTGGGACTAAAGGTCAGTATTGGTCCCGGTTGGTTCCACCAACTGGGACCAATGGGTGGCATTGGTCCCGGTTCATGCCACCAACTGGGACCAATGGCCTTGCACAATTTCCATTATTATTATTTTTTGCTTTTTTTGCTTTATTTATTTCCAGTGTGTTTTATCATTATATTCTTTTTGCTTTTATTATTTTGAACAAAAAATAATTTGATAATTTTACTTGCATAATTTTTATATAATTATAGTTTCAAAAATACTAGAGGTTTATAAAAGCTTTTTAGTTGATTCTTTTTTGAACTCCACTCCCACGATGTTTTGAAAGAAATTAAAAAGCACTTCCAATGAACTCTGAAAGGTTGAAAGTTGGCATGGTATCATCATTTCACCCACATAGCATGTGCTAAAAAGTTGAGAGGGTTACAGCAAAAACTAGATGCACTTCGTGTACAAAATGGACAATCTCTTTCGAAGTATCACGGTTTCGGATGAAAACTCATCTGTTACGACGGGATTTCTTTTTTTTTAACTTATTCGAACTCCATACTTTTTGTATGTTCAAAATGCACCATTCAAAGCCACATCATATTTTTTTCAACCCTTTCTGACTTCATTTGGTATTTTCATGCATTTACTAAATTTTTTAGCTAAATAACCCTGAAATTGAAAAGGACTATAAATGAACTCTGAAAAGGTCGAAAGTTGGCATGGTATCATCATTTCACTCACATAGCATGTTACAAAAAGTAGAGAGGGTTATGACAAAAACTGGATGCACTTCGTATACAAAACAGACAATCTCTTTCGAAGTATCAGGGTTTCGGATGAAAACTCATATGTTACAAAAGGGATTTCAATTTTTGAACTTATTTGAACTCTATACTTTCTATATGTTCAAAATGCACCATTCAAAACCACATCATCAATTTTCAACCCTTTGTGACTTCATTTGGTATTTTCGTGCATTTACTGATTTTTTTAGCTAAATAACCCTGAAATTGAAAAGGACTATAAATGAACTCTGAAAAGGTTCAAAGTTGGCATGGTATCATCATTTCACCCACATAGCATGTTATAAAAAGTTGAGAGGGTTACGACAAAAACTGGATGCACTTCGTGTACAAAACGGACAATCTCTTTCGAAGTATCATGGTTTCGGACGAAAACTCATGTGTTACAAAAGGCATTTCATTTCTTCACATGTAACTGCAATGATATAGTTGTGGACAGAAAGTCTTCACTTTTTCTTCGCTTGTGTCCTTTGCTTATTGCGCTGTAACCATGGATAATCTTCATCGTTTAACAGGGTGCTCGGGTCAGCCTTAACTTCGAAGGGAGGAATTTCATGAAACTTTTCATAATCTTTAGACATGTCTGTCTTGCACTCCAATCCCTGGATGTCTCTTTTTCTTGAAAGAACTATGTGGCGCTTTGGCTCACTGTATGATGTATTCGCTTACTTATATTTTCTTTTTCTCGGTTTGGTAGACATGTCCTTGACATAGAAAACCTGCGCCACATCATTGGCTAAGACAAATGGTTCGTGTGTGTACCCAAGATTGTTCAGATCCATTGTTGTCATTCCGTACTGTGGGTCTTCCTGTACCCCGCCTCTTGACAGATTGACCCATTTGCACTGAAACAAAGGGACCTTCAAATCATGTCCATAGTCAAGTTCCCATATGTCCACTATGTAACCATAATATGTGTCCTTTCCCCTCTTGGTTGCTGCATCAAAGCGGACATTACTGTTTTGGTTGGTGCTCTTTTGATCCTGGGCGATCGTGTAAAATGTATTCCCATTTATCTCGTTCCCTTTGTAAGTCAATACAATCGAAGATGGTCCCTTGGCCAACAAGTACAACTCATCAGAAACAGTGTTGTCACCCATGAGACGTGTTTGCAACCAACTTCCGAAAGTCCTGATGTGTTCACATGTAATACAGTCGTCACACTACTCCGAGTGTTTGAAGCGCAAAATATTCTTGTGTTCATCGACATATGGGGTCACCAAGGTATAATTTTGTAGAACTGTCTAGTGTGCTTGAGACCAAGAATGCCCGTCCCTACATATTATTGAGTCTGCTCCTAGTGTGCCTTTTCCAGTCAGTCTCCCCTCATACCGCGATTGAGGGAGACCTTCTTAAGGTCAAGAATGAAGTCAACACAAACCCAATGCCATCCTCTGTTTGATGGCCCATGGAGATGCTTCCTTCTGGCCTAGCGCGGTTACGAACATATTTCTTTAAGACACCCATGAACCTCTCAAAGGGGAACATATTGTGTAGAAATACAGGGCCCAGAACGACAATCTCGTCGACTATATGAACTAGGACGTGCGTCATGATATTGAAGAAGGACGGTGGGAACACCAGCTCGAATCTAACAAGACATTGCACCAAATCACTCCTTAACCTTGGCAGGATTTCTGGATCGATCACCTTCTGAGAGATAGCATTGAGGAATGCACATAGCTTCACAATGGCTAATCGAACGTTTTCCGGTAGAAGCCCCCTCAATGCAACCGGAAGCAGTTGCGTCATAATCACAGGGCAATCATGAGACTTTAGGTTCTAGGACTTTTTCTCTGTCATATTTATTATTCCCTTTATATTCGACGAGAAGCCAGACTGGACCTTCATACTGAGCAGGCATTCAAAGAAGATTTCCTTCTCTTCTTTTGTAAGAGCGTAGCTGGCAGGACCTTCATACTGCTCTGGATGCATGCCGTCTTTTTCATGCACACGTTGCTATTCCTTGCGTGCCTCCGATGTATCTTTTGTCTTACCATACACTCCCAAGAAGCCTAGCAGGTTCACACAAAGATTCATCGTCACATGCATCACGTCGATTGAAGAGCGGACCTCTAGGTCTTTCCAATAGGGTAGGTCCCAAAATATAGATTTCTTCTTCCATATGGGTGCGCGTCCCGCATCGTCAGTCAGAACAAATAGTCCGCCAGGACCCTCTCCAAAGATTACTTGTAAATCATTGACCATATCAAGTATGTGATCACCAGTACGGAAGGCGGGCTTCTTCCGGTGATTTGCCTCACCTTTGAAATGCTTTCCTTTATTTCGACATTGATGGTTGGTTGGAAGAAATCGATGATGCCCCGGGTACACATTCTTCCTGCATTTGTCCAAATATATAACGCCGGTGTCATCTAAACAGTGTGTGCATGCATGGTATCCCTTGTTTGTATGTCCTGAAAGGTTACTGAGAGTAGGCCAATCATTGATGGTTACAAACAGCAACGCATGTAGGTCAAATTTCTCATGCTCGTTCTCATCCCACACACGTACACCTCTTCCATTCCATTGCTATAAAAGCTCATCAACTAATGGCCTTAGGTACACATCAATGTCACTGACGGGTGGTCTAGGGCCTTGGATGAGCACTGGCATCATAATGAACTTCCGCTTCATGCACAACCAGGGAGGAAGGTTACACTACTCGAATCAGGATCTTTGCCGTCTGCCAGCTCTTTGCCGTCAGCCAGCTGATGGCAAAGAAGGTCTTTGCCATCAGCTTAAACAAAACTGACGGCAAACAAAGAGCTGACGGCAAAGATATCATTGCCGTCAGCCTCCTCTTTGTCGTCCGCTAGTGGACGACAAAGAGGAAGGGTGGCCCACAATGAGAACCAGCTAACGGCCACTCTCTTTGCCGTCCGCTAGCAGACGGCAATGAGAGTGGCCATCTAACGACCGTTTCCCCCAGCCCCACCCCACTAACTACAGCTCTTTGCCATATGCTAGCAGATGGCAAAGAGCCTTAGTATACCTGTCTACGTGCCCCACCCCTCTCTCTCTCTCCCCACCCCGCACCCCCTACTCCCTCGTGCCCGAGCCACCACCGCCCCCCCCCCCCGTGCCACCGGCCGTCGCCGCCTCCCGTGCCACTGGCCGCCGCCGCCGCCCCCGTGCCACCAGCCGCCCCTGCCCCTGTAGCCGGCAGACGGCCGCCCCCGCACCCCCTACTCCCTCGTGCCCGAGCCGCCGCCGCTGCCCCCCGTGCCACCGGTCTCCCCCCCCCCCGCCCCTACAGCCGGCCGCCGGCCGCCCCCGCCCCTGCCGTCGTCCGCCTCCGTCCCTGCCGCCTACCGCCCCTGCCACCGCCGCCCAAGGTGAGTCTGCCCTCTTTTTTAAGGTTTAATTTAGATTTTTTTAGATTTTTTAATTTAGATTTTGTCTAATTTAGGTTTAATTTAGATTTTGTTTAATTAGGTTTAGGTTTAGGTTCAGTTTTAGGTTTAGTTTAGATTTAGTTTAGTTTTAGGTTTAGTTTAGGTTTAGTTTTGTTTTAGGTTTAGTTTAGGTTAACAAGAAGAAGAGGAGGAGGAGGAGAAGAAGAAGAAGAAGAAGAAGAAGAAGAAGAAGAAGAAGAAGAAGAAGAAGAAGAAGAAGAAGAAGAAGAAGAAGAAGAGAAGAGGAGAAGAAGAAGAGGAAAAAGCAAAAGAAGGAAGAAGAGGAAAAAGGAAAAGAATGAAGAAGAGGAAGAAGAAGAAGGATGCCACCGACCCCCGATCCCCAACCACCGACGCCATCGCCCCCCAATCACCGACAACACCGACCCCCGACCACTGACGCCATCGACTCCTGACCGCCAACGCCACCGACCCCCGACTCCATTGACCCCTGATCACCGACCCTCGACCCCCGACGGCACCGACCCCCGACCCCTCGGACCCCTGACCCCCAACCACCGACGCCATCGCCCCCCGACCACCGACACCACCGACCCCTAACCACCGACACCATCGACCCCCAACCACCAACGCCACCGACCACCGACTCCACTAACCCCTGATCACCGACCATCGACCCCCGAAGCCACCGACCCCCGACGCCTCGGACCCCTGACCCCCCGGACCCCCGACCCCCAACCACCGATGCCATCACCCCCTATCACCGACACCACCGACCCCCGACCACCGACACCATCGATCCCCGACCACCAACGCCACCGACCCCCGACTCCACTGACCCCTGATGCCACTATCTCCCGATGCCATTGACCCCCGACACCTATTATGCCTCTTGTTGACCAAAAAGGTGCTCTTCGGCCTTCGTGAGGCTGAGAAGGTCATAGTTTTGTAAATTGTGAGATAGGTCTTATATTTTCCTATTTTGTTATAAAAAACAACATATTTTGTGTTGATCGGGTGAATTTCAATGTGCAGTTGTTCGACGACCTCCCCGTGCATTTGACGAGCTCCCTGCTGCGTTCATTGGTGAGTACAAATGACATCTTCTCCCCCGGCACCCTTAAAAAAATTTGCTCTGTTCCGGTCTTCATGCCGATGAAACTTGCTAGCTATAGGTGTCTTCAATCATCAGTATGCGTGACCACTAGGTGTATCCCATTCGAAAGGGTTACATCTATAAATATGCATTCATTAGCATATTTATAACCGTGATTCTTTCGAATTGTCCAACATTATCCACGGACAGCCCGAGTATGTGTAGATTGGGTTTTTCCCATATGCTCTGCTCCGAATCCGATGCAGAATTTCGTCAGTGCCTCCCTGTTGTTTTCCGGGTACACATCCTCTCTGCTTATTGCCGAGACGTGTATCAGAACTGGGTATGTGGTTTGCTTCATGATTCATGCAATTTCATTCTTCATGCTAGATTGAGCCCTTAACTAATATTTTGTTCCTCTCTTTTAGGCGCGAGAAAATAAGAAGGAGGTGCCACCTCTGTTCGAACTCTATGCCATGGCCCATATTGCCTCGTACAAGAAGGCCAAGGCATTCTCTGAGGATGACCTCGATCATCCAGAGAGCTTCAGCAATATCTCCTCCCACAACAAGCTCGTGAGGTGCAGAGATGAGAGGAAGGCAAGGAAAGGGGAGGACTTCAACCCGAGCCGGAGTCCTTTTGATCCAGAGCTCGTGATGATATCTGGTGGCGGGAGGCCCCATGGCTCGATAGCCATTGGGGATGGACTGATACTTGTCCTAGAACTCTCCCGGAGATCAAGAAGAACCAGACGAGCTCTGGTCCTAAGATAAGGCCACGTTCATGGCCAATGGAGCTCGCCATTGAGGCTAGGACCCAGGAGCTTTTGGCAGAGGCAAACAGGCAGGCGGCACAGAGGGAGTGGGACATGGAGGAGAGGAACCGGAACGACGCGTCTCACCGGGCCCTATACGAGCTCCTCGTGGTAAGTTTCTCCTGCATATTAGCCAAATCATGCACGTAATGTTCGTTTCATCACTAACTAATGTGAATGACTCGTGAAAACACAATGTGCAGACCGTGTGCCAGAACAATGGTCAGACCCCTCCGTCGATGCCCCATATTGCTATAGCACCCACGGTGAGTTTCATTTAAATGGTCATTAGTTACTAGTATTCACATTTGAGTTGCATCATGCTAAGGAGACATTGCTTACAAATGATCTTTGGTGCAGCGTGCCTCCCAACAAGCATCGACCAATCCTTCTACGTCTGCCGCAACCCTGACCGGTCCTTCTACGTCTCACCCTGGCGCAAACCCGACCGGTCCTTCACCTCCGTGATGATGGTAAGTTTTCCCAACTATTTTCATTAACAAATGCATACTTAGCTTAAGAAATGATCTACTTAGCTCAAAAATGACCTATACTTAGCTTATTTTCCTCAAAAATGACATAATAACCTTACTTACCTCCAAAATGGTATATTCTACCTAGGATAGCTATAAAATGACCTATACTTAGCATTTTTTCCTCCAAAATGATTTGATATGCTTAGTTAGCTAGAAAATGGCATAACTACCGAGGATAGCTCAATAATGATCTATAGCTAGCTTAGCTAGTTCATTTATGACATAATTAGCTCACTTAAGTACAAAATGGCATAACTACCTAGGATAGCTCAATAATGATCTATACTTAGCTTAGCTAGTTCATTTATGACATAATTAGCTCACTTAGGTAAAAAAAATGGCATAATAACCTTGGTTTATCTCCAAAATGACCTATACTTAGCTTATTTTCCTCAAAAATGACATAATAACCTTACTTACCTCCAAAATGATATATTCTACCTAGGATAGCTATAAAATGACCTATACTTAGCATTTTTTCCTCCAAAATGACTTGATATGCTTAGTTAGCTAGAAAATGGCATAACTACCTAGGATAGCTCAATAATGATTTATAGCTAGCTTAGCTACTTCATTTATGACATAATTAGCTCACTTAGGTACAAAATGGCATAACTATCTAGGATAGCTAAATAATAATCTATACTTAGCTTACCTAGTTCATTAATAACATAATTAGCTTACTTAGGTAAAAAAATGTTATAATGACATTGGTTTAGCTCCAAACTATCATATAATTAGTTTATTTCCCTCCAAAATGACAAAATAACCTTACCTAGCTCCAAAATGACCGATTTTAACTAGGATAGCTCTGAAATGACCTACACTTACCATTTTGTCCTCCAAAATGAATAAATATGCTTAGTTAGCTAAAAATGTCATAACTACCTAGGTTAGCTCCAAAATGACCTATTTACCTATCTTAGCTCTAAAATGACCTACACACTTAGCATTTTTACCTACCTTAGTTACAAGAAGAAGAAGATAAAGAAGAGGAGAGGAGAAAAAGAAAGAGAAGATAAATTATTATTCTTCTTCTTCTTTTTCTTCTTCTTCTTCTTTTTCATCTTCTTTTTCTTCCTTTTCTTCTAGCTAGTCTTCTTCTTGTTCTAACTTTCATCTTTCCTAATTTGCAGATTTGTTAGAGATGAGGAAGCGTGCATCGATGGAGTGTACTCTTCTTCTTGTGCTTCCTTTTTATTTATGGGAACTTGTTGGAAACTTGTTTTGGCTATGCATGTATGGATGGATATGTTGTTGGAAACCATTGTATGTTGGATATGTTGTTTTTGGATATGTTGTTGGAAACTTATTGTTGCTATGCCTGTTGAAACTTATTGTTGGTATGCTTGTTGGAAACTTGTATTGTTGATTTGTTGGATATGTATGTGAAATTCTGTCAAATTGAATGAATTTAAGAAAAAACAGAAAAAATAGGGGCTATATAGCAACTTTGTCGTCAACTCGCAGACGGCAAAGCTTCCATGTGGCAGCTACCTATGCAACTTGGGGTAGCACTAGGCTGGCCCAGCTGGTTTCTTTGCCGTCCGCTCGCAGACGGCAAAGAAACCACGCAGGCCAGCAAAGAAACAGTTGCTTTGCCATCTACTGGCAGACGGCAAAGATCCTTAGGTCTTTGTCGTCTGCCAGCGGACGGCAAAGCACGTCGTTAACCCCTTAACGGCCGTAAGCTTCCACTGTTGGAAATATGCCCTAGAGGCAATAAATAAAGTGTTTATTATTATATTTTATTGTTCATGATAATCGTTTATTATCCATTCTATAATTGTATTGATTGGAAACACATTACATGTGTGGGTAAATAGACAACACTTTGTCCCTAGTATGCCTCTAGTAAAGTAGCTCGTTGACCAAAGATGGTCAAGGTTTCCTAGCCATTGACATGTGATGTCATTTGATAATGGGATCACATCATTAGGAGAATGATGTGATGGAAAAGACCCAAACTAAAAACGTAGCATATGATCGTGTCAGCTTATCGCTACTCTTTTGTGCATGTCAAGTATGTGTTCCTATGACCATGAGATCATGTAACTCATGGACACCGGAAGAGTGCCTTGTTTGTATCAAACGTCGCAATGTAACTGGGTGACTATAAAGGTGCTCTACAGGTATCTCCGAAGGTGTCTGTTGAGTTGGCATGGATCAAGACTGGGATTTGTTACTCCGTGTGATGAAGAGGTATCTCAGGGCCCACTCGGTAATACAACATCACAATAAGCCTTGCAAGCAATGTGAATAAGTGTTAGTCACGGGATCTTGTATTATGGAATGAGTAAAGAGACTTTCCAGTGATGAGATTGAACTAGGTATGGAGATACCAACGATCGAATCTCGGGCAAGTAACGTACCGAAGAACAAAGGGAACATCATATGGGATTAATTGAATCCTTCACATAGAGGTTCAACCGATAAATATCTTCGTAGAATATGTAGCAACCAATATGGGCATCTAGGTATTGCTATTGGTTATTGACCGTAGAGGTGTCTCGGTCATGTCTACATAGTTCTCGAACCTACGAGGTCTGCACACTTAAGGTTCGGTGACGTTTCGGTAGTATAGAGTTATGTATGGTGGTGATATAAGGTTGTTTGGAGTCCCGGATGAGATCCTAGACATCACGAGGAGCTCCGGAATGGTTCGGAGGTAAATATCGATATATAGGAAGTCCTATTTTGGTCGCCGGAAAAGTTTCGGGCTCATCGGTAGTGTACGGGAGTGCCGGTAGAGTACCGGGGGACCATCGGGAGGGGTATTTCGACCCAAGAGGCTACATGCGGTGGGATAGTGCATACCAGCCCTTAGTGGGCTGGTGAAAGTCCCATACAAGGCCCATGCGGCTGGGAAAGAAAAGCCCAAAGAGCAAAGGTGGAAAAAAGGCAAAAAGGCAAAAAGGAAGGAGTCCTAGTCCTACTAAGATTGGAGGAGGAGTCCTCCTCTCTTCCCTAGCTTCGGCCGAAGCCTCCTAGAGGGCTTTGCCCTTGCTCCAAGCCTCCTCTCTTCCTCTTATATATACTAGAGGTTTTAGGGTTTTTGCACTTGATTTTCAGCCACGTGTTACCCGTTCCTCCAGTGCATAGTTTCTCCTCTAGATCGGATTTCTGCAGTGCTTAGGCGAAGCCCTGCCGGAATAGCTCCACTACCATCGCCGGAGCGCCGTCACTCTGTCGGAGAACTCGTCTACCTCTCCGCTCCCTCTTGCTGGATCAGAAGGCGGAGATCATCATCAAGCTGCACGTGTGTTGAACGCGGAGGTGCTGCCAATCGGTGCTTGATCGGGACGGGTCGTGATTGGATCGCGAAATGCTTGGCTATTTGGATCGTGAAGATGTTCGACTACACCAACCATGTTTCTTAACTCTTCCCGCTTAACGATCTACAAGGGTATGTAGATCCACTCTCCCTCTCGTAGATGCTCATCACCATGGATAGATCTTGCGTGTGCGTAGGAAAAATTTTGTTTCTCATGCAACGTTCCCCAATAGCCACGTGTGTCGTCCACGGTCTTTGTCATCCGCTGGCGAACGGCAAAGACCTAAGGATCTTTGTCGTCTGCTAGCAGACGGCAAAGCGCCCTTTACCGTGGCTTATTCAGCCGGACGGTTGGCCGTCTGCTGGCGGATAGCAAAGCCTTTGCCGTCCGGCATGCATGCCTTTGCCGTCCGGGATGGTTGACGGCAAAGTACCTGATTCCTGTAGTGACATAGATAGAGTCACAGGCCATGTGTTATGCTTGCTGCTCTGATCCCCAAAAGGATTAATGTCATCTACACTTAAACCAAACCATACGTTCATTGGGTCACCTGTAAAGTTGCTCCCCTTTCTCTCGATCTTTCTCCACTGCGACCCTTCAGCGGGTGCTCTCAACTTCCCGTCTTTCTTACGGTCCTCTTTGTGCCAGCGCATCGACTTGGCATGCTCTTCGTTTCTAAACAGACGTTTCAACCGTGGGATTATAGGAGCATACCACATCACCTTGGCAGGAACCCTCTTCCTGGGGCGTTCGCCGTCAACATCACCAGGGTCATCTTGTTTGATCTTATACCGCAATGCACCGCATACCGAGCATGCGTTCAAATCCTCGTACGCACCGCGGTAGAGGATGCAGTCATTAGGGTAGGCATGTATCTTCTGCACCTCCAATCCTAGAGGGCATACAACCTTCTTTGTTGCGTACGTACTGTCGGGCAATTCGTTATCCTTTGGAAGCTTCTTCTTCAATATTTTCTGTAGCTTCTCAAATTCTTTGTGAGGTACACCATTCTCTGCTTTCCACTGCAGCAATTCCAGTGTGGTACCGAGTTTGTGTTGCCATATTTGCAATTGGGATACAACCCTTTTTGTGATCCTCTAGCATGCGATCGAACTTCAACTTCTCCTTTTGACCTTTGCATTGTCTCTTTCCATCAACAATGACCCGGCAAAGATCATCATCGGGCACATTGCCTGGTTCCTCTTGATCTTCATCTTTTCCCGTTGCAGCATCACCGTATTCAGGAGGCACATAGTTGTTGTCATCCTCTTCTTCTTCGTTGTCTTCCAGCATAACCCTTCTTTCTCCGTACTTGGTCCAAACATTATAGTGTGGCATAAAACCCTTCTCAAGCAGGTGGAAGTGAAGGGTTTTAGAGTTGGAGAAAGCCTTCGTATTCTCACAGATAGTACATGGACAATGAATAAAACCATTCTGCTTGTTTGCCTCAACCGTTTCGAGAAAATTATGCAGGCCCTTAATATACTCGGAGGTGCGTCAGTCACCGTACATCCATTGTTGGTTCATCTATGTGCGTTATATAATAAAGTGTATTGAAAACCATTACAACATATCATGAATAGAGAAATGACCAAATTAATAGAAATTCATCATCACATTAAAGCCAAAGTACAATAGTGACCAAAATAAATACATACATTTCATACATAGTTCTCGTTATTGAGCAACATATAGCTCTCTAGAGCATCTAATTAAAACATACATCGAAACTATGTAAAAAATTAAATGCAACAACAAATCTTGACGGCGGTTTCAGGACGGGGACGAGACAGGACGAACCGCCAAACCTAGACAAATCTTGACAAATATGGAGTTTGGACAAGGAGCTTCGAGAGGAGAAAGCTTACGTTTGGCTTAGGCATTTCATCAAACACCTCATGTGCATAGGAGATGAGTTAGAGCACCACAAAGCTCTCCCCTTGCCGACCAGAAAAACAGAGCAATGTGAAGTGCTCTGCTCGCTGACGAGGGGGTATATATAGGCATCTTATTGGTCCCGGTTCGTGGTCGGAACCGGGACTAAAGGACCCCATTTGGTCCCGACCCATTGGTCCCGGTTGGTGTCTGGAACCGGGACCAAAGGGTCCAGACGCCGGTTCCAGACGAACCGGGACCAATGACCCACGAGGCCCAGCCGCCCCCCTGGCCTCACGAACCGGGACCGTTGCCCCCATTGGTCCCGGTTCGTGACTGAACAGGGACTAATGGGCTGGCCCGACCTAGACCAAAGCCTTGTTTTCTACTAGTGTAATGCTCGACTCCATCATGTATAACTTTAATTTTGTTTCGCATGGCCTAACTGTTGGCAGCAGCGTGAAAAAACTGACAGTTCTCATCTCCTGAGACTGAGATACACCAGCGTACTTTGGCCCTGCGATGCCAAAATACAGTTTGCCAAAGAATCAACTGTCAATACGAGGTGTGATACATGTACATATTGTCTTATAAAGTTATAATGGTCTGAAACTGTATGCAATGGCATATTTCAAAGTATGGAAACTTTGTAATGGCATATTTCAAATTACGGAAACTTTGGAATGGCATATTTCAAAATCCGAGAATAGTAATGGCATTGCTCAAAACTGAAAACATTGTTATCGCACATATCTAATTTAGCCGGAAACAAAAAGCATGTATCTTGATGCAGCAATCAACGGTCAAAAGAGCCAACTGATTCAAATTTAAAAACCAGGCAAATATATTGAAAAGGAGGAAGACCGTCGGTCTTTGCATCTACACGATGCTTGCAGCCACTTTATTAATTATTCACAAAGTGATACATCACTAAGTTTGAAGCCACCATCTTAAGAGCATCAGTCGCTACTCCTATCCACTTGATGAATGTGTGTCGATAGTCCGAGCCGAATACCAAACAAACCTCGCATCATAGCCTAACATCTAAAATCAGAGGGGCCAACCAAGCCATATTGTCGGATCTGGGACACACACCGGTCTGATGCACTCTCAAAGGTCGTCACCGCTGTCTTCCACGATCCCTCTTCGGAGATATACCGACGCATCGATCTTGCCAGGCCTAGCTGTCGTCGATGCCACCACAACGCCAGACAACGCCGCCATCCTGCGTGGTCCATCATCGCGCGCCCACCGCCGAGACCCCGCAGCTCCATGCCGTTGAGGCTCGCCGTTGTCGACGTGCCATATGCGACGCTACTCCTCCTTCAGGAACACCACCTGCTGCCACTGGTCCCATCCCCTCCGCCTGCAGTTCCTCTAGCCGAGCACCCGAACGCCCCAGATGGCGCCTCCAAGAAGGCCATGACACATGCAGTGCCGCCGCTACCCAATCTGAGAAGATTTTGGGTCTTCACACGGGCACGGGGTTGGTATGGAGGGAAGGAACCTCGACGGCACCAAACCAGGCAACTTTTACATATTACTAAAGTTGGAACGAGAATGATGGAAAATGAGTAAGACTACTCATAATGGAAAGTAACATAGAGTAGCAACATGCATGTGTTACTAGTCTAAACTACTACCTCCATGGTGAATAGTAACATAGTATAATAACATTGAGCGTTTTTCGTCTTGTTATGTGTTATGTTACTCAATTTCTCTTTCTTCCCATTAATTAACTGTCACATCAAATCTTTTGCTTAGGTAACATTTATGTTACTATCTACTCCCTCCGTTTTAAGATAAGTGAATCGACTTTGTATAAACTTTGTACTAGAGTTTGTTGTTAAAAAAAACTTTGTATTAGAATTAGTGTAAAGTTAATCATTTATTTTGGGACGGAGGAGGATGTTACTTCCGTTATGGAGATAGTTATTTTGGGACGGAGGAGGATGTTACTCGCGGGACTGGTGTCGCTGTATACGTGGGCAGGTGCCGCGTGCTCATTAGCCCGAGGGAGGATGTCTGTAGTTGGCTGAGCCTCGCCGGTAATCTAATATGACTTGTCGCAGTTTTCTCAGGCTTTTCTTTCAACAAGCGCATCCATCCTTCCAGGCTTCCACACAGTAGCAATTTGCAACAGAATGCCTAGAGAATTCCTTATTTGGTCCTCTTTTTATATTTTGCTTCCCTTTTTGCCCTCTAAATTTATTTTTTCTTTTTAGACACTCAAAATTTATTTTATGCCCTATGTGACACTTTTAACCATTTTTCCATCCAACGGTGTTAACTGACGCGTGCAAAGACAATTTTGCTCCCGATGGTAGTATTCACCAGAACAGGAAAGAGAAAAGGGGCATGAATGAACAAAAAAAAACAGAGAATCTGTGTTGGGAGTTAAACCACAACGTAACCTCCTGTACGTGTGCGTATAGTTTCTTGCTCTTGCATGTATGCGTATAGGATTTAGTCTCCGAGTAGCATTGTTTAGGAAACTAGTTTTTACTATATATGCGTATAGGATTTAGTATCCGTATAGAATTCAACAAAGGCGAGCCGAGGCCGGGCGTATCCTCCTCCTGTGTGTGGGTGCGCCAAGGCCGCTGCCACCTCCCATGCACGGCGGCACCGAGGCTGTCGTCGTTGTCTGTGCATCGTGTTAGCTTTAGAACGTTAGCTCGTATCCTCCCAATACATACGTGCAAGCTAGCTAGCACACGCAAGCAACTTAGTTGATTTCGGGCCTAATTCTTGATGTAGATGTACCTACGACATTAGTGCATGATTCTACGATATGGGGGCCTCACTTTTTCGGGGGCCCTGTGCGGTCGCTCATCTCGCACGCCTTCGTGGACGATCCTGTACGCAAATAATCTGGTCACATACTACGGTAGGGGCAAAACCGTCTTTTTAGGTTAGACTTAACACTGTTACTAGACAAAATTGACAAAAATGTCACATATGGAATAAAATGAAGTTTGAGTGTCAAAAAGGGGAGAAAACAAAATTTTAGGCAAAAAGGGAAGCAAATTTTAAGAAAGGGCCAAATAAGGAATTCTCTCCGGAATGCCGGAGGAGACCACGGAGGGCCAGTTTCCTTTCCTTTCGTGCCGGAGGAGGGCATGGAGGGCCGGCCGGAGAAGGGCACGCCGGCACGGAGGGCTACCGCGACCAGATCCGGAGCATCGCCGTGCTCGGAGCACAGATAAGATCTATCCCCTTCTCCGACCCACACTCCACTCAAACCGGATCCAACTACTCCAGCTACTTCGGTGCCTCAAGTCCTGATCACGTGCCCAACAACTGCAGCAGGTGCTCTCATTCTGTGTCTGCGGCCACAGAGGACTTCATCGACCAGATAAAGAAAATAGCTCGCCAAATGGTCCGTGACAATTATGCCCAGCGTACGGTCCAAGCATTCGACATCAAATCTATGTCAGGTATAGGAAAAATCGAGAGTGAATTGCAGAAAACCACGACATTGAAGGTTAGGGTTGCAGAAACCACAAGTCTATGGAATTGTGCCAAAATACACTAATTCCTGGGCTAATTTTTTTGCAAAAAAAACACAAGTGGATAGCTTAGGCCATTTTAAGCATGATTATGACATGTGGAACCCACTTTTGACGACGTGGCATAACGGTCCGAGATAGACGTCGTTAGACTCTCTTTTTTGCCAAAAAGTCCTCCTTAAAAAACAAAGGAGCCAAGGTCCCCCTCCCTAACCTGCTCACCATCAAGCCGGTCAATCCACCCCGCCGCTGGGGGCAGGGCCTGCTCATGCCGCCACCCCTCCTTCCCCGACCCGCCGTCATATCCAAGCTGCGCCACGGTGAAGCCGTCCAACTGCGGCAAGTTCATGGTGCTGTCCGACGTGGCCTCTTTAACATCCACGCTGTTGTGCCCTTCCAGTCGCTACATCGGGAGGTACGAGGAGATACGGGGCGTGGGGAGCAACGCTGACGCGCTCGCCGTGCGCGACGTGAAGCAGAAGCTGCCTGCCGCGCTCGCCCAGGGCCATCTATGGCCATGCTGCCTGCTGCTGCTCTAATGGAGGGCCAGCCGCGGCCAAGGTGCCTGTTGCTGTTCTACCGGAGGGCAAGCCACGGCCAAGCTGCCTACTGCTGCTCTACCGAAGGGCCGACCATGGCCAAGCTGCCTGTTGCTCCTCTATCAGAGGGCCGGCCGCGGCCAAGCTGCCGCGAGAGCCGGAGACGGGCATGACGGGTGGGACCAGCAACGGTGTTGCCCTCGACAGGCTCACCTGCGGCGGCTCCGGCCTCGACGGCTCACCTGCGGTGCCTTGTTCCTTCGACGTTGCACCCCCGACCCTTGCCGGTGACGAGACATGGCCGGCCTGCATGTTGCTGTTGTGATATGTTCATTTTGCTTCATGTTTTTATATTGATATTTATTGCATTATGGATTATTATTACACATTATGGTATAATACTTATGACTTTTCTTTCCTATTTTACAAGGTTTACATGAAGAGGGAGAATGTCGGCAACTGGAATTCTGGGCTGGAAAAGGAGCAAATATGAGAGACCTATTCTGCACAACTCCAAAAGTCCTGAAAAGTTATGAAGAATTATTTTGAAATATATAAAAATAGATTGGGCGAAATAAATACCAGAGGGGACCCACCAGTAGGTCACAAGCGCGCCATGCACGGCCTACCCCCCTGGCCGCGCCTTGGTGGCTTGTGGGCCCCCTGGCAGGCTTACGGTGCCCATCTTCTGTTATATGAAGGGTTTTGACCTGGAAAAAATCAAGAGAGAGCTTTCGGGATGAAGCGTCGCCGTTTTGAGGGGGAACTTGGGCAGAACCAATCTAGAGCTTCGGGGGAGTCGTTCTGCCGGGGAAACTTCCCTCCCGGAGGGGGAAATCAAAGTCATCATTATCACCAACGATCCTCTCATCGAAAGGGGGTCAATCTCCATAAACATCTTCACCAGCACCATCTGCTCTCCAAACCTAGTTCATCTCTTGTATCCGATCTTTGTCTCAAACCTCAGATTGGTACCTAGTGGGTTGCTAGTAGTGTTGATTACTCGTAGTTGATGCTAGTTGGTTTACTTGGTGGTAGATCATATGTTCAGATCCTTTATGATAATTAATACTTCTCTGATTATGAACATGAACATGTTTTGTGAGTAGTTACGTTTGTTCCTTAGGACATGGGATGAGTCTTGTTATAAGTAATCATGTGAACCTGGTATTCGTTTGATATTTTGGTGAGATGTATGTTGTCTCTTCTCTAGTGGTGTTATGTGAACGTCGACTACATGACACTTCACCATTATTTGGGCCTAGAGGAAGGCATTGGGAAGTAATGAGTAGATGATTTGGATCGATATGTTTCTTGCTATGGTTAGATTTATCTTCATTCTTCTTTCGTAGTTGCGGATGCTTGCGAGAGAGGTTAATCATAAGTGGGAGGTTTGTCCAAGTAAGGGCACCACCCAAGCACCGGTCCACCCACATATCAAATTATGAAAGTAACGAACGCGAATCAAATGAGCACGATGAAAACTAGCTTGCCAGAAATTCTCATGTGTCCTCGGGAGCGCTTCACTTTATATAAGAGTTTGTCCAGGCATGTCCTTTGCTACAAAAAGGACTGGGCTACCTTGATGCACCTTTGCTACACTTTTTACTTGTTACCCGTTACAAATTACCTTATCACAAAACTATTTGTTACCGATAATTCCATTGCTTGCAGAGAATACCTTACTGAAAACCGCTTGTCATTTCCTTTTGCTCCTCGTTGGGTTCGACACTCTTACTTATCGAAACGACTAGGATAGATCCCCTATACTTGTGGGTCATCATGCTTCTCTACCGGTTGGGTGGGCCTGATTGCTTTTTTTTGTTTTTGAATGAAGGTTCTCCCTGCTAAACTACAAGGACTGCTTTGTAAATCAAGAAAATCCCACACCTAACGAGGTCTAACGTGGAACGTTATGCCACGTCATCATTTGTGGGACCCGTCTGCCATAATCATGTTTAAATCGGTCTAAGTCATCAACTAGTGTTTTTGCAAAAAAAAAGCCTCGAAATTAGTGTTTTTTGGCACAATTCCATAGACTTGTGGTTTCTACAACCCTAGCCTTCAATGTCGTGGTTTTCTGCAATTCACTTGAAAAATCGAGGACCAGGACCGTGCTCTTGCGGATTGGTTCTTCGAGCTTGACATCGAATAGGTTCTCCAGCCCCACCAGCTCCAAGACAAGTCGGCGTCATGGCTCCAAGGCTCAGTGGACAGGTGGATTCGACCTCTCATTGTAACTGCATGCATTATGCAAGAGATGGTCAGCACCATTAGTCAGATGGCGGTGGTTGCACGGTTTATCAAAGCCAAGATGCTCATCTTCATCGATGCCATCGTCCCTATTTCAAGGGTGGGTAATTTAGGATCCGTGCTAGACATGTATTTTTGTCTCTCCAATGCATCATACATGCTTACACCAGTTGTGATCTCTCGGGAAGCCCAAATCATTTTCAACAAGGTAGGTGTCTTGTTGCAAAGAGAAGGAAACAGGCTATGCGAGACCATATACAACACAATGAAGGAGGTGAGGGCACTCATGGAGGACGATGACTCATGGGCTATAGAGATTCCGCAAGGAGGCAGGGTTCATAGGAAAACCCAGTTGATGGTGGATTACATCATGTCCATGTGGGATGCATGGGCCCAGATCTCTCCTCCGGGCTACAACACTATAAACCTTCGTGGCCTAATAGAGAACACGATAGATTATCTGAAAGATTTGCTTCTGAGAAAATCAGGGTTGTGCTCGGATCCAATCCTGAGGTACCTATTCCTGCTCAACAATTCACATTTGATAACACAGGTGTATGAATACCATGGGGGACTTGAGTTTACACCTGAATGTGTGAAGTACATGGACAACTATCTCGATGTTTCATCGGGTCATGTGATGTCCTACTTACCGAAATCAAAATTTAATGGACCATTCCATTGTTTGAGCAATACCTCACCGTTGGCTATGTTCCAGTCGGCGTTTCATAAAACATATCAGGCTCAAAAGTTCTGGAAGGTTCCAGACCCTCAGCTCAGAGATGCACTGTGGAGAACCATCGCCGAGAGAGTAATCTCATGTTAATTACCACGACTGCTTGAAGGAGCATCCGGAGCTAGCGGAGCACGTTAACCACAGAAGCAACAGTCCTGATGTGTTGGAGCAAATGGTGGGAGAGCTATTTGAAGGGTGAAAACTACTTGAGATGACATCAAACAGAGTCACCTGCCAAATCAGAGGCTAGCATGATGCTTCACAGTTGTATTTGGATTCCTTTTTCCCCGTTCCTTCTGAGGTGAAGTTGTATTCTGAATTCCGTTGGCAGCTTAATAAGAGCTAGATAATGTATCAATTGGGCACCAGTTGTGGCTGTTCTAAATTTTACTACCTGATTCCATGTCAAATACTTCCATATTTGCCTCCATGTTTGTTTCGTACATAGATAATTCTCATGTTTACCTCTGATTATGCGAAACTATCTATATGCACACTTAATTCCATCAAGTTTAGCTTGCAGATGTCAAGATCACTGAAACGAAAACGTAGCCCTGTACTTGTGAATTACTTATATGTGAAAATGCATTTTCATTTCTCATTCATATGTGAGAATAACACCACCGTGGATATTTTTATCTCCTACTAGAATGGATGTTCAAACCTTTTTAACCTTTGAAAACAATATAATGGGTTAGCTTGATACATGCAGGTATCATTGTCATTCTTGAGCTAAACTAACAATGTCTAGGTCCACAACATGTATCCTCATCACAGATTTGCCAACGTCTTTTCTACAGCAAAAATAGAATCAGCAAAGCATCAAGACTTTTCCTTAGAAAAGAACCAAAACCCTACGTGTTACACAAATCAAAACGTTCATGGCCTGCATTAATGTCTGGTCCATAGTGCACATTCCCATTGTTAATTTACGATGCGTTTATAGAAATATTTCTACTATGTGAGATCCACAAGTACGGAAGTCTAGGCTAATTAATGTCTACATACAAAGAGAAAAAGAAAATGACACGAAGATGGGATACAATTTATCACCAAGATTCAGTATGCTATCCTACATTGTTCAAGCATGGAGGTCAATCTTCATTCGCAAGGGACTTCTCCACACGATCATTTTGTATCAGCTTCCACGGAGGTCTGTATGGAGTGAGGAGAACAGAGAGTTTCGTGCGTTTGACAGGCCTTCATCGTCTTGCAATGCTCCGCCTCATCGTCTCGTACATTCACGAATACATCATACAAGTTCTCTGCAATGGGATAAGGGGGGCAGTGAGCAGTTCATACTCATAATCTTTATGGAGAAAGCATTCAAGGGGCGAGTTCAACTTCTGTCTATAGGCACTATATTACGAGTATAGACAGTTCAAATTTGAATAGTAGGAGCAGGAGTCAGTTGCTCGAGTAACAGTCTGTTAAAATGAATCATAACTGTAATTTGATGTGTTCGATATTATATGTTTTCCAGCCAATGGTGGTCACTAGCCCACTTCTCCAACAATGAACTCATGACTTTGACCAGATGAATCAGTGAAATTAATTTCTAAAACCACAGGCAACTTGCTAATCCCTGACTTTCTAAAAAATTAACTCAGTAAAGCTATCAGTGAAATTATATGTTTTCCAGCCAATGGTGGTGACTAGCCCACTTCTCCAACAATGAACTCATGACTTTGACCAGACGAATCAGTGAAATTAATCTCTAAAACCACAGGCAACTTGCTAAGCCCTGACTTTCTAAAAAATTAACCCAGTAAAGCAATCAGGGGGGAGAAAGAACTGTACCAACTTTCGGCCTCCTAGAATTTGGGACTCTTGATGTTTGAAAGTCATCTAGAAACAAGTCATGCAAGCAATAAGCATATATATTACTGCTTAATACGAAGCATCAAATAAATATAGGATAAAGTACATTTAGAAAATAATACAAGTGAAGTAAGGGCCTACCAAACATGTAGAGATCCTCATTCATGTAATAGTAGCCATGGAACAGTTTGTGAGAAATTTGTGGCATTTCAAGATGTCGATAGTGGCAGGAGGTTCTTGGCTTGCTCACAAAAGGTAACTTAAAAGCTCAGAATTCCACTTAATCCTTTTTCTTCAAAGTTCGGTTAACAGTTAAGATTCAGTTACCTATGCTAATTTAATTGAATTTCGGTTGAAGTTCACATTTTTATTGAATTTTGTGAAATGATAGGATATTCCTAAGTGCAACTATGTGTAATGGGTTGACCCTGAGTGCCCTGATGTTTTGAAGATGAGCCTAGCTAACATATGTAGCATGCATGCTGAGGAGACCAGGCAGATGCTCAGACAAAATGTTTTGAATGCTCACGATAACTTGAAGATTCTGGGAGAGAAAGAAAGATTGAAGATAAACTCACACTGTATAAGCTTGATTTTGCTAAGGTTGTGGCTGAGAAGGAGCATGCAATTGTCCCATTAGGCAGCACACAACATGCTATGATGGTTCTCAAGGAAGATCTTGAGAAGAAGAAAATGGGTGACAAGTCAAGTACAAACATCCATAATGTATTCAGGGCAAAGAAAGAGAAAGAGAGGAACCAAGCCATGCAAGAGAGGGACCAATCCATGCACGAGAGGGACAATTTAGTAGAAGAGAGAGAGAGATCATCTAAAGCAAGAGAAAACGAGGGTTGAGTACATGATTGGTGATTTGTTCAAACACAAAGAGGAGACAAAGGACAAGATTAGGAAGCTTAAGGGGATTCTTGATGAAATAGATTAATGCTATATCTTTCTGTTGTAATGATATTTCCAAATTGAGCTGAGCTATGTTGGTCACTTTTTTATGAGTGTTGCTACTTTTCAACATTTGTCACTTCCAGATAATGATTTGAAGCCATCTACAAATGTAAAAAACACACAAACAATATTGACAAGTACAATTGTGAAAATATGTAGGCATGAAGATACAAGCTTCATATTACTTCCTAGATCATCCGTTACAACCACAACAAAATTCACCATTACATTACAGCAGCTGGAGGAGGGTCAGACCGAAAAACACCTTACATCTTTGCTTAACTTAAGAATACATATCACTTAAGAACTACTACAACTTCATAGTGTTGGAAATATGCCCTAGAGGCAATATATAAAGTGTTTATTATTATATTTCCTTGTTCATGATAATCGTTTATTATCCATGCTATAACTATAGTGATCGGAAACACAATGCATGTGTGGATAAATAGACAAACACTATGTCCCTAGTATGCCTCTAGTGAACTAGCTCGTTGATCAAAGATGGTCAGGGTTTCCTAGCCATTGAAATGTGATGTCATTTGATAAACGGGATCATATCATTAGGAGACTGATGTGATGGACAAGACCCAAACTACAAACGTAGCATATGATCGTGTCAGTTTATTGCTACTGTTTTCTGCATGTCAAAGTATATGTTCCTATGACCATGAGATCATGCAACTCACGGATATAGAAGGAGTGCCTTGTGTGTATCAAACGTCGCAACGTAACTGGGTGACTATAAAGGTGCTCTACAGGTATCTCCGATGGTGTCTGTTGAGTTGGCATGGATCAAGACTGGGATTTGTTACTCCGTGTGACGGAGAGGTATCTCGGGGCCCACTCGGTAATGCAACATCACAATAAGCCTTGCAAGCAATGTGACTAATTGTTAGTTGCGGGATCTTGCATTACGGAACGAGTAAAGAGACTTGCCGGTAACGAGATTGAACTAGGTATAGAGATACCGACGATCGAATCTCGGGCAAGTAACATGCCGAAGAACAAAGGGAACGTTATACGGGATTAACTGAATCCTTGACATAGAGGTTCAACCGATAAGATCTTCGTAGAATATGTAGGAACCAATGTGGACATCCAGGTCCCGCCATTGGTTATTGGCCGTAGAGGTGTCTTGGTCATGTCTACATAGTTCTCGAACCCGCACGGTCTGCACACTTAAGGTTCGGTGATGTTTCGGTAGTATAGAGTTATGTATGGTGGTGACCGAAGGTTGTTCAGAGTCCCGGATGAGATCCCGGACGTCACGAGAAGCTACGGAATGGTCCGGAGGTAAAGATTCATATATAGGATGTCCCAGTTTGGTCGCCGGAAAAGTTTCGGGCTCATCGGTAGTGTACCGGGAGTATCGGTAGTGTACCGGGAGTGCCGGTAGTGTACCGGGGGACCTCCGGGAGGGGTATTTCGACCCCAAGAGGTCCATGGGCTGTGGGAGAATAATAACCAGCCCTTATTGGGCTGGGAAAACAGCCACAAAGGCCCATGGCGCAGGAGAGAAAGTCCTAAAGCAAAAAGTGGAAAATCAGCCAATAGGAGGCAATCCTACTCCAACTAGGATTGGGGGTGAAGTAGGATTGCTCCCACCTCCTATTTCGGCCGACCCAAAGGCCTTGGATGCCTCTCCTCTCCTCTCCTCCTATATATACTAGTGGATTGGGTGGTTTTTGGACAGAATTTCCGGCCACGTGCTACCCGTTCCACCGGTGCATAGTTTCTCCTCTAGATCGTAGTTCCGCAGTGCTTAGGCGAAGCCCTGCCGGAATTGCTCCACCACCATCACCGGAGCGCCGTCACGTTGCCGGTGAAATCTCTCTCCTCTCCACCCCTCTTTCTGGATCAATACGATGGAGATCGTCATCAAGCTGCACGTGTGCTGAACGCGGAGGTGCCGTCCGTTCGGTACTAGATCGGAAGGATCGTGATCAAGGCCACGAGACGTTCGTGATTGGATCTTGGGACGGATCGTGACGATATCATGGGACGGTTCGTGATTGGTTCGCGGGACGGTTCGTGATTGGATCGCGGGACGCTCGGCGATTTGGATCGCGAAGAAGTTCGACTACACCAACCGCGTTTCTTAACGCTTCCCGCTTAGCGATCTACAAGGGTACGTAGATCCACTCTCCCTCTCGTAGATGCTCATCACCATGGATAGGTTTGCGTGTGCGTAGGAAAATTTTGTTTCCCATGCGACGTTCCCGAACAGTGGCATCATGAGCTAGGTTGATGGTTCGATGAGATCTCGAGTAGAACACAAAAGGTTTGTGGACGTTGATGCTTAGATTGCTTCCTCCCTTGGTTGGATTTTGGTTCAGCAGGATTGTGAGATGAAGCGGCCCGGACCAACATTACTCGTACGCTTACGAGAGACCGGTTCCCTCGACGCAACTTGTTGCTTAGATGGCTTGCGGGTGACAGTTTCTCTTACTTTAGTTGGATCGGATCCGACAAAGGCGGTCCTTGAGAAGGTTGAAAAGCAATCTATGTATCACCGTTGTGGTTTATACGTAGGTGAGAATCGTTCTTGCTAGATACCCGTAGCAGCCACGTAAAACATGCAACAACAATTAGAGGACGTCTAACTTGTTTTTGCAGGGTATTTTGTGATATGATATGGCCAATTACATGATGAGATATATGTGATGTATGAGATGATCATGTGATGTATAGATTATCACGACTTGTATGTCGGTGATTACGGCAACCGGCAGGAGCCATAGGGTTGTCTTTAATTATTGTATGACCTGCGTGTCAATCATTAAGCGCTATGTAATGCTTTACTTTATCGCTATGGTAGCAATAGTAGTAGAAGCATGCAGGGCGTGACAACCCCGATGGCGACACGTTGATGGAGATCAAGATGATGGAGATCATGGTGTCATGCCGGTGACGATGGAGATCATGCCGGTGTTTCGAAGATGGAGATCTTAAACACAAGTTGATAGCCATATCATGTCACTTATGAATTGCATGTGATGTTAATCCTTTTATGCACCTTGTTTTGCTTAGTACGACGGTAGCATTATAAGGTGATCCCTCACTTAAATTTCAAGATGAACTGTGTTCTCCCCGAGTGTGCACCGTTGCGAAAGTTCGTCATGTCGAGACACCACGTGATGATCGGGTGTGATAGACTCTACGTTCACATACAACGGGTGCAAGCCAGATTTGCACGTGCAGAACACTCGGGTTAAACTTGACGAGCCTAGCATGTACAGACATGGCCTCGGAACACAAGAGACCGAAAGGTCGAACATGAGTCATATAGTAGATATGATCAACATAATGTTGTTCACCATTGAAGCCACCTTAACTCACGTGATGATCAGACTTGAGTTGGTGAATTTGGATCATGTGACACTCAGATGACCTGAGGGATGTCAATTTGAGTGGGAGCTTTAGTAATTTGATTAACTAAACTCATTATCTTGAACAATAGTCTAAGTAACCTTTGCATATTTATGTTGTAGATCAATGGCTCACGCAGTAGCACCCCTGAATTTTAATGCGTTCCTAGAGAAAGCTAAATTGAAAGATGATGGAAGTAACTTTGTTGACTGGGCCCGTAATCTGAGGATTATCCTCACGGCTTCCCAGAAGTCATATGTCCTTGATGCACCGCTTGGTGACCAGCCAGAAGACATGACCTCCGAAGACGTTAAGAACGCTTGGGAGGCTCGTGCTGGAGACTACTCAATAGTTCAGTGTGCAATATTGTATGGCTTAGAATCGGGACTTCAAAGACGTTTTGAACGTCATGGAGCATATGAGATGTTCCAGGAGTTGAAGTTTATCTTTCAGAAGAATGCCCGGATCGAGAGGTATGAGACCTCCGATAAATTCTATGCTTGCAAGATGGAGGAGAACGGGTCTATTAGTGAGCACATACTCAGAATGTCTGGGTACTCAAACCGTCTAGCGGAGTTGGGAATTACCCTTTCGCCGGAGGCGATCACTGATAGAGTTCTTCAATCGCTGCCACCTAGTTACAAGAGCTTTGTGATGAACTATAACATGCACGGGATGAACAAGTCAGTCGCCGAGCTGTTTGCGATGCTGAAAGTCGCTGAGTCTGAAATTCTGAAATCCAGAAAGAACATCAAGTGTTGATGGTCAATAAAACCACTAGTTTCAAGAAAAACGGCAAAGGCAAAGGCAAGAAGGGTAAAACCAAGAAGGATGGCAAAGCAGTTGCTACTCCTACAAAGAAGCCTAAGCATGGACCTAAGCCAGAAACTGAGTGCTTTCATTGCAAAGGAACTGGTCACTGGAAGCGGAACTACCCCAAGTACCTGGCTGGCAAGAAGGCAGCCAACGACAAACAAGGTATATATGATATACATGTTATTGATGTGTACCTTACTAGTTCTCGTAGTAGTGCATGGGTATTTGATACCGGTTCGGTTGCTCACATTTGCAACTCAAAACAGGAACTACGGAATAAACGAAGACTGGCAAAGGACGAAGTGACGATGCGCGTGGGAAATGGTTCCAAGGTTGACGTGATCGCCGTCGGCACGCTCTCTCTTCGATTACCATCAGGATTAGTGATGAACCTAAATAATTGTTATTTAGTGTCTGCGTTAAGCATGAACATTATATCTGGATCTTGTTTATTGCGAGACGGTTACTCATTTAAATCAGAGAATAAAGATTGTTCTATTTATATGAGTAATATCTTTTATGGTCATGCACCCAATGTTAGGGGTTTATTCATATTGAATCTTGATAGTGATGACACACATGTTCATAACATTGATGCCAAAAGATGTAGAGTAGTTAATGATAGTACCACTTTCTTGTGGCACTGCCGTTTAGGTCATATTGGTGTAAAACGCATGAGGAAGCTCCATGCTGATGGACTTTTGGAGTCACTTGATTTTGAATCACTTGACACATGTGAACCATGCCTTATGGGCAAGATGACCAAAACGCCGTTCTCTGGAACAATGGAACGGGCGAGTGACTTATTGGAAATCATACATACTGATGTGTGCGGTCCAATGAATGTCGAAGCGCGCGGTGGTTATCGTTATTTTCTCACCTTCACTGATGACTTGAGTAGATATGGGTATATTTACTTGATGAAGCACAAGTCTGAAACATTTGAAAAGTTCAAGCAATTTCAGAGTGAAGTTGAGAATCATCGTAACAAGAAGATTAAATTTCTTCGATCTGATCGAGGAGGTGAATATCTGAGTTATGAGTTTGGCAATCACTTAAGACAGTGTGGAATTGTTTCACAGTTGACACCGCCCGGAACACCACAGCGTAATGGTGTGTCTGAATGTCGTAATCGGACCTTATTGGATATGGTGCGTTCTATGATGTCTCTTGCCGATTTGCCACTATCGTTTTGGGGTTATGCATTAGAGACAGCTGCATTCACTTTAAATAGGGCACCATCAAAATCCGTTGAGACGACGCCATATGAACTGTGGTTTGGCAAAAAGCCGAAGTTGTCGTTTCTTAAAGTTTGGGGATGTGATGCTTATGTCAAAAAGCTTCAGCCTGAAAAGCTGGAACCCAAAGCGGAAAAGTGCGTCTTCATAGGATACCCGAAAGAGACAGTCGGGTATACCTTCTATCTCAGATCCGAGGGCAAAGTGTTTGTCGCTAAGAACGGAACATTTCTTGAGAAAGAGTTTCTCTCGAAAGAATTGAGTGGGAGGAAAATAGAGCTTGATGAGGTTATTGAACCTTTACTTCAACCAGAGAGTAGCGCAGCACAGAAAGATGTTTCTGTGGAACCTACAACGGTAGAAGAGGAAGTTAATGATGATGATCATGAAGCTCCGGATCAAGCTGCTATTGAACCTCGTAGGTCGACAAGGACGCGTACTACTCCCGAGTGGTACGGCAACCTGTCTTAGAGGTCATGTTGTTGGACAACAATGAACCTACGAGCTATGGAGGAGCAGTGATGGGCCCGGATTCCAAGAAATGGTTAGAGGCCATGCAATCTGAGATGGGATCCATGTATGAAAACAAAGTATGGACTTTGGAAGTACTACCTGAAGGGCGAAAGGCCATTCAGAACAAATGGATCTATAAGAAGAAGACGGACGCGGACGGTAATGTCACCGTCTATAAAGCTCGACTTGTGGCAAAGGGTTTTTCACAAGTTCAAGGAGTTGACTACGATGAGACTTTCTCACCCGTAGCGATGCTTAAGTCTGTCAGAATCATGTTGGCAATAGCTGCTTATTTCGACTATGAAATTTGGCAGATGGACGTCAAAACGGCGTTCCTCAACGGTTTCCTTGAGGAAGAGTTGTATATGATGCAACCCGAAGGTTTTGTCGATCCAGAGAATGCTAACAAAGTTTGCAAACTCCAGCGATCCATTTATGGACTGGTGCAAGCATCTCGGAGTTGGAATAAACGCTTTGAGGAGGTGATCAAAGCGTTTGGGTTTATACAAGTTTATGGAGAAGCTTGTATTTACAAGAAAGTGAGTGGGAGCTCTGTAGCGTTTCTAGTGTTATATGTGGATGACATATTGCTGATCGGAAACGATATAGAAATGCTGGAAAGCGTGAAGGAATATTTGAATAAGAGTTTTTCAATGAAGGACCTAGGAGAAGCTGTTTTCATATTAGGCATTAAGATCTATAGAGATAGGTCGAGACGCTTAATAGCACTTTCACAGAGCACATACCTTGATAAAGTTTTGAAGAAGTTCAAAATGGAACAGGCCAAGAAGGGGTTCTTGCCTGTGTTGCAAGGTGTGAAGTTGAGTAAGACTCAATGCCCAGTGACTGCAGAAGATAAAGAAAAGATGAGCATCATCCCCTATGCTTCAGCCATAGGCTCTATCATGTATGCAATGCTGTGCACAAGACCCGATGTCAGCCTTGCCATAAGTATGGCTGGAAGGTTTCAAAGTGATCCTGGAATGGAGCACTGGCAAGCGGTCAAGAATATCCTTAAGTACCTTAACAAGACTAAGGACATGTTTCTCGTTTATGGAGGTGATGAAGAGCTCGTCGTAAAGGGTTACGTCGATGAAAGCTTTGACACTGATCCGGACGATTCTAAATCGCAAACCGGATACGTATTTATTCTTAACGGGGGAGCGGTAAGCTGGTGCAGTTCCAAGCAAAGCGTGGTAGCTGATTCTACGTGCGAAGCGGAGTACATCGCAGCCTCGGAGGCAGCGAAGGAAGGTGTCTGGATGAAGCAGTTCATGACAGATCTTGGAGTAGTGCCTAGTGCACTGAATCCAATAAATCTGTTCTGTGACAACATTGGTGCCATTGCTCTAGCCAAGGAACCAAGGTTTCACAAGAGGACCAGACACATAAAGCGACGCTTCAACTCCATCCGGTTCTACATCGAGGAGAAGGACATAAATATTTGCAAAGTGCACACGGATCTGAATGTTGCAGACCCGTTGACTAAACCTCTTCCAAGGGCTAAACATGATCAACACCACAACTGTATGGGTGTTCGATTCATTACCATGTAAATCACATAGTGATGTGAACTAGATTATTGACTCTAGTGCAAGTGGGAGACTGTTGGAAATATGCCCTAGAGGCAATATATAAAGTTTTTATTATTATATTTCCTTGTTCATGATAATCGTTTATTATCCATGCTATAACTGTAGTGATCGGAAACACATTGCATGTGTGGATAAATAGACAAACACTATGTCCCTAGTATGCCTCTAGTGAATTAGCTCGTTGATCAAAGATGGTCAGGGTTTCCTAGCCATTGACATGTGATGTCATTTGATAAACGGGATCATATCATTAGGAGACTGATGTGATGGACAAGACCCAAACTACAAACGTAGCATATGATCGTGTCAGTTTATTGCTACTGTTTTCTGCATGTCAAAGTATATGTTCCTATGACCATGAGATCATGCAACTCACGGATATAGAAGGAGTGCCTTGTGTGTATCAAACGTCGCAACGTAACTGGGTGACTATAAAGGTGCTCTACAGGTATCTCCGATGGTGTCTGTTGAGTTGGCATGGATCAAGACTGGGATTTGTTACTCCGTGTGACGGAGAGGTATCTCGGGGCCCACTCGGTAATGCAACATCACAATAAGCCTTGCAAGCAATGTGACTAATTGTTAGTTGCGGGATCTTGCATTACGGAACGAGTAAAGAGACTTGCCGGTAACGAGATTGAACTAGGTATAGAGATACCGACGATCGAATCTCGGGCAAGTAACATGCCGAAGAACAAAGGGAACGTTATACGGGATTAACTGAATCCTTGACATAGAGGTTCAACCGATAAGATCTTCGTAGAATATGTAGGAACCAATGTGGACATCCAGGTCCCGCCATTGGTTATTGGCCGTAGAGGTGTCTTGGTCATGTCTACATAGTTCTCGAACCCGCACGGTCTGCACACTTAAGGTTCGGTGATGTTTCGGTAGTATAGAGTTATGTATGGTGGTGACCGAAGGTTGTTCAGAGTCCCGGATGAGATCCCGGACGTCACGAGAAGCTACGGAATGGTCCGGAGGTAAAGATTCATATATAGGATGTCCCAGTTTGGTCGCCGGAAAAGTTTCGGGCTCATCGGTAGTGTACCGGGAGTATCGGTAGTGTACCGGGAGTGCCGGTAGTGTACCGGGGGACCTCCGGGAGGGGTATTTCGACCCCAAGAGGTCCATGGGCTGTGGGAGAATAATAACCAGCCCTTATTGGGCTGGGAAAACAGCCACAAAGGCCCATGGCGCAGGAGAGAAAGTCCTAAAGCAAAAAGTGGAAAATCAGTCAATAGGAGGCAATCCTACTCCAACTAGGATTGGGGGTGAAGTAGGATTGCTCCCACCTCCTATTTCGGCCGACCCAAAGGCCTTGGCTGCCTCTCCTCTCCTCTCCTCCTATATATACTAGTGGATTGGGTGGTTTTTTGACAGAATTTCCGGCCACGTGCTACCCGTTCCACCGGTGCATAGTTTCTCCTCTAGATCGTAGTTCCGCAGTGCTTAGGCGAAGCCCTGCCGGAATTGCTCCACCACCATCACCGGAGCGCCGTCACGTTGCCGGTGAACTCTCTCTCCTCTCCACCCCTCTTGCTGGATCAAGACGGTGGAGATCGTCATCAAGCTGCACGTGTGCTGAACGCGGAGGTGTCGTCCGTTCGGTACTAGATCGGAAGGATCGTGATCAAGGCCACGAGATGTTCGTGATTGGATCGTGGGACAGATTGTGACGAGATCGTGGGACGGTTCGTGATTGGTTCGCGGGACGGTTCGTGATTGGATCGCGGGACGCTCGGCGATTTGGATCGCGAAGAAGTTCGACTACACCAACCGCGTTTCTTAACGCTTCCCGCTTAGCGATCTACAAGGGTACGTAGATCCACTCTCCCTCTCGTAGATGCTCATCACCATGGATAGGTTTGCGTGTGCGTAGGAAAATTTTGTTTCCCATGCGATGTTCCCCAACACATAGACCGGCAGCTTTCTTGTCTGCTAACTTATAAACTACAACAGCTAAGATACCTACTCAACTAACGTAATTAGTTCTTCATAATTAGGATGAAACAAAGCATCATGACACTAGCCAGCACCAACTTCATCACCATTAGGATTTCTCTACCCAGTCCAAGCAGCATAGCAGCTTGCTGCTTGGTGGTAAAGTTCTTCTCACTAGAGCTGCCAAAATTGACTCTGCATGCATTGCCCCTTCTTCCTGCATTTGCTTCATTACTCTTCATCTCATGCTCTTCCCTTCTTTCCTGAGCTGCACCAATTGCATCAACAGCAGCATTGCCAACAAGAACCCTTGTTTCAATCAGATGTTGCAGATATCATAGCTCCCAACGCCAGAAATCACAGGTCACCTGCATTTTCAGATCAAGCAAACCAGATTAGCAAGTCATGCATTATCAGATCAAGGAACAAATCAAGCATTAGCAAATCATGTAAGAAAATCAAGCATTATTAGATTGGTGTCAAATTTCCTTAACTGACAAAATTCAATTAGCTGTCAAAATTCAGTTAAGTGTCAAAATTCAGACAACATGTTGAGTTAAATAGTTCCCTAATTTTGCACTAGCATCCAATACTGTAAATCATAACTATCAAATAAATTGTAATGAATCAAGCATTCATTACTATGATTCATAGCTATCGGATCAAGCAAATCATATAAGCAATGCAACCATTAGCAAAAACCAATCGGTGGTACTATGAATCATAGCTATCAAATCAAGCAAATCATATTAGCAATGCATCCATTACAGTGTGTTTGTTGCACTTGTAGAACACACAGCCATAATGTTCATAAGTGGTCGAGCGGTAGAAGGTCATGGGGTCGCCACAGTTGGGGCAACCGGTCAATGGAACAGCGACGGTGCGGCCACGCAGTCTAGAGCGAACGGAGCTTGAAAATGACATGACGATGAAAACCCTTGCGCGGCAGCAGCGGAGGACAGGGGGTGGATGTGACGGCGGAAGCACGACGGAAGTGGATGTGGCGGCGGTCGGTAGCGACGCCGGTGGTGGCGTTGGTTAGGGTAGAGCGAGAGGGAGATGAGAAGCAATGGGGAGAGGAGAAACGACCGAGGTGAGGTCCGACCAGGTGGTGTGGCTACGGTCCGACCAAGTGGGGTGTTGGGTGTAAATGCGTGTCAATTTGCGAAAAAAAACTCATTACCTGTGTATTGCAGCTTTTCCTCGGCCCGAGTTGACTTGTCGGTCAAAGCCACATGGCGAGGCCAGTCAAACGCCAACTAAGCAAATACGTGCACAAAATCGTATAATATACCGTTTGTGAATCCCCATGATAACTATGAAGATCGTATTTCAGGTATTTACAACTACATGGACTAAAGTGGCCACCATGACAAGTATGAGGACCTCCAGTGATTTTTTCTCTTGTTTACTTCAACTGTGCCCTATCTTATAGCCGAGCTCTTCACACTATTCTTCTTGGCCGGACGAGGTGGGACTAAACTAGCGAGCACTTCAGTAGCGCCTCTGCCATCTGCCCTCCGCCCTCCGTACGTGCATGTACTAACCACAGCGGCCTCATGCTCGAACATAAGCCCATAATAGCTTGGGCCTTACATGCAGGTGGTGGTCTTGGCCCATGCCAAAGTCTCCCTCGCTGTGGCGCGTAGCGTGAAAAAAATACTCATGCTTAGTGACACGTGAGCGCGGGATGAATCAGTTTCTTCGGTTAACCGTACTAAAACCATGTACCGACCGAATTAAATTCGGTTTTCAAACCTAAAAGCATTTTTTTATAACACTGAAAACCCAAAATTTGTTTTTTTTTGTTTTGGCTTCGGTTCGGTCTTCGATTCGTCGGTTTATGTGCCCATCCCTACTCCTGCTTATTGGAGTACCTCGAGAAGCAGAAGGCGGTAGTCGCTGGGATGGCGGGGCGGTGGGTGAGGATGCAACACAACGATCAACGTTAATTTCGCCCCTTCGGTCATCCAGATCGATGTCGATGGCGAGCTTGACGTCGTCGATGCGCCCTAAGAGCTGATCGAGCTTTGCTGTCCATCTTAGTGAGGGCGGATACCATCTCCTCGTTATGCTCGGACGAGATTTTGGACAAGGCGACATCGAAATTGGCACGAAGGAGGTCGTAGATCGCCTTGGTTTTGGGAGAAATTTTCTCAATGGCTTCAGCTCGATACCCATCAGCGAGCTACGTCTGGTGGCGGTGGATAGGGAGATACAGGGTTAGGGAAGAGGAGAAACCACTCTGATACCAGATTGTTAGGGAATTCTCTCTCTAACTCACCATTACATCAGTGCATCGAGTTACAACAGGAATGGAGGAAGGAAAGAGTACAACTTGTCTTCCAAGAATGAGTAAGGGGAAAGTAACTAGCAATTTGCCACCGTGTGCCTCACTCTCTAGTCGTTGCATGCTTTAAGTATTGACGCCTACATGGGCCCACTCCAGCACAACCAGCTGAGCTGGTAAGCGAGGCTGCCTCTTGGGCCGATCCGAAACTTGAACGTTTTCATTTGGCGAGCTCGAGGTCTCGGACGACGGCTTCGACACGTGAGGCGGGACCTTCAACGAAGAGTAGTGTAGAATTTGTAGTCGTTTTAGGGATATTTTAGTGTGTAAAAACTAATCTAATTAATGAAAAAGTGGTGTATGGTCATTGGTGGACACGGTTGGGACGGAGCTACACTATGCCAATGGGTCCCCAATGGATTTATGTTAAACTTGTACTAAATTCATGGTAATCAAAGTGTATTTAGGGTTGAACACTTGCAATATATGAAGATGACGAATTGACAAATTTACCTAGCTTCGCCACTGCGTTCGCTGGGATGTCCGCAAAAGCGTCCTGACGTGTCTGTGTACATTTGGTGGCGTCTGTCCGGTGACTTACGTTGAAAATGCCCTATGCAAAAGGGATGACCAACAAATTCAATCAAATATTATTTGTAAGTCCAGCTTGGTAATCAGCGTAGGTGAATCTAAGAGCATCTACAACCGGGCGTCCCAAACCACTCTCAAACGCCTGGGCAGATTGTCCAGTCATTAAACGGTCATGAAATTTTGATCCAGACGGATGCCTCAAACGGGCTTCAAACGCCCGGACTGACCGACACCCCTCATATCCAGCCAAAATGTTGAGCGGGTATGGGACGCCCAAGCACGCCCTCCACGTCGGCCTGACACTTGGGTCTCACACGAAATCATCATGAAAACTGGTGGTCCGAACTCGTCTCCTTCATCGGACCGATGTCGCCGCATGGCGTCGCTCCGACGAGACGCGTACTCCCTTGCCCAGCTAATTAAGCCAACCTCCGACACGGAAACCTAGCCCCTCCATCATTTCCTCCTCCCATCCGTCGTCGCCTGACTATTTATGCCATGCCCCCCCCCCCCACACACACACACACCTCGCCGCCGCCACTTTCAAATGCCTGAGAGCCGGTTGCAGCTCCTTGAGCAGGTTTGGACAAGACGCGAAGCCCGGATCGCCGCGGGGCTAGCTCCATATGTAGTGGATCCAGAGTAGGAGTTGAAGGAGGAGGAGCCGGAGCCGGAGGAGGATGTAGGGGACGCGGATCTACAGACGGAGTAGCAGGCCATCCTTAACTCCATTCGCTCAGAGTCGGGTGTGGAGGCGAGACGGTGTTGTCGGCAGGAGATGGAGGCGGAGCAGGTCACGGAGGAGGCGGAGATGCTCGCCTACTTGGATAAACTCGAGAAGGAGGACGAGGAGCCGGAGCCGAGCAATGCTACACGTACGGAAGTTTTACAAAAGTTTTACAGGGTGGGCTGAGATGGGATGTGCTGATTGGTGGTTAAAATGAAGCGGGCCCACCCTGAAAATCAGGGGAAGGGATGTTAGTGAGGAGAAAGGTCAGTCCGTAAAATCCTGTAAAAAGTGTCCGTAAGTCTAGCATTTTTGGCTGGAGCCCTTCAACGTGCCCGTCTAGCTGTTGCCGGACACCAACGTCATGGAATGTTTGACAACAAAAAGTTAGGGTAGCACGTAATGTGTAGTATGTAGTAGTTTTTTTTTTTACATGTTTTGTATGAATCTAGGAGTCAAATACGAGAGACTCCTAGGGGTCAAATAGGAGAAACTAGGATGTAAACAATCAAAAATTCGAGGACTGGTCAGACGTACGGATTAGCAAACCGTGCTGTAGATTCTCTGACATTCTACAAATTGTCCAAACTCGATGCTCAAAAACTGAAACTCGACAGTATATATAGCACTTTTGTTGTTACCCGGCATGCTGCAGCTTTGGTTCCGATCGTGAAGGCATGTGCGGGTGCCTTCCTATAAGCAGTTGGTGTGGCCGCCAACCGTCACCACGCGGCTCCGCCGCTCCGGTACTTGATGTTGACTTGACCCGGGTCTTGCATTCGCCGGTCGTCGTCACGGGGCCGGTATACTTGTCGCCCGGGCTCCCAGTCCCAGTACTACACTTCACACGGTGTTTTTCTCTCTCCCCTGCCAATCTCACCGAACCAAACCAATGGCGTCCATCCATCCACAAAGCTGCAGCATGGCGGGGCTGGGGGGGGCTTGCTGCCGTGCCGGAGGGGAGTACGGACGGCTCCGCGACCGCCTCGCAGCCGCGCGGCCTCTACCGCGACTGGATTCGGACGGTCGCCCTGTCCGGAGAGCAGAGGAGATCGACTATGACACCAACCATCTTCGGTCATAGCGGATCCAGCTACTCCAGTGCTTCGAATTCCTGCCCCTCCAACTCCAACGTAGTTGCAAGATCGGTGGTTCTTTCCTCTCAAATTCCTGCCTCTCTTTCGTTTGTATGAACACATACAGACAGAGAGTATTTGCGCTACGTACTACTTGTGCAGCCTTTTCGGTTTCTTCTCTTATTCAGTCCAGTACAACAACTTGGATCTCAACTGAAAGGAGCTAAAGCTAGCTAGCGACCAGGTATTCCGGACGTGCCATCCCGCATCCACCTGAACGCCGCTACAAAGACGCTGCATGCACTTATTTCGTGCCATCCCACGAAGCCCATGCAGCGCCGGATCTAACTACCCGAAAACTACTCCAAGACGTGGACATGTACACGTTACTTGGTTATTATTAGCAGAAAGAAAATGATAATACTAAGGAAAGAGCTCAACGGGGTTACATGGTCATCATTCACCCCCTTAAGCCCGTTGAACAGACTTGATCTCCACCACACCCAGCTTCTGTCGCATCTCAATGAACCTGACCCTGCCGAGTGCCTTTGTGAGAAAATCTGCAAGTTGTCCGTCAGTTCCAATGTGTTCAACATCAGTTTTTCCTTCCTCGATGCATGACCTGATGTAGTGGTACTTTATGTCAATGTGCTTGCTACGATCATGATGCACCGGATTCTTGCTCAATGCAATGGCCGATTTGTTGTCAACCATCAGCATGAATTTTGTCGGAGCTTGCCCAACCATCTCTGCAAGTAGACGACTAAGCCAAACTCCCTGACAAGCACCGCTCGCCGCCGTGACATACTCAGCTTCACAGGACGATACTGCCACAACTTTTTGTTTTTGTGAGCTCCATGTGATAGTGTTCTTCCCAAGCATAAAAAGGACACCCGAGGTGCTCTTTCTGTCATCCAAGTCGCCGGCGAGATCACTGTCGGTGTAGCCTGTCAACACAGCCCCCTTTTCATCTCTCTTGTAGCAGCAACCATATCCAAGTGTTCCCTGAATGTACCTTAGAATCTGCTTGACAATTAACCAATGATTCTTGCTTGGGGCCTCCATATACCGGTTGGCAATGCCTACTGCAAAGGCAATGTCCGGCCTAGTATTGACCAGGTAGCGAAGGCTGCCAATCACACTTCTGTAGAGTGATGCATCAACAGCCTCACTCCCGTCTTTCATCTTGATCTTGAGACAAGTCTCCATTGATGTGGCAGAGGGGTTGCATCCAATCATTTTTGCCATCTCCAAGATCTTCTTCGCATAGCTGCACTGACTCAGCTTGATCTCACCATTGCGTTGCTCAACCTCAATGCCCAGGTAATATGAGAGAAGCCCGAGGTAGCTCATTTTGAACCGTCGCTGCATCTCGGCCTTGAAGAGCTTGATGTCGCCTATGCTTGTACCGGTTATGATCAGGTCATCTACATAGACACCTATGAGCAGGAATGACTTAGCATCTCCTCTCCGATACACTGCATGTTCCAGAGGGCTTCTCTTGAACCCCAAAGCAATCAGTGATGTGTCGAGCTTCGCATACCAGGCCCGGGGCGCCTGTTTCAATCCGTACAACGCCTTGCGAAGACGCAGAACCTTTTGTTCACTGCCATCGTTGACAAAACCCGGAGGCTGCTGCACATATACTTCCTTTGCAAGATCACCATTCAGAAAAGCGGATTTAACATCCATGTGATGTACCTGCCATCCACCGTGCGCGGCGAGAGCGAGGAGCAGGCGCACTATCTCCATGCGAGCCACAGGAGCGAAAACTTCTTCAAAGTCCACCCCGTGCCGCTGAGAGTACCCCTTTGCCACCAGCCGCGCTTTATGCTTCAGGATCTTGCTGGCAGGATCTCTTTTCACCTTGAAAACCTACTTTAACCCAATGGCGTGGTTCCCCGCGGGAAGGGATGTGAGTTCCCAAGTTTGGTTGTGGACGATCGAGCCCATTTCCTCCTCCATTGCCTTGCGCCAAGCATGGTTAGAGAGTGCTTCCTCAACACTCGGCGGCTCCTCGGCGGCCAGGAAGCAGAGGCCCGCTTGCTGCTGCTCATCATCGTCGTTGAACAAGTCGTTGTAGTCGATCTCCGCAGTGGTCTCCTTGGTGGTGTCGTAGACATTCGACACACGCCGGTAGCGCGGGTGCCCACTGTCCGTGTCCAGCGCGTCATCACGCGATGGCGGCGACACAAACTGTACTGGTGGCGTGAACGGCTCCGGTGTGCCCGGTGCCATCTCCGCTGATGCTGGCCACGGCGAGCTTGAGCCACTGTCAGTCATTGTGACTCTCGGCTCAGTGGTATAAACCACCGTGAACACACCTGATGGTGCACTTTCTTTTGCTGCTTCAGCTGTCCAGTTCCATGGACGTGTTTCCTCAAACAAAACGTCACGTGACACTAGCAGTTTCTCCGCGACGGGGTCATAGATACGGTAGGCCTTGGCACCTTCCTCGTACCCCATCATGACGCCAGGCGTTGATCTGTCCGCCAGTTTGTTGATCCCGGGGCCAAGCTTCTTCACGTGTGCGTGACACCCGAAGGTGCGCAGGTGAGCCACGCTCGGCTTCTTGCCATGCCACAGCTCATACGGAGTCACCCCGTCAAGGCTCCGTGTTGGCGGTCTGTTGAGGACGTAGACGGCCGCTTTGACGGCCTCTCCCCAGAATACAGCAGGCACCTTCATACTCTTCAGCATGCATCTCGCCATCTCCACCACCGTTTGATTACGGCGCTCGACAACCCCGTTTTGTTGTGGCGTGTATGGGGCCGTCGTGAAGTGCTTGATGCCGCGCTCGTTGCAGTACTCGACGAACGCCGTGGAGTTGAACTCGCCACCACGATCCGAGCGGAACGCAAGCAGCTTACTGCCGCTTCTAGTCTCTGCTGCTGCTTTCACTTTTTTGAAGAAAGCAAAAGCCTCACTCTTTGTCCTGAGTACCTCAATCCACATGTACCACATGTACCGAGAGTAATCATCCATAATTAACAAGAAATAATTTCTACCTCCCTGTGTTGGCGGAGAGATCGGACCGCACAAGTCCGAGTGTACGAGCTCCAGAGATGCCTTTGCACGGTACGCTGCAGCTTGAGGGAAGGGCAGTCTGTGTTGTTTCCCGAGCATGCAGCCATCACAATACTCCCCAACGTGATCCACATCAGGAATCCCACGCACCATCTTCTTCCTTGCCATGGCACACAATGCACGGAAGTGGAGATGCCCAAATCGTGCATGCCACAGCCACGCAAGGTCGCCTCCTTTGGACAGCAGGCACACCGGTTCAGCACGGTGTAGGTTCAGCTTATACAGACGATTTGCCGAACGCTTGACACGCGCCAGCAACCGTCCCTCTTGATCGAAGATCGCGAGAACGCTGTGCTTGATAACGATCTCGCAGCCCTTCTCATCAAGCTGTCCGAGGGAAACAATGTTACTTCGAAGACGGGGAATGTAATATACCTCGGAGAGTACACGCTGATCGCCGGTGAGGCACTCAAATAGCACGGTTCCTTTGCCGCATATCTCGACGACTGATCCATCTCCGAAGCGGACAGTGCCGCGCACCTTCTCGTCCAACGTGGTGAATAGCTCCTTGCGGCCAGTCATGTGGCTGCTGGCCCCTGCGTCCGCGTACCAAGAGCCATCGCTGACGTGCTTGGGCACCACTTTTTCCTCGTTGAGAAAGACGGCTTGCGGAGCTGCGATAGTGATCTCCTCCGGCGCGTCGAGCACGGCCATCAGCAGCCCCGGCTCCTTGACCTCTTCGGCTTGCGCCACGTTTGCCTCCTCATGGCGCTCCTTCTTGTTCTTGCTGCGACACTCCCGTGCCCAGTGGCCCCATATACCACAGTTGTGGCATTTACCCTTGCGCTTTGGGCCGCCGCCGGACTGTTGCGTGTTGCAGCTATTGCCGGGAGGCCTCAGTTTGGGTTTCCCCTTATCGCCTTTGTTTCCGGCGCCAGACGATCCCTCACCAGGTTGCCGCCGCCTTTCCCGCTCGTGCCACTCCTCCTTTGTGAGGAGTAGATTGCCGCCGGTGCCGCCGGTGTCAGGGTCGAGGCGCTCCTCAATGGCAAGGAAGCGGCCGGCCAACTCCTCAATTGTCAGCGACTTGAGATCAACAAGAGTCTCTATGGAGATAGCCACTTGGGCGTAGCGGGGAGGCACCACACGCAGGAATTTTCTCACCGCGCGAAGTCCTTCACTGTCTCTCCCTCCTTGAAAGAGAGATTTTCGAAGTCACGACGCAGCGCCTGAGCACGCGACTCGCGTACGCGCTCGACGCCCATCCGAAGCGTCTTGACGGTGTCCCACGCCTCCTTGGCGGAGTCCTTCGCCGCCAGTGTCCGCAGCATCTTCGGTGGGACGCCACGGAGGATGACGCCCAGCGCGACACGATCATCAGGGTGATCTACGTCGCCCGTCTCCACGGCCTCCCACAACCGTGCGGCCTGAAGATGAACCTTCATGAGGATTGACCACTCGACGTAGTTCGTCCGAGTTAGCATCGGGATCGAGCTGCCGCCCCCTCCATCTCTGACCACCCGCTCATGGATGACCAGCTCGCGCCCTCCGTGTCGTGTTGGTCTTCGTCCCCGACGAGCCACCGGTGATGGGGTGTTCCTCCGGCGTGAACCGAAACGCTGAGGCGTGCGTGATCCCGCTTGTCCCGACATGATCACCACAAGGCTCTGATGTCAAATGTAGTTGCAAGATCGGTGGTTCTCCCCTCTCAACTCTCTCTCTCTCTCTTTCGTTGGTATGAACACACACAGACAGAGAGTATTTGCGCTACGTACTACTTGTGCAGCCTTTTCGGTTTCTTCTCTTATTCAGTCCAGTACAACAACTTGGATCTCAACTGAAAGGAGCTAAAGCTAGCTAGCGACCAGATATTTCGGACGTGTCATCCCACATCCACCTGAACGCCGCTACAAAGACGCTGCATGCACTTATTTCGTGCCATCCCACGAAGCCCATGCAGCGGATCTAACTACCCGAAAACTACTCCAAGACGTGGACATGTACATGTTACTTGGTTGTTATTAGCAGAAAGAAAATGCTAATACTAAGGGAAGAGCTCAACGGGGTTACATGGTCATCATCCAACAACTCCGGCTACTCCTGCGGTTCAGCGTCCGCCGCTGCGCTGGAGCGCTTCGGCTACCAAGAGCTCAAGAGGATTGCTGGCCGAATGGTCAGCGACGGGTACACCGGGCGCATGGTTGAAGAATTCGTCGACGCATCTTCTGAGTCAGCACTCAAATTCGGTGGTAGCCCGGACCATGTCCTGAAAAATTGGTTCTCGGAGCTCGACGTCGACTGGGTTCTCCAAATCGACGACGAGCATGGCTTACGGCGGCTGCTCCGAGACAAGCCGGCGACGACGCAAGACTTGGTCGACAAGTGGATCCGGGCTCTCACCGTAATTGTCGCCAGTACCACTGAGTTGGTATGCGCCTCCCAGACGCCAGCGATCCCACTGTTTGCCAAAGAGAGCATCACCGAGATGCTTGATGTCGTGGATGTCATTATCACCGTTCTCCAAGGGGAGAAGCTACAGGTTGTGATTGACATGTTTACTTGTGTCTGTGGCGTGTCGCACATATTTACGCCGCTTGTGATCTCTCCAACACTCCATAGCGTTTTGAACTCGTTAGAGGGACAAGGAAACAAGCTAAGCGAGATCGTAGCAAGCACGATGGAGGAGGTGTGGAAGCTCGTGGAGGAAGATGACTCATGGGCTATCGAGATCTCACGAGGAGGAGGCGAGGTTCACAAGAACACTCGGTTCATCATGGATTGCATAGTATGCATGACGAATGCGTGCAATTCAGTGCAATTATCGAGGGACAACACTAAAAAAATTGGTGGCCTGATTGATGACACAGTCAATTATCTGAAGGGTCTGCTTTTGAGAAAATCAGAGCTATGCTCGGATCCAAGCCTGAGGTACTTATTCCTGCTCAACAATTCCTATTTCCTACCTTATGCGATGTTTTCGTCACCAGGATCTTTCATTCCCGAGCTGAGGCACCTCACGTGTATTCCCCCTGAATGTAAGAAGTACATGGATAGTTATCTCGATGTTTCTTGGGGATATGTGCTCTCCTACATACCAAAATCGAGATTTCCTGGACCGATCCATTGCTGGATCAACACCTCATCACTGGCCAAATTCGAGTCAGCATTTCACCAAATGTACCAGGCGCAGAAGTTGTGGAAGGTTCCAGACCCTCAGCTCAGAGAGGCGCTCCGGAGGGCTATCATCGAAAGAGTTATTTCAGGTTACTGCCACTACTTGGAGGAGCATCCGGAGCTGAAGAAACACGTTGGCCACGAACGCAGCAGTCCTGAAGTTTTGGAGGAGATGTTGGGAGAGCTATTTGAAGGGTGAAAACTGCATCAAACAGGGTCACCTGACAAATCAGAGGCTGGAGTGATGTTGTATTCTTTTTTTCCCGTTCCTTTTGAGATGAAGTTGTATTCTGAATTCCGTTGGCAGCTTAATAAGCGCCACATACTGTATCAACTGGGCACCAGCTGCGGCTGCCTTAAATTTGATTTCCTGATTCCATGTATCATATGACATGTCTATGATGGGCTTGATCTCTTGGGAAGCCCAAACTATTTTCAACGAGATACGCTCCTCGCTGGACACAGAAGGGAGCAAGTTAATTGGGGTCAGATCAGAAACGGTGATCCATTTCCAAAAACATGCTATAGAGCACCTGCACCTCGGTCCGCTTATCTCGAACGTCCATATACATAGAGATTTGCGCCGGCCGTTTTCGTAAGAGTCTCATGCCCACGGTTATCTCGCAGGCGTTATCAGTGATTCCCTACGTTCGTGCACTGTATGAGCTGGGTTATGCCAACACAGATAAGGACAGATACGGATGGGAAAACATGCAGGCGCTCCGTGACTTGCTTATACTGTGCCTCAGGAGCCTGCTAGGCGGCTAGGGGAGACGGACTCTTCTGATTTCGTTCATGGAGAGAACATAGATCTGAGCGGCGGTAAGGGGAGGCGGGGATGGCTGGGGGCAAGAATAGGTGCGGAACCAGTCCTAGATTCCGACGGCATCGCCGGAACCTGGCCGCCGAGCGCCGACGCCGTCGAACCGCCTGCTTCCACAGCATCCATCTGATCACCGGGTCAAACAACAGGAGCGTGGCGGCTTGGTCGAGAGGGACGCCAGTCACGGGTGGCAGGCGGATGGGAGGTCGAAGACAAAAGAAATTGCTAGCCCCGTACCCCTACGACGCCCAGGACCGTAAGAAAAATACAATAGAGCTGAGTCGACGTTTCTAGGCATTTTGTAAAAATGAAATATAGACCATATAATAAATAAATAGTACACTCTTTCAATCAACTATTATACATGTTGACTATAAGATGGACCATAGATGACATGACAATGCCTTATAGCCAACAGTCTGGCTATACTATTAACCATGCTCAACATGCATTTGCCACGAACACATGCAGTCCAAAGCTGGCTTAAGGGACGGGAATCTCGATGTATCGCTCAGCGATTCTACCGTCAGGATAGCGCGGCCCCGGTGCAGATGCCGCAAAAATCCGCGTCCGATCCGTTCCAGGTGGACCCTTCATCATGATACCCCGTGGGCTATTTACATTCTACAAGGCGGGGGCGAGGTTCATAGGAACATTCGGTCATTGATGAACTTCATGGTGTTGATCAGGAAAGCACATGGTTTGATAAAGAAGTATGCACAGAACTATAACAACGGAATGTCTCGCTGGCTGTACGATGAAACAGTCAATTACACTTTGATGAGAAATGTATGTTTTTGGTTTCTCAAGTTTTTCAAAACTATAGACTTGGTCCCTCAAAATTTTTTGGTATACATTTGATCCTTTAAGTCTCAAATCCAAATAAGTTTGGTCCAAAACCAGACTTCTAAGCATGTTGACCGGGTTTAACCATGCTTGATCGGAATTGACCGTGTTAACCAGGTTTAACCGATGAACAATAACTGAAAAAATAGTCCTAGCGCACAAAATTTTCACGCACCTAGTGTACCCAAACATCTTGGTTGCCACAGAATTTTAGATTATTTTGAATTTGTTTGCTATTTATTTAATTTATCGCTCATCGGTCAAACCTCGTCAACATGGTCAAACCTGGTCAAACATGCTGAAAATCTTGTTTTGGACTAAAATTACCCGGTTTTGTGACTTGAGGGACCGAATGTATATCATAAAATATTAAGGAACCAAGTCTATATTTTTGGGAAACTTGAGAGACAAAAAACATTATTTTTCTCTACTTTGATTAATAATATGGCAGCATGCATCAATTGATGTCGGGGGCTCTGTTCCTCCTTTTTCAAAAACAAAAACAATGAAACAGTCAGTTATGTGAAGAATGTGCTTCAGGAAAATTCTGAGTTGTGCACGGACCCAAGCCTCGGGTACATGTTCTTGCTCAGAGCAACTTCCCAAATGGGCGCGCGATTTGTCCGCTTTTCGTCCATTTGGGTCGGCCGAGCGGACACCGGTGTCTGATTTTTCAAATGGGTCAGCTGGCGGAGCTGGAGGAGGAGGGGGTACGACGCAGTCGCCCGCCGCGGACAGCGTGAGGGCTTCTTCGAGGCCTCCCAGCGCGCCTCCTCCTCGCGCCTACCCTCCTCAATGGCGTAGGCCGTTGCCTCCTCGAGGGCGGCCTGGTAGGCGGCCTCCTCCTCCTGCTCCTCTGGCTTCACTTGCGGGGGCGGTGGAGGGATGGCCGGATCGAACTGGGCGTCGTGGAGGCGCTGCTGCTCGTGCTCGACGGCGAACCAAACCTCCCAGTTAGGGGAGTCGGCCGCGTACGTCGGGTCGCACCGTTGCTCCGAAGTGAGGAGCTCGCACCGCCGACGGACTTCCTCCGCGTGCACGCGCAGACCGTGGCACTGCTGGGATAGGGATGCGGTCGGGGTCCAGATGCTAACCATGGGGGAGGTTGACATCTGCATAGAACAGAGCTTGTCTATACTGCCAGTGCCATCGATTTTGGTGGACTGGGATGTACAAGCGCTCCCGCGGTGGCGCAAAGCGGCGAGGTGGCACCGGCGTCCTGGACGAGCTTGCGTCGGGAGTGAGCTTGCCCTTCCCCTTGCTGAAGAAGCCCATGGCGGCCGCTAGCTGGAGGGTTGGCTAGGATTTTGTGGTCACCGCCGGGGGAGCAAGAGTGACCAGATGTGAACGGGAGGGGAAGTGGATGAGGCCGGCCCCGCCGCATGCTTCGGATTAAAAAGGACGACCCACGACCACCTTCCACCCACTGTCAGGCGGGCTCCATAGGTAGCTGGTCACATTTAATACGACTGCGAACAGTTGGCCGGCCAACGAGTGGGGCCGAGGCGGACACGAGGGGGACGCGTGGCGCGTCCGCGACGACCCAAATCCAGCCCAAATTTGAGCATGAAATGGGTCGGCGTGGACGCGAAGCGGACACGATTTGGGACTGGATCGACGCGTTGGGTGCCTGTTTTCGGCCGCGGCGACCCAAACGGATGCGAACGGACGAAATGGGTCACCCGTATTGGAGTTGCTCTCAACAATTCTTATTTCACAGGGCAGATGTTTGAGCCATCGGTATCACAACAGGACGGACTTAAACTTATACCTGAATGTGAGGAGTACATGGATAACTATCTCGATGTTTCTTGGGGGCATGTGTTGTCATGCATACCGAAATCGAGCTTTCCTGCACTTATCCGTCGTTGGATCAATACTTCTTCACTAGCTAAACTTGAGTCAGCATTTCATAAAACGTACCTGACTCAGAAGTTCTGGAAGGTTCCAGACCCCCGGCTCAGAGATGCGCTGCGGAGAGCCATCATCGAGAGAGTTATTTCAGGTTATCGTGACTACCTGAAGGAGCAATCAGAGCTAGCTGAACAACTTAGCCATGGAAGCAGCAGTCCCGAGGTTTTAGAGGAGATGCTGGGAGAGCTATTTGAAGGATGAAACCTATTTGAGGCATAGGACAGAGTCACCCGACAGATAAGAGATCAAAGTTAGGTTTCATCTTTGTAACTGGAATTATTTCTTTCCTTGAAGTCAAGTTGTATACTGAATTCCGTTGGTTGCTTAAGCGTCAGATACTACATCAACTGGTCACATTCTCCGTATGTGATTTTATTTAATGTCCTCACTGTATGCCGAATACTTTTCCATTATGCCTGTGCGTCAATTTCATTCATAGACTTCCTCTAATAATTAAATGCTCCTAGATAATTGACACACTTTTAAGCTTACACAACATTCTACACACACTTAGTTCAGTAAAACATGAGATGTCGCTGTTAAACAGATTCCATTTTGATAGAATAATAGATGAACATATATATATATATATATATATATATATATATATATATATATATATATATATATATATATATATACGCGGATAGACAACATACTTCCATTATTGAGAGGTGATGGAAATCATTCACAATTTCAGAAAAGTGCAACGTGATATAATCAGCTCTTCAACCACCTACTGAAGATCAACAATCAATCGTTCAATAAAACATGCACTTAACCAGTATACCAACTATACCAAAACCGGGCGGGTCGTCCGTTCCTCTGTTCTGGCTCTGTTCCCCTGTCGTAGGACATCGCGGTGCTCCCGCTACTGATTTCCTTGGGAGGATTCTTCATCTGGGATTGCGATCCCGGTCGCTCTCTCGCTGTTTCTTCCCCCTCTCCGTCTTCCTTGCCGCGCTTCCTTGTGGTGGGTTGACCTAGGTCTGTTTTGTTCTGGGCGATTAAAGGGGGATCTGTGCATCACTACCCGCCCTTGGCAATATCAGATCGAGGTTCAAACTCCACCCTCGATGCTGCGGCTTCTGGAGAGGCTGGGACCATGGACTCCTTGGATCGACGCGCCCACGCGCCTGCTACAAGGGATCTGGTGCCGACCCTCGCCCCTGGGCAATGGGGGTGTGGTTCTGATTCTGCCCCTCGTGTGGTGGAAATGATGGAGCACCTCCGTCTGACGACGATTGAGGTGCAACTGGTCTTGGTGGACGATGAAGATGAGGCGGATCCGGTGGATCCGGGTCGCGTGCTAGTGGGGAAGGTGCTCTCCCCCAATGTCTTCCACATCAACACCATCTCGTCGGCGATGAGGCCGGCGTGGGGAAGTCCCCAAGGCTTGATGTTCCATCCGGAAGGAGATAACCTGTTTGTGGCGGAGTTCGCCACCCCTGCAGACCGTGCTCGTGTTCTGGAAGGCTCACCATGGATGGTGGGTCGCCATGTTATGCTTTTCAAGGATTTTGATGCTGAAATTCAACCGACTCAGATGGTCTTTGATCGACTGACCATATGGGCGTGAATTATAGCCCTGCCTCCAAGACTGGTGAAATCCAAGCTTGGTATGGAGTTTGCAAAGCCGATTGGCAATATTGTGCGTGTGGAATCGGATGCCGATGGTCGCTGTTGGGGCCCCTACATGAGGTTTCGGGCCGAGGTTTTGGTTCAGGAACCAGTGGTGTGGTATGTTACTATAACATCTGCCAAAACGAAGAGCACCGAAATATATTCAGTCATGTACGAGCGACTACCTTTTTACTGCTTTTCATGTGGCATGTTGGGTCACTCGTCGATGTTGTGCCCGACTCCGGGCGTCCGTGATGAAAATGGAGAGCTCCCCTGTGCTGCCATGAAAGTGTGTGTTCCTGAAGATCAATCAAAGCGGTCAGGGGGCTCGAAGTCCAGTTTTGCTTCTTCCTCGTCGGGCTTTTTTCAGAGAGCCTCGGGACAGAAGACTTTTACTGCTGGTACTAGAGTTTCTAATCCTAGTAGTCAAACCAATAATCTTGCCAAGAATGATGTGTTTGATGAGACAGAAGTTTCCTCCCCAGCTAGGGGTGGTCCTGGCCATGGTAGCTCATCCCGTGCACGGGGGCGTGGTAGTTTTGCCTGTGGTCGTGGCCGGGGGAAGACCGGGGGATCCGGCAAGGAATTGTTCCCGGTCTCTACGTCAAAGAAAGGTATGTCGGGTCAGAAACGCAAAACTGCTAAAGACACACCTGGTCACCTCACCGAAAGAACTACCTGCGCTGAAGTCAATCAACTTGCTATTGTTCTCTCTGCCAATTCTGGTGCAGCTGCTCCTTCACTTGAAATGATTGGAGATGTTGAGTCAGTTAAGAAACATTGGACTTCTCCTACCCGATCGGCGGATCCGGCTGCGGCTGCGGCTGCGGAGCAGTGCTGCCAGACGCAATGAGTATGTTATGCTGGAACTATCGAGGCTTGGGGTCAGATTCGACGGTTGGCGAGCTTCGCTGGTTAGTGAAACTTCATCGCCCCACCCTCCTCTTTCTCTCTGAGACGAAGATGAGAGATTCACGTGTCAGAAACTTTATGTGGTCACTAGGATTTACCGGGTGTTTGGCTGTCAATTCCGATAGCCTGAGTGGTGGTTTTGCTCTGTTTTGGACATCGTCTGTTGATGTTTCTCTCAAGGGGAGCAATGCCCGATGTATTGATGTTCATGTTACCTCGGAGGCGGGCTCAACTTGACATGCTACCTTTGTGTACGGCGAACCCAGGAGAGAGGACAGGCCACAATTCTGGGAGTTGCTGAAATGTTTGAAAGCTCAATGGCAGGGTCCTTGGATTGTATGTGGGGATTTCAATGAGGTTCTATCCGAGGACGAGCATTATGGTCCCCGTGACAGATCTGAAGCTCAAATTTCAGCCTTCCGTGATTGTCTCATGGACTGTGAGTTTATGGATTTGGGTTTCTCTGGGCCTAAGTATACATGGTGTAATCGCCAAGACCCTGAGTGCCATGTTAAAGTCCGGCTTGATAAGAGGAGTGGGCAATTCAGATTTTGTAAGGTTGCATGATGTTTGTGCTATTGAGCATGTGATCACCACCTTCTCTGATCATTATGATATCTTGATCGAGCTTGCCCGGCAGCCCACCGGTTAGAACATGCAGCAAGATTTTAAGTTCGAGGCTATGTGGTTGCGGGCAGCTGACTATAGAGAGTAGTTAGAACGTGCTTGGACTGAGGGGTGGAGTGGTGATTCTTCTCTACAGGCCACATGGGACAATCTTCACTGTGTTGCTGGGGCCCTTAAGTCCTGGAGTCGTGACACCTTTGGTTCTATCTGGCGTCAGCTCAATAGATTGGAGCGACGACTTAAGTCGATCCGGTCGGTGCCAGTCATGGACTCATCTTTGGCCAAGGAAAGATCTATTGAGACTCAATTACGTGAGTTATTTGAAAGAGAAGAAATCATGGCTCGTCAACGTTCGAGGGTGGACTGGTTGCGTGAGGGGGATCGCAACACCGAGTACTTCCATGCTCGAGTTGCTACCCGCAAGAGGACCAACAGAATCCAGCGTCTGGTCCGTGATGATGGGTCCTTTTGTGATACTCAACGACAGATTAAAGTTTTGGTGCAACAATTCTATGAGAAACTTTTCACATCCGAACCTTGCGATGCCGCTGATGCAGTCCTGGATGCTATCCCTCAAAAGATTTCTCCTGAGATGAATGAGGATTTGAGTAAGCCCTATACTAATGAGGAAATCAAGGCTGCTCTATTCCAGATGGGTCCTACTAAAGCTCCTGGACCTGATGGCTTTCCAGTCCTCTTCTACCAGAATCATTAGGACTTCTTGGGAGAGGATATTTGTCGAGTTGTGAGATGCTTTTTGGATGGAAGTTCAATTCCGGAGGGTTTTTGTGACTCAGTGATTGTCCTTATTCCTAAAGTGACACAACCCAAGCACCTGAAGAATTTCCATCCAATTAGTCTATGTAATGTTCTTTAGAAGATTGCCTCAAAGGTTTTGGCCAATCGTTTGAAGTTATTGCTGCCTGCTGTCATCTCTGAGTTTCAAAGTGCCTTCGTGCCTGGAAGATTGATCACTGACAACTCTCTTATTGCTTTTGAATCTCTACACACCATCAGACATCAGCGAGCTAAACAACCCTTCTTTGCCTTGAAGATTGACATGACGAAAGCCTATGACCGTGTTGAGTGGAGTTTTCTTCTTGGTTATCTCTCCAGACTTGGTTTTAACCCTACATGGATCAACTCAGTGATGAGGTGTGTAACATATGTCAGGTATAGTGTAAGGGTTAATGGTGAGCTTACTGCACCGGTTGTTCCATCGAGAGGAATTCGTCAGGGTGATCCTATCAGCCCTCATTTTTTCTGCTCTGCTCCGAAGGACTTTCAAGTCTGTTACTCCAAAAGAAGAGTTGTGGAGAGCTACATGGCATTAGGAACGGTCGCTCCAGTCCTCCTATCTCACATCTCCTGTTTGCCGATGAGAGTACCTTCTTTCCAAGATCTGATGCTCGTAGCGTGTCTGCTTTGAAGACTACTCTGGACCTATATTGCTCTGGTTCTGATCAGTTGATTAATAAGGACAAGTCCTTTTTACTCTTTGGGCATGGTTGTTCGGAGACTGTTAAGCAAAGAGTGAAGGCGAGTCTTGGGATATCCAACGAAGCCTTCAATGACACATACCTTGGTATGCGTACCGAGGTTGGTAAATCCCCTACTAGCATCTTCAAGTTCTTGCCAGATAAGGCTTGGCGATGTGTTCATGGATGGTCTGATCGACCGGTCTCGAGAGCAGGAAAAGAAACGCTACTGAAATCTATCATTCAGGCGATCCCTATTTCATCATGAGCTACTTTGAACTTCCTAAAGCTATCTGCAGAATGTTCAGACAAATTATTGCCGATGAGTGGTGGGGCAGAGAGGATGGGAAGAAGAAGATACACTGGAGATCATGGGACTAGCTCTCAACGCCCAAGTCTTTTGGCGGGATGGGTTTTCACGATATGCACATCTTCAATTTGGCAATGCTAGCCAAAAGAGGGTGGCGACTACTTACTGTTCCGGACTCCTTGTTTGCTCGTGTCTTAAAAGGCCGGTATTTCCCTCACATGGATTTCTGGATGCACCGGCTCCGCGGTCGGCTTCTGCCACTTGGCGCATCATTCTTGCTGGTCGTGACCTGCTCAAGAAGGGAGTTCAATGGGGAATTGGGGACGGCTGCCAGGTTCACATTGTTTCTGACCACTGGATCCCATCATCTCCGCCTTGTGTTCTTCAGCCGCTCTCTCCTATTCCCGCTAATGCTAAAGTTAAGTGCCTTATGGACGAGGGAAGCGGGTCCTGGAATTAAGCAACGGTGCGTGCCTTCTTTCGGAACAACGTTGCATGTGAGATTATTAGGATCCCTATCTACAAGCATGGTGAGGATTTTGTTCGATGGTCATTCACAAGATTCGGGGAATACGCGGTGCGATCAACCTACAATTTGGCTCGGTCTGCACAGTTCCTGGAGTCTCATAGTAAGAAAGGAAAGGGTTTGAGTTCCAATTTTTCTTTCCAGGAAAATGATTGGAGACTGTTATGGTCTATCAAAGCACCGGGCAAGATGAAAGTCGTCTTATGGCGCTTTGCGCAGGATTGTTTACCATCTGGGGAACAACTTAAACGTCGCGAGGTACCCAACTCTGAACACTGCTGCTTTTGTGCTCGGTCTGAATCTGTTGAGCATGCTCTGCTGTTTCGCCCACATGCCAGGGACGTGTGGGATATCGTCAAAGAGGAATATAATTTCAGCCTGCATCATGGCACTTTTATGTCTCCAAGGCAATGGATTTTTGACTTCTTGGCAAGGTCGTCTGATCAGGTGCGTATTGTCCTGGTTGTGACCCTCTGGCATATTTGGGAGGCTCGAAACTTTACAAGAAACAATCTGGAGGCTCCCCATCCACGACGTACTGCTGAGAAGATCAAGGTTTATGTCGCCCTTAATCTTGCAGCATCTTTTCCTTCCAGTATCTGAACATAGGCGTGAAACCAATGCGTCCAACTCCAACTGGTCTCCACCGCTGTCAGGTACCATCATGTTCTACTCAAACGCTGCAACTTTCTTGAGCCTGGACGAGTCCGGCATTGGGGTCGTCGGCAGGGATGACAAAGGTCAATTCGTGGTGTCCTGTAGCGAGCCTATTGAGGGTAGCTTGGAACCTAAAATGGCTGAGGCCATGGCTCTTCGACGTGTTGTTCTTTTGGCGCATGATGAACAAGTTTCAGATGTTATCTTTGCCTCTGACTGTCTCTCACTTGTGCAAAGGATCAACTCGCCTTTGAGTGACCGTTCTTCAATTGGAGTGGTGGTGGCTGATATCAATTCTATGTCTGAAGGTTTCTCTTCAGTGTCCTTCAAACATGTTTGTCGGCATTTGAATGTTCCTGCTTATGTGCTAGCTAAATCATGTATGAACTCTTCTAGTCTTTGTGTTTTCCATTCTGTTCCGGATTGCATCCGGGAAACCCTTTGTAATGATGTTATGTGATAAATAAAGAGTGGCATTCTCTTTCAAAAAAACTATACAAAAACCATATGTAGAGGGAAATTTCAGAGACCTGAATTGCCATCGCAAGCATGTAAGATGAGAGCCTCACCCTTTCTGGTCGTGTCGAGCACGAATAACCTGGCATGGTCACGATCACGGTACAGAGCATGAGATACCATGATAACAGAATCCTATGGCCCAACAAGACGTAGAATAGACACATGTTCAGAACTTCGGACAGGCTGAAATTAAATTCAAAGCTAGTAAAACATACTTATATCTAGAATCTGGAACCAGATGTTTGTATCTGTATGAGTCACTCATAGTGAGGAAGATGCTGAAGGACTGCACGAACATCATGACTTAGCCGTCGTCCTCCGCGGGAGCCAGCAGCGGGTCGGCGGCTTCTTTGGCAACGCTAGCCGGCGGGGAAGGGCTCCTCGACGACGGCTATCTAGGTATGATCCTCTGCCTTCTCCCGTTGTTTCCTCGCCGTCGCCTCGATGCGGAATCTCGATCCCCTTCTGCGCAACATGAAACAAACAGAAGATACAGCGGCCGAACACAGACGGACGGGAGGACAAGACGGAGGTCGATGGGGAGGGAAGGAGGTCCGAGAGCAAGCGGCGGGGAGAGGGGCCGCGGACACGGAGGCGGCCCACCGCCATGGGGTGCGGCGGGGAGGAGAGGGTGGGCGGGGCAGAAGTGGGCCGCGCTGGTGGGTATATTGAGAACAACTCTACCAGATGTTCTATATTTCCGTCCTCCAAGCACGGATGGCAACTTTAAAAACTTAGATAAAACATACTTCTCCGAACTCCGGAGAGCAAAGGCGTAGGCGTGCTCTTCCTTGGCGGCGGCAAGATGCTCGTCGACGCCTTCTAACCCAGGCACCATCGCGCGCTGGGCGGCGCGAAGCTTCTCCTCTGTCTCGCGACACCTCTTGGTGTGGATCCAAAGACCATTACAAAGCTCGAAGAAGCGAGCCAACGTCCGGTTGCCCCAGCGGGAGAAGCCCGCCCTGTTCACGCACCTACTTCGAGCTGTTGGCCTCCGTGTGGTACCGAGCGAGATTGCGTGGCACGATCTGCCTTGGCTCCACGCCCACGTGCCCCTTCGACCATGGATCGTCGAGAGATGGACGGGACCGTGAGGAATCTGTCATCGAATAGAACAAAGCAGACAGCTTAGGGGCATGCACCGGAGGGGCGGGGCACATGGAGCTAAGAGCATCTACAGCCGAACTTTGCAAGTCTAGCCCAAACGTCCGTGAACGTATCCGGGCACGTCAGCAGATACTGATCATTTACGTCTCAAATAATGCATTATATAATCGGACATCTTAAATCTCATATCTTAAATTCATACAAATCATGCAATTACTATGTTGAAGCATTACACATATCGTCCGGCTACTCCATGCTACAAACATACCATCGGACTATCAAAATTTGACATGTTCGACTATCGTGGAGATCACCCATGGTTGCCCTTGCCCTTCTCGGAGCCCTTGCCGTATTTCTCGTCGAAGTACCGGTCGAAGACGCAGTACAGATCAAGCTGGACCTGCTCGTCGCCGGAGCGATCCTCGTTGTCGCTCACCTCCTTCTCCTCCTTCGATGGCACTCTGGACATTTTACGGACCTCTCGATTTTGCTCTCGGGCAAAGGCACGCGTGTCCTTTGCCGCTGCTTTTCCAAAATACGAGCATGGATGGCTTCCTCCTCCGCGGCCGCCCGCGCCGCCGCATCAGCCGCCGTCATTTTCCCCGCAAAACGGGACTCGACGGCCCTTATCCTCTCCTTCCCACGGCGGGTAGCCCGTTCCCGTTGGGACTCACAGTCTAACGGACCGGGGATGGGGAAGGAGAGATTTTTCGGTTGCCGGGGCCACAATGATCCCGCCCAAAGGACCCGAGCGCCCGTTGAGCACACACTATGGAGTCATGCCGGATAGATCCTGCCGTCGGTCAGGCGTTGCCCTCGTAGGAGCGGCCGAGTGCAATGCGCACTACCATTACCTCCAATCCGCAAGGGACAACCCCTCAGTCGACGGATCCGGACTGGTCGGAGTCAGATATGTTGCCCTTCATTCTAAAGAAGGCCGGAGATTGCCTGAGCTGATATAGGGTGGCGGGTGGGAGTGGAGGCGAGTGGAGTGAAGTGGCTAGGGTTCGGTCCGACCAGCAGATGGGGACGAATATATGTGTTGTCGATGCGGTCAGCGCGGGCCAGGCATGTGTGACCGAGGGAGCCCCGTTGCCCCCATATCCACCTCATGTTTGGGCTGGATATGAGGGGTGTCGGCCAGCCCGGATGTTTAAGGCCGGTTTGAGATATTTGGGTGGGTCAAAATTTCATGACCGGACGGCCTGCCCGGACGTTTGAGGGGGGATATGAGGGGTCCAGGTGTAAATGCTTGTAATACGCGGTCTATCTAGTAGGGTGCAATATGCGGGTTGCTTGTAAAAAATATGGGTCAGGCTATATATAGTGTTCATCCGTTGGAATTTTTTGGAAAAGGTTCATCCTTTCTTTAGATGAATAGGGAGGCTCTCCCCGGCTCCATATATATATATATATACATATATATATATATATATGTATATATATACATACTATACATACATACATACATACATACATATATGTATGTATGTATGTATGTATGTATAGTATGTATATATATATGTATGTATGTATGTATGTATGTATAGTATGTATATATATATATATATATATATATATATATATATATATATATATATATATATATATATATATATGAAACCAAACACAGTTCGAGTGTATGAATTTATTACAAGCAGCTCACCAGAGGAGCAGCGGGAACAAACTGAAAAAATAGAGAAAAAAGGCTACAAAAGCAGCCGAAGTTTCTGTAGAGAAGGAAGCAAAGCTACCTCGCAGGCTAGTCAAAATGCTAAAACTAGTGCAGTTCCCGGCGACTTCTATCAGCAAAGAATCATCTCTGGGCCTTTCCTGCACTTAAGTTGGGGAACAGATGTAGCTTGCGGTGACCAGCACGCTGTGAGAGTTGACACTGGGCTCAGAGTTGTTGTCTTATCCTCGGTTGTTCTCCTCTTGGTTGGGGATTGGAAGCTTCCCACATCTCCAGAAATCTTGAGGTTTTCCCACTGAGCAGCAACACCAGCTTGTGTGAGGTGTATGGTACTCAGCCACTCAAGATCAGCAGAGGTTTTTGGATGAAAGTAGTCACGGCCTTGAGGAAGTCCTCCAAAGAGTCCTTGTTTTTCTGGGGTGCCAAGATCACCCAAGTCTTGAGAGTATTGAGGATTTTCCTCCACACCTGTGTAATGGACATCCATGGTGTATTGTTAAAAATCATAGAGTTCCTATGTTTCCACAAACACCATAGAAGGCAGAGCTAACAGTGTTTAAAGTAGAGAGTTTCTTGTTGTTAATCCATCTCTTAGCTACAATTTCATAGTTAGCTCCAATATCAAGTTTGAAGTAGTCACAAACAAAAGGCCAAATGTTTCTACCAACAATGCACCCAAAGAAGAGGTGAGAACAGTTCTCATCATCATTACAGAAAACACAGTCCAAAGGTTTGATGACTTGTCTCTTTCTTAGGTTGTTCCTAGTCATTAGCTTATTGTTAGATAGGAGCCAAAGAAAGACATGGACTCTAGGTGGTACACAAAGTTTCCAAACAATAGGAACAAAAACTAGTTGTACTCCTCGAAAATTCACTACATGATATAAGGAGTTGGAGGAGTTCACCCTCTTGTTTTCTAGCTGCCAAATTGGAGAATTTGAATCATCAGAGAAATAGATGATCCTGGCAATCTCCTCAATCTAAAACCATTGTTCCAAGAGTTTGTCACTGAAATTCCTTCTAAAAGAAAGCTTAAGAGTTGTTCCATCCCAAATCTCATTAATGCACTTGGTCCGTTCATTTCAAATCTCATACACTTTCCAAAACTGGACTGCCACAGGGGATGTGCCAAACCAAGGGTCTTCCCAAAATCTTACCTTATCACCCCTTCCTATCTTCCATCTATAACCAAATTTCAAGGTCTGGGTGATGGATTTGACTCGTTTATAGAACTTAGAGGTGTTTGGGTTATGTTTTTGGGCAAATAGGTTGGGGAAATCTCTAATGTACTTTTGGTCTATAATTTTCCTCCAATGTTTCACTTCTCCCTCATAGTATCTCTTGATCCATGAGCCTAACACGCAGAGTTTACATCTTGGAGGTTTGGGATGCCCAGACCTCAAAATTCCTTCTTCATACAAACCAAATTCCAATTAGCTAGGTGGAGTTTCCGATGCCCCTCAAAATCATCCCAGAAATAGACTGAAATACTAGCAAGGTAGGATTTGATCAGGACAAGCCTTCCTTTATAAGAGAGGAGCTTCCCCCTCCAACCGGCAATTATTTTCATTATCTTATCAATGAGTGGTTGAATGTCCTCCCTTCTAAGTTTGTCATAATGGAGAGAAACTCCTGGATACTTAATGGGAAAACATCCGTCAACACATTCTAATATTTCTAAAAAGCTGCAAGCTCATTTGCCTCCATGTTGATGGGCATCAGCTCACTTTTACTATAGTTAATCCTCATCCCAGAGACTTTCTCAAAGCAACTGAGAACTATTTTCAAGTTAGTGGCATGGTCTAAATTTTTGTCTAAGAATAAAATGGTATTGTCGGCGTACTGGAGGCAAGTGATCCCACTAGGGCAAACCTCAGTGCACAAACCTTCAATAGGTTGATGATTACTAGCTTAAAGAGGTCTTTATATAAATTACTAGCTACTTCCAACATCTCCTTTTCATCTATGACTGGCCCATTAGGGCCATCTAGGGAGTGAATGGTAGTCTTCCTCCTTCTCTGGTTTGCCACAACATGAAAATAGGAAGTATATCTATCTCCTTCTTTAATGTCCTTATCCCTAGGCCTTTGTCTGGCTTTGACTTGCTCTTGGAGCCAAATCTTGTTCAGCTCATTCTGAACAAACTTAAGTCCAGATGATTCAGCTTCCACAAGGGTTACAGATTCTAACTTTATATCTAATTTGTCAAGCTCTTCTAAGAGCACTTCCTTATACCTCTTAAGATGAGCCTCTTCATTGGAGCTCCAGCCTTTAGTAATCCTCCTTGTCTTTCTAACTTTTCTTGCCACACATCTACAAATGTTGTGTCTTGGGTTCCCTCATTCCAGATTTTGGAGATGAGGTTAGAGAAATCCTCTCTGAGTAGCCACCATTTTTCCATATTGTAACCACCCTTCTTTGGGCATTTGCAGATGCCAGAATCCCAAAGAATGGGAGTATGGTCACTTCCTAGTCTAGGTAAAGACCTAGAGGTAGCTAGGCGGAAAGACAAATCTAACTTAGTGTTATAGAATAATCTATCAATGGTGGACATAATCAGATCTTCTTGAGTATTTTCCCAAGTAAATTTCCTACTAGAAAGCTTCATCTATAAGAGGCTCCATATCTCAATCCAAGCATTAAAGTTATCACTCAAATTGTGATTGATAACTCCATTGCTTTTCTCTCTAGCATTACTTACTAGATTAAAGTGCCCCCTTCAAACAGAGTAGAGAGGGAGTTTTCTAGACATAGAGTGTGTAGCTCAGAGTGGAAGGCCTCTTTCCCTTTTTCATGGGGGGCATAAACTGTCACTACTCTAAAGGTTGTATCAGTTTTCAACTTACTGACATAGCTGACACAGGATTCCAGACAAGCCCAGGATACCACCACAAAGGCATTCTCGTCCACTCCCATCAGGATGCCTCCAGCACAACCTTTTGATGGAAGGTGATGCCAAGCAAAATTCCTACTACCAACTAGTGACTTCAAATAAGACTCAGAGAAAACTTCTTTTTTAGTTTCCTGGAATCCTAGGATAGAGGTATGAGTCTTATTTACATTATCTATAATTAAAGGTTTTCTACCAGGAGCAGTGATGCCCCTAACATTCCAAAAGAGAGAATTCATGAAATAAATTTTGTTATGGGGTGCTTGCCCCTTTTGTTCTTACAGATTAATTACCATAAGCCTTCAGAATTTAAGTCTACATTAGCATCTATATTTCTACGAGGAGTTATGAAATCTGAATCGGCACCCACAGTTGTGTCAGAGACCATAGCCTCCAAATCCCTACCGGCTTGGTCCTTCTCAGCTATAGAGTCAACTTCTACTCCAACTATGGAGGAAACAGAAAGAAATTCATGGTTGTTAAACATGGAGAGGGTTGGAATCTTACCAGTCATTTTAGGAACCTCCATGTTCTGCACTTCTTTGAGTTTCTGTGTTTTTTGTAGAATAGATCTGTTGGCACCTACAATTATGGCACTTACTCTTGGTCCCTGCATTGTCCCCGCATCCCACCCTTGTTCTGGGGTGGAACGGGAGGGAAATCATTCTCATATTTTTGTGCCTGAGCTTGCATCTTAGTGCTCTCCCTTTGTGCTCTATCCTGCCCTCCCTTGGACACATCCCAGTTGACCTCACAATCCATATGATCATCATCCCATCCTTCCATTTCTCTTAGCAGATCAAAGCGATTAGTAACCTCTTCACTAACATTGGAGAGAAAGTTCATCAGTCTAGTTTTGGAGTTTTGCAGGTCTTCGGGTAATCTGTCTCTCAGGAGAGAAGTTGGAGTATCAACGGTCAGGTCATCTTGGCATTGGCCTCTGCATGTGTTTTTTGGAGGGTTGCCACCAAAAAATCCAGAGTGTGAGCTAGTTTCAGATCTTGTCTTGGAGCTTCTATGCGAACCAGTGCCATTAGTTGACAGGTTGCCATTCTTTCTAGTGTCCATAGACACTTGAGGTTAGCCTTAGGGTTTTTTGAATGACCACCTCCTCTTCCACTATGCATGGTTCAACTTCCACCAGCATCCTGTGCAGCTTCCCATTGATGCCAAAAGTCCTTTCATCGGGAATTCTAGTATGATCATTGCAAGCAATTTTGACTCTAACAGTCTCAAAGAAATTTTGGAAACTGTGTTATCAAAACGGTTATCAAGAATTTATGCAAGGAATCAAACTTCTCATAAATACTCAATGCACTTAATATGGAAGTTTTTATTATATCCCTTTTGGATGCCTATCATATTAGGACTAAATTCATAACCTAGAACAATTACCATGCTATTTTAGAAACTCCCAAAATAATATAAGTGGGGTATGAGAGTTCAAGTATTTCTATAAAAATGCAAACAACACCGTGCTCTAAAAGATATAAGTGAAGCACATGGAGCAAAATTGCCCAACTCAAAAGATATAAGTGAAGCACATAGAGTATTCTAACAAATTTACAATTCAGAATGTCTCTCTCAAAATATGTGTGCAGCAAGGATGATTGTGGCAAACTAACAAGCAAAGACTCATATCATAGAAGACGCTCCAAGCAAAACACATATCATGTGGTGAATAAAAATATAGCCTCAAGTAAATTTACCGATGGATTGAAGACGAAAGAGGGGATGCCTTCCGGGGAATCCCCAAGATTAGGCTCTTTGGAATCCTTGAATATGACTTGGGGTACCTTGGGGATCCCCAATCTTAGGCTCTTGCCACTCCTTATTCCATAGTCCATCAAATCTTTACCCAAAACTTGAAAACTTTACAACACAAAACTTAACAGAAAACTCGTGAGATTCGTTAGTATAAGAAAATAATTCACCACTTTATGTACTGTTGTGAACTCATTCTTTATTTATATTGGTGTTATACCTAATGTAATCTAACTTCTCCATGGCTCATACCACATGATACAACCCATAGTTTAATCAAAATAGGCAAACAACTCAAAGAAAACAGAATCTGTCAAAAACAGAATAGTTTGTAGCAATCTGGAAACTTCGTATACTTCTGTAACTTAAAAAATTCTGAAAAATTAGTAAAACCTGGGAAATTTACATATAAATCTTTTGTAAAAATTTAAGATCAATTCGATGCTCTTAAAAAATTAGAAAATTCTTGGACTTAGCACAAAAGTTTATGTTTTTCAGCAAGATCAGATCAACAACTACCATAGATCACCCCAAAGGTTTTACTTGGCTCAAACACTAATTTAAATACCAAAACACAATTAATAAAAAAGTAATAATGTAGGAAACACTCAAAAACAGAATCAAAAAACATAACAAAAAAAATAAAATTGGGTTGCCTCCTAACAAGCGCTATTGTTTAACGCCCCTAGCTAGGCAAAACGCAATGGATCTTGGTATTATCATCTTTGGTATGCAATACAAAGTAGCTCTCATAATAGATTCATAAGGCAATCTTATTTTATTTCTAGGAAGGTGTTCCATGCCTTTCCTTAATGGAAATTGTAATTTAATGTTTCCTTCTTTCATGTCTATAATTGCACCAATCGTTCTAAGGAAAGGTCTACCAAGAATAATAGGACATATAGGATTGCAATCTATATCAAGAACAATGAAATCTACGGGCACATAATTCTTATTTGCAACAATAAGAACATCATTAATCCTTCACATAGGTTTCTTAATAGTGGAATCCGTAAGATGCAAATTTAGAGAGCAATCATCAAAATCATGGTAACCTAGCACATCACATAAAGTTTTTGGAATTGTGGAAACACTAGCACCCAAATCACACAAAGCATGGCACTCACAATCTTTGATTTTAATCTTAATAGTAGGTTCCCACTCATCATGAAGCTTTCTAGGGATAGAAACTTCTAACTCAAATTTTTCTTCAAAAGATTTCATCATAGCATCAACTATATGTTTAGTAAAAGCCTTATTTTGACTATAAGCATGAGGAGAATTCAACATGGATTGAAGCAAGGAAATACAATCAATCAAAGACCAGCTATCATAATTAAAGTCCTTGAAATCCAAAAAAGTGGGTTCATTGCTATTTAAAGTTTTGACCTCTTCAATCCCACTTTATCAATTTTAGCCTCAAGATCTATAGACTCTGAATCATTGGGACACCTTTTAACTAAAGTTGACTTATCTCCAGTCCCATCATTATCAAGATTTACATTGGAAAACAAAGACTCAATAGGAGTCACACCAATTACTTTAAGATCTTCATCATCATTATCGCGAGAAACACTTTTTCAAGCCATTCACGCTTAGCACGAATTCTAGCGGTTCTTTCCTTACTGTCATCAATAGAAATTCTCATAGATTTTAAAGACTCATTAATATCATGCTTGGGTGGAGTGGATCTAACTTTCAAATAATCAATCTCAAGAGAAATTCTATCAACGTTCCTAGCCAAATCATCAATCTTAAGCACCTTCTCTTCAATAGAAGCATTAAAAACTTTTTGCGAACCGATAAAGTCTTTAACGATATTCTCAAGATCAGAGGGCATCTTATTATAATTTCGATAAGAATTGTTGTAGGAATTACCATAATTATTAGAGGAATTACTAGGAAAATGGCCTAGGGTTGAAATTCTAGCGGATTTCTGGAAAACAGCGTCAGTCCGTAGGTCTGTGGTGGACTACTCACGCATCATCGGAGGGGCAATGGAGTTGATGTAGATGCCCTCTGTGATCGAAACCCACTCCGACAGATTACCGGAAAAGGCTCTAAGATTGGATCTCTCAGGAACGAAGGCTTCCGGCGGCGGAAAAGTATTTGCGTGCCTCTTTTTGATGTTGGAGGAATATTTAGGTATTTATGGGCCAAGAATTAGGGTTAGAAGACCTACCAGGAGGCGACAAGCTTGCTAGGCGCGGCCAGGGGGGCCGTGCCTAGCAGGCTTGTGGCGTCCTGGAACCTCCCCTGACGTGCACTCCAAGCTTGGATGACTTGTTTCCTTCCAGAAAAATTCCTTCCGAAGATTTTATTCCGCTTCGACTCCGTTTAATAGTCCATATCTGCAAAACTCAAAAACAAGGAAAAAAAGAAAAACTGGCACTTGGCTCTAGATTAATAGGTTAGTCCCAAAAATAATATAAAATAGCATATTAATGCATATAAAACATCCAAAACAGATAATATAATAGCATGCCATCATCAAAATTATAGATACGTGGGAGACGTATCAGCAAAACATTCTTAACATGATATGTGTTTTACTTGGAAACATCCAAAACTTGAAAACTTCACAACACAAAACTTAACAGAAAACTCGTGTCTTTGCTTGTTAGTTTGCCACAATCATACTTGCCGTACACATCTTTTGAGAGAGACACGCTGAATCGTGAATTTATTAGAATACTCTATGTGCTTCACTTATATCTTTTGAGTTGGGCAATTTTCCTCTATGTGCTTCACTTATATCTTTTAGAGCAAGGTGTTGTTTGCATTTTTATAGAAATACTTGAACTCTCGTACCTCACTTGTATTATTTTGGGAGTTTCTAAAACAGCATCGTAATTGGTCTAGGTTATGAATTTACTCCTAATATGATAGGCATCCAAAAGGGGTATAATAAAAACTTCCATATTAAGTGCATTGAGTATTTACGAGAAGTTTGATTCCTTGCATAAAGTTTTGAGATATAAAGATGGTAATGTTAAGAGACATGTTAGGAAGCAAATTGTGATTTGGTAAAAATACTTGTGTAAAGGTTTGTGATTCCCGTAGCATGCACGTGTGGTTAACCGTTATGTAAGGAAGTCGGAGCATGACTTGTTTATAGATTGTCGCCCTTTGTGCGAGGGTCGGGGGCGCGCGATGGTTAACTTCTACCAACCTCCCCCCTAGGAGCATGCATTTAATGCTTTGCTTCAAGGACTAATAGACTTTTGCAATAAGTATGTGTGTTCTTTATGACTAATGTTGAGTCCATGGATTATACGCACTCTCACCCTTCCAGTTTTGCTAGCCTTTCTAGTACTGCGTAACTTTCACCGGTGCAACAAACACCTTCGTCAAAACAACCACCATATACCTTCCTCAAAACAGACACCATATATCTTTCCTCAAAACAGCTACCATACCTACCTATTATGGCATTTCCATAGCCATTCCGAGATATATTGCCATGCAACTTCCACCGTTTCCTTTTATGACATGCACCATCACTTCCATATTGCATATAGAGTCATATTTTTGTCATAGGTATCGAGTTGTAATTTTCTTTTGAGTTGTAAGTAAATAAAAGTGTGATGATTATCATTATTACATCATGTCCCATGTGAGGAAAGGATGATGGAAGCTATGATTCCCTCACAAGTGGGGATGAGATTCCGGACTTTATGAAAAATAGAAGAGGCCAGCGAAGCCCAAATAAAAAAATGAATAAAAGAGGCCTTAGATGCCCACATAAAAAATGAGAGAAAAGAGAGAAGGTACACTTCTACTACCTTTTTCCACACTTGTGCTTCAAAGTAGCACCATGATCTTCATGATAGAGAGTCTCCTATTTTGTCACTTTCATATAGCTAGTGGAATATTTTCTTCATGATGCACGTCCACTTAGTTTCCTTTTGAGCTTTCATAGACTTATAGCTCTAGTGCATCAATTGCATGGCAATCCCTTCCTTGACAACATCCACCATATTCTATTCACCTATAGTGCTATATCCATGGCTCACGCTTATGTATTGCATGAGAGTTGAAAAAGTTTGAGAAAATAAAGGTGTGAAAACAATTGCTTGACTTTTCATCGGGGTTGTGCATGATATAAATACTTTGTGTGGGGAAGATGGAGCATAGCGAGACCATATGATATTGTAGGGATAACTTTTATTCCATTGTATTTTGAAGAGATACCCGGGTTAGTTCTGCTGAAACAACATCAGTCCGGGTTAGTTCTAATAAAATCATACCAAAATAATATAGAATAATTGTAAACATGGCATGAATACTTCATAAATTATAGATACGTTGGAGACGTATCAGCATCCCCAAGCTTAATTCCTGCTCGTCCTCGAGTAGGTAAATGATAAAAGAGATAATTTATGAAGTGTGAATGCTAGCAAGTGCACAAGTTTGATCAACGATAGTTCCAATCACTTTTTGTAGCATCATTATGTATCATAAATAGTAGCTCATCTCATAAACCTTCTCATGATGAAATAACAAGCTATCCACATGTTAAAGTATAGACTAACAAACTATGCTTTCAATCACCAAACAATTGCAATTCATCTTATTTTCAGGAAGGGTCTATGTAAGAGCTTTGATTTAGCGAATTCCGCATAATCAACTATCATATAGTCTTCCATGATTGCTAACACTCAAAGAATATTTTTAGAACAAATAGCATTCATCGAACACACTATGGAGTCGCGCCAGACAAATCCTGCCGTCGGTCAGGTGTTGCCCTCGCAGGAGTGGCGGAGTGCAATGCGGACCTCCATTACCTCCAATCCGCAAGGGACGACTCTTCAGTCGACGAATCCGGACTGGTCGGAGTCAGATCTATTGCCCTTCATTCTGAAGAAGGCCGGAGATTTTCTGAGCTGATATAGGGTGGCGAGTGGGAGTGGAGGCAAGTGGCTAGGGTTTGGTCCCGACCAGCAGATGGTGATGAATATATGTGTTGTCGATGCGGTCAGCGCGGGCCAGGTGTACATGCCTAGGCGAGCCCGGTTGCCCCCATATCCACCCCATTTTTGGGCTGGATATGAGGGGTGTCGGCCAGCCCAGACATTTGAGGCCAGTTTGAGATATTTGGGTGGGTCGAAATTTCGTGATTGGGCGGCCTACCAGGACGTTTGAGGGGGGATATGAGGGGTCCGGGGGTAAATGCTTGTAATACGCAGTCCGTCCAGTAGGGTGCAATATGCGGGCTGCTTGTAAAAAATTATGGGTCAGGCTAGATATAGTGTTCATCCGTTGGAATTTTTTGGAAAAGGCTCATCCTTTTTTTAGATGAACAGGGAGGCTCTCCCCGGATCCATATATATATATATATATATATATATATATATATATATATACACACATATATGAAACCAAACGCAGATCGAGTGTATGAATTTATTACAAGTAGCTCGCCAGAGGAGCAGCGAGAACAAACTGGAAAAACAGAGAAAAAAGGCTATAGAAGTAGTCGAAGTTTCTGTAGATAAGGAAGCAAAGCTACCTCACAGGCTAGTCAAAATGCTAAAACTGGTGTAGTTCCTAGCGACTTCTATCAACAAAGAATCATCTCTGGGCCTTTCCTGCACTTAAGTTGGGGAGTAGATGTAGCTTGCGGTGACCAGCACGCTGTGGGAGTTGACACTCGGCTCAGAGTTGTTGTCTTATCCTTGGTTGTTCTCCTCTTGGTTGGGGATTGGAAGCTTCCCACATCTCCAGAAATCTTGAGGTTTTCCCACTGAGCAACAACACGAGCTCGGGTGAGGTGTATGGTACTCAGACACTCAAGATCAGCAGAGGTTTTTGGATGAAAGTAGTCACGGCCTTGAGGAAGTCCTCGAGAGACTCCTTGTTTTTTTGGGGTGCCAAGATCACCCAAGTCTCTAGAGTATTGAGGATTTTCCTCCACACCTGTGTAATGGACATCCATGGTGTATTGTTAAAAATCATAGATTTCCTATGTTTCCACAAACACCATAGAAGGAAGAACTAACAGTGTTTAAAGTAGAGAGTTTCTTGTTGTTAATCCATCTCTTAGCTACAGTTTCATAGTTAGCTCCAATATGAAGTTTGAAGTAGTCACAAATAAAAAGGCCAAATGTTTACAGCAACAATGCACCCAAAGAAGAGGTGAGAACAGTTCTCATCATCATTACAGAAAACACAGTCCAAAGGTTTGATGACTTGTCTCTTTCTTAGGTTGTTCCTAGTCATTAGCTTGTTGTTAGATAGGAGCCAAAGAAAGACATGGACTCTAGGTGGTACACAAAGTTTCCAAACAATAGGAACAAAAACAGGTTGTACTCCTCGAAAATTAACTACATGATATAAGGAGTTGGAGGAGTTCACCCTCTTGTTTTCTAGATGCCAAATTGGAGAATTTGAATCATGAGAGAAATAGATGCTCCTGGAAATCTCCTCAATCTAAAACCATTGTTCCAAGAGTTTGTCACTGAAATTCCTTCTAAAATAAAGCTTAAGAGTTGTTCCATCCCAAATCTCATTAATGCACTTGGTTTGTTCATTACAAATCTCATACACATTCCAAAACTTGACTGCTAGAGGGGATGCGCCAAACCAAGGGTCTTCCAATCTTACTTTATCACCCTTGCTATCTTCCATCTATAACCAAATTTTAAGGTATGGGTGGTGGGTTTGACTCGTTTTTAGAACCTAGAGGTGTTTTGGTTATGTTTTTGGGCAAATAGGTTGGGGCAATCACTAATGTACTTTTAGTCTATAATTTTCCTCCAAGATTTCTCTTCTCCCTCATAGCATCTCTTGATCCATGAACCTAACAGGCAGACTTTACATTTTGGAGGTTTGGGATGCCCAGACCAACAAATTCCTTCTTCATACAAACCAAATTCCAATTCACTAGGTGGAGTTTCCTATACACTACAGGAATTAGGCACTTTGCCGTCAGCCATCCCGGACGGCAAAGGCATGCATGCTGGATGGCAAAGGCTTTGCCGCAGACGGCCAACCGTCCGGCTGAATAAGCCACGGTAAAGGGCGTTTTGCCATCTGCTTGTGGATGGCAAAGACCTTTGCATCTTTGCCGTCATCCAGCGGACAGCAAAGGGCATGGACGGCACACATGGCAACTTAGCTCCGTTAAGGGCTTAACGACATGCTTTGCCATCCACTGGCAGACGGCAAAGACCTTAGTTCTTTGTCGTCTGCGAGCGGACGACAAATCACATGTTTCTTTGCCGGTCTAGGTGGGTTCTTTGTCGTCCGCTGGCAGATGGCAAAGAACCTTAGCTCTTTGTCGTCCGCCAGCGGACGGCCAAGAACCCACTTAGGCCAGCCTAGTGCTACCCCAGGTTGCACTAGTAGCTGCCACGTGGCAGCTTTGTCGTCTGCTAGCTGATGGCAAAGACCTTTGCCGTCTGCCAGCAGACGTCAAAGTGGCTATATAGCCCCTGTTTTTTCTATTTTTTGTTAAAATAATTCAATTTTACAGAATTTCACATATATATCCAACATATCAACAATAAGTTTCAACAAGCATACCAACAATAAGTTCCAACAACATATCCAACATACAAGTTTCCAACAACATACAATGGTTCCCAACAACATATCCATACATACATATCCAAAACAAGTTTCCATAAACCAAAAGGAAGCACAAGTAGAAGAGTACACTCCATCAATGCAAGCTTCCTCATCTATAGCAAATCTACAAATTAGGAAAGATGAAAGTTAAAAGAAGAAGACTAGCTAGAAGAAAAATAAGAAAAAGAAGAAGAAGAAGAAGAATTTATCTTCTCTTTCTTTTTCTCCTCTCCTCTCCTCTTCTCCAAGGTAGTAATGCCATTTTCTAGCTAACTAAGCATATCAAGTCATTTGGGAGGAAAAATGCTAAGTATAGGTCATTTTATAGCTATCCTAGGTAGAATATATCATTTTGGAGGTAAGTAAGGTTATTATGTCATTTTTAAGGAAAATAAGCTAAGTATAGGTCATTTTGGAGCTAAATCAAGGTTATTATGCCATTTGTTTTTACCCAAGTGAGCTAATTATGTCATAAATGAACTAGCTAAGCTAATTATAGATCATTATTGAGCTATCCTAGGTAGTTATGTCATTTTGTACCTAAGTGAGCTAATTATGTCATAAATGAACTAGCTAAGCTAGCTATAGATCATTATTGAGCTATCCTAGGTAGTAATGCCATTTTCTAGCTAACTAAGCATATCAAGTCATTTTGGAGGAAAACATGCTAAGTATAGGTCATTTTATAGCTACCTAGGTAGAATATATCATTTTGGAGGTAAGTAAGGTTATTATGTCATTTTTGAGGAAAATAAGCTAAGTATAGGTCATTTTGGAGCTAAACCAAGGTTAGTATGCCATTTTATTACCTAAGTGAGCTAATTATGTCATAAATGAACTAGCTAAGCTAATTATAGATCATTATTGAGCTATCCTAGGTAGTTATGCCATTTTGTACCTAAGTGAGCTAATTATGTCATAAATGAGCTAGCTATAGATTATTATTAAGCTATCCTAGGTAGTTATGCCATTTTCTAGCTAACTAAGCATATCAAGTCATTTTGGAGGAAAAAATGCTAAGTATAGGTCATTTTATAGCTATCTTAGGTATAATATATCATTTTGGAGGTAAGTAAGGTTATTATGTCATTTTTTTAGGAAAATAAGCTAAGTATAGGTCATTTTGGAGCTAAGTATGTCATTTCTTAAGCTAAGTATGCATTTGTTAATGAAAACACTTGGGAAAACTTACCATCATCACGGAGGTGAAGGACCGGTCGGGTTTGTGCCAGGGTGAGATGTAAAAGGACCGGTCGGGGTTGTGGCAGACGCAGAAGGATCTGTCAATGCTTGTCGGGAGGCACGCTGCACCAAATATCATTTGCAATGTCTCCTTAGAATGATGCAACTCAAATGTGAATACTAGTAACTAATGACCATTCAAGTGAAACTCACCGTGGGTGCTATAGCAATATGGGGCATCGACGGAGGGGTCTGACTATTGTTCTGGCACACGGTCTGCACATTTTGTTTTCACGAGTCATTCATATTAGTTAGTGATGAAACGAACATTACGTGCATGATTTGGCTAATATGCAGGAGAAACTTACCACGAGGAGATCGTATAGGGCCCGGTGAGACGCGTCGTTCCGGTTCCTCTCCTCCTCCAATAGCCTAGCCGTCCTCTCCTCCATGTCCCTCTCCCTCTACGTCGCCTGCCTGTTTGCCTCCGCCAGAAGCTCCTGGGCCCTAGCCTCAATGGCGAGCTCCATTGGCCGTGGACGAGGCCTTATCTCAGGATCAGAGCTCGTCTGGCGCTTCTTGATCTCCGGGAGAGTTCTAGGACAAGTATCAGTCCATACCCAATGGCTATCGAGCCATGGGGCCTCCCGCCACCAGATATCATTACGAGCTCTGGATCAAAAGGACTCTGGCTTGGGTTGAAGTCCTCCCCTTTCCTCGCCTTCCCCTCATCTCCGTACCTCACGATCTTGTTGTGGGAGGAGATGTTGCTGAAGCTCTCTGGATGATCGAGGTCATCCTCACAGAATGCCTTGGCCTTCTTGTACGAGGCAGTATGGGCCATGGAATAGAGGTCGAACAGAGGTGGCACCTCCTTCTTGTTTTCTCGCGCCTAAAAGAGAAGACCCTATATTACGTAAGGGCTCAAGCTAGCATGAAGAATGAAATTGCATGAATCATGAAGCAAACCACATACCCAGTTATCCTCGAACTCAAATAGGTTGGAGCTCCCATGATGGTGTGGCACACCTCTCATTTGGCATGCTTATCCTTGGCCTTGTTGTGTTCGGCTAGCCATTCGGGAGAGCACCACTCATCCACCAATGCCTCCCAACAGTCCACCCTATCCGCACACCATCTCGGGCCACCTAAGTTAGAGAAGAGAAATTTCAGCGCTACGCCTATGAATCAAATCAAAGAAACTAAGTACAAGGCCTTAAGAATAGATAATTACCTCCATTAACTTCTCCTTACTCAGATAATTTTTGCAACACTTCTTCTTGGCCCTCTTAATGTTAGTCGAGGCATAGTAGTCTCTAATAGCCTGCACCCGAGCCTCGTGCCGTAAGTTCCGAAGTAGGCGCTTGCACTCGGCTTCGAGAACAACAACCGCTTTCGCCTTGTCTTCCTCAAGACACCTGTAGAAGGTCTGCAATCAAAGAAGACAACACTGATTAGTACAATCACTAGGTGTTGTTGATTTTTAATTCTGTAAAGGAGAAATTACCCAAAAGCGACGAATCACAATGTCAGCCACCGTCTCGCACAAGACACCGTCGACCATCTCCTCCAGCGGGGCCGGGGCAGCCTTGTACAGCTCCCAGGTTAGTGCTACCTGTGGAGCCTCACCCTCACCGGGCAACTGGACCTTCCCCGGGAAGTGGTGCCGGAGAAGCACACCAAGGACCTAGTTGGGCCTGCGGACACCACGCTCGTATTTCCAACCCCTGCAGTATGACAAGGCCAACACATTAGATATTAATTTGAAGAAACATGAAGGCAAAAGGTTAAAAAAGAGTAAATGCACTTACTTCTCCGCATTAGGCACAATCAATCACCTCTGCTCGCGGGTCGTCGGCACGGGCGGGAGATTTGTACAACCACGCCGGTAGACCGTCTTGCCCTCCTCAACCAGCTTGCCCTCGCTATAGGTATCCCCAGACAAGTTGTCCTCGCCACCATCAGCATGGCCACTAGCCTCCGGAGTCACGTGGGACGAAGACTCTGGGACCCGAGTATCTTGGGACGAAGACTCTGGGACCGGAGTCTCCTAGGACGAAGGCTTAGTGACCCAAGGCTCGTGGACCGGAGTCCGAGACGGGTCCAAGTCAGACGGGTTCACCTGAGACGGAGCAATCCTGTGGTCGGGAGAATCAGCTGGTGGCGGCGGCGAGGAAGGCGCAGCAGCCTTCCTACCTCTAGCACCTCTCTTCGTCTTCCCCCGACCTCTCCCGGTCAAAGAAGAAGCGCCCGCCGATGTCTGCATGCAATGTACCAGCGCTCTCCGGAGTTGCTGGGGTGGAATAATAGCACTGCTCCCAGCACGTGCTGAGGAAGGAGGCTTAGAGCGCTCTCGACCCCTGCCCACCATCTGTCAACACCTGCAATGACAAAGAGTGAACGAAATTAGTTCAACATAAAAAAATTGAATACCTAATAACATGAACTAATTAATAATATATATGTACATAATAATAATTGAATACCTCACATTACTAATATTAATCTTCATCGTCTATATATGCTCCGGAATCAATAAATGCATAATCATCATCACTATCCGTAATGACGTGCTCATCAGCATCATCTTGTGAGTCCAGGCATGTTCCGTATTATACCCTTTGAAATACCCTGGACGATCTGGATCCGTCTCGAGAGCGTTTATCTGATCCAGGATCTGTTGGCCTGTCAACGCAGGTGGTGCAGTGTTTTTTACAACTCTACCTTTGATGAAATTCTTCTTGTCTTTTCTGAACTTATGGTCAGGATCCAGGAACTGTCTATGCATGTTGAAGCAAGAAAACTTGCGACCCGCCTCCAGCCAACGGAACTGAAGAGCTGCCTTGCATGTGGGGCACGAAAACCTTCCATGCACACACCAGCCAACGAATAGCGCATACGCCGGCAAGTCATGCATCGAGTACATGTACCACACATGCATTTTGAAGTTCTTTTTTGTAGTGGCGTCGTATGCCTTGATCCCATTATCCCAGGCTTCTTGCAATTCATCCTTAAGCGGTTGCATGTACACATTCATATTCTTCCCCGGATATTTGGGCCCTGGAATTATCAACGTTATGAAAATGTTCTTTCTTTTCATAATCTCTCCGGGGGGAGATTGAGTGGAATGACAAATACAGGCCAACAACTGTATTGTGCTGTCGTCATACCATACACATTGAACCCATCCGTGTTGATGGCAACTCGAGGATGCCTTGGATCTGCCGCTTTATCCTTATGTAATGCATCGAAGTGCTTCCACGCAAAAGCATCTGAAGTGTGTCCCAACATCGGATTCCCATCTGGATCTAGTTCTGTTCTTTTGCCCAATTTATGCCACGTCATCTGTCTGGCCGTCTCTTCGACCATGAAAAGATGTTGAAGTCTTGGTATGATTGGCAGATACTGGAGAACATTAATGGGGATTTTGGTCTGACTCTTCTCACCCATACCGTTGTCTACCAGAACATACCTGGAAGCATTGCAAATGGGGCAATAGTTCAAGCCCGCATACGCAAGCCTCAATAAGGCACATCCATTCTCATAGGCATCTATCTTCTCATAGGGAATCTTAAGCGCACGTAGGATTTTGTCCGACTGGTACAGGTTTGCTGGCAATACATGGCCTTTGGGTAGAAAGCGTCCAAATATCGTCATCATCGCGTCGTAGTATTCTCTGCCCAGGTTGAACTGAGCCTTCAGAGCCATTACTTGTGCGATGGCATCCAGCTGATAAAGCTCAGTTTGCTGGTGGAGAGGACGTTTTGAAGACTCCAACATTTCATAAAAGGCCTTTGCAGATTCCTCCATCTCATCGTCCGAATCCCGAGCATCATCAAAGTCTTGCACCATGTCTTCGATCCCGGTACCATGCTCGTCGGTGCGACGACGAACCACCTTAGCTCTGGCACGTTGGGCAGACTCACCATGAAATGTCCAGACCGTATAGTTAGGCGTAAAACCCCACTTCTGCAGGTGTTTGATCATTTCAAACTCTGACTTCTTCTTAAAGTTATCGCAATCGACACAAGGGCATCAGGTTGTTTTCTATCCATTTGCAAATGCGACTCTCACAAACTCCTTGGTTTTTGTTATCCATTCACAGGTCATGTCTTTCTGACTAGTGTGACCGGTGTACATCCACCCACGATCACTCATCTTGCCTAGCTACTGGACACACACAAAATATATAAATAATTCAACAAACCATATTCATCAGTTAATAGAGTTTGTCAGTTTTATTATATCGATGCAACCTAGACGCTAGTAGGTAAAGATAGGTCCTAATCCCACCCGAGTATGTGTAGATTGGGTTCGTTTTCCCATGCTCTGCTCCGGATCCGATGCACAATTTCGGCAGCACCTCCCCGCTGTTCTCCTGATACACGTCTCGGCAATAAGCAGAGAGGATGTGTACCCAAAGAACAACAGGGAGGCACGGACGAAATTCTGCATCGGATCCGGAGCAAAGCATATGGGAAAACGAACCCAATCTACACATACTCGGGCTATCCATGGATAATGTTGGACAATTCGAAAGAATCACAGTTATAAATATGCTAATGAATGCATATTTATAGATGCAACCCTTTCGAACGGGAGACGCATAGTGGTCACGCATACTGATGATTGAAGACACCTATAGCTAGCAAGTTTCATCGGCATGAAGACCGGAACAGAGGAAATGAAGGGGGCAAGAGGAGATGTCATTTGTGCTCACCCACGAACGCAGGGGCGGAGCTCGTCGAACGCACGGGGAGGTCGTCGAACTCTAGACCCTCGCAGCGACGAAACAACTGCACATTTAAATCCACTTGATAAACATAAATATGATGTTCTGTATAACAAAATCGAAAAATATATGACCTAAGTCGTAATTCACAAATATATGACCCGTGTCGTGTCGGGGTCGGGGTTTCGGGGGTGTCGTGTCGGGGTCGGGGTGTCGGGGGTGTCGTGTCGGGGTCGGGGTGTCGGGGGTGTCGTGTCGGGGTTGGGGTGTCGGGGGTGTCGTGTTGGGGTAGGGGTGATGTGTCATGGTCGGGGGTGCCGTGTCGGGGTGTCGTGTCGGGGTCGGGGTGTCGGGGTTGTCGTGTCGGCGTTAGGGTGTCGGGGGTGCCGTGTCGGGGTCGGGGTGTCGGGGGTGCTGTGTTGGGGTCGGGGTGTCTGGGTGTCGTGTCGGGGTCGGGGTGTCAAGGGTGTCGTGTTAGGGTAGGGGTGCTGTGTCGTGGTCGGGGGTGCCGTGTCAGGGTGTCGGGGTGTCGTGTCAGGGTCGGGGTGTCGAGGGGTGTCGTGTCGGGAGGTGTCGTGTCGGGGTCGGGGTGTCGGGGGTGTCGTGTCGGGGTGCCGTGTCGGGGGTCGGGGTGTCGGTGGTGTCGTGTCGGGGTCGATCCTCGACTCCTTTTCCCCTCGATCCTCGACCCCCGACAATCTAAATAAACCTAAACTAAATCTAGGGGTGTCGGGGTCTCGGGGGTGTCGGCGGTGACGGGGGTGTCAGCGGTGTCGTGTCGGGGTCGAGGTGTCGAGGGTGTCGTGTCGGGGTAGGGGTGCTGTGTCATGGTCGGGGGTGCCATGTCGGGGTGTCGGGGGTCGGGGTGTCGTGTCGGGGGTGTCGTGTCGGGGTCAGAGTGTCGGGGGTGTCGTGTCGGGGTCGGGGGTGCCGTGTCGGGGTGTCGTGTCGGGGGTCGGGGTGTCGGTGGTGTTGTGTCGGGGTCGACCCTCGACTCCTTTTCCCCTCGATCCTCGACCTAGCTAAACTAAATCTAAACTAAATCCAAACTAGCTAAACTAAATCTAAAAAAACAGAAAAAAAATCACCTTAGGGTTTGACGGTGCGGCTCCGGCGGCAGGGCGGGGCTGGGCGGCGCGGTGCCGGCGGCGGGGCGGCGCGACGCGGCTCCGGTGGTGGGGCGGGGCAGCGCGGTGGCCACGGCCTACGTCCGCTGGGAGGGGCGGGCGGGCGGCCGGCGACGAGGCGGGCACCGGCGGGCGGGGCTGGCCAGTGGCGGCGGGGGCTCCAGGGGGTGGCGCGAGGGGCGGCGGCTCGGGGTGGGGCGACGGGGCGGACGGCGAGGGGCGGGGCTGGTGAGGTGAGGGGAGAGAGAGGGGTGGGGCGACGAGGCGGGCGGCGAGGGGCGAGGTTGGCCGGCGGCGGTGGCTGCTTCGGGGGGGGTAGCACGAGGGCGGCGGCGGCTCGGGCAACGGGGGACGACGCGGATGAGGTGAGGGAGAGAGAGAGGGTTGGGGCACGGGTGAGGTGAGGGAGAAAGAGTGGGGTGGGGTAGGGGGGACGAACGTTACTTCTTTGTCGTCTGCTAGCAGACGGCAAAGAAAATGTCCGTTAGCTGATACCCATTAGTGGGCCACCTTGCTCTTTGCCGTCTGCTAGCTGACGGCAAAGCTAGTTTGCCGTCCGCTGGTAGACGACAAAGAACTAGCTGATGACAAAGAGCTTCTTTGCCGTCAGCTAGTTCTTTGCCGTCTGTTTTTTAGAAACTGATGGCAAATAGCTGCTTTGCCGTCTGCCAGCTGACGGCAAAGAAATGACAGACGACAAATTTGTTGTTTCCAGTAGTGAAATAGACTGAAATACTGGCAAGGTAGGCTTGGATCAGGACATGCCTCCCTTTATAAGAGAGGTGCTTCCCCCTCCAACCCGCAATTATTTTAATTATCTTATCAATGAGTGGTTGAATGTCCTCCCTTCTAAGTTTGTCATAATGGAGGGAAACTCCTGGATACTTAATGGGAAAACATCCATCAACACATTCTAATGTTTCTAAAAAGATGCAAGCTCAATTTCCTCAATGTTGATGGGGATCAAGTCACTTTTACTATAGTTATCCTCATCCTAGAGACTTTCTCAATGCAACTGAGAACTATTTTCAAGTTAGTGGCATGGTCTAAATTTTTGTCTAAGAATAAAATGGTATTGTCAGCATACTGGAGGCAAGTGATCCCACTAGGGCAAACCTCACTACACAAACCTTCAATAGGTTGATGATTACTAGCTTAAAGAGGTCTTTATAGAAATTACTAGCTACTTCCAGCATCTCCTTTTCATCTGTGACTGGCCCATTAGGGCCATCTAGGGAGTGAATGGTAGTCTTCCTCCTTCTCCAGTTTGCCACAAAACATGAAAACAGGAAGTAAATCTATCTCCTTTAATGTCCTTATCTCTAGACCTTTGTTTGGCTTTGACTTGCTCTTGGGGCCAAATCTTGTTCAGCTCATTCTGAACAAACTTAAGTCTAGAGGATTCAGCTTCCAGAAGGGTTACAAATTCTAACTTTATATCTAATTTGTCAAGCTCTTCTAAGAGGACTTCCTTATACCTCTTAAGCTGAGCCTCTTCATTGGAGCTCCAACCTTTAGTAATCCTCCTTATCTTTCTGACTTTTCTTGCCACACATCTACAAATGTTGTGTCTTGGGTTCCCTCATTCCAAATCTTGGAGATGAGGTTAGATAAATCCTCTCTGAGTAGCCACCATTTTTCCAGCTTGTAACCACCCTTCTTTGGGCATTTGCAGATGCCGGAATCCCAAAGAATGGGAGTATGGTCACTTCCTAGTCTAGGTAAAGCCCTACAGGTAGCTAGGCGGAAAGACAAATCTAACTTAGTGTTACAAAATAATATATCAATGGTGGATATTCTTCAGATCTGCTTGATTATTTTTCCAAGTAAATTTCCTACTAGAAATTAAAGCTTCATCTCTAAGAGGCTCCATATCTCAATCCAAGCATTAAAGTTATCACTCAAATTGTGATTGATAACTCCATTGCTTTTCTCTCTAGAATTCCTTACTAGATTAAAGTGCCCCCCCATCAAATAGAGTAGGGAGGGAGTTTTCTAGACATAGAGTGTGTAGCTCAGAGAGGAAGGCCTCTTTCCCTTTTTCATAGGGGGGCCCATAAACAGTCACTACTCTAAAGATTGTATCGGTTTTCAACTGACCGACACAGCTGATAGAGTATTCCACACATGCCGAGGATACCACCTCAAAGGCATTCTCGTCCACTCCCATTAGGATGCCTCCAGTACAGCCTTTTGATGGAAGGTGATGCCAAGCAAAATTCCTACTACCAACTAGTGACTTCAAATAAGACTCAGAGAAAACTTCTTTTTTAGTTTCCTGGAATCCTAGGATAGAGGTATGAGTCTTATTTACAGTGTCTATAATTAAAGGTTTTCTACCAGGAGCAGTGATGCCCCTAACATTCCAAAAGAGAGAATTCATGAAATAAATTTTGTTCTAGGGTGCTTGCCCCTTTTGTTCTTACAGATTAAGTACCATAAGCCTTCAGAATTTAAGTCTACAGTAGCTTATATATTTCTAGGAGGAGTTATGAAATCTGAATTGGCACCCACAGTTGTGTCAGAGACCATAGTCTCCAAAGCCCTACCGGCTTGGTCCTTCTTAGCTATAGAGTCAACTTCTACTCCAATTATGGAAGCAACAGAAAGAAATTCAGGGTTGTTATATAGGGAGAGGGTTGGAATCTTACCAGTCATTTTAGGAACCACCATGTTCTGCACCTCTTTGAGTTTCTGTGCTTTTTGTAGAATAGGTCTGTTGTCACCCGCAATTATGGCACTCACTCTTGGTCCCTGCATTGGCCACCACCTCCCACCCTTGTTCTGGGGTAGAAGGGGAAGGAAATCATTCTCATATTTTTGTGCCTGAGCTTGCATATCAGTGCTCTCCCTTTGTGCTCCATCCCGCCCTCCCTTGGACACATCCTAATTGACCTCAGAATCTAGGTCATCATCATCCCATCCTTCCATTTCTCTTCGAAAATAAAAGCCATTAGTGACCTCTTCACTAACATTGGAGAGCAAGTTCATCTGTCTAGTTTTGGAGTTTTGTAGGTCTTCGGGTAATCTGTGTCTCAGGAGAGAAGTTGGAGTATCAGCGGTCAGGTCATCTTGGCATTGGCCTCTGTAGGTGTTTTTCGGAGGGTTTCCACCAACAAATCCAGAGTGTGAGCCAGTTTCAGATCCTGTCTTGGAGCTTCTATGTGAACCAGTGCCATCAGTAGACATGTTGCCATTCTTTCTAGTGTCCATAGACACTAGAGGTTAGCCTTAGGTTTTTTTGAATGACCACCTCCTCTTACATTATGCATGGTTCAACTTCCACCAGCATCCTGTGCAGCTTCCCATTGATGCCAAAAGTCCTTTCATCAGGAATACTAGTATGATCCTTGAAAGCAATTTTAACTCTAACAGTCTCAAAGAAATTTTGGAAATTGTTTTGCCAATCAACATCTAGCAGCACCCCAGAAGTGGATGTGATTTGGTCTAGCACAGACCACTCACACCATTTTGGGTTAAGTTTCCTCGGCTTCAACCAGATAACTTGAAGATCAACTTCAGCAATCACATTTCCCAGCCAAACTTCCACTTTAACAATGGTGTTCTCCTTAGTCAATCCAAAGTTGTGGTATCTAGCTGACTGTTCCACATCAATCTCAACAGGGATATTAACCAAAAACGTCCATTCATCTAGGAAGTTGATAGGCCATGGCCAATTGGTCTTGAAAATAGTAGCAAACTCATTTGAGAATTCCTCCTTGGTGATGTCCCCAGACTCAACAAAAATAGTACCTACATTTTTCATCCAGGACAAGTGCCCTGAGTTCACATATGGATGCTCTAGGTGAAAGAATCATAATCCTTGGGTAGCACTTTGATGTCTACTACGCAACCTTCTTCTTGTAGACTCTTGTTGGGCCTCCAAGCGCAGAGTTTTGTAGGACTGTAGCAAATGTCCCTCAAGTGGATGACCTAAGGTTTATCAATCCGTGGGGGCGTAGGATGAAGATGGTCTCTCTCGAACAACCCTGCAACCAAATAACAAAGAGTCTCTTGTGTCCCCGACACACCCAATACAATGGTAAATTGTATAAGTGCACTAGTTCTGCGAAGAGATGGTGATACAAGTGTAATATGGATGGTAGATATAGGTTTTTGTAATATGAAAATATAAAAACAGCAAGGTAACTAATGATAAAAGTGAGCACAAACGGTATTGCAATGCTCAGAAACAAGGCCTAGGGTTCAGACTTTCACTAGTGCAATTTCTCTCAAAAATACTAACATAGTTGAAACATATGTAAATCTCTCACGCGCGACAAAAAGTTCACTCCAAAGTCACAAATAGCAATGAACAAACGAAGAAATTATTATAGGGTACGAAGCCACCTCAAAGTTATCTTTTCCGATCAATCTTATGAGCTATCCCTATAAGTGTCACGAACAGCCCTAGAGTTCGTACTAAAATAACACCTTAAGATACACATCAACCAAAACCCTAATGTCACCTAGATACTCCAATGTCACCATGAGTACCCATGGGTTTGATTATACGATATGCATCACACAATTTCAGATTCATCATGTTCAATCCAACACAAAGAACTTCAAAGAGTCCCCAAAGTTTCTACCAGAGAGTCAAGACAAAAACGTGTGCCAACCCCTATGCACAGATTCCCAAGGTCACGGAACCCGCAAGTTGATTACCAAAACATACATCAAGTGGATCAATAGAACATCCCATTGTCACCACGGATATCCCATCACAAGACATACATCAAGTGTTCTCAAATCCTTTAAAGACTCAATCCGATAAGAAAACTTCTAAGGGAAAACTTAATTCATCACAAGAAGATAGAGAGGGGAAAACTCCATATGATTCATCTATATTAATAAACATCGCGGTACAACAAGATCGTGCCATCTCAAGAACACGAGAGAGAAAGAGAGAGAGAGAGAGAGAGGAGAGAGATCAAACACATAGCTCTGTGGTTGAACTACTCCCTCCTCGTCATGGAGACCGCCAGGATGATTAAGATGGCCTCCGGTGATGGTTTCCCCCTCCGGCAGGGTGCCGGAACGAGCCTCCGATAGGTTTTTCGTGGCTACAAAGGCTTGCGGTGGCGGAACTCCCGATCTAGGTTTCTTTCTGGGGGTTTTGGTATTTATAGGAATTTTTGGCGTCGGCCTCACGCCAAGGGGGTGCTCGAGGAGTCCACAAGCCACAGGGTCATGGCCTAGGGGGCGCCCAGAAGGCTTGTGACCTCCTCGTCCACTTCCTGGCCCAGCTCTTGTGCTTCGGGGGTCTCTTTTGGTCCATAAAAAATCACCGTAAATTTTCAGCCCATTCCGAGAACTTTTATTTCTGCACAAAAAACGACGCCATGGTAGTTCTGCTGAAAACAACGTCAGTCTGGGTTAGTTCTAATAAAATCATACCAAAATCATATAGAATTATTGTAAAAGTGGCATGAATACTTCATAAATTATAGATATGTTGGAGACGTATCACACTTCCTACAAACTTAGCAGAGGTGTGTGGCTTCTTCTTCACAGGATACTCCTCCACCTTGTGTGCCATCATCCTACAGATAAGCAGCATTTGGGTTGGGTACACTTATCCTTGTGATGTCCAGGATACTCACAGTTATAGTAGGTAATTATAGAGTATGACATCAAACCAGGACTAGGAAGAGGATTTTTCTGGGTCACATCCTGCTTCTTCTTCTGCTGATTTTTTATTAGTTTTTGCTTTGTTGTTGGCTTCCAGATCCAGAAGATCCTTCACTATGCTCACCTTGCATCCCTCCATGTGGCCCTTGAATTGGAGGGGGACATAACAATGTTGTTGTGCCCATCCCCATTGTTGTTGCATTAAAGGACCAAGAAATTGCCTTGGAGAAGGCCAGGAAGGAGGAGAGGCCCCTGAAACCTCTAGCCAAAGAACTATTGTTGATGGTGTGGACCCATACCTTGGTTCGCTTGCTGCTATTCTAGCATCTAGGGGTTGGGTTGGTCAGAGCGCCCCGCCTTCTTTTTACCAGGCCTCGCCCTCGGCCTCCCCGTCCATCAACCATCTCTGAGGCGGCGACAGGTGAGGAAGAGGGGTGGGGAGTAGTAACCCTTGGAACCCCTCCCTCGGGTCTTGCTTTTATAGCTCCCCACAGCTGGTTGTGCCACCGCTTCGCCTCGTCACTATGGTTACCTAGAAAAAAGCTGGGCAACATGGCACCCGCCTTAGCTACATTACAGACTTGGCTCCTGGTTGGCCTTGTCGTTTTTGAAATCTGAACCCCACAAACTCCTCCATGACCAGCAGCATATCCGGTGATTTAGGCTCTGTAACTTGGCCAGCGCCTCCAATCTTCACTGTCATTACGCTGATCGATCGATGAGGTTCCTCACTAGCACTTTGCTCTATGGGTTTTGTAGTCTCTAGAAAGCTTTCCATTTGGTTCTTCGGTCCACCAGCGGTGAATCCTCCGCAGCCAGCGTCCACGAGATGATAACTGCCGACTGCATGACCCTGTGCGGTGCCATGAGCTGAATTTCCACTTCCAATGCTTCCACCATGATCCTTGTCAGTAGCTTCTAAATTGAGTCTGCTCCTCCACTCGACAGTCTCATTCGCACTGGCAGTCTCGGAAGATGCAATTGGATCAGCTCTTCCTCCCTCTCTAGAATTTTTTCCATGTTTGCATCCATGATCACTATGGTAGGACGAGAAAAATGGGTGGTGGTGCATTTGAGGAGTAGGTCCCCAATCATGCTCTACTGCAAAGATATCCTTCATGGACCAGCAAAAGGGTCCAACGAAATCAGTCATGGGAATAGGGAAGACCTCCTTCACAGGCAACACCATGTTTGTCGGCTCGTTGGGGCTAGCAGGACCAACTAATAGCGCCAAATTCAGTCAGTCGTTGGGGTAGGTGAGAAGAAAGGTAGCGGGTCGATCTCCTTTGGGTCTGGAGGGACCTTGGCCCTCACATTCCCATTGATGAAGGACCATATTGCTATTCGCAGTGGATCCCCGCAGCTGGCCTCCTCCTTCTCCCATACCTTGGTTCGTTTGCTATTCTTCTTGCATCCAGGGGTTGGGGTGGTCAGAGCGCCCCGCCTTGTTTTTACCACGGCCTTGCCCTAGCCCTTCATTAGCCATCTCTCCGACCGCGTCATGTGAGGAAGAGGGGTGGGGAGTAGTAACCCTAGGAACCCCTCCCTTTGGTCTTGCTTTTATAGCTCCACACAACTTGTTGTGCCACCGCTTCGCCTCGTCATGATGGTTGCTTGGAAAAAAGGTGGGCGACATGGCGCCCGCGTCAGCTACCTTACAGAATTAGCTCCTCGCTGGAATTGCCCATTTTCAAAATTTGAACCCCTAGGCTTCTCCATGACCAGCAGCATATCTGGTGATTCAGGCTTCGCAACCTGGCTTGTGCCTCCAATCTTCACTACCATTACGCCGCTTGATCAACGAGGTTCCTCGCTAGCACTTTGCTCTATGGGTTTTGCAATCTCTAGAACACTTTCCATTTGGTTCTTTGGTCCACCACCGGTGAATCCTCCGCAGCCAGCGCCCAAGAGATGATCTCTGCTGGCTGCGTGACCCTGCGCGATGCCATGAGCTAAATTTTCTCCTCCGATGCTTCCACCATGATCCTTGTCACCAGCTTATGAATTGAGTCTGCTCCCCTATTCGGCGGTCTCATTCTCATTGACAGTCTCTAAAGATGCAATTGGATCAACTCTTCCTCCCTCTCTGGAATTCTTCCCATGCTTACATCCATGATCACTATGGTAGGACGAGAAAAATGGGTGGCGTTGCATTTTAGGAGTAGGCCCCCAATCATGCTCTGCTGCAAAAATATCCTCCATGGACCAGCAAAAGGGCCCAACGAAATCAGTCACGGGAACATGGAAGACCTCCTTCATGGGCAACACCATGTTTGTTGGCTCGCTGGGGTTGGCAGGGCCAGCTAATAGTGCCAAATTTAGTCGGTCGCCGGGGTAGGTGAGAAGAAAGGCAGCAGGTCGACCTCCTCTGGCTCTCGAGGGACCTTGGCCCTCACATTCCCATTGATGCAACACCATATCGCTACTCGTAGTGGATCCCCGCAGCTGGCCTCCTACTTCACCCATACCTTGGTTCTCTTGCGGTTGTTCTTGCGTCTAGGGGTTGGGGTGGTTAGAACGCCCCGCCTTATTTTGACCATGACCTCGCCCTTGCCCTCCATCAGCCATCTCTATGGCGGCGGCAGGTGACGAAGAGGGGTCGGGAGTAGTAATCCTAGGAACCTCTCCCTCTGGTCTTGCTTTTATAGCTCCCCACAGCTGGTTGTGCCACCGCTCCACCTCGTCACCATGGTTGCTTGACAAAAAGGTGGGTGACATGGCACCCACGTTAGCTACATTAAAGACTTGTTCCTAGCTGGCCTTGTCTGTTTTTGAAATCTGAACCCCCAGACTTCTCCATGACCAGCAGCACATACGGTGATTCAGGCTCAGCAACCTGGCCAGCACCTCCAATCTTCACTGCCAGTACGTCGCTCAATCGATGAGGTTCCTCGCTAGCACTTTGCTCTCTGGGTTTTGTAGTCTCCACAACGCTTTTCGTTTGGTTCCCCGGTCCAGCAGCGGCAAATCCTCCGCAGCGAGCGCCCATGAGATGATCTCTGCCGGTTGCGTGACCCTGCGCGGCGCCAGGACCTGAATTTCCTCCTCCGACGCTTCCAACGTGATCCTTGTCACCAGCTTCTAAATTGAGTCTGCTCCTCTGCTCGACAGTCTCATTCTCAGTGATAGTCTCTAAAGATGCAATTGGATCAACTCTTCACCCCTTTCTGGAATTCTTCCCATGCTTGCATCCATGATCACTATGGTAGGACGAGAAAAACAAGTGATGGTGCATTCGAGGAGTAGGACCCCAATCACGCTCTTCTGCAAAGATATCCTCCATGGGCCAGCAAAAGGGTCGAATGAAATCAGTCATGGGAACAGGGAAGACCTCCTTCATGGGCAACATCATGTTTGTCGGCTCGCTGGGGCTGGCAGGACCAGCTGATAGGGCCAAATTCAGTCGGTTGTCGGGGCAGGTGAGAAGAAAGGCAGTGGGTGACCTCCTCTAGCTCTGGAGGGACCTTTGCCCTCACATTCTCATTGATGCAACATCATCTTGCTACTCGCAGTGGGTCTACGTAGTTGGCCTCTAGCTTCGCCCAATTGACGAACGCCCACGGTGGCTTTGTAGGGCGCGCCATCCTTGATTTGTCTCCTCTTGTCCCTTCGAAGTAAATCCTCCTCGACAGGTTGAACAACTCGCGGTCCGCTTGAACCTTGTAGGTATGGGCATACCTGAGATCGTATTTCCTCTCGTCCGGATCTGAGATTGCCTCCGCTTCCCGCTTTGCATCCCTCCATTCATGGACGCGGTGGATCCACGAGATTGAGTCATCGCGGATTTGCATCGCCCTCTCCTTCTATCTTCGAGCCCATGTCTCCCGGCGCAACTCCAGCGACATCGAGTCCGGTGGCTGCAACATCTCCGGGAACGACTGGTACACGAATAGGAGAGGCATTTGCAGCACCAGCGACCTCGGAGGAGGTGGCGAGCAAGTGGATCTGGCTCTCCGCATGATGGGTGGGGGTGGGGTGAGGGGGTGGGCTCGGGCGCGATGGCGAGATTTTGCCGGCGGTGGTCGCCAGCGCGGTCGCCAGAGCTATCCTATCATATCCTCCCCTTTCCAACAATGTAAGCGTCGAAAAGGTTCGTCCTTTGGAAAAAAGTCCGTCGATTATGGAAAAAAGATCATCGTATTTGAAAAAAAGTTCATCGGTTTTTGAAAAATATTTCACTGAATTTTAAAAAAGGTCACCTGTTTAAAAACAGTTCATTGATTTTGAAAGAAAGTTCCTGAATTTGGAAAAAGTTCATCTAATTGTAAAAGCTATATCAAATTCGAAAATAAATCATGTAATTTTGAAGAATGGATCGACTTTAGAAAAATCATCAATTTTTAAAAAATTATAGGTGCATAAAATTTAAAGGAAAAAAACGCAAAATGGAGAAAGAATAAAGTATAAAAAGAAGTTACAGTGCAGAATTGCTGTGACGTCCCTAGTGGTTAGAGCTGCGCTATGAACGCAAAGGTCCTGAGTTCAATCCTTCGACCGCGCACCCTTTTTTTATATGCCTTTTAAAACGAAAAAGGGAACACAAATGGGCCGGCCCATATGCGAATTCCACATTCAGGCGCATAAGGCACCAAATAGGGATTGCTGGCTATACCTTGCTTGTTGCGAGAGTGAGGCCTGCCTCCGCGCAAGCAATGGGCCCACCCTGCAAATAAGGGGGGTGGGGGTGGGGTGGGGGTGGGGGGGGGTTGATCAGTGGAGAAAGGAAGGTGCGTAAGGCTACGATTCTTACGTAGGTCTAGCATTTTTGGCCCAGTAGTGTAGTCATGCGTCCGTTCGTTAGTTAATTTGTTCTGTTTGTGTCAAAAAAAAGGTTAGTTTGTTCTGTTTGAGTTTTTATTTTTGTTCATAGTTTGAAATATCTATATGTATATATATATTATATTTCAACATTACGTTAGTTAATATATTTAAAGAAATGTTCACACAATGTAAAAAATTTGTTTGCGCTCCTTTCTAGAAATTTTGTATCATTGGTTTTTTGCAAATGTAGAAACAAATCGCGCAGTTTGTAAAAGTACTCATATTATACAAAAAACAATTCATCACATTTTACAAATATATTCACATGTTTCAACTATATGTATCTACAATGAGAAATATTTCATAGCATTAACCAGAAAATCTTCACATAATTTCTGTAATGTATTTTGTACAATTAAAATAATTTTCCTTACATTTTTAAAAAATGTTATAACAATTAGGCAAACCGAAAAAGGTAAACATAACTGGGCCGGCCAACTCGGAGGGGGTGTATGCGCCCATATTCGAATTCCACATTAACAGGCGCATAAGGCACCAAATAGGGAATGCCGGCTATACCTTGCTTACTGCGAGAGCGAGGCCTGTCCCAGCGCAAGCGTTGCTCTACTGGGCCAGCTCAGTAGTGTAGTCATTCGTTCGTTAGTTAGTTTGTTCTGTTTGATTTTTTATTTTTGTTTATAGTTTCAAATATCTATATGTATATATATTATATTTCAAATATTAAGTTAGTTAATATATTTAAAGAAATGTTCACACAATGTAAAATGTTTGTTTGCGATCCTTTCTAGAAATTTTGTATAAATTTGTTTGCAAATGTAGAAACAAATCACGCAGTTTGTAAAAGTATTCATATTGTACAAAAAAATGTTCATCACATTTTTCAAATATATTCACATGTTTCAACTATATGTAAGTACAATTAAAAATATTCCATATCATTAACCATAAAATCTTCACATAATTTCTGAAAATTATTTTGTACAATTAAAAAATGTTCCTTTCATCTTAAAAAAATGTTATAACACTTAGAAATGTTTGCACGTTTCAAAATGTTCATTGCATTTATGAAAAATATTTAATGCGTGTTAAAAAATGTTCACCCTATACTAAAAATATATTCAATGTGCATTAGACAAATAGTCAACGTGTATTTGAAACATACTAAACATGTAGATGAAAAATATTCAATGTGTTTTTGTAAAAAGATAGAGAAATGAATTAAAACTGGGAAACGTAAAAAATTAATGAAAAAATCCAATAAAATTTGATATAGAAAACACATGGGAAATGAAAATGAAGAACAACGCACAAAAGCTTCTTAAAAATACTAACAAAAAAAGAGCATGCAACTGATACATTGTCGTGCAGGAATTCTTTGGGCTGCTTAATAATACGACAATGTTCCTTTTTTTGTGGAGGTGGGGTTGTCGCTGTTTCCTCAAATACATATTATTTTTAACCCCTTTACTTGTATACGAAAAGACAAAAACAGTGCTCTTTCCGTCTTCTTAAATGAAAAAAAAATTCCTCTAGATTGGTGGGGGCGGCGGGGCCGTCATCTCTCTTGAGTTTTCGTAGCATTTACAGTCAGGCACCTCAAACTGACATCAAATCGTCGGATGGACGGAGCAGTCATCGACTGGTAAAAAAAATCAATACACCTGAACGTCTCAAACATGCCTCAAATGTCTGGACTGTCCGAGACCTCACATATTCAACCCAAATGTAGAGTGGATATGGGATGGCTCGGGCGCGTCCGTCACGTCAGGCTGACTCACCACTGACTCCACTTTGTCCCTACTAAACTCACATCCATAACAAACCGAACACTCCACTTCTTTTCGCTTTGCTCCTTCCTTCTTCATTTCTTCAATCCTATCTGTATCCATCAAGTCGAGCTCCGACAGCTACTCCAATGGCTCCGGCGATGACTGAGATGCTTTCCTCTGCGAGGCAGTCGGCGACAAGGACGAGCTTGCCCTCCGCATCGCGCTATAATGGTCGCAGGTGGACATATGGGTAGTTTTGGATCTGCTCCGTCGTCTATCGCCTGTCGATGCAGCTAAAAGAGCATGGTGTCCCCATGTTTGGTTTTGATAATTGATAACAATCTTTACGTACTAATGTTTGCTTTGATTTATACTTTAATGTTTGTCCATAGGCAATGCTTGAAGACCGTATGTTGGTTTCAAGGTTGAAAGAACAAGATTATTTGTTGACCATGGTGTTATTCATGGAGTTATCCCAAGATTGGTCATGTGGGAGTTGACCATATTGCAAGCATGTCTTGAAGAAGAACATTATGTGAATATTCATGTTTACCTTAAAGACGTCATCATTATGGAGAGAGAAGATAAGATAAAAGGTTGATGAAGAAAAAATACAAATAGTGATTCAAGTTGATCAACACACAAAGTATAGAAAATGTATCGAGTGGGATCAAGTGATCTTACGGTACGGTAAGTATTGTCCATTACGCTTTTTGTATTAACTCATGATTTATGCGAGGTTTCTATGTGGGGTTAGGTATCTTTCCATGGGCTTGCACCAAAAGGAAGATATCATATAACCCATGGAGGATTACATCAAGTGGTGATCCTCATCAAGGTTGAGTTGTGCAATTTCAAGTGGAGCATCACAAAGTTATCACATGCTTTCGATGTTGGAGTTTTTGTCGATTCTTCACTTATGGAGGTTTCACACTTCTACACGCATATTATTTTTGGTTGTTCTAAAGATATCAAATCATGATTTGACAGCTCTCGTCGTTAGCTTTCCATCAAGCTTGAATTTGTCAAAATCAGAGTTCACTTGCACGAGTTATGGAAGTTTTGGTCTTACCTGTTTTCCTGGTCCGGTTGAACCGCTCAAGCTCGTGATTGTACCGGTTGTCCGGTGCTTCCGGTGCAACTACCGCCCGAGGGGTGATTCCTTTGGGTCAGGCAGTGTCCCAGGTGGTAGTAGTGCAGTTGTACCGCTCATCTCTAGCGGATGTACTGCCCTGGACTTGACCATCACTCAGGGCGTTGTCGGGCGGTTGTTCTGGTCAATGTACCACACCAACCACCGGAATAGCTAGGGTGACTCCTTTCTGGTGGCTTGGCGGTACTCGGCGGTAGTCGCCTGATTGTCCCGGCTGCTATCACTACAGCAGTACAACCGGTGCTCTATGGTGGTAGCACCGCCTCATAATTATCGATTACCAAAGCCCGAACGTTGTAGTTGTACCAGGGCTTGTACCGTGCATGGGTGGCTCTGTTCTAGTACTATGGCAGTACACGACGGTACTTGTTTGATTGTCTCTGCTGAGTTTACTTAGCGGTACTACCAGTGGTGTTGGCGCTTGTACCGCACCTGCATCGCAGGCTCGCCTTTCTGCCTTGGGCGATTGTACCGGGCCTTGGTCCGGTTGTACCACTTGAGTGTTTTTCTGAAGTATAACATGCAGATTCGTGCGGGCCTATAAAAGGGAGTTTTCAGCCATCATTGTTGACCTCTTGAAGCTTCCTTTCTCCCTACTCCTTCCATGATTCTTGTATATTTTTGAGGAAAAAGAGAGAGGAGATCCAGATCTACATTTGCACCAATCGAACTCTCCTTTAGGTGAGGGGAACCCTTTCAATATAGATCTTGGAGTTCTTTGTGTTCTCTTCTTCGTTCTGTTTCTCATCTTACCATAGTTGTTGAGGTGGGATTTGGGAGAGAAGGACGTGAGCACTTTGTGTGCTCTTGCCATTGCATTTGGTGCATTGGTTTGAATTCTCCACAGTGATGCGCAAAAGTGAAAAGTTGAGTAGCTTATTACTGTTGGGTGTTTGTGTGCCTTAGATGGTTGCTGGTGTAGCGGAGTTCAATCATTATGTTGTAAAGCTCTGAGCAAGCTTCGGTATCTTCAATTAAGTTGTGGAGATTGTCCCGAGTAGTTTGTATAAGTTCGGTGACCGTCCCCAAGGGTTGCCATTTGTACAGGTTCGGTGACCGCCCCATGAGTCGCCATTTTTACGGGTTCGCTGATGATGTCTACTACACAACTTGATTCTTGTAGACTCCGTTGAGCCTCCAAGCGTAGTGTTTTGTAGGACAATAGCAATTTTCCCTTAAGTATATGACCTAAGGTTTATCAATTCGTGGGAGATGTAGGATGAAGATGCTTGCTACCTCTTGAGTGTGCGTTGGTTTTCCCTTGAAGAGGAAAGGGTGATGCAGCAAAGTAGATAAGTATTTCCATCAGCTGATGAGAACCAAGGCATCAATCTAGTAGGAGGTACAAGCAAGTCACCAATGGATGCACCTACACAAACAATCAAACTCTTGCACCCAACGCTATAAAGGGGTTGTCAATCCCTTCACAGTTATTTTCAAGGATTAGATCTGATAGAGATAGATGTAAAAGATCGTGGAAAGTAAAAAAGGTAAATAAATTGCATCAAGGTATTTTTGGTATTTTTAGTTTATAGATCTGAAAAAATATTATGGAAAGTAGACCCGGGGGGCATATGTTTCACTAGAGGCTTCTCTCTTGAAGGAAAGTATCCCGGTGGGTGAACAAATTACTGTCGAGCAATTGATAGGTAAGTGAATAATTATGAAGATATCCAAGCAATGATTATGCATATAGGCATCACGTCCGTGTCAAGTAGGCCAAAACGATTCTACATCTACTACTATTACTCCACACATCGACCGACTCCTGCCTGCATCTAGAGTATAAGTTCATGAAGAACAGAGTAACACATTAGGTAAGATGACATGATGCAGAGGGATAAACTCACATAATATGATGAAAACCCCATCTTGTTACCCTTGATGGCAACAATACAATACGTGCCTCGCTACCCCTACTTTGTCACTGGGTGAGGACACCACAAGATTGACCAAAACTAAGCACTTCTCCCATTGCAAAAATTACCAATCTAGTTGGCCAAACCAAACCAATAACTCGAAGGGACTTGCAAAGATATGAAATCATGCATATAAGAATTCATAAAAGACTCAAATAATATTCATGGATAATCTGAACATAAACCCACAATTCATCGGATCTTGACAAACGCACCGCCAAAGAGTATTACATCGGATAGATCTTCATGAAGATCCTGAAGAACATGTTATTGAAGCACAAAGAGTGAGAAGAAGCCATCTAGCTACCAGCTATGGACCCGTAGGTCTATGGGGAACTACTCATGCATCATCGGAGGGGCAATAGTGTTGATGTAGATGCCCTCCATGATCGAATCCCCCTCCGGCAGATTACCAGAAAAGGCTCCAAGATTGGATCTCTTGGGAACGGAAGCTTCTGGTGGCAGAAAAGTATTTGCGTGGCTCTTTTTGGTATTGGGGGGATATTTGGGTATTTATAGGACGAAGAATAGGGCTAGGACTCCTGCCAGGGAGTCACAAGCCTACCAGGCGCAGCTAGGGGGGTGGCCGCGCCCCCTGGCTTGTGACTTCCTAGCAAGTGCCTTGTCTTGCACTCCAAGCCTGGTAGATCTCTTTTGTTCCAGAAAAAATCACCGCGAAGATTTTATTCCGTCTGGACTCCGTTTAATATTCCATATCTGCAATACTCAAAACAAGGAAAAAACAGAAACTGGCACTAGGCTCTAGATTAATAGGTTAGTCCCAAAAATAATATAAAATAGCATATTAATGCATATAAAACATCCAAAATAGATAATATAATAGCATGACACAATCAAAAATTATAGATACGTTGGAGACGTATCAGCATCCCCAAGCTTAATTCCAGCTCGTCCTCGAGTAGGTAAATGAGAAAAACAGAATTTTTGATGTGGAATGCTACCTAACAAATTTATCCAAGTAATATTCTTTATTGTGGCATGGATGTTTAGATCCATCAGACTCAAAACAAAAGCTTAATGTTGACATAAAAACAATAGTATTTCAAGCATAGTAGCAAAGCAACTGTATCTCTTCAAAATAAAATGGCAAAAGAAAGTTATCCCTACAATATCATATAGTCTGGCTATGCTCCATCTTCCCCACACAAATTATTTATATCATGCACAACCCCGATGACAAGTCAAGAAATTGTTTCACACCTTTATTTTCTCAAACTTTTTCAAATTTCACGCAATACATGAGCGTGAGCCATGGATATAGCACTATAGGTGGAATAGAATATGGTGGAGGTTGAGAAGGAAAAGGAGAAGATAGTCTCACATCAACTAGGCATATCAACGGGCTATGGAGATGCCCATTAATAGATATCAATGTGAGTGAGTAGGGATTGCCATGCAACAGATGCACTAGAGCTATAAGTGTATGAAAGCTCAAAAGGAAACTAAGTGGGTGTGCATCCAACTTGCTTGCTCATGAAGACCTGGGGCAATTTGAGGAAGCCCATCATTGGAATATACAAACCAAGTTATATAATGAAAAATTCCCACTAGTATATGAAAGTGACAAAATAGGAGACTCTCTATCATGAAGATCATGGTGCTACTTTGAAGCACAAGTGTGGAAAAAAAGATAGTAGCATTGTGACTTCTCTATTTTCTCTCATTTTTTGGTGGGCATCTAAGGCCTCTTTTTTTAATTGGACTTCGTTGGCCTCTTTTATTTTTCATAAAGTCTGGAGTCTCATCCCCATTTGTCAGGGAATCATAGTTTCCATCATGTTTTCCTTACATGGGACAATGCTCTAATAATGATGGTCATCACACTTTTATTTACTTACAACTCAAGAATTACAACTCAATAACTAGAACAAATTATGACTCTATGTGAATGCCTTCGGCGGTGTACCGGGATGTGCAATGATCTAACATAGCAAATGACATCAAAAACGAACAAGCCATGAAAACATCATGCTAGCTATCTTACGATCATGCAAAACTATATGAAAATGATGGTACGTGTCATAATAAACGGAATGGTGGAAGTTGCATGGCAATATATCTCGGAATGGCTATGGAAATGCCATAATATGTAGGTATGGTGGCTGTTTTTAGGAAAGACATATGGTAGCTGTTTTGAGGAAGGTGGGTTTATCACACCGACGAAAGTTGTGCGGTACTAGAGATGCTAGCAAAAGTGGAAGGGTGAGAGTGCGTGTAATCCATGGACTCACATTAGTCATAAAACTCACATACTTATTACAAAAGTCTATTAGTCATCGAAGGAAAGTGTTAGACGCATGCCCCTAGGGGAGAGGTTCGTAGGAGTAAACCATCGCGCACTCCCGACCCTCACACAAAGGTCGACAATCAATAAACAAATCGTGCTCCGACTTCTTTACATAACGGTTCACCATACGTGCATGCCAAGGGAATCACAAACCTTTACACAAGTATTCTTACCAATTCACAATTACTTCCTAACATGACTCTTAACATTACCATCTTTATATCTCAAAACTTTATGCAAGGAATCAAACTTCTCATAATAATCAATGCACTTAATATGGAAGTTTTTATTATATCCCTCTTGGATGCCTATTATATTAAGACTAAATTCATAACCTAAACCAATTACCATGATGTTTAAATACTATCAAAATAATATAAGTGAGGTACGGGAGTTAAATTATTTCTATAAAACCAAACACCACCGCGCTCTAGAAAGATATAAGTGAAGCACTAGAGCAAAATGGCCTATCTCAAAAGATATAAGTGAAGCACATAGAGTATTCTAATAAATTCACGATTCATGCGTGTCTCTATCAAAATATGTGTGCAGCAAGGATGATCGTAGAAAACTAAAAAACAAAGACGCATATCATACAAGACACTCTAAGCAAAACACATATCATGTGGTGAATAAAAATATAGCCTCGAGTAAATTTACCGATGGGTTGAAGACGAAAGAGGGGATGCCTTCCGGGGCATCCCCAAGCTTAGGCTCTTTGGCATCCTTGAATATGACTTGGGGTGCCTTGGTCATCCCCAAGCTTAGGCTCTAGCCACTCCTTATTCTATAGTCCATCAAAACTTTACCCAAAACTTGAAAACTTCACAACACAAAACTCAACAGAAAACTCGTGAGATCCGTTAATATAAAAAAATAAATCACCACTTTAGGTACTGTTGTGAACTCATTATTTATTTATATTGGTGAATACCTACTGTATTCTAACTTCTCCATGGTTCATACCCCCCGATACAACCCATAAATACATCAAAATAGGTAAAGCACACAAAGAAAACATTATCTGTCAAAAACAGAACAATCTGTAGCAATATGAAAACTTCGTATACTTATGTAACTCAAACAATTCTTAAAAATTATAAAAACCTGGGAAATTTTTATATGAATCTTGTGTCAACATTTCAGACTCATTCGACGCTCTGAAAAATTTATGAAATTCCTGGACTGGGCACAAAAGTTTCTGTTTTTAAGCAAGATCAGATCAACAACCACCATAGACCATCCCAAAGGTCTTACTTGGCTCAAAAACTAATTAAAACACCAAAACACAATTACTACAGAAGTAATAATGTGTAAAAAACTCAAATACATAAGCAAAAACAGAACATAAGAATAAAATTGGGTTGCCTCCCAACAAGCGCTATTGTTTAACGCCCCTAGCTTGGCAAAACACAATAGATCTAGGTGTTGTTATCTTTAGTATGCGCGCATCTCCTAAATTTCACACTTATGATCCCTAGGAGGTCCATTGTTCTTATCAATAATAATGCTCCTAGGCAATAAGTCAAGATATTCAAGTGTAGCAAATGGTTCCTTAACAATATTGAAAAAGCTAGGGTGAATCTTATCATCTTAAGATCTTCATCTCCTTTACTAGAAGATACAACCTTATTTTTAGGAACATAAACAAACTTGGCAGCTTTAGGAAGATAAGGATTTGGAGTGGTTTGAACCAAGGCAAAAGCGGATTCCAAGTTGGTAATAATGTCCTCTAGCTTGCCAATTCTAGAGGAATCCTGATCCAATTTTTCATTAACTATGGGTTCTTTTTCTCTTACATTTTTTAAAGTAACTCCTACCTTGTATCCATATTGAGTAATGTTATTATGAATCTTTTTATCCAAGTTTTCAATAAGCTCAACAGTAGCAACCTTTTTTACAATAATATCGAGCCTTCGCATCACATGTTCCAAAGTTAAGATTGATCCATTAACCATGATTGGGGGTGAACCAACCAAATTTACCATAGCACTATAAGAATCAAAGGTATGACTTCCCAAGAAATTTCCTCCCATAATGGTATATAGGACATATCTATTCCATGGAGAAATACCCACATAAAAATTGCGAAGGAGAACGGTAGTAGATTGCTTACACATAGATCTATTTTGAGCATTGCAAATTCTATACCAAGCATCTTTTAAGTTTTCTCCCTCCCTTTGCTTAAAATTAAGAACTTCATTCTTGGGAGTACTAGCTATAGTGGTGAGGCTAGCCATGAGTTCAAGCAATCCAACACACGGGCAAACAAAAGTCAAATAAAAAGGCGAACGGAAGAAGGGAAAATAAAAAGGAAAATCTTTTTGGTATTTTCTGAAAAAATCATTTTAGAAGTGGAGGAGAGGAAAACGAGAGGCAAATGGCAAATAATGTAAATGCAAGAGATGAGTTTGTGATGGGTACTTGGTAGGATTGATATGTATTCTCCCCGGCAACGGCGCCAGAAATTGGCAAGTTGACGGGAGAGTTCTTGTCTTGACTTGATATGTATCCTCCCCGACAACGGCGCTAGAAATCCTTCTTGCTACCTATTGAGCATGCGTTGGTTTTCCCTTGAATAGTAAAGGGTGATGCAGCAAAGTAGTTAAGTATTTCCCTCAGTTGATGAGAACCAAGGTATCAATCCAGTAGGAGGAACAAGCAAGTCACCAATGGATGCACCTACACAAACAATCAAACTCTTACACCCAACGATATAAAGGGGTTGTCAATCCCTTCACGGTTATTTGCAAGGATTAGATCTGATAGAGATAGATGTAAAAGATTGCGGAAAGTAAAAAAGGTAAATAAATTGTAGCAAGGTATTTTTGGTATTTTTGGTTTATAGATCTGAAAATATATTATGGAAAGTAGACCCAGGTGACGAGGATATGTACCTAGGGTAGGGTCCTAGGCCTGAACCCTACCTAAGGACACTATATTGGAGGACTTAATGATGGCATGAGAGTTTCCGACTTAAGTCATCATGGCGCGATAGTCACTCGACAATTAAGTCACTCGGAGGATTCTCCCTCCACTCGACAATCTCGTGTCACTCAGAAGAACCAACAACCAGTCGACACCAGAAGACTAGAAGGCACCCCAGGGAGGCCAACACGCAGGCGTTCGACCAGTCGCCATTAGTGGCATTCATTTTATACGTTACTAGTAACGTACGCCTTTATTCCCACGATCAAACCATTGGTTGCCTGACATTCATGAGGGGCAGCGTACTCTATATAAGTTGCCCCTCCTCTCTGGCACAAGGGCTCGCACCCTCTATAACACATACATTACACATGACAAGAGCTCCCGAGCACTGACATGTAGGGCTGTTACCTCCACGAGAGGGGCCTGAACTCATACATCTGTTTGTACACCCTTGCCGTAGCTAGGACTATGCCCTCTCCTTTCGTACCCCTATCTTCTACGGTCAGACTCGTTCCCACGATAATTGGCTCCCACCACGGGACAGGCGTCTAAGCGACTTCCGGCGAGGTTACATTTTTACCCCTTCGTCATGTCTTTCGGTGGTGGTTTGTTCCTGGGCCACGAGATCCGTCTCGGAGTGCTCACTTTCATCGCCGACGATTCGGCATGGCTCTAGGAGGCGCCTCTAGATGTTGGGGCGCTCCCGATCCGCAGCGCGACGCACTTTGTGCAAGATCCTGCGGCGTACTTTTGCGGCAACCGTCGACTCCGTATCTGTCTGCCCTGCCTGTTGTTCGTCGCCGCAAGCGATCCGGTCGTTCACGGCTCCAACGATGGGTGAGACATGCGGTGGCTTGCCAAACTTCGTCTCCGCAGATTGTGGCTATTGAACCAGCTGAGTCACTTCACAGCGTGTTCGACTTGGCGTCAGATCAGTCAGTCGTTTCCTCCGAGTGTGAGAGCTGTGACCCTGCGGCGGAGGTTCTTATGGTTGGTTCTCATTAGAGCCCGCCGCCAGGCTTCGGCCACGGCAGGCGCGAGGCTGGTGGATTATTGAATGACCAGCGGCATCGGGATGAGGAGGTCCTCCATACGCCCATCGTTGGTGCGACTGCTGAGGCTCAGGCCTTGGAGGACGCGCACCTTCGGCTCGAAGAGATCTAGAGAGTACTCGATGAGCGCGCTCGCCAGCGTCCACCACTTCCCAGTCGACGTCAGCGACAACTGTTTCCGAGTGGTTCTCAGAACAATGTTGAGGTATACCGCACTCTAGTTTGAAATGTTGCAGCTACGGTTAGGATTGCAGATTCCATTTAGCCGTCATGTTCAGAGGATGGTAGAGGTTTGTTGCAGATTCGGGCATTGCTTGATGCAGCGCAACGCCAAAACTCAGTTGTTTCCAAGTCGGGCAATAGATTGCACAACAATTCACCAAGGGCCGACACCATTCAGTCGACACATAGTCTAGGGTCACCTTTGCGTCGTAGGGGCAGAGGTTACCGTGATGATGAGTATCGAGGTCAGGGGCGAGATCAGTTTCACTGTGATGACCACCGTCGAGTGCCTACTCCTTCGCGGAGTGGTTCGAACGTGCCTCGACACCATGACGAAAGGTGCCCGTTCGGTGACGAGCAGAACCCAGGGTTCGATGCGAGAGATTACCTCGCCCAGAAGAGGATTGAGAGAGGTAGAGCGCATAGAGATGGTTATGACAGAGATTACCCAAGTGGAAGGAGTGTCGTTATTTCTGGCCCCGAGTGTTTTAGCAGAGCCATTCGTTATGCGGAGACCCCCCCAACTTCAGGTTGGCGGCTGGGATAAACAAGTTCTCTGGTGAGTTGAAGCTAGAGACGTGGTTGGATGATTACCGAGTGGCCGTGCAGATCAATGGAGGAAATGACAACATAGCCATGAAACATTTGTCCTTGATGTTGGATGGTTCGGCCCGAGCGTGGCTGAATCGTTTGGCTCCTTCTAGCATCTACTGCTCGCAGGATCTTGCCCGAGTGTTCATCAGAACCTTCGAGGGCACTTGCAAGTGTCCGGCTGGTTTGATCGATTTGCAGCACTGCGTCCAGAAGCCCAACGAGTCCTTGAGGTATTATATTCAGTGTTGGTCCACCCTGCATCACACAGTGGAGAACGTCTCTGAGCATCAAGCTGTTTGTGCTTTCAAGGCCGGTGTGAAGTACAGAGAGCTCTACCTGAAGTTTGGACGGACATGTGACATTTCCTTGAGCAAGATGATGGAGATTGCCACTCGGTACACCAATGGAGAAGAGGAAGCCTGCCTCAACAGCGGCAAAGGAAAAGGAGTCGACAATGATGCCGGCGGCAATTCCAGTCGGAAACAGGAACGCGAAGCTGATGGCCTTGTCCAAGCAAAGGCAGCCGCTCTAGCGGCACAAGGGAAAAAATAAGGGGAAGTCCAAAGGATAGTTCACCCCCACAAAAGGAAAGAATCAGTCGGGAACTGATGTTATGGATTTACCGTGTGCAATCCACACGAAGAAAGATGAAGAAGGCAATTTTATACTGCCTAAACATACCACTCGATAGTGCTGCCTACTGATCCAACAGTTCAAGGAGGGTCAGTCGAGTGACAAAACTCCTGAAAAAGAGGATGATGAAGATAAAGAAACTTTTCCCGAAGTCAACGCCACTCTGATGATTTTTGCTGATGTCAAAAGAAAGAGTCGACTCAAAGTATTCAACAGGGAGGTCAACATGGCTGTTCCTGTGACTCCAACCTACCTCAAGTGGTCTCAGACTGCTATCACATTTGACCAGTCAAATCACCCTGCTCATGTTGCTACCCCCGGTCGACAAGCTTTGGTGGTGGATCCTGTTGTGGGGGGCACTCGACTCCGCAAGGTCCTCATGGATGGTGGGAGTGGTTTGAACATTCTGTATGCGGATACCCTCAAGGGAATGGGAATTCAGATGTCTCGACACAGTGAGAGAAATATGCAGTTCCACGGAGTCATCCCTGGAAGAAGGCCAAATCACTCGGCTAGATTGCTTTGGATGTGGTGTTTGGCACCGACAAAAAAATTCGCAAAGAGAAATTGACGTTTGAGGTTGTGGACTTCCAGAGCGCGTACCACGCCATCCATGGTCATCCTTCTTATGCCCATTTCATAGCCTGTCCATGTTACGTATATCTCAAACCGAGGATGCCCGAACCCAATGGTGTGATCATGGTCACTGGGAATCGACAGAGAGCCGAGGAGTGCCTTCAGCAGGGCTCCAAAATTGCCGACCATCAAATGGCTATGGTCGAGTTGGAAGAGTACAAGAAGAGGGCTAACCCTGCTGATTTGCTGCGCACTAAGAAGCCTGCTTCTGAGTTAGCTTTCCAGTCGGTAGGTGAAGTGAAGAAAGTACACATTCACCCGACAGATCCCAATGCTGCCCCGACCAACATTTCGACGACACTCGACAGCAAATAGGAAGCTGAGCTCATCCAGTTCCTCCGTGAGAACTAGGACATCTTCGCATGGAAGCCTGCTAACATGCCGGGTGTACCCAGGGAACTGGCTGAGCACCGACTCAGAGTCGATCCAAAGGCCAAGCCCGTGAAAGAGCACTTGCGTCGGTCGCCAGCGGAGAAGGAGAAGGCAATCGGTGAGGAGGTGGCTCGCCTCTTGGCGGCTAAGTTCATACGTGAGATTTACTACTCTGAGTGTCTCTCGAACGTCGTCATGGTCCCCAAGAAGGACAAGTCACTCTGCATGTGTATTGACTTCAAGCATATCAACCGGGTCTGCCTGAAGGACCATTTTCCGCCCCCTCACGTCGATTAGATTGTTGACTCGACTGTGGGGTGTGAGCGTTTATCTTTTCTTGATGCGTATTCCGGCTACTATAAGATCCGTCTGTTTGGTCCGGATGAAATAAAAACAGCCTTCATCACCCCTTTCGGGTGTTTATGCTATATCACCATGCCTTTTGGTTTGAAGAATGCTGGCGCTACTTTCATGTGCATGATCCAAAAATGCTTACTTGATCAGATTCCTCGAAATGTCGAACCTTACATGGATGATATCGTCGTCAAGTCTCGCAAAGGTTCCGACCTGCTGATTGACTTGGCCGAGACATTCGCCAATCTAGGAAGGTATGATATAAAGTTAAATCCATCCAAGTGCACTTTTGGTGTTCCCAAAGGCAAGTTACTCGGTTTTCTTGTTTCCGAACGTTCGATGTCAATCCTGAGAAGATCAGTGCAATTACCCGAATGAAAAGCCATGAGCGTGTCCATGATGTCCAAAAGCTCACATGTTGCTTGGCGGCGTTGAGTCGATTCATTTCTCATCTCCGTGAGAAGGCATTGCCTTTATACCGACCGATGAAGAAGTCTGATACATTCGAGTGGACTCCAGAAGCTGAAGCAACATTTGTCGAGCTAAAAGCCCTGCTTTCTACCTAGCCGGTGCTTGCTACTCCGCACATCAAAGAGCCCTTTCTCCTGTACATCGCGGCCACTAATCAGGTCGTTAGTACAGTGCTCACTGTCGAGCGGGAAGAGGAAGGCAAAGCTTACAAAGTCCAACGTCCATTTTATTGCATTTTTGAAGTGTTGACTCCTTCAAAGCAAAGGTATCCACATTACCAAAAGCTTGTCTATGGTATATATCTACCAGCGAAGAAGGTGTCACACTACTTTCAAGATCACTCGATTTCAGTCGTTAGTGATGCTCCATTATCTGATACTCTCAACAATCGAGTTGCGACTGGTCGAGTGGCCAAGTGGGCTATTGAGCTCCTTTACTTCGATTCTCAAGTTTGAAGTGAAAAAGGCAATCAAGTCTCAAGCACTTGTTGATTTCCTGGCTGAGTGGATAGAACAGCAACAACCAATCCAAATCCACTCGGCGCACTAGACCATGTTCGTTGATGGATCAAAAATGTTGAATGGGTCTGGTGCTGGTGTAGTTTTGGTATCCCTGAAAAGGTGACAAACTCAGTTATGTCTTACAGATTCACTTTGATTCCTCCAATAACGAAGCTGAGTATGAAGCACTCCTGCATGGGTTGCGTATGGCCATCTCACTCGACGTCAAGCGCTTGATGGTTTACGGCGACTCTGATTTCGTGGTCAATCAGGTGATGAAAGAGTGGGATGTCAGGAACCCCGCCATGACTGGATACTTCAATGCAGTAAGAAAGCTTGAGAAGAAGTTTGAAGGTTTGGAACTTCACCATGTTCCCCGAGTGAAGAATCAGGCAGCGGATGAGCTAGCAAAGATTGGATCCACTCGGAAGCCTATCCCTAGCAATGTGTTTCTGCAACACCTACATTCTCCTTTAGTGCAGGAAGATCCCTTCACTAAAGAGCCCTCGCAAGCTATAAGCGCCTCTAATCCGACTGAAGTTGATGTCCTAGCGGTCATAGATCTTGTCATGGAGATTCTGGTCATCATGCCTGATTGGACAGTGCCATATATTGCGTATATCTTGAGGCAAGAACTCCCAGAGGACGAAGCTGAGGCTCGACAGATTGTTCGCAGATCCAAGGCTTTCACTGTGATGGATGATCAACTTTACAGAGAAAGTGTAACTAGCGTGAAACAATGATGCATCTCTCCTGAAGAAGGTTGAATGATCCTGGAGGAGATTCACTCGGGAACCTGCGGTCATCATGCATCCTCCCGGACGATTGTCACCAAAGCGTACCGAGCTGGTTTCTTCTGGCTGCGTGCTAACGAGATGGCCAAGGACATTGTTGATCATTGCGAAGGATGTCAGTTCTACTCAAACTTATCACACAAGCCTGTGTCTGCCTTGAAGACTATTCCACTCGTCTGGCCATTTGTTGTCTGGGGTTTGGATATGGTTGGTCCCTTTCGGACAAGCCAGAGTGGATTTACTCATTTGCTTGTTGAAGTCGACAAGTTCACTAAGTGGATTGAAGCCAAGGCTATAAAGAAGCTAAACTCACGCACGACGATCAAATTCATGAGAGAGGTAATCTTCCGATGTGGAGTTCCCCGTTGTATCATTACAGACAATGGCTCAAACTTTGAGTCGGAAGAGTTCAGACATTTCTGTTTCACCCAAGGCACTCGGGTGGAATACGCATCCGTTGCACACCCTCAAACTAATGGTCAAGCTAAGCAAGCCAATGTCCTTATCCTTCAAGGGTTGAAGCCTCGCTCATGCGAGACCTAGATCATGCAACTAGAGCCTGGGTTACTGAACTATCGTCTGTTCTGTGGGGCTTGAGAACGACTCCTAATCGGTCGACTGGGCGCACTCCTTTCTTCCTAGTGTATGGAGCTGAAGCCATTTTGCCGAGTGATATCCTTCATAATTCCCCTTGTGTGGATCTTTACTCCGAGGCCGAAGCGGAACAAGCATGACAAGATGGAGTAGATCTTCCGGAAGAGGAGAGCGAGATGGCCCTGTTTCGGTCGACTGTGTATCAGTAAGACCTGCGTCGCTTTCATGCAAAACATGTCAAGAGTCGGTCGTTTCATGAAGGTGATTTGGTGCTCCGATTGGATCAACAACGACCTCACAAGCTTGCGCCAGCATGGAAAGGTCCCTTCATCATCACCAAGGTACTGAAGAATGGACATTGCCATCTCTACAACCTCAAGAAGCATATTGACAAGCCGCGGGCCTGGAACGCAAATCGGCTCCGACGTTTCTATACTTGAAGAATGAGTTGTTTTGATGTAATAAAAGTGTTCTAGAAAATATCATTTATGAAGATTATGACTTCCGCAGTCTTTTGTCGATTCCGATTGCACCATCCTACATTCAAAAAACTTCTCTGAGTGTCGAGCGATCCTCTCACTCGGGGGCTTAGCTATGAACCAGGTTTTGCCTAAGTTAAAAAACCTTCCAAGTGGATAGTAGTCCATTCACTCGAAAACTTAGCTACGAACCAGTCTTTGTCTAAGTTCTAAGCTTCTCCGAGTGATGAGCGATCCTCTCACTCGGGGGGCTTAGCTGCGAACCAGCTTTTGCCTAAGTTAAAAAACCTTCCGAGTGGATGGCAGTCTATTCACTCGGAAACTTAGCTACGAATCATTCTTTGTCTAAGTTCAAAAACCTCTCCGAGTGACGAGGGATCCTCTCACTCGGGGACTTAGCTACGAACCATCCTTTGTCTAAGTTCAAAAACCTCTCTGAGTGACGAGAGATCCTATCACTCGGGGACTTAGCTACGAACCATCCTTCGTCTAAGTTCAAAAACCTCTCCAAGTGACAAGCGATCCTATCACTCAGGGGCTTAGCTGTGAACCAGCTTTTGCCTAAGTTAAAAACCTTTTCGAGTGGACAGGAGTCCATTCACTTGGAAACTTAGCTACGAACCAGTCTTCGTCTAAGTTCGAAAACCTCTCCGAGTGACGAGCGATCCTCTCACTCGAGGGCTTAGCTACGAACCAGCTTTTGCCTAAGTTAAAAACCTTTCCGAGTGGACAGTAGTCCATTCACTCTGACACTTAGGTATGAACCAGTCTTCGTCTAAGTTCAAAAACTTCTCCGAGTGACGAGCGATCCTCTCACTTGGGGGCTTAGCTGCGAACCAGCTTTCGCCTAAGTTAAAATCTTTACTCGAGTGATGAATATTCTTATCACTCTGGGACAAAGCAAATTCGGGTGAACAAATGATTGAGAGCAAAGTGCAGATAAATCCAAAAGTTCCAGCGCAAGTAAAAGTCATACGTGCAAACAAAGGTACTCAGGCTTAAGGCATGAATGAAGATTTAAGACGGTTACATCTCCACTCGGCATTCCGAGGCAAATAAAGTTTTAACTGCGGGTAAAGTTTTTTCAAGCACCTGTGGGACTTGCGGGCTCGAAAAAGGTGTCCAAGTCAATCCCATCAGCGATCCAAGTGGCCGCGTCGATGAAGGTCTCCATGAAGTCCTCAAATACAAGTTTCTTTGTGTTCATCACCTGGAGAGCCTTCAGTTTGTCCTCCTTTGATTCCTTGCAATGGACTCATACGAGTGAAAGTGCCACGTCGGCTCCATGGCGGGCAGCGGATTTCTTCCAAGCTTGCACTCGACTGAGGATCCCAGCGAGGCGAGTTATCATTGGTTCAAGGTCGGTCTGGAGGGTTTCTTTGGGCCACACTTCCTTGTCAATCTTCTCCAACGCAGCCTTTAGTCGAATGATGTATGCTTGAACACTCTGGAGAAGGACATTGAGGCGGAACATGTTCATGGCCACAGCGCCTCCAACGGGCGACTTGGTGGGATCTAGATTTGGTTCAATCTCTTCGATTTCTCTTTTAAAGTCCTGGCAGAACTCTATATGGAGAAAGGAATAGAAAGATGGTCACCTTACTGGCGTATGCGAATTAAGGAAGTTCACTCGACATGGAAAGTTACCGTCGAGCATGTTGAACATCTTCTTCGCGAAATCTCCCAAATGCTTTTCCAGTCCATTGCTCCTCCTGGTCAGCCGTTCGGTCATCTTGATCCAGTCAGCTTGTTCCTGCTTCATCTTGGAGTTTTCTTCCTCTAGATTCTTAGCTGCAGCAAACTTCTTCTCGGCAGCTTCAGTCTTCTCCCTCGCCACCATTTTGGGCCTTAGCGAGCGCCTTGTCCTTATCCTCCAGCGCCTTCTTCATGGTATCTAAAGAAATAGCATTGCTGAGTTGCGCTTGGAGTCGACGATTCACATCACACATGTCTGTTCAAGTGAGAGCACTCGGTTCAACGGATGGAAGAGGAAATTAAGAGTGCATTTGGTTGACAAGAATTACCTCCCACGGTCCTCAACTCAGTGTGTGCTCGTTCCAGATTGTTCTTGGAGGCATCCAGATCTACTTGTAGCTGGGTTCTTCTCCTTCTCCATGTCTTTGTACCACGTTCCAAGTTCACAAGCTCTCTGAAATCAACAAAGAAGTAGTTTAGTCGACATTAAATTATCTCCGCTCTCGAGTGGAAAGGATCAAGTATTGTCGACGGGATGGCGGCCCGCCACCCCACCCCACATCCTTAAAAAAGCGTCATATCATGGTTGATGGAAATGATGTCCATGAAACCTGCATGATATCATGGTTGATGGAAATGGTATCCATGAAACCTGCAGGGTAGGTCCGGAGCTCTCCATCCCTATGATAAGCATTCAGAAGTGGAAATTCTAAGGCAAAAGATTCACTCGACGAACCGAGTGACTAGCGTACTCCGCATACGAAAAAGGACCCTGAGTCCATGTTTTTAAGACTACTGCTCATCGCCCGTGATCAATAGTAGTCTCGGGGACTACACCGAGTGGGTGCACTTAGCGTGCCCTCACTGGACTTATCATCACTCGACCTTTTGAGTGACTAAAAAAATGTGCAAGCATGCAAACATTGTCTCTATCAAACCCCCGCCGATGCAAGCACTCGACGGTGGTCTCGGGGACTACACCCAGTGGGTGCACTCAGCGTGCCCCCACTAGACATGCTATCAGTCGACCTGTGGAGCGATTGTCAAAACAATTCAAAGACTCCTGCCGATGTCAACACCATTTGACAGCGGTCTCGGGGACTACACCCAATGGGTGCACTCATAGTGCCCCCACTAGACCTGCTACCACTCGACTAAGATCTGATCTACTCGAGAGGAAAACAAACAAGTTTGTTTCAAAGGGAAACCAGCCACTGGGTGTGCAATCAAGAATGAATGGAATTCAATCGGAAACGAACTTACAATAACACTTACTCAGACATTGGAGCAAAGCGCCGAGCTGGCATCATAAGCCAACTTGCTGGCTTCATACGCCTCCTTCGTGCGTAGTATCATCTGCTCGGCTTGAATCATGGCCTCTTTGCCAGCTCCAGTCTGGTCCTTCGGGACGCAATGCAAAGTAAAGGCACACGTTGGGGGAGTGAATGATGTGGTTGGTGCAGCCGAAGTTTTTGAAGGTTGTCCGATTGGCATAGAAGCCACAATGATTAAAGCAGCTGGTGGGGCACTCGACAAAGGAGTTGAAAGTTCAGCTTTGACTCGGGACGAATTGCCAAGCCCTGGGGACGTTGCGGCAGTCGACTTACGAGGCGTTTGCCTTGATGGAGTTCTCCGTGCACGTACCCTTGATGGCTCATCGTCGTCCTCCAGCTGGATGATTTCTGCAATTTCCAGTCGACAATATTGTTTATTCAGTTGGTGAATTATTATCAAGAAACGGAATAGAGTGAGAATTTATTATACCGTGCTGAGAAGTGGCCGCGTCAGCAGTATCCACGTCCATGGGCTCTCCTTCGTCTCGTCAGGGTGATGTCACTGAGGTAGCAACTCTGGTGGATAGATCCCACTCGGTCAGCAAAGGTTTGAAGTTCCACAACAACAAAGGAAAGAAAAAGAGAACACTCACGTTGAAACAACAGGCACAACAATCTTCATTCAGGGCAGATCCTTTCGAAGCTTCGGTGCGTCATACTTGGGCTGTTTAGCGGCCCGCTCACTTGACTCAACTGTCAAGGCTCGATCACGCTTCGGGTTCCTGCTACTTGACGCCAAGGTCTTACTTGGGGCAGCCACGGGGTCCTGACGCTACTTGGAATGATGCTCGGTGCGCGGAGGAGACTCGACTTCTTCTTCGTTCTTGCCCGATTACTCGTAGTCGTCCTCGCTATCATCAGCATAGTCAAAATCTACGCTGCCGCCTTCGCTCTCCCCTCCATCTTCGGGTTGATTCCCATTCAGCACGGGCGAATACATGTTCACCATCTCCTGCAAGATTCAAATAGTAAAGTCAGTCGACTGATACTACCAATCATTCGACGAAACATCAAAACATTCGACAAAGGTGTAACTTACCAGATTTGGTGGTGGGTTCTCGGCAGAGAAAGGCTTGATCTGCTTGGCTCCCAATGAATTGTCGCAGGCTTCAGTGATGCTCCGAAGCCATTGTGCAACAGTCTCCTTCGAGAACTCCTCTGGGTGTGTCCGACTGGTGTCCTCAGGGCCTGAGTAGTGCCACATGGTGTGGTCCCTCGCTTGAAGAGGCTGGATGCGTCGACTGAGAAATGTCTCCAACAAATCCATGCTAGTCACACCGCTACGAACCAGGGCCACTACAAAATTAACTAAGATCCCCACTTGGACTTTCTCCCCTTCTAGCACTAATAGTGATTTGGCGGTGGTGGGTCGATCTGGAGTGAAGGGGAAAAGACCAGTCGACATATTCGGAGACGCAACGTCCTTACAGTAGAACCAAGTTGACTGCCAACCCCTAACTGATTCAGGAAAAGTCATGGAGGGAAAGGAGCTTCTAGCTCTCTTTTGTGTCCCCAAGCCACCACACAGCTAGATAACATAGGTCTTATCGTCCTCTGGATTGGCCTTTCTTATCGATTGAGATCGGACGGCAAAGATGTGTTTGAATAAACCCCAATGGGGATGGCAACCCAGGAAATACTCACACAAGGTGATGAAAGCAACAAGATATGAAATCACATTCGGTGGAAAGTGGTGAAGTTGGGCTCCGAAAATTTTTAGAAACCTTCGAATGAAAGGATGGGGAGGCATGGAAAAACCTCGCTCGACGTGTGTGAGGAGGAGGACCCGCTCTCCTTCGTGCGGCTCCTGCTCGGTCTCCCCCTCCGACAGCCTTCATACGCCATCGACCACGAGCCCGTCGGCGACGAGGTTCTCGACATCCCTCGCCGTGACTGTCGACGGGAGGAAGTCTCCCTGGATCCACCCCGCCGACACCGTGAATCGGGCGCTGGACGACTTCTTGGCCTTGGCGGCTCCCTTCTTGGCGCCCTCAAGTTTCTCGATCTTGCCCTTCGTCAGCGCGGCGGCGGTCGTCAAGGGGGAGCTGGGTGGTGCGCGCGGAGCAGAGGGAGCGGAGGAAAAGAGGAGATTTGGGGGAGAAGTGATGTGCCAGCAGTCGCACAGTCTATTTTATATATGCGCCTGAGTGGGTCGCTGACCTGTGGGCCCACAAGATCTCCGTGAATCTCGACCACAAACGTTGCGCGGTACGTGGAGTAATGGGAGGCACAGTAATCGAGGCGTTGTGCTCCCACTTGCCCCAGTCATGGCGTCATTTTCGCGAGGCGCGCGCTTCCCAAATTTTCGAATCCCGTGAAATCCGGGTCTAGCGAAGCGACCCATCGCATCCAAAGATCCTCTCTAGTCACTCGGACTTGAATCTGCACTTGAATTCACTTGGACACTTATCAAGGCTAAATCGATCAGGGCGAATGATAAAGATTCCAATTGACGCACATCGCCTTGAAGCCCCAAAGTGCATTCGGAATTTCGATGCCTTGTTAGGACTGGCATCGACCCCTTTTTCACTCGAACCCCAATCCATTCGGGGGCTAATGAAGAGGATATGTACCTAGGGTAGGGTCCTAGGCCTGACCTACATACCCTACCTAAGGACACTATACTGGAGGACGTAATTATGTCATGAGAGTTTCCGACTGAAGTCATCATGGCGCAATAGTCACTCGACAATTAAGTCACTCGGAGGATTCTCCCTCCACTCGACAGTCTCTTGTCACTCAGAAGAACCAACGACCAGTCGACACCAGAAGACCAGAAGGCACCCCAGGGAGGCCAGCAGGCAGGCGTTCTACCACTCGCCATTAGTAGCATTCATTGTATACGTTACCAGTAACGTATGCCTTTATTCCCACGATCGAACCCTTGGTTGCCTGACATTCATGAGGGGCAGCATACTCTATATAAGCTGCCCCTCCCCTCTGGCACAAGGGCTCGCACCCTCTGTAACACATACATTCCACATGACAAGAGCTCCCGAGCACTGAGACGTAGGGTTGTTACCTCCACGAGAGGGGCCTGAACTCATACATCTGTGTGTACACCCTCGCCGTAGCTAGGACTCTTCCCTCTCCCTTCGTACCCCTATCTTCTACTATCAGACTCGTTCCCACGACACCGGGGGCCATAGGTTTCACTAGAGGCTTCTCTTTTGAAGGAAACTATCACGGTGGGTGAACAAATTACTGTCAAGCAATTGATAGAAAAGTGAATAATTATGAAGATATCCAAGGCAATGATTATGCATATAGGCATCACATCCGTGTCAAGTATACCGAAACGATTCTGCATCAACTGCTATTACTCCACACATCGACCGACTCCTGTCTGCATCTAGAGTATTAAGTTCATGAAGAACAGAGTAACCCATTAGGTAAGATGACATGATGTAGAGGGATAAACTCAAACAATATGATGAAAACCCCATCTTGTTACCCTTGATGGCAACAATACAATATGTGCCTCGCTACCCCTAATTTGTCACTGGGTGAGGACACCGCAAGATTAAACCCAAAACTAAGCACTTCTCCCATTGCAAGAATTACCAATCTAGTTGGCCAAACCAAACCAATAACTCGAAGAGATTTGCAAAGATATAAAATCATGCATATAAGAATTCAGAAAAGACTCAAATAATATTCATGGATAATCTGAACATAAACCAACAATTCATTAGATCTCGACAAACACACCGCAAAAAAGTATTACATCGGATAGATCTCCATGAAGATCATGAAGAACATGGTATTGAAGCACACACAGAGAGAAGAAGCTGTCTAGCTACTAGCTATGGACCCATAGGTCTGTGGTGAACTACTCATGCATCATCGGAGGGGCAATGGTGTTGATGTAGATGGCCTCTGTGATAGAATCCCCCTCCGGCAGATTACCGAAAAAGGCTCCAAGATTGGATCTCTCGGGAATGGAGGCTTCTGGCGGCGGAAAAGTATTTGCGTGGCTCTTTTTGGTATTGGGGGATATTTGGGTATTTCTAGGACGAAGAATAGGGCTAGGACTCCTTCCAAGGAGTCACGAGCCTACCAGGCGCGACCAAGGGGGGTGGTCGCGCCCCCTGGCTTGTGACTTCCTGACAAGTGCCTTGCCTCGCACTCCAAGCCTGGTAGATCTCTTTTGTTCCACAAAAAATCATGGCGAAGATTTTATTATGTTTGAAATTTGTTTAATATTTCATATCTGCAATACTCAAAAACAAGGAAAAAATAAAAACTAGCACTAGGCTCTAGATTATTACGTTAGTCCCAAAAATAATATGAAATAGCATATTAATGCATATAAAACATCCAAAACAGATAATATAATAGCATGACACAATCAAAAATTATAGATACCTTGGAGACGTATCAATGCTCTCTCTCCAATTGTACAATCAAATATAATAAATTTGTTGTGTCCCCAATACAACGAATACAATGGCAAATTATATAGATGCACTAGTTCGAGAAGAAATGGTCATACATGTATAGTATAGATAGTAAAAATAAATTTTATAATCTGAATAAATAAAAATAGCAAGGTAACAAGCAATCCCTCCGTCTCATATATGAGAGCATTTTTTATATTAGTGTAGTGTCAAAAACGCTCTTGTGTTATGGGACGGAGGGAGTAGTAAACAACGAGCAAAACGGTATATTAATGCTTGCAAGTAAGACATAAGATTCATACTTTAGCTAGTGCAATATTGCAATGGTACTAACATAAATTAATCACATAACAATCATTTAACGTGCGACTAAAAATCACTTAAAAAATTATCAACCGAAGAACCTAAGAAAACATTATTGTAGGTAGCAAACCACCTCAAAGTATCATTTTGGATCAATAGACTGAACTATTTTTTTAATGTTACAAATAGCCTTAAATTTCGTACTAAAATAACATTATATTAATAGAAATTTCAACTGGAGGACCCATTTCGTCCGCCCATATCCATTTGGGTCCGGCGGACAAAAACGATGGCCCAACGCGAAGACCCAGTTCCATTTTGTGTCTGCTTCGTGTCCGCGCGAACCCATTTCCGGCCCAAAAATGAGCCTGAAATGTGTCCACGCGGACACGAACCGGACGCATCCCGCGTCCCCCTCGGGTCCACATGTCGGCCGCACAACTACCACTCGCGGTCGTATTAAACACAACCACCAACCTTGGACCCACCTGACAGTGGCAGTAAGCTGTCGGTCGTCGTCCTTTTTAATCCGAAGCGTGAGGCAGGGCCGGAGGCATTCATATATAGTCATATTTTGTTCTAAGTATCTAGCTATAATTCTTGACTTGTAAGTAAATAAAAGTGTGATGATGATCATTATTAGAGCATTGTCCCATGTGAGGAAAGGATGATGGAAGCTATGATTCCCGCACAAGTTGGGATGAGTCTCTAGACTTTACAAAAAAATAAAAGAGGCCAGAGAAGCCCAAATAAAAAGAGAGGCCAAAGATGCCCGTCAAAAAAAGAAAAAAAGAAAAAAAGAATATAAAAACATGAGAGAAAAGAGAGAAGGGGCAATGCTACTATCCTTTACCACACTTGTGCTTCAGAGTAGCACCATGTATTTCATATAGAGAGTCTCCTATATTGTCACTTTCATATACTAGTGGAAAATTTTCATTATAGAACCTGGCTTGTATATTTCAATGATGGGCTTCCTCAAATTGCCCTAGGTCTTCGTGAGCAAGCGAGTTGGATGCACACCCACTTAGTTTCTTTTTGACCTTTCATACACTTATAGTTCTAGTGCATCCGTTGCATGACAATCCCTACTCAGTCACATTGATATATACTGATGGGCATCTCCGTAGCCCATTGATACGCCTAGTTGGTTGAGACTATCTACTTATTTTTGTCTTCTCCACAACCACCATATTCTATTCCACCTATATTGCTATATCCATGGCTCACGCTCATGTATTGCGTGAGAGTTGAAAAGGTTTGAGAACATAAAAGGTGTGAAACAAATGCTTGACTTGTCATCGGGGTTGTGCATGATATAAATACTTTGTGTGAGGAAAATGGAGCATAGCCAGACCATATGATTTTTGTAGGGATAACTTTCTTCTGCCATGTTATTTTGAAGAGACACAATTGCTTTGTTAGTATGCTTGAAATATTACTGTTTTTATGTCAACATTAAGCTTTTGTTTTGAGTCATAAAGAAGATTAAATTGATGAATATGTTAGGTAGCATTCACACTTCATAAATTATTTCTTTTATCATTTACCTACTCGAGGACAAGTAGGAATTAAGCTTGGGGATACTGATACGTATCCAACGTATCTATAATTTATGAAGTATTCATGTCATGTTTACAATAATTCTATATGATTTTGGTATGATTTTATTAGAACTAACCTGGACTGGCGCTGTTTTCAGCAGAACTATCGTGGTGTTGTTTTTGTGTAGAAATAAAAATCCTAGGAATGGGCTGAAAATTTATGGAGAATATTTTTGGAAAATATAGAAAATACTGGAGCGAAGAGCTGGGCCAAGAAGTGGACGAGGAGGCCACAAGCCTGCTAGGCGCGGCCACCCCCTATGTCGCGTCCTTATGGCTTGTGGACTCCTCGAGCGTCCCCTTGGCATGAGACCGACGCCAAAAATTCCTATAAATACTAAAAAACCCAGAAGGAAACCTAAATCGGGAGTTCCGCTGCCGCAAGCCTCTGTAGCCATGAAAAAACAATCGGGAGCCTGTTCCGGCACCCTGCCAGAGGGGGAAACCATCACCGGAGGCCATCTTCATCATCCCCGCGGTCTCCATGAAGAGGAGGAGGTAGTTCACCCTCGGGGCTGAGGGTATGTACCAGTAGCTATGTGTTTGATCTCTCTCTCTCTCTCTCATGTTCTTGAGATGGCACGATCTTGATGTACCGCGAGCTTTATTGATATAGATGAATTATATGGACTTTTCCCCTCTCTATCTTCTTGTGATGAATTGAGTTTTCCCTTTGAAGTTTTCTTATCAGATTGAGTCTTTAAGGATTTGAGAACACTTGATGTCTTGCGATGGGATATCCGTGGTGACAATGGGATGTTCTATTGATCCACTTGATGTATGTTTTGGTGATCAACTTGCGGGTTCCGTGACCTTGGTAATCTATGCATAGGGGTTGGCACATGTTTTCGTCTTGACTCTCCGGTAGAAACTTTGGGGCACTCTTTGAAGTTCTTTGTGTTGGATTGAACATGACGAATCTGAAATTGTGTGATGCATATTGTATAATCAAGTCCATGGGTACTCGTGGTGAAATTGGAGTATCTAGGTGACATTAGAGTTTTGGTTGATGTGTATCTTACGGTGTTATTTTAGTACGAACTCTAGGGCTGTTCGTGACACTTATAGGGATAGCTCATAAGATTGATCGGAAAAGATAACTTTGAGGTGGTTTCGTACCCTACAGTAATTTCTTCGTTTGTTCTCCGCTATTTGTGACATTGGAGTGAACTCTTCATCACGCGTGAGAGATTTACATATGATTCAACTATGTTAGTATTGTTGAGAGAACTTGCACTAGTGAAAGTATGAACCCTAGACCTTGTTTTTAAGCATTGCAATACCGTTTTTTGCTCACTTTTGTCACTTGCTACCTTGCTGTTTTTATATTTTCAGATTACAAAAACCTATATCTACCATCCATATTATACTTGTATCACCATCTCTTCGCCAAACTAGTGCACCTATGCAATTTATCATTGTATTGGGTGTGTTGAGGACACAAGAGACTCTTTGTTATTTGGCTGCAGGGTTGTTTGAGAGAGACCATCTTCATCCTACACCTTCCATGGATTGATAAACCTTTGGTCATCCACTTGAGGAAAAATTGCTACTGTCCTACAAAACTCTGCGCTTGAAGATCCAACACGAGTCTACAAGAAGAAGGTTGCGTAGTAGACATCACCGTGTAGCAACCCCTTGATCCCCAATGGGTCAAGGATGAACTCGCCACCATCCAATGGATCTACATGCGCGTCTCCACCGAGATCTTCAATCTCGTCTTCCGGAAAGCCGCCACCGCCGTCGGTCTCTAGGCGGCTCTTCGGTAGTTGTTCCAAGACAACGTCGATGCTCGCACCAATCTACTACACACCGAGCTCAGGAATACAGTGCAAGGAAACTCCTCGCACCAATCTTCCCGTTCACATCTGGCACTTTTGCTCCCCCGTCGGCGATCACGAAACTCTAGCCAGCCAACACAATAGTCCGACATGGCTTCTTCAGCAAGGGCAAGGGCAAGTTCATCCCCGACGCAAGCTCGTCCCGGACGCCGGTGCCACCTTGCCGCGGTGAGCCACCGCAGGAGCGCCTGTACATCCCAATCCACCAAGCTCGGTGGCACTGGCAGTACAGTCAAGCTCTGTCCTACCCAGATGTTAACCTTTCCCATGGTTGGCATCTGGACCCGACCGCATTCCCATCCAGCAGTGACGCAGTTTGCGCGGACGCACGCGAAGGAGGTCTGCCGGCGGCACGAGCTCCTCACTCCCGAGCAGCAGCGCGATCCTACGTATGCGGCCAACTCTTCTAACTAGGAGGTTTGGTTTGCCCTGGAACACGAACAGGAACGTCTTCGCGGCGTCCAGTTCGATCCAGTCATCCCTTCACCGCCTCCTGAAGTGAAGTCAGAGGAGGAGGAGGCCGCCGCCTATCAGGCCGGGCAACGGCCTACGTTAGGCCTAGATAAGATTTGACTGTTGACCCGTGTCCCGTACTTTTTTGGTCGTCGGCAGTCGTTGCGCCACGCAGTTCCAGCAATCAGTTTCCCGGGGCCCTGCACTTGACACGGGTTTTCTCCCCTCCACTGCTTGCCTGCCAATCTCATCGATCCATCCAGGTCCACCAAGTAGCAGCAGGCAGCATGGCGGGGACACTACGGCTTGCCGCCGTGCCGGAGGAGAGCACGGACGGATCCGCCCCGTCCACCGGCCTCTACCGCGACTCGATCCGGGTCGTCTCGGTGTCCGGAGCGCAGATAAGATGGTCAACCCACTTCTCCAGCTCACAGTCCGGATCCAGCTACTCCGGCGCTTCCAATTCTTGCCCGTCCAACAACTCCGGCTGCTCCTTCGCTTCAGGCTTTTTCAGTGCCTACGAGCTCGCGGAGATGGGTCACTTGGGTTCAGGCTTCTTCAGCGCCCACCAGCTCACGGAGATCGCTCACAGAATGGTCAGCGATGGGTACACACAACGCATGGTCCAAGCATTCGACGCCGCATCTCCCGGAAACGGCGGCCCGGACGCTATCCTCGAGACTTGGTTTTGCGAGCTCGACGTGGGCTGGGTGCTCCAAATCGGCCAGCAGGAGCTCCCGCTCCAGGTCAAGTTGGATCCATCGCTGCAAGGCTTGGTCGAGAGGTGGATCCGAGGTCTGACCCTGATGGTTCACAGCATAATTGAGCTCGTCTCCATCCGCCACGAGATGACGACAGCCGCACGGTTTGGGAAAGTGAGCATTTCCAAGATGCTTGGCTTCATCGATGCCATCATTTCCCATCTCAAGCCGGAACCGGAGAAGCTGCAGGCCGTGCTAGACATGTATGTATGTTTTCACAGGCAAGACATGTATGTACGTGTCTTCAATGCATCATACATGTTTACGCCGGTTGTGACATCTCCGGAGGCCCAAAGCATATTCGACGAGATATGTGGCTGGTTGGAGAGCGGAGGAAACAGGCTACGAGAGTCCATATCCAGCACCATGGAGGAGGTGATAATACTCATGGAGGAGGACGAGTCGTGGGCTATCGAGATTCCGCGAGGAGGAGGCGAGATCCACAAAAACACCCTGTTGATGGTGGATTGCGTCATGTGCATGCAGAGAGCAATGGCCTTGGTGCCCAACTCTGAGCCGTGGGAAAACCTCGGTAACCTCATAAATACCATGATCGATTATCTCACGGATCTGCTTCTGAGAAAATCAGAAATGTGCTTGGATCCAAGCCTCAGGTACCTCTTCTTGCTCAACAATTCCTATTTCGTAGTGAAGGTGTTGTCCAAGCCTTCGGCGTCTTCAAATCCTGAGTTGTGGTCTAGACACCACCTGACACATAAACTCGCACCCGAATGTAAGACGCACATGGATTGCTATCTGGATGTTTCTTGGGGACATGTGCTCTCTTACGTACACAAATCAAGATTTCCTGGACCCATCCAACGTTGGATCAAAACCTCGCCACTGTCAAAATTCATGTCGGCATTTCGAAAAACATACCAGGCTCACAAGTTCTGGAAGGTCCCGGACCCTTGGCTCAGAGATGCATTGCGGACAGCTATCACCGAGAGAGTCGTCTCAGGTTACCGCGACTACCTGGAGGAGCATCCGGGGCTAGAGAAACAGGTTTGCTTTGGCCGTGAAAGCAACAGCTCTGAAGTTCTCAAGGAGATGCTAGGAGAGCTATTTGAAGGATGAAAACTGCTCGAGACAGCAAGCAGAATCGTTGGACAAATAATAGGCCAGAGTATGTTTCATCGTCGTATTTAGATTTGCTTTTATTTTCTTTTGAAGGGAAGTTGTATCCTGAATTCCGTTGGTAAATTAAAAAGCGCCAGATACTATATCAACTGAGCACTAGGCTGGTCACTTCCGTACAACGTACTCCCTCTGATTCGCATGTATCTAGACCCATTTTAATGTGTATGTTCACCCATTTCAATTTGCATGTACTCTACATTGAAATTATCTAAAACATTTTATATTTAGAAACGGAGGGAGTAGATAATTGCCAGATAATATATCAACTGGGCACCAGCCGCCGCGGTTGTGTTTTTATTTGATTTCGTGATTCCGTATCAAATACTTCCTCATTATATATGCTTCTGCATCAGTTCCATACATTAACTGTACTGTTTAATTCTGATTATGCAGCATCATATACACACTTAATTTCGTCAAGCAACTTGCAGATGTCAAGATCACTGAAACGAAAAGGTAGCCCAGTATTTGTGAACAACAGGATGAGGAAATTTCGTTACAGAAGTACGTGTAGTTAAATGGCATATGTATATGTACTACTTATATGCGGAAATGCATTTGCATTTCTCATTCATTTGCAAGAGTAACACCACCATGGAGCTTTTTATCTCCCAGGGCGAATTTTCAAGCCCTTTTAACCTTTAAAAGCAATATAATGGGTTAGCTGGACAGATGCGGGTATCATTGTCATTCTTGAGCTAAACTGACAATGTCCACAACATGTATCCTCATCACAGATTTGCCAACGTCTTTTCTACAGCAAAAATGGAATCAGCAAAGCATCAAGACTTTTCCTTAGAAAAGCATCAAAACCCTTCGTGTACACAAATGAAAACGTTCATGGCCCGCATTAATGCCTGGTCCACGGTGCACATTCCCATTGTTAATTTACGATGCGTTTATATAAATATTTCTACTATGTAAGATCCACAAGTACGGAAGTATGGGTTAATTAATGTCTACATACAAAGAGAAGAAGAAAATGAAACAAAGATGGGACACAATATATCACCAAAATTTGGTATGCTATTCTACATTGTTCTAGCATGGGGTACAGCCCGTCAATCTTCATTTGCAAGGGACTTCTCCACACAATCATTTTGTATCAGCTTCTACGGAGGTCTGTACAGAGTGAGGAGAACGAAGAGTTTCGTGTGTTTGACAGGCCTTCATCGTCTTGCAATGCTCCGCCTCATCGTCTCGTACATTCACGAATACATCATACAAGTTCTCTGTAATGGGATAAGGGAAGCAGTGAGCAGTTCATACTCATAATCTTTATGGAGAAAGCATTGAAGGGGGCAGTTCAACTTCTGTCTATAGGCGCTATATTATTAGTACAGACAGTTCAAATTTGAATGGCAGGAGTAGGATTCAGTAGCTCGGGTAACAATCTGCGGAAATGAATCATAACTGTGATTTGATGGGTTCGATATTATATGTGTTCCAATCACTGGTGGTAACTAGCACACTTAACTCCAACAATGAACTCATGACTTTGACCAGACGAATCAGTGATTAATTTCCAAAGCTACAGGCAACTTGCTAAGCCCTGACATTCAGAAAAAATTAACTCGGTAAAAGCTGCCAGGGGGGGAGAAAGAACTATACCAACTTTAGGCCTCCTAGAATTTGGGACTCTTGATGTTTGAAACTCATCTGGAAACAAACCATGCAAGCAATAAGCATAGATATTAATGTTTAATATAAAGCATAGAATAAAATACAGGTTAAAGTACATTTAGAAAAGAACACAAGTGAAGTAAGGACCTACCAAACATGTACAGATCCTCATTCATGTAATAGTTTACAGCCACCTCTGGAGCTGGTAGTTTTTTCAACTCCTCTGAAATAAGAACGAGTAGCTTACATTAGGGAACTGAAAGTGCCATTACAGGAAAGCAAACATGTTTGCATTGGGAGAACACATTAACTGAGTTGGCAGCTATCCCAGTGCCCAGGTAGGTAGGCGCCAAAACTATGATTTAAGCAAAAAGAGCAAGCAATAGTTTGCATGATTTAAGTTTTTCATTTTTTGGTAGGATTAGGAATGGCAGATTCAAAAAATAGGTTAAAGGATATCGGTATTACAAAAGGGATTCCATTACAAAGTTACAATTGTTTGGCCCTTAACCCCTCAGATCAATAAATTCTGAACAGAAGTTGTTAACTTCAAAGCAAACATGGGAAACAAGAGGTAACCAGCTCACAATATAAGCCAATACTCTGTATTCAATAGACAGGGTGCTGTTATTCCATAAAATCCTAGATACAGAACTTGCACAACTGGAGGACTACTTAGCCCATTAAAGTTGCCTTACCTCCATTGAGCTTAAGGAACTTGTCATAAGTTGAGTATGCATGCCTCTCAACACATTCAGAAAAGTGGTCTGCACAAAGATAACCGAGTTCAGAGCAGTATATTATTACAAAGCACAGTAATTAAGAAACATTTAATTCATGAGTAGAAGCAATGTGTGCACTCACATGCCATTCTAGGGCTCAGCATGTACATGCCAACAGTGACGAAGTAGTAAAAAAAGGCACTAAACCGCGCAAGAAAGCGATCAATCCATACAGAGTTGCCACCTAATGCCTGATATGAACCGGGAGAAGGAAGAAAGTAAGAAATATGCAATAAAATAAGCTCAGTTTACGGGCTCGGAAGAAAACAGGATATGACCAGAATTCATTCTGACAAGACATCGAAGGAACAGACATATTAAAAGATTTTGAACATACTTCCATGATTAAGAGGTGGTGGAACTCATTCATGCTTTCAGCAAAGTGCACTTTGATGTTGTCAGCTCTTCTCGACCAGCCAAAGGTCTCGTACAAATGAAGCACCGATATAAATGCTGTTCAAAAATCGACCAGTCAACAAGAGAGTAACTAGACTGTTCAACAATCCAAAGGTCTCATACGAGAGAACCATACCAAAACCATATATATGTACAGGCGAAATTGATAGGCATGTGAAATGAGATCCTCACCGAAATAGGGCACCCTGGCGATGGTCTCGAGCACGAAGAACCTGGCGTAGTCGCGGTCGCGGTACAGAATATCGAGTATGAAGATGACAGTGTCCTGTGGACGCACCAAGATAAGAGAGCCACATGTTCAGTTGAGGCAATCAGGCCGAGAACGAGAAAAAATTCTGAGCTGAAATTTATTGGGGGATCTGGGCTGGAGGCAGCTGCCTGTATCGGTCAGACACTCACGGTGAGGAATATGTTGAAGGACTGCTCGAACCTGACGACCCAGTCGCCGTCCTCGCCGGCGAGGGTGAGCTCCTCGTCGAATCCCCCTTCCTCCTCCGGGGGAGGGGTGGCGGCCGCCTCCCTGACGGCGAAGGAGTCCTCGACGGCGGCCACCTCGGCCTCCTGCTGCTCCTTCTCCTGCCGCGTCCTCGCCGTCGCCTCCGCGCGGATCCTCCTCCCCCTCCTGCGCGGGCGCGGCACGAAGTCAGCAAAGCCGTACGGCGAGGAGGCAGGGAAGGAGATGATGGGGGATCGAGTGAAGCGGGTTACCCGGAGGCGAGGACGACGGGGCCGAGGCGGACGCGGCGGGCGCCGGGCGGGAGGGGGAGGAAGGAGGACGGTGTGCGCGCGGTGGCGGGGGCGGGGCTGCGGGCGAGCGCGGCCCGGAGTGGCGCCGCGGAGGCGGCCATGGCGGTGCGGGGAGGCGGCGATATTTCTCCCGGGGGTCTGGGGGATGTGGCAGTGTGCGTCAGAGGGGCGCGGCTCGGCGGCGATGGTGGGGGTGATGGACACGGGTGGTGGGTATATTCGCGCGGGCGCACGGCGCGTGGGTAGTTTTGTCGTCGGGGGGAGGCGGGAGCGCGACGGCCGCGGAAACGACGGCGCGCGGCGGAGCAGGCGAGGCGAGGCTAGCGTGACGGCGACGGGGTGCGCGTGGGGGACGCAATGGGTCGGGAGCCTAGTGCCGACTGACTGTGGCCTCTATCGTTGGTCGCTAGTGCCCGTGCCGTCCGTGTCGCCGGTGCTGAACGAGAGGTGGAGCGCGCCACGGGTTCAGTCAACTTTGCTGCGACTCGAACATCTGTACGGTTGTGGGAATGGATAACAAGTTCACAACACCAGGAAGGCAACCGCAGCATCCAAACCAGACAAATGTCGCAGGGATAAGTAATATACATCAGCATCAAACCAACCAGCTAGGTTCCTCGCTAACGCTACAAAATAATCCACCACTGGATTAGGCCGACATTTTTATCTTGGGCTCTTGGCAGAAGATTAGTAGTGACTGTCTCGTCGACTGTCAGTACATATAAACCTACAACGTCTTAGCATGTTTGCCCTCTATTCTCAGGCACATCATCGATTGTTTTTCCATCAAAACCCGGCGTTTTCTTTCAAACCAGAGTGTCATCTGCAGCCAGCCGCTGCCGCTGCTGGCTGGGAGCCACTGCTGGCGTTCGCAGAGGCGACGTTATTCGAAAGGGCCTCCGCGCCCTGGCCCTTGTTGGCAGAGGCCGGGGCATCCTTGCCTGGGAGTTGAGGGGCATCGGAGCTCTTGGAGGCGTGCCGGTTGCTCCTGAACCGGGTTCTGAGCTTGCTGAAGGGGCGCCAGTGCCACCTGTTTTGGGACTTTATTTGACCCATCAGCTTCTGCTGCTCCCTCCGGACGATCCTCCGGGTGTACCAGGCTCCGCCGCGCCACCCTAGGGCGTACCTGAAAGTAACACAAGATTGGCAGGTTTCATCAGTCAGGTTTGCAAGATGAAAACACTGGTAACTGAGCGTTGGTGTCAGAATGGATTCTAAGGTTCACGCAAGAGACCAGGACCACATATGTGCAGTACTCAGTCCTGATTAATTCAGAGGAACTGAGGTGTGACAGCATGTTTAGCATGTTTTTCATTATGTTCACGAATTGAGGATTGTAGATTCATTCATTTTGTTCCTTATGTAGTCCCTTATTGGAATCTTTAAAAAGACTTATATTTAGAAACGGAGAGGGCAAGATGTTTTGGATATTTTAATATGGACCACATACAGACTGAAATGAGTGAACAAACACACTAAAGTGTGTCTATATACATTTTTGATTTAGAAAAAAAGTTGAAATATCCTATAATAGTGAGCAGAGGGAGTACATTCTTTGCATAAAATTAAAACTAAACTCAGAAGCAATCAATTAAATAACCCAAAGTAAATAACCTATGTGCAGCACTCATTCTTAATTATTTACAGATAAACTCAGATATAACATGAACTTTAGCACTTTAGCAGGGATTTCGATTATGGACTTCCTTTGGAACGTATACAGAAGATAACAGCAAAACTACGTTGTTTGTGCATGTCCCAGTAATGTGTATAGTTGGAGCAGGGTATTCAACAAAATATGTGGCAGCATGAGGGCTACACTAAGTTGGAGCAGGGTATTCATCAAAATATGTGGCAGCATGAGGGCTACACTAAGTTGGAGCAGGGTATTCATCAAAATATGTGGCAGCATGAGGGCTACACTAAGTTGGAGCAGGGTAATAGAAAAACAGCTGTGATATTAAATACTATGTCTGCAAAAAAAGGAAACCAAACTCAAAAGCAACTAACAAAATAACCCAAAAGTAAATAGGCCTTCACACCAGAAGTCAGTATGTCAATGTTACAGCCAATGTTTATATGAACATATGATTCTATGATTGATTGAGAGCTGAGACATGTTGATTAGCATTGACTACATTAATATGAAAATACAGAGCATATATAAGCTTTCACTAGGCAATCGAAACCTTATGTATGTAGAAAGTAAGTAACATGCCTGGTGCTACAAATAGATATAAGTATTGAAAGGGAGAATATACATTAAGAACAGCATGAACATACCCAACAACCGTAGTTGTCAATGCAGTGGCTATACAAGCTGACGTGCTAATATTATAGGAGGTAACAATCTTTTTGATCTCGTCATGTTCAACTTTGTGGGTGTCCCTCAACTGTTCAGAAATTAAAAGAGAAGAAATATATCAAAGATTGTCCAGAGTAAATATTCAGTAAACATAACAAATAAATATTGAAGATACATTAGGTAGTCGATCCGCCGTCTAGGATGAAATGGGAAACGAAACCAGATGCTTCTAACTCTACGAAAGTTATGATTTATCGGAGTGTAAAACTCCACTGCTATAAACTCACCATAACTAATCACAAACATTAAATACCATCACCTCAATTATAAAAAAGAAATGAGACAAACAACAAATCACATGTTAATCTCGTCATCAGAAAATATGAAAGCATGTTCCACTGAAATGACAAAATAACACATATGCACACAGGTTCTAGTTGTCTTATGCCGGTCCTCTACCCTGGAGCAATCTTGAACTTTCATCAACGGTCTAACTGCCTATTAGCATTTCTATAAGTCACGCACAAAGAAATGCACATTGAAAAAGGAGAAGGGTGTAACAGATCCACAAAACAAATAACCATGACATTAACAGACTATCTCCTGAATTGCTTACAGATTGCTCAATCGAATGAAGCCTCTTGTCGATCTTTGTTTGCTGCATATGACGAATAGAATAACCTATAAGAAGAAATTAAAAGCATATTAGATACTGTAAATCATCCAAAGAGAGAATTACCAAGTAACTTAAGAAACAGTACAGATGTACAGCATGATGACATATGCTCCACTCAGCATGCATTACAAACATGAACAAAGACAACACATAAAGTGGACTTCCTTTGTTAATTGTAGAGTACTACAAGAAAGGGGAACTATCAGCTTTAAAGGCAAGTAGTCTGACTTCGAATTAAGCACACACATTGGCATTACTTAACACTTAGTCAGGTAAAGGGCGAAAGTAGTTCCACATCTCAACTAAACCGAGTATCACCAAAGAATCTAACATTCCAAGTGAAACAAGTACTAGTATACAGCTATTGGGAAGAGAAAAAAAACTCATTCAATTAGATTGTAACTCGGTGCACTTGCATTCAGTCATCAGCACCAATGGGGCATTCTGAAACAAAATTGCTCTAGTGCAGCTGTGGTTCCAATTGAGGTGTGCCATACAGTCTTACATATATAAGACTAAGAAACAAATTAGGGTTCAGCAGCAAACAGCTGCACACTCCCTGTCTCCCTCAGATACGTACAGCGATTGAAAAGAAAAACCTAATCAATCGGACAAGCAAAGGACACACCCTCAAGTCTTAACCCGAAGACAGCATACAGAGTTTACGAAGTGCAGGGGAGAGCAGGGGAGGGAACAGGGGCGTACCTGCCCACGCCGTGAGGACGGAGGCGATGGAGGTGCCGACGGTGAAGACGACGCGGTGGCTCTCGAACACTTCCTGCACGCACGCACGCACCGCATCGGGGGGGGGGGGGGGGGGGGGGGGGGGGATCAAAATCAAATCACCAGAGGGCGAGCGGGTCGGGGGACCTTAGGGACGGGGTTTGATTTGATCTGGGCGGGGCGGGGCGGGGGGAGCTTACCTTGGTGGAGAAGAAGGTGTCGCGGACGGCGGCCCAGGAGTTGGTCGCCCGACGCCGCACGTTGGGCAGCGACAGCACCGCGCGGCCCGCGCCGGCCAGCCGCCGAGCCGCCATCTCGGTGTCCTCCGCTCGCTCGGTCGGGGGGGGGGGGGGGGGGGGGGGAGCGGGGTTTGGGGGGGAAAGCGGGCGCGATTCGTCTCCTTGAGCGCGCGACCAACTTGCCAAGGAAGAAACGGAACGGGCGCCGCCGAGGGATGGGAGGGCGGGGGCCCGAAATAGCCAGCGGCTACGGACGGGACAGGGGAGGGGAGCGTCGGAGTGCAACGCGGCGGCGGTGCCGGGTACCGAACCGGAATCCTTTTCCTTGTCCACTAACGATTGTTTTTCTTTTTTTCTTTCTTTTTAAGAGTAATGAAGAGCTTTATCTTCTATTCCTAAATAGCTACATTTCACTAACTATTTTTTCTAAACATGCAACTACGTCACATGGGCAAGTCATGCATGCAAGTCATAAATTATATTGTTTTTCATTACTACTCCCTCCGTTCCTAAATATTTGTCTTTCTAGAGATTCAACTATGGACTACATACAAAGCAAGATAAATGAATCTATACTCTAAACTATGTCTATATACATCCGTATGTAATTCATGATGAAATCTCTAAAAAGACAAATATTAAGGAACGGAGGGAGTACATGCATGCAAGCATGATACCATCAATTCATGCATGTTACTCATAAGTTTTTCTTTTGCAATACATTTTACATTCACAATATATGTGTTGGTCACTTGCACCATACATATGTAGTTTACATTCACATTTCTGTTTGAAAGGACATTCTTTTAATTGCGATTTATTTCTTTTTATCTCTTTATACCTTTGTATTCTATTTCCATTTTTAAGCTAACATTCTCTTTCCATTAGTTATATAGATATTTATGTAAAAAAAATATGCATTTGTTTAGCAACACTAGTAGAATGTCGATCAGTAGTCCCGGTCGGGATGTGCCTTTAGTACTGGTTCCCCAACTGGTACTAAAGGGTCGGGACTAAAGGTCCAGACCTTTAATACCGGTTGGACCACGAACCGGTACTAAAGGCCCACCACGTGGCTGCCTGCATGGGTTGGTGGTGGAGGACCTTTAGTACCGGTTGGTGATACCAACCAGTACTAAGTGTTATCAACCGGTTTTTAAAATAACTTTTTTATTTTTATTTTTTTCTGATTTTCAAATCTGTGAATTATCTGACAATTTAATCTCTAATCACCCCTCTTCATCATCTAACTTCCTAGACGGTCACCCATCCTCTCACTGCTCTAACCCGAGCACGCTTAACTTTTGAGTTCTATCACCCTTTGTTTCCAAGTCTGCACTTGTTGTTTTCTTAACAATAGTAAGCTATCAATCATATTAAACCTTAGGTCTTGATGTCACATTATTTAATTTTTTGAATTCCAAATAATTATTAAAATAAAATAAATAAATAATAATAATATTGAATTTCTATGAAAATAAAATAAGTATTATTATTATTTTATTCATTTTTTGCCATATGGCATAATTAATATCTTTAAATTTGTAAATCGAAATTCAACAAATAATATATCCATTATTATCAGAAAAATGTGAGGAATCCAAATGTGACATCATTTATTTATTTTTTAAATAAAATTATTTTTATTTTATTTTTTGATTTTGTAGGAAAAAATCTTCTTTTTGAAATAACCTTTTTTACTTTGAGGATTTCGAGAATCTGAGAAAACTTCACCGGGTAAACCCCGGTGAAATCGAGTCCCAATTTTTCTCTAGTTTTTCTGATATATTAAACTAACCCCGATGATCCTCTAACATGCGTTTCAACTTCAACCTCTTCTTATCATTTTCGCAGTTTCTCTTTGCATCAGCAATGGCCCGACTCAAATCATCAGCGGGCTCATCTGATGCTTCTTCTTCAGCTTCCCCCATTGATGCCTCTTCTTCAGCTTCCCCCATTGTTGTATCGGCGAAAGGATAGTTGGCATCATCCTCTTCTTCTTCATTGTCTTCCATTATAACCCCTCTTTCTCCGTGCTTGGTCCAACAGCTATAGCCGGACATGAAACCGGACTTCAGCAGGTGGTAGTGAAGGGTTTTTGAGGTAGAGTAATTCCTATCATTCTTACTGTCACGACATGGACAACACATGAAAGCATTATGTTTGTTTGCCTCAGCCACACGAATAAAATCATGCAGACCATTAAGAAACCCTGGACTTAGTCGGTCATCGTACATCCATTGCTGGCTCATGTTCACTACACAACATCGAAGTGACCAAATTAATACAACTTCATCATCACATTACAACCAAAAGTAGAGCTAGCAGTGACCAAATGTTATTACTGCAAATAATAGATACTTATAGTTCATACATACATCTCATAAAACAACATACAACTATCTAAAACATGTAAATGCAATAACAAATGCGATCATAATACAAGTAAGTAAATCGTACACGCAGCTATCTAAATCATACAAGTATTTTTTTTAAAGGTTTTAAGAAGAACAAGAGGCTCAGCAAGGTGGCCGGTGCCGCGACGAGACGGTGCGGACGGTCGACGGTGGTTAGGATGGCCGGGGATGGGAAGGCACCAAATAAACCACACCTACACATATGCAACCTAACAAGTTAATTTGAGCTCAAATTGCATATAAATCAAATAAAGTCCCACATAATGATCACTCCTCCAAAACCTAGCTAAAACCCACAAATCACATATCTTTGAGCATACCACAAGCTAATCTAGCAATGAGAGATGAAGGAGCAAAGTTGCTAACATTTATGAACACTTGGATAGATGGGGTGCCTTTAAATCTTGACAAATCCTTGGCAAAATGGAAGATGAGCTTCGAGCAAGAAGAAGAACAGGGGAGAAAATAGAGAAATGATCTTCCACCTACTTCAGAAGGGTTTTATGCCACACTATAATGTTTGGACCAAGCACGGAGAAAGAGGGGTTATGATGGAAGACAACGAAGAAGAAGAGGATGACGGCAACTACCCTCCCCCTGAATACGGTGATGCTGTAATGGAGGAAGCTGAAGTTCAAGAAAATGAAATGTCTTTTGTAACATATAAGTTTATGTCCGAAACCCTGATACTTCGAAAGAGACTGTACGTTTTGTACACGAAGTGCATCCAGCTTTTGACGTAACCCTCTAAACTTTTTAGCACATGCTATGTGGGTCAAATTATGATATCATGACAACTTTCAACCTTTTCAGAGTTCATTTGTAGTGCTTTTCAATTTCAGGGTCATTTAGCTCAAAAAAAATCAATAACTGCATGAAAAATAACAAATGAAGTCAGAAAGGATTGAAAATTGATGATGTGGCTTTAAATGGTGCATTTTGAACACACAAAAATCCTGGAGTTCAAATAAGTTCAAGAAAATGAAATGCCTTTTGTAACAGATGAGTTTATGTCCGAAACCCTGATACTTCGAAAGAGACTGTCCGTTTTGTACACGAAGTGCATCGAGCTTTTGCCGTAACCCTCTCAACTTTTTAGCACATGCTATGTGGGTGAAATGATGATACCATGCCAACTTTCAACCTTTTCAGAGTTCATTTGTAGTGTTTTTCAATTTCAGGGTCATTTAGCTCAAAAAAATAATAACTGCATGAAAAATAACAAATGAAGTCAGAAAGGGTTGAAAATTGATGATGTGGCTTTGAATGGTGCATTTTGAACACACAAAAAGCATGGAGTTCAAATAAGTTCAAGAAAATGAAATGCCTTTTGTAATAGATGAGTTTCCGTCCGAAACCCTGATACTTCGAAAGAGATTGTCCATTTTGTACACGAAGTGCATCCAGCTTTTGTCGTAACCCTCTCAACTTTTTAGCACATACTATGTGGGTGAAATGATGATACCATGCCAACTTTCAACCTTTTCAGAGTCCGTTTGTAGTGCTTTTCAATTTCAGGGTCATTTAGCTCAAAAAAATCAATAGCTGCATGAAAAATAACAAATGAAGTCAGAAAGGGTTGAAAAATGATGACGTGGCTTTGAATGGTGCATTTTGAACACACAAAAAACCTAGAGTTCAAATAAATTCAAGAAAATGAAATGCCTTTTGTAATAGATGAGTTTCCGTCCGAAACCCTGATACTTCGAAAGAGACTGTCCGTTTTGTACATGAAGTGCATCTAGATTTTGCTGTAACCCTCTCAACTTTTTAGCACATTCTATGTGGGTGAAATGATGATACCATGCCAACTTTCAACCTTTTCATAGTTCATTTGTAGTGCTTTTCAATTACAGGGTCATTTAGCTCAAAAAATTCAATAACTGCATGAAAAATAACAAATGAAGTCAGAAAGGGTTGAAAATTGATGATGTGGCTTTGAATGGTGCATTTTGAACACACAAAAAGACTAGAGTTCAAATAAGTTCAAGAAAATGAAATGCCTTTTGTAACAAATGAGTTTCCGTTTGAAACCCTGATACTTCGAAAGAGACTGTCCGTTTTGTACATGAATTGCATCCAGCAAAAAGAATGAACTAAAAATAATCAATTTAAATATTATTTTATGAACTATAATATTCTTCAATAGCAAAAAGAATCAATTAAAAAGCTTTTATAAAACTCTAATAGCAAAAAGAAACTCTAAAAGTTTTTATAAATCTCTAGTATTTTTGAAACTAAAATTATATAAAACCTAAAAATTACCGTATATGTAGGAAGTCTTTAGTATCGGCTGGTGACACCAGCCGGTACTAAAGGTTATCACCAGTCGGTACTAAAGGTGCACGCGGGGCCCAAGTCTGACCAAAAGCCTGCCACGCCCCCCCTTTAGTACCGGCTCGTGACACGAACCGGTACTAAAGATCGCTCACGAGCCGGTAGTAAAGGTTGCCCTGCTCCTAGCCATTGGAGCCGACACAAACCGGGATTAATACCGTCTTTAGTACCAGCTCGTAACCAGACCGGGACTAATGCTTGGGAGGAAAGGTCTGTTTTCTACTAGTGCAAGTATCCCGCAGCAACGCGTCGGGGCATCATCTAGTTCATATGAAGATCCGATGGCACTATCAGCCATGAGGTTGGTTACCAGCAAACTGGGGGTGAGTCCATCCAGCACTCTGACACCTCCAATGTGCATGCGAGTTTTGCACAAAGGTGGGCCGGAACATTTGCATGTCTCTTTACATGATGAATATCAAAATAAATAAAACTAGCAGCTAGCTCCTTAATATCTAAGAGTAACGACGCTATAACAGAGCCGAAGTTCTGCACAATTTCCAGAGGTTCACCACCTCCAAGCTATCTGTCTCAATCTGCACCTGCGCAAATCCACGAAGTCGTGCCAACACCACACCTTCACGCACAACAGAGGCCTCCGCAACAAGAGGGTTTGTAATACCTGGGCATGGCTTGCACCAAGCTGACAGAAACGACGACGATGGCCGAGCCACACCATCGATGCCTGCTCTGTGCTCCATCATAGAGATCCCTGCATCAGTGTTGATCTTGATCACCTCCCCATCCGGTGGTCGCCACCCATGCCCTGGCAGTATGCTCACATGCTTGGTTGGAAGCTCTAGCACTTCAAGAGCTTCTCTAACCATTTTAAGTGCCTAAACCGGCTCCATACTGGCCTTATCATGAGTAATATTGTTCCGAGATGTCCAAATAGCACACATCACCGTAATAATCTTAGCTTGATCTGAAGCATCAAAGCGAGGGTCATAGAGAATATCCCTAGACCAAGTCGATCCATGCAGTTTCGACAGCTTGATACGGAGCCGTTCGCCCGCTTCTCTCCAGAAGCACTTTGCATGGGTGCATTGTCTCAACGCATGATACTGTTGGAAATATGCCCTAGAGGCAATAATAAATTAGTTATTATCATATTTCCTTGTTAATTATAATCGTTTATTATCCATGCTATAATTGTGTTGATCGGAGACTTAGATGCATGTGTGGATACATAGACAAAACCATGTCCCTAGTATGCCTCTAATAGACTAGCTCGTTGATCAAAAGATGGTTAAGGTTTCCTAGCCATGGACATGAGATGTCGTTTGATAATAGGATCACATCATTAGGAGAATGGTGTGATGGACAAGACCCAAACTACAAACGTAGCATATGATCGTGTCAGTTTATTGCTACTGTTTTCTGCATGTCAAGTATATGTTCCTATGACCATGAGATCATGCAACTCACGGACACCAGAGGAGTGCCTTGTGTATATCAAACGTTGCAACGTAACTGGGTGACTATAAAGGTGCTCTACAGGTATCTCCGAGGGTGTTTGTTGGGTTGGCATGGATCAAGACTGAGATTTGTTACTCCGTGTGACGGAGAGGTATCTCAGGGCCCACTCGGTAATACAACATCACAATAAGCCTTGCAAGCAATGTGTCTAAGTGTTAGTCACGGGATCTTGTATTACGGAACGAGTAAAGAGACTTGCCGGTAACGAGGTTGAACTAGGTACGGAGATACCGACGATCGAATCTCGGGCAAGTAACATACCGAAGAACAAAGGGAACATCATACGGGATTAACTGAATCCTTGACATAGAGGTTCGACCGATAAAGATCTTCGTAGAATATGTAGGAACCAATATAGGCATCCGGGTCCCGCTATTGGTTATTGACCGTAGAGGTGTCTCGGTCATGTCTACATAGTTCTCGAACCCGCAGGGTCTGCATAGTTAAGGTTTGGTGACGTTTCGATAGTATAGAGTTATGCATGGTGGTGACCGAAGGTTGTTAGGAGTTCCGAATGAGATCCCGGACGTTACGAGGAGCTCCGTAATGGTCCGGAGGTAAAGATTGATATATAGGAAGTCCTGTTTTGGTCGCCGGAAAAGTTCCGGGCTCATCGGTAGTGTACCGAGAGTGCCGGTAGTGTACCGGGAGACCATCGGGAGGGGTATTTCCACCCAAGAGGCTTGATGGGTTGTGGGAGAGTGAATACCAGCCCTTTGTGGGCTGGTGGAAGTCCCACACAAGGCCCATGCGGTTGGGAAGAAAAGCCCAAAAGGAAAAAGGTGGAAAAAGGCAAAATAAGGAAGGAGTCCTAATCCTACTAGGAATGGAGGAGGTGGACTCCTCCCTCCTAGTTTGGCCGAACCAGATTGGCTTGGAAGCCAAGGTTGCATCCTCTCCTCCTCTTCTCCTATATATACTAGAGGGTTTTAGGGTTTTTGCACCTGATTTTCAGTCACGTGCTACCCGTTCCTCCAGTGCATAGTTTCTCCTCTAGATCGGATTTCTGCAGTGCTTAGGCGAAGCCTTGCCGGAATAGCTCCACCACCATTGCCAGAGTACCGTCACTCTGCCGGAGAACTCTTCTACCTCTCCGCTCCCTCTTGCTGGATCAAGAAGGCGGAGATCGTCATCAAGCTGTACGTGTGCTGAACGCGGAGGTGCCGTCCATTCGACGCTAGATCGGAAGGACTATGATCAAGATCGCGAGAAGGATCATGATGAGATCGCGGGACGGATCGCAATGAGTTCATGGGATGGATCGTGATGAGTTCGCGGGACGGATCGTGATTGGATCGCGAGACAGATCGTGATGAGATCGCGGGAAGCTCGGCGATTTGGATCCCGAAGACGTTCGACTACACCAACCGCGTTTCTTAACGCTTCTCGCTTAGCGATCTACAAGGGTATGTAGATCCACTCTCCCTCTCGTAGATGCTCATCACCATGGAAGAAATTTTTTGTTTCCCATGTGTGACGTTCCCCAACAGTGGTATCAGAGCTAGGTCTATGTGTAGATGAGATCTCGAGTAGAACACAAAGAGTTTGTGGGCGTTGATGCTTAGATTTCTTCCTACCTTGGTCGTGTTTTGGGTCAGAGGTATTGTGATATGAAGTGGCCTGGACCAACATTACTCGTACGCTTACGAGAGATTGGTTCCCTCAACCGCAACTTGTTGCATAGATGGCTTGCGGGTGCTAGTTTCTCTCACTTTAGTTGGATCGAATTCGACAAAGGCGGTCCTTGAGAAGGTTGAAAAGCAACTAGTGTATCACCGTTGTGGTTTTTGCGTACATGTGAATTGTTCTTGCTAGATACCCGTAGCAGCTACGTAAAACATGCAACAACAATTAGAGGACGTCTAACTTGTTTTTGCAGCGTATGTTGTGATATGATATGGCCAATTACATGATGTGATATATGTGATGTATGAGATGTGTTGGAAATATGCCCTAGAGGCAATAATAAATTAGTTATTATCATATTTCCTTGTTCATGATAATCGTTTATTATCCATGCTATAATTGTGTTGATCGGAAACTCAGATACATGTGTGGATACATAGACAACACCATGTCCCTAGTATGCCTCTAGTAGACTAGCTCATTGATCAAAAGATGGTTAAGGTTTCCTAGCCATGGACATGAGATGTCATTTGATAACGGGATCACATCATTAGGAGAATGATGTGATGGACAAGACCCAAACTTCAAACGTAGCATATGATCGTGTCAGTTTATTGCTACTGTTTTCTGCATGTCAAGTATATGTTCCTATGACCATGAGATCATGCAACTCATAGACATCGGAGGAGTGCCTTGTGTGTATCAAACATCGCAACGTAACTGGGTGGCTATAAAGGTGCTCTACAGGTATCTCCGAGGGTGTCTGTTGAGTTGGCATGGATCAAGACTGGGATTTGTTACTCCATGTGACGGAGAGGTATCTTAGGGCCCACTCGGCAATACACTATCGCAATAAGCCTTGCAAGCAATGTGACTAAGTGTTAGTCACGGGATCTTGTATTACGGAACGAGTAAAGATACATGCCGGTAACGAGGTTGAACTAGGTATGGAGATACCGACGATCGAATCTCGGGCAAGTAACATACCGAAGAACAAAGGGAACATCATACGGGATTAACTGAATCCTTGACATAGAGGTTCGACCGATAAAGATCTTCGTAGAATATGTAGGAACCAATGTGGGCATCCAGGTCCCGCTATTGGTTATTGACCGTAGAGGTGTCTCGGTCATGTGTACATAGTTCTCGAACCCGCAGGGTCTGCACTCTTAAGTTTTGGTGACGTTTCAGTAGTATAGAGTTATGTATGGTGGTGACCGAAATTTTTTCGGAGTCCCGGATGAGATCCCAGACGTCACGAGGAGCTCCAGAATGGTCCGGAGGTAAAGATTCATATATAGGAAGTCCTATTTTGGTCACCGAAAAAGTTTCGGGCTCATCGGTAGTGTACCGGGAGTGCCGGTAGTGTATCGGGAGACCATCGGGAGGGGTATTTCGACCCAAGAGGCTACATGGGCTGTGGGATAGTAAATACCAGCCCTTAGTGGGCTGGCGGAAATCCCACACAAGGCTCATGAGGCTGAAAAGAAAAGCCCAAAGAGAAAAAGGTGGAAAAAGGCAAAAAATAGGGTGAATCCTAGTCCTACTAGGATTGGAGGTGGATTCCACCTCTCCCACTTGATTTGGCCGACCCAATTGCTGGTCCTTTGAGGTCCAAGCCTCCTCCTCTCTTCCTCCTATATATACTAGAGGTTTTAGGGTTTTTTGGCACCAGATTTTAGCCACGTGCTACCCATTCCTCCAGTGCATAGTTTCTCCTCTAGATCGGATTTCTGTAGTGCTTAGGCGAAGCCCTGCCGGAATAGCTCCACCACCATCGCCGGAGCGCTGTCACGCTGCCGGAGAACTCTTCTACCCCTCTGCTCCCTCTTGCTGGATCAAGAAGGCGGAGATCGTCATCAAGCTGTACGTGTGCTGAACACGGAGGTGCCGTCCGTTCGACGCTAGATCGGAAGAACCGTGATCAAGATCGTGAGACGGATCGTGATGAGATCGCGGGACAGATCATGATGAGATCGCGGGACAGATCGTGATGAGTTCACAGGACAGATCGTGATGAAGACCGTGAGACGGATCGTGATGAGATCGCGGGACGGATCGTGATGAGATCGCGGGACGCTCGGGGATTTGGATCGCGAAGACGTCCGACTACACCAACCGTGTTTCTTAACGCTTCCCGCTTAGCGATCTACAAGGGTATGTAGATCCACTCTCCCTCTCGTAGATGCTCATCACCATGGATAGATCTGCGTGTGCGTAGGAATTTTTTTGTTTCCCATGCATCGTTCCCCAACAGTGGTATCAGAGCTAGGTCTATGTGTAGATGAGATCTCGAGTAGAACACAAAAGGTTTGTGGGCATTGATGCTTAGATTGCTTCCTCTCTTGGTCGGATTTTGGTTTAGCGGTATTGTGAGATGAAGCAGCCCGGACCAACATTACTCGTACGCTTACGAGAGACCGGTTCCCTCAACCGCAACTTGTTGCATAGATGGCTTGCGGGTGACAGTTTCTCTCACTTTAGTTGGATCAGATTCGACAAAGGCGGTCCTTGAGAAGGTTGAAAAGCAACTAGTGTATCACCGTTGTGGTTTTTGCGTAGATGAGAATTGTTCTTGCTAGATACCCATAGCAGCCACGTAAAACATGCAACAACAATTAGAGGACGTCTAACTTGTTTTTGCAGGGTATGTTGTGATATGATATGGCCAATTACATGATGTGATATATGTGATGTATGAGATGATCATGTGATGTATAGATTTTCACGACTTGCATGTCGATGAGTACGGCAACCGGCAGGAGCCATAGGGTTGTCTTTAATTATTGTATGACCTGCGTGTCAATCATTAAGCGCTATGTAATGCTTTACTTTATCGCTATGGTAGCAATAGTAGTAGAAGCATGTTGGGCGCGACAACCCCGATGACGACACGTTGATGGAGATCAAGGTGATGGAGATCATGGTGTCGTGCCGGTGACGATGGAGATCATGCCGGTGCTTTCATGATGGAGATCAAAAGCACAAGTTCATGGCCATATCATGTCACTTATGATTTGCATGTGATGTTAATCCTTTTATGCACCTTGTTTTGCTTAGGACGACAGTAGCATTATAAGGTGATCCCTCACTTAATTTCAAGATAAATTGTGTTCTCCCTGAGTATGCACCGTTGCGAAAGTTTGTCGTGTCGAGACACCACGTGATCATCGGGTGTGATAGACTCTACGTTCACATACAATGGGTGCAAGCCAGTGTTGCACATGCAGAACACTCGGGGTTAAACTTGACGAGCCTAGCATGTACAGACATGGCCTTGGAACACAAGAGACCGAAAGGTCGAACATGAGTGATATAGTAGATATGATCAACATGATGATGTTCACCATTGCAGCCACCTGAACTCACGTGATGATCGGACTTGAGTTGGTGAATTTGGATCATGTATCACTCGGATGACCGGAGGGATGTCAATTTGAGTGGGAGTTCTTCAGTAATATGATTATTTGAACTCATTATCATGAACATAGTCAGTAGTGTCTTTGCAAATTATGTTGTAGATTACTAGCTTGCGCTGTAGCTCCCTTGAATTTTTATATGTTCCTAGAGAAATAGAGTTGAAAAATGATGGTAGCAATATTGCGGACTGGGTCCGTGATCTGAGGATTGTCCTCATTGCTGCACAGAAGGCTTATGTCCTTAATGCACCGCTCGGTGTGCCACCCCCTCTAGCGTCGTCTGTAGATGTTGTGAACATCTGACAGGCACATTCCGATGACTACTTGATAGTTTAGTGCGTCATGCATTACGGCTTAGAATTGAGACTCCGAAACGTTTTGAACGTCAAGGAACATATGAGATGTTCTAAGAGCTGAGATTGTGATCTCAGGCTCGTGCCCGTGTTGCGAGATATGAGATCTCCAACAAGATTCTTTGCCTGTAAGATGAAGGAGAATAGCTCAATCATTGAGCATGTACTCAGATTGTCTGGGTAATAAAACCGCTTGAATCGAGTGGGACTTGATCTTCCAGATAAGATAGTGATTGACATAGTTCTCCAAGTCACTGTCACTAAGCTACTAGAACTTGGTGATGAATTATAAATTGCCAGGGATGGAAATAATGATTCCTGAGCTGTTCGCGATGTTTGACACCGCGAAGGTAGAAATCAAGAAGGAGCATAAAGTGTTGATGGTTAGTAAAACCACTAGTTTCGAGAAGGGCAAGGGAAAGGAGGGAAACTTCATGGATGGAAAGTCAGTTGCTACTCCAGTGAAGCAACCCAAAAGTTGATCCCAAAACTGAGACTAAGTGCTTCGATTATAAGGAGAGCAGTCGCTGAAGCGGAACAACCCTAGATACTTGGTAGATAAGAAGGCTGGCAACGTCAACAGAAGTATATTTGATATGCGTGTTATTGATGTGTACCTTGCTAGTACTCCTAGTAGCACCTGGGTATTGGATACCGGTTCGGTTGCTAAATGTTAGTAACTCGAAATAAAAGCTACGGAATAAACGGAGAACTGGCTAAGGGTGAGGTGACGATGTGTGTTGGAAATGTTTCCAAGGTTGATGTGATCAAAATCACACGCTCTCTCTACCTTCGAGATTAGTGACGAACCTAAATAAATGTTATTTGGTGTTTGCGTTGAGCATGAACGTGATTAGATCGTGTTTATTGCAATATGGTTATTCAGTTAAGTTAGAGAATAATGGTTATTCTATTTACATGAATAATACCTTCAATGGTCATACACCCAGTGAGAGAATGGTTTGTTGAAATCTTGATCGTAGTAATACACATGCTCATAACATTGATGCCAAAAGATACAAAGTTAATAATGATAGTACCACATACTCGTGGCACTGCCGCTAAATGTCATATTGGTATAAAGCACATGAAGAAACTCCATGTCGATGGATCTTTGGACTCATTCGATTTTGAATCGGTTGAGACATGCGAACCATGCCTTTTGGGCAAGATGACTAAGGACCCCGTTTTCCGGATTGATGGAGTTGGCAAGTGTTTCATTGGAAATGATACATGTTGATGTATGCAATCCAATGAGTCTTGTAGCGTGCGGTGGATGTTGTTATTTTCTTACCTTCACTGATGATTTGAGTAGATATAGTGGATATTTACTTAATGAAACACAAGTCTGAATCGTTTGAAAGGTTCAAGCAAATTCAGAGTGAAGTTTAAAGATCATCATGACAAGAAGATAAAAATGTCTACAATATGATCGTGGAGGTGAATATCTGAGTTACGAGTTTGGCATACAACTTTAGACAATGTGAAAGTTGTTTCACAACTCACGCCACCTGGAACACCATAGTGTGATGGTGTGTCTGAACGTCAAGGTCGTGCTCTATTGGATATGGTGCGTGCTATGATATCTCTTATCGTTTTGCTACTATAATTTTGGGGTTATGCATTAGAGACAACTACATTCACTTTAAAATAGGGCACCATCTAAATCCATTGAGATGACACCGTGTGAATTATGGTTTGATAGAAACCTAAGCTGTCATTTCTTAATGTTTGGCATTGCGATGCTTGTGTGGAAAATGTTTTCACCTAATGAGGTCGAACCCAAAGCGTACAAATGCATCTTCATAGAATACCCTAAGAACGGTTAGGTGAACCTTCTATCTCAGATCCAGGTGCAAAGTGGTTGTTGCTAAAACGGGTCCTTTCTCGAGGAAAAGTTTCTCTCGAAAGAATTGAGTGGGAGGAAGATAGAACTTGATGAGGTTGTTGAACCTTTGCTTCAACCAGAGAGTAGCGCAGCGCAGGAAGATGTTTCTGTGAAGCCTACGTTAGTTGAAGAGGAAGTTAATGATGATGATCATGAAGCTTCGGATCAAGTTACTATCAAACTTCGTAGGTCGACAATGATGTGTACTGCTCCTGAGCGGTACGACAACCCTGTCTTGGAGGTCATATTGTTGGACAATGATGAACCTACGAGCTATGGAGAAGCGATGATGGGCCCGAATTCCAACAAATGTTTAGAGGCCATGAAATCCGAGAAAGGATCCATGTATGAAAACCAAGTATAGACTTTGGTAGACTTGCTCGTTGGACGGCAGGTCGTTGAGTACAAAATGGACCTTTAAAATGAAGACAGACGCTGATGGTAAATGTCACCATTTGTAAAGCTCGACTTGTTGCAAAGATGTTTGTGACAAGTTCAATAAGTTGACTGCGATGAGACTTTCTCACTCGTAGCGATGCTAAAGTCTGTTGGAATTATGTTAGCAGTTGCTGCATTTTTCAATTATGAAATCTGGCAGATGGATGTCAAAACATCGTTTCCTTGACGGTTTACTTGAGGAAAGGTTGTATGTGATACAACCAGAAAGTTTTGCCAGTCCTAAGGATGCTAAAAGGTGAGCAAGCTTCAGTGATCTTTCTATGGACTGAAGCAAGCATCTCGGAGTTGGAATATACACTTTGATGAGGTGATCAAAGTTTTTGAAATATATACAAAGTTTACGAGAAACTTGTATTTACAATAAAGTGAGTGGGAGCACTATAGAATTTCTGATAAGTATATGTGGATGACATATTGTTGATCGGAAATGTAGAATTTCTGGAAAGCATAAATGGTTGTTTGAAAAGTGTTTTTCAAAGGAAGACCTGGATAAAGCTATCTAATTTTTAAGCATCAAGATCTATAAAGATAGATCAAGATGCTTGATGAGACTTTCAATGAGTATATACCTTGACAAGATTTTGAAAGAGTTCAAAATGGATCAGTCAGAGAAAGAGTTCTCACCTGATTTGTAAGGTGTGAAGTTGAGTGAGACTCAAAGCTCGACCACGGTAGAAGAAAGAGAAAGGACGAACGTCGTCCCTTATGCCTTAGCCATAGGCTCTGTATAGTATGCCATGTTGTGTACCGCACCTGTGTGTGCCTTGCCATAAGTCCGTCAAGGGGTACAAGAGTGATCCAGGAGTGGATCACTGGACAGCGGTCAACATTATCCTTAGTAACTAAAGACTAAGGAGAGGTTTCTCAATTATGGAGGTGATAAAGAGTTCGTCGTAAATAGTTACGTCGATGCAAGCTTTAACACCAATCCGGATAACTCGTAGTAGCAGTCTGGATACGTATAGTGGAGAAGCCATTTGTAATAGTACCAAGTGGAGTGTGGTAGCAGTATTTACAGTTTGACATAGAGATTTGCAAAGTACACACGAATCTGAATGTCGCATACCCGTTGACTATAAGACCTCTCTCACAGGCAAAGCATGATCAAGCCCCAGAACTCATTGGGTGTTAGATTCATAACAATGTGAATCACATGGTGATGTGAACTAGATTATTGACTCTAGTGCAAGTGGGAGACTGTTGGAAATATGCCCTAGAGGCAATAATAAATTAGTTATTATCATATTTCCTTGTTCATGATAATCATTTATTATCCATGCTATAATTGTATTGATCGGAGACTTAGATGCATGTGTGGATACATAGACAATACCATGTCCCTAGTATGCCTCTAATAGACTAGCTCGTTGATCAAAAGATGGTTAAGGTTTCCTACCCATGGACATGAGATGTCGTTTGATAACGGGATCACATCATTAGGAGAATGATGTGATGGACAAGACCGAAACTACAAACGTAGCATATGATCGTGTCAGTTTATTGCTACTGTTTTCTGCATGTCAAGTATATGTTCCTATGACCATGAGATCATGCAACTCACGAACACCGGAGGAGTGCCCTGTGTGTATCAAACGTCGCAACGTAACTGGGTGATTATAAAGGTGCTCTACAGGTATCTCCGAGGGTGTCTGTTGGGTTGGCATGGATCAAGACTGGGATTTGTTACTCCGTGTGACGAAGAGGTATCTCAGGGCCCACTCGGTAATACAACATCACAATAAACCTTGCAAGCAATGTGTCTAAGTGTTAGTCACGGGATCTTGTATTATGGAACGAGTAAAGAGACTTTCCGGTAACGAGGTTGAACTAGGTATGGAGATACCGACGATCGAATCTCGGGCAAGTAACATACCGAAGAACAAAGGGAACATCATACGGGATTAACTGAATCCTTGACATAGAGGTTCGACCTATAAAGATCTTCGTAGAATATGTAGGAACCAATATGGGAATCTAGGTCCTGCTATTGGTTATTGACTGTAGAGGTGTCTCGGTCACTTCTACATAGTTCTCGAACCCGCAGGGTCTGCACACTTAAGGTTTGGTGACGTTTCGGTAGTATAGAGTTATGCATGGTGGTGACCAAAGGCTGTTCGGAGTCCCGTATGAGATCTCGGACGTCACAAGGAGCTCCGGAATGGTCCGGAGGTAAATATTGATATATAGGAAGTTCTGTTTTGGTCGCCGGAAAAGTTCCGGGCTCATCGGTAGTGTACCGGGAGTGCCGGTAGTGTACCGGGAGACCATCGGGAGGGTTATTTCGACCCAAGAGGCTTCATGGGCTGTGAGAGAGTGAATACCAGCCCTTTGTGGGCTGGTGGAAGTCCCACACAAGGCCCATGCGGCTAGGAAGAAAATCCCAAAAGGAAAAAGGTGGAAAAAGGCAAAATAAGGCAAAATAAGGAAGGAGTCCTAATCCTACTAGGAGTGGAGGAGGTGGACTCCTCCCTCCTAGTTTGGCTGAACCAGATTGGCTTGGAAGCCAACGCTGCCTCCTCTCCGCCTCTCCTCCTATATATACTAGAGGGTTTTAGGGATTTTGCACCTGATTTACAGTCACGTGCTACCCGTTTCTCTAGTGCATAGTTTCTCCTCTAGATCGGATTTCTGCAGTGCTTAGGCGAAGCCCTACCGGAATAGCTCCACCACCATTGCCGGAGCACCGTCACGCTGCCTGAGAACTCTTCTACCTCTCCGCTCCCTCTTTCTGGATCAAGAAGGCGGAGATCATCATCGAGCTGTACGTGTGTTGAACGCGGAGGTGTCGTTCGTTCGACGCTAGATCGGAAGGACCGTGATCAAGATCACAAGAAGGATCGTGATGAGATCGTGGGACAAATCGTGATGAGTTTGCGGGACGGATCGTGATTGGATTGCGTGATGGATCGTGATGAGATCGCGGGACGCTCGGCGATTTGGATCGCGAAGACGTTCGACTACACCAACCGCGTTTCTTAACGCTTCCCGCTTAGCGATCTACAAGGGTATGTAGATCCACTCTCCCTCTCGTAGATGCTCATCACCATGGATAGATCTGCGTGTGCGTAGGAATTTTTTTGTTTCCCATGCGACGTTCCCCAACAGATACATATCTTCATCTGCTGCCAGGAAAACTTTGCATCTGGCTAAAGTCGCGATGTGCCTAAACTTGAGGGTGCTCTCGACCGGAAGTATCCCCCATATACACGCCACCAGAACAAGTGCACCTTTGGCACCACATTCAGTTTCCAAAGCCTTGTCCACAACTTCTTGTTCATCTCTGAAGATTATGTAACCGACCCTTCTTCTAGAGCAAGATGCTCGTTGCAAATCATGAGAGTTCGGTACGCTGATTTTATAGTGTAGATGGCTACTTTCTCCGCTGACCATGCCTAGCTATCTTCACCTCCCATTCGCCTCACAGGGATATTAAGTATTGCTTCTGCCTCAAGAGGGATGAAATTGTTCCTCACAATATCAATCTTCCACATCCCTGAATCAACATCAATCAGCTCTGAAACCGTGTTCATGTTTGTCGCGCCGAGTTATACTGATGACTTCATGGAAATAAGCCCCGGGATCCATGGGTCCCTCCAGATCGAGACCATCGTACCATCACCAATCCTCTTGATCATGCCGGCCTCCAGTGCATCTCTGCCTGCTAGAATCGCTCGCCAGGTAGTAGATGCATGCGGGTGTGCCCCAGCACTCAGGAAATCAGTGTTCGGGAAGTACTTACCTTTGAGCACTTGTGCATGGAGAGACTTCGGTCTCGTGACAAGTCTCCATGCATGCTTACAGAGGAGGGCCAGGTTGAATAACTGCATGTTTTTGAAACCCATCCCTCCCTTCACTTTCGGGGTTGCAAGTGTATCCCAGTCCATCCAATGCAAAGATCGACGGTCAAGGGAGCTACTCCACCAGTATCTCGTTATGCAAGAGGTGATTCCCTTGCAAACTTTTTTAGTTAATTTAAAACAGCTCATAGAGAAGGCTGGGATCGCCTGAGCCACTGACTTCAGATGCACCTCTCTTCCCGCACATGAAATCATGAGGTTCGTGCCTCCCTGCAACTTACTTCGGATCCTCTTTGTAAGATGATCAAAAGTGCCAGTTTTAATCCGCCCTGTTGCAGTAGGTAAACCGAGGTACACATTATACATTATACGTCCACCAGCGGATACACATTATTTGGAAAACATTTATTTTAAGGGGTCTGCTAGGCGTCCACCGGCGGATACACATTATACTTGTGTCACCTCGCTGACTATTGGATCTACCACTAGTAGAAAACAGGGCATCGGTTCGGGCCGGGCCAGCCCATTAGTCCCGGTTCAGTCACGAACCGGGACCAATGGGTGCAATAGTCTCGGTTCGTGAGGCCAGAGGGCCGTGCGGGCCACGTCGGGCATTGGTCCCAGTTTGTCTGGAACCTTTGGTCCCGGTTCCAGACACGAACCGGGACCAATGTGCCTCGCTCCTGGCCCACAACCATTGGTCCCGGTTCGTGGCTGGAACCGGGACCAAAGGGGGCAACCGTTTGCCTAATGCGAGCCCCTTTAGTCCCGGTCGGTGGCTCAAACCGGGACTAAAGGTTCGATCGTTTCGCATCCCACGACGTTCCGCGCTTCGAGAAACATGCAGGATAAAGCAACTGTTCCGCGGCGAGGGCTACAGTAACTTCGCCCTTTTCTCTTCTTCTCCTCCATTCTCCTCTCTTCTTCTCCTCCATTCTCCTCTCTTCTTCTCCTCCATTCTCCTCTCTTCTTCCCCATATCTTCTACCATGAATCCAATCACTCGCTACGGGGAGGTGCTCGCACATGGCACGACCAATCTCGATGTCGTCTAGACGAACGACAGCGCCATGGTGCCGCATTTTCTTTCCCTTTTGCAGAAATGGCTTCAAGTGGCGGATGAGAAAGGCAAGTTCATAGGGCTTTATCTCGAGTACACGGCCAAGCAAGAAGATGTTGCCGTCATCCAGCTATGTTTCAAGAAACATGTCATGATCTTCCAATGGGCAAGGTGAGTTTTGAGGGTTTTCTTTGATCAATTAATAATTTATAGATTATTATGAAAATTGCATAGGATAGAAATATGTTCCATTTTGAATCCTATGGGAAAGATTAATATTTCTTTTAAGTTTGTAGTGAAACAATTTTCCTTGTTGCAAAACGTGGGAGAACATATATGTCATATAGTTAATTTAGGGTTTATTCATCAATTCATAGGATATGAAAATTGCATATATATAGGATATAGCAATATATATGTTCTATTTTGAATCCTATGGAAAAGATCAATTTCTCTTAAGTTGTAGTGAAATAATTTTTGATTTTTTTATGATATTACTGTTCACCAAGCTCAAATGAGCCCGGGAGCAAAAACTTTGCGTCTTCCTCTTTTGTTGTAGCGAAATAATTTTCCTTTATATAGTTGCATATTATAATTCTGTTGAAATATATTTGTTGCAGCAGTATTTAACATTTGTTCCGTTTTAATTTGTTGATGTTGTAGTAGTGACAAGCACTTCCCAACACTCATGGACTTCCTACGCAGCGGCATACATTTTCTAGTGTTGATGTAAGTAATGACAAGCTGAAGATGAAGCGCAGCTTCGGTATTGAGATACTAGCTGGTTGCCTTATTGATATCCAAGACATATTCAGGCTTCAGTATGAGAGGACTTCGATGGCTTCTATGGCAATCGCCTTGATCGACGACTATTACGGAGATATGAATACCAAATTCCCCCCGCTGCAGCACAAAGAGTGGGAGAGGACCCCACTTCAGCCTATCAACATTGAGTATGCAGCAAAAGATGGATACATTGCATATGAGTTGTACTGCAAGATTCGAACCATGAATTATGGGCAGCGTCACCTCGCACCACCACCACCATGGGGAGATTATGATTCACACTAGCTAGTAGTGTTCGCTTGGACGAGTACTTTCTGTAATGGATATCTGAACTATTATATATTACATATCTCTCTAGCTATTATATATTTGTAGTGCTTTTCAATTCAGTTTTTTCTTAAATTCCGATCGTGGCTGAGAACAAAATGCAACAAAAAACTGGGTTGTCATCGTTGGCAAGCACTCACACCATGCCAACTTTCAACCTTTTCAGAGTTCATTTGGAGTGCTTTTCAATTTCAGGGCCATTTAGCTCAAAAAATCAGTAAATGCATGAAAAATATCAAATGAAGTCAAAAAGTGTTGAAAATTGCTGATGTGGCTTTGAATGGTGCATTTTGAACACACAAAAAGTCTGGAGTTCAAATAAGTTCAAAAAATTGAAATCCCTTTGTAACAGACGAGTTCTCATCCGAAACCATCATACTTCGAAAGAGATTGCCTGTTTTGTACACGAAGTGCATCCAGTTTTTTCCGTAACCCTCTCAACTTTTTAGCACATGCTATGTGGGTGAAATGATAATACCATGCCAACTTTCAACCTTTTCAGAGTTCATTTGTAGTGCTTTTCAATTTTAGGGTCATTTAGCTCAAAAAAAATCAGTAAATGCATGAAAAATACCAAATGAAGTCAGAAAGGGTTGAAACTTGATGATGTGGCTACGAATGGTGCATTTTTAACACACAAAAATCCTGGAGTTCAAATAAGTTCAAGAAAATGAAATGCCTTATGTAACCGATGAGTTTCCATCTGAAACCCCGATACTTCGAAAGAGACTATCGGTTTTGTACACGAAGTGCATCCTGCTTTTGTTGTAACCCTTTCAACTTTTTAACAAATGCTATGTGGGTGAAATGATGATACCATGCCAACTTTCAACCTTCTCAGAGTTCATTTGTAGTGCTTTTCAATTTCAGGGTCATTTAGCTCAAAAAAATCATTAAATGCATGAAAAATATCAAATGAAGTCAGAAAGGGTTGAAAATTGATGATGTGGCTTTGAATGGTGCATTTTGAACACGCGAAAAGCCCGAAGTTCAAATAAGTTGAAGAAAATGAAATGCCTTTTGTAACAGATGAGTTCTCGTCCGAAACCCCGATACTTCGAAAGAGACTGTCCGTTTTGTACACGTAGTGCATTCTGCTTTTGCTGTAACCCTCTCAACTATTTAGCAAATGCTATGTGGGTGAAATGATGATACCATGCCAACTTTCAACCTTTTCAGAGTTCATTTGTAGTGATTTTCAATTTCAGGGTCATTTAGCTCAAAAAAATCAACAACTAAATGAAAATACCAAATGAAGTCAGAAAGGGTTGAAAAATGATGATGTGGCTTTGAATGGTGCATTTTGAACACAAGAAAAGCCTGGAGTTCAAATAAGTTCAAGAAAATGAAATGCCTTTTGTAACCGATGAGTTTCCGTCCGAAACCCCGATACTTCGAAACAGACTGTCCGTTTTGTACACGAAGTGCATCCTACTTTTGCCGTAACCCTCTCAACTATTTAGCAAATGCTATGTGGGTGAAATGATGATACCATGGCAACTTTCAACCTTTTCAGAGTTCATTTGTAGTGCTTTTCAATTTCAGAGTCATTTAGCTCAAACAAATCAATAACTGCATGAAAAATATCAAATGAAGTCAGAAAGGGTTGAAAATTGATGATGTGGCTTTGAATGATGCATTTTGAACACACAAAAAATCTAGAGTTCAAATAAGTTCAAGAAAATGAAATGTTTATGTTAGATTAGTATGTTTATGTTAGCTAGATTAGTATGTGTATGTTAGATTAGTATGTTTATGTTTTTTTGAAAGTAGATTAGTATGTTTATATTAGATTAGTATTTGTATGTTGATTTTGGGTTTTATGAAAAATTAGTGATTAAACGATAAGAAAACGTTCTCATAGGAATTTGTCGACGATGCCCGGCCCGCATCCTCGTCGTCGAGTAGTCCGCGAGAGCCTGCTTGATAGGCGCCATGTCCGGGACTGGGCTCCGCCGGGCTGGCACTGGGAGGTGCTACCTTCCTGGGCTCGGAGGTTGGTGAGGAATGCAGGTATTGTCGTCGACCCGGACCTTTTTTGGTGGCGGTCACGCGGGCCACTTTCGGTGCGGAGGGAGCCGACACCCGCGGAAGTGGTACGTCACCGTGTCAGGGAGGAGGACAAGCACGTCCATCGCTACATCGCGGCGTTGGACGCCCGGTTTGACAATACCTGGCAGATCCTTCAGGGATCTCACTCGAGTTATGATCCCGTGATGGTTCCTTATCTTTGGGTGTCCACCGTCGGTGACTCAGAGACCGCTAGTGAACCGAGTTCACCGTCCTCCATTTTGGATTCTAGGATATTCGATCTGTATTAGTGATCTTATATGATAATATTCGAGATGTATTAGTTAATATTTGATGATGCATTAAATGGATTATTCGGGATGATGTATTAGTGATATTATATTCGAGGTCATTATAAATATTAATATATTAGTGATATTTTATCGGTATAATGCGTGTGTGACTTTCGGTCTGTCGTTGCTCCTTGTGTGACTTTCATGTGTCTTCTTGATGGAGGAATCCCGACTGTTGTCGTGGGGGCCGCCTCCTCTTTTTTCTCTTCTTTGCGATATACTCGTCGATATATTGCGCAAGAAGAGAAGAGGGGAGGCGTCCATCATCGGCGGTTGAACTATTACTGTGAGAGAGTGTCCACCAACATATATACACCACCGTATCAATGTGAGAGAGTGCGCACCAACACACCATGAGATATGAGAGTTATTTAAGGAAAGCCTCGACGGACCGAAAGTCACACACGCATTAATTAAGATCCAAAGCATGCCGTAATTTTTGAACTAGATTATTCAGGATGATGTATTAGTGATAATATATTCGAGGTCATTATAAATATTAATGTATTAGTGATATTTTATCGGTGTAATGTGTGTGTGACTTTCAGTCTGTTGTTGCTCCTTGTGTGACTTTCATGTGTGTTCTTGATGGAGGAATCCCGACTTTTGTCATGGGGGGCGCTTCCTCTTTCTTCTCTTCTTTGCGATATACTCGTCGATATATTGCGCAAGAAGAGAAGAGGGGAGGCGTCCATCACCGGCGGTCAAACTATTATTGTGAGAGAGTGTCCACCAACATATATACAACACCATATCAATGTGAGAGAGTGCGCACCAACACACCATGAGATATGAGAGTTATTTAAGGAAAGCCTCGACGGACCGAAAGTCACACACGCATTAATTAAGATCCAAAGCGTGTCATAATTCTTGAACTGGATTATTCGGGATGATGTATTAGTGATATTATATTCTAGTTCATTATAAATTTATTTGTGATTTGCAAGTCATTCCGGTAAATCATAGGGAATTTTTTCTATGTCATTGCTCGATATATGAAATGGGTTGACTTTAGGTCTGTTTCGGCTCCTTGTGTATCTTTCAGTGAGGGAGAGTGTCCACCATATATATATGAGAGAGGAAGAATCCTGACTGTTGCCGTGGGGGTTGCTTCTCCTTCGTTCTAGTGTGCTAGACATTTTGGTGTAATGCACTCTGGGACGAATGGAGGACCCACCATCACCGACGGTTGAAATATCAGAGGGAGTGCCCACGATATATGTGAGACGATAGTTTAGGAAGGAAAGACTCAACAGACCTAAAGTCAACCCGTTGCATATTGAGTAATAGTGATATGTGTGTTGATCAGTTTTCTCGTAATTTCCTTCGATCGATTTTAAATGTTTCAACTATGAACATTTAAAATCGATCGAAGGAAACTACGAAAATGAGCCGTGCATATTTTGCATAAATTCTTCCAAAACTAAACTTATTTGCATACCGAATTCATAGTTGATGGTATGTGCGAATAGTTGACAACTTATTTGCATTGACAGCTTATTTTCATTCTTCAAAAAATATACGGAAGATGGTAGACAAAACCTACTACTACAGTGATGAAGCAGAATAAACTTATAAGGAGAAAGATCATCTTACCGCATTTCTTAGTCATCTTGAGAATTACAATAGCTATTATCAAACTCCTGCACATTATGGTCAATACGTGCCACTAGTGCACATGGTGAACTACGGTAACATCCATGGAGATTGCATGGTAAGATTTTAATTTCTACCATTACGACAGCCGTGCATATTTTGCATAAATTCTTCTAAAACTAAACTACATTGCTAACTACAAAGTTATTACTATGTTTTTCAACAGAAAATCCCAGAGGATTGTGTGCCTCATCTGATGTTTCCGAGAGGTCGCGTTGTTGTTACGAGCTTAGGGCCACCACGGCCAGGTTAGCCTACACATCACTCCTGTCCATACTGGATTTCTAAAACCAATGGAGTCATGACAATCAAAGATTGAAAAAAATGTATGCTCAATCGTAGAGAGCTACTTGGAAGCAACATTGTGCGTAGGCCAAGAATGGGCGACAGGATGATCTCCGTTCTCCATAATGGAGAGTCAGGGCCTATCTTGTTTTATGATATTGTACCTAAGAGAGGGTAGAGTAGGTCCTACGAGATAGGAGTACGTAGGTCCTAGGTACAATGTGTTATTATGTGCTACAATGTGTTAGAGTTGATGATGATGATTAGGAGGAGTTGTGATTATGACCAGCGACCAACTTGTGATATGATGTCTCATTGACGAAAATGATGATTAAATTGTGTCATATGTTCTATCTATAATTATAGTACGTAGCGTCGTGACCAAGCACGGAGATAAGAGAGATCACTTCTCTCTATTAGCTATCTAGCAAAATATATGAAACTCCTAAATTAACCCTCCAAAACCCTAAACACCCCCCCTCTTTAAAAAAGCAGCCCCTCAGCTGCTGACGCGTGGACGCTCTTTGGTCTCGGTTGGTGTTACCAACCGGGAGCAAAGGCCCTCCTGCCTGGGCTCGGTGGAGCGGCCACGTGTAGCCCCATCTGTCCTGGTTTGTAAGTGAACCGGGACTAATGGTCATGGGCTTTACTCCCAGTTCCGGAACCGGGACAAATGGGCCTTACGAACCGGGAAAAATGGGCCTTTTTCTACTAGTGTACATGCGGGTAGCCGTCGATCTATCTCTTGGCTCATCCCGCTTATTCCCTACCCCACTCATTAATTCCTGAAACAACGGACGCGTTGTGGAAACAACGGCCGTGTTGTAGAAACTTCCTCTTTTTTCTGATGACATCTGGCTATTTTTTCTAATTTTCTACAACAAGTGCTTTGTTGCAAAGAAAAAGCTACTCTTCTCTAATTTTCTGGAACAAAACCCTTGTTGCAAAAATTGCAAACACATCTTCCGTCTATTTTTTTTCTGTAGAAAGACCTTTGTTGGAAAAATTGCAACAACTCACCGATCACATCGCACACTAAAACAATTCGTTTTCCTGCGTCGTGCCGCAACAACGTTGTTGTTGCAGAAACTTGAAATGGACATTAACGTACGGCAAGGTGATGTCCCTGAGTTGATGGTGGTGGTTGTGCCAGGACTGTGTTGAGTTGATGGTGTTCCATGCCAGTGTGGCGATCTTGCCGGATTCGTGGATCTGGTCGCCGGGAGGCGTTTGGTGGCGAAGATCCAACATGTATGCACTCAGCGACGACGATCTACATGCGACGGCATTCGGGCGACAACAACTTACGCATCACGGACGGTGAACTGATGTCGGCGAGGGATACACGGCGAGCGGTGGTCGTGTTGTAGAGGGACGGGTGAATCTTAGCATTGATCCGCGACAACGTGACCTCAGCATGCTCGCCGATGGCAGTGGTGCTGGCCCATCGGGTGTGCGCAGTGGCAGCGGCCGGCTGCTAGCGCCTCAGGCTGATCTGTAGTGGAGGCAAGAAGATAATGCAAAAGAGAAGAGAGCAGGGCTGGGAGTTGTTTCGGGAGTGGAGAAGTGCACGGGTCCACAGGGTGCTGGAATTTGTTCTAAAAATGGGCCAGCCCAATAACAATTTTCAGAATTCCTAATAAATCTTAGAGGCCCACTAAGCCCATTCGTGCAAGGCAAGAGGTGGGACAAAAGTTTAGTCCCACATTGCTAGTTTAGTAGGAGTTGGAACTCCTTATAAGGGAGGATGTTTCTCAACATGTATGAGCATGAGAACAAGAGGGACATACACGCGTGCTCCTCCTCCGCCCCCAGCCTCGCTGCGCCACGCCGCGGGAATGAGCCAAGCCGATGTCTAATTTTTTGCCACACACGACTGGTATACAAAAGGTCACTCGGGAGTTGAAAGGCTTAGATGTTGTGGAGATTGAATATGACGCTGAACCCTTTGACTGCTACCTTTTTGTTTCGTCTCCCTCTTTTGCTTCACCTCCCGTCGCTGCGTGTTCGCCTCCTTCTTCTGTGGCTATAAAAGGGAGGTCGCTCCTCTCCAGAGAGACACACCAGAACTTCCTCTTCCTCACGTCCTCGAGTTCCAAACCCTGAGCTGCTACAAGGTTCTTCCCCATCGCGGCTTGCGGCGTGCACCGCAGGTCGGGACAGTAGGCCTTCGAAACCCCACCACTTTGAGTCATGTATGGGAGAAGGGTGATAAGGTTTTTGGGGAGCGCTCTGCGCAACTACTGGCTTCTTCATCACGGACACCACGGACACTGGCGATCACTTCCCAAATGATGACTCCTTCCCTAACATCGACAACCTCCTCGACGACGTGGCTAGTGATGACGTCAACGCCAACCCTACTGCTGCTGCCGCTTAGTACGTATTCATGTTTTCCATGTTCGAGGTTTTGCTACAAATACTTGGTCTAGTTTCTATTCTACCTATGTTTCCGTATACTTCTCATGTTCACATAATATTCACTTACTATCCTTTAGTTTCCCTCATAATTTTCATTCCTCTTATTATGGCATATTCTCCTTTAAGTCGCATTACTAGTGTTGCCTGTTTTATTATGATCTTGTTTTAGCAGCTGCTTATTTCATTTAAATCTTTCGGTAAATTGCTCATATTTCCAACAATCCAAAAACCTTATTATAGGCAATTTACCCCGAGTGGTTTTGTTGCTTCCATGATGCCTCCTATGTTTGAAGGTGTGCACTATAAGAGGTGGCGTGTGAGGGATGTCCTATGGTTTCAAACAATGAGCTACTATGAGGCCAGTCTTGGCAAACCTGAAGGAGATCTTAATCCTCAAATGGAACAAGTTTTTTAGTAAAAGGATACCTTGTTTAAGGATGCTCTTTTGAGTGTTCTTGGTGAGAACATAGTTGATGCTTATGCATCAATTGACAATGGAAAAGATATGTGGGATGCACTCGAGGCCAAGTTTGGGGTCTCCGATGCCGACACTGGGTTGTATATCATGGAACAATTCTATGACTACATGATGACTAAAGAGCGCTTCGTGGTTGAGCAAGCTCACGAGATACAGTCGTTTGCTAGAGAACTTGAGCACTTCCATTGTATGTTACTGGACAAGTTTGTTGCTGGAGGTATCATTACTAAGCTCCCTCCCTCATGGAGGAACTTTGCTACCTCTCTGAAGCATAAGTGACATGAGTTTTCTGTTCCGGATCTCATTTGTACTCTTGATGTGGAAGAAAAGGCGAGAGCAAAAGATATACGTGCTTGAGGTTTTGAGGGAGGTTCTAGTGCCAATTTGGTACGGAAGAAAACTTCCAGCCCCACAATTTCAAGAACAAGGGCAAGTTTGATGGCAAGGTAAAGTTTGATGGGAAGAACAAGGATTCGCAACACACCAACTTCAAGAACAAGACTGACAAGAAGAAAGGTGCGTGTCATGTCTACGGAGATCCTGATCATTGGGCCCCTAGCTACCCTAACCATTATGACAAGCGTCAATATGGAAAAGGTGACAAGATCGCAAATGTTGTAATTGGTGAGGCTGAGATGAAGGATGTTGGGTACGGTATACTTCCCACTATTCTCTCAGAATGTCTTTCTCCTGATTGGTTGATTGACATGGGTCCTAATGTGCATGTATGCGGTGATATTTCCATGTTTTCTTCTTATCAGGCCATAGGAACTACTTCCGTGCTGATTGGCAATGCTTCAAGTGCTTCTATTTGTGGTGTTGGCACTGTCGATCTGAAGTTTACTTCGGGGAAGATCGTGAAGCTAAAGAACATGCATTGTGCCCCCTCCGTCAATAAAAATCTTGTTAGCGGATCTATTCTGTGTAGAGATGGCTACAAGCTTGTCTTTGAGTCCAATAAATATAATATCCAAGTATGGAACTTTTGTTGGCTAAGGTTATGAGTCAGGAGGCTTGTTCAGACTATCTCTGTCAGATGTTTGTAATAAAGTTGTTCATCATGTTTGCAACAATAGTGAATCAAATGTCTGGTATTCACGTCTATGTCATGTTAATTTCGGTTGTATGACGCGGCTAGCCAAGTTGAACTTAATTCCCAACTTCACTGTTGTCAAGGGATCTAAGTTTCAAGTTTGTGTGCAAGCTAAGCAACCACGTAAATCTCATACAACTGCGGAAACAAGAAATCTTGCGCCAATAGAACTCATACATTCAGATCTTTGTGAAATGAATGGTGTTTTGACAAAAGGTGGAAAGAAATATTTCAAGACGTTAATTGATGACTCCACTAGATATTGCCATGTGTATCTTTTGAAATCAAAAGATGAGGCTTTGAATTTTTCAAGAACTATAAAGCTGAAGTGGAAAATTAACTTGATCGGAAAATCAAGAGGCTTAGGTCCGATCATGGCGGAGAGTATTTTTCCAATAAATTCAATTCTTTTTGTGTAGAACACAGAATAATATATGAGAGGACGCCTCCTTATTCACCTCAGTCAAATGGGGTAGCCGAAAGAAAGAACCGTACTCTAACTGATTTGGTTAACGCCATGTTAGACACATCGGGTCTCTCTAAGGCATGGTGGGGGGAGGCGATATTGACTGCATGTCATGTCCTAAACAGAGTTCCCACAAAGAACAAAGAGATAACTCCATTCAAGGAATGGGAGAAGAAAAGGTTAAAACTCTCTTACCTACGTACTTGGGGCTGCTTGGCAAAAGTGAATATACCAATTCCAAAGAAGCAAAAGCTTGGACCAAAAATTGTGGATTGTGTTTTCCTCAGTTATGCTTTTCATAGCATTGGTTATAGATTCTTGATTGTAAAATCTGAGGTATTGGACATGCGCGTCGGTACAATCATGGAGTCCAATGATGCGATTTTTTTGAAGATATCTTTCCCATGAAGGATATGGGTAGCTCAGCAAATCAAGAGTTGCCTAGTTCATCGAGTCAAGATGTAGTTGAAATTTCTGAACCTATGATTTCGACACAACAACTTGAAGATCTCGTGGAGGACACTGATGAGACTCCTAAAAGGAGCAAGAGATAGAGGACTGCAAAATCCTTTGGTGATGATTTTCTTGTATATCTAATAGAAGACTCTCCCAGTTCTATTTCAAAGGCCTATGCATCTGAAGACACTGGCTACTGGAAGGAGGCGGTCCGTAGTGAGATGGATTCCATCTTGGCAAATGAAACTTGGGAGATAACAGATCGACCTTATGGGTGCAAACCTATAGGATGCAAATGGGTATTCAAGAAAAAGCTTAGGCTTGATGGTACTATTGAGAAGTATAAGTCACGACTCATGGCCAAGGGATATACCCAAAAGGAAGGTGAAGATTTCTTTGATACTTATTCACCTGTGGCTCGACTGACCACTATTCGAGTGTTACTTTCACTAGATGCTCCTTTCATACGTGATCATGCGAATGTTCTCGCAAACGTAGTATGCGCATAAACTATTCCCCTGCTCCTGCCTCATGCACTTTACGAGAATAAAATTCAATCAGGTAATAATTAATCAATCATGATAATGGTATTGAAACTAGAATTAAAGAGATGCACAGACGTAGCTAGCTAGTACTACTTAATTACCTTGCGTCGCACCCATGTCAGCTTTTGTGCCCAGTCGCCTGGGACCAGTTTGATGAACTTGGCCCAAGCCCTGCCCGCCGGCAAAGAAAATGAATAAAGGAGTTATTAACTAGTTGATATGAGGAAATGAAGTAAAGAGGCTGACATAGTGAGATAATGATTGAAATTACCTGTCGACCATCCCCCTCACAGTTGTGTATTCGGATGGATTCTTATATAGTGAGTCCAATACTTCAACTTTTCCCTTGTCAACTTCAATGATTAACAAGATCCAGTGGTAACTGCATGCGCACACGTTTTGTATAATTAAGCGGGAACGTGCATAACTCATCAACTACACTTATTAACATCTAGTAAGCAAAAAATAGAATTTGTAGTACAAGATATAGTAACACTCACCCGAAGTTGTAAGGAAGTAGTATTTCTGGTTGGGTGTTTAGTTGCTTCAAAAACTCTAGCAGGAATCCCTCTGTGTCTCTTCTCGCCCATTCTTTTGTCCATGTATGTTCATTAATCTTATTTGGGTCAATGAACCCAATGCCATAACGTCCAGCTTTTTTCATTCATACATCTTCATTCTACATAATACCATAGAAAAGAATATAGTGAGGATAATTATAGGTAATGAACGACATCACAACTGTCTAGAGACTTAGATTATAGAAAGAAATCACTTACAGACAATAGCAACTGACGATAGATTTGTCAAGTGCGTCTTGATTGAATAACTGAAACTACTCTAATAATGAATCCACAAATCTTTTTTATGGAAGTAATGCTTTTTCTTGACTTTTACCATGAGGGACTCTTGATTGGTATTTGTTGTTTATTGCATGTACCACGTATCAAATTGTACATTCTCGTTGGTAGAAGCTTGACATCGTCAGGCTTGACCAGAGGTTTGCCGCAGACATATTGCCATTTTACTTCCTACTCTTTAAGCCCGAGGATTTCCTCAAGGCCTAGGAGTTGTTCAACAGTGACACCGGCCTCTTTAGCCTGCCTTTTATGATCGTTGGTTATTACCAGCCGATCGGCGATACTCACAGGTGTTTGTACAATGAGCAGAGGGATCGATTGCACTGCCTGTTCTCCCAGCTGGGGAACAGTTTTCCCGCTTTCTTTGCCAACTGCTTGGCTCGAGCTCGAGCTCGACTCCATTTGTCCTGCAAAATATGACTTCTTGATAGACCGCACATAGTCGCATTCCTTCTGATTGTCAACCGGTCAAGCCATATCAATAAATCGTTGTGAGACATGCTCAGGTACTTTCTCCTTTGGTGGTGGGGGTGGTTCGGGTCCAAAATGGGCCTTCAGTTTGGCATCCACTACAGCGTCGAGTTCGCATCCACTACAGCGTCGAGTTCCTCCTCAGTCAAGTGGTAAAGCAACTTCGGAAGAGGCTTGAGGCTTGGACCATATTTGAATTTTTGGATCGATCTGCTCATGCTGCAGCTGAGACGCCCTTCCCTGGCTGAGTGAGTTGATCTGCTCCTGTTGCCACCTGAAAGCGCGTTCCAACTCCAGGTGCTTTGATTCTAGGCCTTCAAGGCAGAGTGCTTCCTCCTTCTTCTTCTGCTCCTCCTGCTTCTTCTTTCTCGCATGGCTTCTATAGTCGTCGTTCCAATCTGTAAACCCCTCAAAACACGGAACAATGCCTTTGCCTCGTGTTCTTCCCAGGTGTTCAGCATTCTTTAATGTGCACGTAAGCTCTTCGTTCTCTTTGTTGGGCGTGAACACCCCCGTTCGAGCTTCTTCTATTGCAATGAGTATTTCGTCTGTCGCTTCTTTAAGACTTGCCTTCACCTTAATCAGCCCTGTCTCTGGGTCCAACTTCCCCCATGCACATAAAACCATGTCCTGCACCCGGGGGGAAGCATTTCAAGGTAACTGGAGTGACCCCTGCACTAATCATCTCTTTCTCAGATTGATCCCACTTAGGCTGGGCCACCTGGCCCCAGAGTATGGTGTCACTTCTTTTTCGCAGCACTAATCTTGTTTTTTCTCGACCGTTCCTTAGCGTGTTCCGATTCCTTGAACTTCGCAAAATCGTCCAAGTGATATTTTGCCTTCACCAGTGCTCCCTTGAATTCCGGAGTCTTTTTTTCTTTGACGTATGCAGCCCATGTATTTTTCTTGAAGGTGTCAAATGCGATCGCCATCTTTTTAAGAGCATAGTTTCTGACTTTCTTCATATCTGTATTTGTCAATTTATCCGGTAGGGTGAAATGTGACATGAGCGAATCCCAAACCACATTTTTTACTCTTTCATCGACAAAAGTAACTCCTGCTCGATCTCCCTTTGCTTCTTTTTTCCATTCTTGAACGGAGATCAGGATTTGGTCCCTGACAATAACTCGGCATTGATTCTTGAACTTGGTCGCATTTTTCATAAGTTCAAGCGGTTCGCCATTTGATGTTTTGATGGAATCGATGTTGAACTTTACGCCAGGCTCCAACTTTCTGGCCGGGCCTCGAACTACCCTGTCGCTTGTAGAAGATTTGCTCGATCCAGAGGCCTAAAAGAAGAAAGATTGATTCGTTAATACATACAACTCAATTAAGACATGTAATGATCACCGGATGGATTATATAATAAATATACCTCGCCTGTCTTTGTTATTTGTAGAACATTTTCTTCGTCAACATCGTTGTCGCCTTCATCTATTCATTCGTCTTCATAAAATATCATACAACCCTCAATGGAATTGTTCAGATATTGCGAGCCGTCATCATCTTCAGGTTCATGCTCTAGGCTCGGGGAGCGTATGATGTCAAACAGAGACTCTTCTCCTCCTCTGCCGGTATTGTCCATAGCTTTTATTTAACTAACCCAAAAGAAAGATAAAACAATTTAGTATTCAAATTAGAATGCATGCAATCAATAAGGAAAAACTGAATCATAGTACATAATGTGCATCTCGAATAGTTCATATAATATGCGTCATCGAATATAATCTCGAATAAATCGTCTCGAATATTATCGAATATAATCTTGAATACATCTTGAGTATTATCACTAATACATCTCGAATATTATCATATATATAACATCACTAGCTAATATAGATCGAATATTATCGAAGAATCTAGTTCACTCACGGTTCCAGAGGCGCAGGCGGTGGACACCCAAAGAGAAGGAACCATCACAGGATCATAGCTCGGGTGAGATCCCTGAAGAACCTGCCAGGTATTGGAGAACCTGACATCCAACGCATACATGTAGCGACGGACGTGCTCGTCCTCCTGCCTGACACGATGACGTACCACCTCCGACGGGGCCGGCTACCTCCGCAGCGAAAGTGGCCCACGCGAACGCCACCAAAGAAGCTCCGGGTCGACGACGGGACCCGGGGGCCGGGTTCCTCACCAAGCTGCACACCCCTGAAGGTAGCACCTCCCAGTACTAGCCCGACGGATCCTAGTCCTGAATGTTGCCCCTCTAAAGCAGGATGTCGTCGCGAATGAGTCGATGACAAGGATGCGGGCCTGGCATCGTTAACTCCGAGAAGAAATTCTATGCAAATTTAACATTTTTTAAATGCTTGATTGTGATTTCTTAGATACAAGGAACCTTCAGAATCATAACGGATTCTCTTAACCTTTAAGCAATTTAACAAAATGGTGCCATTGTGGATGTGTAGAAAATGGTCCATATTTTTCCTGATATCATCTACCCTTCTATATGTCACTGTGTCTAGCTAGTGACAAAGGAAGAAAAGCATGGCTTCATCGTTAGCCGGAAGTAACATGCGCATGATGGTACGAAGCTGTCCAAAGTTGTTTTGGAACGGAGTCCCGATAGGATAATTAGCTTTTTGGTACGAAGTTCAGCAAGAGCCTTCCGAATATCGCTATTTGGAAGGCCTTTTTGCTGAACTTTGTACCAAAAAAGCTAATTATTCTATCAAGAACTCCGATCCAAAACAACTTTGAAAAGCTTCGTACCATCATGCGCATGTTACTTCCAGCTAATGATGAAGCCATGGTCTTCTTGAATCCTTTGACACTAGCCAGACAAACGTGACATATAGAACGGTAGATGCATGCGATCAAAAAAAATTCCAAACGTGACAACTGAATTGCTTGAGGACAAGCAAAGGTTTAAGCTTGGGGGAGTTGATACGTCTCCAACGTATCTACTTTTCCAAACTCTTTTGCCCTTGTTTTGGACTCTAATTTGCATGATTTGAATGGAACTAACCTGGACTGACGTTGTTTTCAGCAGAATTGCCTTGGTGTTATTTTCGTGTAGAAATAAAATTTCTCGGATTGACCTGAAAATTTACGGAGAATATTTTTGGACTTAATAAAAAATATTGGCGAAAGAATCAACTACAGAGGGCCCAACACCTGGGCACAAGCCTGGTGGGCGTGCCCACCCCCCTAGGGCGCGCCGGGCAGGCTTATGGCCCCCCTGCTGCTCCTCCGACCTCGTTTCCAGTTCTATATATTCCTATTCGGGGAGAAAAAAAATCAAGAAGAAGAGTTCATCGCGTTTCATGATACGGAGCCTCCGCCACCTCCTGTTCTTCCTCGGGAGACCAGATCTGGAGTCCGTTTTGGGCTCTAGAGAGGGGAAATCGACGTCTTCGTCATCACCAACCATCCTTCATCACCAATTCCATGATGACCCCACCGTCCGTGAGTAATCTCATCATACGCTTGCTGGACAGTGATGGATTGGATGAGATTTATCATGTAATCGAGTTAGTTTTGTTAGGGTTTGATCCCTAGTATCCATTATGTTCTGAGATTGATGTTGCTATGACTTTGCTATGCTTAATGCTTGTCACTAGGTCCCAAGTGCCATGATTTCAGATCTGAACCTATTATGTTTTCATGAATATATGTGTGTTCTTGATCCTATCTTGCAAGTTGTAGACACCTATTACGAGTTATGATCCGCATCCCGCAGGGTGACAATAACTGGGATTCTTTCCGGTGATTACCGTAGTTTGAGGAGTTCATGTATTCACTAAGTGCTAATGCTTTGGTTCGATTCTCTATTAAAAGGAGGCCTTAATATCCCTTAGTTTCCAATAGGACCCCGCTGCCATGGGAGGGTAGGACAGAAGATGTCATGCAAGTTCTTTTCCATAAGCATGTATGACTATATGTGGAATACATGCCTACATTACATTGATGAATTGGAGCTAGTTCTGTGTCACCCTATGTTATAACTGTTGCATGATGAACGCCATCCGACATAATTATCCATTACTGATCCATTGCCTATGAGCTTTTCATATATTGATCTTTTCTAAGTTACTTTTCCATTGCTACTGTTACAAACACTACAAAACTGCTACTATCACTTTGCCATCGTTACCGTTACTTCCATACTACTTTAATGCAAATATTAAGTCTTTCAGGTGTGGTTGAATTGACAACTTAGTTTCTAATACTCAAGAATATTCTTTGGCTCCCCTTGTGTCGAATCAATAAATTTGGGTTGAATACTCTACCCTCGAAAACGGTTGCGATCCCCTATACTTGTGGGTTATCAAGACCTTTTTCTGGCGCCGTCGCTGGGGAGCAACACTTTATTCTCTAAGTCACTTGGGATATATATCTGTTGATCACTATGAGGAATCTTAAAGACCCAAAGACCAAGATCTACCCCTCAACTATGAGGATAGGTAAGGAACTGCCATCTAGCTCTACACTTGATTCACCTTCTGTTATGAGTAAATTTGCGACACCACCACCTGCTAGTAATTCTGATATGTCACAAGTAATTGATGCTGCTGCTTCTGCTATGCATGATGCTTATGATGATACTTTGCTTGATGATACTGTGCCACTGGGTAAATTTCTTGATGAACAAATTGCTAGAGCCAATGCTAAAACTGGTAATATTTCTGAATCTGATGAAATTATTGAAACTGAACACTATGATACACTTGCTAGACCTAGCTCTCCTAGATATGAATTGCCTGATATACCTGAAGGTTATTGTTAGTGTATCTAGTGCCCCTTAGTGATTTTGGTGTATTGAAGACTTATAGCTTAAGGTACTAATGTGTTTGTGAGTGTACACAGGTTCTATAAGTCGATGAGGAGCTTGATAGATTCGTAGATTATCGACCCCTAAAAATGTATGTCTTGACATGAAGACTTTGCTGAAGACTTTATGAAGACTTTGGTGAAGACTTTGGTGAAGACTTTGTGAAGACTTTGCACTGGGTGCCACTGATATCGTTGATCATGAGGTGGTGAAGAAAATGCTGAGATCACTCGATTCCTCATTTGATACTCTGGTTTTGATGATTCAAGAACGTGGAGACTATAAAGCTCTTGATCCTGCTGATATTCTTGAGAGACTCAATACTCATGAATTCCAACAAGCTGAGAAGAGTGACCTCTACGGGCCAAGCTATGGAAGATCTCGTGCTCTGAAGGCAAAAGCAATTTCCTCATCTGAAGAAGAAGATTCTGATAGCAGCCTTGGTGATCCTGAAGAACTAAGTCAGGAACTAGCAATGCTTGTGAGGAAATTCCAAAAGTTCTCAAGGAGAGGTGGATTTGGAAAGTCATCAAGAAGTGGCTTGAGGAAATCAGATTCCTCAGAAGATTACAAGAAGAGAACCTGTCATCGTTGCAAGAAGCCTGGCCACTTTATCTCTGACTGTCCTCTCTGGGAAAAAGATTCAAAGAAGAAGAAGAAATACAAGGATGATAGTTCTGATGGCTTGAAGAGAAAGAAGAAATCTTAAAAGTCCTCATCTGCAAAGTCCTCATCTTCAAAGTCCTCAAAGCACAAGAATAATGGTTCCAGAAAAGCTCGAGCATTCATTGGCAAGGAAATGGATTCTGAGGAAGAATCTAAAGAATCTTAAGAAGGTGAAGAATCCGAGGAGGAATTAGAATCTAGTGTTGCTAGCCTTGCTCTCACTACCGCTTTCGTCAGCAAGTCCATCTTCAACAATGAAGCACATGTTTACTCCAGCAACTCTGACGTCAGGAATGATGATTATGCTCCCACCTACTGCTTCATGGCAAAAAGCTCAAAGGTACAAAAACATCATTCCTCATTTGAATCAAGTGAAGGTCAATCTGATGAATATGTGAAACCCAGCTATGCTTAACTTGTTAAAATTGCCATTAAGCAACAAAGTGCATTTGAAAAGCTTCAGAAAATGCTAGACAAAAGCGATGATCTTTTAAACCATGAAGTGGATCGGACTCAAACTCTGTCTGTCGATCTGAAAAGTCTTCAGACAAAGTATGATAACCTTCAGAGTCATCATAATGACCTCTTAGCTGATCATGAGAAGCTTTCTTATGAATTTCTTAAAAGAAAGCAAGATCTTGAGAAACTGAGGGTGTCATATGAGGATCTCCAAAGGGAAAACGATTCCCTACTGGCTCAACAGATCAGTACCGCTGAGGAAGAATTTGTTCCACCTTGTTTGAAATTCATCGAACGTGAAACTGGTAATTCTTCACCTGAATGCTCAAATGCTTCTACTGCTGCAAATTCTTCAACTATTTCAGTGGTTTCAAATTCCTCATCTGAGGATACCACAAGTATCACTGATGACAATCCAGGGTTGAAGGAATTGTATGTGACAGGCATGTACAAAAGTCTTAAAGGGCATCAAACCCTTTGTGATGTCCTCAAAAAGCAGATTCTAAACAGGAACCCTAGGAAAGAGGGTATTGCCTTTGTGAGGAAACTCAACGTTGATGGATCCTAGTGGAAACCTAAGCAGTGCCCAAAAACCTCATGGGTTGCTGCAAAAGGATCACCTGCAGATCCATCTACTTTATCTGATTTTACATGTGAAACTTCATATTGCTCTAATGAGTCTCTTGACTCCAACTTCAAATTCATCAAAAATCAGAAGGGTGAAGTATTTGCTAGATTTGTTGGAACTAACTGCAGGAACGGCTCTCCATTGAAGAAAATCTGGGTTGCCAAGAGCTACCTACAAAATCTTCAAGTGAATGTCCTCACGATACCACTCCTTAAGAAAGGGAACACCAGATCAAATCCCTCAAGAGGATCAAAGTCTTCACTTGGACAAAATTCCTCATCCGGTCAAAATCATCATTCTCGGGCTAATGATTCTGTTTTGCAGGGAAAACCTAAGAGTCATGGATATGTGCATTATTCTTCAAATCATTATGTTCATAAGTCCTCGAAGAATTTCTCTGCTTATTCATACGAGTACTCTGACTCTTACCCTGTGAAACGAAGCACACTTGCTTCAATGCCTCCCTTCTCATATGGTGCTTGCAGACTGATGAATTCTTTGCCACCCCTCCAGATGTGGGTGGTGAAGAAATCAAACTGACATCTTATGCAGGGTCAGGTCTCCAGATGAAATTGAACATCTGATGAATTTACTAGAGATCTGAACAAAATGCTTGAAAGGACGCAAGCTAACCATGATGAAATGAATTCCTCATTTCTCACGTCCTTACTCCACTTGCTTACTATCTTATGTGATGAAATTCTGCTTGATGAAATTGCTATCATATTCTTCACTCTGAAGCATATGAGTTCGTAAGTTGTACTAATTCATCTGCAGGATGACCCTCCAAAAGCTACTGAGTGAGTCCTTGATAGTGGATGCACAAACCACATGACTGGTGACAAGAGTCTTCTGATGAATTTGCCACTTGCTCCATCTCATCTGAAGCACATCACCTATGCTGACAAGGGAAAAAGCAAGGTAGTGGGACTTGGTAAGTTTGCTATCTCAAAGGATCGAACCATGGATAAGGTTATGCTTGTCGAATCCCTTGGGTTCAACCTTATGTCTGTCTCAATGCTTTGTGACCTTGATATGGTTGTCGTATTTGGAAAATATCGTTGTGTTGTCATCATGGAATCTGACAATTCCAAAGTCTTCGAAGGCTTTAGGAGAGAGACTTGTACATTGTTGATTTCTCCACAGGTCCTCAACCTGCCACATGCTTACTTGCAAAGTCCTCAGAAGGCTGGTTCTGGCATCGACGACTTGGACATGCGGGCATGAGGAAGTTGCACACACTCGTGAAGAAAAAGCATGTCATTGGCATCGAGGGCGTCAAATTCCTCAAGGACCACCTCTTTGGCGCAGGCGCATGTGAATATGGAAAGATGACCAGATCCAATCATCCCTCGAAGACAATCATGACCACTACTCGACCTTTTGAATTGATTCATATGGATCTTTTTGGTCCCACTCACTACTCCGTACTAACAAATTCTTCAAGTTTGTATGGATTTGTCATAGTTGATGATTACTCTCGTTACACTTGGGTGCATATCATTCTGTACAAAAATGAAGTGCAGGATGTCTTCAGACGATTTGCTTCAAGGGCCTCCACCAACTTTGGTGTCAAAATCAAGCATATTAGGAGTGATAATAGGACTGAATTCAAGAACACTAACCTTGATGAATATCTTGATGAACTTGGTATTACTCATGAGTTATCTGCCCCGTATACTCCTCAGCAGAATGACATCATGGAACGCAAGAATAGGACTCTTGTTGAGATGGCTCGAACCATGCTTGATGAATACAAGACTCCTCGACGTTTTTGGCCTGAAGCAATTGATATTGCATGCCACATCATCAACAGGGTATATCTTCACAAATTCTTCAAGAAAACTTCATATGAGCTCATGACAGGCAAGAAACCCAATAGCCCACCAAAGTTGATGAAGCATTCAAGGAGCGTGAGTGGATTCAAGCCATGCAAGAGGAATTGCATCAATTCAAGCTCAACAATGTGTGGGAACTTGTCAAGTGGCCAGATCCTCGCAAGCATAACATTATTGGTACCAAGTGGATCTACCGCAATAAGCAAGATGAAAATGGCCTTGTGGTGAGGAATAAGGCTCGACTTGTAGCTCAAGGCTACACAAGGTTGAGGGAATTGATTTTGATGAAACATTTGCACCTGTTGCTAGACTTGAAGCTATTCGAATATTGCTTGCATATGCTAACCATCATAATATCATCTTATATCAAATGGATGTGAAAAGTGCATTCCTTAATGGTAAGCTTGAGGAAGAAGTATATGTTGCTCAACCCCCAGGTTTTGAAGATCCTAAGCATCCTGACAAAGTCTTCAGACTCAACAAGGCCCTCTATGGCCTCAAGCAAGCCCCTCGGGCGTGGTACGACACACTGAAGGGATTCCTCATGAAGAAAGGCTTCAAACCCAGTTCACTCGATCCAACTCTCTTCACAAAATCCTATGACCATGAACTGTTCATATGCCAAATATATGTTGATGATATTATATTTGGATGTACTAACAAACATTACACTGATGAATTTGCCTATATGATGAGTGAAGAATATCAAATGTCTATGATGGGAGAATTGAAATTCTTCTTAGGTCTTCAAATTCGTCAGCAAGACAATGGCTTCTTCATCTCACAAGAGAAATACCTAAAAGATGTTCTGTGGAAATTCGACATGCAAGATTGCAAAGGCGTCAAAACTCCAATGCCCTCAAAAGGACACCTCTGCACTAAGGAAAATGGTAAAGATTTCGATTAGAAGGTATACCGCTCCATGATTGGGTCTCTATTGTATTTATGTGCATCTAGGCCTGATATAATGCTAAGTGTTTGCATGTGTGATCGATTTCAAGCAACACCAAAGGAATCACACCATAAGGTTGTGAAACATATTCTTCGATACTTAGGTCACACACCAACACTTGGATTATGGTATCCCAAGGGCTCAAATCTTCACCTCGTCGGATACTCTGATGCTGACTATGCTGGTGATCGTGTGGATCGCAAGTCAACCTCAGGCACATGTCATTTCCTCGGACGATCCTTAGTCTGCTGGTCCTCGAAGAAGCAGAACTACGTGTCTCTCTCTACTGCTGAAGCTGAGTACATTGTTGCAGGTTCATGTTGTGCTCAGTTACTATGGATGAAGCAAACCCTCAAGGACTACGGCATCAAGTTGAAGAATGTGCCTCTCTACTGTGATAACGAGAGCGCCATCAAGATTGCATACAACCCAGTTCAACACTCCGAGACCAAGCACATCCAGATTCGTCATCACTTTCTTCGAGATCATGTACTCAACGGCGACATCTTCATCGACCACATCCCCACTGAAGAACAACTAGCCGATATCTTCACAAAGCCCTTGGATGAAAAGAGATTTTTCAAGTTGCAGTGTGAGCTAAATATCTTAGAATCTTCGAATGTTCTTTGAAGAAGAACACACATCCTAACACTTATGCAAAATTGATGACTTAGATGTGCAACACACGAAGTAAAGTTTTTATTCAATCAATGAAGAATAACCCTCTAAGTGTGAAGAAATTAACAAAGAATTTGATTCTCAGAACTCTACGACAATTGTACGCGGTGTCTGAAATCATCATTCTTATATGGTGGGTCACGCCACCAATCAAAAGTTGAAATTCTTCAAAATTGAGTTTTATGATGTCTTTGCAAATTCTTCAAATAGACATATTCCTAAAATTTGCAAATTCCTCAAGTTTTCAAATTCCTCAACTTTTCAAATTCTTCAAAACTTTGAGACTCATACTCTTCATTGGCTATATATATATTTGAGTTTTTCAATGTCCTCAACAACATTCACTTATTGCTAATTCTTCAAAATGATTTTCATCTACGTGAATGTGATCGGACCCTTTCCCCATCTATGCTAAACTCAACCCAGTCTGTTCACAAATTCTTCATATGCGTTCTACTTTGAAACTTGTTCAAAGTCTTCACTGTGTCCTTGACAGCTGAAGAATTTACAAACGAAAACTTTAAATCCTCTCTACCAAAATTTTCGGCGGTTCCCGCTCAAACGGTTCCTATTCTAGCGACTGGATAACCCACGATCCCCCGAAATCTCCACTGCTCAGAACGTGGGTGACACCTGTCGCAAGGAGAGCAAGAGTCAGGGGTAAACCTGTCCAAAATCTTCGGATGGATTCGTTTTCAGTCTCTCTATAAATACCCCTTCCCTTACTACTGAGCTCGGTTACTCTCATCTCATACCTCTCCCGAGCTCCCGCAAAGCGCCGCCACTAAAGTCATCGTCGTCGGTGAGGAAGAGCTTCGCTGCCTCAACCTTGTCGTTGCCGTACTCGCATTGGCCGCGGAAATCTTCATCCCGCTGCCGCTGTAGCTGTCTCCCTCTGCCAAGCTAGGGTGTGGGAGATCTGAACTGACGAACCTCCTTTCCTCCATCTCTGTGTTCGTCGTGTTCTTCACCAAGGTAATTAAAATTTATTTTACTGCCCTAGTTTGATCTTCAATTACATATTCTATTCATCAAAAGGTGTTTATATGATATATATCCAACTCTCATGCACCTTACATCTCCTCATACTTGATGATTTTCCCTAAGTAATGATTTTCTTCAAGATTCCTCAATTGTGCGAACTCTCAAATTTGCACAACTGTGGAACCTGAGACAAAGAACACTTAGTGAAATTACTCAAGGCATCCATGGTCAAATTCTTAAAAACTCTTTACTTCAATCTTCTGAAAATGCATATGACCTCTTCAAATTCCTCGCACCTATACTCTGTTCACAGGTACAAAATGTCCGCTGATGAATCACTAGGTTCTCATCAACTTAACTCATTTGCAGCATTGCTTAAAGAAAAATTGTGTACCTCCTCGGAGTCTTCAAGAGTTCATATTCCTCAACTGAAGAAAATGTCTGACGGAAAGAAGCCTCAGAAAGGAGGAAAGAAGGCAGATGTGCACACTGCATTCGAGATCCCAGAGGAAATATATGATGATTATTGCACACCTGATGAAGCCACCCTACAGCAGGCCTCCACTCACTCAGAATCAGATAGCTGATCCCTCAAGCATCAAAATAGGTGAGGACTTTCCTCATCTCTGGGAGAAGCAACAAGCCAAATTGGCAAAGAAAGCCAAAGAAGGAGTGAAGAAACTCAACGAGGATTCTGCTGCTGCTGCCTCTGCCGGAGCCTCTGCTAGTGCTCCGAAGAAAATGGTGAAGAAATATGCTCTGAAGATTGTTCCCTCAACTTCAAAATCCTCAGTGCAAATTCCTCACGGTCAAAGGCATCAGACTAGAAAATCTTCTGCACCTGGAACTATTGCTGCACAGTCATCAACTGCAGCTACAAAGTCCTCAACCCTGGTGCATTTGGCAACACGCAAGAGGACTGAGGGATTCGCAAAGATTCCAAAGCTCACTGCCAGCCCCTCCACTACTGCAAAGTCTTCAACCAGTCCCTCTGCTCTGAAGTAGAAGACAATAGCCGGACGTAGTTAGAGGCCAAGTCCTCACACAAGCAAGACTATGGTAACAATCCCTTCAGGTTCCTCAGAGGGTGATGATAGTGATGAGGATGATGAAGCTGATGATGAGGAACTAGAGGATATCATCAGACAAATCAGCAAAAAGCTGCCTCTGCAAAGGGAAGTGCCATTCCTCTTCTACTGGATCCTAAGACGATCCCGAATTTCATCGATATTTGGCATGAAGACCTAAACACTCCCCTCGCTTCTCTGAAACTGCCTCTGGGCGTAGACCATGTCCTCACCCATTTTATTTCTTAGGAAAAACTAGAAGAGAGAGCAAGCTATGAGAGCAAGAACAAACAGAGCTCGCAAAGAGAAGTTCCTTCATGATAATGTGATGAACTTAACTCCTAAACAGCTAATCATAGTTCAGCAGGAGATCCACACTCTCTCTCAGGATCAAGAGAGATACGATGCTGAGTGGAAGGGAACAAAGGTCAGATTCGTCAGGGAAGCTCAAGCTGCTGTGAAGGACCATAACTCCAGGGTTGCTGCTCGATCGCAACCTGAAACTCCTCAGGCTCCTGAGGAAAATGCTCAACCTGATGAAACTGCTCCAGAAAACGCTTCTGCACCAGAAGCCACTACCAGTGCTGCTGAGGAAACTCAGACCATTGATGAACATGCCAGGACAACCTCCAATGTTGTGCCTGAAGAATCTGATCAGCCAGCTGAAGAAACTGCTGTGCCTGAAGAAAATGAACCACCCAGGGCGGCTGCATCAGTCGCTCCTAAAGAAACTGCACCCGCTGAAGAAAATCCTCTCAAGAGAAAAGCTTCAGCTTCTGATGCCCCTGTGTTTAAGAAGTTGAAAACGTCTTCAAATTCTTTAGAAACTCCAATAGATGCAACTCCACTTTCCTTGGCACCAGCCCATGCCATTGTGCCTATCGGGGATGCTTACGATGTCCCTGAAGAATATCACTCGGCTACTTCCTCAGAGCCTATTGATGAGGAAATTATCATTGATGACATTGCATCCACCCCCAAGGTATCATCGCCCCAGCTTCTGTTAACTGCTGGTGAAGCTGGCGTTGAAGAAACTGATGAAGATGTTGACATTGGTGGCACTACTCTAGTCATCAACGATGAATATTGGGAATCTGCTCATCCCAACTCACCAATGACAACTACTCTAATACTGATTCCTCAGTCACCTGCACCAATTGAAGCTGTCCCTGAAGATTTTGAACATCTATATCTTCCAGAACCTGAAGAGATTCCAGCTGAAACAGCTGAGGAAATTAATGCTTAGGCCCCTGCTGAGGAACCAATTCTTCAAATTGCTGATGTTCCTCCCATGCCAACCGAGATCAAGGGGCGTCCTCGACCAAATATACAACCCAAGCAAAGAATGCCTTTCAAAGATTCGGTTCGCCCCAAATTCCTCAAGACAAATTTCTTCAATGAACATATGTTCTTCACAGGACCAAATCCATATGATTCTGCTTGGTCTGGTAGCTCGAGGTTCTGGACTCCTACGCAGATGAACTACTATGCTTCCGTTCTCTGTGAAAAGAAGAAAATCTTCAAGCACCACAATATTCCTCATGTGGACATGGAGTCTATTCCATCATTCACCCCAGTTCTTCAAGTTCTTCATGATGGTGGGCTTCTTCCCTTCTGTGTAGATGTCTGTGAATGGAACAAGGAGCTGATTCTTCAATTCTACGCCACTCTATTCATAAGTGGAAATTCCTCAGATGTCAACTCCTGGGTCTTGGACTGGATGACAGGAACAACACATTACACTGCAAGTTCTTCAGAATTGCTTCAGTCTGTTCCTATTCCAATTCCCTCAGAAGAAGCCCGTTGTCTGTTCAATGATCCACCACTGCCAAATCAGATGATGAATGTGATGATGAAGAAATTGGCACCTGGACAGCCTCAAAGGACAATCTTTCTTGTGAAGGATCTGCTGTATGTGCCAAGAACAGTATACCGCATACTCATGCACACTCTATGTCCTCAGAAGGGCCACAACTCTGAAGAAGAAGAAATGGAAGGAATTATGAAGAATATGCTTTTCAACATCATCCATGGAATTCCTATCAACTTTCACGATTTCTTCATGAGGACTGTGGCTGATGCTGCCATGTCACCATTTGAATTGAAGCCTTTTGCTCCATGGATTATGCATTTCATCAGAACAAAGTCTTCAATACTCTTCAAGGCTGACTTCCAGAATCATTTCAGCTTCCTACCCCCGATTGAAGTCCTCAAGAGCACAATTGATGATGGAAAAGACAAGGATGTCATTGATCAAGGCACTCGTCCATTGGATGGTCAGTTTCGTCAAGCAGCATCCTACTCCACCAATGATGACTCTGCCACTCAGGATTCCTCTGCCAAAACCTCAGCACAAAAGCCTCATGCAATTGCTCCTCGTGTGATGACTGATCATGAGCTTCTTCTAAGTCTTCATGAGAAGGTCGATCGTAATCACAAGTGGGTCAAACTTCAACTTGGATACATTGTGCAAAATATGACTATGACACAGAACACTGTCAAGAGGAACCACTACTATGCTCATGAAAACCTCAAACGCTCTTGGGCTGTGCTGAATCACATCATGTCTTCTGAAGAATTGGATGAGCTGAACTTTGCAGAATATCCTGACTTTGCTCGCTGTCCTCAAAAGAAGTTCAAAAAAGTCCAAGTTCCTCTGATGGTCACCAATTCATATTCTTCATCTTGTTAGCGCGCTGAAGATGAAGGCATTGAAGACACTGCTGCTGGTCCTGCATCAACAAACGACCCCGACAACACTGGCGCTCCTTGTTCACCAACAAGATGAAATTCTTCAAGGCGGCGTTAGTCATCACTTTTTATTCCCTTTTGGTCTTCGATGACAAAGGGGGAGAAAATCTGAGTTAGTCTTCAAGCGGGTCTCTATATATTGGCTACTTTTGTTTAAGTTACAACTCTCGTTCTTTCGAAACTTTTGTTGATTGAGTTGTAAACTTAAGTCCGATGGCGGTCTGACGTTTTTAGAACTATTTCCTCGTACGTTTATTTCCTCAAAGTACCTTAATGCATACATGCTGAATTTTGTCAGACCCCATTTTCTTCACGCATTTCAAATTCTTCATATCATATGTTCAACTGCGTGTATGGATTACAAGATATAGGGGGAGCTCTTCATGTTTTAACCTGCCATGTGCATTTGCAGTCCAAAGCAAATTCCTCACACATGCACATCTTCAGGGGGAGTTCTTCTATATCTTGTTATCAAATTCCTCAAACTCTGTACTTTCACAATATATGTTTATCCCCGTTGAAAACTTAACCTATTTGTCATCAATCACCAAAAAGGGGGAGATTGTTAGTGCATCTAGTGCCCCTTAGTGATTTTGGTGTATTGAAGACTTATAGGTTAAGGTACTAATGTGTTTGTGAGTGTACACAGGTTCTATAAGTCGATGAGGAGCTTGATAGATTCGTAGATTATCGACCCCTAAAAATGTATGTCTTCACGTGAAGACTTTGCTGAAGACTTTCTGAAGACTTTGGTGAAGACTTTGTGAAGACTTTGTAGATGAAGAAAGTCGGTGTGACCTTGAATACATGAATGAGGATTATGAAGCATGAAGACTTGTTTTCGTAGTTTCATTTTCTATTCCTGAGTCATAGGAAACACCGTACTGTTAAAGGGGGTTGAGGTAATACTAATGAAGTTTCCAACTGATGCTCAACTCCAAAATCCTCAACCTACTCCATCCTATGAGTGAAGCCTTTGGAAATCACTTACGGCTCAGACAAGTTCCTCAGTGACAGAGACAATGTTCTTCTGGTCTCTGAGGAAATTGATATGACTGAGGAGTTAGGATTTCGCCAGTGCGAATTGCCTCCAAGTGAGGAACATGATATGTCTGAGGACTTTCAAGTTCAAAAATCCGACTGTTGCTGTGCTTAGCGCCAGCTTTCCCATTCACAACTATCCACATAACGGTCATATGATTGGGGAATTTATGTCATATCATGTCAGGTTGCACCCTGGCTATAAATAGCCGACCCCCACAACCACCAGCTGGTTGGCTGCTCCGAGAGAGAACTAATACTTGTCATTTGAGAGCAACCCATCCTCCAAGGACTTTGAGAGAAATTCATCAGTGAGGAAAACCCCACAACCAAACCACAAAAACCCAAAGTGATTGAGCATCACTAAAGAATTTCCTGTGTGGAACCGACCCTTGTTACCTTTGAGGACTGTGCATCCTCCAGACGGTTAGGCGTCATGGTCTAGTGCTCCTGCAGTCAATTGGGGACCACAAAGTGACCTTGGTCTAGAGCATCCAACAGTAAATTGTGGATCGCCAGGTGACCAGTTTGTGAGGGTTTTGGAAGTCTACCCTGAAGACTTACCACGAGTGTTAGGCGAGGACTGTGTGACCTTAGCTCAAGGAGAATACAGTAAGGACTGTGTGTCCTGGGACTGTGTGTCCTCTGGTTTAAATACCAGGCTGCTCCAACCAGACGTACAACTGTCACAGCAGTTGGAACTGGGTCATCAAACCATTGTCTTCATCAAGCTACCTGGTTCTATTTCCTCAACCTCCCTATCTCTCCTAAAACTGTTGATGAAATTGATTGTTACTGCTTGAAGAATTTGACTGAAGACTTTCACAAATTCCTCACCTCAAATTCTTCAAGTTACCTTGTTCATCACTGCTTATCCTGTATCATGCTACTCAATGTTTGTGCATGTTGCATTTCATCATGAAGACTATGCTGTTATTATGTCCATCATGCACTTGAGTATTTAATCCGCTGTTAGCTGTTCATCACATTTCAAATTCCTCAAAGTTGAAATTCATCAAGTGATGAATTTGTAAAATTCACCTATTCACCCCCTCTAGCCGATATAACGCACTTTCAGTTATTTGATGGAAGGAGAGGTAGCTAGGGACTTTCTTGCTTGTAAGGATAGAGATGATCTTAAGAACTCGCTTCACAAGTGGAAGGAAAAATCTTTGAATGCTAGAATGCAATATGATCCTAAGTTTGTTACTTCACCTATCTTTGTTACTAATAGGGATTATGAATTCTCTGTCGATCCTGAGTTAATTACTTTGGTTGAATCTGATCCTTTCCATGGTTATGAATCCGAAACTGTTGTGGCACATCTTACCAAATTGAATGATATAGCCACCCTATTTACTCATGAGGAAAAAAAATTCTCTATTACTATATTCTTAAGTTGTTTCCTTTCTCGTTAAAGGGTGATGCTAAGATATGGTTTAATTATCTTGCTCCTGGTTGTGTGCGTAGTCCCCAGGATATGATCTATTACTTCTCTGAGAAATATTTTCCTGCCCATAAGAAACAAGCTGCCTTGCAGGAAATATTGAACTTTGTGCAAATTGAAGAAGAGAGTCTCCCACAAGCTTGGGGGAGGCTTCTCCAATTACTTAATGCTTTGCCTGATCATCCTCTCAAGAAAAATGAAATACTTGATATCTTTTATAATGGACTAACCGATGCTTCTAGGGACTACCTAGATAGTTGTGCTTGTTGTGTTTTCAGGGAACGAACTATTGAACAAGCTGAATTACTATTGAATAATATATTGAGCAATGATAACGATTGGACTATTCCCGAACCACCTTCAATGCCAACTCCGAAGAAAGGAGGTATTCTATTCCTCAGTCCTGAAGATATGCAGGAGGCAAAGAAATCTATGAAAGAAAAGGGTATTAAAGCTGAAGATGTTAAGAATCTACCACCTATTAAAGAAATACATGGTCTTGATAACCCGACACAGGTAGTAGAGGTAAATTCTCTCAGTAGATTTGATGAAGGAGATATTCCTTATAATAAGTCTGCTAGCGAATGCTTGGATGAATTTGATAATTTTATTGTGAAGCAAGAAAATTTCAATGCTTATGTTAGTAGACAATTGAAACATAATGCGTATATGCTTGATCGCTTGGGTGATTACTTGAGTAGAACTGTAAATGATCTTAAGCTTATTAGTAAACATGCTTCCATGGTAACCACTCAAGTAGAACAAGTACTTAAGGCTCAAAATGATTTTCTTAATGATATGAATAGTAAAGACAATGATCATTCTGTTAAAGTTGTGACTAGAGGAGGTAGAATGACTCAGGAACCTTTGTATCTTGAGGGCCATCCTAAGAGAATTGAGCAAGATTATCAAAGAGTTAATACTCATGAACCTATTCGTTCCAATAAGAGTAGGAAAAAGAATGATGGTAGTACTTTGCATGTTGCTAGTGTACCTGTTATAGATACATCTGAGAATCCAAATGATATTTCTATTTCTGATGCTGAGACACAATCTGGTGATGAACATGAGTCTAGTGATAACATTAATAATGATGTTCATGTTGATGCTCAACCTAGTAATAATAATGATGTGGAGATTGAACCTGCTAATGATCTTGATAACCCACAACCTAAGAATAAAAGATACGATAAAAGAGACTTCATTGCTAGGAAACATGGTAGAGAAAGAGAACCATGGGTTCAAAAACCAATGGCCTTTCCTCCCAAACCATCCAAGAAAAAGGATGATGAGGATTTTGAGCGCTTTGCTAAAATGCTTAGACCTGTCTTTTTACGTATGCGCTTGACTGATGTTTTGAAAATGTCTCCTTATGCTAAGTATATGAAAGATATTGTGACAAATAAAAGAAAGATACCGGAAGCTGAGATTTCCACCATGCTTTCTAAGTATACTTTTAATGGCGGAATACCTAAGAAATTAGGAGATTCTGGAGTACCTACTATACCATGCTCTATTTAAGGAAATTATGTTAAAACTGCTTTATGTGATCTTGGAGCTGGTGTTAGTGTGATGCCTTTCTCTTTATACCGTACACTTGATTTGAATAAGTTGACACCTACTGAAATCTTTTTGCAAATAGCTGATAAATCGATTGCTCTACCTATAAGTACTTGTGAGGATGTACCTATCGTAGTTGCAAATGCTACTATCTTGACGAACTTTGTTATTCTTGATATTCCCGAGGACGAATTATGTCGATCATCCTTGGTAGACCCTTTTTGAATACTATAGGGGATGTTATTGATTGCAACAAGGGCAATGTCACTTTTCATATTAATGGTAATGAGCATACGGTACACTTTCTGAAGAAACAACCTCAAGTTCATAGTATCAACTCTATTGAAAAAATTCCAACGATTATTATTGGAGACTTTGAGTTCCCTCTTCCTACTATCAAGAATAAATATGATATACTTATTGTTGGGGAAATGCATATCCCCATTGAGGTAACTTAGTGCTATTCGCAAATTCTTCGGTTTCATGTTATTCGAAAGAAGTTTGTTAATAAGACTTGATCAAACTTGTTGATGGATTCCTTTTGATGAGCATGAGATGGACGAATTTAGAAAGCACAACTTCCTGTACCTAACTTTTACTTTCTGTTACCTAGATGAGATTAAGTACAAATGCTATTATTTTCCTGTTTTCTGGGGTTCCCGTGCAATAAAAAAGTGACTTGAAAATAAAAGGTTTTCAAATGTCCTGAAAATGGAGTATGATTTTTCTAGAATATGTAAGAATTTTTGGCATTGAGTATGCATTAGGGGGCTGCTCCAGTAGGCCACAAGCCTGGTAGGCACGCCCACCCCCTGGGCGCGCCTTATGGCTTGTGGGTCCCACGTGGCCCTCCTGCACTTAATCCAGCACCCATTCACTTCATCTTCCTCCAGAAAAAATCCCACCATTGCTCAAACCCGTGTTCTAGCTCATTTTGCTGCTATTTTCGATCTCCTTGCTCAAAGCTCCATTCACAAAAATATTTTAGGGGATTGCTCATCGGTATGTGACTCCTCCAATGGTCCCAAGTAGTTTTGATACATGATATATTCTCTAGGCACTTGAGGGAGTAGTTGCTATGAGTTTTGTTGAGTTTTGTTCACCTTTATTTTTCATTCACTAAAAATTTCAGAAATTTTTTAGAGAAAGAAAAGATGTTGAGGAGAATGTACCATGGTGGTTCCTCGAGCAAGAAAGCCCCGAGACTCGCATTACATGAGCCCGATTTTGAACTACCAAGGGAAGCTCGAGTACTGCCTTGTGAATGGCCGTCGGATCAACTTATGGACAACGCCAGATTCAAGGAAGAGTTCTATGCATACATAAGGAATGCTGGCCTTGAGGATTTCATTTCAGATCGATGCAAGCAATACTATCAACTCACTGATTCTTTCGTGCGGAGGTTTGAATTTTCATCTAGGCGTAATTATCATTCTAATCTATTTAATCTTTATGATAAGACCTATACCATGGACCTAGAAGATTTTGATGATGCATGCAAAATTCCACAGTGGGGTAGTCGTAGTGATCCTCATAAAAATGAATATAATGATTTCCTTTCTAGCATCTTGGTGGGAGAAACTAGAATCATCACAGAAGCCACCTTGGGGAGCATTCATTTTCTAGCTATACATTATTTTGCTCTCCTCATAGGTAGATGTATTAACGGTAAACATGAGCATAGTCACCTTTGCGCGCCTGATCTGAGTATTCTTAAGAGTGCTGTAATGGTAGATAGACGATATAACTTGGGGGCTATTATTGCCAGGAGGTTACATCATAATGCTAAGGATGGAGATTTCTTTGCTGGAATTTATGCCACCCGTGTAGCTACGTATCTTGGGGTACCCATAAGAGGGAATGATATTGAGTTACCACTAGCTTTTCTTGATTATGAGGCTTTGATGCGCTACCCGTTTCTTGAAAGAAACGAACAATCCCTCTAGTACCGACTAATTTTTGACAGACAACGTATTGTCCATGTTATCCTTCCTGCTCCTGCCTTCTTTAATTTTCAGGAAAAGCAGAGATATTTTATAACCAGAGAGGAGGCAAACGATTACGAGCAAAATGCATAAACTGCTCGCCTTCATGCTAGAGTAGTTTAGGCGGTAGCCGCTGCAGCCCAGTACAACACTACAGGAAACAGACGCTTTGCCGTCCGCCATCCTGGACGGCAAAGGCATGCATCCCAGACGGCAAAGGCTTTGCCGTTCGCCAACAGACGGCAAACCGTCCGGCTGAATAAGCCACGATAAAGGCTGCTTTGCCGTCTGCTGGCAGACGACAAAGACATTTGAATCTTTGCCGTCTGCCAGCAGACGGCAAAGAGCCTGGATGACACACGTGGGCACTTAGCTCCATTAGGGGGCTTAACGGCATGCTTTGCCGTCCACTGGCAGACGACAAAGACCTTAGGTTCTTTGCCGTCTGCCAGCGGATGGCAAAGCACCTTTTTTGATAGCCTAGGTGGGTTCTTTGCCGTCCGCTGGCAGACGGCAAAGAACCTTAGGCCTTTGCCGTGTGCCAGCGGACGGCAAAGAACCCACCTAGGCCAACCTCAGTTTGCACAGGTAGCTGCTGATATGTCTCCAACGTATCTACTTCCCTTGTTTTGGACTCTAATTTGCATGATTTGAATGAAACTAACCCGGACTGACGCTGTTTTCAGCAGAACTGCCATGGTGTTGTTTTTGTGCAGAAATATAAGTTCTCGGAATGACCTGGAAACTTACGAGGATTTTTTGTGGAATATATAAAAAATACCGGAGAAAGAATCAACCGAAGATGAGCTGCCAGTGGGCCACGAGCCCAGGAGGCGCGCCCCCCTAGGGCGTGCCTGGTAGGCTCATGGGGCCCACGTGGCTCTTCCGACCTCCTATCCAACTCCATATAACCTCTTTCGCCCAGAAAAAAATCAGAGAAAAGAGTTCATAGCGTTTCACGATACGGAGCCACCGCCACCACCTGTTCTTCCTCGGGAGGGCAGATCTGGAGTCCGTTCTGGGCTCCGGAGAGGGGAAATCGACGCCTTCGTCATCATCAACCATCCTCCATCACCAATTCCATGATGCTCTCCATCGTTCATGAGTAATATCATCGTAGGCTTGGTAGACGGTGATGGGTTGGATGAGATCTATCATGTAATCGAGTTAGTTTTGATGGGGTTTGATCCCTAGTATCCACTATGTTCTAAGATTGATGTTGCTACTACTTTGCTATGCTTAATGCTTGTCACTAGGGCCCGAGTGCCATGATTTTAGATCTGAACCTATTATGTTTTCAATAATATATGTGTGTTTTTGATCCTATCTTGCAAGTTGTGGTCACCTACTATGTGTTATGACCCGGCAACCCCGGAGTGACAATAGCCGGAACCACTCCCGGAGATGACCATAGTATGAGGATTCCATGTATTCACCATGTGCTAATGCTTTGTTCCGGTTCTCTATTAAAAGGAGACCTTAATATCCCTTAGTTTCCATTAGGACCCCGCTGCCACGGGAGGGATGGACAAAAGATGTCATGCAAGTTCTTTTCCATAAGCACGTATGACTATATACGGAATACATGCCTACATTACATTGACGAATTGGAGCTAGTTACATATCACCCTATGTTATAACTGTTACATGATGAATGCCATCCGACATAATCATCCACCATCGATCCAATGCCTACGAGCTTTTCCTATACTGGTCCTTGATACGTTACTTTACTATTACTACTGTCGCACTGGCTATACCGATCACTACTGCTATTGTTACCATTGTTACCATCATACTACTTTGCTACTAAAACTTTGCTGCAGATACTAAATCTTTCAGGTGTGGTTGAATTGACAACTCAACTGGTAATACTCGAGGATATTCTTTGGCTCCCCTTGTGTCGAATCAATAAATTTGGGTTGAATACTCTACCCTCGAAAACTGTTGCGATCCCCTATACTTGTGGGTTATCAGCTGCCACGTGGCCACTTTGCCCTCTGTTGGCTGACGGCAAAGCTCTTTGTCGTCTGCCAGCAGACGGTAAAGTGGCTATATAGCCCCTATTTTTTTGTTTTTTTCTTAAAATCATTCAATCTGACAGAATATTCAAAGATAGCCAACATATACATATCCAACATACATTTCCAGAACATACATATCATTCAACAAGTTCCAACAAGCATACCAAATAAGTTGAAACAAGCATATATATGCCAATAATTAAGGTCAAACATATATACAAGTTTCCAACAACACACAATATGGTTTCCAACAACATATCCATACATATGTATCCAAAACAAGTTTTCCATAAACATAAAGGTAGCAGAAGTAGAAGAGTATAGTCCATCAATGCACTCTTCCTCATCTATAGCAAATCTACAAAGTAGGAAAGATATAGTTAGAAGAAGAAGAAGACTAGCTAGAATAAGAAGAAGAAAATGAAGAAAAAAAAGAAGAAGAATTTATCTTCTATTTCTTTTTCTCCTCTCCTCTCCTCTTCTCCAAGGTAGTAATGCCATTTTGTAGCTAACTAATCATATCAAGTAATTTTGGAGGAAAAAATGCTAAGTATCGGTCATTTTATAGCTATCCTAGGTAGAATATATCATTTTAGAGGTAAGTAAGGTTATTATGTATTTTTGAGGAAAATAAGCTAAGTATAGGTCATTTTAAAGGTAAACCAAGGTTATTATGCCATTTTTTTTACCTAAGTGAGCATATTATGTCATAAATGAACTAGCTAAGCTAATTATAGATCATTATTGAGCTATCCTAGGTAGTTATGCCATTTTGTACCTAAGTGAGCTAATTATGTCATAAATGAACTAGCTAAGCTAGCTATAGATCATTATTGAGCTATACTAGCTACTAATGCCATTTTCTAGCTAATTAAGCATATCAAGTCATTTTGGAGGAAAAAATGCTAAGTATAGGTCATTTTATAGCTATCCTAGGTAGAATATACCATTTTCTAGCTAACTAAGCATATCAAGTCATTTTTGATGAAAATAAGCTAAGTATAGGTCATTTTGTAGCTATCCTAGGTAGAATATATCATTTTGGAGGTAAGTAAGGTTATTATGTATTTTTTAGGAAAATAAGCTAAGTATAGGTCATTTTGGAGGTAAACCAAGGTTATTATGCCATTTTTTTACCTAAGTGAGCATATTATTTCATAAATGAACTAGCTAAGCTAATTATAGATCATTATTGAGCTATCCTAGGTAATTATGCCATTTTGTACCTAAGTGAGCTAATTATGTCATAAATGAACTAGCTAAGCTAGCTATAGATCATTATTGAGCTATACTAGCTACTAATGCCATTTTCTAGCTAACTAAGCATATCAAGTCATTTTGGAGGACAAAATGCTAAGTATAGGTCATTTTATAGCTATCCTAGGTAGAATATACCATTTTCTAGCTAACTAAGCATATCAAGTCATTTTTGATGAAAATAAGCTAAGTATTGGTCATTTTGGAGCTAAGTAGTTCATTTATTAAGCTAAGTATGCATTTGTTAATGTAAACACTTGGGAAAACTTACCACCAACACGGAGGTGAAGGACCGGTAGGGTTTGGGCCAGGGTGAGACGTAGAAGGACCGATCAGGGTTGCGGCACACGTAGAAGGATCAGTCGATGCTTGTCGGGAGGCACGCTGCACCAAAGATCATTTGCAATGTCTCCTTAGCATGACGCAACTCAAATGTGAATACTAGTAACTAATGACCATTTAAATGAAACTCACCGTGGGTGCTATAGCAATATGGGGCATCGACGGAGGGGTCTGACCATTTTTCTGGCACACGGTCTGCACATTTTGTTTTCATGAGTCATTCATATTAGTTAGTGATGAAACGAACATTACGTGCATGATTTGGCTAATACGCAGGAGAAACTTACCACGAGGAGCTCATATAGGGCCCAGTGAGACGCGTCGTTCCGGTTCCTCTCCTCCTCCAATAGCCTAGTCATCCTCTCCTCCATGTCCCTCTCCCTCTATGCTGCCTGCCTATTTGCCTCCGCCAGAAGCTCCTGGGCCCTAGCCTCAATGGCGAGCTCCATTGGCCATGGACGAGGCCTTATCTCAGAATCAGAGCTCGTCTGGCGCTTCTTTATCTCTGGGAGAGTTCTAGGACAACGTATCAGTCCATCCCCAATGGCTATCGAGCCATGGGGCCTCCCACCACCAGATATCATCACGAGCTCTAGATCAAAAGGACTCTGGATCGGGTTGAAGTCCTCCCCTTTCCTCACCTTCCCTTCATCTCTGTACCTCACGAGCTTGTTGTGGGAGGAGATGTTGCTGAAGCTCTCTGGATGATCGAGGTCATCCTCAGAGAATGCCTTGGCCTTCTTGTACGAGGCAGTATGGGCCATGGCATAGAGGTCGATTAGAGGTGGCACCTCCTTCTTGTTTTATCGCACCTAAAAGAGGTGAACAAAATATTAGTTAAGGGATCAAGCTAGCATGAAGAATGAAATTGCATGAATCATGAAGCAAACCACAGACCCAGTTATCCCCGTACTCAAATAGGTTGGAGCTCCCTTGATGGTGTGGCACACCTCTCATTTGGGCACGCTTCTCCTTGGCCTTGTTGTGTTCAGTTAGCCATTCGGGAGAGCACCACTCATCCACCAATGCCTCCCAACAGTCCATCCTATCCGCACACCATCTCGGGGGCACCTAAGTTAGACAAGAGAAATTTCAGTGCTACACCTACGAATCAAATCAAATAAACTAAGTAGAAGGCCTTAAGAATAGATAATTACCTTCATAAACTTCTCCTTACTCAGATAATTTTTGCGGCACTTATTCTTGGTTCTCTTAATGTTACTCGAGGCGTAGTAGTCTCGAATAGCCTGCACCCGAGCCTCGTGCAGTAAGTTCTGAAGTAGGCGCTTGCACTCGGCTTCGAGAACAATAGCCGCTCTCGCCTCGTCTTCCTCAAGACACCTGTAGAAGGTCTGCAATCAAACAATACAACACATTAGACACTGATTAGTACAATCACTAGTTATTGTTGATTTTTAATTCTGTAAAGGAGAAATTACCCAAAAGCGACGGATCACAATTTCAGACACCGTCTCGCATAAGACACCGTCGACCATCTCGTTCGGCGGGGCCGGGGCAGCCTTGTACAGCTCCCAGGTCAGTGCTACCTGTGGAGCCTCACCCTCACCGGGTAACTGGACCTTCCCCGGGAAGTGGTGCCGGAGAAGCACACCAAGGACCTGGTTGGGCCTGCGGACACCATGCTCGTATTTCCAACCCCTTCAATATGACAAGGCCAACACATTAGATATTAATTTGAAGAAACATGAAGGCAAAAGGTTAAAAAAGAGTAAATGCACTTACTTCTCCGCATTAGGCGCAATCAACCACCTCTGCTCGCGGGTCGTCGGCACGGGAGGCAGCTTTGTACAACCACGCTGGTAGACCTTCTTGCCCTCCTCAACCAGCTCGCCCTCGCTATAGGTGTCCTCATACAAGTAATTGTTCTCGCCACCATCAGCATGGCCACTAGCCTCCGGAGTCACGTGGGACGAAGACTCTAGGACCCGAGTCTCCTGGGACGAAGACTCTGGGACCGGAGTCTCTTGGGACGAAGGCTCGATGACCCAAGGCTCGTCGACCCGAGGCTCGTGGACCGGAGTCCAAGACGGGTCCAAGTCAGACGGGTCCACCTGAGACGGAGCACTCCTGTGGTCGGGAGAATCAACTGGGGGTGGCGGCGAGGAAGGCACAGTAGCCTTCCTACCTCTAGCACCACTCTTCATCTTCCCCCGACCTCTCTCGGTCGAAGAAGAAGCGCCCGCTGGTGTCTGCATGATGTGTACCAGTGCTCTCCAGAGTTGCTGGGGTGGAATAATAGCACCCCTCCCAGCACGCGCCGAGGAAGGAGGCTCAGAGCGCTCTCGACCCCCACCCACCATCTGTTAACACCTGCAATGACAAAGAGTGAATGAAATTAGTTCAACATAAAAAAATTGAATACCTAATAACATGAACTAATTAATAATATATATGTACATAATAATAATTGAATACCTCACATTACTAATATTAATCTTCATCGTCTATATATGCTCCGGGATCAATAAATGCATAATCATCATCACTATCAGTAGTGACGTGCTCATCAGCATCATCTATAAATGCATCAACCTATGGAAGGCCTCTATGTAATCGGTCAAGCATTGCCAGATCATCCACATCAGTAACCTCTTCTTCTTCCGTCTCTTCTTGTTCCTGCTCAGGGGTGAAGTCGGGTTCACTGTCGCCGTCGACCTCAATGTTCTGGGGTGAAGTAGAGCGGTTCTTGAAGCGTTTTTTGTAAACACGTGTTTCTTGGAAGAATTCTCCTTCATATGTGTCTGCGTTAATGTGAGGTTCATAATCATCTTCATTGAGGGGAGGTGGTCTAAAATGTGGTGGCACATCATAAACGACATTCCAACCTTTCAAATTTGGATCCGTTTGGCAGGCCCATGGTAGATAGAAAACTAGGGTCGCCTGTTGAGCCGTAATATAGACATCGGGAACATCCAAATGGGTGCTTTGTTTGATTTCGACTAGCCCTATATGTTCATGAGTCCTTCTAGTCTCCTTCGGCTAGAATCAATAACATTTGAAGACTACGACGTTTGGTGGGTTTTCACCAAAGAATGTAAGTTCATAAATTGCTTCAACTCTTCCATAATACTCGACCTCTCCTTCGCTGACAGCGGAGACACAACAATTTGTAGTCTTTCGGTCGGCCATAGATAGCTCTTTGCCAAAAGTACGAAAGCGATACCCATTGATGTCGTATTTGTCAAATGAACAGACCTTAAAGTCAAAACCATTAGCGACTTCTCTCAATTCGGAGTCCATAGACTCTGCATTAGCCTACAAGTTTAACACCAAAGTCAGCCTGGGCGTTCGGGTAATTTGGTTTTTTCGGTTCAGTTAGTTCGGTTTGCGAGTAATATGGTTAGCACAAAATGGAAACCGATTTTCTACCTGCGACATAAATACCCATACCCAAATTACCCGAAAATTTCGGTTCGGGTAATTCGGGTACCCATAAACCGAAATATAAACTTGCACACACATAGATCAAATATAATAGTGCACATCACAAAGATAGATCAAATATAATACCGCACATCCCAAATAAACAAAAACATAACTCGAGTCACAAACACAAAATAAACATGGTTCAAGCTGAATTGATAACATGGTTCAAGCTAAATAGGTCCAAGCTATGACAACCATAGCTAAACAATTTAAGGGCTTCCTAGAGGTTCAAGCTGAGAGGATTCCTTAGGTTGGTAGTCAGCGCACACTTCCTTGATGTTGTTCTGGTATTCCCTACATAAGTGAAGGAAAAAACACTTGAATATAGTGCAAATGCAAAGCAAATTAAAACAGAAATCTTGCATAACAGAAATCTTGCAAGTTACATGGGAAATCTTGCAACAATTTCCCTCACCAAGACTTACGATTCGGTGTCACCAATGGTGATGCGGACACTTGCGCTTGTACTGGACTTAGCAATGCTTAGATCCGACAGTTCTTGAAGTACATCTGATAATAATAAATAAAGCAAGAGATTGTAAGTACTGATAAAATAGAAAGCACATATCTAAGAGTAACTTGTTTGCTTAATTACCTTGTTCTAGGTTGTCCAGTAGCTCAGCATCCTCTTCATTGTTAACAGGAATTTCTCTTCGCAACCAATCCTGAGTACAAATTAGTGCCTGCACCATGAATGGAGTAAGAGAGCTTCGGAACTCATCAAGGATGCATCCACCAGTGCTAAAAGCCGACTCTGATGCAACTGTGGATATTGGGAAAGCTAGGACATCACGAGCTAAGCGTGACATCACAGGAAATCTAGACGAGTTAACCTTCCACCACTCAAGAATATTGAATTTTCCGCTATTTGTTTCATTATCCTTCCCAAGATACTTTTCAAGTTCAGACTTGCAAGGGCTGATGCCGATTCCATAGTCATTCATTCTCATTTTCTTCGCAATCAAGGAACTCATCAAGCTTTCACTGCTGTCCTCTTCAAATTGAGGTGCATCATCAGGTTGCACTTCATGCTCACTTGGACCATATAACTTAACATACTCCTTGAACAGATTATTAAGTGTTGTATTCATTTTTGTCCACACATCCTCTCTGTTGACCTGTCCAAACATTTCAAAAGTTGCAATCTTGATGTAGTTTGACAACTTATATCTTGGATCAAGAGCAACAGCTACAAAAATCAGGATGTTAAAGCTCTTGTGATCTCCCCAATACTTGTTGTACTTGTTAATCATCCTTTCTCCCATATCTCTTCGCAAGGGGTCTTCACTTCCACACCATGCCCTCAACAAGACAATTATATCAGCAATTTGATGGAAGAAAATATGAGATGTGCAATAATATGAACCTGAAAGACGAAGGGTAAGCTTATAGAAATGCTCAAGAAACTCAGGCATCTTTGAAGCATTATCCCAATCTTCAGGTGCAGGCACTCCTGGAATTTTTTCGCCATTTAGCTCAATTGCAAAGTATGGGTCCTCTTCTTCATACCTCACAAAGACCTTCTCATATGTGGCTGCAGCTTTCAACATTAAGTACGTGGAGTTCCATCTAGTGCATACATCAAGTGACAAGAAACCTTTGTTTGCCAACTTCTCTAATTCAACACACTTCTTGAACTTGGTAATTCTAGCTGGACAATTCTTAACAAACTTGACAGCGGCACAGACTCGGTTCACTGTGATCTCCAACTCTTTTAACCCATCGGTAACTATCAAGTTCATAATATGAGCCGCACATCTCATGTGCATATATTCTCCTCTCCCTACGCTTGCATTTGCACTGTTCATGATCCTCTTTACGTAGTTTACAGCTTCATCATTTGCTGAGGCATTGTCAACTGTGACTGAAAACACCTTATCTATGCCCCACTAAACCAAACACTTCTCCAGGTCCTTCCCAATGTCTTCCCCCTTGTGACCCCTCACCAAGAAAAATCCAATGATCCACTTATGTAGAATCCATTCACTGTCAATAAAATGGGCTGTCACACACAGAAAATTCAGCTTTTGGGAAGATGTCCACGTGTCGGTAGTTAGGCAAACTCTTTCACATGATTCTTTCAAGAATTTCTGTAGCTTGACTTTCTCCCTGTAATGAATGCGGACACAATCTCTGGTAACCGTCCTCCTAGATGGGACATTGAAACGAGGACAAGCCTTTGCCACAAACCTTCTAAATGCTGGCTTCTCAACAAATGCAAATGGAAGCTCCTCATCCATAATTATCATTTCAGCCAAAGCATCTTTGAGCTTATCCTGATCGAATGTCCAAGTGGTGAGTGAGCACTTACTAGTATCTCCCAGATTCGGAGTAGCTTGTAGAGTTGGCTACTTGTGATCATTGACCCTATCAAGATTTTTCTTACATGTCGTCAAATGCTTCAACATGGATGATGTACCATTCCTTTTAGCGACACAAGCAAGCTCACTTTTGCAATAGTTGCATGTTGCTTTGGTCAGCACACCCCCTTCCAGGACCTTGGTAAAATGGTTCCAGACTTCAGACCGTGGAGCCATTTTCTTCCTTTTCGTTGCATTTGCTGTCGTCTTCTCAACCTCGGTCATCTCCTTCTGCTGCTGGTTCGTGAGCTGCCGCCCATCATTACTGTCCTTCTCCGAGTTCAAAGCGGTGTAAGGGGAGGTGTCTGACACCAACATATGAGAGCCTTGATCTGCCATCTACAAAAAACAAATAACACAACTAGTTAGCCTAACATATCACCAATGAGAGAAGAGATCAACAGGTCAAAAGAAGAAACAATTTGCATTTTCACAGTACATTTAATTAACAAATCTCAAGTCTGCTATCTACATACACACGCTAGTAACATTCAAGTTTTCTATCTGTATACATGCACTAGTAACAGTACATTTAAACAAATATCATTCAAGTCTGCTATCTGCATACACACACTAGTAATTAAATCAAGTATACAGACTACAATTATGAGCAGAACTACAAGTATCAGTTTTATCTAGAGCTGATACACATCAACACGTGACTACTGAATCGGGACAAAGTGGAATGGTTCTTAGTCTGAATCAGCACGCATCTGTTTTGACTACTTGAGCATATGAATCGGGACAAATTGGAACTTGGGGAGTGACAAAGTGAAGGCCTGGAGGGACTTACCACTCACGTTGATCACTTGATGTTGCTACGGTGCTACCGTCGAAGGTGCTTCGTGTGTTGACTCCGGCCCGGTGGCTTGCACATCTCCTCGTACAGCAACCGGCGGCTCGTGCGTCTACTCCACCACTCCAGCAATTGCTGCTCCGTCGGCGCGTCGCTACAACAACAGCGTCGCGAGCTCGTGCAGTATGCCTTGCGCGGTTACGCCATCACGCGTCACGAGTAGGTGCAGGCGCCACCATCCGCCGCTGCCGCTCGGAACTAGGGTTAGGGCGAGAGGGAGGAGGTCGATTGGGATGTTTTTGTAAGCTGCGAGCCGACCTGGGACTGGCAGGATTTTGTGCGAGGCTACGAGCGGAGAGTTGGGCTTGGGCCGGCAGGCCGCGCAGGTGCAAGTGTGTGTTGTGCTAACTTCGGTTAATATGGCTATTTTGGATTTTCGAGACTGCTAACCGAACCCTTACCCGAAAACCGAACAGTCCTAAAACCAGAACCGTACCGAAGACCGAAACCCAAATTAACCGACATTTTGGGTATTACGGTTCGGTTCGGGTTCGGGTAACGGTTTCGGGTACCCAAATGCCCATGCTGATACCAAAGGATTGTTACATTAGCCGCAAACTAGGCGAAGAAATGAAATCGTCTAATTAATGGAAATTACCGTTCGCTTGAACCAAGAGATGAAACCGGGATGGCCGCCTCCATGATTTGCCAGATGCTCATACTCTTCGATGGAATGCTTTTGGATCACCGCTCCAGCCAAGAATTTGGCGACGTATCGACTGTATCACATATCCGGGAATAAGAGCATTTCAAAGTAATTAGAAGTTGCGGAACAATGTACTGAGAACTTACTCGATGTACGGCCGCACTTCTGTTAGGTTGTTGAGGATATACAATGAAATGGTCCACGATTCTTCGACATCCAACCCTATTGATTTCGAAGCACCGGCTGGTGCGAGCTTCCCTTTGAATAGGCTGAGGTTGGATCGACCTTTTTCACGGTCACCATCATTGTACCAAGGCTTCGGATTATGCAAATAATGATTCTGGGCTGTGTAGTGTGCTGTCACAAAGTTTGCCACCTCCTCAGTAATGAATGCCTCGGCCATCGATGCTTCAACTCTACGTTTATTTTTACATTCTGCTCGAAGCGTCTTCTCCATCCTCTCAGTTGAGAAGCACCAATGATTTTGCACGGGCCCCCCCAATCTTGCCTCGGTCGGGAGATGCAAAATCAAATGCTGCATTGGATTAAAGAAGCCTAGTGGAAAGATCTTTTCTAACTTGCAGATCAACTCCCGCGCCAACTCTTCTAGTTCATCTAGCACGTCAGGTGATAGTTCTTTCGCACAAAGAGAACGGAAGAAATAGCTCAGCTCTGCCAGTACTAGCCATTCATCCTCAAGGATAAAGCCACGCAACATCACCGGCATTACCCGCTCAAGCCATATGTGCCAATCATGACTCTTGAGACCAAATATTTTCAATTTTTCAAGACTCACTCCCCTCTTTAGATTCGTTGCATACCCATCGGGGAACATCAACTGCATTTTCACCCACAAGATCATTTCCCTCATAGCTGGCCTTCCAAGATTGAACCATGCCTTTGGCTTCCTCCAGTTCTTCTTTCCTTTCAGTTGTCGAATGTTTTGCAAAGGTCTATCACATAGAGCCTCCCGGTCAACTCTAGCCTTAGGATTATCCTTCGACTTCCCCTCTATGTCAAACAATGTACCAAAAAGGGCCTCCGCGACATTCTTTTCAGTGTGCATCACGTCGATGTTGTGTGGGTAAAGGAGGTCTTTGAAGTAAGGCAGATCCCACAAACATATCTTGTGAGTCCAGACGTGTTCCGTATTATACCCTTTGAAATACCCTGGACGATTTGGATCCAGCTTGAGAGCATTTATCTGATCCGGGATCTGTTGGCCTGTCAACGCAAGTGGTGCAATGTTTTTGACAACTCTACCTTTGATGAAATTCTTCTTGTCTTTTCTGAACTTATGGTCAGGATCTAGGAACTGTCTGTGCATGTCGAAGCAAGAAAACTTGCAACCCGCCTCCAACCAACGGAACTGAAGAGCTGCCTTGCATGTGGGGCATGGAAACCTTCCATGCACACACCAGCCAACGAATAGCGCATACGCCGGTAAGTCATGCATCGAGTACATGTACCACACATGCATTTTGAAGTTCTTTTTTGTAGCGGCGTCGTATGTCTTGATCCCATTATCCCAGACTTCTTGCAATTCATCCTTAAGCGGTTGCATGTACACATTCATATTCTTCCCCGAATATTTGGGCCCTGGAATTATCAGGGTCAGGAAAATGTTCTTTTTTCCATAATCTCTCCGGGGGGAGATTGAGTGGAATGACAAATACAGGCCAACAACTGTATTGTGCTGCCGTCATACCGTACACATTGAACCCATCCATGCTGATGGAAACTCGAGGATGCCTTGGTTTTGCCGCTTTATCCTTATGTAATGCACCGAAGTGCTTCCACGCAAAAGCGTCTGAAGTGTGTCCCAACATCGGATTCCCATCTGCATCCAGTTCTGTTATTTTGCCCAATTTATGCCACATCATCTGTCTAGCTGTCTCTTCGACCATGAAAAGCCGTTGAAGTCTTGGTATGATTGGCAGATACCGAAGAACATTAATGGGGATTTTGGTCTGACTCTTCTCACCCATACCGTTGTCTACCAGAACATACCTGGAAGCATTGCAAATGGGGCAATAGTTCAAGACCGCATACTGAAGCCTAAATAAGGCACATCCATTCTCACATGCATCTATCTTCTCATAGGGCATCTTAAGCGCACGCAGGATTTTGTCCGACTGGCACATGTTTGGTGGCAATACATGGCCTTTGGGTAGAAAGCGTCCAAATTTCGTCATAATCGCGTCGTAGCATTCTCTGCCCAGGTTGAACTGAGCCTTTAGAGCCATTACTTGCGCGATGGCATCCAGCTGACAAAGCTTAGTGTGCTCGTGGAGAGGACGTTTTGAAGACTCCAACATTTCATAAAAGGCCTTTGCAGATTCCTCCATCTCATTGTACGAATCCCAAGCATCATCAAAGTCTTGCACCACGTCTTCGATCCCGGTACCATGCTCGTCTGTGTGACGACGAAGCACCTCAGCTCTGGCACGTTGGGCAGACTCACTATGAAATGTCCAGACCGTATAATTAGGCGTAAACCCCCACTTCTGTGGGTGTTTGATCATTTCAAACTCTGACTTCTTATTATAGTTGTCGCTCGACACAAGGGCACCAGGTTGTTTTGTGTCCATTTGCAAATGCGACTCTCACAAACTCCTTGGTTTTTGTTAACCATTCACGGGTCATGTCTTTCTGACTAGTGTGACCGGTGTACATCCACCCACGATCACTCATCCTTCCTAGCTACTAGACACACAAAAAATATATACATAATTCAGCAAACCATATTCATCAGTTAATAGAGTTTGTCAGTTTCATTACGTCGATGCAACCTAGATGCTAGTAGGTAAAGATAGGTCCTAATCCCACCCGAGTATGTGTAGATTGGGTTCGTTTTCCCATGCTCTGCTCCAGATTCGATGCAAAATTTCGGCAGCACCTCCCCGCTGTTCTCCTGATACACGTCTCGGCAATAAGCAGAGAGGATGTGTACCCGGAGAACAATAGGGAGGCACTGACGAAATTCTGCATCGGATCCGGAGCAGAGCATATGGGAAAACGAACCCAATCAACACATACTCGGGCTGTCCATGGATAACGTTGGACAATTTGAAAGAATCATGGTTATAAATATGCAAATGTATGCATATTTATAGATGTAACCCTTTCGAACGGGAGAGGCATACTGTTCACGCATACTAATGATTCAATCTACCTACATCTAGCAAGTTTCATCGGCACGAAGACCGGAACAGAGCAAATGAAGGGGGAGGAGGAGATGTCATTTGTGCTCACCCACGAACGCAGGGGCGGAGCTCATCGAACGCACGGGGAGGTCGTCGAACACCAAATCCTCGCAGCGACGAAACAACCGCACATTTAAATATGATGTTTTTCATAACAAAATCGAAAATTATATGACCGAACTCATAATTCACACATATATGACCCCGTCGGCCTCTGGAAGGCCGAAGAGCACCCTTTCGGTCAACAGGAGGCCAAAGAGGTGTCAGGGGTCGGGGGTGTCGTGTCGTGGTGTCATGTCGGGGTCGAGATGTCGTGTCGGGGTCGGGGGTCAGGGGTGTCGTGTCGTGGTGTCGGGTTAGGGGGTTCCTCGACGTCGATGAAACCCTAAATAGCAAGTATCATCGGTGCAAGATACATGTGGCGCTCGGCGTTGAACACTAGATCCACATCCCACAAGTGACGTCGGCGCCCGGTGTCCCTCGCGCAGCAATAGTTCTAGGTCGGTGTACATCGGTATAATGCATGTGTGACTTTCGGTTCGTCGAGGCTTTCCTTAAGTAACTCTCATATCTCATGGTGTGTTGGTGCGCTCTCTCTCACATTGATATGGTGGTGTATATATGTTGGCGGGCACTCTCTCACAGTAATATTTCGACCGCCGGTGATGGATGCCTCACCTCTTCTCTTCTTGCACAATATATCGACGAGTATATCACAAAGAAGAGAAGAATGATGAGGCACCCCCACGACAACAGTCGGGATTCCTCCATCAAGAACACACATGAAAGTTATTGAAGGAAAGCCTCGACGGACCGAAAGTCACACACGCATTATACCGATGTACATCGACCCACGATCACTCATCTTGCCTAGCTACTGGACACACAAAATACTGATGATTGAACACACCTATAGCTAGCAAGTTGCATCGGCACGAAGACCGGAATAGAGGAAATGATGTTTTGTATAACAAAATCGAAAAATATATGACCTAACTCATAATTCACAAATATATGACCCGTGTTGTGTCGGGGTCAGGGTGTCTGGGGTGTCGTGTCGGGGTCGGGGTGTTGGGGGTGTCATGTCGGGGTCGGGGTGTCGGGGGTGTCGTGTCGGGGTCGGGGTGTCTAGGGTGTTGTGTCGAGGTCAGGGTGTCGAGGGTGTCGTGTCGGGATCGGGGTGTTGGGGGTGTCGTGTCGTGCTTGGGGTGCTGTGTCATGGCCGTGGGTGACGTGTCGGGGTCGGGGTGTTGGGGTGTCATGTCGGGGTCTGGGTGTCGGGGATGTCGTGTCGGGGTAGGGGTGCTGTGTCTGGGTTAGGCGGTTCCTCGACGTCGATGAAACCCTAAATAGCAAGTATCATCGGTGCGAGATACATGTGGCGCTCGGTGTTGAACACTAGATCCACATCCCAGAAGTGATGCCGGCCCCCGGTGCCCGTGCGCAGCAATAGTTCTGGGGGCCGATGACGGTCGAACATCTTGGCAAATTTGTCTGGCAGCCTCTGCGATGAGGATCAAAGCCATGTTTTGAAACTTCAAACAACCAAACCGACTTGAGTCAGTTAGGGTGTTTCAAGTTTCAACACTTGGCTTTTAATCGTCATCACAGAGGCTGCAAGACTAATTCGCATAGGTGTTCAACCGCCATCGACCCCGAGAACTGTTGCTGCGGGATGCCGCACGCCGGCGTAACTTGTGAGACATGGATGCAGTGTTCGACACCGACGGCCACATGTATCTCGCACCAACAATACTTTCTATTTAGGGTTCCATCGACGCCGGGGGTGTCGTGTCCGGGTCGGGGTGTTGGGGGTGTCATGTCAGGGTCTGGGGGGTGTCGTGTCAGGGTGTGGGGGGTGTCGTGTCGGCGTCGGGGTGCCGTATTAGGGTGTCGTGTCAGGGTGTCGGGGTGTCGGGGTGTCATGGGGTCATGGTGTCGTGTCGGGGGTTGGGGTCGGTGGCGTCGGGGGTTGAGGATCGGTGGCGTCGGAGGTTGGGGGTTAGTGGCGTCGGGGGTGCCGTGTCAGGGTGTCGGGTGTCGTGTCGGGGTCGGCAGGTCGGGGGTGTCGTGTCAGGGTCGGGGTGCTGTGTCGTGGTCGGGGTGCCGTGTCGGGGTGTCGGGGTGTCGTGTCGGGGTCGGGGTGTAGGGGGTGTCATGTCGGGGTCGGGGTGCTATGTCGTGGTCGGGGTGCCGTGTCGGGGTGTCGGGGTCGGGGTGCTGTGTCGGGGTCTCGGGGTGTCGGGGTTGGTGTGCCGTGTCGGGGTGTCGGGGTGTCGGGTGAGGGGCGGGGTCGGGGTCGGGGTGTCATGTCGGGGTCGGGGTCTTCTTCTTCTTCTTCCTCCTTTCCTTTTTCCTCTTCTTTTTCTTCTCCTCCTCTCCTCTTTTTTCTTCTTCTTCTTCCTCTTCTTCTTTTTTTCCTCCTCCTCCTCTTCTTCTTCTTCCTTTCCTTTTTTCCTCTTCTTCTTCCCCTCCGCTCCTCTTTTCTTCTTCTTCTTCTTCTTCTTCTTCTACTTCCTTCTCCTCCTCCTCTTCTTCTATTTCTATTTCTTCTTCTTCTTATTTTTGTTCTTTTCCTTTTTTATTTTTCCTTTTTTTTCTTCTTCTTTTCTTCCTTTTTTCTTCTAGGTTTTGTCTTTTCTTCTTTTCTATCTAAGTTTTTTCTACCTAATATATACTAACTAATATGAACTAATAACTAACTAATATAAACTAACTAATATGAACTAAAAAACAGAAAAAAAACATAACAAGTGTGGAGGGTGGAGCTCACTGGAGGGGGGGGGGGGTCGAGGCGGCGGCACGGGGCGGCGGAGGGGCAGGGGCGGAGCTGGGTCGTCGGGGGTCGAGGTGGCGACGCGGCGGAGCGGCGGGGCAGGGGGCGGCGAGGGGCGGCAGGGCAGGGGGTGGAGGAGGGCTGCGTCGAGGGGGCGGGCGGCGCCGCGGCCTGGCTCCGGCGGTGGTGGAGAAGGGCCGCGGGGAGGGGGCGGCGGCGGGAGGAGGGCTGCGGGAAGGGGGCGGCGGTGGGAGGAGGGCTGTGGGGAGGGGCGGTGGCGGGAGGGCGGGGCGGCGGCGCTGAGAGAGAGAGGGAGAGAGAGATGTGTGAGAGAGAGAGACGCGGGGGGCGCGCGGGGCCGAAACTTAAGTTACCCTCTTTGCCGTCTGCTGCAGACGACAAAGAACTGCGAGCAGACGGCAAAGAGGGTAACCGTTAGTCCGCCCCCGACCGTGACATTGTGGGCCCTCCTCACCTCTTTGCCATCCACTAGCGGACGGCAAAGAAATCTTTGCCGTCTGCCAGCAGACGACAAAGAAGTGCAGATGGCAAAGACCATCTTTGCCATCAGCTGGTTCTTTGCCGACTGCTTTGGAAAGACAGATGGCAAAGAGCTGGCAGACAACAAATTGTCTGATTCGAGTAGTACTACCCCAACTTTGACTTCGGATATTATCTGGGCCAGCCGTGGCCCTAGACCGACTTAGGCCAGAAGCCTAAGCTTGGGGGAGTACGTATTTCTCACCGACATTACATTCATGTTCAGACACTCATTTCAGTTGTCGGTGTTCATACTTTTTCATTGTACTATCCATGGTAGTTTATTTCTTGTTTTGCTTTTTTCTTGTGTGTTTAATTAACTTTGAGAAAAATACAAAAAAAATAGTTCTAGCTTTATTTCCTAGTTGCTTAGTTGTAGAATTAAAGAGAAAACCTAAAAATATTTTTCGTTCTTCTTTATGCTTGTTGGGAGCTTTCCCATGTAAATAATTTTCCTTTCTTCTCTTTGGGTCGTACGGAGAAGACCACGATGACATGTTGAGTGACTCTCATATGCATTATTGTTTATCTTACAAAGAGCCTGTATTGCCTTGTCTTCTCCTTTGGTTTATTGTTTGCATATTCCAGCTTAGTCCAATGCATGCGCACTCTTATTATTATTCACATCGTTCGGTCGTGCAAGTGAAAGGAAATAATGACGATATTTGATGAAAACATTGAGATGGAGAAAAGCTGCTATGAATTCGACCTATCTTGCTTTTGTAAATATGATTAGCTCATCGTTCCGAATTCAGTACATTATGCGTTCAACGTGTTTGCAATGACAATTAGAGATTATAGTTATTCATGCCATGCTTAATTAGCTAAGAGTGGATAATGGTCCGTCTTGAGTGACAACATACGCATTAAAATGGTTGTGATGTAGTATGATAGAATGGTATCCTCCTTTGAATTATTCAAGTGGCTCGACTTGGCACATGTTCACACATGTAATTGAAACGAATCAACATAGCCTCCACGATATTTATGTTCATGGTGAATTATATCCTACTCATGCTTGCGTTCAATGTTGGTTAATCTCAAAGCATGATGATGCCTATGTCGCTCTCTAGTTGGTCGCTCCCTAGTCTTTTGCTAGCCTTCACTTTTACTAAGCGGGACTACTGCTTGTGCATCCGTCTCAATAAACCCAAAGTTGTTCCATAAGAGTCCACCATATCTACCTATATGCAGTATTTACCCGCTGTTCCAAGTAAATTTGCATGTGCTAAACTTTAAACCTTCAAATAAACTTTCTGTTTTGTATGCCCAAATTGCTCATGTGGCGACTGGGGGCTGTTAGTATCTTCCATGCTAGGTGGGTTATGCTCACGATATGTGTTGATTCACTATCATTCACGAGAAAGTGGCTGGTAATCGGGATGCCCAGTCCCATGCTCGAAATAAAAGGCAAATTATAATTAAACAAAACTCCCCCAGGACTGTGTTTGTATGGACGGTACCCGTGGATTTGGCCCGCCGTGGAGTGTGACTGATTGGGTGAGGGGGAGTAAAAACTTTACCATTCTGTTTGGGAACCACCTATAATGTATCTGGCATGGAAGATATTGAAAACCTCTGGGTCGTTATGTGAGCAATGAAAGCATATTGCTCCAAAAATCATTACTTATCTTTGTTTTAAAAGCTCAAGCTCTCGCACCTCTTCAAATCAATGCTTCCCTCCGCGAAGTGCCTATCAATTTACTTTATTGTTGAGTCATCATCCTCTTATAAAAAAGGCACCAGTTAGAGAGCACCATCCTCATTTGTATGCCTTGCTATTAATTGATATTGAGTATGAGCATGACTAGATTTCTCTCACTGTGAATTACAATGTTTACTTAGTCCTTGTTCTCCAGAGGTGCTCTGCATTTATGTTTTGCGGTCTCAGAAAGGGCTAGCGAGATTCCATTATGTCATACTTTATCATGATTGTTTTGATAAAACTGTTGTCACCCGAGACTTATTATTATTGCTCACTAGTTGATTATGCCATTGATATGAGTAAATGTAAGACCTAAATGTTATTTTGAATATGGTTAGTCTGTAATTCTTGCTGAAAATCTGAACATAAGTCAGACATATTTACAAGAGCAAGAACAAACAGAGTTTGTAAAAGTTTTTCTTTATCACTTTCAGTTTATCAACTAAATTGCTTGAGGACAAGCAAAGGTTTAAGCTTGGAGGAGTTGATACGTCTCCAACGTATCTACTTTTCCAAACCCTTTTGCCCTTGTTTTGGACTCTAATTTGCATGATTTGAATGGAACTAACCCGGACTGACGTTGTTTTCAGCAGAATTGCCTTGGTGTTATTTTTGTGTAGAAATAAAAGTTCTCGGATTGACCTGAAAATTTATAGAGAATATTTTTGGAATTAATAAAAAATATTTGCGAAAGAATCAACTGCAGGGGCCCACCACCTAGCCACAAGACTGGTGGGCGCGCTCACCCCCCTAGGGCGCGTCGGGTAGGCTTGTGGGCCCCCTGCTGCTCCTCTGACCTCGTTCCCACTTATATTATTCCTATTTGGGGAGAAAAAAATCAACAAAAAGACTTCATCGTGTTTCACGATACGGAGCCGCCACCACCTCCTATTCTTCGTCTGGAGACCAGATCTGGAGTCCGTTTTGGGCTCTGGAGAGGGGAAATCGATGCCTTCGTCATCACCTACCATCCTTCATCACCAATTCGATGATGCTCCCCACCGTTCGTGAGTAATCCCATCGTAGGCTTGCTGGACGGTTATGGGTTGGATGAGATTTATCATGTAATCGTGTTAGTTTTGTTAGGGTTTGATCCCTAGTATCCACTACGTTCTGAGATTGATGTTGCTATGACTTTGCTATGCTTAACGCTTGGCACTAGGGCCCGAGTGCCATGATTTCAGATCTGAACCTATTATGTTTTCATGAATACATGTGTGTTCTTGATCCTATCTTGCAAGTTGTAGATACCTATTACGAGTTATGATCCGCATCCCCCAGGGTGACAATAACTGGGATTCTTTTCGTTGATTATCGAAGTTTGAGGAGTTCATGTATTCACTAAGTGCTAATGCTTTGGTCCGGTTCTCTATGAAAAGGAGGCCTTAATATCCTTAATTTTCAATAGGAACCTGCTGCCACGGGATGGTAGGACAAAATATGTCATGCAAATTCTTTTCCATAAGCACATATGACTATATATGGAATATATGCCTACATTACATTGATGAATTGGAGCTAGTTCTGTGTCACCCTATGTTATAACTGTTGCATGATGAATGCCATCCGACATAATTATCTATCACTGATCCATTGCCTATGAGCTTTTCATATATTGATCTTTGCTAAGTTGTTTTTCCGTTGCTACTGTTACGAACACTACAAAACTACTACTATCACTTTGCCACCGTTACCGTTACTTCCATGCTACTTTGCTATTGAATACTTTGCTGCTGATATTAAGTCTTTCAGGTGTGGTTGAATTAACAACTCAGCTGCTAATACTGGAGAATATTCTTTGGATCCCCTTGTGTCGAATCAATAAATTTGGGTTGAATACTCTACCATCGAAAACTGTTGCGATCCCCTATACTTGTGGGTTATCACTCTCTAAAGCGGGTCTTACGGGCCTACCATTCTGTCCTACCCTGTGGGCCATACTTGGCCGTGCGGGCCTGCATCCTGGCCCAACTAGTAGTTGGGTTTCTAGTCGTATGCAGGCCGTGGCGGCCCAGTAGGCGAGATTTCTTTATTTACTTTTTGGTTTTTTTGTGTTTTCTTCTTTATTTATTTTCTTTTGTTTGTGAGTTGTTTTTTTCTTTATATAGAGTTTCTGAGTGAATCTTTTTGGTTTAGGTGAAACAATTTATAAACTTTCTGTTAGTGCTAGCAGTTTTCAAATTTGAATTATTTGAAATTTGTGTCAATCGCTAGTTTGTGAATAACTTTACTTTAAAAATAAATTTTTCAGTGATTCTTTTTTTTGATGTTTAATATTAGTATGTTTTATCATTATATTCAATTTGGTAATTCTTAGGTTATTTATAAAAATGAAATTCCTTTGTAACATATGCAACGAATAGTTATAAAAGAGAGTATATACCACATCCGAATCATAAACCGAACAAGGGTCGACAGGGACGGCTATCAAAACCATGCCACCATGTATAACAAACAACCATATAGGTAAGAAAACTATACAAGTAACTATCTAAATCTTACAAACATGATTTTTTTTATAAAAAGGATAAGAACAAGAGGCTCACCAAGGTGGTGCCGGCGATGGGACGGTGCAGGGAGTCGACGGTGGTTAGGACGGGGACGAGAAGGCACTAAGTAAACCACACCTACACATACAAAGTAAGAAGTTAATTTGAGCTCAAATTGCATATAAATCAAATAAACTACCACATATAAATACTCCCGAACTAAAACCCACAAATCACTATACTTATAGAGCTTTGGAAGAGCTCATATAGCAATGAGAGATGAAAGAACAAAGTTGCTAACCTTTGTGAACACTTGGATGGATGGGATGCCTCCATATCTTGACAAATTTTGGCAAAAATGAAGGTGAGCTCGAGCAAGGGGAAGAACAAAGGAGAGGAAGAAGGGGAAAACAGGGAGGAGTGTGCTCGGGCTGGCCGAAGGATTCATATAGGGGATCTTTAGTCCCGATTCGTGACACAAACCAGGACTAAAGGTGAGCCTATAGTCCCGTTTCATGTCACGAACCGGGACTAAATGTTATTGTCGGGCTCCACGCTGACACCAGCCTACCACCACCCCTTTAGTCCCGGTTCGTGTTACGAACCGGGACTAGAGGTCCGGAACGAACCGGGACTAATGATGCCCGTCCCGAACCGGGACTAATGGTCACATAAGTGCCGGTTCAAAACCAGACCGGGACTAACGCTATGGACAGAAGGTCTATTTTCTACTAGTGAGTCCCAAAATTAAGTGAAAAACTAAATTGCATGTTCGATAAAATATAGAAACAATGTGAAACTCCTTTTGGTTAATGGTTAATAGTGCAACTACGGACAACTATATCTTTACCTACTAATAAAGGGCCTAACACTTCTGCCTGTCCGTCATGCACTTGTTTAGAAAGCCCCTTGACTTTACTGATAACCAACCAGTAGTCTGCCTTTAAGTGAGGAAAAACTATTCATCATGCGTGTTTTGCAGAAAAGACCATGACTTTCCCTATAATCAACCAATGGTCCCAAAATTAAGTGAAAAACTAATTTGCACGTTCGATTAAATGTAAACGCAGCCCGAAACTCCTTTTGGTCAATGATCAATAGTGGAACCATGGACAACCATATATTTACCTACTAATAAAGGACCTAACGGTTCTGCCCGTCCGTCATCACCTTTATAGAAACCCTCTGACTTTACTAATAATGAACCCACAATCCGCCTTTAAGCGAGGAAAAACAATTCATCATGCGCGTTTTGCACAAAAAACCCGACTTTCCCTATAATCAGCCCACGGTCCCAGAATTAAGTGAAAAACTAAATTGCTAAAACTAGGATTTGATACCTAGTGGTTTCATATAAGCTCTGGCGCAATAACCAACTCATCCAACCCATGTTTCTTGCCTGTAGGAAGGAACTAATGTTATTTGATGCTTCGTCCTAGCGAAGCCTGAGCATATTTTTAGAATAAGCCTGGGCGTTTCAAAAACCGACGTATTGTCATGAGAAATAATCCAGAGTGGACATGTTTGTTCTGAAAACAAGCTGAATAAAAGTCCTAATCATACTTAGCTAAGCGAAGTTGATGCGATAAATATAGTTGTACATATCCCGTAATCTTAATACAAGTTGGATATGTTTGTTCTCTAGCGAGAAAAACAATCAAAGTGCTTGTGCTAGCAGCTTTGGGCTGCCGAAAAAAGGATGGAGGAATTTTTGTACTTACTCAATCTAATGGCTGGGCTGCACTTTAATTTATTCATGGAACAATGTGATTAGAAATACCGTGCAAAAATCATATTCAAAAATATTAATCATCCGCACTGTTTGTACAAAAATAGTAGTCATGATTGTGGGTCTAATGAAAATTAGATATTGTAAGAATACTTGGTCGCGATTGAAAAAAATTGACGCGATGATTGGCTCATCCGTGGTTTGATTTGTTTTCCCTAAGACCACTCTCCTTGTACCTCAATATAATGCGCGTTTTGGTCGCTATTCATCATGCGCGTTTTGCACAAAAGACCCTGACTTTCCCTATAATCAACCCGCGGTCTCAAAATTAAGTGAAAAACTAAATTGCTATAACTAGGGTTTGATACCTGGTGGTTTCATATAAGCTCGCAATAACCAACTCATCCAACTCATGTTTCTTGCCTATAGGAAGGAACTAATGTTATTTCATGCTTCGTACTAGCGAAGCCTAAGCATATTTTTAGAATAAGCCTGGGCGTTTCCAAAACTAGCATATTCTTATGAGAAATAATCCAGAGTGGACACGTTTGTTCTGAAAACAAGCTGAATAAAGACCTAATCACAACCCCCACCCGCGCTACCACGGTATACCGCGACAACTCTCCGCCGTCTACATGTCGAGCAATACGGTGCAACACCAATGTATGAAACACGTCGAGACGGATCTGCATTTCGTGTGTGAGCGAGTTGCACTGGGCGAGGTCAGTGTCCTCCACGTTCCATTGAGCTCCTAGTTCGCGAACATATTCACAAAGGGTCTGACGACGCGCATCTTCGCCGACTTTTGATCCAGCCTTAACGTTGCGTTCAGTCTGTGTGTGTGTGGGGGGGGTGTGTTCGAGAATGGACAGACCTCGGTTGTCAGGTGGCTAAACCACCTGCCCAAGTCTTCCGCTAAGGACAATGGCCCTCGCCTCCCTCACGCACAACGTGCGCTCGCACGACCTGAATGCATGGCAGGTGTGCCGTTGTAACCTCTCACCCCACTTCTCTGTACCCTCTGTTATGCACCATATATAAGCCCATCGAGGCTATGTAATACATGTGAGCGATTAATGCAATCCAACTTTGGGGAGCGACGCCGCCCGTGCTGTGGTGCAGCACTCGCCGGTTCTGTCGTTGTGAAGCCGGATGGTTTGTTGCCGGAATACTACAATGCAATGCTCGTGCCGTGGGGCCTACAATGGAGCATCGCCGGAGTCGTTGAAGCTATGATGGGTATGGAATGGAGTCCGCGTGAGCTACAGTGAAGCGTCGCCGAAGATGCAATGAAGCTCGACACATTGGCAAGCTCGGTGTTGTCATGAAGCAACCCCCGGTGGCTCTCGGTGCTGCAATGCAACAGTCGACGGGCAGCTCTGGGAGCTACGTGCGACTACCATCCAAACCTCCAACATGCTTCAGAGAGAAAGACGGAGATTATTACACGCCACATAAGATTAAGGGCTAGTTCTTTTGGTAGCTTTTTTGGGTTTCTAGGATAATTTGTCCCCTACCCAGCTTATTCTAGAAGCCCAACGAAAAAAAAATCTTTTTAGAAGCCTACTAGTTAAGTCTTAATTAGTAGGCTTATAAAAGAATAATTTTGGTTAGGCTTCTAGAATAAGTTGGGTAGGGGATAGCTTATTTGAGATTATTCTAAAAGCTAGCTAGCAAAAGAATTGTCCCTAACACTTCTTTTTTCGAAATGTTTTCGGCTTCCTCTCCGAAGCACTTTCGTTTCTTCCAAAACTTTTCCGATAAAATTCACACCAGGTCCTACACTTCTATTATTCAACATATCAATGACCATTGAGCTTGTGACCTTGCACGTTCGATAAAATGTAGACACAACGCGAAACTCCTTTGGTCAATGATCAATAGTGGAACCCTGGACAACCATATCTTTATTTTTACATACTAATGAAGGGCCTAACTTTTATGCATGTTCATCATGCACTTTAACCCCCCTGACTTTACTAATAATCAACCGGCAGTCCGTCTTGATGCGAGAAAAAACAATTCATCATGCGTGTTTTGCACAAAAGACCATGTCTTTCCCTATAATCAACCAACGGTCCCAAAATTAAGTGAAAAACTAAATTGCTAGGACTAGGATTTGATACCTGGTGGTTTCATATAAGCTCAGGCGCAATAACCAACTCATGTTCTTGCTTATAGGAAGGAACTAATGTTATTTGATGCTTCGTACTAGCGAAGCCTAAGCATATTTTTAGAATAAGCCTGGGCGTTTCCAAAACCAACATATCCTTATGAGAAATAATCCAGAGTGGACACATTTGTTCTGAAAACAAGCACTAGTAGAAAACAGGGCTTTGGTCCAGGCCTGAAATGCCATTAATCCCGGTTCACTCACGAACCGGGACCCATGATGGCATCGGTCCCGGTTCATGAGGCCACGGCGCCGGCGGGGCCTCCTGGGCCATTGGTCCCGATTCGTCTAACACTTTTGGTCCTGGTTCCAGACACGAACCTGGACCAATGGGCCTCGATCCTGGCCCACAATCTTTGGTCCTAGTTTGTGTCTGGAACCGGGACCAAGTGTGGTCCGTTAGTGCCAGTTCCTGCCACAAACCGAGACCAATGGTTGGCCTATATATACCCCCTGCCCATGAGCAGAGCAGTGCACTCCACTGTTTTTTTGGCCGGCCGTGGTAGAGCTTTGTGGTGCTCTAGCTCACCTGCTATGCACATGAGGTGTTCGATGAAATGCCCGAGCCACACTTAAGGTTTCTCCTCTCGAATCTCCTTGTCCAAACTCCATTTTTCTCAAGATTTGTCTAGGTTTGGCGGTCCGTTCTGTCCCATCCCCGTCCTCACCGCCATCGATCGCCCATGCCCATCTCAGCGCCGACACCACCGTGGTTAGCCTCTTCTTCTTATCTTCTTTCTAAAAGAAAAAAGTTCTTCCTTGTATGATTTAGATAGATACTTGTGTAATTTTCTTACTTTTATTATTGTTTGTTATTATATAGTGTGATGGTTTTGGTATCTACCTCCGCCGGCCCTCGTCCTGTCTATGATTCGGCTGTGGTATATATTACCTTTTATAAATATTTGTTTTATTTAGTGTTTGTGATAATTATGCCGACCAACGTGACATAGATTTTTTAATCTAGGAGGTATGTGAACCGGAATTCCAACCGACATAGAAATTCTTGTCAAGAAGTTAAATTTGGTTGAAAAAGAAAACAATTACTTGAAAGAAAAATTACAAAGAGTTGAAGAGGAGAAGATGAAGTTGGAGTTGCATGTTGCCGATGTCGTCAACGATAACAAGCTCAAGATGGATGCAATGCGCTTGAAGATTAGAAATATTAGAAAATATGCCATTCATACTGAGGCTTGGTATCATTATGCTGTTGGATCAATTGTTACCTTAGTAGCGGTTATGATCGCATTTGTTGTTGTATTTAATTTTTTTACATAGTTCCAATGTATGTTTTAATTAGATGATCTAGAGAGCTATATGTTGTTCAATAATGAGAACTATGCATGAACTTTATGTACTTATTCTGGTCACTAGTGTACTTTGGCTTTAATGTGATGATGAATTTCTATTAATTTGGTCACTTCTCTATTCATGATGTTTTGTAATGGTTTTTGATACACTTAATTATATAATGCACGTAGATGAACCGACAATGGTCATCGACAAAAGACCGTAAGAAAGACGGGAAGTTGAGAGCACTCGCCGACGGGTCGCAGTGGAGATAGATCGAGATAAAGTGGAGGGACTTTATAGGTGACCCAAGGAATATATGGTTTGGTTTAAGTGCAGATTGCGTTAATCCTTTTGGGGAGCAGAACAGCAAGCATAACACATGGCCTATGACTCTATGTATATATAACCTTCCTCCTTGGTTGTGCATGAAGCTGAAGTTCATTATGATGCTACTGATCATCCAAGGCCCTAAGCAACCCGATAATGACATTGATATGTACCTAAGGCCATTAGTTGATGAACTTTTATAGCTATGGAATGGAAAAGGTGTATGTGTGTGGGATGAGAACGAACATGAGGAATTTGACCTACATACGATGCTGTTTGTAACCATCAACGATTGGCCTGCTCTTAGTAGCCTTTCAAGAAAGAAACACAAGGAATACCACGCATGCACGCACAGTTTCGATAAAACCGGAAGTATATATTTGGACAAATGTAGGAAGAATGTGTACCTGGGGCATTGTCGATTTCTTCCGACCAACCATCAATGTCGAAACAAAGGAAATCATTTCAAAGGTGAGGCAGATCACCAGAAGAAGCCCACCCTCCGTACTGGTGATCACATACTTGATGTGGTCAGTGGTTTAGAAGTAATGCTTGGAAACGGCCATGGCGGACTATCTGTTCCGAGTGACAATGAGGGGCGCACACCCATATGGAAGAAGAAATCTATATTTTGGTACCTACCTTATTGGAAAGACCTAGAGGTCCACTCTACAATCGACGTGATGCACGTGACGAAGTATCTTTGCATGAACCTTCTATGCTTCTTGGGAGTGTATGGGAAGACAAAAGGTACATGATATGTCTCCAATGTATCTATAATTTTTGATTGTTCCATTCTATTATATTATCTATTTTGGATGTTTTATATGCATTTATATGCTTTTTTATATTATTTTTGGGGCTAACCTATTAATCTAGAGCCTAGTGCCAGTTTCTGTTTTTTCCTTGTTTTTGAGTATTGCAGATAAAGAATATTAAACGGTGTCCAAACGGAATAGATTCTTCAGAATAATTTTTCTTCGACCAGAAGCAACCCAGAAGACTTGAAGACGAAGTCGGGAGAGCCGCCGTGTGGCCACAAGCCACAGGGGGCCCCTAGGTGGGTAGGGCGGGCCCCTAGGCTAGTGGGCCCACGACAGCTCTCCTAACCCTATTTCCCGACCTATAAGTTCACAAATATTTCTTGTATACCAAAGAGAGCCATGAAAATACTTTTTCGTTGCCGGAAGCCTCCGTTCCCGAGAGATCCAATCTTGGAGCCTTTTCTGGTAGTCTGTCGGAGGGGGTTTTGATCACGGAGGGCATCTACATCAACTCCATTGCCCCCCTAATGATGCGTGAGTAGTTCACCACGGACCTTCGGGTCCATAGCTAGTATCTAGATGACTTCTTCCCTCTCTTTTCTCTTCAATACATGTTCTTCATTGAGATCTATCCGATGTAGTACTCTTTTGCGGTGTGTTTGTCGAGATCCGATGAATTGTGGGTTTATGTTCAGATTATCTATGAATATTGTTTGAGTCCTTTCTGAATTCTTATATGCATGATTTCATATCTTTGCAAGTCTCTTCGAGTTATTGGTTTGGTTTGGCCAATTAGATTGGTAATTCTTGCAATGGGAGAAGTTCTTAGTTTTGGTTTCAATCTTGCGGTGTCCTCACCCAGTGACAAAGTAGGGGTAGCGAGGCACGTATTGTATTGTTGCCATCAAGGATAAAAAGATAGGGTTTTCATCATATTGCTTGAGTTTATCCCTCTAAATCAAGTCATCTTACCTAATGCGTTACTCTGTTCTTCATGAATTTAATACTCTAGATGCAGGCAGGAGTCGACCGATGTGTGGAGTAATAGTAGTAGATGCAGAATTGTTTCGACCTACACGGACGTGATGCCTATATGCATAATCATTGCCTTGGATATCTCCATAATTATTCACTTTTCTATCAATTGCTCGACAATAATTTGTTCACCCACCGTAATACTTGCCATCATGAGAGAAGAATCTAGTGAAACCTATGGCCCCCAGGTCTACTTTCCATAATATATTTTCAGATCTATAAACCAAAAATACCAAAAATACTTTGCTGCAATTTATTTACCTTTTACTTTGCGTTCTCATTTACATCTATCTCTATCGGAACTAATCCTTGCAAATAACCGTGAAGGGATTGACAACCCCTTTATAGCGTTGGGTGCAAAAGTTTGATTGTTTGTGTAGGTTCATCCATTGGTAACTTGCTTGTTCCGCTTACTGGATTGATACCTTGGTTCTCAACAGCTGAGGGAAATACTTATCTACTTCGCTGCATCACCCTTACCTCTTCAAGGGAAAACCAGCGCAAGCTCAAGAGGTAGCAAGAAGTATTTCTGGTGCCATTGCCGGGGAGGAAACATAGGAAGTCAAGACAAGATCTACATCAAGCCTACCAAGTACTCATCACAAACTCATCTCTTGCATTTACATTATTTGCCATTTGCCTCTCGTTTTGCTATCCCCTACTTCTAAAACAATATTCAGAAAATACCATAAAGATTTGCCTTTTTATTCGCCCTTCTTCCATTCGTCTTATTTCGTTTGCTTGTGTGTTAGATTGCCTAAAATTCATACCTAGACTTGCTACTATCATTAGTACTCCCGAGTATGAAGTTCTTAATTTTAAGCAAAGGGAGGGAGAAAACTTAAAGGATGCTTGGTATAGAATTTGCAATGCTCAAAATAGATCTACTCGTAAGCAATCTACTACCATTCTCCTTTGCAATTTTTATATGGGTGTTTCTCCTTGGAATATATATGTTTTGGATATCATTACGGGAGGGAATTTCTTGGGAAATAATACCTTTGATTCTTATAATACTATGACAAATTTGGTAGGTTCACCCCCTCTCATGGTATATGAAACAATCTTGACTTTGGAACATGTGATGCGAAGGCTTGATATCATTGAAAATAAAGTTGCTACTATAGATCTCATTGAAAATTTGGATAAAAAGATCCATAATCATATCACTCAATATGGATCTAAGGTAGGAGTTACTCTAAAAAACCTTAGGGAAAAGGAACCCATAGTTAATGAAAAACTGGATCAAGAATCCTCTAGAATTGAAAAGCTAGAGGATATTATTACCAACTTGGGTTCCGCTTTTGCCTCTATTCAAACCACTCCAAAATTTCCTCTTTATAAGGCTGCCAAGTTTGCTTAGGTTCCTAAGAATAAGGGTGAATCCTCTAGTAAAGGGGATGACGATCTTAAGATGATAAGTATTCACCCTAACTTTATTAATATTGTTCGGGAACCTGTTGCTACAAGTGAATTTCTTGATTTCTTGACTAGGAGTATGATTGTTAAAACCAAAGAATCTCTTAGGGTTCACAGGTGTACAATTGATGGACTGCATACCAAAGATGACAATACCTAGATCTATTGCGTTTTGCCTAGCTAGGGGAGTTAAACAATAGCGCTTGTTGGGAGGCAACCCAATTTTATGTTTTTTGTTTATGTTTTTTGTTTATGTTTTGGTGTGTTTTGCACATTATTACTCCTGTAATAATTGAGTTTTCTTGTTTAAATTAGTGTTGGAGCCAAGTAAGACCTTTGGGATGGTCTACAGTGTTTGCAATTTGATTTTGCTGAAAAACAGAAACTTTTGCTCTCAGTCTAGGAATTTTGTAAATTCACTTGAACGCGATTTTGATCTGAAATTTTTACACAACATTGATATACAAAGTTCCCTCATTGTACTATGTTTTTAGAATTTGTAGAGTTTCATAAGTATTCGAAGTCTACAGATTACTACAGACTGTTCTATTTTTGACAGATTCTGTTTTCTTTGTGTTTGCTTATTTTGATGTATCTATGGGTTGTATCGGGCAGTATGAACCATGGAAAAGTTAGAATACAGAAGTTATTACACAAATATAAATAAATAATGAGTTCACAACAGTACCTAAGTGGTGATTTATTTTTCTTATACTAACGGATCTCATGAGTTTTCTGTTGAGTTTTGTGTTGTGGAGTTTTCAAGTTTTGGGTGAAGATTTGATGGACTATGGAATAAAGAGTGACAAGAGCCTAAGCTTGGGGATGCCCTAGGCACCCCAAGCCATATTCAAGGATACCAAAAATCCTAATCTTGGGGATGCCCCGGAAGGCATCCCCTCTTTCGTCTTCAATCCATCGGTAAATTTACTTGAGGCTATATTTTTATTCACCACATGATATGTATTTTGCTTGGAGCGTCTTGTATGATATGATTCTTTGCTTTTTAGTTTGCCACAATCATCCTTGTTGCACACAACTTTTTGAGAGGGAAACGCTGAATCGTGAATTTATTAGAATACTCTATGTGCTTCACTAATATCTTTTGAGCTAGGCATTGTTGCTCCAGCGCTTCACTTATATCTTTTTAGAGCACGGTGATGTTATATTTTATAGAAATTGTTGAACTATTATACCTCACTTATATTATTTTGAGAGTTTCTTAGAAACAACATGGTAATTTTTTTAGATAATGATTTTAGTCCTAATATAATGGCCATCCAAGAGGGATATAACAAAAACTTTCATATTAAGTGCATTGAATACTATGAGAAGTTTGATTCCTTGCATATAGTTTTGAGATAATAGAGATGGTAATATGAGATTCATGCTAGTGAGTAGTTGTGAATTGGAAGAGATACTTGTGTTGAAGTTTGTGATTCCTGTAGCATGCACGTATGGTGAACCGTTATGTAACGAAGTCGGAGCATCATTTGTTTAATGATTGTCAACCTTTGTGTGAGGGTCGGGAGCGCGTGATGGTTAACTCCTACCAACCTCTCCCCTAGGAGCATGCGTCTAATGCTTTGTTTGATAACTAATAGAATTTTGCAATAAGTATGTGAGTTCTTTATGACTAATGTTGAGTCCATGGATTATACACACTCTCACCCTTCCACCTTTGCTAGCCTCTCTAGTACCGTGCAACTTCTGTCGGTACATCAAACCCACCTTCCTAAAAACAGCCACCATATATTTTCCTGAAAACAGCCACCATACCTACCTTTCCATAGCCATTCTGAGATATATTGCCATGCAACTTCCACCGTTCCATTTTTCATGACATGCACCATCACTTTCATCCTGCATATAGAGTCATATTTTGTTCTAGGTATCGAGTTGTAATTTTCTTTTTGAGTTATAAGTAAATAAAAGTGTGTTGATTTTCATTATTAGAGCATTGTCCCGTATGAGAAAAGGATGATGGAAGCCATGACTCCCTCACAAGTTGGGATGAGTATCCGGACTTAAAAAAAAATACAAGAGGCCAGCGAAGCCCAAGTAAATAAAAAAAGAGGCCAAAATGCCCACCAAAAAAATGAAAAACAGAAAACATAATAAAAAATGGAAATGAGAGAAAGAGAGAAGGGACAATTGCTACTATCTTTTTCAACACTTGTGCTTCAAAGTAGCACCATGATCTTCATGATAGAGAGTCTCCTATTTTGTCACTTTCAAATAACTAGTGGAATTTCTTCTTGCACGACCACTTAGTTTTTTTGAGCTTTCATACACTTGTAGCTCTAAGTGCATTTGTTGCATGGAAATCCCTACTCACTCACATTAATATCTATCGATGGGCATCTCCATAGCCCGTTGATACGCCTAGTTGATGTGAGACTATCTTCTCATTTTCCCCTTGCATACCCACCATATTCTATACCACCTATAATGCTATATCCATGGCTCACGCTCATGTATTGCATGAGAGTTGAAAAGGTTTGAGAACACCAAAAGTGTGAAACAATTGCTTGACTTGTTCATCGGGGTTGTGCATGATTTAGATACTTTGTGTGGGGAAGATGGAGCATAGCCAGACCATATGATTTTGTAGGGATAACTTTCTAAGGCCATGTTATTTCGAAAGGACACGACTACCTTGTTGGTGTGCTCGAAGTATTACTGTTTTTATGTCAATATTAGACTACTGTTTTGAATCTTATGGATCTGAATATTCATGCCACAATAAAGAATATTACATGGATAAATATGTTAGGTAGCATTCCACATCAAAAATTATGTTTTTATCATTTACCTACTCGAGGACGAGCAGGAATTAAGCTTGGGGATGCTTGATACGTCTCCAATGTATCTATAATTTTTGATTGTTCCATGCTATTATATTATCTGTTTTGGATGTTTTATATGCATTAATATGCTATTTTATATTATTTTTGGGACTAACCTATTAATTTAGAGCCTAGTGCCAGTTTCTATTTTTTCCCTTCTTTTTGAGTATTGCAGATAAGGAATATTAAACGGAGTCCAAACGGAATAAAATCTTCGAAATAATGTTTCTTGGACCAGAAGCAACCTAGAAGACTTGGAGATGAAGTTAGGAGAGCCGCCGTGTGGCCACAAGCCACAGGGGCGCGCCCAAGGGGGTAGAGCACGCCCCCTGGCTTGTGGGCCCATGGCAGCTCCCCTAACCTTATTTCTCGGCATATAAATTCAAAATATTCCCCTTATACCAGAGGGAGCCACTAAAACACTTTTCCACCACCAGGAGCCTCGGTTCCCGTAAGATCCAATCTTGGAGCCTTTTCCGATAATCTTCTGGAGGGGGATTCGATCACGGATGGCATCTACATCAACTCCATTGCCCCTCTGATGATGAGTGAGTAGTTAACCACAGACCTTCGGGTCAATAGCTAGTAGCTAGATGGTTTCTTCTCTCTCTTTGCTCTTCAATACCATGTTTTTCATGATCTTCATGGAGATCTATCCGATGTAATACTCTTTTGCGGTGTGTTTGTCGAGATCCAATGAATTGTGGGTTTATGTCCAGATTATCTTTGAATATTATTTGAGCCTTTTCTGAATTCTTATATGCATGATTTCATATCTTTGCAAGTCTCTTCGAGTTATTGCTATGTCTTGGCCAACTAGATTGGTAATTCTTGCAATGGGAGAAGTGCTTAGTTTTGGGTTCAATCTTGTGGTATCCTCACCCAATGACATAGTAGGGGTAGCAAGGCACGTATTGTATTGTTGCCATCAAGGATAAAAAGATGGGTTTTTCATCATATTGCTTGAGTTTATCCTTCTACATCATGTCATCTTACCTAATGCGTTACTCTGTTCTTCCTGAACATAATACTCTAGATGCAGGCAGGAGTCGATCGATGTGTGGAGTAATAGTAGTAGATGTAGAATCATTTCGGTCTACTTGACATGGACGTGATGCCTATATGCATAATCATTGCCTTGGATATCTCCATAATTATTCGCTTTTCTATCAATTGCTCGACAGTTCACCCACTGTAATACATGCCATCATGAGAGAAGCATGTAGTGAAACCTATGACCCTCGGGTCTACTTTCCATAATATATTTTCAGATCTATAAACCAAAAATACCAAAAATACTTTGCTGCAATTTATTTACCTTTTACTTTCCATTCTCATTTACATCTATCTCTATCGGATATAATCCTTGCAAATAACTGTGAAGGGATTGACAACCCCTTTATAGCGTTGTGTGCAAGAGTTTGATTGTTTGTGTAGGTGCATCCATTGGTAACTTGCTTGTTCCTCCTACTGGATTGATACCTTGGTTCTCAACAACCAAGGCAAATACTTATCTACTTTGCTGCATCACCCTTTCCTCTTCAAGGGAAAACCAACGCAAACTCAAGAGGTAGCAATACACCGGAGGCACGGGAGGACCAGTAATGTGTGCACGAAAAAGACGACATGCATGAAAAGGGATGATGTGGCTTTGAATGGTGCATATTGAATGCAGAAAAAGTCTTGAGTTCAAATATGTTTTAAAAATTGAAATCCTTTTTGTAACAGACGTGTTTTCGTGCGAAACCCTGATACTTCGAAAGAGATTGTCCATTTTGTACACGGAGTGCATCCAGTTTTTGCCGTAACCCTCTCAACTTTGTAGCACATGCTATGTGGGTGAAATGATGATACCATGCCAACTTTCAACCATTTTAGAGTTCATTTGAAGTGCTTTTCAATTCAAGGTCCTTTTATCTCAAAATAAATCATGAAATGGATGAAAAAATAGCGATATACTCCAACAACTCCGTCATCTTCTCCAACACCTCCATCACCTTCCCCAATCTATCTACAGTGGTCCACTCTCCCGCAACCCACTGTACCCTCTACTTGAACATGGTGCTTTATGCTTCATATTATTATCCAGTGATGTGTTGCCATCCTAGGATGTCTGAGTAGATTTTTGTTGTCCACTACTAGGAAAAACCTTATAGGCAGGACACTATTAGTAGCGCTAGAAAATAACAACCATTGCTGGTAATAAGCAGTAGCGCTGTCTTGTGGAAGCGCTACAAGTAAATGCTTAGTAGTAGCGTTGGAAACATAATGAGTGCTACTGCTAAGCAGCCCACCGCCACTATTTGTAGTAGCAGCGCTCCCGGGAAAAAAGCGCTACTGATAAAGTCGTATCAGTAGAGCGCTCTTACTAAAAGCGCTACAACTAATGTACCCTATCCTCTTCCCCTCGCCCGCATTGCTCACTCTCCCTCCTCTCACTCACTTCGCCCCTCTCACTCCCTCTGACCACCGCCCCCTCTCACTCACTCCGCCGCGCGCTGTCGCCGCCATCGCCCATCGTCGCCCCCAAGGTCCGTCCCTCCCTCCTCCTCCCTCCTCCTCCCTCCTCCCTCTGGCAGCCCCCTCCTCCTCCCTTCGGCGGCCTGCTCCTCCTCCCTCCTCCTCCTCCCTTCGGCGGCCCCATCCTCCTCCCTCCTCCTCCTCCCTCCGGCGCCCCCTCCTCCTCCCTCCCCCTCCTCCCACCCCTCCTCCTCCCTCCTCCTCCCCTCCCTCCTCATGCTCTCTTCTCCTCCTCCCTCCTCCTCCCCCTCCCTCCTCTTGCTCTCTCCTCCTCCTCCCTCCTCCTCCCTCCTCCTCCCACCTCCTCCTCCTCATCCTCTATAATACAAAGTTTTTTAGTAATAGAATTTAGTAATAAAAAATTTAGTTAAAGAAATTAGTAATAGAAATTTTTAGGTACAGAAATGTATTATGCTATATGATATTTTTTTAGTAAATGTAGGTTTTTGAATACAATAGATTTTGTTTGATGTCGGTATCAAATAAAATATGAAAATGCCCATGTCGATGATTACAACTAGGGTTTATGAGGATATATGGATAGATGGATGGATGGACAGATGTTAGGGCTAGAACTATGGTATTTTTAGTAAATGTATAGGTCTTTTCAATTTTTAGGGTTAGAACAAGGTATTTTTAGTAAATGTTAGGGCTAGAACTAGGATGTTTTAGACACAGGGTTTCACTAAGTCCTAAGACGAGGATAATAATGTTTTTGTTTATATTTTGTTTTTGCAGAAATCAAGGAGCCCCTACATCATCCCTGCCGTCTTCCTCGTCACCGACCACCTCTGACCTCGAGGTTAGACCAACCAAATCCCCATGTCGATGACGATGTAGATGTTTTGATAGTTGTAGTAGAGTAGTAGCTACATGAGTAGCTGTGACAATTTTCATGGAATATGTTATATGTAGTGTTCTGTAGTACTAGTCTTGCCCAAGTGGCCTATGTTTCCAGGGAACACCTCACAGTGGCCTATGTTTTGTCGGAGTGTTGATTCATTTCCGTTCTGATAAATTTCAGGCGCTCGATATGTCCTATTTTAGCAAAGGTCATGCCGGATTTTTTCATGAAATTTAGCATGACTTGTGCTAGGATATGTAGGAAATATCGAGTGACCCATATTTGCTAGAAAGAGAATTAAACGACATTTTGAGTTGACTATAAGTCTATCGAGGCTCCATACATGACAGTCAAAAAATCAGTGAGGGAGAGTCTCCACCATATATGAGAGAAGAAGAATGCCGACTGTTGTCGTGGTGCTCGCTTCTCCTGATTCTCCTTGTGCTAGACCTTTGTTATGCACTAGGGGAAGAAGGAGTCGCGACCATCATCGACGGTCGAAAAATTAGTGAGGGAGTGTCCACCATATATGAGAGAGGAAGGAGAATCCCAACAGACCGATAGTCAACCCGTGATGAATAATAATGATCTAATTTAGTTTTTGTAGTACATATATATTTAAGTTTAGAAGTTTATTAATTTTGTTTTCATAATTAAGCATTTCTTCTCGACGTCGATGATGCCTGGCCTGCATCCTCGTCATCGAATCGGTGGAGGAGGCCTGCTTGATTATAGGGGCCATGTCCAGGACTGGGCTCCGTCGGGCTTGTACTACGAGGTCCTACCTTCTGGGGTGCGCAACTTGGTGAGGATGCAGCCCGTCGTCGACCCGGAGGTTATTTGGTGGCGGTCGCGTGGACCACTATCGGTGTAGAGGGAGCCGGCCACCGCGGAGGTAATACGTCGCCGTGTTAGGGAGGAGGACAAGCATGTTTGACGCTATATGGCTGCGTTGGACGCCAGGTTCTCCAATACCTGGCAGGTTCTTCAGGGATCTCACCCGAGCTATGATCTTGTGATGGTTCCTTCTCTTTGGGTGTCCACCGCCCGCGCCGATACCCGTCGTCCGCTATGGTTCTAACTGTATTAGTGATGTATTAGTGATACTATTCGCTGATGTATGGACGCAAGAGATGATTTAGTTTTGATTATTGAATGCATGCTAATTTGAATACTAATTTGTTTTATGATTTAGTTTTTCTTATTGAATGCACGTCTGTTTGATATATGGAGCGGGTTGACTTTAGGTCTGTTTTGGCTCCTTGTGTTTTTTTCAGTGAGGGAGAGTGTCCACTATATATATACATATATATATACATATATATACATGTATATGAGAGAGAGGAAGAATCCTGACTGTTGTCATGGGGGTTGCTTCTCCTTCGTTCCAGTGTGCTAGACATTTTGGTGTAATGCACTCTGGGACAAATGGAGGAGCCACCATCACTGACTGTCGCAATATCAGAGGGAGTGCCCACTATATACGTGAGATGAGAATTTAGGAAGGAAAGACTTGACAGACCTAAAGTCAACCCGTTGCATATTGAGTAATAGTGATCTGTGTGTTGATATTCTCGTAGTTTCCTTCAATCGATCTTAAATGTCTGACGACGAAAGGGAATTTGCTATGTGCAAATACTGCGAAGACGAGCGCGACCTGTGTGATAAGCCTTTCCTAGTTGATGGTAGGCGCTTCAGCATCATGCTGGATGAGACCTTCGAAGTGGATAAAGTAAGTCACAATGACAAGTCTTTTTTCGTAATTAAGCATGACTTCTACTTCTTTTGCTTCAACTTATAATTTTAATTTTTTACTATTCTACGAGCGTATCCCCTGCCATGCAAGAATTGTTGTCTTGGATAAGATCGGTTTCAATACTCAAAAAGATATGGAGGTAAAGATAGTTCACTTGAGGACCGAGCATGGTTTTACTTTTGCGGTAAAATTGTACCATGCAGACACCTTTTGATATTTTGAATGCAAAACTTGGCAAACACTATGCAAGGCTTATGCATTTGAGCCTAATATGCTTATCACCTTTGATATTCGTCCGGAGATAAAATTGAAGGTAATATCGACATCTGGGTCGATGTGGAGACACCTCCAGTTCTACCATTATGTGGGTTTCTCAACCATATGAATTAAGTAATTTATATTGTTTATTTAACAATAGTTCACAACTTATTTGCATTGACAGCTTATTTTCATTCTTCAAAAAATGTATGGAAGATGGTAGACAGAACCTACTACTATAGTGATGAAGCAGAATTAATTTATAAGTAGAAAGATCATCTTACCACATTTCTTAGTCATCTTGAGAATTACAATAGCTATTATCAAACTCCTGCACATTATGGTCAATACGTGCCACTAGTGCACGTGGTGAACTACAGTAACATTCATGGACATTGCATGGTAAGATTTAATTCTACTATTACAACATCCGTGCATCTTTTGCATAAATTCTTCTAAAACTAAACTACATTGCTAACTACAAAGTTATTACTATGTTTTTCAATAAAAAATCCCGAAGGATTGTGCGCATCATCTGATGTTTCCAAGAGGTCGCGTCGTTGTTACGAGCTTAGGGCCACCATGGCCAGGTCAGCCTATGCATCACTCCTGTCCATACCGGATTTCTAAAACCGATGGAATCATGACAATCAAAGGTTGGAAAAAATGTATCGTCAATCATAGAGAGCTACTTGGAAGCAACATTATGCGTAGGCCAAGAATGGGTGACAGGATGATCTTCGTTCTCCATAATGGAGAGTCGAGGCCTATCTTGTGTTATGATATTGTACCTAAGAGAGGGTAGAGTAGGTCCTATGAGAGAGGACTAGGTCCTAGGTACAATGTGTTATTATGTGCTACAATGTGTTAGAGTTGATGATGAGGAGGAGGAGGAGTTGTAATTATGACTAGTGACCAACTTGTTATATGATGTCTCATTGACGAAAATGATGATGATGAGGAGTTCTTATATGACAATGATGTATTATGATGATCTAATGAAACTACTGTATAGATCCTATATAAATATGTAGAGGGTGTAAATCCGCGAAAGCAGGAATACTAATAGTAGCACTGGAAATCATCTAATAGGAACAGCGCTTCGCTCGTCCAAGCGCTACAGATAGTTAGCAGAAGCGCTTTCTAGGCAAGCGCTACTGTTAACAACACATAGTAGTAGCGCTTCCAGGCCAGCGCTACTGCTAAAACTTAGCTATAGCACGATAGCAGTAGCGCTGGACCCAGCGCTACTAATATGCATATTTCAAGCGCTACTACTAGGGTTTCCCTAGTAGTGGTCCTATGGGTTGATTGATTATCATGATTTGTTTGAGTTGCATGTTTTATTATTGGTGCTATCCTATGGTGCTCTCTGTGTCGCGCAAGCGTGAGGGATCCTCGGTGTAGGGTGTAGCACTGTGTTCATGATTTTCCTATGGTGGGTTGCGTGAGTGACAGAAGCATAAACCTGAGTAGGTGGGTTGTTGCATATGGGAGTAAAGAGGACTTGATACCTTATAATGCTATGGTTGGGTTTTACCTTAATGATCCTGAGTAGTTGTGGATGCTTGCTAGAGTTCCAATCATAAGTGCATATGATCCAAGTAGAGAAAGTATGTTAGCTTATGCCTCTCCCTCATATAAAATTGCAATAATGATGACCGGTCTAGTTATCGATTGCCTAGGGACAATTCCGCAACTCCTACCACCAATTTTCCACACTCATTAAACTAACTTAATTGTTACTTTATCTAAGCAGCCCCTAGGTTTTATTTACGTGTTCTTTATTTTCTTGCAAACCTATCCCGTCACACCTACAAAGTACTTCTAGTTTCATACTTGTTCTAGGTAAAGCGAACTTTAAGCATAAGTAGAGTTTTATCGGCGGTCGATAGAATTTGAAGAAATATTTGTTCTACCTTTAGCTCCTCGTTGGGTTTCACACGCTTACTTATCGAAATAGGCTACAACTGATCCCCTATACTTGTGGGTTATCAATACCGAAAGTATATATTTGGACACATGCAAGAAGAATGTGTACCTAGGACATCGTCGATTTCTTCCGGCCAAGCATGCCTTGAGAAAGAAAGGCGAGCATTTCAAAGGTGAGGCATATCACCGAAAGAAGCCCGTCCTCCATACTGGTGATGACATACTTGATATGGTCAAGGATTTACATGTAATATTTGGCAAGGGTCCTGGCAGACAATCTGTTCCGACTAACGCTGAGGGACGCGCACCCATGTGGACTAAGAAATCTATATTTTGGGAGCTAGCATATTGGAAATTCCTAGCGGTCTGCTCTGCAATCGACGTGATGCACGTGACGAAGAATCTTTGCATGAACCTGCTAGGATTCCTGGGCGTGTATGGGAAGACAAAAGATACACCGGAGGCATGGGAGGACCAGCAACGTGTGCACAAAAATGACAGCATGCATGCAAAGCAGTATGAAGGTCCTGCCAGCTACGCTCTTATCAAAGCAGAGAGGGAAATCTTCTTTGAATGCCTGCTTAGTATGAAGGTACCATCTGGCTTCTTGTTGAATATAAGGGAATAATAAATATGTCAGATAAAAAAATTCCAGAACCTAAAGTCTCACGACTGCCACGTGATCATGACGCAATTGCTTCCGGTTGCGTTGAGGGGGCTTCTACCAGAAAATGTCCGGTTAGCCATTGTGAAGCTATGTTCATTCCTCAATGGAATTTCTCAGAAGGTAATCGATCCATAAATCCTACCAAGCTTACAGAATGATTTGGTCCAATGTCTTCTTAGTTTTGAGTTGGTGTTCCCACCATCCTTCTTTAATATTATGACGCACGTCCTAGTTCACCTAGTCAAAGAGATTGCCATTCTGGGTCCTGTATTTCTACACAATATGTTCCTCTTTCAGAGGTTGAGGGAAGTCTTAAATAAATATGTTCGTAACCGTGCTAGGTCAGAAGGAAGCATCTCCAAGGGCCATGAAACATAGGAGGTTATTGAGTTTTGTGTTGACTTTATTCCTGACATTAAGCCGATTGGTGTTCCTCAATCGTGGCATGAGGGGAGACTGCGTGGAAAAGGCACGCTTGGACCAAAATCAATAATATGTACGGACGGGCATTCTTGGGCGCAAGCACACTAAACAGTTCTATAGAATTCTACCTTGTTCACCCCATATATCGAGGAACACATGGATATTATACGCTCGAAGAACCCGGAGAAGTCTGACCCTTGGTTTCAACGTACTGATACGTCTCCAACATATCTATAATTTTTTATCGTTCCATGCTATTATATTATCAACTTTGGATGTTTTCTATGCATGAATATGCCATTTTATATTATTTTTGGGACTAACTTACTAATCCAGTGCCCAGTGCCAATTCCTGTTTTTTCGTGTTTTTGACCTTTTTCAGATAGGAATATCAAACGGAGTCCAAATGGAATAAAACTTTCGCCATGATTTTTTTTGGAAAATATGAAAAATACCTAAAGAAAAAGATACCGGAGAGGCGGCCCGAGGGAGCCACGAGCCTGGGAGGCGCGGGCCCCCCTGGTTGCGGCTAGGGGGCTCGTGACCTGCTCGTGCCACCTCTTGACTTGTTCCCGACTCCAGATGGCCTTATAAATACGGAAACCCTCGAAAATAAACCTAGATTGCAAGTTCCACCGCCGCAAGCCTCCAAAACCACCAAAAACCAATCGGGAGACTGTTCCGGCATCCTGCTGGAGGGGAATCCATCTCCGGGGGCCATCTTCATCAACATCCTTGCCTCTCCGATGATGCGTGAGTAGTTCACATCAGACCTACGGGTCCATAGCTAGTAGCTAGATGGCTTCTTCTCTCTCTCTGATCTTCAATACAAAGTTCTCCATGATCTTCATGGTGATCTATCCGATGTAATCTTCTTTTGCGGTGTGTTTGTTGAGATCCGATGAATTGTGGATTTATGATCAGATTATCGATGAATATTATTTGAGTCAATTCTGAATTCTTATACGCATGATTTCATATCCTTGTAAGTCTCTTCGAGTTATGGGTTTTGTTTGGCCAACTTGATCTATAGTTCTTGCAATGGGAGAAGTGCTTGGTTTTGGGTTCATACCGTGCGGTGTCCTCACCTAGTGACAGAAGGGGTAGCGAGGCACGCATCGTGTTGTTGCCATCAAGGGTAAAAAGATGGGGTTTATATCATATTGCATGAATCTATCCCTCTACATCATGTCATCTTGCTTAAAACATTACTCCGTTTCTTATGAACATAATACACTAGATGCATGCTGGATAGCGGTCGATGTGTGGAGTAATAGTAGTAGATGCAGAAAGTATCGGTCTACTTGTCTCGGACGTGATGCCTATATGTATGATCATTGCCTTAGATATCGTCATGACTTTGCGCTATTCTATCAATTGCTCAACAGTAATTTGTTCACCCACCGGAATACTTGTTATCATGAGAGAAGCCTCTAGTGAACACTATGGCCCCCGGGTCTATTTTACATATTATATATTTAGATGTAAACACAAAAATACTAAAAATACTTTGCTGCAATTTTATTTACTAATTCATATTCATCTACTATCACTATCATATCTCACTTTGCAAACAATCGTGAAGAGATTGACAACCTCTTTATCGCATTGGGTGCAAGTTTGCATGTGTTTGTGCAGGTTCCTTGTTGCCTCATCTTGTTACTCCTACTGGATTGATACCTTGGTTCTCAAACTGAGGGAAATACTTACCACTACCTTGCTGCATCACCCTTTCCTCTTCAAGGGAAAAACCAACGCAAGCTCGAGAAGTAGCAGGAAGAATTTCTGGCGCCGTTGCCGGGAGTATTCAAGTGAAGCATATCTATCAAGTACCCATCACAAACTCATCTCTTGCATTTACATTATTTGCCATTTTCCTCTCGTTTTCCTATCCCCCACTTCTAAAACAAAAATTTACAAAAATAATTGCCTTTTTCGTTCACCCTTTTCTTTTGCTTGTTTTCTATTTGCTTGTGTGCTTGCTAAATCACCATGTCTAAAAACACTAAATTGTGTGATTTCACTAATACTAATAACAATGATTTTATTAGTACTCCAATTTCTCCCGCCACTAGTGCGGAATCATATGAAATTAATGCTGCCTTGTTGAATCTTGTTATGAAAGAGCAATTTTCCGGCCTTCCAAGTGAAGATGCCGCATCCCATCTTAATACCTTTATTGAGTTATGTGATATGCAAAAGAAGAGAGATGTGAATAATGATATAATTAAATTGAAGCTATTTCCGTTCTCACTACGAGATAGAGCAAAAACTTGGTTTTCATCTTTACCCAAAAACAGTATTGATTCATGGAACAAGTGTAAAGATGCTTTATTTCCAAGTATTTTCCACCTGCTAAGATTATCTCTCTCCGTAATGATATTATGAATTATAAGCAACTAGATCATGAACATGTTGCACAATCTTGGGAGAGAATGAAATTGATGATTATAAATTGTCCCGCTCATGGCCTAAGTCTTTGGATGATTATACAAATTTTCTATGCTGGTTTGAATTTTGCTTCTAGAAATATCTTGGATTCCGCTTCTGGTGGAACTTTTATGGAAATTACACTAGGAGAATCTACAAAACTCTTAGATAATATCATGACAAATTATTCTCAATGGCACACTGAAAGGTCACCTACTAGTAAAAAAGTGCATGCTATAGAAGAAATCAATTCTTTGAGTGCTAAGATGGATGAGTTAATGAAGATGTTTGCCAGTAAAAGTGTTCCTCTAGATCCAAATGATATGCCTTTATCTTCCTTGATTGAGAATAGCCATGAAAATCTTGATGTCAATTTCGTTGATAGGAATAATTTTGTAACAACAATGCTTATAGAGGTAACTTTAATCCTAGGCCTTTTCCTAGTAATCCCTCTAATAATTTTGGCAATTCCTACAACAATTCTCATGGAAATTATAATCAAATACCCTCTGATCTTGAGAGTACTATTAAGGAGTTTATTAATTCGCAAAAGATTTTCAATGCTTCCATAGAAGAAAAACTGCTTAAAATTGATGACTTGGCTAGGATTGTTGATAGAATGTCTCTTGATATTGATGCTTTCAAATTAAGATGTGTTCCTCCCAAGATTAATATGGATTAAACTTTGAAAGCTATGCGTATTTCTATGAATGAGAGTAAATAAAGAACCGCCCAAATTCGTGCTAGACATGAATGGCTCAAAAAGGCGTGTTCTCGTGATGAGAATCACGAAGATCTTAAAGTGTTTGATGTGACTCCTATTGAATCCTTGTTTTCTAATGTCAATCCTAATGATGATGGGGCTGGATGTGAATCCACTTTGGTTGATAAACACCCCAATGATTCGGAGTCTATTTATCTTGCTGCTAAAAATACTAAAAGTGGAGTAGAGGATATCAAAACTTTGAATAGTGATGAAACTACTACTTTTGATTTCAAGGAATTTAATTATGATAGCTGCTCTTTGACTTAATGTATTTCCTTGATGCAATCCATGTTAAACTCTCCACATGCTTATAGCCAAAATAAGGCTTTTACTAAACATATCGTTGATGCTATGATGAAATCTCTTGAAGAGAAACTTGAGATGGAAATATCTATTCCTAGAAAACTTCATGATGAATGGGAACCTACTATAAAAATCAAGATTAAAAATTATGAATTCCATGCTTTGCGTTATTTGGGTGCTAGTGTTTCCACGATTCCAAAATCTTTATGTGATGTTCTAGGTTTCAATGAGATTGATGAGTGCTCTCTTAATTTGCATCTAGCGGATTCTACTATCAAGAAACCTATGGGAAGGATTAATGATGTTCTTATTATTGCAAATAGGAACTATGTGCCCGTAGATTTCATTGTGCTTGATATTGATTGCAATACTACATGCCCCATTATTCTCGGTAGACCTTTCCTTAGGACTATTGGTGCTATTATTGATATGAAGGAAGGGAATATTAAATTTCAGTTACCATTAAAGAAGGGAATGGAACATTTTCCTAGAAAGAGAATAAAATTTCCTTATGAATCTATTATGAGAGCTACTTATGGTTTGAGCACTAAAGATGATAATACTTGATTCCATTGCCTTATGCCTAGCTAAGGGCGTTAAACGATAGCGCTTGTTGGGAGGCAACCCAATGCATAGATTTATTATTGCTTTTTACTTTCTGTTTTGTTGAGTCAACACCATCATGATTCTGTTATGATTGTGTTTTTTATGTTTCAATTAGTTTTTGTGCCACGTAGAACCTTTATGATTAGTTTTGGTGATAGTTGTTTAATCATGCTGGAAAAAGACAGAAACTTTCTGCTCACGAAATTATTTTTCATTCCCAGCCAGAAAGAGATTTCGAGTTGATTATTTTTGCTTATGATTGATATGCAAATTTACCTAATTTTCATAAGTTTTTCAGAATTTTGAAGTTAGCAGAGGTTTTTTAAATATACAGATTGCTACAGACTGTTCTGTTTTTGACAGATTCTGTTTTTGTTGTGTTGATTGCTTATTTTGATGAAACTATGGTTAGTATTGGGGCATATGATCCATGGGAAAGTGAGAATAAAGTAATATAACATCAATATAAATGGAAACCAAGTTTACTATAGCACATGAAAAGTTGGTGGTTTGTTTTCCTATGCTAATGCTATCACGAGTTTCTGTTTAAGTTTTGTGTTGTGAAGTTTTTAAGTTTTGGGTGATGTCCTTATGGACAACGGAATAAAGATCGGAAAGAGCCTAAGCTTGGGGATTCCCAAGGCATCCCAAGACAAATTCAAGGACACCAAAAAGCCTAAGCTTGGGGATCCCCCGGGGAGGCATCCCCTCTTTCGTCTTCAATCCATCGGTAACGTTACTTGGAGCTATATTTTCATTCACCACATAATATGTGTTTTGCTTGGAGCGTCGTCTGTTATAGTAGTTTTTGCTTTTTGTTTTGTCACAATAATCCTTGATGTACACCTTTTGAGAGAGACATGCATTCATCGTGAATTTGTTAGAATACTCAATGAGCTTCACTTATATCTTTTGAGTTAGACAATTTAGCTCACATGTGCTTCACTTATATCCTTTGAGCTTGATGATTTTGTTCACATGTGTGTTGGAAATATGCCCTAGAGGCAATAATAAAATGGTTATTATTGTATTTCCTTGTTCATGATAATTGTCTATTGTTCATGCTATAATTGTGTTAACCGGAAACCATAATACATGTGTGAATACATAGACCACAACATGTCCCTAGTGAGCCTCTAGTTGACTAGCTCGTTGATCAATAGATGGTCACGGTTTCATGGCCATGGACATTGGATGTCATTGATAACGGGATCACATCATTAGGAGAATGATGTGATGGACAAGACCCAATTCTAAGCATAGCACAAGATCGTGTAGTTCGTTTGCTAAAGCTTTTCAATGTCAAGTATCGTTTCCTTAGACCATGAGATTGTGCAACTCCCGGATACCGTAGGAATGCTTTGGGTGTGCCAAACGTCACAACGTAACTGGGTGGCTATAAAGGTGCACTACGGGTATCTCCGAAAGTATCTGTTGGGTTGGCATGAATCGAGACTGGGATTTGTCACTCCGTGTGACGGAGAGGTATCTCTGGGCCCACTCGGTAAGACATCATCATTATGAGCTCAATGTGACTAAGGAGTTAGTCATGGGATGATGTATTACGGAACGAGTAAAGAGACTTGCCGGTAACGAGATTGAACAAGGTATGGGGATACCGACGATCGAATCTCGGGCAAGTATCATACCGATAGACAAAGGGAATTGTATACGGGATTGATTGAATCCTTGACATCGTGGTTCATCCGATGAGATCATCGTGGAGTACGTGGGATCCAACATGGGTATCCAGATCCCGCTGTTGGTTATTGACCGGAGAGGTGTCTCGGTCATGTCTACGTGTCTCCCGAACCCGTAGGGTCTACACACTTAAGGTTCGATGACGCTAGGGTTATAGGGAAAAGGTATACGTGATTACCGAAGGTTGTTCGGAGTCCCGGATGAGATCCCGGACGTCACGAGGAGCTCCGGAATGGTCCGGAGGTAAAGATTGATATATAGGAAGTCCAGTTTTGGTCACCGGAAAGTTTTCGGGCTCATCGGTAGTGTACCGGGAGTGCCGGGAGGGTGCCGGATGACCCCCGGAAGGGGTGTGACGACCAAAGGACCACATGGGCTGTTAGATAAAGTGTGCCAGCCCTTATTGGGCTGGGCAAGACTTTTGCTAAAGGCCCATGCGGCTGGAGATAAGGAGATAAGGCAAAAAGGATTTAAAAGGAGGAGATCCACCTCCCTTGTGGGAGGTGGACTCTCCCTTTAATTCGGCCGGCCATCTCCTCTTTGGAGTAGAGGCCAAGCCAGACCTCCACGTCCCTCCTCCTATATATACTTGAGGTTTTGGATGTTTTGAGACAAGATTTGATCTCTCTCTCTCACGGCGAAGCCCTACCTCTCTTCTTCCTCCTCCGCAGCGCTTAGGCGAAGCCCTGTCGGAATACCTTGCTACTCCACCACCACCACGCCGTCGTGCTGCTGTTGGAGCCCTTCCCCAACCTCTCCTTCCTCCTTGCTGGATCAAGGTGTTGGAGACGTCACCGGGCTGCACGTGTGTTGAACGCGGAGGTGCCGTCCGTTCGGCACTTGATCGGATCTACCGCGATCTGAATCGCTGCGAGTACGACTCCATCAACCGCGTTCTTGTAACGCTTCCGCTTAGCGATCTTCAAAGGTATGAAGATGCAATCTCTCCCCTCTCGTTGCTGGTTTCTCCATAGATAGATCTTGGTGAACGTAGGAAAATTTTGATTTACTACTACGTCTCCCAACAGTGGCATCATGAGCTAGGTCTATGCGTAGAATCTATGCACGAGTAGAACACAAAGCAGTTGTGGGCGTCGAGTTTGTTAATTTGCTTGCCGCTACTAGTCTTATCTTGATTCGGCGGTATTGTGGGATGAAGCGGCCCGGACCAACTTTACACGTACGCTTACGTGAGACCGGTTCCACCGCCTGACATGCACTATATGCATAAGGTGGCTAGCGGGTGTCTGTCTCTCCTACCTTAGTCGGATCGGATTCGATGAAAAGGGTCCTTATGAAGGGTAAATAGCAATTGGCAAATCACGTTGTGGTGTTGACGTAGGTAAGAAACGTTCTTGCTAGTAACCTATAGCAGCCACGTAAAAACTTGCAACTACAAATTAGAGGACGTCTAACTTGTTTTTGCAGCATGTGCCTTGTGATGTGATATGGCCAAAGGATGTGATGTGATGCATTGTGATGTATGAATTGATCATGTTCTTGTAATAGGATTCACGACTTGCATGTCGATGATTATGACAACCGGCAGGAGCCATAGGAGTTGTCTTATTTATTGTATGACCTGCGTGTCAATCATAAACGCCATGTAATTACTTTACTTTATTGCTAAGCGTTAGCCATAGTAGTAGAAGTAATAGTTGGCGAGACAACTTCATGAAGACACAATGATGGAGATCATGATGATGGAGATCATGGTGTCGTGCCGGTGACAGTGATGATCATGGTGCCCCGAAGATGGAGATCATAGGAGCAAAATGATATTGGCCATATCATGTCACTATATTGATTGCATGTGATGTTTATCATGTTTACATCTTATTTGCATAGAACGACGGTAGTAAATAAGATGACCTCTCAATAAAATTTCAAGAAAGGTGTTCACCCTAACTGTGCATCGTTGCTAAGGATCGTCGTTCCGAAGCACCACGTGATGATCGGGTGTGATAGGTTCTAACGTTCGCATACAACGGGTGTAAGCCAGATTTACACATGCGAAACACTTAGGTTGACTTGACGAGCCTAGCATGTACAGACATGGCCTCGGAACACGGAAGACCGAAAGGTCGAACATGAGTCGTATAGAAGATACGATCAACATAGAGATGTTCACCATGGATGACTAGTCCGTCTCACGTGATGATCGGACACGGGCTAGTTGACATGGATCATGTATCACTTGGAAGACTAGAGAGATGTCTATCTAAGTGGGAGTTCATTAATAATTTGATTAAATGAACTTAATTATCATGAACTTAGTCTAAAATGTCCTTGCAAATTATGTCGTAGATAGCTCGCGCTGTAGCTCCCCAGTTTTATTGATACAATCCTAGAGAAAAGTAAGTTGAAAGTTGATGGTAGCAATAATGCGGACTGGGTCCGTGATCTGAGGATTGTCCTCATTGCTGCACAGAAAGCTTATGTTTTTGATGTACCGCTAACTGCATCACTCCCTCAAGCGTTGTCTGTAGATGTTGTGAACATATGACAGGCACTTTTTGATGACTACGTGATAGTTCAGTGCGTCATGCATTACGGCTTAGAATTGAGGCTTCAAAATGTTTTGAACGTCACAGAACATATGACATGTTCTAGGAGCTGAGATTGTGATCTCAAGCTCGTGCCTATGTTGAGAGGTATGAGACCTCCAACAAGATTCTTTGCCTGCAAGATAAAGGAGAATAGCTTAATCGGTGAGCGTGTTCTCAGATTGTCTGGGTGCTACAATCACTTGAATCAAGTGGGAGTTAATCTTCCAGATGAGATAGTGATTAATGCAGTTCTCCAAGTCACTGCCACCAAGCTACTAGAGCTTCGTGATGAACTATAACATGCCAGGGATGGATAAGATGATCCCTGAGTTGTTCGTGATGTTTGACACCACGAAGGTAGAAATCAATAAGGAGCATCAAGTGTTGATGGTTAAGTGAAAACCACTAGTTTCAAAAGGGGCAAGGGCAAGAAGGGAAAAACTTCAAGAATGGCAAGCCAGTTGTTGCTCTAGTGAAGAAACCCAAGGTTGAGCCCGAACCCGAGACTAAGTGCTTCTGTTATGAGGAGAATGTTCGCTGAAGCGGAAAAACCCTAGATGATTGGTAGATAAGAAGGCTGGTAATGTCAATGGAAGTATATTTGATATACGTGTTAGTGATGTGTACCTTGCTGGTACTCCTAGTAGCACCTGGGTATTAGATACCGGTTCGGTTGCTAAGTGTTAGCAACTCGAAATAAAAGCTACGGAGTAAATGGAGACTAGCTAGGTGAAAGGTGACGATGTGTGTTGGAAGTATTTCCAAGATTGATGTGATCACCATCGCACGCTCTCTCTACCTTCAGGATTTGTGATAAACCTAAATAAATGTTATTTGGTGTTTGCGTTGAGCATAAACGTGATTAGATCATGATTAGTGCGATACGGTTATTCATATAAGTTAGAGAATAATGGTTATTCTGTTTACATGGATAATGCCTTCAATGGTCATGCACCCACTCGAAATGGTTTATCGAATCATGATCGTAGTAGTACACATATTCATAACATTGGTACCAAAAGATACAAAGTTAATAATGATAGTACCACATGCTTGTGGCACTGCCACGTAATGTCATATTGGTATAAATCGCATGAAGAAACTCCATGATGATGGATGTTTTTTGACTCACTCGATTTCGAATCGGTTGAGACATGCGAGCCATGCCTCTTGGGCAAGATGACTGAGACCCCGTCATCCAATATGATGGAGCGGGCAAGTGGCTTATTGGAATTAATACATGTTGATGTATGTGGTCCAATGAGTGTTGAAACACACAGTGGATATCGTTGTTTTTCTTTACCTTCACTGATGATTTGAGTAAATATGGGGATATTTACTTAATGAAACACGAATCTGAAATGTTTGAAAGGTTCAAGGAGTTTCAGAGTGAAGTTAAAGATCATCGTGACAAGAAGATAAATGTCTATGATATGATCATGGAGGTGAATATCTAAGTTACGAGTTTGGTATGCAATTTTAGACAATGTGGAAATTGTTTCACAGCTCACGCCTCCTGGAACACCATAGTGTGATGGTGTGTTCGAACGTCGTAGTCGTGCTCTATTGGATATAGTGAGTACTATGATGTCTCTTATCGTTTTACCACTATCGTTATGGGGTTATGCATTAAAGACAAATCCATTCACTTTAACAGGGCACCATCTAAGTCTGTTGAGATGACACCGTGAGAATTATGGTTTGACAGAAGCCTAAGCTGTCATTTCTTAATGTTTGGGGCTGCGATGCTTATGTGAAAATGGGTTTTTCACCTAGCGAGCTCGAACTCAAAGCAGACAAATGCATCTTCATAGAATACCCTAATGAGACATTGGGTATACCTTCTATCTCAGATCCAAGCGCAAAAGGTGTTTGTTGCTAAGAACGGGTCCTTTTTGAGAAAGAGTTTCTCTCGAAAGAATTGAGTGGGAGGAAGATAGAACTTGATAAGGTTGTTGAACCTTTGTTTCAACCAGAGAATAGCGCAACACAGAAAGATGTTTCTGTAGAGCCTACTTAGTTGAAAAGGAAGTTAATGATGATGATCATGAAGCTTCGGATCAAGTCAGTATCGAACCTCGTAGGTCGACAAGGACGCGTACTGCTCCTGAGTAGTACGACAACCCTGTCTTGGAAATCATGTTGTTGGACAACGATGAACCTACGAACTATGGAGAAGCGATGGTGGGCCCGGATTCCAACAAATGGCTAGGAGCCATGAAATCCGAGAAAGGATCCATGTATGAAAACCAAGTATGGACTTTGGTAGACTTGCCTGTTGAATGGCGGGTCATTGAGTACAAATGGACCTTTGAGATAAACATAGACGCTAATGGTGAAATGTCACCGTTTATAAAGCTCGACTTGTCGCAAAGAAGTTTCCGCCAAGTTCAAGGAGTTGACTGCAATGAGATTGTCTCATCTGTAGCGATGCTAAAAGTCTATTAAAATTTTGTTAGCAGTTGCTGCATTTTTCGATTATGAAATCTGGCAGATGGATGACAAAACAAGGTTTCCGTAATGGTTTCTGTGAGGAAGAGTTGTATGTGATACAACCAGAAGGTTTTGTCAATCCTAAGGATGCTAATAATATGCAAACTCCAGCGATCCTTCTATGGACTGGAGCAAGCATCTCGGAGTTGGAATATATGCTTTGATGAGGTGATCAAAGTGTTTAAGTTTATACAAAGTTTATACAAAGTGGGAGACTATTGGAAATATGCCCTAGAGGCAATAATAAAATGGTTATTATTGTATTTCCTTGTTCATGATAATTGTCTATTGTTCATGCTATAATTGTGTTAACCGGAAACCATAATACATGTGTGAATACATAGACCACAACATGTCCCTAGTGAGCCTCTAGTTGACTAGCTCGTTGATCAATAGATGGTCACGGTTTCATGGCCATGGACATTGGATGTCATTGATAACGGGATCACATCATTAGGAGAATGATGTGATGGACAAGACCCAATTCTAAGCATAGCACAAGATCGTGTAGTTCGTTTGCTAAAGCTTTTCAATGTCAAGTATCGTTTCCTTAGACCATGAGATTGTGCAACTCCCGGATACCGTAGGAATGCTTTGGGTGTGCCAAACGTCACAACGTAACTGGGTGGCTATAAAGGTGCACTACGGGTATCTCCGAAAGTATCTGTTGGGTTGGCATGAATCGAGACTGGGATTTGTCACTCCGTGTGACGGAGAGGTATCTCTGGGCCCACTCGGTAAGACATCATCATTATGAGCTCAATGTGACTAAGGAGTTAGTCATGGGATGATGTATTACGGAACGAGTAAAGAGACTTGCCGGTAACGAGATTGAACAAGGTATGGGGATACCGACGATCGAATCTCGGGCAAGTATCATACCGATAGACAAAGGGAATTGTATACGGGATTGATTGAATCCTTGACATCGTGGTTCATCCGATGAGATCATCGTGGAGTACGTGGGAGCCAACATGGGTATCCAGATCCCGCTGTTGGTTATTGACCGGAGAGGTGTCTCGGTCATGTCTACGTGTCTCCCGAACCCGTAGGGTCTACACACTTAAGGTTCGATGACGCTAGGGTTATAGGGAAAAGGTATACGTGATTACCGAAGGTTGTTCGGAGTCCCGGATGAGATCCCGGACGTCACGAGGAGCTCCGGAATGGTCCGGAGGTAAAGATTGATATATAGGAAGTCCAGTTTTGGTCACCGGAAAGTTTTCGGGCTCATCGGTAGTGTACCGGGAGTGCCGGGAGGGTGCCGGATGACCCCCGGGAGGGGTGTGACGACCAAAGGACCACATGGGCTGTTAGATAAAGTGTGCCAGCCCTTATTGGGCTGGGCAAGACTTTTGCTAAAGGCCCATGCGGCTGGAGATAAGGAGATAAGGCAAAAAGGATTTAAAAGGAGGAGATCCACCTCCCTTGTGGGAGGTGGACTCTCCCTTTAATTCGGCCGGCCATCTCCTCTTTGGAGTAGAGGCCAAGCCAGCCCTCCACGTCCCTCCTCCTATATATACTTGAGGTTTTGGATGTTTTGAGACAAGATTTGATCTCTCTCTCTCACGGCGAAGCCCTACCTCTCTTCTTCCTCCTCCGCAGCGCTTAGGCGAAGCCCTGTCGGAATACCTTGCTACTCCACCACCACCACGCCGTCGTGCTGCTGTTGGAGCCCTTCCCCAACCTCTCCTTCCTCCTTGCTGGATCAAGGTGTTGGAGACGTCACCGGGCTGCACGTGTGTTGAACGCGGAGGTGCCGTCCGTTCGGCACTTGATCGGATCTACCGCGATCTGAATCGCTGCGAGTACGACTCCATCAACCGCGTTCTTGTAACGCTTCCGCTAAGCGATCTTCAAAGGTATGAAGATGCAATCTCTCCCCTCTCGTTGCTGGTTTCTCCATAGATAGATCTTGGTGAACGTAGGAAAATTTTGATTTACTACTACGTCTCCCAACAATGTGCTACACTTATATCTTTTGATATTGATAATTTTGCTCCCATGTGCTTCACTTGTATCTTTTGAGCTAGATAAATTTTGCTCTAGTGCTTCACTTAAATCTTTGTAGAGCATGGCGGTGTCATATTTTGTAGAAATACAAACTCTCGAATCTTCACTTATATCATTTTGAGAGTGATCTATCTAAGTAACTTGGTAATTTCCATATGTTATGAAATTAGTCCTAAATATGATAGGCATCCAAAGAGGATATAATAAAAACTTTCATATTCAAGAGCATTGATTAGTAAGAGAAGTTTGATTCCTCATGATTAGTTTTGAGATATGGATATGGTAATATGAGAGTTATGTTAGTAGGGTGTTGTGAATCTAGAAATACTTGTGTTGAGGTTAGTGATTCCCGTAGCATGCATGTATGGTGAACCGCTATGTTAGGAAGTCGGAGCATAATGCATTTATTTGATTGTCATCCTTTGTATAGAGGTCGGGATCGCGCGATGGTTAACTCCTACCAACCCTTCCCCTAGGAATATGTGTTTAAGACTTTGTTTCGATTACCAATAAAACTTTTCCAATAAGTATGTGAGTTCTTCATGACTAATGTGAGTCCATGGTATAGATGCACTTTCACCTTCCACCATTGCTACCCTCTCTAGTGCCGCGCAACTCTCGCCGGTGCACAAACCCACCATATGCCTTCCTCAAAACAGCTAACATACCTACCTATTATGGCATCCTCATAGCCATTCCGAGATATATTGCCATGCAACTTCCATCGTTCCGTTTATTATGACACATACCATCATTGTCATATTGCTTTGCATGATCGTAAGATAGCTAGCATGATGTTTTCATGGCTTGTCCATTTTTTTGATGTCATTGCTACACTAGATCATTGCACATCCCGGTACACCGCCGATGGCATTCATATAGAGTCATAAATTGTTCTAAGTATCGAGTTGTAAGTAAATAAAAGTGTGATGATCATCATTATTAGAGCACTGTCCCATGTGAGGAAATAAAAGAGGCCAAAGATGCCCACCATATAAAAAAGAGGTCAAAGAGCCCAAACAAAAAAAATGATACAAATAGAGAGAAGGGACAATGCTACTATCTTTTTCCACACTTGTGCTTCAAAATAGCACCATGTTCTTCAAGATTGAGAGTCGCTTGTTTTTTCATTTTCATATGCTAGTGGAAATTTTCATTATGTAACTTTAATTGTATATTCCAATGATGGGCTTCCTCAAAATTGCCCTAGGTCTTCATGAGCAAGCAAGTTGGATGCACACCCACTAGTTTTCATTTTTGAGCTTTCATACACTTATAGCTCTAGTGCATCCGTTTCATGGCAATCCCTACTAATTCACATTGATATCTATTGATGGGCATCTTCATAGCCTATTGATACACCGAGTCGATGTGACCATCTCTTTCTTTTTGCCTCACAACCTTCACCACACTCTATTCCACCTATAGTGCTATATCCATGGCTCACGCTCATATAGTGCGCGAGAGTTGAAAAAGGTTTGAGAAAGTAAGAGTGTGAAAACAATTACTTGGCAAATACCAAGGCTGTGCATGATTTCAATTCGTTGTGTGGGGATGATGGAGCATAGCCAGACTATATGATTTTGTAGGGATAACTTTCTTTGGCCTTGTTATTTCAAAAGTTTATGATCACTTTGCTATTATGCTTGAAGTATTATTATTTTCTCGTCAATATTGAACTATTGTTTTGAATCACTTCTCTATTATGCTTGAATATTCATGCCATAATAAAGAGATTACATGAAACAAATATGTTGGGTAGCATTCCACATCAAAAATTCGTTCTTTATCACTTCCCTACTCGAGGACGAGCAGGAGTTAAGATTGGGGATGCTTTATACGTCTCCAACATATCTATAATTTTTTATCGTTCCATGCTATTATATTATCAACTTTGGATGTTTTCTATGCATTAATATGCCATTTTATATTATTTTAGGGACTAACTTACTAATCCAACGCCCAGTGCCAGTTCCTGTTTTTTCCGTGTTTTTGACCTTTTTCAGATAGGAATATCAAACGGAGTCCAAATGGAATAAAACTTTTGCCGTGATTTTTTTTGGAAAATATGAAAAATACCTAAAGAAAAAGATACCGGAGAGGCGGCCCAAGGGAGCCACGAGCCTGGGAGGCGTGGGCCCCCCTGGCTGCGGCTAGGGGGCTCGTGACCTGCTCGTGCCACCTCTTGCCTTGTTCCCGACTCCAGATGGCCTTATAAATATGGAAACCCTCGAAAATAAACCTAGATCGCAAGTTTCGCCGCCGCAAGCCTCCAGAACCACCAAAAACCAATTGGGAGACCGTTCCGGCATCCTGCTGGAGGGGAATCCATCTCTGGGGGCCATCTTCATCAACATCCTTGCCTCTCCGATGATGCGTGAGTAGTTCACATCAGACCTACGGGTCCATATCTAGTAGCTAGATGGCTTCTTCTCTCTCTTCGATCTTCAATACAAAGTTCTCCATGATCTTCATGGTGATCTATCCGATGTAATCTTCTTTTGCGGTGTGTTTGTTGAGATCCGATGAATTGTGGATTTATGATCAAATTATCTATAAATATTATTTGAGTCAATTCTGAATTCTTATATGCATGATTTCATATCCTTGTAAGTCTCTTTGAGTTATGGGTTTTGGTTGGCCAACTTGATCTATAGTTCTTGCAATGGATAAGTGCTTGGTTTTGGGTTCATACCGTGCGGTGTCCTCACCTAGTGACAGAAGGGGTAGCGAGGCATGCATCGTCTTGTTGCCATCAAGGGTAAAAAGATGGGGTTTATATCATATTGCATGAATCTATCCCTCTACATCATGTCATCTTGCTTAAAGCGTTACTCCGTTTCTTATGAACTTAATACACTAGATGCATGCTGGATAGCGGTCGATGTGTGGAGTAATAGTAGTAGATGCAGAAAATATCGATCTACTTGTCTCGGACGTGATGCATATATGTATGATCATTGCCTTAGATATCGTCGTGACTTTGCTCTATTCTATCAATTGCTCAACAGTAATTTGTTCACCCACCGTAATACTTGCTATCATGAGAGAAGCCTCTAGTGAACACTATGGCCCCCGGGTCTATTTAACATATTATATATTTAGATCTAAACACAAAAATACTAAAAATACTTTGCTGAAATTTTATTTACTAATTCATATTCATCTACTATCACTATCATATCTCACTTTGCAAACAATCGTGAAAAGATTGACAACCTCTTTATCGCATTGGGTGCAAGTTTGCTTGTGTTTGTGCAGGTTCTTTGTTGCCTCATATTGTTACTCCTACTGGATTGATACCTTAGTTATCAAACTGAGGGAAATACTTACCGCTACCTTGTTGCATCACCCTTTCCTCTTCAAGGGAAAAACCAACACAAGCTCGAGAAGTAGCACGTACACGCACTGAGGCTTTCGGCGGTTGTTTGCAAACACATCTCATGAATGACGACAATGTTCAAGATGACTTGTACTTGTTGGCCAGGAGACCATCTTCGAATATATTGACTTTCCCAGAGTACAAGATAAATTGGAATACATTTTACACGATCGCCCAAGATAAAAAGAGCACCAACCAAAACAGTAGTATTCGCTTTGACGATGCAACAAACACCAAGGAAAATGACACATATTATGGTTACATAGAGGAGATATGGGAACTTGACTATGGAGGTAATTTGAAGGTCCCTTTGTTCCGGTGCAAATGGGCCAATCTGATAGGAGGAGGGGTAATGGTAGACCCACAGTACTGAATGACAACAGTGGATCTTAACAATCTTGGGCACACAGACGAACCATTCGTTCTAGCCAATGATGTGGCGCAAGTTTTCTATGTAAAGGGCATGTCTACCAAACCTAGAAAAAGGAAAGATAAGAAAGCGAACACATCATACGATGAGCCAAAGTGCCACATAGTTCTTTCTAGGAAAAAACATCGTGGGAGTGGAGGACAAGACAGACATGTCAAGGGATTATGAAAGGTTTGATGAAATTCCTCCCTTCGCAGTGAAGACTGACCCAAGCATCATGTTAAATGATGAACATTGTCCATGGTTATGGCACAATAATCAAGGGACACACGCAAAGAAATTTTTTTATACCCCAACATCCCACTCTGGGATGTAATTGGCTGCATCGTCATCACTTTTCATCTCTAGTGAGTAGCAGGGATGGTTCAGTTTGTACACAAAGTGCATCCAGTTTTTGTTGTAACCCTCTTAACTTTTTACCACATGCTATGTGGTTGAAATGATGATACCATGCCAAGTTTCAACCTTTCAAGAGTTCATTTGTGGTGCCTTTTAATTTCAGGGTCGTTTAGCTCAAAACAATTCATTAAATGGATGAAAAATAGCAAATGGACTTAGAAAGGGTTGACATTTTAGGATGCGGCTTAAAATGGTTCATATTTAATGCACAAAAAGTCTGGATTTGAAATAAGTTTAAAAAACAAATGCCTTTTTAATATATGAGTTTTCGTCCGAAACCCTCATACTTCGAAGGAGATGGTTCAGTTTATACACGAAGTGCATCCAGTTTTTATTGTAACCCTCTTAACATTTTACTACATGTTATGTGGGTGAAATGATGATACCATGCCAAGTTTCAACCTTTTCAGAGTTCATTTGTGGTGCCTTTTAATTTCAGGGTCATTTAACTCAAAACAACTCATTAAATGGTTGAAAAATAGCAAATGAAGTTAGAAAGGGTTGAAATTTGAGGACGCGGCTTATAATGGTTCATGTTGAATGCAAAAAAATTCTAGATTTTAAATAAGTTAAGAAAATGAGATGCCTTTCTAACATATGAGTTTTCGTTCGAAACCCTCATATTTCGAAGGAGATGGTCCGGTTTGTACACGAAGTGCATCCAGTTTTTGTCATAACCCTCTCAACTTTTTACCACATGTTATGTGGGTGAAATGATGATCTCATGCCAAGTTTCAACCTTTTCAGAGTTCATTTGTGGTGCTTTCTAATTTTAGGGTCATTTAGCTCAAACAATTCATTAAATGGATGAAAATAGCAAATGAAGTTAGAAAGGGTTGAAATTTGAGGATGTGGCTTAGAATGGTTCATATTTAATGCACAAAAAGTAGGCAGTTGAAATAAGTTAAAAACACTGAAATGCCTTTGGAACATATGAGTTTTCGTCCGAAACCCTCATACTTCGAAGGAGATGGTCCAGTTTGTACACGAAGTGCATCCAGTTTCTGCAGTAACCCTCTCAACCTTTTACCACATGCTATGCGGGTGAAATGATGATACCATGGCAAGTTTCAACCTTTTCGGAGTTCATTTCTGGCGCTTTTTAATTTCAGGGTCATTTAGGTCAAAACAATTCATTAAATGGATGAAAAATATAAAATGAAGTTACAAAGGGTTGAAATTTGAGGATGTGCCTTAGAATGGTTCATATTGAATGCACAAAAAGTCTGGAGTTGAAATAAGTTAAAAAAATGAAATGCCTTTCTAACATATGAGTTTTCGTCCGAAACCCTCATACTTCAAAAGAGATGGTTCAGTTTGTACACGAAGTGCATCCAGTTTTTGTTGTAAACCTCTCAACTTTTTTATCACATGCTATGTGGGTGAAATGATTATACCATGCCAAGTTTCAACCTTTTCAGACTTCATTTGTGGTACTTTTTAATTTTAGGGTCATTTAGCTCAAAACAATTCATTAAATGGATGAAAAATAACAAATGAAGTTAGAAAAGGTTGAAATTTGAGGATGTGGCTTAGAATGGTTCATATCGAATGCACAAAAAGTCTGGAGTTGAAATAAGTTAAAAATTTAAATGCCTTTCTAACATATGAGTTTTGGTCCAAAACCCTCATACTTCGAAGGAGATGGTCCAGTTTGAACATGAAGTGCATCCAATTTTTTCCTTAACCCTCTTAACTTTTTACCACATGCTATGTGGGTGAAATCATGACACCATATGCCAAGTTTCAACCTTTTCAGAGTTCATTAATAGTGATTTTGATTAAAACAAATGAAGGTATAAAACTAAAAAGAGTTGAACATAATCTGGTTTTGATTAAAACACCTATTTAAAATATCCTAAAAGGTAAAATTTAACATAATGATAAAACATACTAATATTAAACAACAGCAAAAACAATCACTCAAAAATCTATTTTTAAACTAAAGTTATTCACAAACTAGTGATTCACAAAAATTTCAAAAGAATTCAAATTTAAACTATTTAAATTTGAAAACTACTGGCACTAACAGAAAGTTTGTCATTGTTTTGACATAAAGCAAAAAGATTCATTAAAAACTATAAATATTCTAACAATTATCGCAAATATAAAAACTATTATTCCAAATATATATAAAAAGAGAGAAAATAGACCTTTAGTCCCGGTTGGATCCACCTTCCGGGACTAAAGGTCCCTCCCCGTGCGAATTTGGGCCGCCAAAAAGGCCTCTTTAGGCATGGTTGGACTATTGAAGCCCTCCTTCTTCCTCCCCAAATCACCCCGGCTTAGCCCGGTTTATGACGCCGCCAGGCTGCCCCGCGCGCACCCTACATCGACGGCACCATCCGTCCACGCGCCACCGCCGCTCTCTTCCTCCATGCCGTTGCCCTGCTCCGCCGACGCCGCTCCTCCACACCGTCTTCGTCAGCTCCGCCACCGCGCGCTCTCCTCCTCCACACCGTTGCCCTACTCCGTCGGCACCTCTCCTCCACGCCATCGCGCCAGCTCCGCCGGCGCCTCTCTCCTCCTCCACGCCATAAACTCGATCCGTCCTTCGCCCTCCAAATTGATGTGTATGTATATGTGTATGTGTATGTGTATGTTAGATGTATATGTGTATTTGTATGTGTATATATGTGTTTGTTATATAAAATTAGGAGTCCTAGGAGTTTATATTATTTGTATGTTAGATATATTGATGTGTATATGTGTATGTTAAAAAAATTGATAATACTACAATAATATGTCACTTTGATGAAATTAAAATAAATGATACATTTTATTAGTTTAAATTTGCCCGTATGAGTTTATAACATTGTACGATCATCACAGGTACTAAAGAGTTTACCGATCATTGGGGGAGTTTATACATTTTATTAGTTTAAATGTATGTATGTTTAAATGTATGTTTTAAATGTTTAGATGTTGCTGATTTGCTAATTGACATATTGCATATAAGTCATCTTTCCTAACCGTCGAATCGATTGCATAGCGTAGCCGTCGAGTAGAGGATGCCCATCCCGCATCCTCATCGTCGACTTGGCGGCAACCATCTGCTTGAGAGGCGTCATGTCTGGGACTGGGCTCCGCTGGGCTGGCACTGGGAGGTGCTGCCTTCCGGGGGGCGGAGCTTGGTGAGGAATGAGGGTCCCGTCGTTGACCCAGAGGTTATTTGGTGGCGGTCACGTGGACCACTGTCGGTGCAGAGGGACCCGGCCCCCGCGGAGGTGATACGTCGTCGTGTTAGGGAGGAGGACGAGCATGTCCGACGCTACATGGCCCCGTTGGATGCCAGGTTCTTCAATACCTGGCAGGTTCTTCAGGGATCTCACGCGAGCTATGATCCTGTCACGGTTCCTTCTCTTTGGGTGTCCACCGCCTACGTCGCGGGACGCCAACTATATCTGTATTAGTGGATACTATTCGATGATCTATTAGTGATATTATTGGATGATGTATTAGTGATACTATTCGATGATGTATTAGTGATACTATTATTCGATGATGTATTAGTGATATTATATGATCATATTGTTGCATTGCCTTGTATTGATTTGCATATCTCCGGTTCTACTTATTGAATGCATTCTAATTGTTTTATATTTGACAGACCGGAAGTAATAATCAATTTTTGAATCGTGAATACAGGAAATGTCGTCGTCTAATGACGACGATAGGATCCAAGCGTGTGAACTCTGCAGTGAAGATAAGGGTCTTTGTGTTGGAAATATGCCCTAGAGGCAATAATAAGTTAGTTATTATCCTATTTACTTGTTCATGATAATCGTTTATTATCCATGCTATAATTGTATTGATCGGAAACTCAGATGCATGTGTGGATACATAGACAACACCATGTCCCTAGTATGCCTCTAATAGACTAGCTCGTTGATCAAAGATGGCTATGGTTTCCTAGTCATGGACATGAGATGTCATTTGATAACGGGATCACATCATTAGGAGGAGGATGTGATGGACAAGACCTAAACTATAAACGTAGCATATGATCGTGTCAGTTTATTGCTACAGTTTTCTACATGTCAAGTATCTGTTCCTATGACCATGAGATCATGCAACTCACTGACACCGGAGGAGTGCCTTGTGTGTATCAAATGTCGCAACGTAACTGGGTGACTATAAAGGTACTCTATAGGTACCTCCAAGGGTGTCTGTTGGGTTGGCATGGATCAGGACTGGGATTTGTTACTCCGTCTGACGGAGAGGTATCTCAGGGCCCACTCGGTAATACAACATCACAATAAGCCTTGCAAGTTGGACGGCAGGTCGACGAGTACAAATGGACCTTTAAGATGAAGACAAACGCTAATGGTAAATGTCACCATTTATAAAAGCTCGACTTGTCGCAAAGAAGTTTCCAACAAGTTCAAGGAGTTGACTGCGATGAGGCTTTCTCACTCGTAGCGATGCTAAAGTCTATTGGAATTATGTTAGCAATTGTTGCATTTTTCAATTATGAAAAATGGCAGATGGATGTCAAAATATCATTTCCTTAATGGTTTACTTGAGAAAAGGTTGTATGTGATACAACCAGAAGGTTTTGTTAATCCTTCTATGGCCTGGAGCGAGCATCTTGGAGTTGGAATATACGCTTTGATGAAGTGATCAAAGTTTTTGAGTCTATACAAAGTTTATGAGAAACTTGTATTTACAATAAAGTGAATGGGAGCACTATAGAATTTCTGATAAGCATATGTGGATGACATTTCGTTGGTCGGAAATGATGTAGAATTTCTGGAAAGCATAAACGGTTGTTTGAAAAGAGTTTTTCAAATGAAGACCTGGATAAATCTACCTAATTGTTGAGCATCAAGATCTATAGAGATAGATCAAGATGCTTCATGGGACTTTCAATGAGTACATACCTTGACAATATTTTGAAAGAGTTCAAAATGGATTAGTCATAGAAAGAATTCTTGCCTGATTTGTAAGGTGTGAAGTTGAGTGAGACTCAAAGCTCGACCACGGCAGAAGAAAGAGAAAGGACGAACGTCGTCCCCTATGCCTTAGCCATAGGCTCTGTATAGTATGCCATGCTGTGTACCGCACCTGTGTGTGCCTTGCCATGAGTCTATCAAGGGGTACAAGAGTGATCCAGGAGTGGATCACTGGACAGCGGTCAAGATTATCCTTAGTAACTAAAAGACTAAGGAAATGTTTCTCGATTATGGAAGTGATAAAAGAGTCCGTCATAAAGAGTTAAGTCAATGCAAGCTTTGACACCAATCCGAATGACTCTTAGGAGCAATCCGGATACATATAGTGGAGGAGCCATTTGGAATAGTTCCAAGTGGAGTGTGGTAGCAGTATTTACAGTATGACATAGAGATTTGCAAAGTACACACGGATCTGAATGTCGCAGACCCGTTGACTAAAAGACCTCTCGCACATGCTAGGCATGATCGAGCCCCAGAACTCATTGGGTGTTAGATTTATAACAATGTGAATCACATGGGGATGTGAACTAGATTATTGACTCTAGTGCAAGTGGGGGACTGTTGGAAATATGCCCTAGAGGCAATAATAAATTAGTTATTATCATATTTCCTTGTTCATGATAATCGTTTATTATCCATGCTATAATTGTATTGATCGGAAACTCAGATGCATGTGTGGATACATAGACAACACCATGTCCCTAGTATGCCTCTAATAGACTAGCTCGTTGATCAAAGATGGCTATGGTTTCCTAGTCATGTACATGAGATGTCATTTGATAACGGGATCACATCATTAGGAGGAGGATGTGATGGACAAGACCCAAACTATAAACATAGCATATGATCGTGTCAGTTTATTGCTACAGTGTTCTGCATGTCAAGCATCTGTTCCTATGACCGTGAGATCATGCAACTCACTGACACCGGAGGAGTGCCTTGTGTGTATCAAACGTCGGAACGTAACTAGGTGACTATAAAGGTACTCTACGAGTATCTCCAAGGGTGTCTGTTGAGTTGGCATGGATCAAGACTGAGATTTGTTACTCCGTGTGACGGAGAGGTATCTCAGGGCCCACTCGGTAATACAACATCACAATAAGCCTTGCAAGCAATGTGACTAAGTGTTAGTCACGGGATCTTGTATTACGGAACGAGTAAAGAGACTTGCCGGTAACGAGGTTGAACTAGGTATGGAGATACCGATGATCGAATCTCGGGCAAGTAACATACCGAAGAACAAAGGGAACATCATACGGGATTAACTGAATCCTTGACATAGAGGTTCGACCGATAAAGATCTTCGTAGAATATGTAGGAGCCAATATGGGCATTCAGGTCCCGCTATTGGTTATTGACCGTAGAGGTGTCTCGGTCATGTCTGCATAGTTTTCGAACCCGCAGGGTCTGCACACTTAAGGTTCGGTGACGTTTCGGTATAGTTGAGTTATAGGTGTTGGTAACCGAAGGTTGTTCGGAGTCCCGAATGAGATCCTGGACGTCACGAGGAGCTCCGGAATGGTCCGGAGGTAAAGATTGATATATAGAAAGTCTTATTTTGGTCACCAGAAAAGTTTCAGGCTCATCGATAGTGTACCGGGAGTGCTGGGAGGGTGTCGGGGACCATCAAGAGGGGTGTGACGACCGAAGAGGCTCATGGGCTGTGAGGGGAGGTGAACCAGCCCCTAGTGGGCTGGCCAAAGTCTCTCTCAAGGGCCCATGCAAAAATGATAAAGAAAAAAGGCAGAAAGGGCCAAATTAGGAAGGTGCCCTAAAGTCTGCTTTGCTGACCTCGAGCACGTCGTGGGCCTGAGGGGAGTACTTGGAGACAATCTGATTGCCGGTTTGAAAGTTTCTGGAGGATGCCCATGTGCCGTAGTTGGTGCTGAGGTCCCACGCTCCGCCGGGCTCGCCGACATTGTAGATCGCGGCTGACGCGGTGCTCAGGACGGCCATCACAGCCACAGCGAGAAGAATGGCTCTTGTGGTACCCATTGAGGTGTGAACTGCAAGGAGAGATGGCAGAGGAGATTATGAGGCAGGTGCTAATGTAATGATCCTGGAGCGGAGATTGTGTTTGTTTCCTAGGCGGCTGTCTCAGGTGATATATATATTGTACAGGCTATGCCCGGGTGAGTTGGATAAACGTGTGAGGTTGGTGGAAGCGTAGAAAGGAGTGCGTGTGCCTGCTGGATTTTAGACTTTGAATGTTGTGTGGGTGGGAACACAAGCAAGGTACTCATGCAGCTGGTACGTACTTGGTCATAATAGACCGAGGATGTGAAGACCGGGACGTGCTGTTGGCCTGCTCCCCTTTTCACGCGTTCCTTTTTATTCAGTATCGACGCGGTCTACAAGACAAGACGTAGATATCACGATCCACATACCTTCTCACATAGATCCAAGTGTCCAAAACAATATTTTGAAAAAACATTCTTTATTAGTGGATTCCACATATTAAAGAGGCATCTATGTCTATTTTTGCCGTTTATGGCCATTTACTTCTTTTGTTTCTGAAACCTATTTGTTATTCCTTTGCAACTTGACGGAGGAGGCGAACTATTTATTTTTTGTTTTGTTTTAATAAAGAGGTTGTATGCATCAATGCTGATGTAAAGGCCGGAGGTAACGCTCCTTTTTAAAAAAAAAGACCCTAAAATTTTGTTGTTGGAATTATTTAATTATGTGTACTAATTTAATATCAAGTAAAGATGATACATTCGGTCACTGTAATGTTACCCGATATACCTAAATTAATAAGGTCTTTTTTAGCATCAATTAATAAGATCTAATTTAGTCATTATTACTAACCTATTACATAGAAAATTGGGGGCCCTATTGATTTGGAGGCTCTGTCCAGCCGAACACTCTGCACAGGTGCACGGAACCAGGCCGAAATCACTGTTTTGACCTTGATCCTTCTTGGTTTCATGAATCCACGGTGGTGGTTCAACATCAATCAATCCTGCAACTTGTTGTCACCACCCCTCATACGTCACCTTCCCCGTAAGAGCCCTACCCTCGATCGGTAGCCCGAAGATCATCACAATATTCTCTAAAGTGATGGTCGAACACTCTGCACATGGTGCACGGTACGTGCCTGCCGCCGGAGGCCTGTCGCGTGCCTAGTTTTGGATCGCGGACACAAGGACCACATACTAGTGTACAATCTATGCAAACAAAGTACAGTGATCGTAGTCAACTATAATAATATTGTGGTCAATAATAGTGGCTCATGTTTCATCAAAAATATATATAGGTTTGGCTACATACACTAGTGGAAAAAGGCCCATTTGTCACGGTTTGTAAGGCCCAATTGTCCCGGTTCTGGAACCGGGACTAATGTGTCGGGACTAAAGCCCATGACCTTTAGTCCCGATTCGCTTATGAACCGGGACAGATGGGGCTACACGTGGCCGCTCCACCGAGCCCAGGCAGGAGGGCCTTTGGTCCCGGTTGGTAACACCTACCAGGACCAAAAAGCGTCCACGTGTCAGCAGCTGAGGAGCTGTTTTTTTTAAAGAGGGAGATTTTGAGGCTTTTGGAGGGTTGATTTAGGGGTTTCATATATTTTGTTATCTAGCTAATAGAGAGAAGTGTTCTCTCTTATCTCCGTGCTTGGTCACGACGCTACGTACTATACATATAGATAGAACATATAACACTATTTAATCATCATTTTGGTTAATGAGACATCATATAACAAGTTGGTCACTAGTCATAATCACAACTCCTCCTCCTCCTCATCATCATCAACTCTAACACATTGTAGCACATAATAACACACTGTACCTAGGACCTACGTACTCCTATCTCGTAGGACCTACTCTACCCTCTCTTAGGTAGAATATCATAAAACAAGATAGACCCTGACTCTCCATTATGGAGAACGGAGATCATCTTGTCTCCATTCTTTGCCTACACACAATGTTGCTTCTAAGTAGCTCTCTACGGTCGAGTATACATTTTTTCCAATCTTTGATTGTCATGACTCCATCGGTTTTAGAAATCCGGTATGGATAGGAATGATGCGTAGGCTTACCTGGTCGTGGTAGTCCTAAGCTCATAACAACAACGTGACCTCTCGGAAACATCAGATGAGACACACAATCCTCCAGGATTTTCTGTTGAAAAACATAGTAATAACTTTGTAGTTAGCAATGTTGTTTAGTTTTAGAAGAATTTATGCAAAAGATGCACGGATGTCGTAATAGTAGAATTAGAATCTTACCATGCAATCTTCATGGATGTTACCGTAGTTCACCACGTGCACTAGTGGCACGTATTGACCCTAAAGTGCAGGAGTTTGATAATAGCTATGTACTTCTCAAGATGACTAAGAAATGCGGTAAGATGGTATTTCTCCTTATAACTTAATTCTGCTTCATCACTGTACTAGTAGGATCTGTCTACCATCTTTCGTATATTTTTTGAAGAATGAAAATAAGTTGTCAATGCAAATAAGTTGTCAACTATTTTTAAATAACCAATATAAATTACTTAAGAAATATGGTTGAGAAACTCACATAATGGTAGAACTGGAGGCGTGTGCACATTGACCTAGATGTCGATATTACCTTGAATTTCATCTTCCGGGCGAATATCAAAGGTGATAAGCATATTAGGCTCAAATGCATAAGCCTTGCATAGTGCTTGCCAACTTTTGCATTTAAAATAGCAATAGGTGTCTGCATGGTACAATTTCACTACAAAAGTAAAATCATGCTCGGTCCTCAAGTGAACTATCTTTACCTCCATATCTTTTTTAGTATTGAAACCAATCTTATCCAAGACAGCAATTCTTGCATGGCAGGGGATACGCTAGTAGAACAGTAAAAAATTAAAATTAATTATCAGTTGAAGCAAAAGAGGCAAAAGTCATGCTTAAATACAAAAAAGACTTGTCATTGTGACTTACTGTATCCACTTCGAAGGTCTCATCCAGCATGATGCTGAAGCGTCTACCATCAACCAGGAAAGTCTTGTCACACAAGTCGTGCTCGTCTTCGCAGTATTCGCACATACCGAATTCCCTTTCGTCGTTAAACATTTCCTATGTTCATAGTTGAAACATTTAAAATCGATCGAATGGAACTACGAGAAAGCTGATCAATACACAGATCACTATTACTCAATATGCAACGGGTTGACTTTAGGTCTGTCGAGTCTTTCCTTCCTAAACTCTCGTCTCACGTATATGGTGGGCACTCCCTCTGATATTGCGACCGTCGGTGATGGTGGCTCCTCCATTCGTCCCAAAGTGCATTACACCAAAATGTCTAGCACACTGGAACGAAGGAGAAGCGACGCCCACGACAATAGTCGGGATTCTTCCTCTCTCATATATATATATGGTGGACACTCTCTCTCACTAAAAAACACACAAGGAGCCGAAATAGACCTAAAGCCAACCCGTTTCATAACGCAATGACATAGCAAAAATTCCCTATGTTTTACCGGAATGACTTGCAAATCACAAATACATTTATAATGAACTCGAATATAATATCACTAATACATCATCCCGAATAAGCCAGTTCAAGAATTACGACACGCTTTGAATCCTAATGCGTGTGTGACTTTCAGTCCGTCGAGGCTTCACTTAAGTAACTCTCATATCTCATGGTGTGTTGGTGCGCTCTCTCTCATACTGATATGATGGTGTATATATGTTGGTGGGCACTCTCTCACAGTAATAGTTCGACCGTCGGTGATGGATGCCTCCCCTCTTCTCTTCTTGCGCAATATATCGACGAGTATATAGCAAAGAAGAAAAAAAAAGAGGAGGCGCCCCCACGACAACAGTCGGGATTCCTCCATCAAGAACACATATGAAAGTCACACAAGGAGCAACGACAGACCGAAAGTCACACACACATTATACTGATAAAATATCACAAATACATTAATATTTATAATGACCTCGAATATAATATCACTAATTCATCATCCCGAATAATCCTGTTAATGCATCATCAAATATTAACTAATACATCTCGAATATTATCATATAAGATCACTAATACAGATCGAATATCCAAGAATCCAAAGTGGAGGACGGTGAACTCGGTTCACTAGCGGTCTCTGAGTCGCCGGCGGTGGACACCCAAAGATAAGGAACCATCACGGGATCATAACTCAAGTGAGCTCCCTGAAGGATCTGCCAGGTATTGTCGAATCGGTCGTCCAACACCGCCATGTAGCGATGGACGTGCTCGTCGTCCTCCCTGACACGGCGATGTACCACCTGTTGGGGAACGTCGCATGGGAAACAAAAAATTTCCTACGCACACGCAAACCTATCCATGGTGATGAGCATCTACGAGAGGGAGAGTGGATCTACGTACCCTTGTAGATCACTAAGCAGGAAGCGTTAAGAAACGCGGTTGGTGTAGTCGAACATCTTCGTGATCCAAATTGCCGAGCGTCCCGCGATCTCATCACGATCCGTCCCGCGGTCCAATCACGATCCGTCCCGCGATCCAATCACGATTTGTCCCACGATCTCATCACGATACGTCCCGCGATCAAATCACGAACTGTCTCGCGATCTCAATCACGATCCTTCCGATCTAGCGCCGAACGGACGGCACCTGCGCGTTTAGCACACGGGCAGCTTGATGACGATCTCCACCGTCTTGATCCAGCAAGAGGAGGTCGAGAGAAGAGAGAGTTCACCGGCAGCGTGACGGCGCTCCGGTGATGGTGATGGAGCGATTCTGGCAGGGCTTTGCCTAAGCACCGCGGAAAACCGATCTAGAGGAGAAACTATGCACTAGAGGTTAGGGTTTGCACGTGGCTGAAAATCAAGTGCCAAAACCCTAGAAATCCTCTAGTATATATAAGAGGAGAGGAGGAGAGGAGGCAGCCTTGGCCTCCAAGGCACTCTTGGTTCGGCCGATCCACAAGAGGAGGAGTCCTACTCCTTCCTCCACTCCTAGTAGGAGTAGGACTCTTCCTTTTTTGCCTTTTTCCACCTTTTTCCTTTAGGTATTTTTCCCTTCTTGCGCCATGGGCCTTTGTAGCTGTTCCACTAGCCCACTAAGGGCTGGTTATTATTCTCCCATAGCCCATGGACCCTCTAGGGTCGAAATACCTCTCCCGGAGGTCTCCCGGTACACTACCGATGAGCCCGAAACTTTTCCGGCGACCAAACTGGGACTTCCTATATATGAATCTTTACCTACGAAGATCTTTATCGGTCGAACCTCTATGTCAAGGATTCAGTTAATCCCGTATAACGTTCCCTTTGTTCTTCGGTATGTTACTTGCCCGACATTCGATTGTCGGTATCTCCATACCTAGTTCAACCTCGTTACCGGCAAGTCTCTTTACTCGTTCCGTAATACAAGATCCCGCAACTAACAATTAGTCACATTGCTTGCAAGGCTTATTGTGATGTTCTATTACTGAGTGGGCCCTGAGATACCTCTCCGTCACACGGAGTAACAAATCCCAGTCTCGATCCATGCCAACTCAATAGACACCATCGGAGATACCTGTAGAGCACCTTTATGGTCACCCAGTTATGTTGCGATGTTTGATACACACAAGGCACTCCTCCGATATCTGTGAGTTGCATGATCTCATGGTCATAGGAACATATACTTGACATGCGGAAAACAGCAGCAATAAACTGACACGATCATATGCTACGTTTGTAGTTTGGGTCTTGTCCATCACATCATTCTACTAATGATGTGAGCCCGTTATCAAATGACATCTCATGTCCATGGCTAGGAAACCTTAACCATCTTTTGATCAACGAGCTAGTCTATTAGAGGCATACTAGGGACATGGTTTTGTCTATGTATCCACACATGCATTTAAGTCTATGATCAATACAATTATAGCATGGATAATAAACGATTATTATGAACAAGGAAATATGATAAAAACTAATTTATTATTGCCTCTAGGGCATATTTCCAACAGTCTCCCACTTGCACTAGAGTCAATAATCTAGTTCACATCACCATGTGATTCGCATTGTTATGAATCTAACACCCAATGAGTTCCGGGGTTCGATCATGCTTTGCATGTGAGAGAGATCTTATAGTCAACGGGTCTGTAACATTCAGATCCGTGTGTACTTTGCAAATCCCTATGTCAAACTGTAAACACTACTACCACACTCCACTTGGTACTATTCCAAATGGCTGCTCCACTATACGTATCCAGATTGCTACTACGAGTCATCTGGATTAGTGTTAAAGCTTGCATCGACGTAACTCCTTACGACGAACACTTTATCACCTCCATAATCGAGAAACATATCCTTAGTCTTTCAGTTACTAAGGATAATCTTGACCGTTGTCCAGTGATCCACTCCTGGATCTCTTTTGTACCCCTTGACAGATTCATGGCAAGGCACACACAGGTGCGGTACACAACATGGCATACTGTATAGAGCCAATGGCTAAGGCATAGGGGATGACGTTCGTCCTTTCTCTTTCTTCTGCCTTGGTCGAGCTTTGAGTCTCACTCAACTTCACACCTTACAAATCAGGCGAGAACTCTTTCTCTGACTGATCCATTTTGAACTCTTTTCAAAATCTTTGTCAAGGTATGTACTCATTGAAAGTCTCATCAAGTCATCTTTGATCTATCTCTATAGATCTTGATGCTCAATAATTAGGTAGTTTTATCCAGGTTTTACTTTGAAAATCACTTTCCAAATAACCGTTTATGCTTTCCAGAAATTCTACATTATTTCCGATCAACAATATGTCATGCACATATACTTATCAGAAATTCTATAGTGCTCCACTCACTTTATTGTGAATACAAGTTTCTCGTCAACTTTGTATAAACTACAAAAACTTTGATTAACTCATCAAAGCGTATATTCCAACTCCGAGATGCTTGCTACAGTCCATAGAAGGATCACTGAAGCATGCTCACCTTTTAGCATCCTTAGGACTGGCAAAACCTTCTGGTTGTATCACATACAACCTTTCCTCAAGTAAACCGTTAAGGAAACAATATTTTGACATCCATCTGCCAGATTTCATAAATGAAAATGCAGCAACTGCTAACATAATTCCAACAGACTTTTAGCATCGCTACGAGTGATAAAGCCTCATCGCAGTCAACTCCTTGAATTTGTCACAAACATCTTTGCAACAAGTCGAGCTTTACAAATGGTGACATTTACCATCAGTGTCTGTATTCATTTTAAAGATCCATTTGTACTCAATGACCTGCTGTCCAACGAGCAAGTCTACCAAAGTCTATACTTGGTTTTCATACATGGATCCTATCTCGGATTTTATGGCCTCCAACCATTTGTCGGAATCCGGGCCCATCATCGCTTCTCCATAGCTCGTAGGTTCATCGTTGTCCAACAACATGACCTCCAAGCCAGGGTTGTCGTACAACTTAGGAGCAGTACACATCCTTGTCGACCTACGAAGTTCGATAGTAACTTGATCCTGAAGCTTCATGATCATCATCATTAACTTCCTCTTCAACTAACGTAGGCTTCACAAAAACATCTTTCTGCGCTGTGCTACTTTCTGGTTGAACAAAGGTTTAACAACCTCATCAAGTTCTATCTTCCTCCCACTCAATTCTTTCGAGAGAAACATTTCCTCGAGAAAGGATACGTTTAAGCAACAAACACGTTGCACTTGTATCTGAGATAGAAGGTTCACCCAACTGATCTTAGGGTATTCTTTGAAGATGCATTTGTCCGCCTTGGGTTCGACCTCATTAGGTGAAAATATTTTCCACACATGTGTCGCAGCCCCAAACATTAAGAAATGACAGCTTAGGTTTCTATCAAACCATAATTCACACGATGTCATCTCAACGGATTTAGATGGTGCCCTATTTAATGTGAATGTAGTTGTCTCTAATGCATAACCCCAAAATTATAGTAGTAAAACGATAACAGACATTATAGCACGCACCATATCCAATAGAGCATGACTATGACGTTCGGACACACCATCACACTGTGGTGTTCCAGGTGGCATTAGTTGTGAAACAAATTTCACATTGTCTTAAGTTGTATGCCAAACTCGTAACTCAGATATTCACCTCCACGATCATATCGCAGTCATCTCTATCTTCTTGTTACGATGATCTTAAACTTCACTCTGAATTTGCTTGAACCTTTCAAACGATTCAGACTTGTGTTTCATTAAGTAAATATACACTATATCCACTTGAATCATCAGTGAAGGTAAGAAAATAACGATATCCACTGCACGCTACAAGACTCACTGGATTGCATACATCAAGATGTATCATCTCCAATGGATCACTTGCCCGCTCCATCCAACGGGGTCCTTTAGTCATCTTGCCCAAGAGGCATGGTTCGCATGTCTCAACCGATTCGAAATTGAATGAGTCCAAAGATCCATCTGCATGGAGTCTCTTCATGCACTTTATACCAATATGACATTTAGCGGCAGTGCCACAAGTATGTGGTACTATCATTATTAACTTTGTATCTTTTGAAATCAATTTTATGAACATGTGTATTACTACGATCAAGATTTCAACAAACCATTCTCACTGGATGCATGACCACTTAAGGTATTATTCATGTAAACAGAACAACCATTATTCTCTAACTTAAATGAATAACCGTATTGCAATAAACATGATCTAATCATGTTCATGCTCAACGCAAAACACCAAATAACATTTATTTAGGTTCGTTACTAATCCTGAAGGTAGAGAGAGCGTGCGATGTTGATCACATCAACTTTGGAAACATTTCCAACACATATCGTCACCTCACCCTTAGCTAGTTCTCCGTTTATTCCGTAGCTTTTATTTCGAGTTACTAACATTTAGCAACCGAACCGGTATCCAATACCCAGGTGCTACTAGGAGTACTAGCAAGGTACACATCAATAACTCGTATATCAAATATACTTCTGTCGATGTTGCCAGCCTTCTTATCTACCAAGTATCTAGGGTTGTTCCGCTTAGTGACCGCTCACCTCATAACAGAAGCACTTAGTCTCGGGTTTGAGTTCAACTTTGGGTTGCTTCACTGGAGCAGCAACTGACTTGCTATCCATGAAGTTTCCCTCCTTGCTCTTGCCCTTCTCGAAACTAGTGGCTTGGTTAACCATCAACACTTGCCGCTCCTTCTTGATTTCTACCTTCGCGGTGTCAAACATCGCGAACAGCTTAGGGATCAATATTTCTATCCCTGGCGTTTTATAGTTCACCACTAAGTTCTAGTAGCTTTAGTGACAGTGACTTGGAGAACTACATCAATCACTATCTTATCTGGAAGATCAACTCCCACTTGATTCGAGCGATTGTAGCACCCAGACAATCTGAGTACATGCTCAATGATTGAGCTATTCTCTTTAATCTTGTAGGCAAAGAATCTTGTTGGAGATCTCATATCTCGCCACACGGGCACGAGCCTGAGATCCTAATTTCAGCTCTTAGAAACATCTCATATGTTCTGTGACGTTCAAAACGTTTTGGAGACTCAATTCTAAGCCATAATGCATGACACACTAAACTATCAAGTAGTCATCAGAACGTGCCTGTCAGATGTTCACAACATTTACAGACGACGCTAGAGGGGTTGGCGCACCGAGCGGTGCATTAAGGACATAAGCCTTTTGTGCAGCAATGAGGACAATGCTCAGATCACGGACCCAGTCCGCAATTTTGCTACCATCATCTTTCAACTCTATTTCTCTAGGAACATAAAAAATTAAGGGAGCTACAGCGCGAGCTAGTAATCTACAACATAATTTGCAAAGTCACTACTGACTATGTTCATGATAATAAGTTCAATTAATCATATTACTTAAGAACTCCCACTAAAAATGACATCCCTCCGATCATTCGAGTGATACATGATCCAAATTCACCAAATCAAGTCCGATCATCACGTGAGTTGAGGTGGCTACAATGGTGAACATCATCATGTTGATCATATCTACTATATGACTCATGTTCGACCTTTCGGTATCTTGTGTTCCGAGGCCATGTCTGTACATGCTAGGCTCGTCAAGTTTAACCCGAGTGTTCTGCGTGTGCAACACTGGCTTGCACCCATTGGATGTGAACGTAGATTCTATCACACCCGGTCATCACGTGGTGTCTCAACACGACGAACTTTCGCAACGGTGCACACTCGGGGAGAACACAATTTATCTTGAAATTAAGTGAGGGATCACCTTATAATGCTATCGTCGTCCTAAGAAAAACAAGGTGCATAAAAGGATTAACATCACATGCAAATCATAAGTGACATGATATGGCCATGATCTCGTGCTTTTGACCTCCATCATGAAAGCACCGGCATGATCTCCATCATCACCGGCATGACACCATGATTTCCATCATCTTGATCTCCATCAACGTGTCGCCATCGGGGTTGTCACGCCCTGCATGCTTCTACTACTATTTCTACCGTAGCGATAAAGTAAAGCATTACATAGAGCTTAATGATTGACACGCAGGTCATACAATAATTAAAGACAACCCTATGGCTCCTGCCGGTTGCCGTACTCATCGACATGCAAGTCGTGATAATCTATACATCACATGATCATCTCATACATCACATATATCACATCATGTAATTGGCCATATCATATCACAACATACCCTGCAAAAACAAGTTAGACGTCCTCTAATTATTGTTGCATGTTTTACGTGGCTGCTACGGGTATCTAGCAAGAACAATTCTCACGTACGCAAAAACCACAACGGTGATACACTAGTTGCTTTTCAACCTTCTCAAGGACCGGCTTTGTCGGATCCGATCCAAGTAAAGTGAGAGAAACTGTCACCCGCAAGCCATCTAGGCAACAAGTTGCGTCAAGGGAACCGGTCTCTCGTAAGCGTACGAGTAATGTTGGTCCGGGCCGCTTCATCTCAAACTCCCGCTGAACCAACATACGACCAAGGGAGGAAGCAATCTAAGCATCAACGCCTACAAACATTTTGTGTTCTATTCGAGATCTCATCGAACCATCAACCTAGCTCTGATACCACTGTTGGGGAACGTCGCATGGGAAACAAAAAAAATTCTCCGCACACGCAAACCTATCCATGGTGATGAGCATCTACGAGAGGGAGAGTGGATCTACGTACCCTTGTAGATCGCTAAGCAGGAAGCGTTAAGAAACGCGGTTGCTGTAGTCGAACATCTTCGCGATCCAAATCGCCGAGCGTCCCGCGATCTGATCACGATCCGTCCCGCGATCCAATCATGATCCGTCCCGTGAACTCATCACGATCCGTCCCACGATCCTTCCCGTGATCTCATCACAAACTATCTCGCGATCTCAATCACGGTTCTTCCGATCTAGCGCCGAACGGACGGCACCTCCGCGTTCAGCACACGTGCAGCTTGATGACGATCTCCACCGTCTTGATCCAGCAAGAGGAGGTGGAGAGGAGAGAGAGTTCACCGGCAGCGTGACGGCGCTCCGGTGATGGTGGTGGAGTGATTCCGGCAGGGCTTCGCCTAAGCACTGCAGAAAACCGATCTAGAGGAGAAACTATGCACTAGAGGTTAGGGTTTGCACGTGGCTGAAAATCAAGTGCCAAAACCCTAGAAATCCTCTAGTATATATAAGAGGAGATGAGGAGAGGAGGCAGCCTTGGCCTCCAAGGCACTCTTGGTTCGGCCGAGCCACAAGAGGAGGAGTCCTACTCCTTCCTCCACTCCTAGTAGGAGTAGGACTCTTCCTTTTTTGCCTTTTTCCACCTTTTTTCCTTTAGGTATTTTTCCCTTCTTGCGCCATGGGCCTTTGTAGCTGTTCCACTAGCCCACTAAGGGCTGGTTATTATTCTCCCACAGCCCATGGACCCTCTAGGGTCGAAATACTTCTCCCGGAGGTCTCCCGGTACACTACCGATGAGCCCGAAACTTTTCCGGCGACCAAACTGGGACTTCCTATATATGAATCTTTACCTCCGGACCATTTTGGAGCTCCTCGTGACGTCCAGGATCTCATCCGGGCCTCCGAACAACCTTCGGTCACCACCATACATAACTCTACACTACCGGAACGTCACCAAACCTTAAGTGTGCAGACCCTGCGGGTTCGAGAACTATGTAGACATGACCGAGACACCTCTATGGTCAATAACCAATGGTGGGACCTGGACGTCCACATTGCTTCCTACATATTCTACGAAGATCTTTATCGGTCGAACCTCTATGTCAAGGATTCAGTTAATCCCGTATAACGTTCCCTTTGTTCTTCGGTATGTTACTTGCCCGAGATTCGATCATCGGTATCTCCATACCTAGTTCAACCTCGTTACCGGCAAGTCTCTTTACTCGTTCCGTAATACAAGATCCCGCAACTAACAATTAGTCACATTGCTTGCAAGGCTTACTGTGATGTTGTATTACCGAGTGGGCCCTGAGATACCTCTCCGTCACACGGAGTAACAAATCCCAGTCTCGATCCATGCCAACTCAACAGACACCATCGGAGATACCTGTAGAGCACCTTTATAGTCACCCAGTTATGTTGCGACGTTTGATACACACAAGGCACTCCTCCGATATCTGTGAGTTGCATGATCTCATGGTCATAGGAACATATATTTGACATGCGGAAAACAACAGCAATAAACTGACACGATCATATGCTACGTTTGTAGTTTGGGTCTTGTCCATCACATCATTCTCCTAATGATGTGATCCCGTTATCAAATGACATCTCATGTCCATGGCTAGGAAACCTTAACCATCTTTTGATCAACGAGCTAGTCTATTAGAGGCATACGAGGGACATGGTTTTGTCTATGTATCCACACATGCATTTAAGTCTCGGATCAATACAATTTTAGCATGGATAATAAACGATTATTATGAACAAGGAAATATGATAACAACTAATTTATTATTGCCTCTAGGGCATATTTCCAACACCACCTCTGCGGGTGCCCGCTCCCTCCGCACCGAAAGTGGCCCGCGTGACCGCCACCACAGAAGGTCCGGGTCGACGACGATACCTGGATTCCTCACAAACCTCCGAGTTCGGGAAGGTAGCACCTCCCAGTGCCAGTCCGGCAGAGCCCAGTCCCGGACATGGCACCTATCAAACAGGTTGTCGCGGACTACTCGACGACGAGGATGCGGGGCGGGCATCGTCGACAAATTCCTATGAGAATGTTTTCTTATTGTTTAATCACTGATTTTTCATAAAACCCAAAAACATTCTGTAATTTAACATACACATACTAATTTTTCCTAGGACTCCTAATAATTAAATAAAACAACTAAAACAACTAAAACATAAACATTCATCATAAACAAAATCAACTAATCTGGCAGAACATATAGCCACATACATATACACATTATATATTATATAGCCACATGCATATATCTGGAATACATTATAAACAAAATCAACTAATCTGGAGTACATTACATATGAACAAAAACATAAACATTCATCATAAACAAAATCAACTAATCTGGAGTACATTATATATGAACAAAAACATTCATCATATAAAAAAATCAACATATACTTTAAAAATAAATTACACAGAGCCGGGGCGGCGGCGGCTCATAGCGGGGGCAGCGACGGGGCGGTAACGGGGGTGGGGCGGCGATGGGGACGGCGGGGGAGGCAACGGGGGAGGGGTGGCGGCGACGAGGGCGGGAAGGCGATGCGGGCGACAGGGGAGGCGACAGGGACTGGGCGGCGACGAGGAGGGGGATGACGACGGCGGAGGCGGTGACGGGGAGGCGGCGGGGGCGGCGACGGGGACGGGGACAGCGACGGCGGGCTCGGGGCGGCAAGCGACGACGGGGACGAGGACGGCGGGCTCGGCGAAGTGGTGATGAAACCTACGAAATTTCCTAAGTGCTACTTATATAGAAAAAGCATTGGTCCCGGTTGGTGGCACCAACCAGGACGAAAGGGGGGTATTGGTCCCGGTTGGTGCCACCAACCGGGACCACTGGTCCCTTTTCGTCGGCCGGCGGGGAAACAGGGACCTTTGGTCCCGGTTGCTACCACCAACCGGGACAAAAGGCGTGGCGCAGCAAATGTTTAGTCCCACCTTGCTAGTCGAGGGGAGACATCACCTGTTGATAAGCCCCGATGCGCTTGACCTGTCAAGCTCCTCTCATAATGAAAATAGATGCCCTTATACATGAAATTCGACCTAAATTGAAAATTCTAGTTAGGTGTCTAACTAGCACTTTGAATTTAGGTTGAATTTCAATGTAAGTGCATCTATTTTCACTTTTGCTATTTTTATGTTATTTATTTGCTATTTTTCCTGCTATTTAATATTACTTTGTTTTAACATTATATTCAATTTGGTAATTTTTAGTTTTTATATAATTTTAGTTTCAAAAATACTAGAGGTTTATAATTTTAGTTATTGATTTTTTTGAGCAAAATGACCCTGAAATTAAAAAGCATTATAAATGAACTCTGAAAAGGTTGAAAGTTGGCATGGTATCATCATTTCACCCACATAGCATGTGCTAAAAAGTTAAGAGGTTTACGGCAAAAACTGGATGCACTTCATGTACAAAACGGACAGTCTCTTTCGAAGTATCGGGGTTTCGGACGGAAACTCATCGGTTACAAAAGACATTTCATATTCTATAACTTATTTGAACTCCAGGCTTTTTGTGTGTTCAAAATGCACCATTCAAAGCCACATCATCAATTTTCAACCCTTTCCGACTTCATTTGTTATTTTTCATGCAGTTATTGATTTTTTTAGCTAAATGACCGTGAAATTGAAAATCACTATAATTGAACTCTGAAAAAGGTTGAAAGTTGGCACGGTATCATCATTTCACCCACATAGCATGTGCTAAAAAGTTGAGACGGTTACGGCAAAAGCTGGATGCACTTCGTGTACAAAACGGACAGTCTCTTTCGAAGTGTCGGGGTTTCGGACGGAAATTCATCGGTTACAAAAGGCATTTCATTTTCTTGAACTTATTTTAACTCTAGGCTTTTTGTGTGTTCAAAATGCACCATTCAAAGCCACATCATCAATTTTCAACCCTTTCTAACTTTATTTGTTATTTTTCATGCAGTTATTGTTTTTTTAGCTAAATGACCGTGAAATTGAAAAGCACTACAATTGAACTCTGAGAAGGTTGAAATTTGACATGGTATCATTATTTCACCTGCATAGCATGTGCTAAAAATTTGAGAGGGTTACGACAAAAGCTTGATGCACTTCATGTACAAAACGGACAGTCTCTTTTGAAGTATCAGGGTTTCGGACGGAAATTCATCGGTTACAAAAGGCATTTCATTTTCTTAAACTTATTTAAACTCCAGGCTTTGTGTGTGTTCAAAATGCAACATTCAAAGCCACATCATCAATTTTCAACCCTTTCTGACTTCATTTGTTATTTTTTCATGCAGTTATTGATTTTTTGAGCTAAATGACCCTGAAATTAAAAAGCACTACAAATGAATTCTGAAAAGGTTGAAAGTTCACATGGTATCATCATTTCACCCATATAGAATGTGCTAAAAAATAGTGTGTCAAAAACCATTACAGAACATCAGGGATACAGAAGTGACCAAATTAATAGAAGTTCATCATCACATTAAAACCAAAGTAGATACATAGTTGTCATTATTGAACAACATATAGCTCTCTAGAGCATCTAATTAAAACATACAGGGAAACTACGTAAAAAATTTAAATGCAACAACAAATGCAATTATAACCGCTACTAAGGTACCAATTGATCCAACGGCATAATGATACCAATCCTGATTATGAATGGCATATTTTCTAATCTTTCTAAGCTTCAAGCGCATTGCATCCATCTTGGTCTTGTGATCGTCGATGATATCGGCAACATGCAACTCCAATCCCTTCTTGTCATCTTCAGTTCTTTTCAATTTTTCTTTCAAATGCTCGATTTATTTTTCAGCTTGTGTTAACTTCTCGAGCAGAATTGCATAGTCGGTTGAAATTTCTGGTTCAAATACTTCCTATAGATAAAAATATCTACGTCAAGTTGGTGGCATAATTAATTGTCATAGACATTAGATGTGTGAAATAATTCTATAAAAGATAATATACCACATCTGAATCATAGACTGGACGAGGGCCGACGTGGGCGGATACCATAACCATGGCACTATATAATAACAAACAATAATAAAAGTAAGAAAATCATACGAGTAAGTATATTTTCTTTTAGCAAGAAGATAAGATCAAGAGGATCACCAAGCGCGGGCGATCGACGGCGGTTTCAGGATGGGGACGGGACAGGACGGACCGCCAAACCTAGACAAATCTTGACGAAAATGTAGTTTGGACAAGGAGCTTCAAGAGGAGAAAGCTTAAGTTTGGCTTGGGCATTTTATCAAACACCTCATGTGCATAGGAGGTGAGGTAGAGCACCACAAAGCTCTCCCCTCGCCGGCCTAAAAAATAGAGCAAAGTGAAGTGCTCTGCTTGCTGGCGAGGGGGTATATATAGGCATCTAATTGGTCCCGGTTCGTGGCTGGAACTGAGACTAAAGGACCCCCTTTGGTCCCGGATCCAGTCACGAACCGGGACCAATGGTTGTGGGCCAGGAGCGAGGCACATTGGTCCCGGTTCGTGTCTGGAATCGGGACCAAAGGTTCCAGACGAACCGGGAGCAATGCCCCACATGGCCCGCCCGGCCCCCTGGCCTCACGAACCGGGACCGTTGCCCCATTGGTCCCGGTTCATGACTGAACCGGGACTAATGGGCTGGCCCGGCCTGGACCAAAACCCTGTTTTCTACTAGTGATAGAGACCCTTTACGGATGATTTCAAATTGTGGAGTGATTCTAGCAAAATAAGTATTTTTAAATCCATGTGTTTGCTTTTTAAATGACATGCTAAACTATCTCGTAATTAAATATTACATGAGGGTAAAACACATGGATGCATGCATTTGAAATTGTTTTCAGATTTTCACCAGTTCAAAACTTATTATAGAATTTCCGAGAATAGGTTACATGGAGGATATATAGCCCGAGATCCAAAACAAATTTCTACTGTTGTTGCCAAGATAGATACGGCCTTTCATTTTAGATAAAATAAACTTGACTCCAGGCTGAAAGCTCCATTTTGACAATTGTATGTGGCATGGACGCTTTAATCCTTGATTTTGATGCTCGGCTTTTGATCAATGCATATCGCTTGCTTTCTAAGTTGATAGTTGTGACTAGTTTTCTTGGAACAATGTTGTAAATTTTTGTAACACTGAAGCTGCAATTTGATTAGTTGTAACATGCAACTCATGTCGTACAAAGCTGGAAATTAGACCGGAGAAATCTCTTCAACACTAGTATCAAAAGTAGTCCTCGTCACCATCATATATCTAGGTTTTCCATGAACAATCACCGAAGGAGAGGATCCCCATGTGAATGAATTACTCAAAGCACCACAGAGAGATGAAATATAAATTGCAAGTTTGCATGTGAGGAGAAATATTCTACTGTTCATTGTTTTTTAGATAACTCACGACTCATGCCAAATGTTAGGAGAGATATTCCTGCCAAGACATGGATATCCGTAAACTTTAATTCAGTTAGGAATACATCACACAATATTATTTCATTTGATGGTTTCATTTTGCAATCCAGGATGATCCACCGTGGGTCAATTGTACGGTCCAACTTGCGATCCGGAAGCTCCATTTTACCAATTCTAGACGTCTTTTTTTCATGTGGATGTAATTTAAAATGTGTTAACATTTTTTGCATAAAAAACTTCCGATCTATTCATTAAATGTCAAGTTAGTACAAAGAACACCATAAGTAAGAAATACAACCAAATCCGTAGACCACCAAACAACTACTACAAGCACTAGAGAGAGCCGAAGGCACACTGTCGTATTCACCTCTCCCTCGTCGGAGCCGGACAAAACTTGTTGTAGTAGACAGCCAGGAAGTTATTGTGCTAAGTTCCCATACGACCAGTACACCAGAACAACAACCGCCACCGATTAAGAGAAGTGTAGATCGAAAGGATCGAATCTCTAGAGACACGAACACATACAAACAAAGACAAGATCCACGTGGATCCATCAAAGACAAACGCCGACCGAGTCCCACGAGATCTGTTCAAGATAAACCTCCACACAACCTCCGACGTTGTTAGAAACACCATCAGAACTGGGGCTAGGCGGGAAGAATCTTATTGCATCTTTCAGAGAGCTGTCGCCGCCTCGTCACAAGCATGAAAAAATGGAGCCCTCCCTCCAGCAAGGGCCATGACCCATCACGCCTCCATGGTTTTAAGACCACAGGAGACGAGGTAGACCGGCTGCGGCACCGCCAGGGAGCCCAAGAAACCCTAACCAAAGGATTCTTTTTTCTTTCTAAAAAAAAATGTGTTAACTTGACTGTATATTGTATGAAAGCTTTACTTCTTGATTTGAATATTGAAGTTTTGTTCATCGTTTGCCTTTTAAGTTGGAGGTTGTGATGTTTTTGTCGTTGAAACTTGAAAGATGTAAAAGAAATTACTAAAGGCTGTAACGTGAAATCTACGTAATAAAGATGAGATATTTAATAAGAAGTTAAAAAAATTTGCGACTAGTTAGATTTTATTTTTTGTGAGAAGTTAGAGTTGAAATGCTCATCGACGAGCCCTCACTGTACGAGAGCAGGGACGTGGATTGTGGTAGTCTACATCGGGTAGACCGCGTCGATGCTGAAGAGGAAAGAAACGCGTGAAGCAGTCGGTACTCCAACAGCATAGCCCGATCTTCAGATACTCCATCGACCGATTATCTATCACTCCTATATCTACGTCACTACGTGTTTGAGTTGACCAAGTATTAGTTGCATGCTGCCTAGCTTGCTTGTGTTCCCACGTATAAACATTCAAAGTCCAGAATTCAGATACGTAGTCTATTCTACCTCGCTTCTGGCCTTCCACCTACCAAACACGTTTCTTCAACCCAGCTGGGCATAGCCTGTATTGTATATATAGGACCCGACACAAACACCTAGGGAAGCAAACACAATCTCCACTCAAAGGATCAGCTCCTTTGCTAGCTCTCCTTTCAGTTCCAACCGCAATGGCTGCCACGAAAACCATTCTCCTCGCCGTGGCTGTGATGGCCATCCTGAGCACCGCATCGGCGGCAATCTACAACGTCGGCGAGCCAGGTGGTGCGTGGGACCTCAGCAGCAACTATGTCACCTGGGCGTCCTCCAGGAACTTCCACCCAAGCGACCAGATCGTCTTCAAATACTCTCCTCAGGCACACGACGTCCTCGAGGTCAGCAAGGCTAACTACGACTCCTGCAGCACCGCCGGCCCCATCGCCACCCTCAACTCCGGGAATGATGTTGTCTCCCTCATCGCCATCGGCACCCGCTACTTCATCTGCGGCTTCCCAGGCCACTGCGCCGGAGGAATGAAGGTCAAGATCGATGTCGTGTCGAGCTCTTCTTCTTCCTCTCCTGCCCCGGCCAGCGGTCCCAGTGCTAGTAACGCTCCCCCGCCGGCGCCTGTCTCAGCAGCCAGCACTGTGGCCTCCACAGGGTTTGGCCTCGCCATCTTACTTGCCGTTGCCGGCCTGATGGTTTGAGAGTGCTTTGCAACACCATACACGTGTACTCTGTACTTTCCGTATACAACAGTAACTATTACTAGCAAGCGTTTTTGCACATTCTTTTGTATCATGAGTAATAAAGATTATTTTGTTACTATACGATATTTTTCAGTTCCAACCGCAATGGCTGCCACGAGAACCATTCTCCTCGCCGTGGTTGCGATGGCCATCCTGAGCACCGCATCGGCGGCAATCTACAACGTCGGCGAGCCAGGTGGTGCGTGGGACCTCAGCAGCAACTATGTCACCTGGACGTCCTCCAGGAACTTCCACCCAAGCGACCAGATCGTCTTCAAATACTCTCCTCAGGCACACGACGTCCTTGAGGTCAGCAAGTCTGACTACGACTCTTGCAGCACCGCCAGCCCCATCGCCATCCTCAACTCCGGGAATGATATCATCTCCCTGACCGCCATTGGCGTCCGGTACTTCATCTGCGGCTTCCCGGGCCACTGCGTAGGGGGAATGAAGGTCAAGATAGATGTTGTGCCGAGCTCCTCTTCTTCCTCGCCTGCCCCGACCAATGGTCCCAGTGCAACTAACGCTCCCCTGCCGGTGCTTGTCTCAGCAGCCACCTCTGTGGCCTCCATAGGGTTTGGCCTCACCATCTTACTTGCCGTTGCCGGCCTCATGGCTTGAGAGTGCTTTGCAACAACATGCGTGTGTGCTCTCTGTATACAAGTAAATTATTTCTATACTATATAGTCTAGTAATTATTGGATATGATGTATGTATCGAGGCTCTGCGTTTTTGCATATTCATTTTGGATCATGAGTAATAAAGATTAGTTTCGTATTATAGGGTATTTTACCTAAAACGGGTTTGATCTATACTGCAAGAAGACAGATTTCTCTAACTTTGACTTGAAACACACAAAAATGTATATACACATAGATTATACATCTTGTGTGGTGGAACATATGGAAAGAACGGAATGCTAGAGTTTTCAGAAACTCCTCCTGCAGCCCAAGACCAGTATTTCTGAAAATTCAGGTGGAGGCCAAGGATTGGATTGATGCTGGTCGTAGGCGAGTTCTGCACATTGTAGAACGACCCTTAGAACCTGATTGATGTAACTACATGATCTAAACTCCCCCCTTACTTCTCGTGCAATTTGTAAACATTATTCCTTCTAAGCGCAATGAAAAGCAGTGATCCTGCCTTTTCGTCAAAAACATAGATTATACATGTAATTGGTATGCATAGACCAGAACGTTGGACATTTATTCCTAGTGAGCCGCTAGTTGGCTAACTCGTTGATCAATAGACGGTCACGATTTCATGACCATGGACATTGGATATCATTGGTAACGAGATCACATCATTAGGAGAATTATGTGATGGACAAGACCCAATCCTAAGCATAGCACAAGATCGTGTAGTTCGTTTGCTAAAGCTTTTCCAATGTCAAGTATCATTTCCGTAGACCTTGAGATTGTTCAACTCCCGGATACCGTAGGAATGCTTTGGGTGTGCCAAACGTCACAACGTAACTGGGTGGCTACAAAGGTGCATTACGGGTATCTCCGAAAGTGTCTGTTGGGTTGGCACGAATCGAGACTGGGATTTGTCACTCCGCGTGACGGAGAGGTATCTCTGGGCCCACTCGGTAAGACATCAATATAATGAGCTCAAAGTTACTAAGGAGTTAGCCACGGGATGATGTGTTATGGAACGAGTAAAGATACTTGCCGGTAACGAGATTGAACAAGGTATAGGGATACCGACGATCGAATCTCGGGCAAGCATCATACAGATAGACAAAGGAAATTGTATACGGGATTGATTAAATCCCCAACATCGTGGTTCATCCGAAGAGATCATCGTGGAGCATGTGGGAGCCTACATGGGTATCCAGATCCCGTTGTTGGTTATTGACCGGAGAGGTGTCTCGGTCATGTCTACGTGTCTCCCGAACCCGTAGGGTCTACACACTTAAGGTTCGATGACGCTAGGGTTATAGGGAAATAGTGTACGTGGTTACCAAAGGTAGTTAGGAGTCCCGGATGAGATCCCGGCCGTCATGAGGAGTTCCGTAATGTTCCGGAGACAAAGATTGATATATGAGAAGTGAGGTTTTGGTTACCGGAAATGTTTCGAGCGTCACCGGTAACGTACCGGGACCATCGGAAGGGTTCCGATGGTCCACCAAGTGGGGCCACCAGCCCGAGAGGGTTTCATGGGCCACAAGTGGGAGGGAACCAGCCCCTAGGTGGGCTGGTGAGCCCCCCACAAGGGCCCAAGGCGCAGCAAGGAAAGAGAGGGGGGCAAACCCTAGGCTCACATGGGCCTAAGGCCCACCTAGGGCGCCGGCCACCCCTCTTTCCCTCTGGCCGCCGCACCAGATCAGATCTGGAGCTGCCACCGGCCCCTAGGGTGGAAACACTAGGGCGCAACCCTCCCTCCTCCTCCTCCTATATATAGTGGAGGGTTTTGGGAATGCCAGACACACGGTTTCTTCCTCTCTCGGTGCAGCCCTACTCCTCCCTCTCCTCGTTTTCCGTAGTGCTTGGCGAAGCCCTGCCGGAGACCACGCAGCTCAACCGTCACCACGTTGTTGTGCTGCCGGAGCTCTCCCTCAACCTCTCCTACCTCCGTGCTGGATCAAGGCGTAGGAGACGTCACCGGCCTGCACGTGTGTTGAACGCGGAGGCGCCGTTGTTCGGCGCTAAGATCGGATTCCACAGCGATCTGAATCACTGCGAGTATGACTCCACCAACCGCGTTCTTGTAACGCTTCCGCTTAGCAATCTTCAAAGATATGAAGATGCAATCTCTTCCCACTCGTTGTTGATTTCTCCATAGATAGATCTTGGTGAACACGTAGGAATTTTTTTGATTTACTACTACGTCTCCCAACAGTGGCATCATGAGCTAGGTCTATGCGTAGAATCTATGCATGAGTAGAACACAAAGAATTTGTGGGCGTCGATCTTGTTAATTTTCTTACCACTACTAGTATTATCTTGATTCGACGGTATTGTGGGATGAAGCGTCCCGGACCAACTTTACACGTACGCTTACGTGAGACCGGTTCCACCGCCTGACATGCACTTGTTGCATAAGGTGGCTAGCGGGTGTCTGTCTCTCCCACCTTAGTCGGATTGGATTCGATGAAAAGGGTCCTTATGAAGGGTAAATAGCAATTGGCATATCACGTTGTGGTTTTGGCGTAGGTAAGAAACATTCTTGCTAGAAACCTATAGCAGCCACCTAAAAACTTGCAACTACAAATTAGAGGACGTCTAACTTGTTTTTGCAGCATATGCCTTGTGATGTGATATGGCCAAAGGATGTGATGTGATGCATTGCGATGTATGAGATTGATCATGTTCTTGTAATAGGATTCACGACTTGCATGTTGATGAGTATGACAACCGACAGGAGCCATAGGAGTTGTCTTATTTTATTGTATGACCTGCGTGTCAATCATAAATGCCATGTAATTACTTTACTTTATTGCTAATCGTTAGGCACAGTAGTAGAAGTAATAGTTGGTGAGACAACTTCATGAATACACGATGATGGAGATCATGGTGTCGTGCCGGTGAAAGTGATGATCATGGTGCCCCGAAGATGGAGATCAATGGAGCAAGATGATATTGGCCATATCATGTCACTATATTGATTGCATGTGATGTTTATCATGTTTACATCTGATTTTCTTAGAACGACGGTAGTAAATAAGATGATCTCTCAATAAAATTTCAAGAAATGTGTTCACCCTAACTGTGCACCGTTGCTAAGGATTGTTGTTCCGAAGCACACCGTGATGATCGGGTGTGATAGGTTCTAACGTTCGCATACAACGGGTGTAAGCCAGATTTACACATGCGAAGCACTTAGGTTGACTTGACAAGCCTAGCATGTACAGACATGGCCTCGGAACACGGAAGACCAAAACTTCGAACATGAGTCGTATAGAAGATACGATCAACATGGAGATGTTCACCATGGATGACTAGTGTGTCTCACGTGATGATCAGACACGGGCTAGTTGACATGGATCATGCATCACTTGGATGACTAGAGAGATGTCTATCTAAGTGGGAGTTGATTAAATAATTTGGTTATGTGAATTTAATTATCATGAACTTAGTTTAAAATTGTCTTTACAATCTATATTGTAGGTCCAATGGCCAACGCTAATGTCACCCTCAACTTCAACGCGGTCCTAGAGAAAACCAAGCTGAAAGATGATGGAAGCAACTAGAATGGACCCAAGCCTGAGACTGGCTGCTTTTATTGCAAGGGGACCGGTCACTGGAAGCGGAACCGCCCCAAGTACTTAGCGGATAAGAAGGCCGACAACATTAAAGGTATATGTGATATACTTGTTATTGATGTGTACCTTACCAACGCTCGTAGTAGCTCCTGGCTATTTGATACCTGTGCAGTTGCTCACATTTGTAACTCCAAGCAGGAGCTGCGGAATAAGCGGAGACTGGCAAAGGGCGAGGTGACGATGAACGTCGGGAATGGTTCCAAGGTCGATGTGATCGCCGTCGGCACGCTACCTGTTGGGGATATAACCCGGCGGTGTGACCCACCCAATGGGCTCCGGGTTACACCAAACGGCTCGTAAGCCGGCCCAAGGATAAAGCTGGGAGGGCGATGGCCTAAGAAGATAGGTGGCTCAGTATGGTGGGCCGCCGATAGCCCGGACCAGAAGACCCGGGCGTGTAAGCCGCCCGGAGGTTACTTGGCAAGGGAGATCGTGGAAGACTCAGATATGTAGAGAGAGTCGGTGTGTAATTGTATGACCCGGGGTCTTTACCTCCTATATAAAGGTAGACCCGAGGTGTCTTAGAGGGGAGGTTATCGTGAACTAGGTCAAGCTTTTAGCTCCCTTGTAATCAATACAACAAGCAATAACAACACAAGCAGGACGTAGGCTATTACCTCGACTTGAGGGGCTGAACATGGGTAAACCTGTGTCCTTTGTCCCTAACAACCCCTTTGAGTCCACCGCAATGGCGACGGCCTCGAACCTAAGTTCGATAACCCGGACATCTGTTGTGATAAATCCACGACAGTTGGCACCCACCGTGGGGCTAGCGCTTGGTGGTGTTGAGTTCTCAAAGGGCTCCCTTCCAGGGCTCAAAGGATACGTGGTCGAAAGGATGAGCAAGAGTCGCCGCGGCCGGCTCTACATCGACGATGTTGGCTGGGGGCTTGATGCTGCATCTGTGAAGTATGGATTTCGGGTTCCGTTCGGCAGGATCCAGGTTTTCATTGGAAAGGTTGACGGATCTACACCCGGGGCCAGACATTTGCATCGACATCATCGAGTCGGCTCGGCGCCTGCAACCTACGCGTGATGTGCGCCCAGCCCGTGCTGCTCCGGCTCAGAGGCATGTCTTCGTGGGCTTTACTCAAGGTATGGATCTGGAAGCTTTTGGGTCACAGGAAACTCTCGTTTTCTCAAAAGATGAGTCCTCAAGCGGAGAGACAGAGTCAGTGTATCGGCTTAGCAATGGTGGCCTCGAGGGCTACGACGACATCTGCCCTGAATCAGATCGTTCTGGGTCGGATGAACTTGGACCACCGGTTCATGCTGCGGTGTTCATGGTGGGGCCAGGGGCTGCCACCTCAGGTGATAATCCGCCGCCGCCGCCGGTTCAGGTTCTGGTGGAGCTGATGGACGAGCTCGAGGCTTTGATGGCCACGGAGGTAACACCGGACAATCAAGCAAATCGGAACGTGGAGATAGCAAGGATCAAGGGCCAGATGGTGGAGGAACGGCAAAGGATGGCTGAGCTAAAGACCCAGATGGAAGCAGAGGCGGCGCGTATCAAGACCGATGCGTTCCGTTTAGGGTTGGAACAGGTATCAGCGGCGGCTCGAGGAGAGCAGCAGCCACGTCTGAGTTAGGACGAACGACGGCTCACACGGCCTGGCGTGATCAAGCTCCATCCGGAGGTTTCTCAACACCGGCGGGTCATTATTCAAACCCAGCCGAGAATATGGTGGCGGCGGCCACCCGGCTCGGGACAATTCCTGTCCCAAAGGAGGCGCCCTTCGCGGAGGAGGTACGGAACGCTATTGGGTACCTATAGACGGCCGTGGCATAGCAGGAGAAGTACACTCATAGCCGGAGCCGGGTTCACTCTACCCCTCTCCCTAGTCGAAGTTTCAGTCGGCGCTACGAATCGCCAGCGGTTTCCAGCAGTGGTCCGCGTCGGGGACCGCCGGAGCATGAGCAAGCGGCTCTAGATGCGCAAGCCCTCGTGGACCAGGCAAGGAACAGACGAGAGGCAGAGGCGGCAGTGATCCATCCGGAGCCCGCGTTCTTTGTCTCGGTGGGAGCCGGAACAATAGCTAGTGCTAGAGCCATGGGGGGTCCATGTTTAACTCCGGCTCTGAGAAGTGAACGGCTACCGAAGGACTTCAAGGGACCTCGGAAAGTTCCAAACTACACGGCTGATCTGCCCCCTGAGGCTTGGGTTGAGAGTTATGAGTTGGCCATGGAGATGTTAGACGTCAGTGAAGCAGTGTGCGCAAAGTACTTTATCATGATTCTTGAGGGTCCGGCTCACATGTGGTTGAAGGGCCTACCGCCTAACACGATAAGTTCATGGGCAGAATTGAGAGCGAAGTCTATTAAGAACTTTCAGGGGACCTGCAGGCAGCCTATGACCATCGTAGACTTGGACCATTGTGTTCAGCAGGAAAATGAGTCGGCTCATCATTGGGTCTGGCAGGTGTCAACCATTATCCACTCTTCAGAGCAGATCATGACGGCTCAAGAAGTGCTTATTCTGGAGAAGAACTGTCATTTTGTCCCATTGAAGCAGAAACTCGGCCGGCTCAAACGTACATGTCAGGATATGGGAGAGCTTATGACAGCCCTGACGAAATTTGCTGACTCAGATAATACGAAAGATCCGGGTTCGGACGAGGAAAAGGTTAATCAAGGGAAGAAGAATATTCAAGGCAAGGGCTTTGCGAACAACGGAAATCAGAATAAGCGGAAGAACTCTGATGGCGGGTCAGAGCTAGTGGTGAATACCAACACAGGGCAGAACCATCCCAAGGGGAATGGGAAGTTCAGACCGTTTCATACCAGGAACCGGGCGCCTTTCAATTTAGAAGAGGCGCTGAAGAAGCCTTGCCCGGAGCACAGCACGCCTGATAAACCAACAACGCATGCGTGGGGCGATTGTTTTATCATGCAAAGGTTCAAGAACCAGTATTCACAGCAACCCAACAACCAGGGCGGCGGCCCGCCAGGCGGCCCGGGGCACGGCGGATCAGGAGCTGGGTTCGGTTCTGACGGCTCAGGATCCGGACATCCGGGACATAGTAGCTAAGGGGAACACCAATAGCATCCTAGCAACAACAACAACAACAACAACAACAACAATAACAACAACAACAACAACAACAACAACAACAACAACAACAACAACAACAACAACAACAACAACAACAACAACAACAACAACAACAACAACAACAACAACAACAACAACAACAACAACAACAACAACAACAATAATCAACAGCAGCAGCGCAATTAATCCGGTAACAGAGTAACCTGAAACAGCTCAGTTCTGGGCAATCAGGTCTTCACAACCGGTCACAGTAAATGAGACCAGAAGTTGCGAAGGCGAGCGGTCAATGTGGTTGCGCCGGCTCTCCCGCGGTACTTACCGTGGTCTGAATATGACATAATGTGGAGCTGGGAGGATCACCCGCCACGGGTGGATGACCCGGGCCGGCTGGCTTTGGTTGTGGCCCCTCAGGTGAATGGTTATATGGTGAACAAGGTGCTCATGGACGGAGGCAGCAGTATCAACATCCTTTATTATGACACATTCCGGCGGATGAAGTTGCTTGACAAGGATCTTAAACCTTCTTCCACCGTCTTTCACGGTGTGGTCCCGGTAAGTCAGCATACCCGGTGGGCAGGATTTCTTTGGAAGTGGCCTTTGGTGATGAGTATAACTACAGGGTGGAATCCTTGTGGTTTGAGGTGGTTAAGATCAAGAGTCCCTATCATGCCCTGTTTGGGAGGCCGGCTTATGCCAAATTTATGGCTAGGCCTTGTTATGTTTACTTACAGCTCAAGATGCCCGGCTTAAATGGTACGATTACCGTTCATGGTAATCGGAATACGACTATTGAGTGCGAGGAGGGAGATGCGGCTTATGCAGAGTCTAGTTGCGCCCAGGAGGAGCTTAAGTTTTACAAGGAGAACGTTGACCCGGAGGATATGACCCCGCTGAAGAATCCTACTACAGAGGTTGAGCCGCCCCTTAAATTTTCGGCGGATGATACTAAGGCGGTGGATTTTTCTCCGGGCGACTCATCCAAGCAGTTTATCATTGGAGCTCATATGGATCCCAAATAGGAAAGCGCGCTCATCGAATTCATCCGTGAGAATCGGGACATCTTCGCATGGAAACCTTCTGACATGCCTGGTGTACCGAGAGAGTTTGCTGAGCACAACCTTAATGTGGATCCGAAGTTCAAGCCGATCAAATAGTTTCTGCGGCGGTTCAATGAACAGAGACGCAAGGCCATTGGAGAGGAGGTTGCCCGGCTCTTGGCGGCAGGTTTCATCATTGAAGTCTTTCACCCGGAGTGGCTGGCTAACCCGGTGTTGGTGCTTAAAAAGAATGGCACGTGACATATGTGTGTGGATTACATGGACCTTAATAAAGCTTGTCCGGCTGATCCGTTTGCACTCCCTCGTATTGATCACATCATTGATGCGACCGCAGGGTGTGAAAGTTTGTGTTTCCTGGATGCTTATTCGGGTTATCATCAGATCAAGATGGTGGTTAAAGACCAGGAGAAGACGGCTTTCATTACGCCCTTTGGAGTGTTCTGTTATGTTTCTATGCCTTTCGGGCTCAAAAGTGCCCAGGCGACTTACCAACGATGTGTGCAGAACTGCCTTCATAGTCAGATTGGCCATAATGTTCATGCTTATGTGGATGACATCGTTGTTAAATCTAGAAAGAAGGAAACTCTTTTGGAGGATCTGAAGGAAACTTTTGACAATCTCCGGGTTTACAAGATGATGCTTAACCTGACAAAGTGTGTTTTTAGTGTTCCAGCAGGAAAGCTTTTGGGTTTCTTAGTCTCTGAGTGGGGCATCGAGGATAACCCGGATAAAATTAAGGCTATCACTTCTCTGGGAGAGCCAACTTGCATTAATGATGTTCAGTGCCTTGTAGGACGGATTGTTGCGTTGAGCCGGTTCATAAGCCGGCTTGGGGAGAAGGCTATTCCCTTATACCAGATGATGAAGAAGACAGACAAGTTTGCATGGAGCAAGGCCGCGGCTGAAGAACTTGAAGCTCTTAAGAAGCAGTTGACTGAGCCGCCAGTGTTAGCCGCTCCAGCTGAGAAAGAACCGTTGCTCCTTTATGTGGCGGCTAACAACATAGCGGTCAGTGTTGCAATTGTGGTTGAGCGCAAGGAGGCAGGGAAAGAGTACCCTGTGCAAAGGCCGGTTTAATATATCAGTGAGTTCTTGGCAGAATCTAAGAAGAGATATCCGCATTGGCAGAAACTGGTATATGGAGATTTCATGGACAACCGCAAGTTAAAACACTACTTTCTAGGGCACTAGATAACTGTGGTCAGTTCTGCCCCGTTGGGAGATATCATTCAAAATAGAGAGGCCACAGGGAGGATTGCCAAGTGGGCCTTAGAGCTGGGACCTCTTAATATCAAGTATGTCCCTCGTACGGCGATAAAATGCCAAGCTTTGGTGGATTTAATAAATGGTTGGACAGAGTGTCAAGCTCCTGAAGAAAAGCCGGACAACACATACTAGACTATACATTTTGATGAATCTAAACAGTTAGAGGGGTCCGGAGCAGGGGTTGTTCTCACCTCCCCGAAGGGTGATAAGTTTTGTTATGTGCTCCGGCTGATGTTTCCTTGCACTAATAATGCGACTGAGTATGAGGCTCTGCTTCATGGTCTCAGAGTCGCTAAAGAGATGAATTTAAGCCGGGTCAGGTGTCTGGGCGACTCAGACCTTGTGGCTCAGCAAGTTTTAGGTACTTGGGACTCCAAGCATCCGCGGATGGCGGCTTATCGACAGGCGGTTGATATCATTGCAGGTCACTTCAAGGGATATCAGGTGGATCATATTGATCGTCGCAGGAACGAGGCGGCTGATGCTTTATCACGGTTAGGTTCTCAACAAAAGCCAGTACTGCCTAATGTTTTTCTGGACGTCTTACATCATCCGACTGTCAAAACACCTTCTGAGGAGGAACTGGCTATTCTTGACCCGGAGGCAGAGTTGGTAGCGGCTCTACACCCTATCCCAAACTAGACTATTCCTTATTTGGCGTACTTAACATGCGGTGAGTTACCTCGGGATGAGGATCTGGCCAGGAAGATCACCCGGCGTTCTAAGTCTATCACGATTATCAATGGAGTTACACAAATGCAGTGTGACGGGTGTCTTTCAGCGTTGCATCTCACCAGAGGAGGGCCGACAGATTTTGAGTGAAATTCATGCTGGAGATTGTGGGCACCATGCCGGGTCAAAGTCTTTTGTGGCCAAGGCTTTCCGACATGGGTTTTTCTGGTTGACGTCTCACAAGGATGCAGAGGACTTAGTCCGCAAATGTGACGGCTGTCAGAAGTTTGGCCGGCGTGCTCACGTTCTGGCTCAAGAATTAAGGATGATACCAATCACTTGGCCGTTTGCGGCCTGGGGGCTTCACATGGTTGGGCCTTTCAAAAGATCTAAGGACAAGAAAACACACCTATTGGTGGCAGTTGACAAGTTTAGTAAGTGGGTAGAGGAAAAGCCGGTCAGCAAGTGTGATGCGGCTACATCAGTTCTATTCATTAAGAAGATGATTTACCTCTTTGGTTACCCACACAGTATCATTACTAATAATGGAACAAATCTATCCAAGGGGGCCATGAAAGCATTCTGTGAGAAGGAGCATATCCGGCTTGATGTTTCAGCCGTGACACATCCACAGTCCAATGGTCAGGCGAAGCGTGCTAACCAGGAAATTTTAAGAGGGGTCAAACCACGGCTCATGGTTCCTTTGAAACGGACACCCGGATGTTGGGTTGACGAGTTGACCTCCATCTTATGGAGCATCAGAACTACCCCTAACAGGTCTACAGGTTTTGCGCCTTTCTTTATGGTGTATGGTGCCGAGGCGGTTTTGCCCAGCGATATCCGGCACGACTCACCAAGGGTGGCGGCTTATGTTGAGACGGACAATGAAGTGGCACGCCAAGATGCGTTGGTTGCCTTGGACGAAGCACGAGAGCTAGCGGTAGCTAGGTCAGCGATTTATCAGCAAGACCTGCGACGCTATCATAGCCGCAGGGTGAAGACCCGGACGCTCCAGGAAGGCGACTTGGTGCTCCGGTTGATTCAAGACCAATCAGGAATGTATAAGTTATCTCCGCCACGGGAGGGGCCTTTTGTGGTCAGCAGAAACCTTAACAATGGGTCATATTATCTCATAGATATCCGGGATGAGTCGGACACAGCGGGTCAGGAGACGCAGCGGCCATGGAATATCGCACATCTGCGACCTTATTTCACTTAGCAGGTGTTGAAAACCGCTATCGATGTACATATCATATTTATGTGAATAAAAGTTTGCATCCCTACAAAGACTAGGGCCTCTGCTCTTATATATATCCTTGCTCAGGCAAGACGAGTTATTCTGGCTTAAATTCTGAGTTAAAGCGGCTTTGACCGCTGACGGCTGAGCCGTCATCCGGTTCAAGGCAAGTTAATCATGGTTGCAAGGGGCTTCTTACCTTCGGGTATAGCTTTATCTCTCCCGAAACAACCGGCATTCGTGCCACGCTGTTGCAAGGAGGCTTCTTGCCATAGGTTATAGCTTACATTACCCTTGCACAGCCGGCTTTATGCCCAATTTGGTTACATTAAACGCGGTTGTCGATGGGGGCTTCTTACCTTTGGTATAGCTTAGATTACCCTAAGACAAACCAGCGCGTACACCAAATTCCAGTTGCTTATCAACTGCGGCCATCGAAGGGGGCTTCTTACCGACGGGTATCGCTTATCTCACCCTAACGGCTGGCTTTATGCCACTTCCGGTTACTTATTAACCGCTTTTGTCGAAGGGGACTTCTTACCGACGGGTTCTCTTATCTCACCCTAACAACCGGTGTTTTACGCCAAAAATTAGTTGCTTATCAACTGTAGCTACTGAAGGAGGCTTCTTACCTTCGGGTATAGCTTACATTACCCTTCAAACAGTCGGCTTTATGCCGCTTCCGGCTCATCATTAGCCGCGGTTGTCGATGGAGGCTTCTTGCCTTCGGGTATAGCTAACATTACCCATCGACAGCCGGCGTCCGCGCATACAACATTTGCTGTTAAAAGGAGGCTTCTTACCTTCGGTATAGCTTACATTACCCTTCAAACAGCCGGCTTTATGCCGCTTCCAGTCATCATTAGCCGCGGCTGTCAATGGAGGCTTCTTACCTTCAGGTATAGCTTACATTACCCTAAGACAACCTGTTCTCGAATGGATTCATCTTACAAGAGCCGAAGTCATGCTGCTCCGGTCGACAATTTTCAAGTTTCAAAGTTATCGGCCGGCTCTAATTTTCTAGAGAAGGTGCGACATCTTCAAGGACAAGCGCCTCTCATCATAAAAGCTCAAGACACGTTTGTACAAAGGAGTGATCATTCAAAGAAGAGCCGGCAAGACTTGAGAATAAAATAGAAAGACGGAAAGTATATACATCCGGAGCTACATTCAAGAAAGGCAGAGTTATCCTTAAGCTATTACAAAGGTGCTCTAAACGGGAGCCAAAAGGTGTTGCCAAGTTTCACCGCCCATGGCAGGTCATTACATGAGCCTCTTCTCAGAACATTAAAAGGTACAAGTTCAGTTAGCGGTCGGCTCATCCTGCTCCGGCTCTTCTGCTGGCTTGATCTGGAGATTTTCCAAATCCCAATTGCAATCAGCTAGAGCGGCGAAGGACCCTTCAAGAAAAGGAGACGTGTCAAGATCACAAGGAAAGAGATCCTTACTGCGGGCAGGTGTTAGAGCTTTCCACTCGGAGAGAGGCCCGCGGATCCTGTTCTGCTCAGCGTTGTAGGCTGCCTGGTAAGTTCCCAAGTCGGCTTCTTCTGCTAAAACAGAAGCCAAGTAACGAGAGTCCTTGACACAACGGATTTAGTCGGCTTCCGTGAACTCTGAACCGTCCTCCTTCTTGGAGGGGTAGCCGTCCATCATATCAGCCGGCGTGAGCTCAGGGGCAAAGGCCAGAGCCCGGTGACGAGTATGTGTACCTGGGGTAGGGTCCTAAGCAGGGCCCACATGTCCTTCCCAAGGTCACTACCATAGAGGAGTTGAAGATCAAGCATGAACCTCCGAGTGCGTACTTGCAAGCACCTAAAGGACACTCGACGGTACGACACTCGACGACACCTAAAGGACACTCGGCGGTCGCGTGACACTCGACAGGCTTCGTTGCACTCGACGCCAAGAGACTGGGAGTCGTTACTAAGAGCCCAACGGGCAGACGATGGTTTAATGGTCATTATGAGCGTTTATAGCAGGCATTACCTGTAACTGCCATCTTTATACCCCATGACCAGCCCTTAACTGCAGGACAATTATGAGGGGTAGCGGACTCTATATAAGCCGCCCCTCCCCCTCCTGTACAAGGGTTAAAAACACTGTTGTAATCTCCATACTTCACACGACATAAGCTTCCGAGCACTGAGACGTAGGGCTTTTACCTCCACGAGAGGAGCCTGAACTCATACATCTGTGTGTACACCCTCGTCGTAGCTAGGACTCTGCCCTCTCCTTTCGTACCCATACCTTCTACTGTCAGACTCGTTCCCACGATAGTTGGCACCCACCATGGGGCAAGCGTCTAAGGGACTTCCGGTGAGGTTGCAATTTTCTTCTTCGAGCATGTCTTCCGGTGATGTTTTCGCTCTGGGCTGCGAGATCCGTTTTGGCACGCTCACCTTCATCGCCGACGATTCGGCATGGCTCCAAAAGGCGCCTCTTGATTTTGAGGCGCTCCAAGTCCGCAGGGCCGCGCACTTTCACGCGGGTCCCTGCGGCGTGCTGCTGCGCCAGCCCTCGACCCCTTATAGGTCCGCTCCTCTCGCTGTTCGCGGTCGAAAGCGGTCCGGCCACCCGCGACTCCAGCATTGGATTGAGCATGCAGCAGCGTGCCGATCTTCTCCACAGGTGGTGGCGCTCGAGCCTGCCAGGTCACTTCACGGCATACTGGAGTCGGATTCCGATCCGTCTGACGTACCGTCCGAGTGCGAAAGCTGCGACCCAGCCGCGGAGGTACTGATGGCGGGCTCTCATCAGAGTTCGCCGCCTGGTTTCGGCCATGGCAAGCGCGAGGCCGGAGGCCCATCGTCCGGGCAACCACATCGCGATGAGGAGTTCCTCCATACTCCCATCATCGGCACAACCACCGAAGCCCAGGCCCTGGAGGCCGCACGCATTCGACTGGAAGAACTCCAAGCGGAGATCGAGGAGCGGGCTCGTCAGCGTCAGCCCCGTCCCAGTCGACACCAGCGAAAGCCTCACGACCATATCGAACTCTCGTCCTGAACATTGCTGCGGCTGCGAAGATAGCAGATTCCATTCAGCCATCCCGGCAGAGGCCGGAAGGGGGTTGATTTAGATCAGAGCGTTGCTAGATGCAGCGCAACGTCAGAATTCGGCAGTTTCTCAGTCCCGTCACAGGATTCACAGCAATTCGCCCAGGGCGGAAACCGTTCAATCAGCACACAGCCCTGGTTCACCCCTGCGGCATCGAAGTAACGACTGTCGCGACGGTCACTGTCGAGTTTCTCCTCCGCGAAGTGGTCCATATGTGCCCTGGCGCCAGGACGATAGGCGCTCTCTCGGTGGCGAGCGAGATGCGGGTTTTGATGCCCGCACGTACCTTCTCTAGAAGAGGATTGACAAGAGCAGAGCACACAGGGATGGACTCAACCGAGATATTCCATGTGGAAGCTCAGCCATGGTGTCAGGTCCCGAGTGTTTCCGCAGGGCTATACGTTCTGTAGAGATTCCCCCCAATTTCAGGATGGCGGCGGGAATCGGAAAATTCTCCGGCGAAACAAAGCCGGAGACCTGGTTAGATGACTACCGAGTGGCGGTGCAGATCGGCAGCGGGAACGACGACGTCGCGATGAAGCACCTTCCCTTGAAGCTGGACGGTCCGGCCCGTGCATGGCTGAACCGTTTGGATCCTTCCAGCATACATTGTTGGGGAGATCTCACTCAAGTGTTTGTCTGGACCTTCGAGGGCACGTGCAAGCGCCCTGCAGGTCTAGTCGACTTACAGCACTGCGTCCAGAAGCCCAACGAAATCCTCAGAGATTACATACAGCGATGGTCCACTCTGCATCACACTGTGGAGAACGCGTCGGAACACCAGGCCGTTTGTGCTTTCAAGGCCGGTGTGAGATACAGGGAGCTGTACCTGAAGTTTGGGCGGACGGGTGATATTTCACTCGGCAAAATGATGGAAATCTCCACTCGGTACGCCAATGGCGAGGAAGAAGACCGCCTCCGAAGCGGCAAAGGGAGCTATCGCTAATGAGGGCAACAGCAACAATCGCAAGCAGAAGCAGAAGGCCGAAGAACCAACACCGGCAGAGGCAGCAGTGCTGTCGAATCAACCGAAGAACAAGGGCAAGGGCAAGGCGACATACACCCCTAAGAAGGGGAAAGGTCAGCCAGGAGCTGACATTATGGATCAGCCGTGTGTGGTTCACACGAAGCAAGATGCTGAAGGCAATCTGATTTTGCCTAAGCATACCACTCGGCAGTGTCAGACCCTAATACAGCAATTCAAGGGCCAGCAGTCGAGTGAGAAGTCTCATGAAAAGGACAACGAATAAGGAGAAAAGGAAACTTTCCCGGATGTCACCGCAATGCTGGTGATTTTTGCTGATGTCGAGAGAAAGAGCAAGTTGAAGGTCATAAATCGTGAGATCAATATGGCCGTGCCTGACACTCCAACTTAGCTCAAGTGGTCTCGGTACGCTATCACATTCGACCAGAAAGACCATCCTGCGCGGGTGGCCACTCCCGGTCGCCAGGCTCTGGTGGTCGACCCAGTGGTGCATGGGACTCGACTCAGAAAAGTCTTGATGAACGGTGGCAGTGGCTTGAATATCTTGTACGCAGACACTCTCAAAGGGATGGACATTCCGATGTCTCGTCCGAGCGAGAGCAGCATGCAGTTCCACGGGGTCATCCCGGGAAAGAAGGCCAGGTCACTCGGCCAAATAGCCTTGGACGTGACATTCGGAGATAGCAAGAATTTCCGAAAAGAAAAATTAACTTTTGAAGTCGTCGATTTCACGAGTGCTTACCACGCCATTCTGGGGCGACCCGCTTATGCACGTTTCATGGCACGTCCATGTTACATGTATCTTAAGCTGAAGATGCCAGGCCCTAAGGGCGTGATCACAGTCACCGGCAATCGGCAGCGGGCGGAGGAGTGCCTCCAGCAGGGCTCCAGAATCGCCGACCACCAGATGGCCATGGTGGAGCTTGAGGAATATAAGAAGACCACTGACCCCGCTGATTTGCTCCGCGCAAAGAAGTCGGCTTCCGAGTCGGCATTTCAGTCGGCGGGGGAAGTGAAGAAGGTGCACATTCACCCGACGGATCCCGATGCGGCCCCGACGAACATTTCCACAACACTCGACAGCAAATAGGAAGGCGAGCTCATCCAGTTCCTCCGTGAGAACGGGGATATCTTCGCATGGAAGCCTGCTGACATGTCGGGGATTCCCAGAGAGCTGGCTGAGCACCGTTTGCGAGTGGATCCAAAGGCCTAACCAGTTCGGGAGCGCTTGCGTCGATCCTCTACCGAGAAGCGCAAGGCAATCGGGGAAGAAGTGGCCCATCTCTTGCAAGCCAAGTTCATTCGGGAGATTCACCACTCCGAGTGGCTCTCGAATGTGGTGATGGTGCCGAAGAAAGATCAGTCATTGCGCATGTGCATTGACTTCAAGAACCTCAACAAGGTGTTCCCTAAAGACCATTTCCCGCTCCCTCGCATAGATCAAATTGTTGACTTGACAACGGGGTGTGAGCGGTTGTCGTTTTTAGATGCATACTCCGGGTACCATCAGATCCGTCTGTTTGGCCCCGATGAAATAAAAACAGCTTTCATCACCCCATTCGGGTGCTTTTGTTATATCACCATGCCTTTTGGTCTCAAAAACGCTGGGGCTACTTTCATGCGCATGATTCAAAAATGCCTGATCGATCAAATTCCTCGGAATGTCGAGGCATACATGGATGACATAGTGGTCAAGTCGCGCAAAGGTTCCGACCTGCTGACTGACTTGGCCGAGACATTCGCCAATCTGAGGCGATTCGACATTAAGCTGGATCCAGCCAAGTGCACCTTCGGCGTCCCTGGTGGCAAGTTGCTCAACTTTCTTGTTTCAGAGAAGGGAATTGATGTTAATCCAGAGAAGATCGGCGCTATCACTCGGATGAAGACCCCCGTGCGAGTGCACGACGTGCAAAAGCTCACTGGTTGCCTGGCGGCACTGAGTCGATTCAGTTCCCCTCTCGGAGAGAAGTCTCTGCCCTTATATCAGCTGATGAAGAAGTCTGACACTTTTGACTAGACTGATGAAGCCGAGGCAGCGTTTGCAGAGCTCAAAGCACTGCTTTCCACCCAGCCGGTATTGGCCGCTCCTGCCAGCAAAGAGCCCTTACTCTTGTACATCGCGACCACAAATCGGGTCGTCAGTACTGTGCTGACTGTCGAGCGAGAGGAGGAAGGAAAGCCACTCAAAGTTCAGCGGCCTGTATATTATGTCTAGGAAGTACTGTCCCCCTCAAAACAAAGATATCCACATCATCAGAAGCTGGTGTACGGTATTTACTTATCAGCGAAGAAGGTGGCTCATTACTTCCAAGATCACCAGATTACAGTCGTCAGCGATGCGCCCTTATCAGAAATCTTCAACAACCGCGACGCTGGAGGTTGAGTGGCCAAATGGGCTATAGAACTCGCTCATTTCTATATCAGATTCAAGGCCAAGAAAGCTATCAAGTCCCAAGCATTAGCAGATTTCATCGCCGAGTGGATCGAGCAGCAGTAGCCTGTCCCAGCTCCTTCTGCACATTGGACTATGTTCTTTGACGGATCTAAGATGCTGAATGGATCCGGCGCTGGAGTCATGGTGATCTCCCCTAAAGGCGACAAACTCAGCTATGTCTTGCAGATTCACTTTGACTCCTCCAACAACGAGGCGGAATATGAAGCGCTTCTGTACGGGTTGCGCATGGCCATATCACTTGGCGTAAAGCGCTTGATGGTTTATGGCGACTCAGATCTGGTAGTAAACCAGGTTATGAAGGAGTGGGACGTCAGGAACCCCTTAATGACTGGGTATTGCAACGCAGTCCGGAAGCTTGAGAAGAAATTCGAAGGCCTGGAACTCCACCATGTTCCCCGACTGAAAAACCAAGCAGCTGACGAGTTGTCCAAGATTGGTTCCACTCGACGGGTTGTTCCCAGTGGCGTGTTCCTAGAGAATCTACACACTCCTTCCGATCAGGAAGACCCCTTCACTGAAGAACCTTCCCAGGCTCTGAGTTCCACTGAATCGACGGAAGTTGATGTTCCGGCCGTGATCGATCTCGTCATGGAGATTTTGGTTATTATTCCCGACTGGACTGTGCCGTATATCGCGTACATTGTCAGATAGGAGCTTCCAGATGATGAGGCCGAGGCTCGACAGATCGTGCGCAGGTCCAAAGCTTACACTGTCATGGGAGATCAGTTATTCCGAGAGAGTGTGACCAGCATCACCCAACGCTGCATTTCTCCCGAAGAAGGTCGAATGATCTTGGAGGACATTCACTCGGGCACTTGTGGTCATCATGCTTCTTGAAGGGAAATAGTCGCCAAGGCGTACCGAGCTGGGTTTTATTGGCCTCGAGCTAACGAGATGGCCAAAGACATCGTGGATCACTGCGATGGGTGCCAATTCTATGCAAACCTCTCGCACAAGCCAGCGTTTGCCCTGAAGACTATCCCCCTCGCTTGGCCATTTGCAGTTTGGGGGCTCGACATGGTTGGACCGTTCCGACCCGGAAAAGGAGGATTCACTCACTTGCTGGTTGCAGTCGACAAGTTCACCAAGTGGATTGAGGCCAAACCCATCAAGAAGATGAATGCTCGAACTGCGGTTACCTTTATGAGGGAGATCATCATCAGGTACGGCATCCCGCACAGCATCATCATGGACAATGGCACAAATTTTGATTCAGATGAGTTTAGAAGCTGCTGCAACTCCAAGGGCACCCGAGTGGACTATGCCTCTGTTGCTCATCCTCAGACCAACGGGCAGGTCGAGCGGGCCAATGGACTTATCCTGCAAGGGTTGAAGCCCCGTCTGATGCGTGATCTGGGCCACGGCACGTGTGCTTGGGTGACAGAATTACCATCTGTCTTGTGGGGGCTGAGAACAACGCCAAACCGGCCGACTGGACGAACTCCTTTCTTCCTTGTGTATGGAACAGAAGCCATACTGTCGAGTGACCTGGCGCACAATGCTCCCCAAGTGGAACTTTACAATGAAGCTGAACCTGAGCAGGCAAGGCAAGATGGAGTAGATCTTCTGGAGGAGGAGCGCGAGATGGCCCTAATCAGAACTACTGCTTATCAGCAAGACCTGCGACGCTTCCACGCAAGAAATGTCAAGAGCAAAGCGTTCCACGAAGGAGACCTGGTACTCCGAGTGAGTCAGCATCGTCCGCACAAGCTTGCTCCTGCATGGGAAGGCCCCTTCATAGTCACTAGGGTGCTGAACAACGGGGCTTATCACTTGTACAACCTCGTAAAGCAGATGGACGAGCCACGAGCCTGGAATGCAGATTTACTTAGACGTTTTTACAGCTGAGACAAGAGTTTACTGATGTAATGAGATTATCTTTGTCAACCCAATGCACATTCTCGCAACAAGTTTGTCAACTCAAGTCATACAGTCACGTCTTGGGAATACTCCGAACGATGAGCAATCCTCACACTCGGGGACTTAGCTGCGAACATGTTTCGCCTAAGTTAAATTCCTCTCGGGTGGATAGCAGTCCATCCACTCGACAACTTAGCTGCGAATCGACATTCGCCTAAGTTCTAAAAAACACTCCGAGTGATGAGCAATCCTCACGCTCGAAGGCTTAGCTGCGAACATGTTTCGCCTAAGTTCGAACGCATCGAGCGGACAACAGTCCGCACAATCGACAACTTAGCTACGAATCGACATTCGCCTAAGTCTAAAAACACTCCGAATGATGAGCAAACCTCACACTCGGGGGCTTAGCTGCGAAACTGCTTCGCCTAAGTTCAAACATGTCGAGCGAACAAAAGTCCGCCAACTCGACAACTTAGCTGTGAATCGACATTTGCCTAAGTTCTCAAAAACACTCCGAATGATGAGAAATCCTCACACTCGGGGGCTTAGCTGCGAACCTGCTTCGCCTAAGTTCAAACACGTCGAGCAAACTAAAGTCCGCCCACTCGACAACTTAGCTGCGAATCGACATTTGCCTAAGTTCTCAAAAACACTCCGAGTGATGAGCAATCCTCATGCTCGGGGGCTTAGCTGCGAACATGTTTCGCCTAAGTTCGAACGCGTCGAGCGGACAACAGTCCGCACAATCGACAACTTAGCTACGAATCGACATTCGCCTAAGTCTAAAAACACTCCGAATGATGAGCAAACCTCACACTCGGGGGCTTAGCTGCGAACCTGCTTCGCCTAAGTTCAAACACGTCGAGCGAACAAAAGTCCGCCCACTCAACAACTTAGCTGCGAATCGACATTCGCCTAAGTCTAAAAACACTCCAAATGATGAGCAATCCTCACACTCGGGGGCTTAGCTGCGAACATGCTTCACCTAAGTTCAAGCGCGTCGAGCAAACGAAAATCCAAGCACTCGACAAAGTCAAGCATCAGTCGAACGAAAGGTTGAAAAGCGAATTCAGATCGAATTGAAACCACGATAGATGTTCGAGCGAAAGTGCTCAGGCCTAAGGCCTGAACGAAGTTTTAAGGGATACAAACCCACTCGGTATATCGAGGCAAATTTAACTGTTTTTCTTCTCTCTGTCAGAAATTAAGTTTTGAAGCGGGCCAAGGGCTGGAGGGCTCGACAAAAGTGTCCAGGTCGATGCCGTCGGCGATCCTGGTGGCTGCTTTGATGAAGGTCTCCATGAAGTCCTCAAACTCCAGCTTCGTCGTATTCACCACGTGGTGCCCCTTTAGTTTCTCCTCCCGCACCTCCCGGCAATGCACTCTGACAAGGGACAGAGCCACATCCGCTCCGCAACGGGCCACTGATTTCTTCCACGCTCTGACTCGACCAGGATGTTCGTTCAGTCGAGCCATGATGGCGTCAAGGTCCAGCTGCAGAGTGTCTTCTGGCCAGAGCTCCTTGTCGATTCTCCCCATAACAGCCTTAAGTCGACTGATATGAGCTTGGTCGCCTTGGAGCCTGAAGTTGAGCCGCAACATGTTCATCGCCACGGCATCAGCCACGGGCGACTTGGTAGGGTCAAGGTTGGGCTCAACCTCTTCGGTCTCTTTCTCAAAGTCTCAACAGAAGTCTGGAAGAAGAGATGAGGGAAAAATTCAGTCGACAATGAAAAAATTTACACAAGGCAGTCGGCAGAAAAACTCACCGTCAAGCATCAGATACATCTTCCTAGAGAACTTGCCTAAATGCCTTTCCAGGTCGGCACTCTTCTTCGTCAGCTTCTCAACCGTCTTGTCGAGATTGGCGTTCTCCTCCTTCAGCTTCACACACGAGTCCTCAAGTTTCTTTGCGTCTTCCATCTTCCGGTCCACAGCTTCGGCCTTCTCCTTGGCCGCCCGCTAAGCATCGGCAAGCTCCTTGTCCTTCTCCTCCAGCGCCTTCTTCATGGAATCTAAATAAACAACATTGTTGAGTCGCGCTTGGAGTCGGCGGTTCTCATCGCGCACGTCTGCTCGAGCGAAGATCCTCGGTTCAAAACGAGTCGAGTAGGGAAGGAGGTTCGTAGTAATAACTATCATTACCTCCCAGGGTCTTCACCTCCTCAAGATCTCGTCCCAAGGCGTTATTGGCGACCACCAGGTCCACCTTCAGCCCGTTCCGCTCGTCCTCCACTTCCTTGTATTTTGCCCCCAGTTCGCAAGCCCGCTGCGGTCGAATCAAGATGGAGTTACAATCAGCAATTGATAAGGCAGTCAGTCGACTGAACATGTCAAACAAAGTTCAGAAAATGAAAGTCCACTCGACATGTCGAGTGGCGTCACTTCAACGTCTTCCTCATTAAGACCACTATCGGCGCAAGCACTCGACAGTGGCCTCGGGGACTACACCTAGTGGGTGCGCTAAGAGCTCCCCCACTGAGACGGTTGACTCTCGATCCGTCGAGCAACTCATCAAAAAAAATAAAAGTCCACTTGACATGTCGAGTGGCGTCACTTCAACGTCTTCATCATTAAGACCACTATCAGCGCAAGCACTTGACAGTGGCCTTGGGGACTACACCCAGTGGGTGTGCTAAGAGCGCCCCCACTGAGACGGTTGACTCTCGATCCGTCAAGCAACTCGTCAGAAAAAACAAAAAAAAAGGTCCACTCGACATGTCGAGTGGTGCCCTCCCTACCCTGCGGAGTGTAATCTATCCTTATGCAGCGTCATATCATGGTTCGTAAATTATGTCCATGAAACCTGTAAGGCAATCACGAAGTGGGGTGGTTCGAAACAAAAATGTATCATGTACGCAATAAACTCTAAGACCCCTGCCAGTGCAAGCACTCGACAGCGGCCTCGGGGACTACACCCAGCGGGTGCGCTAAGAGCGCCCCCACTGAGACAGTTAGATCTCGATCCGTCGAGCGACTTGTAAAGAAAAGCAAAAGCCACGGCAATAACATCTATTCGAGGAAAAGCACTACCTGCTACAGTCACCCACTGGGTGTACAGCAATAAAGGGAGTATGGAAATTTACTCGACAGCGGACTTACGATAGAACTTACTCGGACGTTGGTGCGGAGCGCCGAGGTGACATCAAACGCCTGCTTCCTCGCTTCGAACGCCTCCTTCGACCTCAACATTAGGTGCTCCGCCTGAATCAGAGCTTCCTTTGCAGCCCCAGTTTGATCCTCCGAGGTGCGATACAGAGTGAAAGTTGTCACGGAAGGAGTCGACACAGTCGCTAAGCGGTCAGGGCAGCCTCGATGGGTCCCGTGGGGGTTGACGTCACCACCGTCGAGGTGGTGGGAGGAGCTTGCATCGGGAGCGCAGCAGGCTCGACTTGAGGCTGGGTCGAGCCACCCGCCCCTAGGGAAGACTCTCTCGCCGGGCGCTGTGGAGCCTGCGCCGAAGAAGCTCCGCGCGCACGAGCACGCGGAACGACCTGCTGCACCTCGTCGTCCTCCAACTGGATAACCTCTGCAGCCACAATCGACAAATGTCAACAACCACATATAGCAAGTCACGCACAGACAAGCCAACAGTTCACTTACCGCGGCGGGAGGTGGCCGCGTCCGCGGTGTCAACATCCATGGCGGCCCCGCCCTCCCTCCGAGGAGAAGTCATGGACGTCGCAGCTCAGAAAAACCATACAACATTCAACAAGCAGTACGAGACTTCGGTCGACAAAAACCTCCGGAGACGAGCGCTTACGTGGAGACGACCGGAATAGCCATACTCATCCGAGGCAAGGCCTTGCGGGGCTTGGTGATAGTCGGCTTGAGCTGTTTGGCTTCTCGCTCGGCTCAGACGTCGAGGGGCGGCTCCGCTTGGGGTTCTTGTCGCTGGGGCCTGGCACCTGCTCCTCCGCGGCCGCAGGGTCGTGGCGGGCCTTGAATCGAGCTTCACGCCGAGGGCATACCTCCACTTCCTTCTCTTCACCAGACTCTCCTGACTCGCTCTCAGAGTCAGAAGAGCTGCCACCGTCCATGCTCCCGCCATCGCTCGCCACGCCTTCCTCTACGTGGTCCCTGTTGGGAACGGGCGAGTGCATGTCCGTCCACTCCTGCAAGGTCCAAACGGGCATCAACCTACAAAACAGAGTTACACTCGACAGTACTTCCGAATGAGTCGGCATAATGTCACTAACCAGGTTCCTAGGGGGATTGCTGGCAGAGTACGGCTCGATCCTTTTCGCCCCCGTAGGGTTGTCGCGGGCCCCGGTGATGCTCTGGAGCCACTGCTCGATGACCTCCTGGGAGACCTCCTCGGGGTGCGCCCTGGTCGTGTCGTCCGCGCCGGTGTAGTGCCACATGGTGTGGTCCCTGGCTTGGAGAGGCTAGATGCGTCGACTCAGAAAAGTCTCCAGCAGATCCAACCCCGTGACGCCGCCGCGAATCAACTGCACCACCGCCTCGACCAATATTCCCACTTGGACGGCTTCTGCGACTGCTTCCCTTAGGGTGTTCGGGGCGGCAGGGCGATCCATCGTGAATGGGGGGAGACCAGTCGACATGTTCGCCGAGGCCACGTCCTGACAGTAGAACCAGGTCGACTGCCACCCCGAACTGACTCGGCCAAAGTGATGGGGGGAAAGGAGCTCCGCACTCTTTTTTGCATGCCAAGACCCCCGCACGTCTGGATGACCTGAGTCCTCCCGTCGTCCGAGTTGGCCTTCTTCACAGTCTGAGATCTGACTGTGAAGAGGTGCTTGAACAATCCCCAATGGGGCGTGACGCCAAGGAAACACTCACACAGAGTGACAAACATTGACAGATGCGTGATGGTGTTCGGCGGCATGTGATGCAACTGTGCCCCGAAGAAATTCAAAAACCCGTGGAAGAACGGGTGGGGAGGTAGAGAGAAACCCCTTTCTACATGAGACAGGAGAAGTACCCGCTCTTCATCGCGCGGTGCGGGCTCGATCTCGCCCTTGGGGAGCCTCCACGCTCCGGGGGCTATAAGCCCGTCGGCGACAAGGCCCTCGAGGTCCTCGGCGGTGACGACGGAAGGGAGAAAGTCCCCCTGCATCCAGCCCGCCGGCGCCGTGGACCGAGATGACGAGGGCTTCCGCCCCTTGCGCATCGGAGCACCCCTCTTCGCCCGCTCCAGTTTTTCGGTGGTGTTCTTCGTCATCCTCGGGCGGCGGCTGGTCGTCGGCACGGAGCAAGAAGCGGTGGCAGATGCGGGAGACGGAGGAAAATATGAAAGGCTGCGGCGAATGCCGAGGGAACCGGGCCGGGGGAGGCTTTTATTCCCTGTCGAGCGAGTCACTGACCAGTGGGCCCGCGAGATAGCCGCGCACGCCAACCGCAAGCAGCGCCCGATACGTGGCGAAATGTCCGACGCGAAGATCTAGGCGTCGTGCGAGATGTCTGGCGCAAAAATCGAGATGTCATGTGCCCGCCCGCCCAAATCGTGTCGTCATCTTCGCGTGCTCGCGCACACCGCTCAGATTTTCGTATCACGAAGATTCCGGGCCCGGCCAGTCCTTGTCCAAGATGCCTTCGTTTCACTCGGTACAAGACAGATCCCAAATAGTCACTCGGACACTTTTTGGAGCTGAATGGATCCGGGCGAACGGAGAAGAATCCAGTCGGCACAAATTTCTCTGATACTTCGAATATCACTCGGAGTGATCTTTAGGGCATATCCAATTAGATGTCAGAGATCAAGATTCAGTCGACATAAAAGTTCACGAAAGCTCAAGGCGCTCCTCCGAGGATTAGACGCTCCAGCTCGAAGTCGACGTCGAAACCTTCTTTTCCCCACTCACACCCCGATCCATTCGGGGGCTAATGACGAATATGTGTACCTGGGGTAGGGTCCTAAGCAGGGCCCACATGTCCTTCCCAAGGTCACTACCATAGAGGAGTTGAAGATCAAGCATGAACCTCCGAGTGCGTACTTGGAGGCACCTAAAGGACACTCGATGGTACGACACTCGACGGCACCTAAAGGACACTCGGCGGTTGCGTGACACTCGACAGGCTTCATTGCACTCGACGCAAGGAGACCGGGAGCCGTTACTAAGAGCCCAACGGGCAGACGATGGTTTAATGGTCATTATGAGCCTTTATAGCAGGTGTTACCTGTAACTTCCATCTTTATACCCCACGACCAGCCCTTAACTGCAGGACAATTATGAGGGGTAGCGGACTCTATATAAGCTGCCCCTCCCCCTCCTGTACAAGGGTTAACAACACTGTTATAATCTCCATACTTCACACGACATAAGCTTCCGAGCACTGAGACGTAGGGCTTTTACCTCCACGAGAGGGGCCTGAACTCAGACATCCGTGTGTACACCCTCACCGTAGCTAGGACTCTGTCCTCTCCTTTCGTACCCACACCTTCTACTGTCAGACTCGTTCCCACGACACCCGGCTTAGACCGGAAACTGCTCCTTGGCGGAAGGCGGATTTCTTCAACTCTTCTATTTGTTTGGGCATTGTTGAGAAGAGTTCCAAGACCCCTTTTAGAGTTGAGGGGATCTTCTTTTTGTATTGAACAGTCTTGAAGATGAAAATGGCGCCACAATAGAGTTGCTCCCTAAAGGTATAAATGGCCTTCAAAGGCAGGAGACTCTCAAAGGCCAGTTGCCGGCTCCTCGGACCTGTATATGCCAGAGATATTCATAATGAGTCGCCAAGCTTGTAAGTCATGCAGAAAGTAAGAGGAGAAGATCAAGGGTTACAAATAGGGCGGTTGTCATCTTAGAGATGTGCTGCTTGAGAGTTTGCAGTTCTTCAGACGCAGTTTTCAGCCCTTGTTTAGCGCCATCCGCCCGTTTGGTCAGTTGTGCCTTTTCAGACAAGGCAGATTCTTTGAGAGCGGCGAGCTCTGCCTTAATCTTGACCAGCTCTTCAGACAGGAGCTGGCACTTTTCGTCAGAGATGCCACGGGCCTCTTGTTGAACCGCTAAGTTTGACTTCAGGTCCATCAGTTGAGATCCGGCGTCGCTTAAAGCTTCCTGTGACACATCAAAATACAGAATAAGTTACAGAAATAGAAATCATATGCAAGTCTCAAGCAGATTGCAAGCAATATGTTTGACACTTGGGGGCTAATGTATATTTGATCTTATAGAGTACAACAAAGTTCCGTTTCATCTTCATCAAAGTTAATCCGGAACTTGAGGGCTATAATATGGTTCTTCAAATTACTTACGATGGAAGTCCCGACTCAACTATATCAAAAGTTTAGTCGGCCCTTGGGGGCTACAAGTGGTTCTTCAAGATATCTACACTAAAGCTCCGAATCAACTTGATCAAGTTTGAGCCGGCCATTGGGGGCTACGATTGGCTGTTTGTGCTATCTACATGAAAGATCCGACTCAATTCTGGCAAATTAAGCCGGTTCTAGGGGACAATAACTATGGAGTTTTTTCTAACAGTAAGTTAATAAAGACCCGGTTCAACGATTGAGTACATTGAACCGGCCCTTGGGGGCTAAGTAAGGTTATCGCAACAAGAAGAGTACCTCATATTTTGTCTTCATTAAAGAGACCAGCCAAAGTTCTAGATCCCGGCTGGTGGTCAGACGGTTCATATATCTGGCATGGAGCTCTTCGGCTGTCATCTTCTCATAGGAGGAATAAAAGTTCAGCTTCTTCGAGGCCTCGGCCGGCTCTGTATGCCTGGTCAGCACATGGGCCGGAGGAGTTTGGTGAGCAGACCCAGTGATAACAACCTCCGGAGTCGCAGGGGTCTTGGCAGGAGTTGCCGGCTTTGAAGGAGCCCTTAGAGGGCTCTCCATGATGACATCTTCAGCGGCCGGCTCAGTGGAGGTAGCCGGAGGATTTACTTCTGGTTGAGCCCCCTCCGGTTGTTCGAGCTTCGGATCTTGGATAACAGGATCGGGGGAGGGTTTGTTGGTCTTGCGACGCTTGGCTTGGGCACTGCAAAAGAGAAGGATCATCATTTGAAGATGTTACTATCATATTAAGAGCCGGAGGTCCGGATGACATATTATGAAATACTTACAGTAGATTGATCTTGGGCGGTGGTAGTACCGACGTCGAAGAGTCGCCGTAGGAAGGGGATTTCTAAAAGAATAAAGCAAGAAAGATGAGAACACGTCAAGTTTGCACCTCTGCGGGGCACTTCTTTGGAGCCGGAGAATTCGGTAAGCCGGACATAAGCTCAGTGGAGCCTACGCTCCGGGTCTGGCGACGTTCAGCCTGCTGTTGCTTTTTCAAAAGAAAGTAGGGAGCCAGGTAAGCGAGAGGATGAGAAAAAGGAACTTTTCTGACAACCGCCGCGGCTTTCGGGGGACAAAACATTCTGAGCCGGAAGAAATATTGTTTACCTCAGGATCATTGGCACGGCTAGTTTCTACTTCATCCTGCGAGTAAAACAAGCATCAGTAAAGCAAGAGGACAAAGGATCAAGCAAAGCAATTAAAGTAGTACCTCTGAGCCAGATGACGGTGGCGGGTCAAACAAGTTCTCTTGCGGGGCGTCTTTTTTAGCTTTCTTCACTGCGCCCTTCTTTTTGACCTTCTTCGGAGGGGGGGCGTATTCCTTCTTCCAGAAGTCTGAGTCGGCCTGCGGGAATAACCCGGGGAAGATTAATAAATCAACAAGATACAAGCAAAAGCTAAGAAGCGGATGGGAAGAGATTAACTTACATCTGGAGCCGGATTCTTGACGTAGAAAGGCGCCAGTCCGACGGCGCTGCATGAGCCGGAGGCTTCATGAACTAAGCTCCGGATGATGGTAGTAATATCGTCCTCTATCAGAGTTGACTTGCTGAAGCACAAGGAGTTGTCGTACTTGCCTTCATACTCACACATGAGCCGGCCTCTGTAGCTTAAGGGCATGATCTGCCAAGAAATCCAGCAACGGATCAAATCTATTCCTGTTAATCCGTTGGCCATGAGCGCGTTCATCTTGGCATGAGCCGGCTCAAACCTGGCGCGCCCTTAATCTCGGTTTGGCGGTTGGCATAGAAGAACTCGCGGAAAAACCCCACAGACGGCCTGGACTGCAGATAGGCCTCGCAGAGCACTTGGAAGTTGCAGATGTTTGAAATAGAATTGGGGGCCAAATCTTGAGGATGAAGCTTATACCGATGAAGAATGTCCCGGAAAAATTTAGAGCCGGGTGGCACGAACCCTCGCTCGATGTGGTCGGTGAAGACTACTACCTCTCCTTTTTGTGGAGAGGGACGGGTCTCATTACCCGGGACCCGCCAGTGAAGGACATGCTTGGAAGGGAGAGTACCAGCTTCGACAAAATCTGCTACATATTCTTCCGTAACACAAGATCCAACCCAATTGCAAGAGTTGGAGGCGCGAGACATGGTGGCGGATTAAAGACTTTGCAAGTTAAAAAGATATGATGAGTCAAGCGCAAGCAAAAAATTATGACGGCTTACAAGTTTAAGGGTTCTACGGATAATGTGGAAAGACCCGGCTGATGACAGCCGGAGAAGCATGGCGACTCAACGGAGGAACGGAAGACCGAAAATCGGCTAAGTCCTGAAAACAAGTTTCACAAGCTACCGCGGAAATTACGAATCTATAAAAGCAGAGAAAAGGATTTTATTTCCGACCTAGTGAAGAACGGCGGAAACAAAGAAAAACAAAACGGAGCCGCGATGGTCCGCGCATTGCGCACGGCCGTCCCATAGGCGGCGGCGCGGTAAGATTGTGCACTAAAGGGGCTAATGGCTTCGAGGTATCCTAGCGGTGGCGATACCGGAGCCCGAGTGGCGACGGCGGAACTTCCGGTGAAAACCCTACTACAGCAGTGGATGGGCTAGGAAGAATGAGAACTCACTGGTGATGGAGCGCCAGAAGCAGACGATGCTCTGGTACGGTTCAGGTCGATGCAGCGGCCTGGTTGGTGATGACGTGCAGACGGCACCGGAGCAGAGCACACTGGACCAGAGTGGTCGACGGGAGGAAGACAAAGAGTGAAGCGGGAGAAGTGAAAAGTGCCAGCCGCCGTGGTCCTATTTAAAAGGATAGTGGGGCAGGCGCGAAAATCAAGGCGACGGAAACCATTTGACCGAAGTGGACGCCTCGGTTCTCAGGCTAACCATTTAATAACAGATTATGTGGTACGTCAGCGGATTTTTCTTACAGAAGTCACGTGACGTCATGGCGGGTCACCACAGGGTGACTCTCAGAGAAGTAAAAGAAGAGGATGACATGAGCGAGCTCAAATCAACCTCGGGCCTAATGTTGGGGATATAACCCGGCGGTGTGACCCGCACAATGGGCTCCGGGTTACACCAGACGGCTCGTAAGCCGGCCCAAGTATAAAGCTGGGAGGACGATGGCCCAAGAAGATAGGCGGCTCAGTATGGTGGGCCGCCGATAGCCCGGACCAGAAGACCCGGGCGTGTAAGCCGCCCGGAGGTTACTTGGCAAGGGAGATCATGGAAGACTCGGATATGTGGAGAGAGTCGGTGTGTAATGGTATGACCCGGGGTCTTTACCTCCTATATAAAGGTAGACCTGGGGCGGCTTAGAGGGGAGGTTATCATGAACTAGGTCAAGCTTTTAGCTCCCTTGTAATCGATACAACAAGCAATAACAACACAAGCAGGACGTAGGCTATTACCTCGACTTGAGGGGCTGAACCTGGGTAAACCTGTGTCCTTTGTCCCTAACAACCCATTTGAGTCCACCGCAATGGCGACGGCCTCGAACCTAGGTTCGGTAAACCGGACATCTGTCGTGATAAATCCACGAGACTACCTCTACATCTACCTTCAGGATTAGTTTTAAACCTCAATAATTGTTATTTAGTACCAGCTTTGAGCATGAACATTGTATTTGGATCTCGTTTGATTCGAGATGGCTACTCATTTAAATCTAAGAATAATGGTTGTTCTATTTATATGAGACAATGTTTTATGGTCATGCCCCGCTGGTCAATGGTTTATTTTTGATGAATCTCGAACATGATGTTATACATGTTCATAGTGTGAGTACCAAAAAGTGTAAGGTTAATAACGATAGTCCCACTTACATGTGGCACTGCCGCCTTGGTCATATTGGTGTCAAACACATGAAGAAGCTCCATGCTGATGGACTTTTGGAGTCTCTTGATTTCGAATCATTTGACACGTGCGAACCATGCCTCATGGGCAAGATGACCAAGACTCCGTTCTCCGAAACAATGGAACAAGCAACTGACTTGTTGGAGATAATACATACCGATGTATGCGGTCCAATGAGCGTCGAGGCTCGCGGTGGCTACCGTTATGTTCTCACCCTCATTGATGACTTGAGCAGATATGAGTATGTCTACTTAATGAAACACAAGTATGAAACCTTTGAAAGGTTCAAGGAATTTCAGAGTAAGGTAAAGAATCAACATGACAGGAAAATAAAGTGCGTACGATCTAATCGTGGTGGAGAATATTTGTGTCACGAGTTTGGCACGCACCTAAGAAAATGTGAAATTGTTTCACAACTCACGCCGCCTGGCACACCTCAGCAAAATGGTGTGTCTGAACGTCATAATCGCACTCTATTGGATATGGTGCGATCAATGATGTCTCTTATCGACTTACCACTATCATTTTGGCGATATGCATTAGAGACTGCCGCATTCACTTTAAATAGGGCACCGTCAAAGTCCGTTCAGGCGACACCGTATGAATTATGGTTTGGAAAGAAACCTAAACTGTCGTTTCTAAAAGTTTGGGGATGCGATGATTATGTGAAGAAACTTCAACCTGAGAAGCTCGAACCCAAAGCGGAAAAGTGTGTCTTCATAGGATATCCTAAAGAGACTATTGGGTATACCTTCTACCTCAGATCCGAACGCAAAGTCTTTGTTGCCAAGAATGAATCCTTTCTCGAGAAAGAGTTTCTCTCGAAAGAAGTAAGTGGGAGGAAAATAGAACTTGATGAGGTAATTGTACCTCCACTCGAACCAGAGAGTATTGCAGCACAGGAAGTTGTTTCTGTGGAGCCTACACTGGCTGGAGAGGAAGTTAATGATGATTATCATGAAACTTCAGATCAAGTTACTATTGAACGTCGAAGGTCCACTAGGACACGTTCCGCACCAGAGTGGTACGGCAACCCTGTCCTAGAGATCATGTTGTTGGACAACGGTGAACCTTCGAACTATGAAGAAGCGATGGCGGGCCCGGATTCCGACAAATGGCTTGAAGCTTTTAATCCGAGATAGGATCCATGTATGAGAACAAAGTGTGGACTTTGGTGGACTTTCCTGATGATAAGCGAGCCATTGAAAATAAATGGATCTTTAAGAAGAAGACTGACGCAGATGGTAATGTGACCGTCTATAAGGCTCGGCTTGTCGCTAAGGGTTATCGACAAGTTCAAGGAGTTTACTACGATGAGACTTTCTCACCCGTAGCGATGCTGAAGTCTGTCTGAATCATGTTAGCAATTGCTGCATTTTATGATTATGAGATCTGGCAAATGGACATCAAAATGGCATTCCTTAATGGCTTCCTTAAGGAAGAACTGTATATGATGCAACCGGAAGGTTTTGTCGATCCTAAAGATGCTAACAAGGTATGCAAGCTCCAGTGCTCCATCTATGGGCTAGTGCAAGCATCTCGGAGTTGGAACATTCACTTTAATGAGGTGATTAAAGCGTTTGGGTTTGTACAGGTTTATGGAGAACCCTATATTTACAAGAAAGTGAGTGGGAGCTCTGTAGCATTTCTCATATTATATGTGGATGACATACTGATAATGGGAAATGATATAGAACTTTTGGAAAGTGTAAAGGACTACTTGAATAAATGTTTTTCAATGAAGGACCTTGGAGAAGCTGCTTACATATTAGGCGTCAAGATCTATAGAGATAGATCGAGACGCCTCATAGGTATTTCACAAAGCACATACCTTGAAAAGATATTGAAGAAGTTCAATATGGATCAGTCCAAGAAGGGGTTCTTGCCTGTGTTACAGGGTGTGAGATTGAGTACGACTCAATGCTCGACCACGGCAAAGGATAGAGAAGAGATGAGTGTCATCCCCTATGCTTCAGCCATAGGATCTATTATGTATGCCATGTTGTGTACCAGACCTGATGTGAACCTGCGATAAGTTTGGTAGGGAGGTACCAAAGTGATCATGGATCGGAACACTGGACTGCGGTCAAGAATATCCTGAAGTACCTGAAAAGGACAAAGGACATGTTTCTCGTATATGGAGGTGCCGAAGAGCTCGTCGTAAAGGGTTACGTCGATGCTAGCTTCGACACAAATCCGGACGACTCCAAGTTGGAAACTGGATACGTGTATATTTTGAACGGAGGGGTAGTCAGCTGGTGCAGCAGCAAGCAAAGCGTCGTGGCGGCATCTACATGTGAAGAGGAGTACATAGCTGCTTCGGAAGCAGCAAATGAAGGAGTCTGGATGAAGGAGTTCATCATCGACCTAGGAGTGATTCCCAATGCGTCGGGGCCGGTGACTCTATTCTGTGACAACACTGGAGCCATTGCCCTTGCGAAGGAGCCCAAGTTTCACAAGAAGAAAAGACACATCAAGCGCCGCTTCAACTCCATCCGTGATTACATTCAGGAAGGAGATATAGATATTTGTAAAGTACACACGGATCTGAATGTCGCAGATCCGTTGACTAAACCTCTCTCACGAGCAAAACATGATCAACACCAGAATGCTATGGGTGTTCGATTCATCACAATGTAACTAGATTATTGATTCTAGTGCAAGTGGGAGACTGTTGGAAATATGCCCTAGAGGCAATAATAAAATGGTTATTACTGTATTTCGTTGCTCATGATAATTGTCTATTGTTCATGCTATAATTGTGTTAACCGGAAACCGTAATGCATGTGTGAACACATAGACCACAACGTGTCCCTAGTGAGCCTCTAGTTGGCTAGCTTGTTAATCAATAGATGGTCATGGTTTCATGACCATGGGCATTGGATGTCATTGGTAACGAGATCACATCATTAGGAGATTGATGTGATAGACAAGACCCAATCCTAAGCATAGCACAAGATCGTGTAGTTCGTCTGCTAAAGCTTTTCCCATGTCAAGTATCATTTCCTTAGAACATGAGATTGTGCAACTACCAGATACCGTAGGAATGCTTTGGGTGTGCCAAATGTCACAACGTGACTGGATGGCTATAAAGGTGCACTACGGGTATCTCCGAAAGTGTCTGTTGGGTTGGCACGAATCGAGACTCGGATTTCTCACTCCGTGTGACGGAGAGGTATCTCTGGGCCCACTCGGTAAGACATCATCATAATGAGCTCAAAGTGACTAAGGAGTTAGCCACGGGATGATGTGTTACGGAATGAGTAAAGAGACTTGACGGAACAAGATTGAACAAGGTATAGGGATACCGATGGTCGAATCTCGGGCAAGCATCATACCGATAGACAAAGGGAATTGTATACGGGATTGATTGAATCCCCGACATCGTGGTTCATCCGATGAGATCATCGTGGAGCATGTGGGAGCCAACATGGGTATCCATATCCCACTGTTGGTTATTAACCGGAGAGGTGTCTCGGTCATGCCTACGTGTCTCCCGAACACATAGGGTCTACACACTTAAGGTTTGATGACGCTAGGGTTATAGGGAAATAGTGTATGTGATTACCGAAGGTAGTTTGGAGTCCCGGATGAGATCCTGGACGTCACGAGGAGTTCCGGAATGGTCCGGAGACAAAGATTGATATATGGGAAGTGAGGTTTTGGTTACCGGAAATGTTTCGGGCGTCACCGGTAACGTACCGGGACCACCGGAAGGGTTATGGGGGTCCACCAAGTGGGGAAACCGGCCCTAGAGGGTTTCATGGGCCACAAGTGGAAGGGAACCAGCCCCTAGGTGGGCTGGTGCGCCCCCCACAAGGGCCCAAGGCGCAGCAAGGGAACAGAGGGGGGCAACTCCTAGGTTCAGATGGGCCTAAGGCCCACCTAGGGCGCCGGCCAGCCCTCTCTCCCTATGGCCGCCGCACCAAATCAGATCTGGGGCTGGCGCCGGCCCCTAGGGTGGAAACCCTAGGGCGCAACCCTCCCTCCTCCTCCTCCTATATATAGTGGACTGTTTTGGGGCTGCCAGACACACGGTTTCTTCCTCTCTCGGCGCAGCCCTACTCCTCCCTCTCCTCGTTCTCCGTAGTGCTTGGCGAAGCCCTGCCATAGACCACGCAGCTCCACCGTCATCACGCTGTCATGCTGGCGGAGCTCTCCCTCAACCTCTCCTTCCTCCTTGCTGGATCAAGGCGTAGGAGACGTCACCTGGCTGCACGTGTGTTAAACGCGGAGGCGCCGTTGTTCGGCGCTAAGATCTGATTCCACCGCAATCTGAATCGCTGCGAGTACAACTCCACCAACCGCGTTCTTATAACGCTTCCGCTTAGCGATCTTCAAAGGTATGAAGATGCAATCTCTTCCCACTCGTTTTTGGTTTCTCCATAGATAGATCTTGGAGAACACGTAGGAATTTTTTTTCATTTACTACTATGTCTCCCAACACCGGTGGGGGTACGTACATGATTAGATTTCTATTGATCAAGATTTTTTTGGCAAAGCGATGAAAAAAGAGACAATACAGACTTAGGGCTTGTTCTGGTCTCCTCCAGCTCCTCACTTCCCAAAATTTTAGAGAGGAGCCAGCCCAAACTCCTTTGATTCAAGAAGCTAACTTCCAGGAGCTGAGCCAAATCGCAGTGTAAAATAGTGAAGCTCGGTCGGCCCAACTTCACCGATTGGAAAAAGGATAAGTTTGGCTTATTTACATGAAGCTGCCACCGCCAAGTGCCTTCAGATCGAACCGGTACGCTCACATATAACATATCGCTCCTCGCTCCCTCGATCGAATCGGTACGGGGCTCATTCTCTTGATCGGTAGCCCAAGTTGGGCTTCCTCCAACCGGCCCAAACGGGCCCAACAAGCTCCCAGCTCGGCTGCAGCGCTGCGAGAAGCTACGCTGGACACCGAACGTTTGGGAATCGCCAGATTCGCTGCGTGGAGCAAAAATCTACTCTAAGAAGCTGAATTTGTGAAGTTTTGGGAAGTTAGAGGAACAGGCCCTTACTAAATGAGATATAATTTGTGGTCCCAGGTGGAGCTAGGTATTTAGAATTTAGAGGTTAAAAGCATATGCCTACTAAGCAAGTGGATATTTAGGCTTTCTGTTTAGACCATGTGGGTGCAGTTACTAAGAAACAAATACCTACATTCTAGAACATTGGCCCAGGTCACTATTAGACCAAATGATTCACCTTTCTGGAAGGGGTTGACGAAAGTGAAAGCAACTTTCTTCAATAGAACAAAATTTATCATTGTGAATGGTTAGTCTACTAGAGTCTGGAAGGATACGTGTCTAGGAGAGACACCTCTGGCTACAATATACATCGTTGTATAATATTGTGCAACCTAAGGATGCATTTGTTGCAACAGTATTACAGTCGATACCTCTAAATATTCAGTTACGTAGGTCGGTAGTAGGAGACCGATGGAATGATTGGTTTCATCTTGTCAGGAGGTTGATGGATGTCCATCTATCTAATGAGCCGGACTCCATTAACTAGAAGCCTACGATGAACGAGCAGTTTTCAGTGAAATCCATCTATATTGATTTAATCAACTCTGGTCCAATACCAAGATCTAAGCATCTTTGGATAATTAAAGTTCCCTTAAGAATCAAAGTCTTTATGCGTTTTGTTCACAAAGACGTGATTCTGACTAAGGACAACTTAACAAAGCGTGGTTGGATGGACAGTCAACGATGTTGTTTTTGTGATCATGATAAAACAATCAAACACCTCTTTGTCGGAGTGCCCGATGACTACATTATTATGGCGTTTAGTTCATATAACTTTTAACATCACCCTTTCAAATAGTATTCATACGTTATTTGGGACGTGGCTAAATGGGATTGACTCAACTGTTGCAACACATATTCGGACATGAGTCTGTGCGCTACTTTGGGCTATATGGAACTATAGGAATAATATGGTTTTTATCAGACGAACTCGAATTAATTTTTTGCAGGTAAACTATAGGGCGACTACTTGGATCCGTACGTGGTCGCTAGTCATCCTCGTAGAGGCCAAGGACCTTTTCGTTACTGGGTTGACCAAATGGGAGATGGTAGCTCCGGACTTTTGCAACCAATTTGGATGACAGTCCAACAGTAGATTAGAGGTTGACTCAACCGATTTGGATGACAGTCCAACAATAAATGCAAATATTTGTACTTTATAAATTTTTTAAACGAACCTTTTTTAAAATTTTGAACAAAATTTTGTAATTTTGAGTAATTTTTGAAAAAGAAAAAGAAACAAAAAAAAGAGAAGGAAACGAATATTTTAACTGTTTTGTTTCATTTTACTTTTTTTCTGTTTTTGTTCATGTTTTTCCTTCTTATTTCCTCTCCTTTCTTTTGTTTTTACCTTATTTGGTTTCTCTTTTTTTATTTTTTATTTTTCTGCAAATTCAAAAGTTCCAAAAACTGTTTGAAATTCCAAATTTTATGCATGACTTTCAAAATTTGTTCATGTTTTTCAAATTTATTCATGTTTCAAAAGAAATTGGAAGTCCAATAAAAGTTTCAAATTCAAATTGTGTTTTTCCAAAAAATGTTCACCGTATTGAAGAAAAATGTTCACCGTGCATTGAAAAAATTGTGCACTGTGTATAGAAAATGTTCGTCGTTCATAGAAATTTGGTTCAGCATGCCTTTGAAAATAGTTTACCATGTATTTAAAAAAACATATTAGGTGTTGATTTGATTAAAGTTCACAGTATACTAAGAAGTTCAATTCTCAACGTAAATGCACCCCCGCTATTGGATATCTATCCAAATTAAGTAAGCATGTTTGCATAATGGCATTACCCCTTGCATTAACCAACTGTGTGTGCAGTCACGCAAGAACATTCTTCAATATTTCAAACAAATTTTGAAAAGTGACCCTTTTTGAATAAAAAAGAAATTTTAATTAATGAAGAAGTTCTCTTCAAATCGTCAGTTTTTTTGAATTCACACATGTCTGTTTTACAGAAGACATGAACTTTTTTTTGAAATTCCTGAACTTTTTCTCAAATCAGTGAATTTATTTTTCCAAAATCGATGAACTTCTTTCAAATTTGTGAAATTTTTCAAAATTGATGAATTTTTAATCAATGAACTTTTTTTAATTTTGTGATTTTTTTTCAAAATTGATTACCTTTTTTCTAATTGTTCCCTATGTCCGCTTGCTACAATGGACCCTTCTAGCTCTATCCGAACACCTTCATTGAATATGATCTATTTCTGGACATGGATGAAATTATCGCAACCTTTTTCCAGCAGGTGGGCATGCCCATGATAGGCATCCATGTCAGGTGTGAATGGATTTTGACACCGAATGCAAGTTGCATCACTTCCCGATATTTATCTGCCATTTATTGCGAAAATTTAAAAAATGCAAGAATTGTTGAATACTCAAAAAACTTGACATGATGCCTTGAATTGGTCATATAAGCCCATGTAAAATATTTTGAGTCATTTGACGGATGCCGAGAAAACACATCTCCAACAGATGTCTTTTTCTAATTACTTTTGAAATTTCAAATTTGTTAGTGTTATTTGAAAAATGTTTGAAAATTTCAGAAAATATTCGTGTTCCCAATATTGGTTGATCTTTTAAAAATGCTCGTATTGTGACATTCTGAGCAAAATTGAAAGACTTGATATTTTTCCAAAAATCATTGCAAATTTACAATGCGAATATTTGTATTTTATGAAAACAATTTGAAATAGAAAACATTTTTTGAAAATTTGGACAAATTTTCCAAAGGATGAACATTTTTGGAAAAAGGTAAAAGACACAAAAAATGGAAAAGAAACAAAAACGACCAGCAAGAAAGTAAAAGGAAAGTCGGATTCGCTACAGTAAACCGGTCGCTAAGGATAGTTCTAGTAAGTTAGTTTTTGTAGTTAAATAGTGAAATTTATCAGCTTGTGTGCCTAGCAATGTGCGGTCGACAGTGAGATGTACATTGTTCGATACCTTGCACTGTCATTTCATTTTTGATACATTTTTGCTGTTTTGGCGTGCGATAATGGACGACCCAGTTGGATAGCCTCCTGTGCGTGGCACCTTCTATATGACTCTACTTCCCGAACGGCGAACCCTGTTTGCTGCACATGGGTGTCAAGCCGTCGTGGTTCGGTCGAAGCGAAGCGAGCGACCGACACGATCCGAGTCGGTCCACTTTGAACGACCAACCCGTTTTCTTAACCTGCTAAATTCCCTGAGCTTTTTTTCCGTTTTTTCTTCATATTTATGCAATTTTCTTTCTGCTTATTTCTTCCTTTCCTTTTCTTTTCTTTTTAATTTATTTTATTTGTTATTTCTGTTTCCTTTTTGTTTTTCACAAATTGAATATTTTCTAAATATATTTGAAATGTCTCTTTTTTTGTTTCCTTTTAAATTTAACATCTTCAAATATGTTCGAAATTCGAATTTTCTTTACATATTCAAAAATCATTCATGTCAAACGTATTCATGTTTCACAAAAATTTCAGAATTCCAAATTCCAATAAAAGTGCAAAATTCCATATTCACCTTATTGACGAAAAATATTCACCGCACATTGGGAAAAGTTCACTGTGCATAAAATGTCTTCATCATTTATATAAATTTTATTCAGCATCCATTCCAAAGAAATTCAGCATACATTTTAGAAATATTTCAGTTTGTATTTGAATAAAGTTCACCGTATACTAAGAAAATGTTTAGCATGTATCACAAATTCACTTTTTAAAAAATTGTTCCATTTAAAAAAGGAATATTCAAAATTGTTTATAATGTTGAAACATTGTTGGCATTTTCAACAAATTTGGTTCACATTATATTGCAAAATATTGAAAAGGTAAAAAAAAGAAAAAGAAATCCGGATCTGCCGCTCTAATTAGTACTTTAAACATTGACGCTGCTTTAAGGTGTCCTGGGTCACTAGGTCTTCTGGTTAGCATCGGTTGCATGCATGGGCAGATTGTGAGTTTCAAGCCGCGGGGGTGAAATGATACTTGTAGAAGAGGTGAGGTCCGCATTCTTGCATCCTCTTATAGAGAGGACATATCACAATTTTTCCATCCACGCTTTGCCAATCAATCCACCGCCCAAATTCTATATTTAAGAGCCAATCAAGCGAAAAAATATATTAAATTTTGGAGGCGCCCAACCTTTCACACTATCTTGTCCATGGGAGAAAGGACCATCCCAAGAAATTGGGCCTTATAGGCGGAGGCCACCGAGTAGTGCCCACTAGTCGTATGTTTCCAAATGATTTCGTTTTCGGTGAGTTCTTCAAGATGGATCTCATTGAGTAGCATCCAAAGAGCGAAGAATTGTGAGTTGTGCTCAACGAAGATGTTGATGGGGGGTTTATCTGAAGGATCCGCACATTGTGCTTGAGTACCTCCTTAACTTTCCATTTTTTCTCATGGAAGCTTCGTAAAATTAGCGGGGCAATGTCCTTGGCATTCGCCCAAGAAGCCAAGGAGAGTCTCAAAACGGGGTCCTTGTGCCGTTACCAACAGTGGTGATGGTGGAAGCATAGAAGAAGTTTAGGTCCTTCTCATCACATGGGTTTCCCATGCCCACCCACATCTTGGCAGGTTCCTTCTATTCGTACCATGGCCAATGCAAACGAAGAGCCCTTGTAAACTTGTCGGTGTTGAGCACCCTTAGCCCTTCAAACTCACGTGGCCGACAAACAATATCCCAGTTGACCTTCCACTTAGTCCCAGTTGTCTTGTTCGAACTAGACCACAAAAAGGCTCGCTCAAGCTTGTTGACGTGGAGGAGGATGGTAGGTGGGATGACCAACGGGATGGTTGGGTAGACCACTTGGGAAGTGATCAAGGACTTAACAAGAGCCATGGTTGGGTAGACCACTTGGGAAGTGATCAAGGACATAACAAGAGCCATTCCCCGATGGTGGTGACCTTTTGGCCATCATATGTTGATAATTTGCGTATCACCTTGCCGACAAGAAACTAGAAATCCATCAATCTAAGCTTCCAAACGGAGAGGGGCAGCCCCAAGTATCGCAATGTGAATGAGGTCCGAGCAGCCGGCAACCCTTGGGTCAAGCTACCCAAATCAAGGTCGTTGCAACGAATGGGAACAACAGAACGTTTTGGAAATTGGTGCAAAGGCCCGTGACTTCGCCAAACCCCCTCAAAATGCTTGCACGGTTGTCCACATCATTTTTCATAGGATCCAAGAGGATGGCAGCGACGTCCGTGTAGAGAGATGTCCTCATCATGGCGCCCCTACCACGGATTTTGTGAAGGATCCCCTTCCTTATAGCCACATCCAAGACTTTTTGGAACGGGTCGATGGCGATGAAGAATAGGAGTGGGGAAATGGGGTCTCCCTGTCGAAGGCACTGCCCATGCTTGATTGGGCACCTGACGATCCCATTGAGAATGATCCTAGATGATGAGGAGCAAAGGAAAGCAGCGATCCAATCTCCGAATTTACTAGGGAATCCCTGCCGTTTGAGTAGATCAAGCAAGTACTACCACTTGACTGAGTTGAAGGTCTTCCGAATATCAAGCTTGAAGAGGAGGGATGGAGTCTTCCTTTTGTGAAGACGTCGAGCAAGATTACAAACATACAAAAAGTTGTCATGGATGGATCTTGTTTTGATGAAGGTGCTTTGGGCATTGGAGACTAGCTTTGACATATAAGAGCCAAGCCTCAAGGAAAACACCTTCGCAATGACTTTCGCAATTGTGTGGATGAGGCTAATGGGTCTATAGTGGGAGATCTCCTCTGCCCCCTTCCTTCTTAGGTACCAACAAAATACAAACATTGATATGGTGCGGATAAATAGATGTACGCGGCCCTTGTACACAAATAGCACTAATCACGTGGCAATTGACGAGTGATACCATTCTCGCATGCCGCGATGTTAACTCGTGATTCATTGTCTGTGTGTCGGGTCTTATATATACAAAGTAACGGCCAGGTGGTTTGAAGAAACGCGTGTGGTAGGTGGAGGTGTAAAATATAGTGTATGCGGGAACACGAGCTAGGCATGCAGTTGGTATGTACTTGGTCATACTCAAACACTTAGATAAATATATAATAATTAATAGACTGAAGATATTAAAACCTTTTCAAGCGTTCTCATGCCATAGCAGCCATTGCCTGCTGGTTCAATATCGACGCGGTCTAGGTTCCAAGGAGACATAGTGTACTATCATAACTCACAAACCTTGTAGAAGTAGATCCAGAAGTCCAGCCACATTTAAACTGATACTCTAAAAAAAGATTTACTTCCTCTATTAAAATTGGCAGGTTTGTTGTATAAATTCTATGTCACAACTTTCAATTTAAGAGGTAAAAGTCCAATATTAAAGTCATGAAGTAAAGGTTTTAGACCACGGATTAAGCAGGAAAATAATGACCGACATTGCATCATCCTGAACTGCAAAATAACAGCTTACAAAAAAGAGAGTGAACGGTATATTATAATAAACTAAATTTTATGTAATAAAAGGATGGATATGCAATGACGCCAATGAGAACTACCTTTGATTATAGTAATGGAAGTTTTCCTGAAGGATAAGTACACCGGGCACGCCCGTTCCATAGAAGTCTTTGCTCTATTTGGATTATTTGTGGCACATGCTCGCATATTTACTCTAGGTAAGGGTATCTTCAAGGCAGACCCATAAATCTCTTGCAACTGTTTAGATCGTGCTATCCGGACCGTGGAATTCATCCAACGCTGTCCTGCATGTATCGTTTCACGGGGCGGTCTGAACGCGATTTCTCTTGTAAATCGAAGACAAATGTGGGGGAGGTTTGTGGGAGTCCGGATCGCTACTTCAGCCGATTCTATCTGCCTTGGCCCACCAAAATTGCTCCTCCTCCCGCGTGAAATGGTCAGCACCGCTCCACAGCGTCAGCGCCTGCATTCATTCCCGGCCTGAGCAGTCGTGACCGCTCACTTGAGTCAGCATTGAAGTGGCTCGCCGGCCATGAGAGCGCCGCCCACGCCGCTTCCCGGTGAAGGTGACTACTGCGTGTTGAAACGACACGACGGCCACCCGTCCATCCATATTCCACCCACATTGCCACGCGGTTGCCGAGATGTCTCCTCCGGCGCCACTTGTCCGTCCATAAGTCGCTCGCCATTGCTATGTAAACCACTGCACCGGCCATAGCCGCAGTCGCCAACCTCCAATCCCTTTCCCACCATGGATTCCTATAGCACCAAAGCTCTCCGAACGGACTCACGTCGGAGCAGAACAAGGAGATGTCCTGCATTACTGCACGCTGGTGGGCCGGCAGGCAGCCAGAGGACGCCGACGTCCCAATGGAGGACTCGGTTGATGATGACCCATCGCTGCCCTAGTCCTCCTCCTCCATCGTGCCACTATCATCCTCCGCCGCACCACCATCCTCCTTCGTCATGCCTCCCTCGCCGGTGCACTCCACCATGACCATCGACGAGGCCCATTCCCATTACATGGACATGGTGCGGAAGGAGCGGTTCCGGGGGCCGCAGGCCGACGCCGCCTACAACCATGTCCTTTACCAGGAGCACCTGTCGCCGGAGTAGTAGTTCTTCACCGGAGGGCAGTTGTGCCGGATGCAGACCTAGCAGAGTAGGAGGCGCTCCTAGACTCCTTCGTCTCCGCACATGAGATTCGCCTCGCGCGCTGGTAGTACAGACATCAGGTGGCAAAGGTGTCGGCCTTGGTCAGGGAGGACCCAGATGAGGAGGGTGTGCCGCTGTTTGGCGACACCGATGGCGAGGAGGAGGACAACACCGAGGCCGACACATCCACGGGCACCGCCGACAGCGATGAAGAGTAGCGTATGGGAGGTCGGCGGCTCTTAGTTCCCAGGAAGGTCACCACTCCTCCCGTGTCGTCGATGCCAAGCTTGGTGAGCTAAGCATCGACGGTCAATTAGTAACTTGGTGGTGACATGGAGGCGGACATCTGCGCTTGTCGGGCCTCTGGACAAGGAGGTTACGAAGGCGGAGCTGGAGAGTGCCGAGGTGGAGTTGGTGAAGGCGAAGTTCTCAGGGTTCATGGTTGGACACGGGGAACGGGCGCCGACGTCGATGACAATTTAGATTAGGTATAATTTATACATCTCTAGAGCCAGACTGATGTAAATGTAATGAAATCCATCGTGTTTATATGAAATCCCTCGTGTTTGCATGAAATCCGTTGTGTTGCATGAAATCTGGCCGTCTTTGTGCAAATTTGGTCCGGATTGATTTGAGTTTTTGGGCAGATGTATGCGGCTACGGTTTGGATGTCACCCTCCTGTATGTGGGTCCGCGGACTGGTCCTCCTGTCTGTGGACAGATGCGGGAGAAAATTTACGGGTTGCATTTGGAGATTCCCTAAGCCTTGAAATGTCACCATTTTCTATCAACCCTCCTACACTGTACTATTTACTTCGAGGTGAACTGAGGTTTAAATAGTGATAGCAGACGATCTATACGAGGTGCCCGCTGATCCAAACTATCCAGCCCGTCATATTTGCATGCAGATTGGCGCCCAAAACAAAGATAGAGCAGGGGGGAAAAGGGAGAACATTTTAATAAAGAAATAAGCGGTTAGGCTAGCTAGTAAGGATCATCTTGATGCTGCCTCGCGTTACGTGGGCCATGACCTATCCCTAAATGAATCAATTTTACCTAATGCCGCAGGTATTGTTACAATGCTGAATGATGGGGCCTCGACTGGGGAAATTTTGGTCCCTAAGGGTGTCGATAGTCATTGTTCTCCAGCCGCAAGATCATAGTTGGGAAGAATTAGTTCCTCAAAACCACCCACCACCCACTCCAATACAATGATTTACTTGGAGTACAAGACAACGTATGACAAATCCTAGTCTATCTCATATTTCTTAATAATCAATGTAATAATTACTTTAATATACATAAAATACACATGTGCCTGCGACCACAGAGATGCACTCAAGCCATGAGGCTAACAACGGCAAGAAAAACGATGAGGCCAAACCCCGTGGCTTTCACATTGGTGGCAGCGGAGACAGGTGTCAGCGGGGGAGCGTTTCTTGCACTAGGGCCGCTGGCCGGGGCGGGTGACGAAGAGGAGCCTGGCACGACATCGATCTTAACCTTCATACCACCCGCGCAATGACCAGGGAAACCGCAGATGAAGTAGCGGGTGATGTTGGTGGAGAGGGTGACAATAACATTCCCAGAGCTAAAGGTGGTGACGGGGCTAGCGGTGTTGCAAGAGTCGTAGTCTGCTTTGCTGACTTGGAGAAGGTTGTGCGCCTGAGGGGAGTACTTGAAGATAATCTGGTCACCCGTTTGGAAGTTCCTGGAGGACGTCCATGTGTCGTAGTTGGTGCTGAGGTCCCATGCTCCGTTGGGCTCGCCGATGTTGTAGATTGCCGCTGATGCGGTGCTCACGACGGCCATCGCAGCCACGGCGAGAAGAATGGTTCTTGTGGCACCCATTGAGGTTTGAACTGCAAGGAGAGCTAGCAGAGGAGATTATAAAAGCAGGTGCTAATGTATTGGTCCTTGAGCGGAGATTGTTTTTGCTTCCTAGGCGGTTGTGTGTCGGGTGCTATATATACTGTACAGGCTATGCCCGGGTGAGTTGGAGAAACGTGTGAAGTTGGTGGAAGCGTAGAATGGAGTGCGTCTACCTGCTGCCTTTTGGTTTTGAGGTGGGAACACAGGCAAGCTACACATGCAGCTGGTACGTACCTGGTCGTAATAGACCGAGGATGTCAAGACCGGGCTGTGCTGTTGGGCTGCTACCTTTTCACGCGTTCCGTTCCTATTTCTTTGAGTTAAATACATTAGAGGTGTCTTAACTTGTCATGTGCGGACAGTTTAGTGTCTAAAGTTGTAAAATACATAAAATTGATGCTCGAACTTGTTCGTCCGTGCAAATACGTTGCCTCCATCCGTATCTGCACGTCCGTTCATTCCGTGTGGCATGCGAACATGACAGTGACCACCTCTCAGTAGCTGAGAGTTGGGAAAGGATTGGATGGCCCACGCGTGAGAATTTTTTTTAAATAAAAACCCCTCATATTTCATTTAATGAGGTAGGAAAACCTTACAAAATAGATTTTTTTTTGGCATGATGTACAATCGAACTTCGAGACATCATGGCCGCGGATTGCACTGCACGCATGGGTTGTCCATTATGCCATAATCTGCTCAGTAGATATTGCCAAGGTTGAACTCTATATATTGCATTGCTATGCAAAAAGTAAGTTTGGTGCACAGATGCGTTGTGTCATTTTTTCTAAGTTCAAGGAAATGGATTTTTACAGCTAAAAAAATGCTGACTTTTTTGTATGTGCACACATAGAAGTGTAATATATCCACGGCCATATTGTTTTTTGGGCTAGATTTTTGAATGTCAAGATAAAAAAAGAATAATACATGCAAAACTCAGCTTGTTTTTTTGCCCAGATTTTATCCTTTTTTGCAAGTATAATATAACATAATTTCGTATGAAATTTGAAAACCACATAGAGCACAGGTATACGTTTTTGTGTGAAAACAATCAACACTTTTTATGTTTGCATGTTCTTTATCTTTAGTTTACATATTATTTTTACCATTCAAAAAAATAATTGTAAGAAAAAAATCACAACTGCCATAAACTGAAAAAAGTGTTAGTGCATTTGAGAAATGTTGAACATATTTTGGAAAACGTTTCACCTGTATTAAAAATTATAACACGTTTTTGAAGAAAAGTCTGTTTTGCATTAAAAAATGGGCAATGTGTACTTAATAAAAAAGTTCAACGTGTATCAAAAAATAATTCTGCAACAATTTGAATAACTGTATAAAAAAGTTCATCACAATATTTTTTAACAAAATTTGAATAATTTACAAAATACAACTTTGTGTTAATAAATAGGTATTTTAGAAATACAATGAAGATAAACAATAATAGTGTGTGCTTGTTTTCCAGAATGAACACACATATATTGAGACAATAATTTTTAATATCGGTTGAACTATTTCAATCTGGACAAAGGCAATGTCCACTGGGCCGAAGAAGTTCTTGTCTACCTCTTCAAAGTACGCTATAACCAAAATAGAAAAAATATTTTAAATAAGAAATAATTTCATAATTATTTTTTGATATGGGAAAATTTGCATGCCATAAAACTAAAAAGAAACTTGAAAATAAGATAAAAATAAAACCGATAGATAACGCATTAGAAAAATTGCAGAGCAGTATATGGAAATTGTCTACATAGCTTTCTAGCTAATAGGTGAATGCATGTCATATTTCAGTCCAGTGGACAGTCGTATTTGACCAGGAGCTGTAGCGTTAGATTATTTTCCATGCTATGTTTCAGTACAAAAAATCCTCACGCGAGGGGCACTAGCACTTTCCCGCTCCCAGCCAGTAATACATGGGTCGCCATCATGCTGGCATGCCACGTGGGCTGAATGTATGTTTGAATACGGATGGAGGCATCGTATTTACACGGACGAACAAGTTCAAGCATCAGTTTTATGTATTTTGTAACTTTAGACACTAAACTGACCGTACATGACAAGTTGAGACACCTGTATTTAACTCTATTTCTTTTGTTTTTTTGAGGAGACCGTTCCTTTTTCTTAAGTATCGACGCGGACTACAGGACATGACGTAGACTACCTCTATGCACATACCTTCTAACGATCGACATATACCTTCTAACGTAGATCGCCGGTGGCATCGACGAAGTAGTCCCTGATTCGAACTGTGCGTGGGAAGGGCTTGGTCATGGCGACGACGAGAAAGTCGAGATATTCCGGCGAGTGATTCACCGGCGTACGGTGGCTACAGCGGTAAAGACATGGAAGGGCCCCCTATCAAAGATACGTCTACCGAAACTTACTCTCGCGGACTTTATCGGAAACTGGAAGAAGGTTTCGTTTCGACGGAGGAAAGGACAGCCGGTGACGGAGAGACCGGCACCGGCGCCGTCAGCGGTCGATCCGGATCTTGGGATCCGTGCGGCAAGGGAGGCTTGTTTGAATTTGATATTGGGCCAAGAAAGGCAGAATCTTGATTACTTTGGGCCGGTGACAACTGGGTATATGGCCTGGTTGGACACTGCGGTTGTTGGGCCCATGGAGTCGGACCAGAGTTCTCGATCGACGGTTGAGACGTCCGATCGACAGCCTTCACGTGAAAACGAAACAGACGCTGAAACTAAGGTTAAGAGGAGCTCGACTCCGGGCTTCCCTACGTATCACGGACGCGCACCTCGTATTGCGCCTTTGCTGGTTCTCATCAGCGGGAAATCTATTCCTGTGATCCCTTCCTCCATGGCAGGTCGGGGCGATGGGAATCGGCCGCTTCAGCTGGCACCAACAAAAACACTGATAGTAACGCGCGAGGCGCGGCAGACCACACGGCGGCCGGGCGCGGCGCCGGGTGAGGCAGTGGTGAACACGGCGACCAAGAGGTGCCAGCAAGGACATGTTCGGCGACTGACCGCGCCAATGGTGGTCGCGGCAACTTCGGATTGGGTCGAGGTAATGGACAGACCGGAGGCCGCAGAGGCTACCGCGGTGGCCGCTGTGGCGGTGATGGTGGATACAAAGGGAAGCGGCCAAACTGGAACCAGTGGGCTGATGACAGAGGTGGTGCATCAAGCGGCCGTTGGTACGGAGATGAAGGCCGTGGTTACGGGGAAAATTAGTGGCATCGCAATTTCCATCCACCTATTGGAGACTTTGTGGAGGGTGCTTCAGGTCGGCCTTCTCGATACTTTGGGACTAGGGGGGGGGGGGGACGCAGTGTTGGCAAGAAACCTCAAACAGAGAAACATACCGTGACGGATGGAGGGGCAAACCCACAGGGAAGCAGCGGGGCTGCAACATCGGTGGCGGCATTGCCCGAGCCAGCGGAGGTGGCAGTCAAGGCTTTGGCAGCCGTGACAATTCCGATAACTGCCATGTCCGATGACAGTGGGACACAACAGGAGTTAAGCAACGACAAAACTGAAGCTGCTAGGGCAAACAAGACAGCTCGTAAGAAAGAAAAAATGAGTTGCTTTCGATGTGGGATGGTTGGTCATTTTGTGATGGACTGCAAGGAAGTGCTTTGTGATATATGTCTGAAACCAGGCCATACAGATACGGCATGCCCATTACTATCGGCACCTAAACCGGTGGTCGATATATATGGATTTTGTTAGAACAAACTTATGTTTTTTGAGACCCCACACTCTAACTTAGCTCAAGTGCAGTCGCATCTAGTGAGCACGAAGATGGGCTTGGTTAAGGTTTCGCATGCCTTGTTTACTGAGGATCAGATATCTCAGTAGGTGTGGAGGCTCGTGTCTGAGACGTATCATTGGGCACCAGTCAGAGTGGAGGAACGTGTGTTTCGAGTAGACTTTCCAAGGAGAGAGGATCTTGAGCGCCTTCTGAAGTTTGGGGTTAGCAAAGTTCCGGGAAACCTCAAACAGAGAAACATATTGTGACGGATGGAGGTGCAAACCCACAGGGAAGCAGCGGGGCTGCAACATCGGTGGCGGCATTGCCCGAGCCAGCGGAGGTGGCAGTCAAGGCTTTGGCAGCCGTGACAATTCCGATAACCGCCATGTCCGATGACAGTGGGACACAACAAGAGTTAAGCAACGACAAAACTGAAGCTGCTAGGGCAAACAAGACAGCTCGTAAGAAAGAAAAAATGAGTTGCTTTCGATGTGGGATGGTTGGTCATTTTGTGATGGACTGCAAGGAAGTGCTTTGTGATATATGTCTGAAACCAGGCCATACAGATACGGCATGCCCATTACTATCGGCACCTAAACCGGTGGTCGATATATATGGATTTTGTTAGAACAAACTTATGTTTTTTGAGACCCCACACTCTAACTTAGCTCAAGTGCAGTCGCATCTAGTGAGCACGAAGATGGGCTTGGTTAAGGTTTCGCATGGCTTGTTTACTGAGGATCAGATATCTCAGCAGGTGTGGAGGCTCGTGTCTGAGACGTATCATTGGGCACCAGTCAGAGTGGAGGAACGTGTGTTTCGAGTAGACTTTCCAAGGAGAGAGGATCTTGAGCGCCTTCTGAAGTTTGGGGTTAGCAAAGTTCCGGGAAACCTCAAACAGAGAAACATATCGTGACGGATGGAGGTGCAAACCCACAGGGAAGCAGCGGGGCTGCAACATCGGTGGCGGCATTGCCCGAGCCAGCGGAGGTGGCAGTCAAGGCTTTGGCAGCCGTGACAATTCCGATAACCGCCATGTCCGATGACAGTGGGACACAACAAGAGTTAAGCAACGACAAAACTGAAGCTGCTAGGGCAAACAAGACAGCTCGTAAGAAAGAAAAAATGAGTTGCTTTCGATGTGGGATGGTTGGTCATTTTGTGATGGACTGCAAGGAAGTGCTTTGTGATATATGTCTGAAACCAGGCCATACAGATACGGCATGCCCATTACTATCGGCACCTAAACCGGTGGTCGATATATATGGATTTTGTTAGAACAAACTTATGTTTTTTGAGACCCCACACTCTAACTTAGCTCAAGTGCAGTCGCATCTAGTGAGCACGAAGATGGGCTTGGTTAAGGTTTCGCATGGCTTGTTTACTAAGGATCAGATATCTCAGCAGGTGTGGAGGCTCGTGTCTGAGACGTATCATTGGGCACCAGTCAGAGTGGAGGAACGTGTGTTTCGAGTAGACTTTCCAAGGAGAGAGGATCTTGAGCGCCTTCTGAAGTTTGGGGTTAGCAAAGTTCCGGGAACTAACTGCATGCTTGAGTTCGAGGAGAGTAAAAAAACAGAGCCAAAGGGATCACCTCTTGAGCAGGTTTGGATCAGACTTTCTGGTGTACCGAAGACTCTCCTTAATGACTTTCTTATTGTTTGGAGCCTTGGATCACTGCTTGGAAAAACAGAGAAAGCGGGCATGCCTTTCACACGGAAATAGGGACCACGAGGTTACTTATAGGGGTCTTGGATTTGGAGCACATGTCTGATTTTGTGCCTTGGGCATACGATGATGTGCATTACGATCTCGATGTGGAGGTTGAGGAGACTATTCCACAGGTGTCTGCTACTGATCAATATGTTGATATGATGGGTGATGGTGATGGAAGTGGAAACCAAGGGGCCGATGGGCGCCTAGGTGATGGTGTTGATAGGGCCGATGGCATGGGCCAATCTTTGAAATCAGCAGAAACACCTCATAATGACGGGAAATCACCGTCGTCAACATCGATGGCTTCTCTCCGCTTTGGTTCTTCCGACGTGCAGTCCGCACCGAGTCGTGTATGTTTGGACAAGATGAAGGATGATGACCTTCATAACCATATCATATTGTTGGAAATATGCCTAGAGGCAATAATAAAGTGGTTATTATTATATTTCCTTGTTCATGATAATTGTCTATTGTTCATGCTATAATTGTATTAACCGGAAACCGTAATACATGTGTGAATACATAGACACTGTTAGAGTTGTGTCGAGTATTGTGTACAAGGTAGGTTACAATTGGACTTGTAGTTGCATTGTGTTTAGATAGGATATGGAGTCGTATCCTAATAGGACACTTGTATCCTAGGCCTCTCATATATAGCGGGGCTAGACACACAATGTAACCTATGCCAACATAATAGCACAGGAACGCAGGGGGAGCCGGCGGCGTGTGCGGGTGTCCAGGACGGCCAGGGTGCGGTATTATGACAGTGTCCCGGGGAGGAGCTCCCGTAGTCAGGCCCCGGGGATGTAGCCATGATGGTGAACCTCGCTAAAAAGTGTCGGTGTCGTGCTCGTGTGATTGCTTGGTCCTCGGACGATCAACGGTGTGCCTTGAATTTATTCTAACAGGCCACAACATGTCCCTAGTGAGCCTCTAGATGGCTAGCTCGTTGATCAATAGATGGTGAAGGTTTCATGGCCATGGACATTGGATGTCATTGATAACGGCATCACATCATTAGGAGAATGATGTGATGGACAAGACCTAATCCTAAGCATAGCACAAGATTGTGTTGTTTGTCTGCTAAAGCTTTTCTAATGTCAACTATCATTTCCTTAGACCATGAGATTATGCAACTCCCGGGTACCGTAGGAATTCTTTGACTGTGCCAAATGTCACAACGTAACTGGGTGGCTATAAAGGTGCACTACGGGTATCCCCGAAAGTATCTGTTGGGTTGGCATGAATCAAGACTGGGAATTGTCACTCCGTGTGACGGAGAGGTATCTCGGGGCCCACTCGGTAATACATCATCACAATAAGCTCAATGTGACTAAGGAGTTAGTCACGGGATGATGTGTTACGGAACGAATAAAGAGACTTGCTGGTAACGAGATTGCACAAGGTATAGGGATGCTGACGATCCAGTCTCGGGCAAGTAACATACCGATTGACAAGGGAATTGTATACGGGATTGTTTAAATCCCCGACATCGTGGTTCATCCGATGAGAGCATCGTGGAACATGCGGGAGACAATATGGGTATCCATATCCCGCTATTGGTTATTGGCCGGAGAGGTGTCTCGGTCATGTCTGCATGCTTCCCGAACCCGTAGGGTCTACACACTTAAGGTTCGATGATGCTAGGGCTATATGGGAATAGTGTATGTGGTTCCCAAAGGTTGTACGGAGTCACGGATGAGATCCTGGACGTCATGAGGAATTCCGTAATGGTCCGGAGGTAAAGATTCATATATAGGAAGTGAGGTTTTGGTCACCGGAAGTGTTTCGGGCATCACCGGTAATGTATCGGGACCACCGGAAGGGTTCCGGGGGTCCACCGGGACGGGCCACGGGCCCCGGAAGGCTACATGGGACAAGAGTGGGTGGGAACCAGCCCCTAGGTGGGCTAGTGTGCCTCCCACCTCAGACCAAGGCGCAGCAAGGGTGGAGGGGGCAAACCCTAGGCATGGATTGCCCTAGGCCCACCCTAGGGCGCCGCCCCTCCTCCCCTCTCTTGGCCGCCGCCGCCCAAGGGCCATCTAGGGCCGGCCGTAGCCCTAGGGTGGGAACCCTAGGGGCTGCGCCCTCCCTCCTCCTCCTCCTATAAATAGTGGAGGATTTGGGGGCTGCAAACACACAAGTCTCTCTCTCTCTCGGCGCAGCCCTACCCCTCCTCCTCCTCGTCCTCCGTAGCACTTGGCGAAGCCCTACCGGAGTACCATGCAGCTCCACCGTCACCACGTCGTCGTGCTGCCGGAGCTCTCCCTCAACCTCTCCTTCCTCCTTCCTGGATCAAGGCGTAGGAGACGTCAGCGAGCTGCACGTGTGTTGAACGCGGAGGCGCCGTTGTTCGGCGCTTAAATCGGAACCGACTGCGATCTGAATCGCTGCGAGTATGACTCCACCAACCGTCAAGAATAGATGCCTAATTAGCTAATGGTTCTACATGTTATCTACATAGACCGATGGAATGTGAATACAATTTTGAGAAATAAGTATCTACAGTCCAAGACGCTAGTGCAAGTTATAGCTAGACCGAATGACTTACCGTTCTGGAAAGGGCTAATGAAGATGAAAGTAAACTTCTTCCAGCGAGTCAAATTTCTGGTTGGTAATGGTACCAGGACTAGATTCTGGGAGGACACGTGGCTAGTGAAACGCCGCTAGCCTTACAACATCCTACTCTTTATAACATTGCACAATGTAAGGTAGATTATGTTGCCACAACATTACAGTCTGTACTTCTTAATGTTCAATTCTGGCGAGCTCTAGTGGGAGAACGCTGAAATTCATGGTTAGATCTGGTCAGACGATTGATGGATGTTCAACTCTCTGATCAACCAAATTGAATTCATTGAAAACTAACCACGAGTGGTTCGTTTTTAGTAAAGTCGATGTATTTGGATATAATTAATTTTGGACCCCTCTCGATGTCTTTGCATATCTGGAAGATCAAGGTTCCGCTTCGAATTAAAAATTTCATGTGGTTCGTACATAAGAGAGTGATACTAACCAAAGATAACATGATGAAGTAGAACTGGAATGGGAGTTCCAAATGTTGCTATTGCGATCATAACGAAACAATCCAACACCTTTTTTTAGACTACCTACTAGCAAAACTTCTTTGACGAACTGTTCATATAGCTTTCAACATTCAAATACCAATGAATATTAACAAGCTATTTGGGATATAGCTTTCAACATTCAATACCAATGAATATTAACATGCTATTTGGGACGTGGCTCAACGGAGTTAACGCGACATTAGCTAATCATATACGCATTGGAATAAGCGCTTTATTTTGGGCTATATGGAATACTAGAAATGATATAATTTTTAAAGGAAAGATACTTAATCATTTTTTGCAGGTCATATACAGAGCCACTGCTTGGATCCGTATGTGGTCATTACTCAACCATGCGGCTGCCAGGGTTTATGAATATTGGGTGCAACCGGTGGGAGACGGTTGCATGGATTATCTTCAGCCGGTTTGGATGGCGAGCAATTAATATGTTAGGTGTGTAGGCATCGTAGTATTTTAGTGTCGCTGGATGTAGCATACATTTATTTACCGCTATTTACATTTTTATTGTGGCTCGGACTGTGAGACCATGACGAACCGAAGACTTTGTTTACTTTATTTGCAATAAAATGGCTGTATGCATCAATTGATTCAGAAGCCGAGGACGTTGTTCCTCTTTTTCCAAAAATAAATAAATATAAATTTAGCCATGAATTTCGAAGCTCGAGTTTCAAGGCTCACAACTTACCAAGGCATGCAGTTACTCTCGGGGTTGGTCGCCATATTTGATTAGAAAATCCCAGTTACCCTACCTTCGTCCTTGTAAACATTGTGATGAGTGAATAAAAGCTTTGCCAGGATCTCTAAAAAACACAGGTGTACAATCTGTACAAAAAAGCACAGTGATCATCGACAACTACAATAATATATGTTGTCAATAATAGTTGCTCATGTTTCATAAGAAATATATATAGGTTTTGCTACATAGAGACCTTTTACGTACAATTTCAAATTGTGGACTGATTCTAGCAAAATACGTATTTTCAAATCCATGTGTTTGCTTTTTAAAAGACATGTTAAAGTATCTGGTAATGAAATTTTACACATGAGTAAAACACAACTATGCATGCATGTGGAATTGTTTTCAGATGTTTTGGCCACTTTAAACTTACTTTAGAAATTTTTGATAATACGTTACGTGGAGGATATAGAGGCAAAGAATAAAAACAAATTTCTACTGTTGCCACCAAGATAAATATGGCCTTCCATTTTACCAGTTTTAATTGTGATATTGTATCTAGTATGAACGATTTAATTCTTGATTTCGCTTCTCGACTTTTGAGCAATAGATATAGCTTGATTTCTAAGTTCATGGTTGTGACTAGTTTTGTTGGAACACTGAAGCTCTAATTTAATTAGTTGTACAATGCAACTCATTTAGTAGAAAGCTGGAAATTAGCCCGGAGAAATCTAACCAACACTAGAAATCCCTCCTTCCCAATATATAAGGCGTGAGTGAACTTGCACGTTCATTGATGCATGACTTTGACCACTAAGATATATTGAAGTACATGGATTGAATATGTATAAATGGCATCGTTGTATTTGTCTTGCAAAACAATTTTATTTCATATGTCTGTACTCTAATTTTATAGACATACAATACATGAAAAGCATAGTCAAGATTAGAAAATCAAGACCGGAAAAGTCAACCGGCGCTTTATATGTTGGGAAGAAGGGAGTATCAAAACTAGTCCTTGTCGCCATGATATATATAATAGGGTTTCCATGAACAATCACCGAAGGAGAGGATCCCCAGTTTGCATGTGAGGAGAGATATTCTATTGTCCATTGTTTTTTAGATAACTCACCACTCATGCCAAATGGTAGGAGAGATATTCCAGCAAAGACATAGAAGATATTTATAAATCTTAGTACAATTTATAATACATCACACAATATGATTTCACTCGATCATGTTATTTTGCAATCCATGATGATGCAGTATGGGTCAATTGTGCAACTCAACATGTGAGCTGAAAGATCCAGTTTACCAATTCTACACATGATTTTTGTGTGTGGATGTAATTTAAAATGTGCTAACTTAACTGTATATGGTATGAAAGGTTTACATCTTGATTTCAACATTGGAATATTGATCATCATTTGCCTTTTAAGATGTATAGGTTGTGACTTTTTTGGTCGTTAAAACTTGAAAGGTGTACACGAATTCACTAAAGGCTGTAATATAATTAGTTGTAACGTGAAATTGAGGTAGTAAAGATGAAATAATAAATAAAGGAAGTTAAAGGTTTTTCCTTTTTGAGAGAAGAGAATTTCGAGTTTAAACGCCGATCGACGAACCTTCTAGGTACGTGAGCAGGGACGTGGATTGTGATAGTCTACGTCGCGTAGACCGCGTCCATATTGAAGAAAAGGAAAGCAACGCGTGAAGCAGCTAGCAGCATAGCCTGGTCTTCAGATATTCCGTCGACCAATTATCTTATTATTACATCTATATCTACGTCACTACGTGTTTCAATTGACCAAGTACTAGCTGCATGCTGCCTAGCTTGCTTGTGTTCCCACGTAAACATTCAAAGTCCGAAATTCAGATACGTAGTCTATTCTACGCTTCCACCTACCGGACGTGTTTTTTCAACCCACCTAGGCATGTATTGTATTTGTATATATAGGACCCAACACAGACACTTAGGGAAGCAAACACAGTCCCCGCTCAAAGGATCAACACAACACCTGGCTTACGATCTCCTCTGCTAGCTCTCCTTTCAGTTGCAACCGCAATGGCTGCCACCAGAACCATTCTCCTCGCCGTGGCCACAATGGCCATCCTGAGCACCGCATCCGCAGCAATCTACAACGTCGGCGAGCCAGGTGGTGCGTGGGACCTCAGCAGCAACTATGTCACCTGGACGTCCTCCAGGAACTTCCACCCAAGCGATCAGATCGTCTTCAAATACTCTCCTCAGGCACATGACGTCCTCGAGGTCAGCAAGTCTGACTACGACTCTTGCAGCACTGCCAGCCCCATCGCCACCCTCAACTCCGGAAATGATGTCGTCTCCCTCACCGCCATTGGCACCCGCTACTTCATCTGCGGCTTCCCAGGCCACTGCGCAGGGGGAATGAAGGTCAAGATCGATATCGTGCCGAGCTCTTCTTCTTCCTCTCCTGCCCCGGCCAGCGGTCCCAGTGCAACTAACGCTCCCCCGCCGGCGCCTGTCTCAGCAGCCAGCACTGTGGCCTCCACAGGGTTTGGCCTTGCCATCTTACTTGCTGTTGCCGGCCTGATGGTTTGAGAGTGCTTTGCAACAGCATACACGTGTACTCTGTACTTTCCGTATACAACAGTAACTATTACTAGCAAGCGTTTTTGCACATTCTTTTGTATCATGAGTAATAAAGATTATTTTGGTACTATACGATATTTTTCCTGGAACATGTTTGACCTATACTGGAAGAAGCCAGATTTCTCCAACTTTGACTTTGAAACACGCAAAAATATATATACACATAAATTATACATGTAATTGGTATTAATGTTTGATTTGTCTTTAATATGTGAATGAGTAGCCTATAGTTGGACTTCTAGCTAGTGAAAGTTATGTATTTAGGTTGAACAAATGTTAACAAGTAAACCCAATCAGATATATAAAGGTAGTATGTGGTGATCAAAATAGAATATACGAAACAGAGGCCAAAGACGACACGGTGATCAGCCTTGGCACGGGGTGCTTTGTAGTAGGCATACCGTGTTCGTTTAAATTCATGGAGAGCCGGATTTATAGGCATGATGAGAGGGAAGTAGTCGTTTGTGCTAAATCCGTGAACATTTTTCTTGTTTTAGATGTGATTGCTTATCCTTGGTAGATCAAAGCGCGTCTTGGATTTCTTCGAACAATGTTGTAAATTTTTGTAACACTGAAGCTGTAGAATTAGTTGTAACATACAACTCATGTAGTACAAAGCTGGAAATTCGTCCGGAAAAATCTATCCAACACTAGTATCAAAAGTAGTCCTCGTCACCATAATATATCTAGGTTTCCCATGAAGAATCACCGAAGGAGAGGATCCCCATGTGAATGAACTACTCAAAGCACCACAAAGACATTAAATTTTAGTTACAAGTTTGCGTGTGAGGAGAAATATTCCACCGTTCATTGTTTTTTATAAAGCTCACCACGCATGCCAAATGTTAGGAGAGATATTCCCGCCAAGACATAGCGATATTCGTAAACTCTAATTCAGTTTAATAATACATCACGCAATATTATTTCATTTGATGATGTTATTTTGCAATCCAGGATGATGTGCCGTGGGTCAATTGTACGGCCCAACTTGCGATCTGGATGGTCCATTTTACCAATTCCAGACTTGTTTTTTTGTGTGGATTTAATTTAAAATGTGTTACTTTTTATTGCGTGTGAAAAACTTTTGATCTATTCATCAAATGTCAAGATAGTACAAAAAACACAAGAAATAAAAAAATACAACCAAATCCGTAGACCACCCAACAAGTATTACAAGCACTGTAGAGAGCCCAAGGCGCGCCGCCGTGTTCGCCCCTCCCTCACCGGAGTCGGACAAGCTTTCTTGTAGTAGACAGCCGGGAAATTATTGTGCTAAGTCCCCATATGACCAACGCACCAGAACAATAACCGCCGTCGATGAGGAAAAGTGTAGATCGGAAGGATCCAATCTATAGACACTCGAATACATACGAACAAAGACAAGATCCATGTGGGTCCACTAAAGACAAACGCCGACCGAATCCCTCGAGATCTTCCCAAGATAACCCTCCACACAACCTCCGATGTTGTTGAAAACACCACCAGAACAGGACCTAGGCGGAGAGAATCTTATTCCATCTTTCAGAGAGCCGTCACCGCCTCGGCAAAAGCATGAAAAAACGAAGCCCTCCCTCTGGCAAGGGCTGTGACCCACCACTCTTCCATGGTTTTATGACCACGGGAGACGAGGTAGACCGGCGGTTGCACCGGCAGGGAACGCAAGAAATTCTAACAAAAGGGTCCTTTTTCTTTCTACAAAGAAACGTGTTAACTTGACTGTATATTGTATGAAAGCTTTACTTCTTGATTTGAATATTAGAATTTTGTTCATCGTTTGCCTTTTAAGTTGGAGGTTGTGACTTTTTCTCGTTCAAACTTGAAAGCTGTAAAAGAAATAACTAAAGGCTGTAACAAACTAGTTGTAACGTGAAATTTGCGCAGTAAAGATACAATATTTAATGAGAAGTAAAAAAAATCTTTTATGTGAGAAGTTAAGAGTTTTTTTTGTGTTCTTTTTTTCCGGAAAGGTGGTTATCCCCCGGCCTCTACATCAGAACGATGCATACAACCATTTTATTAAAAAGCAAACGGTTCAACGAACTCTCCAGTTCTCAAAAAAAGGTAAAAAGGCTCACAAAGAGCAAGAAGAACAAAAAACAGGATAGCCACAACTTGCGGAATAAAAGTAGATAGGAACCTAAACACCTATCCCATTACATGACCGCCATCCAAACCGGTTGAAAATGGCCCGTGCTACCGTCTCTCACCGGACAGACCCAGTAACCATACGCTCCCCGGCATCCGTCGGAGTGAGTAACGACCACATACGGATCAATGTAGTGGCTCGGAAGATAACCTGCAAGAAAGGAATATGTGTTGTTCTGTTAAAAACCAAATCGTTCCTGCAGTTCCATACTACCCATAATAACGCACATACTCCTACACGGATATTTTTCACCGTTTCTGACTACTTCATCAAGCCACGTCCCAAATAACGTGTAGATGGTAGTCGGAGGAGTAATGTTAAACGCTATGTGAACAGACCGCCATATAAATTTTACCATTGTCCATCAAGAAAGAGGTGTTCGATAGATTCATCATGATCACAGAAGCTACATCTTCGAGATCCCATCCAGTTGCGTTTAACCAAATTGTCCTTAGTTAGAATTGCTTGTTTATGTACAAACCATATAAACACTTTAATTTTTAAGGGCACTTTGACTTTCTAAATATGCATCGATCGAAAGATAGCGCCATCATTGATAACATCCAAATACATGGATTTAACCGAAAACACTCCATTCTTGGTTAGTTTCCAGTACAACTGATGGCTGTTAAGAAAGTTGAACATTCATCAATCTTCTCACAAGATGTAGCCACTCTTCCCAACCGTTTCCCGCTAAAGTTCTCCTAAATTGAATATTGGGAGGGTTGGACTATAATACTGTTGCAACGTAAGCATCTCTACGCTAAACAATATTATAGAGAGAAGGATATTGGATAGCTAGAGGCGGCTCCCCTAGCCATGTATCCTCCGAGAATCTCGTTGTAGTACCATTTCCAACAATAAATTTTATTTCTGAAGGCTGATTTCACTCTCATAAGTCCTTTCCGAAATGGTCAACTAGTCGGTTGGACCGTCACCTGGGATAAGGTTTTAGAATGTGGGTACTTATTACGCATAATCTGGGCCCATGTGGCTTCGGTCTCTACAGATAGCTTATACAGCCAGTTGTTGAGAAGACATCTGTTCTTCACCTCTAAATTTTCAATACGAAGACCACCTTGGTATTTTGGCCTACAGATAATATTCCATTTAGCGAGTCTGTACTTTCGTTTTGACTCATCGCTCTGCCACAAGAAGCGATCATTAGAAATCCAGTCTTTTCCGAACTCCAACTAGTACCTCTAGAAAAGAAAAGAGAAACATAGGCATACTTGTGAGCATCGAATCAATGAGGATTAGTCGGCCACAATATGACATAAGCTTGCCCTTCTAGCAGCTTAGTTTCTTTTCAAATCTATCCTCAATGCACTTTCATTCTTTATTAGACAGCTTACGATGGTGAATTGGTATGCCCAAATATGTAAAGGGTAATGAACGGAATTCACACCCGAACAATTGTTTGTAAGCCTCTTGTTCGTCTTTATCCCTTCCAAAGCAAAACTACTTACTTTTATGAAAGTTCATCTTTAACCCCGACAACTATTCGAATAAGCATAACAGAAGCTTCATGTTTCTTGCTTTTGCTAGTTCATGCTCCATGAAGATGATAGTATCATCAATGTACTATAAAATGGACACTCCTCCGTCCACTAAATGCAGGACGAGCCTGCCTACCTGGCCATTGTCCTTAGCTCTTCCAATCAGGATCGTCAACATGTCTACTACTGTGTTGAACAAAATAGGTGACATCGGGTCTCCTTGCCTCAGACCCTTGCGTGTCTGGAAATAATGACCTATGTCATCATTCACTTTGATTCCGACACTTCCTTTTTGCGTGAAAGTATCCACCTGGTTCCTCTAGGACCGATCGAATCCTTTCATCCGCAATGCCTGCTGTAAAAATGGCCATTTAACCTTATCGTACGCCATCTCAAAATCCACCTTAAAAACCACCCCATCTAGTTTTTTCGTGTGGATTTCATGGAGCGTTTCATGCAAGACCACAACCCCTTCTAGGATGTTTCTGTCCGGCATAAAAGCAGTTTGAGATGGCTGCACCACGGAATGTGCAATCTGCGTAAGCCTGTTGGTTCCTACCTTCGTGAAGATTCTAAAGATGACATTAAGAAGACAGATTGGTCTGAACTGCTCAATCCGCACTGCCTCTGTTTTCTTCGAAAGTAATGTAATCGTTTCGAAATTTAAGTGAAATAGTTGTAAATGTCCAGAAAACAAATTATGGAACATTGGAAGCAAATCACCCTTAATGATGTGCCAGCACTTTTTATAAAACTCAGCCGGAAAGTCATCCGGCCCAGGAGCTTTATTATTCTCCATTTGCGAAACTGCCTCAAACACGTCTTTCTCTGAAAATGGGGCGGTTAAAATATCATTCTCATCCGTTGCAAGTTGAGGGATATCCTCAACCCTCGACTCATCTAAGGACCCAAAATTATTCTCAGATGGCCCAAAAAGCTGCTTGTAGTAATTTGTGATGTATAGTTTTAGGTTCTCCTATCATAAGATCGTCCCCTCATCTTTCTCGAGCTGAAAGATTCTCTTCTTTTGATGCTTGCCATTCGTAATCATATGAAAGAATTGAGTATTGCCGTTCCCTTGGACGACCTTTCGCACTTTAGCTCTTAGCGCCCACTTCAATTCCTCCTCTTGAAGCAGTTCTTTCAGTCTCATCTCCACCTCCATTTTAGTTTCCAGCTCCCTGGTATCTAGAATGGAGGACTCAACTTTTAATTCGAAGGAATTAATAAGGTGAAGTTGCCTTTCCTTTTCAACCTTATATACCCCGCTCAAATATTTAGCTGACGGGGGTATGACCCCGGGGTATCCTCAAATGACCCCTAACTCCAGCTCGCCAAGCATGGCTCAAGGGCGGGCCGCTTCCACCGGCGGGGCGGCTCCACCTAGCCGGCCGTCCCCCTCTGGTCTGGGGCGGCCGGTTGTGCCTCCACCGGTTGCAGCTCACCAGCCGGCCTTGGACGAGGCTGGCTCGCCCCTCCAGCCGGCCGGGTATTGGATCCCACTGCCAGGTCCTGTGCGGCCACAGTGGACCCCATCCCATCGGGGGTCAGCAACATATGGCTACAGCGAGGACGTCAGGTCCTTCGGCCCTAGCGGATGGCGACCGAGCCTCCAACAGTGTCGGCACGCCTCAACCACTCCATTACCTGCTCCGGCATGGCTACAGGGCGTCCGGCCAGAGCGCTGACCTCGGCCAGGCGCCGCAAGACGACACCAGAAGAGGCGACCCATGCCATGAAGTGACCGGCATCGGGTCCCACCCAGCGGGCCCCGCCGGCTCTGAATGAGACCCTTCAGCCGGCGGGACCCACCAGCGATAAGACCTTATAGTCGGCGGGCCCCATGGCCGGCCCGAGGGGCTGCCAGCCGCCCCCTGAAGCTTTCTTCCCCTATTGTAATCCGGGGTGTTGGCCTATAAAACCCCCAGGAGCGCCCCCTTGCAAAGGGTTCGGAATCCATTCCATCCACCCCATTTACCATACGTAGAGGCAGGAGAACGGCTAGCTCCTTCTCCTCCCTCGGTCATACAGCTCCAGGAGCACCATTGTAACCTTTCCCATCACATAACCTAGACCAAGCAGGACTAGGGGCATTACCTCCCACGGAGGGCCCTGAACCTGGGTACGTCACGGGTCCGTCATAGTCTGTGCCTAATGTCGTCCCCGGAGGCCGCCGGCGCCCTTCGGCCCCTCTCTACAAGCCTACCGATGGCATCTGCCGTGACGAAACCACGACAGTTGGCGCCCACCGTGGGGCCGTCCGTGGCGTCGGCCGGAGTCACGCTCCGGGCGGGGCCCTTCACCACCTACCCCGGCCGCCCCGTGCCCGGGAAGAACCGCATGCTCGTGGGGCTTGCTCCGGCAGGTTCCGCGAGCAGCGCGGCCGGCGTCTCTGACGAGCATCTCGGCCGCGACCTCGTGTTCAACGACCCCGCGCTCACCGAGTAGTTCGGCAGGCTGAGTCTCGCCGACGCGTCGGTGGCTGACGAGTACCCCAGCGGGGTGCTCAACTGCATCGAGCCTCCTTCGTCCGTGAGCGCGCTCGCCACGGGCGAAGCCATCGACTCCCACACTCGCGTGGGAGTGATGGTCGCCGTCTCTTCCACCACCTCGGGCCGCGGGCGAGCGGCCGAGGCCGGCGTGGCTACGGCTAGCGCTGGCACCTCCAACCCGCTCGCTGCCACCCTCAGGGGCCTGGGCATCCCCATCACCACGACAATGGATCCAGCCGTTGCCAGAGCCGAGATGGAGGAGGCCCGCCGCCTGCTATTCGAGGACACCAGCGCCCTCGTCGCTGAGCGGCGCCGAATGGAAGTCGCGCAGCGGGAGTACAACTTTGCATACGGTCTCACCCCGGCTAGCCCCGAGCCCAGCCAGCATGGGGCAGTGCGAGAACGTGGCCGCATAGTCGCGGAAATCCTTGGCGGACGTCTCCCCGTCTACGACAACCCCGCGGCCAACCTGCGTGCCGCCCAGGTCGCCTACGAGGACTTGGCGACGTTGGAGGGCGCTGAACGTGTCGCGCGCGAGCGGCAGATCAAGGACCTCATCGACACCGCCAACGCACAGCAGGCCGGCCTCGCCCCCGGCAGGGCCGTCTCCGAGTTCCCTCGCCCCGAGGGAGAGGACGCTGGTGCTGCTGACCGCCGGCCGGCTCAGCACTCCAGCACCCCTCGTCCCTCCGCCCGGAACTCCCGGGGGAGCAACGTCCAACGCCCCCTCTCGCGCGGGAATGACCAGCCGACCGTAAATAGCCGGCGCAGCAACAACCCGGCCCGCAGCAACCGCTGCAACGAAGCGCTGGCAGGAGGCAACCGGCGCACCCGCGAACACACTCCACCACCGCGCCAAGAGCCGGCACGGTCCGTCCCACCGGCCGTCCGCCCTGAGCTGGCGGCCCGGCTCGGACCACACGTCCCCCACAGCGACAACGATGCCAGGCTCCGCCTCGACTGGCTAGCGCAGTCGGCTCTCCTCGAGGAGGAGGGCTCGATAGGCCCGGCATGTTTCGGCCCGCGGATCCGCAACAAGCCCTTTCCGCCCGGCTTCACCCTTCCCCACGACACCCCGAAGTACACCGGGACCGCCAAGCCGGAGGACTGGTTGATCGAATACACCACCGCTGTCGGCATTGCCAAGGGAAACAAGCGCGTAGCTGTCCGCTACGTCCCCCTCATGTTGCTCGGCTTGGCCCGCACCTGGCTTAACAGCCTGCCTGCCGGCAGCGTCAACCATTGGACGGACTTCGAGGAAGCCTTCGTCCGCAACTTTACCGGCACCTACAAGCAGCCTGACCGGCCCCGCGAGCTGGCCATGTGCGTCCAGGGGCCGGAAGAGCCCCTCCGTGACTACCTCACGCGCTGGACCGAGCTCCGCAACTCCTGCGAGGGAGTGCACGAGGTGCAGGCCATCCAGTACTTCATCGAGGGCTGCCGCGATGACACCCCACTCAAGCACAAGCTCCTGTGCTGTGAGCCGACCTCCCTGGCGGACCTGCTGTCCAAGGCGGACAAATACGCCACGGCCGATTCCTCTATGAGGATGAAAGCCAAGGCACCGGCCAAGACGGACACGCCCCCCGCCACGCCGCGGGCGGCGGCCGACAACCGGCAGCAGCGCAACGGCAATTGCAAGAACGACCAGCCCGACTCCCGCTACGAGAGCCGGCAGGTGGCCTCCATCAAGGAGGGCAGCCGGCTGGCTAGGCCCCCGGTCAGCGCCAGCGCACCTGTAAGGCTGCCTGGCAGCCCAAGATGACTTTCGAGAAAATGCTCAACCTCCCCTGCAATAACCATTCCGGCGCCAAGCCGGCCACGCACACGCTCCGTCAGTGTAGTTTCTCCTAGCGTCTGGCCCGGGGGGACGGCCTCCCCCCCCCCGCGCCGCCAGCTCGCGCACCGGCCCCGGCCCAAGCTCCGGCTCCCGTGCCGGCCCAAGCGGCCCCGGCCCCGGCCCGCAACGACGGCCGGCTGCGCGACCAATACCCTGAGCCCGACAGCTGCTACGTCGTCTTCAGTAGCGAGGAAACAGACAAGCACGCCCAGCGCCGGCTCCACCGCGAGGTGAACGCCACCGTCCCCGCAACTCCCCAATTCATGCATTGGTCCGAGAAGCCGGTCACCTGGAGCCGGGCGGACCACCCGGCGGTAATGCCAAACCCCGGCAGCTACGCCCTCGTCCTCGATCCCACCATCGCCTCCGAGAAGCGCTCGTACCGCTTCTCGCGGGTGCTGATCGACGGGGGCAGCAACATCAACATCCTCTACTTGGACACCCTGCTCAAACTAGGGCTCAAGGTGGAGGACCTGAAGGCGAGCTGGACCGTCTTCCACGGCATCGTGCCAGGCAAGTCCTGCACCCCCGTCGGCAAGATCAAGCTCGACGTCCTCTTCGGTGACGCTAGCCATTTCCGCCGCGAGCCAATTTCGTTCGAGGTGGTCGACCTCAACAACCCCTACCACGTGCTGCTCGGCCGGCCAGCCCTTGTCAAATTCATGGCGGTCCCCCACTACGCTTACCTCAAGCTCAAGATGCCGGGGCCCAAGGGTGTCGTCACCGTCGCCGGCAAGTACCAGATGTCGATCATGTTGGGGAACGTCGCATGGGAAACAAAAAATTTCCTACGCACACGCAAACCTATCCATGGTGATGAGCATCTACGAGAGGGAGACTGGATCTACATACCCTTGTAGATCGCTAAGCGGGAAGCGTTAAGAAACGCGGTTGGTGTAGTCGAACTTCTTCGCGATCCAAATCGCCGAGCGTCCCGCGATCCAATCACGAACCGTCCCGCGAACACATCATGATCCATCCGCGAACTCATCACGATCCGTCTCACGATCTCGATCACGATCTGTCCCGCGAACTCATCACGATCCGTTCCGTGATCACATCACGAACCGTCTCGCGATCTCGATCATGGTCCTTCCGATCTAGCGCCGAACGGACAGCACCTCCGCGTTCAGCTTGATGACGATCTCCACCGTCTCGATCCAGAGAGAGGAGGTGGAGAGGAGAGAGATTTCACCAGCAGCATGACGGCGCTCCGGTGATGGTGGTGGAGCAATTCCGGCAGGGCTTCGCCTAAGCGCTGCAGAAAACCGATCTAGAGGAGAAACTATGCACCGGTGGAACGGGTAGCACGTGGCCGGAAATTCTGTCCAAAAACCACCCAATCCACTAGTATATATAGGAGGAGAGGAGGGGAGATGCAGCCAAGGCCTTTGGGTCGGCCGAAATAGGAGGTGGGAAGCAATCCTACTTCACCTTCAATCCTAGTTGGAGTAGGATTGCCTCCTATTGGCTGATTTTCCACTTTTTGCTTTAGGACTTTCTCTCCTGAGCCATGGGCCTTTGTGGCTGTTTTCTCAGCCCACTAAGGGCTGGTTATTATTCTCCCACAGCCCATGGACCTCTTCGGGTCGAAATACCCCTCCCGGAGGCCTCCCGGTACACTACCGGCACTCCCGGTACACTACCGATGAGCCCGAAACTTTTCCGGAAACCAAACTGAGACTTCCTATATATGAATCTTTACCTACGGACCATTCCGGAGCTCCTCATGACGTCCGGGATCTCATCCGGGACTCCGAACAAACTTCGATCAGCACCATACATAACTCTACACTACCGAAACGTCACCGAACCTTAAGTGTGCAGACCCTGCGGGTTCGAGAACTATATAGACATGACCGAGACACCTCTATGGTCAATAACCAATGGCGGGACTTGGACGTCCACATTGGTTCCTACATATTCTACGAAGATCTTTATCGGTTGAACCTCTATGTCAAGGATTCAGTTAATCCCGTATAACGTTCCCTTTGTTCTTCGGTATGTTACTTGCCCGAGATTCGATCGTCGGTATCTCCATACCTAGTTCAACCTCGTTACCGGCAAGTCTCTTTACTCGTTCCGTAATACAAGATCCCGCAACTAACAATTAGTCACATTGCTTGCAAGGCTTATTGTGATGTTGCATTACCGAGTGGGCCCCGAGATACCTCTCCGTCACACGGAGTAACAAATCCCAGTCTCGATCCATGCCAACTCAACAGAGACCATCGAAGATACCTGTAGAGCACCTTTATAGTCACCCAGTTACGTTGCGATGTTTGATACACACAAGGCACTCCTCCGATATCTATGAGTTGCATGATCTCATGGTCATAGGAACACATACTTGACATGCGGAAAACAGTAGCAATAAACTGAGACGATCATATGCTACGTTTGCAGTTTGGGTCTTGTCCATCACATCTCTCCTAATGATGTGACCCCGTTATCAAATGACATCTCATGTCCATGGCTAGGAAACCTTAACCATCTTTTGATCCACGAGCTAGTCTATTAAAGGCATACTAGGGAAATGGTTTTGTCTATGTATCCACACATGCATCTAAGTCTCCGATCAATACAATTATAGCATGGATAATAAACGATTATCATGAACAAGGAAATGTGATAATAACTAATATATTATTGCCTCTAGGGCATATTTCCAACAGTCTCCCACTTGCACTAGAGTCAATAATCTAGTTCACATCACGATGTGATTCGCATTGTTATGAATCTAACACCCAACGAGTTCTGGGGCTCGATCATGCTTTGCATGTGAGAGAGGTCTTATAGTCAATGGATCTGTAACATTCAGATCCGTGTGCACTTTGCAAATACCTATGTCAAACTGTAAACCCTGCTACCACACTCCGCTCGGTACTATTCCAAATGGCTGCTCCACTATACGTATCCAGATTGCTACTACGAGTCATCCGGATTAGTGTTAAAGCTTGTATCGACGTAACTCCTTACGACAAACTCTTTATCACCTCCATAATCGAGAAACATCTCCTCAGTCTGTTAGTTACTGAGGATAATCTTGACCGCTGTCCAGTGATCCACTCCTGGGTCACTCTTGTACCCCCTGACGGACTCATGGCAAGGCACACATAGGTGCGGTACACAGCATGGCATAATATAGAGCCTATGGCTAAGGCATAGGGGACGACGTTCGTCCTTTCTCTTTCTTCTGCCGTTGTCGAGCTTTGAGTCTCACTCAACTTTCACACCTTACAAATCAGGCGAGAACTCTTTCTCTGACTGATCCATTTTGAACTCTTTCAAAATCTTTTGAAGGTATGCACTCATTGAAAGTCTCATCGAGCATCTTGATCTATCTCCATAGATTTTGATGCTCAACAATTAGGTAGCTTCATCCAGGTCTTCCTTTGAAAATCACTTTCCAAATGACCGTTTTATGCTTTCCAAAAACTCTACATTATTTCTGATCAACAATATGTCATCCACATATACTTATCAGAAATTCTATAGTGCTCCCACTCACTTTATTGCAAATACAAGTTTCTCGTAAACTTTGTATAAACATCAAAACTTTGATCACCTCATCAAAGCGTATATTCCAACTCCGAGATGCTTGCTTCAGTCCATGGAAGGATCACCGAAGCTTGCACACCTTTTAGCATCCTTAGGCCTGACAAAACCTTCTGGTTGTATCACATACAACCTTTCCTCAAGTAAACCGTTAAGGAAACGATGCTTTGACATCCATCTGCCAGATTTCATAATTGAAAACACAGCAACTGCTAACATAATTCCAACAGACTTTAGCACCACTACGAGTGAGAAAGTCTCATCGTAGTCAACTCCTTGAACTTGTCACAAACATCTTTGAAACAAGTCGAGCTTTACAAATAGTGACATTCACCATCAGTGTTTGTCTTCATTTTAAAGATCCATTTGTACTCAATGACCTTCCGTCCAACGAGCAAGTCTACCAAAGTCTACACTTGGTTTTCATACATGGATCCTATCTCGGATTTCATGGCCTCCAACCATTTGTCGGAATCCGGGCCCATCATCGCTTCTCCATAGCTCGTAGGTTCATCGTTTGTCCAACAACATGACCTCCAAGACATGGTTGTCGTACCGCTTAGGAGCAGTACACATCCTTGTCGACCTACGAAGTTCGATAGTAACTTGATCCTGAAGCTTCATGATCATCATCATTAACTTCCTCTTCAACTAACGTAGGCTTCACAGAAACAACATCCTGCACTGCGCTACTCTCTGGTTGAACAAAGTTTAAACAACCTCATCAAGTTCTATCTTCGTCCCACTTAATTCTTTCGAGAGAAACTTTTCCTCGAGAAAGGATCCGTTTTAGTAACAAACACTTTGCACTTGGATCTGAGATAGAAGGTTCACCCAACTGATCTTAGGGTATTCTATGAAGATGCATTTGTCCGCCTTGGGTTCGACCTCATTAGGTGAAAACATTTTCCACACGAGTGTCGCAGCCCCAAGTATTAAGAAATGACAGCTTAGGTTTCTATCAAACCATAATTCATATGGTGTCATCTCAACGGATTTAGATGGTGCCCTATTTAAAGTGAATGTAGTTGTCTCTAATGCATAACCCCAAAATTATAGTAGTAAAACGACAAGAGACATCATAGCACGCACCATGTCCAATAGAGCATAACTATGATGTTCGGACACACCATCACGCTATGGTGTTCCAGGTGGCGTTTAGCTGTGAAACAACTTTCACATTGTCTTAAGTTGTATGCCAAACTCGTGACTCAGATATTCACCTCCACGATCATATCGCAGTCATTTTTATCTTCTTGTCACGATGATCTTTAAACTTCACTCTGAATTTGCTTGAACCTTTCAAACGATTCAGACTTGTGTTTCATTAAGTACATATACACTATATCTACTCAAATCATCAGTGAAGGTAAGAAAATAACGATATCCACTACACGCTACAAGACTCACTAGATTGCATACATCAACATGTATCATTTCCAATGAATCACTTGCCCGCTCCATCCAACGGGGTCCTTTAGTCATCTTGCCCAAGAGGCATGGTTCGCATGTCTCAACCGATTCGAAATCGAATGAGTCCAAATATCCATCACCATGGAGTTTCTTCATGCGCTTTATACCAATATGACATTTTGCGGTAGTGCCACAAGTATGTGGTACTATCATTATTTAACTTTGTATCTTTTGACATCAATGTTATGAACATGTGTATTACTACGATCAAGATTTCAACAAACCATTCTCAGTGGGTGCATGACCATTGAAGGTATTATTCATGTAAACAGAATAACTATTATTCTCTGACTTAAATGAATAACCGTATTGCAACAAACATGATCTAATCATGTTCATGCTCAACGCAAAACACCAAATAACATTTATTTAGGTTCGTCACTAATCCTGAAGGTAGAAAGAGCGTGCGGTGTTGATCACATCAACCTTGGAAACATTTCCAACACACATCGTCACCTCACCCTTAGCTAGTTCTCCGTTTATTCCGTAGCTTTTATTTCGAGTTACTAACATTTGGCAACCGAACCGGTATCCAATACCCAGGTGCTACTAGGAGTACTAGCAAGGTACACATCAATAACTCGTATATCAAATATACTTCTGTCGATGTTGCCAGCCTTCTTATCTACCAAGTATCTAGGGTTGTTCCGCTTCAGCGACCTCTCACCTCTTAATAGAAGCACTTAGTCTTGGGTTTGAGTTCAACTTTGGGTTGCTTCACTTGAGCAGCAACTGACTTGCTATCCATGAAGTTTCCCTCCTTGCTCTTGCCCTTTTCGAAACTAGTGGTTTGATTAACCATCAACACTTGACGCTCCTTCTTGATTTCTACCTTCGCGGTGTCAAACATCGCGAACAGCTCAGGGATCAATACTTCTATCCCTAGTGTATTATAGTTCATCACTAAGTTCTAGTAGCTTTAGTGACAGTGACTTGGAGAACTATATCAATCACTATCTTATCTGGAAGATCAACTCCCACTTGATTCAAGCGATTGTAGTACCCAGACAATCTGAGTATATGCTCAACGATTGAGCTATTCTCCTTCATCTTACAGGCAAAGAATCTTGTTGGAGATCTCATATCTCGCAACACAGGCACGAGCCTGAGATCACAATCTCTGCTCCTAGAAGATCTCATATGTTCCGTGACGTTCAAAACGTTTCGGAGCCTCAATTCTAAGCCGTAATGCATGACGCACTAAACTATCAAGTAGTCATCGAAACGTAACTGTCAGATGTTCACAACATCTATAGACGACGCTAGAGGGGGTGGCGCACCGAGCGGTGCATTAAGGACATACGCTTTCTGTGCAGCAATGAGGACAATCCTCAGATCACGGACCCAGTCCGCAATATTGCTACCAACATCTTTCAACTCTATTTCTGTAGGAACATATAAAAATTTAAGGGAGCTACAGCGCGAGCTAGTAATCCACAATATAATTTGCAAAGACACTTTTACTATGTTCATGATAATGAGTTCAATTAATCATATTACTTAAGAATTCCCACTCAAATTGACATCCCTCCGATCATTCGAGTGATACATGATCCAAATTCACCAACTCAAGTCCGATCATCACGTGAGTTGAGGTGGCTGCAATGGTGAACATCATTATGTTGATCAATCTACTATATGACTCATGTTCGACCTTTCGGTATCTCGTGTTCCGAGGCCATGTCTGTACATGCTAGGGTCGTCAAGTTTAACCCGAGTGTTCTGCGCGTGCAAATCTGGCTTGCACCCGTTGTATGTGAACATAGAGTCTATCACACCCGGTCATCACGTGGTGTCTCAACATGACGAAGTTTCGCAACGGTGCACACTCGGGGAGAACACAGTTCATCTTGAAATTCAAGTGAGGGATCACCATATAATGCTACCGCCGTACTAAGCAAAACAAGGTGCATAAAAGGATTGACATCTCATGCAATTCATAAGTGACATGATATGGCCATGAACTTGTGTTTAAGATCTCCATCTTCGAAACACCGACATGATCTGCATCGTCACCGGCACAACACCATGATCTCCATCATCTTGATCTCCATCAATGTGTTGCCATTGGGGTTGTGGCGCCAGCCCTGCTTCTACTTCTATTGCTACCGCTTAGCGATAAACTAAAGCATTACATAGCGCTTAATGATTGACACGCAGGTCATACAATAATTAAAGACAACCCTATGGCTCCTGCCGGTTGCCGTACTCCACGACATGCAAGTCGTGAAATTCAATACATCACATGACCATCTCATACATCACATATATCTCATCATGTAATTGGCCATATCACATCACAACATACCCTGCAAAAACAAGTTAGACGTCCTCTAATTGTTGTTGCATGTTTTACGTGGCTGCTATGGGTATCTAGCAAGAACGATTCTTACCTACACATAAACCACAACGGTGATACATAGATTGCTTTTCAACCTTCTGAAGGACCGCCTTTGTCGGATCCGATCCAACTAAAGTGAGAGAAACTGTCACCCGCAAGCCATCTAAGCAACAAGTTGCGTCGAGGGAACCGGTCTCTCGTAAGCGTACGAGTAATGTTGGTCCGGGCCGCTTCATCTCACAATCCCGCTGAACCAAAATCCGACCAAGGGAGGAAGCAATCTAAGCATCAACGCCCACAAACCTTTTGTGTTCTACTCGAGATCTCATCGAACCATCAACCTAGCTCATGATGCCACTGTTGGGGAACGTCGCATGGGAAACAAAAATTTTCCTACGCACACGCAAACCTATCCATGGTGATGAGCATCTACGAGAGGGAGAGTGGATCTACATACCCATGTAGATCGCTAAGCGGGAAGCGTTAAGAAACGCGGTTGGTGTAGTCGAACATCTTCGCGATCCAAATCGCTGAGCGTCCCGCGATCTCATCACGATCCGTCCCGCGATCCAATCACGATCCGTCCCGTGAACTCATCTCGATCCGTCCCGAGATCTCATCACGATCCATGTCACGATCTTGATCATGATCTGTCCCGCGAACTCATCACGATCCGTTCCGTGATCACATCACGAACCGTCTCGCGATCTCGATCACGGTCCTTCCGATCTAGCGCCGAACGGACGGCACCTCCGCGTTCAGCACACGTGCAGCTTGATGACGATCTCCACCGTCTCGATCCAGCGAGAGGAGGTGGAGAGGAGAGAGAATTCACCGGCAGCGTGACGGCGCTCCGGTGATGGTGGTGGAGCAATTCCGGCAGGGCTTCGCCTAAGCGCTGCAGAAAACCGATCTAGAGGAGAAACTATGCACCGGTGGAACGGGTAGCACGTGGCCGGAAATTCTGTCCAAAAACCACCCAATCCACTAGTATATATAGGAGGAGAGGATAGGAGAGGCAGCAAAGGCCTTTGGGTCGGCCGAAATAGGAGGTGGGAAGCAATCCTACTTCACCTCCAATCCTAGTTGGAGTAGGATTTCCTCCTATTGGCTGATTTTCCACTTTTTGCTTTAGGACTTTCTCTCCTGCGCCATGGGCCTTTGTGGCTGTTTTCCCAGCCCACTAAGGGCTGGTTATTATTCTCCCACAGCCCATGGACCTCTTGGGGTCGAAATACCCCTCCCGGAGGCCTCCCTGTACACAACCGGCACTCCCGGTACACTACCGATGAGCCCGAAACTTTTCCGGAAACCAAACTGGGACTTCCTATATATGAATCTTTACCTACGGAACATTCCGGAGCTCCTCGTGAAGTAAGGGATCTCATCCGGGACTCCGAACAAACTTCGGTCACCACCATACATAACTCTACACTACCGAAACGTCACCGAACCTTAAGTGTGCAGACCCTGCGGGTTCGAGAACTATGTAGACATGACCGAGACACCTCTACGGTCAATAACCAATGGCGGGACCTGGACGTCCACATTGGTTCCTACATATTCTATGAAGATCTTTATCGATCGAACATCTATGTCAAGGATTCAGTTAATCTCGTATACCGTTCCCTTTGTTCTTCGGTATGTTACTTGCCCGAGATTCGATCGTCGGTATCTCCATACCTAGTTCAACCTCGTTACCGGCAAGTCTCTTTACTCGTTCCGTAATACAAGATCCTGCAACTAACAATTAGTCACATTGCTTGCAAGGCTTATTGTGATGTTGCATTACTGAGTGGGCCCCGAGATACCTCTCCGTCACACGGAGTAACAAATCCCAGTCTCGATCCATGCCAACTCAACAGACACCATCGGAGATACCTGTAGAGCACCTTTATAGTCACCCAGTTACATTGCGACGTTTGATACACACAAGGCACTCCACCGATATCTGTGAGTTGCATGATCTCATGGTCATAGGAACACATACTTGACATGCGGAAAACAGTAGCAATAAACTGACACGATCATATGCTACGTTTGCAGTTTGGGTCTTGTCCATCACATCATTCTCCTAATGATGTGACCCCGTTATCAAATGATATCTCATGTCCATGGCTAGGAAACCTTAACCATCTTTTGATCAACGAGCTAGTCTATTAGAGGCAAACTAGGGACATGGTTTTGTCTATGTATCCACACATGCATCTAAGTCTCCGATCAATACAATTATAGCATGGATAATAAACGATTATCATGAACAAGGAAATATGATAATAACTAATATATTATTGCCTCTAGGGCATATTTCCAACAGATCGCGTGCGCGTGCGACGGAAGCCGGCTAGCCGAGGCCCTGGAGATAGCGGAGGAGAAGCGGCAGCTCGACCGGCTGGTGGCTCTCGCCTCCGCCCAGTCGGCCATGTCGGTTCCTCCGTCCCAGTCGGTCGGCGAAGGCTCTTTCCAGCCGTCCAAGGACACCAGGCAGGTGCCACTCGATCCGGCCAACCCCACCCAGTGCGCGACCATCGGCTCGCGCCTCGACAGCAAATAGGAAAGCGAGCTTGTCGACTTCCTCCATGAGAATCGTGACATCTTTGCATGGTCCCCAAAAGACATGCCGGGTGTCCCGAGGAAGTTCACTGAGCACAAGCTGCACGTACGATCGGACGCGAAACCGGTCAAGCAACCCCTATGTCGTTTCTCCGAGGAGAAGCGGCACACTATCAGAGAAGAGATCGCCCGGCTGCTCGCAGCCGGCTTCATCTTGGAGGTGTTCCACCTGGACTGGCTGGCCAACCCAGTCCTGGTGTTGAAGAAGAACAAGACCTGGTGCATGTGCATCGACTACACGAGCCTGAACAAGGCGTGCCCCAAGGACCCTTTCGCCCTGCCGCGGATCGATCAAGCCATCAATTCCACGGCTGGCTGCGATCTGTTGTCCTTTCTGGACGCCTACTCCGGCTACCACCAGATAAAGCTGGACCCGGCCGACCGGCTCAAGACCTCCTTCATCACCCCCTTTGGGGCCTACTGTTACATCACCATGTCCTTCGGCCTGAAGAACGCCGGCGCCACCTTCCAGTGCTGCATGCAGAAGTGCCTCCTGCCTCAGATAGGCAGGAACGTCCACGTCTACATGGACGACATCGTCGTCAAATCCAAGAAGCACTTTAGCCTCCTCGACGACCTTCGGGAAATATTCGCCAACTTGCGCGAATACCAGATCAAGCTCAACCCAGAGAAGTGCGTTTTCGGCGTCCCAGCCGGCCAACTTCTGGGTTTCTTTGTGTCTGCCCGCGGCATCGAAGCCAACCCTGAGAAGATTCGGGTGATCGCGCGCATGCCCAAGTCGGTCCGACTCCGCGATGTCCAGAAGTTCACCGGATGCCTCGCCTCCCTCAGCCGGTTCATCAGCCGGCTGGGCGAGAAGGCCTTGCCCCTCTACTGGCTCCTGCGCAAGTTGGTCCTGGTCGAGGCGGGCCGAGACCTCTCAAAGAGGCCGGCTCTGTTCGACTGGCCCAATGAGGTGGACCCAGCTTTCCGCGGCCTCAAGAGGGCTCTCACCAGCACGCCCATCTTGGCCGCGCCGGCCGACAAGGAGCCCCTGCTCACCTACATTGCGGCCACCACGCGCGTCGTCAGCATCGTCCTGGTAGTGGAATGGCCAGAGGAGGGCAAAACGCCGCCGATGCAGCGGCTCGTCTACTACCTCAGCGAGGTCCTCTCCGCCTCCAAGCAGAAGTACCCCCACTAGCAGAAAATGTGCTACGGCGTATACTTCGCCGGCTAGAAGCTCAAGCAGTACTTCCAAGAGCACGTCATCACCGTCGTGAGCACGACGCCGCTGGGCGAGATCATGGCCGGCCGAGACGCCACCGGCCGGATCGCCAAATGGGCCATTGCCGTGGCCGACTACGAGATCCGGTACGAGCCTCGTACCGCCATCAAGTCCCAGGCAATGGCCGACTTCCTCGTCGACTGGGCCAAGACCCAGTTCGTGCCGCCTACGCCCGACTCCACGCACTGGCGCATGCACTTCGACGGCTCGAAGATGCGAACCGGACTGGGTGCCGGTATTGTCCTGTCGTCGCCCAGAGGCGACCAGCTCCGCTACGCCCTCCAAATCCACTTCGCCGCCTCCAACAACGTGGCCGAGTACGAGGCCATCGTCCACGGCCTCTGGCTCGCCAATGAGATCAGCATCCGGCGCATCATCTGTTTCGGCGACTCCGACCTTGTGGTGCAACAAATCTCTGGTGAATGGGACGCCAGGGACGCCAACCTGGCCAGCTACCGCTTCCTCGTCCAACAGCTGACCGGCTCCTTCGAGGGTTGCGAGTGCCACCACATCCCCTGCGCGGACAACGAGGCGGCCCCGGGGGCTAACGAGCCGACCCTGGGGGTTGTCGAGCTGACCCCGGGGGCTGATGAGCCGGCCCCGGGGACTGGGCCGGCCCTCGTCTCGGCCCCCTCATGGGCCCAACCGATCCTAGCGTTCCTCCAGCGCGGCGAACTCCCCTCCGACGAGGCCACTGCGAGGCAGATTCAACGACGGGCTACGGCCTACAACATCATCAACTGCGAGCTGGTTCACCACAGCACCACCGACGTCTTCCAGCACTGTGTCGAGCTGGAGAAGGGGTTCGAGATCCTTCTCGACATCCACCAGGGCGAGTACGGGCACCATGCCGCCTCCAGGTCCCTGGTGGCTAAAGCATTCCGCCACGGTTTGTACTGGCCGACTGCCCTTGAGGCGGCCAAAGACCTGGTCGACAAGTGTGAGGGCTGCCAACGCTTCAGCACGCAGAGCCATCTGCTAGCTACTGCCCTCCGAACCATCCCCCTTTCGTGGCCTTTCGCCGTCTGGGGGCTGGACATGGTGGGACCCTTCAAGACCGCCCGAGGCGGCATGACGCATTTGCTGGTCGCCGTCGACAAATTCACCAAGTGGATTGAGGTCCGACCAATCAAGAAACTGGACGGTCCCACGGCTGTCCGGTTCATCGAAGACGTCATGGTCCGCTACGGCATCCCCCACAGCATCATCACCGACAACGGCACGAACTTCGCCAAGGGTGCGCTAGCGCGTTTCTGCTCAAGGCGCGGCATCCGGCCTGACCTGGCATCCGTTGCCCACCCATAGTCAAACGGCCAGGTCGAAAGGGCAAACGGCCTGCTCCTGTCCCGCATCAAGCCCCGGTTGGTGACACCGCTGGTCCGGTCGGCCGGCTGCTGGGTCGAGGAGCTGTCGGCCGTCCTCTGGAGCCTCCGGACCACGGCGAACCGATCGACCGGCTACACCCCGTTCTTTCTCGTGTACGGGTCTGAGGCGATCATTCCCACCGACGTCGAGTTCGATTCGCCTCGGGTTACCCTGTATACCGAGAAGGACGCAAGAGAAGCGAGGGAAGATGGCGTCGACCTCCTCGAGGAAGCCCGCGAGCTGGCTCTGAGCCGGAAAGCCATCTATCAGCAGAAGCTCCAGCACTACCACAGCAAGCGGATCCGGCCGCTCTTTTTCCGCGAAGGGGACCTGGTACTCAGGCTGATCCAGCGGACCGCAGGTCAACACAAGCTGTCCTCCCCATGGGAGGGCCAGTTCATCATCAGCCGGGCGCTGCACAACAACGCGTACTACTTAATAGACGCCCAGAAGCCGCAGAAGCACAAGAGAGACGCATCCGGCGAGGAGACGGAACGCCCATGGAACGCGGCGCTCCTCCGCCCGTTTTATTGCTAAAAAGCACCAATGTATGTATCCTTCCCTTTTGGGCCTGTGAATACAACGGGGGCCCCAAGCCGGTGCTTGGGGCACGCCCCCTTTCGTTTCCTCCAAAATTGTTTCTTCGCAATTCCCAGGCGTTTCAACCGGGTCCGGTTCCCGGGCTCGGGGGCTCGCCCGGCTCCCTCCCAAGGCGGACGAATTGTGTGGGCAAGCAACCCTCCTTCTCCCCTCCCTAACCAGCTACAGACCGGCACCCGGCTGTCCGGCTGAAGGGGCCATGGGGTACGGAGGGACTTCTCACACAAGGACTGGCCGACGCAGGGCAACCGGACCGGCCTAGCAGAACTGCACTACTCCTAGTAACCGGCCTCTGCCGGCTTGACCTAGCCCTAGCCGGTTGACTCTAAAGGTTCGCCAGTTTTTCCCCAAGGACGAAGCCCCGTCCCTGCCCCAGACCGGCTCCCGGCTGGCCGGCAAGCGGGGTGGAAGCCGGAAGAAATCCTGGTGCACGAACACAAGTCAAAAGGCAAAAGGCAAAGAAAAGGCCGGCACGCATACGATTCAACAAAGGATAAAAGAACTGGCGACGCGGAGAACCATCTCTGCGCCGGCACGGGCTGCGGAAGCCCTCCAGGCGTTCACCCGCGCGGTCCCATACTCCAGCCACCTGGCAAGCAGGGTCATGGACTCCGGATCCACCGCCCTGGGCCAGAGGGTACGCAACAGCACCGTGCCAGCTGCCTGGAGCCGCCCCGTAACGCGGACGACCTTCGTCAGGCGCGCGTCGGCGGCCTCTCCCACGTCGTCCAGGGTCCAGGGGTCATGCTCTACAACAACCTCCCCCCTCGCCCGCCGGTCCTCGCGTCTGGCCTCCACGGTGCCTCCACGGTTTCCTCGGTGCCGAGGAAGAGTCCTAAGGGAGGGAGAAGGGCGAGCATGAGGCAGGACGGAGAAGAAAAAAGGCAAAGAAGGGGGAGGAGGCCAGAAGACTCACGACGCAGCAGCTGGTCCACCTCCTGGCCATGCTCCTGCAGCCGCGCCTCCCGGGCCGACGCCTCCTCGCGCTGGCGCTCGATCTCGTCCCGGGCCTCTTACGCCTCCTTGGCCGCCTTGGCCAGCGTCACGTCTTGGGACTCCAGCTTCTCACGGAGCACCTTCTCCCACTCCTCCGCCGCCCGGCGGAGGGCCGCTTCCCGGTCCGCCAACGCGAGGCGGTGGGTTTCCTCGAGCGCCCTCCGCGCCGTCCTCTCCCGCTCCGCCTTCTCGCGGAACCGGCGGCTCTCACCCGCCACGACATCACGCTCCTTGTACAAGCGCACCACCTCGCACCGGAGGCTGGCCGTCTCGGCGTGGGTAGCTTTATGCGAAGCCACCTCCGCTGTCAGAAGGAGAATGCAAAAGGGGATTCAGCCCGCCTCCGTTGAAGCCAGCCTGATTCCCGGGGGCTATGCCCCCTCCCCATTGAAAGAACAAGGCTACATACCTCGCAGGTCCGTCGTGACGGTAGCGAGCCGGCTCTCTCTCGCTCAGTACAACACCAGCAGGGTGTTGTACGCGACCACCCGGCGGTCATGCGCCGCCTGTAAAACAACGGCAAACGGCTGCATTAGGCCCAACCCGCCTACACTGTAGCCGGCTCGTCCCTCGGGGACTACACCCAGTGGGTGCGCTGCCGCGCTCCCACTAGAAAAAGACAAAAGGCAAGAAGACAAGAAGGGAGGGAAAGGAGCTTACCATGACCGCCTGCTCCAGGCTCACCAACCGGTCGTTGGCGGCCCGGGCGTCCTGCGTCGTCTGGGTGCGGCAGGCTGCAAAGGCCTCCACGACGACGGCCACCGCCGCCCCGAGGGCATTCGATGGCTCGCCTGGGGCCGTGCGCCCGGCCGTCGCCCACGTCTGCTGTGGCCGGCCCCCGTCCGCGGGACCTCCGTCATCGGGAACCACAAGGGGGCCAGCCCCCGTCGTCGCCACCACACCGGGGGTCGCCGCTGACGTGCTCGCCGTAGCCGCCTCATCGGTTGTCACGATCCGCACCTGTGGCACCTCGCCCCCGGCGGTTGCCGGCCGGCTCGCGTTCGGCGCCGACGCTCCAGGAGCCGGCGCTCCCGTCGCTGAAGCCTCGGCAGCCGGCACCCTCGATGCCGGCACTTCAGGAGGCGGCGTCTCCACCCCCGACGGCGCGTCGTCCGCCTCCGATGGGGCCGCATCCGTTGCCGGCGGCATGTCGCCCACCATGGGCTGGGCACCATCGCGGCCCCCATCCTCCGCGGCCGCCATGCCGGCCTCCGTGGGCCTCTCGGGGCCGTGGAGGCCCAACGTCCTCTCCTCCGGATCACGGGGGAACGCCTCCCACGCGCCGCAAGCGGCCTCCCCGCTGGCTCCCCCTCGCTTCCCCGCCTCCTCCTCCCACCGGCGGTGTTCCTCGGCACGCCGCTCCCGCTCGGCCTCCTCGAGGTCGAGCTACGCCTGGCGCTCCCTGGCCTCAGCCTCCGTCGACTGTGCCGCCTTCTCCGTCCTGCCGCCTAGGGCCTTCCCCAGCGCGCGCGCCTCCCTGACAACAAAAATATGAGGGGCGAGGAGGGAAGGAGGCGAGGGGAGGGCAATCCAAGAAATAGACAAGGATAAACTCACCCGGCTGCGACGAGAATTGCCCGCCTCAAGGGCCCTGGTGGGGCGACCCTCGGCTTCTTGCCTCCTCCTCCGCGGCTAACGGGCGCCGCGCGCTTGAGTCCCGGCTTGGGGGCTGGCGGCCCTTTTCCTTTGTCACCCACGACCGGGCCTCCCCGGCTAGAACTGCCTTTGCTTCGCAGCTGGTGCCTCCGCGGTGCCATAACCTCCCCCTCGAAGAACTCCTCCGGAACCTCTGCAGCATGGGGCAACTCCTCCTCAGCATCGTCATCAGGCCAGGACCGAAGTTTCGTTTGGGGAGGAGACTCACCCGTCGACTCGGCCTCGTCGGCCTCCTCCGTCTCCGTCCCGGCCTCCTCCGTCTTCGACGTGCCGGCTTGCCTAGTGACGGCCGGCTCTACGTCGTCGGCGTCCTCGACCTCCTCCGGGTCCGAGTCCGCTGTGTCAGGCGCTGGCTCCGCATAGTTCTGCAGGAGCGGGAACTTCTGCAGGCAGGCCGGATGATGCTCAACGTTAGATCCGAGCAAGCACATTGCTACCGCGGCAAAGGAGGGGAGGAGGGAGCCGGTCGAGCGCTTACCTGCGGTGTTGGATGCCTCCGGCTATAGGGGATCTTCCCCCACTGCCATTCACCCTCCTTCATCTTCGCCGTGGTAATGGCGTTGACCTTCCACACCACGTGGGCCGGCTTCAGCTCCTCGGTGGAGAGCCGGCAAGGATCATGGCGTCCCCCATCTGGCAGATGAGGTGCGGCCGGTGCTACAGCGGCGCCACCCGGCGCGCCATCATCGCCGCCAGCAGGTCGGTGGCCTTCAACGCCTCTGGCCCGGTCAGCTCGAGGAGACGGGCACAGAGCCAGTCGGCCATCTCAGGCGACTGCGGCGGTGTCGCCCGCCAGTTCAGCATGGCGGTCGGCGGCTGGTTGTTGAAGTCCGGGAGGTTGATGAAATCCGTGTTCTTCACGTAGAAGAACCCCCGCTATCAGCGTTTCACTGACTCGTGCAACGGGAGCTTGGGGAATCCGGTTCCCTTGCGGATCTGGATCGAGGCGCCCCCGCACGCGGTCATCGCCGTCTGCTGCGTCGCCGGATCCTTCGTTGTCTGCCGCTTGAGGTAGAACAACCGACACCAGAAGTCCAGCCGCGGCTCGACCCGCAGATACCCCTCGCAGAGGACGACGTACGCCACCAGCTGCAAGACGGAGTTGGGGATGAGGTGGTGCGGTGCAGGCCGAACCGCGTCAGGAAGCGGCGGAAGAACGAGCTCGCCGGCAGCCCGAACCCGCGGTGGAAGTGGTCGGCGAAGACCACGACCTCGCCTTCCCGTGGCACCGGGGAGTTCTCCGCGCCGGCCGGTCGTGCCACCACATGCTCCTCCACCAGAAGCTTGCGGCGGTCGCGGAGGTGTTCAATGAATGTCACATCGACGTCGCTCCCGTCCCACGCACCCTTGGTCGCCATGGCCGGGGTGTGGACGTGCGGTCACGGCAGGGGCGAGGTGGCTCGGCGGCGGCACAGACTGTCTAAGATGGCAGACGGCGGCGTAGCCCCCTCGTGGATCTCTACTCTCTCTCTCTCTCTCTCTCGCCGCAGGGGGAGCAGGGAGGGGCGAGGATGAAGCGACGGGGGCGAGGGGAGCAAACAGGCCGCACCCCTCGTCCTCCTCTCCCTTTTATACCCCGCGCGGGCGGTCGTGGGGAGCGCATCCGTCGCGCACGACCCCCACGATTCCCGAGGCACGCGGGCGGTCATCATGGCTCTCAGGAACGCCAACCACCCGCCCACGTAGCGCGATGTCCGCGCGCATGGATCGAGGCCGTGGTCGTGGGAACCCCCTCTCCGCGGTCCGGTCCTCTCCGTCACGTGGCCTGTCAGGCCGCAGCCTGCCACTCCCCCCACATGGCGCGGCCCTCCTGCCCGGCGGGGTTCCCGAGGCGGCGCGCGCGCTTTCGACCGGCTGCGAAGCTGGCCGCCGCCTGCTAACTTCATCCGGCCCTCTGTGCATCCTGGCACGCCTGCAATTATTCAAGCCGGCGAGGCTCGCCGTGACGCATCGGCGGGCCTTTCCGGCTTCGGGGACTACTGATGGGGGCATGGCTCAAGGGCGGGCCGCTTCCACCGGCGGGCCGGCTCCACCTAGCCGGTCGTCCCCCTCTGGTCTGGGCCGGCCGGTTGTGCCTCCACCGGTTGCAGCTCACCAGCTGGCTGTGGACGAGGCCGGCTGGCCCCTCCAGCCGGCCGGGCATTGGATCCCACTGCCAGGTCCTGTGCGGCCACAGTGGACCCCATCCCATCAGAGGTCTGTGTTGGAAATATGCCCTAAGGAAATAATAAATTAGTTATTATCATATTTCCTTGTTCATGATAATCGTTTATTATCCATGCTATAATTGTATTGATCGGAGACTTAAATGCATGTGTGGATACATAGACAAAACCATGTCCCTAGTATGCCTCTAACGGACTAGCTCGTTGATCAAAGGATGGTTAAGGTTTCCTAGCCATGGACATGAGATGTCATTTGATAACAGGATCACATCATTAGGAAAATGATGTGATGGACAAGACCCAAACTACAAACGTAGCTTATGATCGTGTCAGTTTATTGCTACTGTTTTCTGCATGTCAAGTATATGTTCCTATGACCATGAGATCATGCAACTCACGGATATCGGAGGAGTGCCTTGTGTGTATCAAACGTCGCAACGTAACTGGGTGACTATAAAGGTGCTCTACAGGTATCTCCGATGGTGTCTGTTGAGTTGGCATGGATCGAGACTGGGATTTGCTACTCCGTGTGATGGAGAGGTATCTCGGGGCCCACTCGGTAATGCAACATCACAATAAGCGTTGCAAGCAACGTGACTAATTGCTAGTTCTGGGATATTGTATTACGGAACGAGTAAAGAGACTTGCCGGTAACGAGGTTGAACTAGGTATGGAGATACCGACGATCGAATCTCGGGCAAGTAACATACTGAAGAACAAAGGGAACGTTATACGAGATTAATTGAATCCTTGACATAGAGGTTCGACCGATAAAGATCTTCATAGAATATGTAGGAACCAATGTGGACGTCCAGGTCCCTCCATTGGTTATTGACCGTAGAGGTGGCTCGGTCATGTCTACATAGTTCTCGAACCCGTAGGGTCTGCACACTTAAGGTTCGGTGACGTTTCGATAGTGTAGAGTTATGTATGGTGGTGACTGAAGTTTTTTCGGAGTCCCGGATGAGATCCCGGACGTCACGAGGAGCTCCGGAATGTTCCGGAGGTAAAGATTCATATATAGGAAGTCCCATTTTGGTTTCCAGAAAAGTTTCAGGCTCATCGGTAGTGTACCGGGAGTGCCGGTAGTGTACCGGGAGTGCCGGTAGTGTACCGGGAGACCTCCGGGAGGGGTACTTCGACCCCAAGAGGTCCATGGGATGTGGGAGAGTATTAACCAGCCCTTAGTGGGATGGGAAAACATCCACAAAGGCCCATGGCGCAGGAGAGGAAGTCCTAAAGCAAAAGGTGGAAAATCAGCCAATAGGAGGCAATCCTACTCCAATTAGGATTGGAGGTGAAGTAGGATTGCTTCCCACCTCCTATTTCGTCCGACCCAAAGGCCTTGGCTGCCTCTCGTCTCCTCTCTTCCTATATATACTAGTGGATTGAGTGGTTTTTGGACAAAATTTCCGGCCACGTGCTACCCGTTTCACTGGTGCACAGTTTCTCCTCTAGATCGGTTTTCCGCGGTGCTTAGGCGAAGCCCTGCCGGAATCACTCCACCACCATCACCGGAGCGCCGTCACGCTGCCGGTGAACTCTCTCTCCTCTCCACCTCCTCTTGCTGGATCAATACGGTGGAGATCGTCATCAAGCTGCACGTGTGCTGAACGCAGAAGTGCCGTCCGTTCGGCGCTAGATCGGAAGGACCGTGATCGAGATCGCGAGACGGTTCGTGATGAGATCGCGGAACGGATCGTGATGAGTTTGCGGGACAGATCGTGATCAAGATCGTGAGATGGATCGTGATGAGATCGCGGGACGGATCGTGATGAGTTCACGGGACGGATCGTGATTGGATCGCGGGACGGATCGTGATGAAATCGCGGGACGCTCAGCGATTTGGATCGCGAAGATGTTCGACTACACCAACCGCGTTTCTTAGCGCTTCCCGCTTAGTGATCTACAAGGGTATGTAGATCCACTCTCCCTCTCGTAGATGCTCATCACCATGGATAGGTTTGCGTGTGCGTAGGAAATTTTTTGTTTCCCATGCGACGTTCCCCAACAGTGGCATCATGAGCTAGGTTGATGGTTCGATGAGATCTCGAGTAGAACACAAAAGGTTTGTGGGCGTTGATGCTTAGATTGCTTCCTCCCTTGGTCGTATTTTGGTTCAGCGGGATTGTGAGATGAAGTGGCCCGGACCAACATTACTTGTACGCTTATGAGAGACCGGTTCCCTCGACGCAACTTGTTGCCTAGATGGCTTGCGGGTGACAGTTTCTCTCACTTTAGTTGGATCGGATTCGACAAAGGCGGTCCTTGAGAAGGTTAAAAAGCAAACTAGTGTATCACCGTTGTGGTTTATGCGTAGGTGAGAATTGTTCTTGCTTGATACCCATAGCAGCCACGTAAAACATGCAACAACAATTAGAGGACGTCTAACTTGTTTTTGCAGGGTATGTTGTGATATGATATGGCCAATTACATGATGTGATATATTTCATGTATGAGATGATCATGTGATGTATAGATTATCACGACTTGCATGTCGATGAATACGGCAACCGGCAGGAGCCATGGGGTTGTCTTTAATTATTGTATGACCTGCGTGTCAATCATTAAGCGCTATGTAATGCTTTACTTTATCGCTACGGTAGCAATAGTAGTAGAAGCATGCAGGGCGTGACAACCCCGATGGCGACACGTTGATGGAGATCAAGATGATGGAGATCATGGTGTTCTGCCGGTGACGATGGAGATCATGCCGGTGCTTTCATGATGGAGATCAAAAGCACAAGATCATGGCCATATCATGTCACTTATGATTTGCATGTGATATTAATCATTTTATGCACCTTGTTTTGCTTAGGACGACGGTAGCATTATAAGGTGATCCCTCACTTAATTTCAAGATAAATTGTGTTCTCCCCGAGTGTGCACCGTTGCGAAAGTTTATCGTGTTGAGACACCACGTGATGATCGGGTGTGATAGACTCTACGTTCACATACAACTGGTGCAAGCCAGTGTTGCACACGCAGAACACTCGGGTTAAACTTGACGAGCCTAGCATGTACAGACATGGCCTCGGAACACGAGAGACTGAAAGGTCGAACATGAGTCATATAGTAGATTTGATGAACATAATGATGTTCACCATTGCAGCCACCTCAACTCACGTGATGATCGGACTTGAGTTGCTGAATTTGGATCATGTATCACTCGAATGATCGGAGGGATGTCAATTTGAGTGGGAGGTCTTAAGTAATATGATTTATTGAACTCATTATCATGAACATAGTCAAAGTGTCTTTGCAAATTATGTTGTATATTACTAGCTCACACTGTAGCTCCCTTGTATTTTTATATGTTCCTAGAGAAATAGAATTGAAAGATGATGGTAGAAATATTGCGACTGGGTCCATGATATGAGGATTGTCCTCATTGCTGCACAGAAGGCTTATGTCCTTATTGCACTGCTCGGTGCGCCGACCCCTCTAGCGTCGTCTGTAGATGTTGTGAACATCTGACAGGCGCGTTCTGATGACTACTTAATAGTTTAGTGCGTCATGCATTACGGCTTAGAATTGAGGCTCCAAAACGTTTTGAACGTCACGGAACATATGAGATGTTTCTAGGAGCTGAAATTAGGATCTCAGGCTCGTGCCCGTGTTGCGAGATATGAGATCTCCAACAAGATTCTTTGCATGTAAGATGAAAGAGAATAGCTCAAGCGTTTAGCATGTACTCAGATTGTCTGGGTGCTACAATCGCTTGAATCAAGTGGGAGTTGATCTTCCAGATAAGATAGTGATTGACATAGTTCTCCAAGTCACTGTCACTAACCTACTAGAACTTGGTGATGAACTATAAATTGCCAGGGATAGAAATAATGATTCCTGAACTGTTCGCGATGTTTGACACCACGAAGGTAGAAATCAAAAAGGAGCATCAAGTGTTGATGGTTAATCAAACCACTAGTTTCGAGAAGGGCAAGAGCAAGGAGGGATTGGATAGCAAGTTAGTTGCTGCTCCAGTGAAGCAACCCAAATTTGAACTCAAACCCGAGACTTAGTGCTTCTATTATGAGGTGAGCAGTCGCTGAAGCGGAACAACCCTAGATGCTTGGTAGATAAGAAGGCTGGCAACATCGATAGAAATATATTTGATATACGAGTTATTAATGTGTACCTTACTAGTACTCCTAGTAGCACCTGAGTATTGGATACCGGTTCGGTTGCTAAATGTTAGTAACTCGAAATAAAAGCTACGGGATAAACGGAGAACTTGCTAAGGGTGAGGTGACGATATGTGTTGGAAATGTTTCCAAGGTTGATGTGATCAACATCACACGCTCTCTTTACCTTTAGGATTAGTGACGAACCTGAATAAATGTTATTTGGTATTTTGCGTTGAGCATGGACATGACTAGATCATGTTTGTTGCAATACGGTTATTCATTTAAAGCTAGAGAATAATGGTTATTCTGTTTACATGAATAATACCTTCAATGGTCATGCACCCAGTGAGAATGGTTTGTTGAAATCTTGATCGTAGTAATACACATGTTCATAACATTGATGTCAAAAGATACAAAGTTAATAATGATAGTACCACATATTTGTGGCACTACCGCAGAATGTCATATTGGTATAAAGCGTATGAAGAAACTCCATGCTGATGGATCTTTGGACTCATTCGATTTCGAATAGGTTGAGACATGCGAACCATGCCTCTTGGGCAAGATGACTAAAGGAACCCGTTGGATGGAGCGGGCAAGTGATTCATTGGAAATGATACATGTTGATGTATGCAATCCAGTGAGTATTGTAGCGTGCAGTGGATATCGTTATTTTCTTACCTTCACTAATGATTTGAGTAGATATAGTGTATATTTACTTAATGAAACACCAGTCTGAATCGTTTGAAAGGTTCAAGCAAATTCAGAGTGAAGTTTAAGATCATCGTGACAAGAAGATAAAAATGACTGCGATATGATCGTGGAGGTGAATATCTGAGTTACGAGTTTGGCATACAACTTAAGACAATGTGAAATTTGTTTCACAACTAACGCCACCTGGAACACCATAGTGTGATGGTGTTTCCGAACATCATAGTCATGCTCTATTGGATATGGTGCGTGCTATGATGTCTCATATCGTTTGACTACTATAATTTTGGGGTTATGCATTAGAGACAACTACATTCACTTTAAATAGGGCACCATCTAAATCCGTTGAGATGTCACTGTGTGAATTATGGTTTGACAGAAACCTAAGCTGTCATTTCTTAATGTTTGGGGTTGCGATGCTTGTGTGGAAAATGTTTTCACATAATAAGCTAGAAGCCAAAGCGGACAAATGTATCTTCATAGAATACCCTAAGAACAGATGGGTATGCCTTCTATCTCAGATCCGAGTGCAAAGTGTTTGTTGCTAGAACTGGGTCCTTTCTCGAGAAAAAGTTTCTCTCGAAAGAATTGAGTGGGAGGAAGATAGAACTTGATGAGGTTGTTAAACCTTTGTTCAACCAGAGAATAGCGCAGCGCAGAAAGATGTTTCTGTGAAGCCTACGTTAGTTGAAGAGGAAGTTAATGATGATGATCATGAAACTTCAGGATCAAGTTACTATCGAACTTCGTAGGTCGACAAGGATGTGTACTGCTCCTAAGCGGTACGACAACTCTGTCTTGGAGGTCATGTTGTTGGACAACGATGAACCTACGAGCCATGGAGAAGCGATGATGGGCCCGGATTCCGACAAATGGTTGGAGGCCATGAAATCCGAGATAGGATCCATGTATGAAAACCAAGTATAGACTTTGGTAGACTTGCTCGTTGGACAGCAGGTCGTTGAGTACAAATGGATCTTTAAAATGAAGACAGACGCTGATGGTAATTGTCACCATTTGTAAAGCTCGACTTGTTACAAAGATGTTTGTGAGAAGTTCAAGGGGTTGACTGCGATGAGACTTTCTCACTCGTAGCGATGCTAGAGTCTGTTGGAATTATGTTTGCAGTTGCTGCATTTTCAATTATGAAATCTGGCAGATGGATGTCAAAACATCGTTTCCTTAACGGTTTACTTGAGGAAAGGTTGTATGTGATACAACCAGAAGGTTTTGTCGGTCCTAAGGATGCTAAAAGGTGTGCAAGCTTCGGTGATCCTTCCATGGACTGAAGCAAGCATCTCGGAGTTGGAATATACGCTTTGATGAGTTGATCAAAGTTTTTGAGTTTATACAAAGTTTACGAGAAACTTGTATTTGCAACAAAGTGAGTGGGAGCACTATAGAATTTCTGATAAGTATATGTGGATGACATATTGTTGATCGGAAATAATGTAGGATTTCTGGAAAGCATAAATGGTTGTTTGGAAAGTGATTTTCAAAGGAAGACCTGGATAAAGCTACCAAATTGTTGAGCATCAAGATCTATAGAGATAGATCAAGATGACTTGATGAGACTTTCAATGAGTACATACCTTGACAAAGATTTTGAAAGAGTTCAAAATGGATCAGTCAGAGAAAGAGTTCTCGCCTGATTTGTAAGGTGTGAAGTTGAGTGATACTCAAAGCTCGACCACGGCAGAAGGAAGAGAAAGGACGAACGTGGTCCCCTATGCCTTATCCATAGGCTCTTTATAGTATGCCATGCTGTGTACCGCACCTGTGTGTGCCTTGCCATGAGTCTGTCAAGGGGTACAAGTGTGGTCCAGGAGTGGATCACTGGACAGCGGTCGGAATTATCCTTAGTAACCAGAGGACTAAGGAAATGTTTCTTGATTATGGAGGTGATAAAGAGTTCGTCGTAAAGAGTTACGTCGATGCAAGCTTTAACACCTATCCGGATGACTAGTAGTAGCAATCTGGATACGTATAGTGGAGTAGGCATTTGGAAATAGTACCAAGTGGAGTGTGGTAGCAGTGTTTACGGTTTGACATAGAGATTTACAAAGTACACACGGATCTGAATATTGCAGACCCGTTGACTATAAGACCTCTTTCACATGCAAAGCATGATCGAGCCCCAAAACTCATTGGGTGTTAGATTCATAACAATGCGAATCACATGGTGATGTGAACTAGATTATTGACTCTAGTGCAAGTGGGAGACTGTTGGAAATATGCCCTAGAGGCAATAATAAATTAGTTATTATCATATTTCCTTGTTCATGATAATCGTTTATTATCCACGCTATAATTGTATTGATCGGAGACTTAAATGCATGTGTTGATACATAGACAAAACCATGTCCCTAGTATGCCTCTAATGGACTAGCTCGTTGATCAAAGGATGGTTAAGTTTTCCTAGCCATGGACATGAGATGTCATTTGATAACGGGATCACATCATTAGGAGAATGATGTGATGGATAAGACCCAAACTACAAACATAGCATATGATCGTGTCAGTTTATTGCTACTGTTTTCTGCATGTCAAGTATATGTTCCTATGACCATGAGATCATGCAACTCACGGATATTGGAGGAGTGCCTTGTGTGTATCAAATGTCGCAAAGTAACTGGGTGACTATAAAGGTGCTGTACAGGTATCTCCGATGGTGTCTGTTGAGTTGGCATGGATCGAGACTGGGATTTGTTACTCCGTGTAACGGAGAGGTATCTTGGGGCCCACTCGGTAATGCAACATCACAATAAGCCTTGCAAGCAATGTGACTAATTGTTAGTTGCGGGATCTTGTATTACGGAATGAGTAAAGAGACTTGCCAGTAACGAGGTTGAACTAGGTATGGAGATACCGATGATCGAATCTCGGGCAAGTAACATACCGAAGAACAAAGGGAACGTTATACGGGATTAACTGAATCCTTGACATAGAGGTTCGACAGATAAAGATCTTCGTAGAATATGTAGGAACCAATGTGGACGTCCAGGTCCCGCCATTGGTTATTGACCGTAGAGGTGTCTTGGTCATGTCTACACAGTTCTCGAACCCGCAGGGTCTGCACACTTAAGGTTCAGTGACGTTTCGGTAGTGTAGAGTTATGTATGGTGGTGACGGAAGTTTGTTAGGAGTCCCGAATGAGATCCCGGACGTCACGAGGAGCTCCGGAATGGTCCGGAGGTAAACATTCATATATAGGAAGTCCCAGTTTGGTTTCCGGAAAAGTTTCGGGCTCATCGGTTGTGTACCGGGAGTGCCGGTAGTGTACCGGGAGACCTCCGGGAGGGGTAATTCGACCCCATGAGGTCCATGGGCTGTGGGAGAGTATTAACCAGCCCTTAGTGGCCGACCCAAAGGCCTTGGCTGCCTCTCCTCTCCTCTCCTCCTATATATACTAGTGGATTGGGTGGTTTTTGGACAGAATTTCCGGCCACGTGCTACCCGTTCCACCGGTGCATAGTTTCTCCTCTAGATCGGTTTTCTGCAGCGCTTAGGCGAAGCCCTGCCGGAATTGCTCCACCACCATCACCGGAGCACCGTCACGCTGCCGGTGAACTCTCTCTCCTCTCCACCTCCTCTCGCTGGATCGAGACAGTGGAGATCGTCATCAAGCTGCACGTGTGCTGAACGCGGAGGTGCCGTCCGTTCGGCGCTAGATCGGAAGGACCGTGATCGAGATCGCGAGACGGTTCGTGATGAGATCGCGGAACGGATCGTGATGAGTTCGCGGGACAGATCATGATCAAGATCGTGAGATGGATCGTGATGAGATCGCGGGACGGATCGTGATGAGTTCACGGGACGGATCGTGATTGGATTGCGGGACGGATCGTGATGAGATCACGGGACGCTCGGTGATTTGGATCGCGAAGATGTTCGACTACACCAACCGCGTTTGTTAACGGTTCCCGCTTAGCGATCTACAAGGGTATGTAGATCCACTCTCCCTCTCGTAGATGCTCATCACCATGGATAGGTTTGTGTGTGCGTAGGAAATTTTTTGTTTCCCATGCGACGTTCCCCAACAGTTTGCGCCGTATGGCTACAGCAAGGACGTCAGGTCCTTCGGCCCTGGCGGATGGCGACCGAGCCTCCAACAGTGCCGGCACGCCTCAACCACTCCATTACCTGCTCCGGCATGGCTACAGGGCGTCCGGCCGGACCGCTGACATCGGCCGGGCGCCGCAAGACGACACGAGAAGAGGCGACCCGTGCCATGAAGTGGCCGGCATCGGGTCCCACCCAGCGGGCCCCGCTGGCTCTGGACGAGACCCTTCAGCCGGCGGGACCCACCAGCGACAAGACCTTATAGCCGGCGGGCTTCGCGGCCGGCCCGAGGGGCTGCCAGCCCCCCCCCCCCCCCCCGAAGCTTTCTTCCCTTATTACAATCCGAGGGGTTGGCCTATAAAAACCCCCGGAGCGCCCCCATGCAAAGGGTTCGGAATCCATTCCATCCACTTCATTTACCATACATAGAGGCAGGAGAACGGCTAGCTCCTTCTCCTCCCTCGGTCATACAGCTCCAGGAGCACCATTGTAACCTTCCCCATCGCATAACCTAGACCAAGCAGGACTAGGGGCATTACCTCCCACGGAGGGCCCTGAACCTGGGTACATCGCGTGTCCGTCACCGTATGTGCCTAACCCCGTCCCCGGAGGCCGCCGGCGCCCTTAGGCCCCTCTCTACAAGTCTACCTATGGCATCTGCCGTGACGAAACCACGACATTATCCCAACCACGTAAGTATTGCCTTAATGACAAAACAAATCATGGAACATTGGAAGCAAATCACCCTTAATGACGTGCCAGCACTTTTTATAAAACTCAGCCGGAAAACCATCCGGCCCAGGAGCTTTATTATTCTTCATTTGCAAAACTGCCTCAAACACCTCTTTCTCCGAAAATGGGGCGGTTAAAATATCATTCTCATCCGTTGCAAGTTGAGGGATATCCTCAACCCTCGACTCATCTAAGGACACAAAATTATTCTCAGATGGCCCAAAAAGCTGCTTGTAGTAATTTGTGATTTATAGTTTTAGGTTCTCCAATCCTAAGATCGTCCCCACATCTTGCTCGAGCTGAAAGATTCTCTTCTTTCGATGCTTGCCATTCGCAATCATATGAAAGAATTGAGTATTGTCGTTCCCTTGGACGACCTTTCGTACTTTAGCTCTTAGCTTCAATTCCTCCTCTTGAAGCAGTTCTTTCAGTCTCATCTCCGCCTCCATTTTAGTTTCCAGCTCCCTGGTATCTAGAACGGAGGACTCAGCTTTTAATTCAAAGGAAGGTGAAGTAGCCTTTTCTTTTCAACCTTATATACCCCGCTCAAATGTTTAGCCCAACCACGTAAGTATTGCCTTAAGTGCCTAATCTTATTCTACCATCTTTCGACTCTCGATCTCCCTCCTGAATCTTTAGCCCACTCCCGTGCTATCAGATCTAAGAAACCTTCTCTTTCAAACCATGCTAATTCAAAAGAGAAGATGTTCTTATTTCCCACATGCTTTGCCTCCCCAGAGTCAACAAGCAATGGGGTATGGTCGGAGATCGCGCGCGACAACGCATGGACTGTCAAGAGAGGAAACTTCTGCTCCCATTCGACACTGGAGAGGACACGATCCAACTTCTCATATGTTGGGTTGGGTAACGTGTTGGCCCAAGTAAAATTTCTACAAAAAGCTCAATCTCTCTAAGATCCATGCTTTCAATAATTGCATTGAACATAAACGATCATCTGCCGTCAAAGTTATTATTGTTTTTTTCTTTCCTTCTTCGAATAATGTTGAAATCGCCCCCAACCAAAATTGGGAGGTTTTCACTACCGCATATATGAACTAAATCCGCCAAAAAATCTGGTTTGTGAAAAGTTAGAGTTGAAATGCTGATCGACGAGCCCTCGGTGTACGTGAGCAGGGACGTGGATTGTTGTAGTCTACGTCGCGTAGACCGCGTCGATGCTGAAGAAGAAAGCAACGCGGGAAGCAGTCGGTACTCCAACAATATAGCCCGGTCTTCAGATATTCCGTCGACCGATTATCTATTACTCCTATATATATCTACGTCACTACGTGTTTGAGTTGACCAAGTAATAGCTGCATGTTGTTGCTTGTGTTCCCACGTATAAACATTCAAAGTCCAGAATTCAGATACGTAGTCTATTCTACCTCGCTTCTGGCCTTCCACCTACCAAACACGTTTCTTCAACCCAGCTGGGCATAGCCTGTATTGTATATATAGGACCCGACACAAACACCTAGGGAAGCAAACACAATCTCCACTCAAAGGATCAGCTCCTTTGCTAGCTCTCCTTTCAGTTCCAACCGCAATGGCTGCCACGAAAACCATTCTCCTCGCCGTGGCTGTGATGGCCATCCTGAGCACCGCATCGGCGGCAATCTACAACGTCGGCGAGCCAGGTGGTGCGTGGGACCTCAGCAGCAACTATGTCACCTGGGCGTCCTCCAGGAACTTCCACCCAAGCGACCAGATCGTCTTCAAATACTCTCCTCAGGCACACGACGTCCTCGAGGTCAGCAAGGCTAACTACGACTCCTGCAGCACCGCCGGCCCCATCGCCACCCTCAACTCCGGGAATGATGTTGTCTCCCTCACCGCCATCGGCACCCGCTACTTCATCTGCGGCTTCCCAGGCCACTGCGCCGGAGGAATGAAGGTCAAGATCGATGTCGTGCCGAGCTCTTCTTCTTCCTCTCCTGCCCCGGCCAGCGGTCCCAGTGCTAGTAACGCTCCCCCGCCGGCGCCTGTCTCAGCAGCCAGCACTGTGGCCTCCACAGGGTTTGGCCTCGCCATCTTACTTGCCGTTGCCGGCCTGATGGTTTGAGAGTGCTTTGCAACACCATACACGTGTACTCTGTACTTTCCGTATACAACAGTAACTATTACTAGCAAGCGTTTTTGCACATTCTTTTGTATCATGAGTAATAAAGATTATTTTGGTACTATACGATATTTTTCATGGAACATGTTTGACCTATACTGGAAGAAGCCAGATTTCTCCAACTTTGACTTTGAAACACGCAAAAATATATATACACATAAATTATACATGTAATTGGTATTAATGTTTGGTTTGTCTTTAATACGTGAATGAGTAGCCTATAGTTGGACTTCTAGCTAGTGAGAGTTATGTATTTAGGTTGAACAAATGTTAACAAGTAAACACAATCAGATATATAAAGGTAGTATGTGGTGATCAAAATAGAATATACGAAACAGAGGCCAAAGACGACACGGTGATCAGCCTTGGCACGGGGTGCTTTGTAGTAGGCATACCGTGTTCGTTTAAATTCATGGAGAGCCGGGTTTATAGGCATGATGAGAGGGAAGTAGTCGTTTGTGCTAAATCCGTGAACATTTTTCTTGTTTTAGATGTGATTGCTTATCCTTGGTAGATCAAAGCGCGCCTTGGATTTCTTCGAACAATGTTGTATATTTTTGTAACACTGAAGCTGTAGAATTAGTTGTAACATGCAACTCATGTAGTACAAAGCTGGAAATTCGACCGGAGAAATCTATCCAACACTAGTATCAAAAGTAGTCCTCGTCACCATAATATATCTAGGTTTCCCATGAAGAATCACCGAAGGAGAGGATCCCCATGTGAATGAACTACTCAAAGCACCACAAAGACATTAAATTTTAGTTACAAGTTTGCGTGTGAGGAGAAATATTCCACCGTTCATTGTTTTTTATAAAGCTCACCACGCATGCCAAATGTTAGGAGAGATATTCCCGCCAAGACATAGCGATATTCGTAAACTCTAATTCAGTTTAATAGTACATCACGCAATATTATTTCATTTGATGATGTCATTTTGCAATCCAGGATGATGCTCCGTGGATCAATTGTACGGCCCAACTTGCGATCTGGAAGGTCCATTTTACCAATTCCAGACTTGTTTTTTGTGTGGATTTAATTTAAAATGTGTTAACTTATTGCATGTGAAAAACTTCTGATCTATTCATCAAATGTCAAGGTAATACAAAGAACACCAGAAATAAAAAAATACAACCAAATCCGTAGACCACCCAACAAGTATTACAAGCACTAGAGAGAGCCCAAGGCGCGCCGCCGTGTTCGCCCCTCCCTCACCAGAGTCGGACAAGCTTTCTTGTAGTAGACAGCCGGGAAATTGTTGTGCTAAGTCCTCATATGACCAGCGCACCAGAACAATAACCGCCGCCGATGAAGAGAAGTGTAGATCGGAAGGATCCAATCTGTAGACACTCGAATACACACGAACAAAGACAAGATCCATGTGGGTCCACTAAAGACAAATGCCGACCGAATCCCTCGAGATCTTCCCAAGATAACCCTTCACACAACCTCCGATGTTGTTGAAAACACCACCAGAACGGGTCCTAGGCGGAGACAATCTTATTCCATCTTTCAGAGAGCCGTCACCGCCTCGGCAAAAGCATGAAAAAACGAAGCCATCCCTCCGGCAAGGGCTGTGACCCACCACTCTTCCATGGTTTTATGACCACGGGAGACGAGGTAGACCGGCGGTTGCACCGGCAGGGAGCGCAAGAAATCCTAACGAAAGGGTCCTTTTTCTTTCTACAAAGAAACATGTTAACTTGACTGTATATTTTATGAAAGCTTTACTTCTTGATTTGAATATTAGAATTTTGTTCATCGTTTGCCTTTTAAGTTGGAGGGTGTGACATTTTTCTCGTTCAAACTTGAAAGCTGTAAAAGAAATAACTAAAGGCTGTAACAAACTAGTTGTAACGTGAAATTTGTGCAGTAAAGATGAAATATTTAATAAGAAGTATTAAAATTCTTTTATGTGAGAAGTTAAGAGTTTTTTTTGTTTTCTTTTTTTCCGAAAAGGAGGTTATCCCCTGGCCTCTACATCAGATCAGAACGATGCATACAACCATTTTATTAAAAAGCAAATGGTTCAACCAAGTCTCCAGATCTCAAAAAATGGTAGAAAGGCTCACAAAGAGATGGAAGAACAAAAAACAGGATAGCCACAACCGGCGGAATAAAAGTAGATAGGAACCTAAACACCTATCCCATAACATGACCGCCATCCAAACCGGTTGAAAATGGCCCGTGCTACCGTCTCTCACCGGACAGACCCAGTAACCATACACTCCCCGGCATCCGTCGGAGTGGGTAACGACCACATACGGATCAATGTAGTGACCCAGAAGATAACCTGCAAGAAAGGAATATGTGTTGTTCTGTTAAAATCCAAATCGTTCCTGCAGTTCCATACAGCCCATAATAACGCAAATACTCCTACACGGATATTTTTCGCCGTTTCTGACTACTTCATCAAGCCATGTCCCAAATAACGTGTAGATGGTAGTCGGAGGAGTAATGTTAAACGCTATGTGAACAAACCGCCATATAATTTTTACCATTGTCCATCATGAAAGAGGTGTTTGATAGATTCATCATGATCACAGAAGCTACATCTTCGAGATCCCGTCCAGTTGCGTTTGGCCAAATTGTCCTTAGTTAGAATAGCTTGTTTATGTACAAACCATATAAACACTTTAATTTTTAAGGGCACTTTGACTTTCTAAATATGCATCGATCGAAAGATAGCGCCATCATTGATAACATCCAAATACATGAATTTAACCGAAAACACTCCATTCTTGGTTAGTTTCCAGTACAACTGATGGTTGTTAAGAAAGTTGAACATCGATCAATCTTCTCACAAGATGTAGCCAATCTTCCCAATGGTTTCCCGCTAAAGTTCTCCTAAATTGAATATTGGTAGGGTTGGACTATAATACTGTTGCAACATAAGCATCTCTACGCTGAACAATATTATAGAGAGAAGGATATTGGATAGCTAGAGGCGGCTCCCCTACCATGTATCCTCCGAGAATCTCGTTGTAGTACCATTTTCAACAATAAATTTTATTCTGAAGGCTGATTTCACTCTCATAAGTCGTTTCCGAAATGGTCAACCAGTCGGTTGGACCGTCACCTGGGACAAGGTTTTAGAATGTGGGTACTTATTACGCATAATCTGGGCCCATGTGGCTTCGGTCTCTACAGATAGCTTATACAGCCAGTTGCTGAGAAGACATCTGTTCTTCACCTCTAAATTTTCAATACCAAAACCACCTTGGTATTTTGGACTACAGATAATATTCCATTTAGCGATTTTTTCTTTCGTTTTGACTCATCGCTCTGCCAGAAGAAGCGATCGATAGAAATCCAGTCTTTTCCGAACTCCATCTAGTACCTCGAGAAAAGAAAAGAGAAACATAGGCATACTTGTGAGCACCGAATTAATGAGGATTAGTCGGCCACAATATGACATAAGCTTGCCTTTCCAGCAGCTTAGTTTCTTTTCAAATCTATCCTCAATGCACTTCCATTCTTAATTAGACTGCTCACGATGGTGAATTGGTATGCCCAAATATGTAAAGGGTAATGAACCTAATTCACACCCGAAAAATTGTTTGTAAGCCTCTTGTTCGTCTTTATCCCTTCCAAAGCAAAACTACTTACTTTTATGAAAGTTAATCTTTAACCCCGACAACTATTCGAATAAGCATAACAGAAGCTTCATGTTTCTTGGTTTAGCTAGATCATGCTCCATGAAGATGATAGTATCATTAGCGTACTGTAAAATGGACACTGCTCCGTCCACTAAATGCAGGACGAGCCCGCCTACCTGGCCATTGTCCTTAGCTCTTCCATTCAGGATCGTCAACATGTCTACTACTATGTTGAACAAAATAGGTGACATCGGGTCTCCTTGCCTCAGACCCTTGCGTGTCTGGAAATAATGACCTATGTCATCATTCACTTTGATTCCGACACTTCCTTTTTGCGTGAAAGTATCCACCTGGTTCCTCCAGGACCGATCGAATCCTTTCATCCGCAATGCCTGCTGTAAAAATGGCCATTTAACCTTATCGTACGCCGTCTCAAAATCCACCTTAAAAATCACCCATCTAGTTTTTTCGTGTGGATTTCATGGAGCGTTTCATGCAGGACCACAACCCCTTCTAGGATGTTTCTGTCCGGCATAAAAGCAGTTTGAGATGGCTGCACCACGGAATGTGCAATCTGCGTAAGCCTGTTGGTTCCCACCTCGGTGAAGATTTTAAAGATGGCATTAAGAAGACAGATTGGTCTGAACTGCTCAATCCGCATTGCCTCTGTTTTCTTCGAAAGTAATGTAATCGTTCCGAAATTTAAGTGAAATAGTTGTAAGTGTCCAGAAAACAAATCATGGAAGATTGGAAGCAAATCACCCTTAATGATGTGCCATCACTTTTTATAAAACTCAGCCGGAAAGCCATCCGGCCCCGGAGCTTTATTATTCTTCATTTGCGAAACTGCCTCAAACACGTCTTTCTCTGAAAATGGGGCGGTTAAAATATCATTCTCATCTGTTGCAAGTTGAGGGATATCCTCAACCCTCGACTCATCTAAGGACACAAAATTATTCTCAGATGGCCCAAAAAGCTGCTTGTAGTAATTTGTGATTTATAGTTTTAGGTTCTCCTATCCTAAGATTGTCCCCTCATCTTGCTCGAGCTGAAAGATTCTCTTCTTTCGATGCTTGCCATTCGTAATCATATGAAAGAATTGAGTATTGTCGTTCACTTGGACGACCTTTCGTACTTTAGCTCTTAGCGCCCACTTCAATTCCTCCTCTTGAAGCAGTTCTTTCAGTCTCATCTCTGCCTCCATTTTAGTTTCCAGCTCCCTGGTATCTAGAATGGAGGACTCAGCTTTTAATTCGAAGGAATTAATAAGGTGAAGTAGCCTTTGCTTTTCAACCTTATATACCCTGCTCAAATGTTTAGCTGACGGGGGTATGACCCCGGGGTATCCTCAAATGACCCCTAACTCCAGCTCGCCAAGCATGGCTCAAGGGCGAGCCGCTTCCACCGGCAGGCCGGCCCCACCTAGCCGGCCATCCCCCTCTGGTCTGGGGCGGCCGGTTGTGCCTCCACCGGTTGCATCTCACCAGCCGGCCGTGGACGAGGCCCCATCCCATCGGGGGTCAGCGCCATATGGCTACAACGAGGACGTCAGGTCCTTCGGCCCTGGCGGATGGCGACCGAGCCTCCAACAGTGTCGGCATGCCACAACCACTCCATTACCTGCTCTGGCATGGCTACAAGGCGTCCGGCCAGACCGCTGACCTCGGCTAGGCGCCGCAAGACGACACCAGAAGAGGTGACCCATGCCATGAAGTGACCGACATCGGGTCCCACCCAGCGGGCCCCGCCGGCTCTGGACGAGACCCTTCAGCCGGCGGGACCCACCAGCGATTAGACCTTATAGCCGACGGGCCCCACGGCCGGCCCGAGGGGCTGCCAGCCCCCTCCCGAAGCTTTCTTCCCCTATTGTAATCCGGGGTGTTGGCCTATAAAACCCCCCGGAGCACCCCCATGCAAAGGGTTCGGAATCCATTCCATCCACCCCATTTACCATACGTAGAGGCAGGAGAACGGCTAGCTCCTTCTCCTTCCTCGGTCGTACAGCTCCAGGAGCACCATTGCAACCTTTCCCATCACATAACCTAGACCAAGCAGGACTAGGGGCATTACCTCCCACGGAGGGCCCTAAACCTGGGTACGTCGCGGGTCCGTCACAGTCTGTGCCTAACCCCATCCCCGGAGGCCGCCGGCGCCCTACGGCCCCTCTCTACAAGCCTACCGATGGCATCTGCCGTGACGAAACCACGACAGTTGGCGCCCACCGTGGGGCCGTCCGCGGCGTCGACCGGAGTCATGCTCTAGGCGGGGCCCTTCACCACCTCCCCCGGCCGCCCCGCGCCCGGGAAGAACCGCATGCTCGTGGGGCTTGCTCCGACAGGTTCCGCGAGCAGCGCGGCCGGCGTCTCTGACGAGCGTCTCGGCCGCGACCTCGTGTTCGACGTCGCTGCGCTCACCGAGCAGTTCGGCAGACTGAGCCTCGCCGACGCGCCGGCGGCTGACGAGTACCCCAGCGTGGTGCTCAACTGCACCGACCCTCCTTCGTCCGTGAACGCGCTCGCCACGGGCGAAGCCATCGACTCCCACACTCGCGTGGGAGTGATGGTCGCCGTCTCTTCCACCACCTCGGGAAGCGGGCGAGCGGCTGAGGCCGGCGCGGCTACGGCTCGCGCTGGCACCTCCGACCCGCTCGCTGCCACCCTCAAGGGCCTGGGCACCGCCATCACCACGACAACGGATCCAGCCATTGGCAGAGCCGAGATGGAGGAGGCCCACCGCCTGCTATTCGAGGACGCCAGCTCCCTCGTCGCTGAGCGGTGCCGGATGGAAGCCGCGCAGTGGGAGTACAACTCTGCATACGGTCTCACCCCGGCTAGCCTCGAGCCCAACCAGCTTGGGGCCGTGCGAGAACGCGGCCGCGTAGTCGCGGAAATCCTTGGCGGATGTCTCCCCGTCTACGACAACGCAGCGGCCAACCTGCGTGCCGCCCAGGTCGCCTACGAGGACTTGGCGACGTTGGATGGCGACGAACGTGCCACGCGCGAGCGGCACATCAAGGACCTCATCGACACCGCCAACGCACAGCAGGCCGGCCTCGCCCCCGGCGGGGCCGTCTCCGAGTTCCCTCACCCCAAGGGAGAGGACACTGGTGCTGCTGACCGCCGGCCGGCTCAGCACTCCAGCACCCCTCGTGCCTCCGCCCGGAACTCCCGGGGGAGCAACGTCCAACACCCCCTCTCGCGCGGGAACGACCAGCCGGCCGTAAACAGCCGGCGCAACAACAACCCGGCCCGCAGGAACCGCCGCGATGAAGCACCGACAGGAGGCAGCCGGCGTACCCGCGAACACACTCCACCACCGCGCCAAGAGCCGGAACGGTTCGTCCCACCGGCCGTCCGCCCTGAGCTGGTGGGCCGTCTCGGACCGCGAGTCCCCCACAGCGACAACGATGCCAGGCTCCGCCTCGACCGGCTGGCGCAGTCGGCTCTCCTCGAGGAGGAGGGCTCGATAGGCCCGGCATGTTTCGGCCCGTAGATCCGCAACGAGCCCTTTCGGCCCGGCTTCACCCTTCCCCGCGACACCCCGAAGTACACCGGGACCGCCAAGCCGAAGGACTGGTTGATCGAATACACCACCGCCGTCGGCATCGCCAGGGGAAACAAGCGTGTAGCAGTCCGCTACGTCCCCCTCATGCTGCTCGGCTCGGCCCGCACCTGGCTTAACAGCCTGCCTGCCGGCAGCGTCAACCATTGGACGGACTTCGAGGAAGCCTTCGTCCGCAACTTCATTGGCACCTACAAGCAGCCCGGCCGGCCCCGCGAGCTGGCCATGTGCGTCCAGTGGCCGGAAGAGCCCCTCCACGACTACCTCACGCGCTGGACCGAGCTCTTGCGAGGGAGTGCACGAGGTGCAGGTCATCCAGTACTTCATCGAGGGATGCCGCAATGTCACCCCACTCAAGCACAAGCTGCTGTGCTCTGAGCCGACCTCCCTGGCGAACCTGATGTCCAACGCGGACAAATACGCCACGGCCGATTCCTCTATGAGGATGAAAGCCAAGGCATCGGCCAAGACGGACACGCCCCCCGCCGCGCCACGGGCGGCAGCCGACAACCGGCAGCAGCGCAACGGCAAGCGCAAGAACGACCAGCCCGACTCCCGCTACGGGAGCCGGCAGGTGGCCTCCATCGAGGAGGAGCAGCCGGCTGGCCAGGCCCCCGGTCAGCGCCAGCGCACCTATAAGGCTGCCTGGCAGCCCAAGTTGACTTTCGAGAAAATGCTCAACCTCCCATGCAAGAACCATTCCGACGTCCAGCCGGCCACGCACACGCTCCGATAGTGCAGTTTCTCCCAGCGTCTGGCCCGGGGGGACGGCCTCCCGGCTCCCCCCGCGCCGCCAGCTCGCGCACCGGCCCCGGCCCAAGCTTCGACTCCCGTGCCGGCCCAAGCGGCCCCGGCCCCGGCCCGCAACGACGTCCGGCTGCTCGACCAATACCCTGAGCCCGACGGCTGCTACATCATCTTCACCAGCGAGGAGACAGACAAGCACATGGTCCGAGAAGCCGATCACATGGAGCCGGGCATACCACCCGGTGGTAATGCCAAACCCCGGCAGCTACGTCCTCGTCCTCGATCCCACCATCGCCTCCGAGAAGCGCTCGTGCCGCTTCTCGCGGGTGCTGATCGATGGGGGCAGCAGCATCAACATTCTCTACTTGGACAGCTTGCTCAAACTGGGGCTCAAGGTGGAGGACCTAAAGGCGAGCCGGACCGTCTTCCACGGCATCGTGCCAGGCAAGTCCTGCACCCCCGTCGGCAAGATCAAGCTCGACGTCCTCTTTGGCGACGCCAGCCATTTCCGCCGCGAGCCAATTTCGTTTGAGGTGGTCGACCTCGACAGCCCCTACCACGTGCTGGTCGGCCAGCCAGCCCTTGTCAAATTCATGGCCGTCCCCCACTACGCTTACCTCAAGCTCAAGATGTCGGGGCCCAAGGGCATCATCACCGTCGCCGGCAAGTACCAGATGTCGATCGCATGCGCGCGCGACGGAAGCCGGCTAGCCGAGGCCCTGGAGATAGCGGAGGAGAAGCGGCAGCTCGACCGGCTAGTGGCTCTCGCCTCCGCCCAGCTCGCCGTGCCGGTTCCTCCGTCACAGTCTGTCGGCGAAGGCTCTTTCCAGCCGTCCAAGGACACCAAGAAGGTGCCGCTCGATCCGGCCAACCCCACCCAGTGCGTGACCATTGGCTCGCGCCTCGACAGCAAATAGGAAAGCGAGCTCGTCGACTTCCTCCATGAGAATCGTGACATCTTTGCATGGTCCCCAAAAGACATGCCGAATGTCCTGAGGAAGTTCGCCGAGCACAAGCTGCACGTACGATCGGACGCGAAACCGGTCAAGCAACCCCTGCGCCGTTTCTCCGAGGAGAAGCGGCGCACTATCAGAGAAGAGATCGCCCAGCTGCTCGCAGCCAGCTTCATCATGGAGGTGTTCCACCTGGATTGGCTGGCCAACCCAGTCCTGGTGTTGAAGAAGAACAAGACCTGGCGCATGTGCATCAACTCCACGGCCAGCTGCGATCTGTTGTCCTTTCTCGACGCCTACTCCGGCTACCACCAGATAAAGCTGGACCCGGCCGACCGGCTCAAGACCTCCTTCATCACACCCTTCGGGGCCTACTGCTACATCACCATGTCCTTCGGCCTGAAGAACGCCGGCGCCACCTTCCAGCGCTGCATGCAGAAGTGCCACCTGCCTCAGATAGGCAGGAACGTCCACGTCTATGTGGATGACATCGTCGTCAAATCCAAGAAGCACTTTAGCCTCCTCGACGACCTCCGGGAAATATTCGCCAACTTGCGCGAATACCAGATCAAGCTCAACCCGGAGAAGTGCATTTTCGGCGTCCCAGCCGGCCAACTTCTGGGTTTCTTCGTGTCTGCCCAGGGCATCGAAGCCAACCCTGAGAAGATTCGGGTGATCGAGCGCATGCCCAAGCCGGTCCGGCTCCGCGATGTCTAGAAGTTCACCGGCTGCCTCGCCTCCCTCAGCCGGTTCATCAGCCGGCTGGGCGAGAAGGCCTTGCCCCTCTACTGGCTCCTGCGCAAGTTGGCCTTGGTCGAGCCGGGCCGAGACCTCTCGAAGAGGCCGGCTCTGTTCGACTGGCCGGATGAGGTGGACGCAGCTTTCCGCGGCCTCAAGACGGCTCTCACTAGCACACCCATCCTGGCCGCGCCGGCCGACAAGGAGCCACTGCTCGCCTACATTGCGGCCACCACGCGCGTCGTCAGCGTCGTCCTGGTAGTGGAACGGCCAGAGGAGGGCAAAACGCCGCCGACGCAGCAGCCCGTCTTCTACCTCAGCGAGGTCCTCTCCGCCTCCAAGCAGAACTACCCCCACTACCAGAAAATGTGCTACAGCGTATACTTCGCCGCGCAGAAGCTCAGGCAGTACTTGTTGGGGAACGTAGTAGTAAATCAAAATTTTCCTACATTCACCAAGATCTATCTATGGAGAAACCAGCAACGAGAGGGGAGAGATTGCATCTTCATACCTTTGAAGATCGCTAAGCGGAAGCGTTGCTAGAACGCGGTTGATGGAGTCGTACTCGCAGCGATTCAGATCGCGGTAGATCCGATCAAGTGCCGAACGGACGACACCTCCGCGTTCAACACACGTGCATCCCGGTGACGTCTCCTACGCCTTGACACAGAAAGGAGGGAGGAGAGGTTGAGGGAGAGCTCCGGCAGCACGACGGCGTGGTGGCGGTGGAGCTGCGTGGTACTCTGACAGAGCTTCGCTAAGCGCTACGGAGAACGAGGGGAGGAGGAGGTAGGGCTGCACCAGAGAGAGAGGGAGAACCGTGTGTTGTGCAGCCCCAAATACCTCCACTATATATAGGGTAGAGGGAGGAGGGGTGGCTGCGCCCTAGGGTTCCACCCTAGGGGTGGCGGCAGCCACCAGATGCCATTTGGCCGGCGGCTAGGGCAAGGGAGAGGTGGGGCGCCCTAGGGTGGGCCTTAAGGCCCATCTAAGCCTAGGGTTTGCCCCCCTCCACCTTTGCCACGCCTTGGGCTGGGGTGGGAGGCGCACCAGCCCACCTAGGGGCTGGCTCCCTCCCACTCTTAGCCCACGGAACCTTCCGGGGCAGGTGGGCCCACTTGGTGGACCCCCGGAACCCTTCCGGTGGTCCCGGTACACTACCGGTGACACCCGGAACACTTCCGGTAACCAAATCCTCACTTCCTATATATCAATCTTCGTCTCCGGACCATTCCGGGACTCCTCGTGACGTCCGGGATCTCATCCGGGACTGCGAACAACCTTCGGTAACCACGTACACTATTTCCCTATAACCCTAGCGTCATCGAACCTTAAGTGTGTAGACCCTACGGGTTCGGGAGACACGTAGACATGACCGAGACACCTCTCCGGCCAATAACCAACAGCGGGATCTGGATACCCATGTTGGCGCCCACGTACTCCACGATGATCTCATCGGATGAACCACGATGTCAGGGATTCAATCAATCCCGTATACAATTCCCTTTGTCTATTGGTATGGTACTTGCCCGAGATTCGATCGTCGGTATCCCCATACCTTGTTCAATCTCGTTACCGGCAAGTCTCTTTACTCGTTCCGTAATACATCATCCCGTGACTAACTCCTTAGTCACATTGAGCTCATAATGATGATGTCTTACCGAGTGGGTCCAGAGATACCTCTCCGTCACACGAAGTGACAAATCCCAGTCTCGATTCGTGTCAACCCAACAGACACTTTCGGAGATACCCGTAGCGTACCTTTATAGCCACCCAATTACGTTGTGACGTTTGGCACACCCAAAGTATTCCTACGGTATCCGGGAGTTACACAATCTCATGGTCTAAGGAAATGACACTTGACATTGAAAAGCTTTAGCAAACGAACTACACGATCTTGTGCTATGCTTAGGATTGGGTCTTGTCCATCACATCATTCTCCTAATGATGTGATCCCGTTATCAACGACATCCAATGTCCATGGTCATGAAACCGAGACCATCTATTGATCAACGAGCTAGCCAACTAGAGGCTCACTAGGGACACGTTGTGGTCTATGTATTCACACATGTATTACGGTTTCCGGTTAACACAATTATAGCATGAACAATAGACAATTATCATGAACTAGGAAATACAATAATAACCATTTTATTATTGCCTCTACGGCATATTTCCAACAGTCTCCCACTTGCACTAGAGTCAATAATCTAGTTACATTGTGATGAATCGAACACCCATAGCATTCTGGTGCTGATCATGTTTTGCTCGTGAGAGAGGTTTAGTCAACGGATCTGCGACATTCAGATCCGTATGCACTTTACAAATATCTATGTCTCCCTCCTGAATGTAATCTCGGATGGAGTTGAAGCGGCGCTTGATGTGTCTTGTCTTCTTGTGAAACCTGGGCTCCTTCGCAAGGGCAATAGCTCCAGTGTTGTCACAGAATAGAGTCATCGGGCCCGACGCATTCGGAATCACTCCTAGGTCGGTGATGAACTCCTTCATCCAGACTCCCTCCTTTGCTGCTTCCGAAGCAGCTATGTACTCCGCTTCACATGTAGATGCTGCCACGACGCTTTGCTTGCTGCTGCTCCAGCTCACTGCCCCTCCATTCAAAATATACATGTATCCGGTTTGCGACTTGGAGTCGTCCGGATCTGTGTCGAAGCTAGCATCGACGTAACCCTTTACGACGAGCTCTTCGGCACCTCCATAAACGAGAAACATGTCCTTTGTCCTTTTCAGGTACTTCAGGATATTCTTGACCGCTGTCCAGTGTTCCGCTCCGGGATCACTTTGGTACCTCCCTACCAAACTTATGGCAAGGTTCACATCAGGCCTGGTACACAGCATGGCATACATGACAGAGCCTATGGCTGAAGCATAGGGGATGACACTCATCTCTTCTCTATCCTTTGCCGTGGTCGGGCATTGAGTCGTACTCAATCTCACACCTTGCAACACAGGCAAGAACCCCTTGTTGGACTGATCCATATTGAACTTCTTCAATATCTTTTCAAGGTATGTGCTTTGTGAAAGACCAATGAGGCGTTTCGATCTATCTCTATAGATCTTAATACCTAATATGTAAGCAGCTTCTCCAAGGTCCTTCATTGAAAAACACTTATTCAAGTAGGCCTTTATACTTTCCAAGAGTTCTATATTATTTCCCATTATCAGCATGTCATCCACATACAGTATAAGGAACGCTATAGAGCTCCCACTCACTTTCTTGTAAATACAGGGTTCTCCATAAACCTGTACAAACCCAAACGCTTTAATCACCTCATTAAAGCGAATGTTCCAACTCCGAGATGCTTGCACCAGCCCATAGATGGAGCGCTGGAGCTTGCATACCTTGTTAGCATCTTTAGGATCGACAAAACCTTCCGGCTGCATCATATACAGTTCTTCCTTGAGGAAGCCATTAAGGAATGCCGTTTTGACGTCCATTTGCCAGATCTCATAATCATAAAATGCGGCAACTGCTAACATGATTCGGACAGACTTTAGCATCGCTACGGGTGAGAAAGTCTCATCGTAGTCAACTCCTTGAACTTGTCGATAACCCTTAGCGACAAGCCGAGCTTTATAGGCGGTGACATTACCGTCTGCGTCAGTCTTCTTCTTAAAGATCCATTTGTTTTCAATGGCTCGCTTATCATTAGGCAAGTCCACCAAAGTCCATACTTTGTTCTCATACATGGATCCTATCTCGGATTTCATGGCATCAAGCCATTTGTTGGAATCCGGGCCCGCCATCGCTTCTTCATAGTTCGAAGGTTCACTGTTGGCCAACAACATGATCTCTAGGACAGGATTGCCGTACCACTCTGGTGCGGAACGTGTCCTAGTGGACCTTCGAATAGCAACTTGATCTGAAGTTTCATGATCATCATCATTAACTTCCTCTCTAGCCGGTGTAGGCTCCACAGAAACAACTTCCTGTGCTGCGCTACTCTCCGGTTCGAGTGGAGGTACAATTACCTCATCAAGCTCTATTTTCCTCCCACTTACTTCTTTCGAGAGAAACTCTTTCTCGAGAAAGGATCCATTCTTGGCAACAAAGACTTTGCCTTCGGATCGTAGGTAGAAGGTATACCCAATAGTCTCCTTGGGATATCCTATGAAGACGCACTTTTCCGCTTTGGGTTCGAGCTTCTCAGGTTGAAGTTTCTTCACATAAGCATCGCATCCCCAAACTTTTAGAAACGACAGCTTAGGTTTCATACGGTGTCGTCTCTACGGATTTAGACGGTGCCCTATTTAAAGTGAATGCGGCAGTCTCTAATGCATATCCCCAAAATGATAGCGGTAAGTCGGTAAGAGACATCATAGATCGCACCATATCCAATAGAGTGCGATTACGACGTTCAGACACACCATTTCGCTGAGGTGTGCCGGGCGACGTGAGTTGTGAAACAATTCCACATTTCCTAAGGTGCGTGCCAAACTCGTGACTTAAATATTCTCCGCCACGATCAGATCGTAGGCATTTTATTTTCCTGTCACGTTGATTCTCGACCTCACTCTGAAATTCCTTGAAACTTTCAAAGGTTTCAGACTTGTGTTTCATTAAGTAGACATACCCATATCTGCTCAAGTCATCAGTGAGGGTGAGAACATAACGGTAGCCACCGCGAGCCTCGACACTCATTGGACCGCATACATCGGTATGTATTATCTCCAACAAGTCAGTTGCTCGCTCCATTGTTCCGGAGAATGGAGTCTTGGTCATCTTGCCCAAGAGGCATGGTTCGCATGTGTCAAATGATTCGAAATCAAGTGACTCCAAAAGTCCATCAGCATGGAGCTTCTTCATGCGTTTGACACCAATATGGCCAAGACGGCAATGCCACATGTAAGTGGGACTATCGCTATCAACTTTACACTTTTTGGTACTCACACTATGGATATGTGTAACATCACGTTCGAGATTCATCAAAAATAAACCATTGACCAGCGGGGCATGAGCATAGAACATTTCTCTCATATAAATAGAACAACCATTATTCTCGGATTTAAAAGAGTAGCCATCTCGTATCAAGCGAGATCCAGATACAATGTTCATGCTCAAAGCTGGTACTAAATAACAATTATTAAGGTTTAAAACTAATCCCGAAGGTAGATGTAGAGGTAGCGTGCCGACGGAGATCACATCGACCTTGGAACCATTCCCGACGCGCATCGTCACCTCGTCCTTTGCCAACCTTCGCTTATTCCGCAGCTCCTGCTTGGAGTTACAAATGTGAGCAACTGCACCGGTATCAAATACCCAGGAGCTACTTCGAGCGCTGGTTAGGTACACATCAATAACAAGTATATCACATATACCTTTAACGTTGCCGACCTTTTTATCCGCTAAGTACTTGGGGCAGTTCCGCTTCCAGTGACCGGTACCCTTACAATAGAAACACTCAGTCTCAGGCTTGGGTCCATTCTTGTTCTTCTTCTTCCCGGCAACTTGCTTACCGGGCGCGGCAACAGCTTTGCCGTCCTTCTTAAAGTTCTCCTTACCCTTGCCTTTCTTGAAACTAGTGGTCTTGTTTACCATCAACACTTGATGCTCCTTTCTGATCTCGACCTCAGCTGATTTCAGCATCGAGTACAACTCAGGAATGGACTTCTCCATCCCCTGCATGTTGTAGTTCATCACAAAGCTTTTGTAGCTAGGTGGAAGCGACTGGAGGATTCTGTCAATGACTGAGTCATCCGGGAGATTAACTCCCAGCTGAGTCAAGCGGTTGTGAAGCCCAGACATCTTGAGGATGTGCTCACTAACAGAACTGTTCTCCTTCATCTTACAGCTGAAGAACTTGTCAGAGATGTCATATCTCTCGACTCGGGCATGAGCTTGGAAAACCAGTTTCAGCTCTTGGAACATCTCATATGCTCCGTGTTGCTCAAAACGCTTTTGGAGCCCCGATTCTAAACTGTAAAGCATGCCGCACTGAACAAGGGAGTAATCATCGCAGCACGACTGCCAAGCGTTCGTAACATCTTGGTCCGCTGGGAGAATGGGTGGGTCACCTAGCGGTGCATCAAGGACATACAATCTCTTGGAAGCTATGAGGATGATCCTCAAGCCACGGATCCAGTCCGTATAGTTGCTTCCATCATCTTTCAGCTTGGTTTTCTCTAGGAACGCGTTGAAATTGAGGTTGACATTTGCGTTGGCCATTGGATCTACAATATAGATATTAAAGGCAATTTTAGACTAAGTTCATGATAATCGAGTTCACATAATCAAATTATTCAATGAACTCCCACTCAGATAGACATCTCTCTAGTCATCTAAGTGACACATGATCCATGTCAACTAGCCCGTGTCCGATCATCACGTGAGACGGACTAGTCGTCCATGGTGAACATCTCCATGTTGATCGTATCTTCTATACAACTCATGTTCGACCTTTTGGTCTTCCGTGTTCCGAGGCCATGTCTGTACATGCTAGGCTCGTCAAGTCAACCTAAGTGTTTCGCGTGTGTAAATCTGGCTTACACCCGTTGTATGCGAACGTTAGAACCTATCACATCCGATCATCACGTGGTGCTTCGGAACAACGATCCTTAGCAACGGTGCACAGTTAGGGTGAACACTTCTCTTGAAATTTTATTGAGAGATCATCTTATTTACTACCGTCGTTTTAAGCAAATAAGATGTAAACATGATAAACATCACATGCAATCAATATAGTGACATGATATGGCCAATATCATCTTGCTCCTATGATCTCCATCTTCGGGGCACCAAGATCATCATTGTCACCGGCACGACACCATGATCTCCATCATCATGATCTCCATCATTGTGTCTTCATGAGGTTGTCTCGCCAACTATTACTTCTACTGCTATGGCTAACGCTTAGCAATAAAGTAAAGTAATTACATGGCGTTTGTGATTGACTCGCAGGTCATACAATAAATAAGACAACTCCTATGGCTCCTGCCGGTTGTCATAGTCATCGACATGCAAGTCGTGAACCCTATTACAAGAACATGATCAATCTCATACATCACAATGCATCACATCACATCCTTCTGGCCATATCACATCACAAGGCATATGCTGCAAAAACAAGTTAGACGTCCTCTAATTTGTAGTTGCAAGTTTTTACGTGGTTGCTATAGGTTTCTAGCAAGAATGTTTCTTACCTACGCCAAAACCACAACGTGATATGCCAATTGCTATTTACCCTTCATAAGGACCCTTTTCATCGAATCCAATCCGACTAAGGTGGGAGAGACAGACACCCGCTAGCCACCTTATGCAACTGGTGCATGTCAGGCGGTGGAACCGGTCTCACGTAAGCTTACGTGTAAGGTTGGTCCGGGCCGCTTCATCCCACAATACCGTCGAATCAAGATAAGACTAGTAACGGCAAGCATATTAACACAATCGACGCCCACAACTGCTTTGTGTTCTACTCGTGCATAGATTCTACGCATAGACCTAGCTCCGATACCACTGTTGGGGAACGTAGTAGTAAATCAAAATTTTCCTACATTCACCAAGATCTATCTATGGAGAAACCAGCAACGAGAGGGGAGAGATTGCATCTTCATACCTTTGAAGATCGCTAAGCGGAAGCGTTGCTAGAACGCGGTTGATGGAGTCGTACTCGCAGCGATTCAGATCGCGGTAGATCCGATCAAGTGCCGAACGGACGGCACCTCCGCGTTCAACACACGTGCAGCCCGGTGACGTCTCCTACGCCTTGATCCAGCAAGGAGGGAGGAGAGGTTGAGGGAGAGCTCCGTCAGCACGACGGCGTGGTGGCGGTGTAGCTGCGTGGTACTCCGACAGAGCTTCGCTAAGCGCTACGAAGAACGAGGGGAGGAGGAGGTAGGGCTGCACCAGAGAGAGGGAGAACCGTGTGTTGTGCAGCCCCAAATACCTCCACTATATATAGGGTAGAGGGAGGAGGGGTGGCTGCGCCCTAGGGTTCCACCCTAGGGGTGGCGGCAGCCACCAGATGCCATTTGGCCGGCGGCTAGGGCAAGGGAGAGGTGGGGCGCCCTAGGGTGGGCCTTAAGGCCCATCTAAGCCTAGGGTTTGCCCCCCTCCACCTTTGCCACGCCTTGGGCTGGGGTGGGAGGCGCACCAGCCCACCTAGGGGCTGGCTCCCTCCCACTCTTAGCCCACGGAACCTTCCGGGGCAGGTGGGCCCACTTGGTGGACCCCCGGAACCCTTCCGGTGGTCCCGGTACACTACCGGTGACACCCGGAACACTTCCGGTAACCAAATCCTCACTTCCTATATATCAATCTTCGTCTCCGGACCATTCCGGGACTCCTCGTGACGTCCGGGATCTCATACGGGACTCCGAACAACCTTCGGTAACCACGTACACTATTTCCCTATAACCCTAGCGTCATCGAACCTTAAGTGTGTAGACCCTACGGGTTCGGGAGACACGTAGACATGACCGAGACACCTCTCCGGCCAATAACCAACAGCGGGATCTGGATACCCATGTTGGCTCCCACGTACTCCACGATGATCTCATCGGATGAACCACGATGTCAGGGATTCAATCAATCCCGTATACAATTCCCTTTGTCTATCGGTATGGTACTTGCCCGAGATTCGATCGTCGGTATCCCCATACCTTGTTCAATCTCGTTACCGGCAAGTCTCTTTACTCGTTCCATAATACATCATCCCGTGACTAACTCCTTAGTCACATTGAGCTCATAATGATGATGTCTTACCGAGTGGGCCCAGAGATACCTCTCCGTCACACGGAGTGACAAATCCCAGTCTCGATTCGTGTCAACCCAACAGACACTTTCGGAGATACCCGTAGCGTACCTTTATAGCCACCCAGTTACGTTGTGACGTTTGGCACACCCAAAGTATTCCTACGGTATCCGGGAGTTACACAATCTCATGGTCTAAGGAAATGACACTTGACATTGAAAAGCTTTAGCAAACGAACTACACGATCTTGTGCTATGCTTAGGATTGGGTCTTGTCCATCACATCATTCTCCTAATGATGTGATCCCGTTATCAACGACATCCAATGTCCATGGTCATGAAACCGAGACCATCTATTGATCAACGAGCTAGCCAACTAGAGGCTCACTAGGGACACGTTGTGGTCTATGTATTCACACATGTATTACGGTTTCCGGTTAACACAATTATAGCATGAACAATAGACAATTATCATGAACTAGGAAATACAATAATAACCATTTTATTATTGCCTCTAGGGCATATTTCCAATAGTACTTCCAAGAGCACGTCATCACCGTCGTGAGCACGGTGCCGCTGGGCGTGATCATGGCCGGCCGGGACACCACCGGCCGGATCGCCAAATGGGCCATTGCCTTGGCCGACTGCGAGATCCGGTACGAGCCTCGTACCGCCATCAAGTCCCAGGCAATGGCCGACTTGCTCGTCGACTGGGCCGAGACCCAGTTCGTGCCGCCTCCCCCCGACTCCACGCACTAGCGCATGCACTTCGATGGCTCAAAGATGCGAACCGGCCTGGGTGCCGGTATTGTCCTGTCGTCGCCTAGAGGCGACCAGGTCCGCTACGCCCTCCAAATCCACTTCGCCGCCTTCAACAACGTGGCCGAGTATGAGGCCGTCGTCCACGGCCTCCGGCTCGCCAAGGAGATCAGCATCCGGCGCATCATCTGTTTCGGCGACTCCGACCTTGTGGTGCAACAAGTCTCTGGTGAATGGGACGCCAGGGATGCCAACATGGCCAGCTACCGCTTCCTCGTCCAACAGCTGACCGGCTCCTTCGAGGGTTGCGAGTTCCACCACATCCCCCGTGCGGATAACGAGGCGGCCAACACACTGGCCAAGATCGGCTCCACCCGGCAGGCCACCCCACCCAGCGTTTCCCTCGAACGGCTGCTGAAGCCCTCGATCAAGCCCTCCCCCGAGTCGGAATCCATCTTCATTCCGGCAAGCGCGGCTGGCACCTCGGCGGAGCCGGCCGCCCAACCGACCTCGCCGGCTACGGCGGCTCTGCTGGTCCCGTCTCCACTCATCTCCGGGCCGACGCCCCATGCCTTCAGGATCGAGCCGTCCGCCTATGCTTGCGCCGGCTCCGAGGCTGCCGGCGTCATTGTGGTGAATGACGTTACGACCGCTTCCTCACCCCCGGGGGCTAACGAGCCGACCCCGGGGGCTGACGAGCCGCCTCGGGGACTGGGCCGGCCCTCGGCTCGGCCCCCTCATGGGCCCAACCCATCCTAGCGTTCCTACAGCGCGGCGAACTCCCCTCCGACGAGGCCACTGCGAGGCAGATTCAACGACGGGCTTCGGCCTACAGCATCATCAACCGCGAGCTGGTTCACCACAGCACCACCGGCATCTTCCAGCGCTGCGTCGAGCCGGAGAAGGGGCTCGAGCTCCTTCTCGTCATCCACCAGGGCGAGTGCGGGCACCATGCCGCCTCCAGGTCCCTGGTGGCTAAAGCATTCCGCCATGGTTTCTACTGGCCGACTGCCCTTGAGGCGGCCAAAGAAGTGGTCAACAAGTGCGAGGGCTGTCAGCACTTCAGCACGCAGAGCCATCTGCCAGCTACTGCCCTCCGAACCATCCCCCTTTCGTGGCCTTTCGCCGTCTGGGGGCTGGACATGGTAGGACCCTTCAAGACCGCCCGAGGCGGCATGACGCATCTGCTGGTCGCCGTCGACAAATTCACCAAGTGGATTGAGGTCCGACCAATCAAGAAACTGGACGGTCCCACGGCCGTCCGGTTCATCAAAGACGTCGGGGTCTGCTACGGCGTCCCCCACAGCATCATCACCGACAATGGCACGAACTTTGCCAAGGGCGCGCTAGCGCGTTTCTGCTCAAGGCGCGGCATCCGGCCTGACCTGGCATCCGTTGCCCACCCACAGTCAAACGGCCAGGTCGAAAGGGCAAATGGCCTGCTCCTGTCCGGCATCAAGCCCCGGTTCGTGACACCGCTGGTCCGGTCGTCCGACTGCTGGGTCGAGGAGCTGCCGGCCATCCTCTGGAGCCTCCAGACCACGCTGAACCGGTTGACCGACTACACCCCATTCTTTCTCGTGTACGGGTCCGAGGCGATCATTCCCACCGACGTCGAGTTCGATTCGCCTCGGGTTACCCTGTATACCGAGAAGGACGCAAGAGAAGCAAGGGAAGACGGCGTCGACCTCCTCGAGGAAGCCCACGAGCTGGCTCTGAGCCGGACGGCCATCTATCAGCAGAAGCTCCGGCACTACCATAGCAAGCGGATCCGGCCGCTCTCTTTCCGCGAAGGGGACCTGGTACTCAGGCGGATCCAGCGGACCGCAGGTCAACACAAGCTGTCCTCCCCATGGGAGGGCCCATTCATCATCAGCCGAGCATTGCACAACAACACGTACTACTTAATAGACGCCCAGAAGCCGCAGAAGCGCAAGAGAGACGCCTCCGGCGAGGAGACGGAACGCCCATGGAATGCGGCGCTCCTCCGCCCGTTTTATTGCTAAAAGCACCAATGTTTGTATCCTCCCCTTTTGGGCCTGTGAATACAACGAGGGCCACAAGCCGGTGCTTGGGGCACGCCCCCTTTCGTTTCCTCCAAAATTGTTTCTTCACAATTCCCAGGCGTTTCAACCGGGTCCGGTTCCCGGGCTCGGGGGCTCGCCCAGCTCCCTCCCAAGGCGGACGAATTGTGTGGGCAAGCAACCCTCCTTCTCCCCTCCCTAACCAGCTACAAACTGGCACCCAACTGTCCGGCTGAAGGGGCCATGGGGTACGGAGGGACTTCTCACACAAGGACTGGCTGACGCAGGGCAACCGGACCGGCCTAGCAGAACTGCACTACTCCTAGTAACCGGCCTCTGCCGGCTTGACCCAGCCCTAGCCAGTTGACTCTAAAGGTTCGCCGGTTTTTCCCCAAGGACGAAGCCCCGTCCCTGCCCCAGACCGGCTCCCGGCTGGCCGGCAGGCGGGGTGGAAGCCAGAAGAAATCCTGGCGCGCGAACAAAAGTCAAAAGGCAAAAGGCAAAGAAAAGGCCCGCACGCATACCAATCAACAAGGGATAAAACAACATGAAACTTAGATATTTAAAATACCCACTGCCGCGAGTTCATTACATGCATTTCAAATACACCCCAGTGGGTGGAATTCCAGTGCTAAACAAAAGTGCAGAGAAAAAAAGAGAAGGCCCAGACAATGGCAGCTTCGGGCCAGCCCTCCTCCGATGCCGGCGTTCACGCTCCTGAGGCCGGTGGCGCCGGCGCCTCCGAAGCCGGCGCTACCGGGGCGCCCAAAGTAGAGGCTCCCGCGTCAAGGGTCGGCTCGGACGGGGCGTAGTCATCGGTGTCGGACCCCCCGTCCTCCGTCTCGTCTTCGCTCCCCGCCGGGTCCTCCCAGGCGAGCCCATAGTCGTCCTCTAGGACCACCGCGCCATCCGCACCGCGCTCCGGGACATACTCGTCCCACGCGGCGGAGGATGCGAGTTTGCTGGCTCGCGCCTGCAGCTCGTCCGCCACCGCCTCCAACTCCGCCTCGGCACCGGCTCGGTGGGATGTGAGCAGACCCAGGTCGAGCTCGGCGTACCATGACCTGGCGACGCGGAGAACCATCTCCACGCCGGCACGGGCTGCAGAAGCCTTCCAGGCATTCACCCGCGCGGTCCCATACTCCAGCCACCTGGCGAGCCGGGTCATGGACTCCGGATCCACCACCCTAGGCCAGAGGGTACGCACCAGCGCCGTGTCGGCCGCCTGGAGCCGCCCCGTAACGCGGACGACCTCCGTGAGGCGCGCGTCGACGGCCTCTCCCACGTCGTCCAGGGTCCAGGGGTCATGCTCTCCAACAACCTCCCCCTTCGCCCGCCGGTCCTCGCGTCTGGCCTCCACGTCCGCCTCCACGGTTTCCTGGGTGCCGAGGAAGAGTCCTAAGGGAGGGCGGAGGGCGAGCATGAGGCAGGACGGAGAAGAAAAAAGGCAAAGAAGGGGGAGGAGGCCAGAAGACTCACGGCGAAGCATCTGGTCCACCTCCTGGCCCTGCTCCTGCAGCCGCGCCTCTTGGGCCGACGCCTCCTCGCGCTGGCGCTCGATCTCGTCCTGGGCCTCTTGCGCCTCCTTGGCCGCCTTGGCCAGCATGGCGTCTTGGGACTCCAGCTTCTCACGGAGCACCTTCTCCCACTCCTCCGCCTCCCGGCGGAGGGCCGCTTCCCGGTCCGCCAACGGGAGGCGGTGGGTTTCCTCGAGCGCCCTCCGTGCCGTCCTCTCCCGCTCCGCCTTCTCGCGGAACCGGCGGCTCTCGCCCGCCACGACATCGCGCTCCTCGTACAGGCGCACCACCTCGCGCCGGAGGCTGACCGTCTCGGCGTGGGTAGCTTTATGCGAAGCCACCTCCGCTGTCAGAAGGAGAATGCAAAAGGGGATTCAGCCCGCCTCCGTCGAAGCCGGCCTGATTCCCGAGGGCTATGCCCCCCCATTGAAAGAACAAGGCTACATACCTCGCAGGTCCGTCGTGACGGTAGCGAGCTGGCTCTCGCTCCCTCGGGACAACCCCAGCAAGGTGTTGTACGCGACCACCCGGCGGTCATGCGCCGCCTACAAAACAACGACAAACGGCTACATTAGGCCCAACCCGCCTACACTGTAGCCGGCTTGGCCCTCGGGGACTACACCCAGTGGGTGCGCTGCCGCGCTCCCACTGGAAAAAGACAAAAGGCAAGAAGACAAGAAGGAAGGGAAAGGAGCTTACCGTGACCGCCTGCTCCACGCTCACCAACCGGTCGTTGGCGGCCCGGCCGTCCTGCGTCGTCTGGGTGCGGCAGGCTGCAAAGGCCTCCACGACGGCGGCCACCGCCGCCCCGAGGGCATTCGACGGCTCGCCTGGGGCCGTGCGCCCAGCCGTCGCCCACGTCTGCTCTGGCCGGCCCCCATCGTCGGGAACCACAAGGGGGGCCAGCCCCCGTCGTCGCCACCACACCGGGGGTCGCCGCCGACGTGCTCGCCGTAGCCGCCTCCTCGGTTGTCACGATCCGCACCTGTGGCACCTCGCCCCTGGCGGTTGTCGGCCGGCTCGCGTCCGGCACCGACGCTCCAGGAGCCGGCGCTCCCATCGCTGAAGCCTCAACAGCTGGCACCCTCGATGCCGGCACTTCAGGAGGCGGCGGCTCCACCCCCGACGGCGCGTCGTCCGCCTCCGACGGGGCCGCATCCGTTGCCGGCGGCATGTCGCCCACCATGGGCTGGGCGGCATCGCGGCCCCCATCCTCTGCGGCCGCCATGCCGGCCTCCATGGGCCTCTCGGGGCCATGGAGGCCCAACGTCCTCTCCTCCGGGTCACGGGGGAACGCCTCCCACGCGCCGCCAGCGGCCTCCCCGCTGGCTCCCCCTCGCTTCCCCGCCTCCTCCTCCCACCGGCGGTGTTCCTCGGCACACCGCTCCCGCTCGGCCTCCTCGAGGCCGAGCCACGCCTGGCGCTCCCTGGCCTCAGCCTCCGTCGACTGTGCCGCCTTCTTCGTCCTGCCGCCTAGGGCCTTCCCCAGCGCGCGTGCCTCCCTGACAACAGAAATATGAGGGGCGGGGAGGGAAGGAGGCAAGGGGAGGGCGATCCAAGAAATAGACAAGGATAAACTAACCCGGCTGCGACGAGAATTGCCTGCCTCGAGGGCCCCGACGGGGCGTCCCTCGGCTTCTTGCCTCCTCCTCTGCGGCTAACGCCCGGCTACACGGGCGCCGCGCGCTTGGGTCCCGGCTTGGGCGCTGTCGGCCCCTTTCCTTTGTTGCCCACGGTCGGGCCTCCCCGGCTGGAACTGCCTTCGCTTCGCAGCAAGCGCCTCCATGGTGCCGTAACCTCCCCCTCAGAGAACTCCTCCGGAACCTCTGCAGCACGGGGCGGCTCCTGCTCAGCATCGTCATCAGGTCGGGACCGAAGTTTCATTTGGGGAGGAGACTCACCCGTCGACTCGGCCTCGTCGGTCTCCTCCGTCTCCGACTAGCCGGCTTGCCCAGTGACGGCCGGCTCTACGTCTTCTGCGTCCTCGACCTCCTCCGGGTCCGAGTCCGCTGTGTCGGGCGCCGGCTCCGCATAGTTCTGCAGGAGCGGGAACTTCTGCAGGCGGGCCGTACGATGCTCAACGTTAGATCCGAGCAAGCGCATTGCTACCGCGGCAAAGGAGGGGAGGAGGGAGCCGGTCGAGCGCTTACCTATGGTGTCGGATGCCTCCGGCTGTAGGGGATCTTCCCCCACTGCCATTCACCCTCCTTCATCTTCGCCGTGGTGATGACGTTGACCTTCCACGCCACGTGGGCCGGCTTCAGCTCCTTGGTGGAGAGCCGGCAGGGATCGTGGCGTCCCCCATCTGGCAGATGAGGTGCGGCCGGTGCTACAGCGGCGCCACCCGGCGTGCCATCATCGCCGCCAACAGGTCGGTGGCCTTCAACGCCTCCGGCCCGGTCAGCTCGAGGAGACGGGCGCAGAGCCGGTCGGCCGTCTCAAGCGACTGCGTCGGCATCACCCGCCAGTTCAGCATGGCGGTCGGCGGCTGGTTGTTGAAGTCCGGGAGGTTGATGAAATCCGCGTTCTTCACGTAGAAGAACCCCCGCTGCCGGCGTTTCACTGACTCGTGCAGCGGGAGCATGGGGAATCCGGTTCCCTTGCGGATCTGGATCGAGGCGCCCCCGCAGGCGGTCATCGCCGTCTGCTGCGTCGCCGGATCCTTCATTGTCTGCCGCTTGAGGTAGAACAGTCGGCACCAGAAGTCCAGCCATGGCTCGACCCCCAAATACCCCTCGCAGAGGACGACGTATGACGCCAGCTGCAAGACTGCATTGGGGGCGAGGTGGTGCGGCTGTAGGCCGAACCGTGCCAGGAAGCGGCGGAAGAACGAGCTCGCCGGCAGCCTGAACCCGCGGTGGAAGTGGTCGGCGAAGACCATGACCTCGCCTTCCCGCGGCGCCGGGGAGTTCTTCGTGCCGGCCGGTCGTGCCACCACATGCTCCTCCGCCGGAAGCTTGCGGCGGTGGCGGAGGTGTTCGGTGAACTTCACATCGACGTCGCTCCCGTCCCACGCACCCTTGGTCGCAATGGCCGGGGTGTGGACGTGCGGTCGTGACGGGGGCGAGTTGGCTCGACGGCGGCACAGACTATCTAAGATGGCGGAAGGTGGCATAGCCCCCGCGGATCTCTACCGAGATCTCTCTCTCTCTCTCTCTCTCTCGCCGCAAGGGGAGCAGGGAGGGGCGAGGACGAAGCGACGGGGGCGAGGGGAGCAAACAGGCCGCACCCCTCGTCCTCCTCTCCCTTTTATACCCCACGCGGGCGGTCGGGGGGAGCGCATCCATCGCGCACGACCCCCACGATTCCCGAGGCGTGCGGGCGGTCATCATGGCTCTCGGGAACGCCAACCACCCGCCCACGTAGCGCGATGTCCGCGCGCACGGATCAAGGCCGCGGTCGTGGGGCCCCCCTCTCCGCGGTCCGGTCCTCTCCGTCGCGTGGCCTGTCAGGCCGCAGCCTGCCACTCCCCCCACGTGGCGCGGCCCTCCTGCCCGGCGGGGTTCCGGAGGCGGTGCGTGCGCTTTCGGCCGGCTGCGGAGCCGGCCGCCGCCTGCTAACTTCATCCGGCCCTCTGTGCATCCTGGCATGCTAGCAATTATTCAAGCCGGCGAGGCTCGCCGTGACGCATCGGCGGGCCTCCCCGGCTTCGGGGACTACTGACGGGGGTATGACCCCGGGGTATCCTCAAATGACCCCTAACTCCAGCTCGCCAAGCATGGCTCAAGGGCGGGCCGCTTCCACCGGCGGGCCGGCTCCACCTAGCCGGCCGCCCCCCTCTGGTCTGGGCCAGCCGGTTGTGCCTCCACCGGTTGCAGCTCACCAGCCGGCCGTGGACGAGGCCGGTTAGCCCCTCCAGCCGGCCGGGCATTGGATCCCACTGCCAGGTCCTGTGCGGCCATAGTGGACCCCATCCCATCGGGGGTCAGCGCCGTATGGCTACAGCAAGGACGTCAGGTCCTTCCGCCCTGGCGAATGGCGATCGAGCCTCCAACGGTGCCGGCACGCCTCAACCACTCCATTACCTGCTCCGGCATGGCTACAGGGCGTCCGGCCGGACCGCTGACCTCGGCCGGGCGCCACAAGACGACACCAGAAGAGGCGACCCGTGCCATGAAGTGACCGGCATCGGGTCCCACCCAGTGGGCCCCGCCGGCTATGGACGAGACCCTTCAGCCGGCGGGACCCACCGGCGACATAGCCTTATAGCCGGCAGGCCCCGCGGTCGGCCCGAGGGGCTGCCAGCCCCCCCCCCCCCCCCCCGAAGCCTTCTTCCCCTATTGTAATCCGGGGGGTTGGCCTATAAAACCCCCCGGAGCGCCCCCATGCAAAGGGTTCGGAATCCATTCCATCCACCCCATTTACCATACGTAGAGGCAGGAGAACGGCTAGCTCCTTCTCCTCCCTCGGTCATACAGCTCCAGGAGCACCATTGTAACCTTCCCCATCGCATAACCTAGACCAAGCAGGACTAGGGGCATTACCTCCCACGGAGGGCCCTGAACCTGGGTACGTCGCGTGTCCGTCACCGTATATGCCTAACCCCGTCCCCGGAGGCCGCCGGCGCCCTTCGGCCCCTCTCTACAAGCCTACCTATGGCATCTGCCGTGACGAAACCACGACATTAGCCCAACCACGTAAGTATTGCCTTAAGTGCCTAATCTTATTCTGCCATCTTTCGACTCTCGATCTCCCTCCTGAATCTTTAGCCCACTCCCGTGCTATCAGATCTAAGAAACCTTCTCTTTCAAACCATGCTAATTCAAAAGAGAAGATGTTCTTATTTCCCACATGCTTTGCCTCCCCAGAGTCAACAAGCAATGGGGTATGGTCGGAGATCGCGCGCGACAACGCATGGACTGTCAAGAGAGGAAACTTCTGCTCCCATTCGATACTGTAGAGGACACGATCCAACTTCTCATATGTTGGGTTGGGTAACGTGTTGGCCCAAGTAAATTTTCTCCCAGAAAGCTCAATCTCTCTAAGATCCCTGCTTTCAATAATTGCATTGAACATAAACGACCATCTGCCGTCAAAGTTATTGTTGTTTTTTTCTTTCCTTCTTCGAATAATGTTGAAATCGCCCCCAACCAAAATTGGGAGGTTTTCACTACCGCATATATGAACTAAATCCGCCAAAAAATCTGGTTCGTGAAAAGTTAGAGTTGAAATGCTGATCGACGAGCCCTCGGTGTACGTGAGCAGGGACGTGGATTGTTGTAGTCTACGTCGCGTAGACCGCGTCGATGCTGAAGAAGAAAGCAACGCGGGAAGCAGTCGGTACTCCAACAATATAGCCCGGTCTTCAGATATTCCGTCGACCGATTATCTATTACTCCTATATATATCTACGTCACTACGTGTTTGAGTTGACCAAGTAATAGCTGCATGTTGTTGCTTGTGTTCCCACGTATAAACATTCAAAGTCCAGAATTCAGATACGTAGTCTATTCTACCTCGCTTCTGGCCTTCCACCTACCAAACACGTTTCTTCAACCCAGCTGGGCATAGCCTGTATTGTATATATAGGACCCGACACAAACACCTAGGGAAGCAAACACAATCTCCACTCAAAGGATCAGCTCCTTTGCTAGCTCTCCTTTCAGTTCCAACCGCAATGGCTGCCACGAAAACCATTCTCCTCGCCGTGGCTGTGATGGCCATCCTGAGCACCGCATCGGCGGCAATCTACAACGTCGGCGAGCCAGGTGGTGCGTGGGACCTCAGCAGCAACTATGTCACCTGGGCGTCCTCCAGGAACTTCCACCCAAGCGACCAGATCGTCTTCAAATACTCTCCTCAGGCACACGACGTCCTCGAGGTCAGCAAGGCTAACTACGACTCCTGCAGCACCGCCGGCCCCATCGCCACCCTCAACTCCGGGAATGATGTTGTCTCCCTCATCGCCATCGGCACCCGCTACTTCATCTGCGGCTTCCCAGGCCACTGCGCCGGAGGAATGAAGGTCAAGATCGATGTCGTGCCGAGCTCTTCTTCTTCCTCTCCTGCCCCGGCCAGCGGTCCCAGTGCTAGTAACGCTCCCCCGCCGGCGCCTGTCTCAGCAGCCAGCACTGTGGCCTCCACAGGGTTTGGCCTCGCCATCTTACTTGCCGTTGCCGGCCTGATGGTTTGAGAGTGCTTTGCAACACCATACACGTGTACTCTGTACTTTCCGTATACAACAGTAACTATTACTAGCAAGCGTTTTTGCACATTCTTTTGTACCATGAGTAATAAAGATTATTTTGGTGCTATACGATATTTTTCATGGAACATGTTTGACCTATACTGGAAGAAGCCAGATTTCTCCAACTTTGACTTTGAAACACGCAAAAATATATATACACATAAATTATACATGTAATTGGTATTAATGTTTGATTTGTCTTTAATACGTGAATGAGTAGCCTATAGTTGGACTTCTAGCTAGTGAGAGTTATGTATTTAGGTTGAACAAATGTTAACAAGTAAACACAATCAGATATATAAAGGTAGTATGTGGTGATCAAAATAGAATATACGAAACAGAGGCCAAAGACGACACGGTGATCAGCCTTGGCACGGGGTGCTTTGTAGTAGGCATACCGTGTTCGTTTAAATTCATGGAGAGCCGGGTTTATAGGCATGATGAGAGGGAAGTAGTCGTTTGTGCTAAATCCGTGAACATTTTTCTTGTTTTAGATGTGATTGCTTATCCTTGGTAGATCAAAGCGCGCCTTGGATTTCTTCGAACAATGTTGTAAATTTTTGTAACACTGAAGCTGTAGAATTAGTTGTAACATGCAACTCATGTAGTACAAAGCTGGAAATTCGACCGGAGAAATCTATCCAACACTAGTATCAAAAGTAGTCCTCGTCACCATAATATATCTAGGTTTCCCATGAAGAATCACCGAACGAGAGGATCCCCATGTGAATGAACTATTCAAAGCACCACAAAGACATTAAATTTTAGTTACAAGTTTGCATGTGAATGAACTACTCAAAGCACAACAAAGACATTAAATTTTAGTTACAAGTTTGCGTGTGAGGAGAAATATTCCACCGTTCATTGTTTTTTATAAAGCTCACCACGCATGCCAAATGTTAGGAGAGATATTCCCGCCAAGACATAGCAATATGCGTAAACTCTAATTCAGTTTAATAATACATCACGCAATATTATTTCATTTGATGATGTCATTTTGAAATCCAGGATGATGTGCCGTGGGTCAATTGTACGGCCCAACTTGCGATCTGGAAGGTCCATTTTACCAATTCCAGACTTGTTTTTTTGTGTGTATTTAATTTAAAATGTGTTAACTTATTATTGCGTGTGAAATTTTTTTGATCTATTCATCAATTGTCAAGGTAGTACAAAAAACACCAGAAATAAAAAAATACAACCAAAACCATAGACCACCCAAGTATTACAAGCACTATAGAGAGCCCAACGCGCGCCGCCGTGTTCGCCCCTCCCTCACCGGAGTCGGACAAGCTTTCTTGTAGTAGACAGTCGGGAAATTATTGTGCTAAGTCCCCATATGACCAGCGCACCAGAACAATAACCGCCGCCGATGAAGAGAAGTGTAGATCGGAAGGATCCAATATGTAGACACTTGAATACATACGAACAAAGACAAGATCCTCGTGGGTCCACTAAAGACAAACGTCGACCGAATCCCTCGAGATCTTCCCAAGATAACCCTCCACACAACCTCCGATGTTGTTGGAAACACCACCAGAACGGGGCCTAGGTGGAGAGAATCTTATTCCATCTTTTAGAGAGCCGTCACCGCCTCGGCAAAAGCATGAAAAAACGAAGCCATCCCTCCGGCAAGGGCTGTGACCCACCACTCTTCAATGGTTTTATGACCACGGGAGACGAGGTAGACCGGCGGTTGCACTGGCAGGGAGCGCAAGAAATCCTAACGAAAGGGTCCTTTTTCTTTCTACAAAGAAACTTGTTAACTTGACTTTATATTTTATGAAAGCTTTACTTCTTGATTTGAATATTAGAATTTTGTTCATCGTTTTCCTTTTAAGTTGGAGGTTGTGACCTTTTTCTCGTTCAAACTTGAAAGCTGTAAAAGAAATAACTAAAGGCTGTAACAAACTAGTTGTAACGTGAAATTTGCGCAGTAAAGATGAAATATTTAATAAGAAGTAAAAAAATTCTTTTATGTGAGAAGTTAAGAGTATTTTTTGTTTTCTTTTTTTTCGAAAAGGAGGTTATCCCCCGGCCTCTACATCAGATCAGAACGATGCATACAACCATTTTATTAAAAAGCAAACGGTTCAACCAAGTCTCCAGATCTCAAAAAAAGGTAAAAAGGCTCACAAAGAGCAAGAAGAACAAAAAACAGGATAGCCACAACCGGCGGAATAAAAGTAGATAGGAACCTAAACACCTATCCCATTACATGACCGCCATCCAAACCCATTGAAAATGGCCCGTGCTACCGTCTCTCACCGGACAGACCCACTAACCATACACTCCCCGGCATCCATCGGAGTGAGTAACGACCACATACGGATCAATGTAGTGGCCCAGAAGATAACCTGCAAGAAAGAAATAGGTGTTGTTCTGTTAAAAACCAAATCGTTCCTGCAGTTCCATACTGTCCATAATAACGCACATACTCCTACACGGATATTTTTCACCGTTTCTGACTACTTCATCAAGCCACGTCCCAAATAACGTGTAGATGGTAGTCGGAGGAGTAATGTTAAACGCTATGTGAACAGACCGCCATATAATTTTTACCATTGTCCATCAAGAAAGAGGTGTTTGATAGATTCATCATGATCACAGAAGCTACATCTTCGAGATCCCGTCCAGTTGCGTTTAGCCAAATTGTCCTTAGTTAGAATTGCTTGTTTATGTACAAACCATATAAACACTTTAATTTTTAAGGGCAGTTTGACTTTCTAAATTTGCATCGATCGAAAGATAGCGCCATCATTGATAACATCCAAATACATGGATTTAACTGAAAACACTCCATTCTTGGTTAGTTTCCAGTACAACTGATGGCTGCTAAGAAAGTTGAACATCCATCAATCTTCTCACAAGATGTAGCCAATCTTCCCAACGGTTTCCCGCTAACGTTCTCCTGAATTGAATATTAGGAGGGTTGGACTATAATACTGTTGCAACGTAAGCATCTCTACGCTGAACAATATTATAGAGAGAAGGATATTGGATAGCCAGAGGCGGCTCCCCTAGCCATGTATCCTCCGAGAATCTCGTTGTAGTACCATTTCCAACAATAAATTTTATTCTGAAGGCTGATTTCACTCTCATAAGTCCTTTCCGAAATGGTCAACCAGTCGGTTGGACCGACACCTGGGATAAGGTTTTAGAATGTGGGTACTTATTACGCATAATCTGGGCCCATGTGGCTTCGGTCTCTACAGATAGCTTATACAGCCAGTTGCCAGTTTATGAAAGTTAATCTTTAACCCCGACAACTATTCGGATAAGCATAGCAGAAGGTTCATGTTTCTTGCTTTTGCTAGATCATGCTCCATGAAGATGATAGTATCATCAGCGTAGTATAAAAAGGACACTCCTCCGTCCACTAAATGCAGGACGAGCCCGCCTACCTGGCCATTGTCCTTAGCTCTTCCAATCAGGATCGTCAACATGTCTACTACTATGTTGAACAAAATAGGTGACATCGGGTCTCCTTGCCTCAGACCCTTGCGTGTCTGCAAATAATGACCTATGTCATCATTCACTTTGATTCCGACACTTCCTTTTTGCGTGAAAGTATCCACCTTGTTCCTCCAGGACCGATCGAATCCTTTCATCCGCAATGCCTGCTGTAAAAATGGCCATTTAACCTTATCGTACGCCGTCTCAAAATCCACCTTAAAAACCACCCCATCTAGTTTTTTCTTGTGGATTTCATGGAGCGTTTCATGCAGGACCACAACCCCTTCTAGGATGTTTCTGTCCGGCATAAAAGCAGTTTGAGATGGCTGCATCACGGAATGTGCAATCTGCGTAAGCCTGTTGGTTCCCACCTTGGTGAAGATTTTAAAGATGACATTAAGAAGACAAATTGGTCTGCACTGCTCAATCCGCACTGCCTCTGTTTTCTTCGAAAGTAATGTAATCGTTCCGAAATTTAAGTGAAATAGTTGTAAATGTCCAGAAAACAAATCATGGAACATTGGAAGCAAATCACCCTTAATGATGTGCCAGCACTTTTTATAAAACTCAGCCGGAAAGCCATCCGGCCCAGGAGCTTTATTATTCTTCATCTGCGAAACTGCCTACGTCTTTCTCCGAAAATGGGGCGGTTAAAATATCATTCTCATCCGTTGCAAGTTGAGGGATATCCTGAACCCTCGACTCATCTAAGGACACAAAATTATTCTCAGATGGCCCAAAAGGCTGCTTGTAGTAATTTGTGATGTATAGTTTTAGGTTCTCCTATCCTAAGATCGTCCCCTCATCTTGCTCGAGCTGAAAGATTCTCTTCTTTTGATGCTTGCCATTTGTAATCATAAGAAAGAATTGAGTATTGTTGTTCCCTTGGACGACCTTTCGTACTTTAGCTCTTTGCGCCCACTTCAATTCCTCCTCTTGAAGCAGTTCTTTCAGTCTCATCTCCGCCTCCATTTTAGTTTCCAGCTCCCTGGTATCTAGAATAGAGGACTCAGCTTTTAATTCGAAGGAATTAATAAGGTGCAGTAGCCTTTCCTTTTCAACCTTATATACCCCGCTCAAATGTTTAGCTGACGGGGGTATGACCCCGGGGTATCCTCAAATGACCCCTAACTCCAGCTCGCCAAGCATGGCTCAAGGGCGCGCCGCTTCCACCGGCGGGCCGGCTCCACCTAGCCGGCCGTCCCCCTCTGGTCTGGGGCGGCCGGTCGTGCCTCCACCGGTTGCAGCTCACCAACCGGCCGTGGACGAGGCCGGCTGGCCCCTCCACCCGACCGGGCATTGGATCCCACTGCCAGGTCCTGTGCGGCCACAGTGTACCCCATCCCATCGGGGGTCAGCGCCATATGGCTACAGCGAGGATGTCAAGTCCTTCGGCCCTGGCAGATGGTGACCGAGCCTCCAATAGTGTCGGCATGCCTCAACCACTCCATTACCTGCTCCGGCATGGCTACAGGGCGTCCGGCTAGACCGCTGACCTCGTCTAGGCGCCGCAAGACGACACCAGAAGAGGCGACCCATGCCATGAAGTGACCGGCATCGGGTCCCACCCAGCGGGCCCCGGCGGCTCTGGACGAGACCCTTCAACCGGCGGGACCCACCAGCGATAAGACCTTACAGCAGGCGGGCCCCACGGCCGCCCCGAGGGGCTGCCAGCCGCCCCCCCCTCCCCGAAGCTTTCTTCCCCTATTGTCATCCGGGGTGTTGGCCTATAAAACCCCCCGGAGCACCCCCATGCAAAGGGTTCGGAATCCATTCCATCCACCCCAAGGCAGGAGAACGGCTAGCTCCTTCCCCTCCCTCGGTCATACAGCTCCAGGAGCACCATTGTTACCTTTCCCATCACATAACCTAGACCAAGCAGGACTAGGGGCATTACCTCCCACGGAGGGCCCTAAACGTGGGTACGTCGCGGGTCCGTCACAGTCTGTGCCTAACCCCGTCCCCGGAGGCCGCCGGTGCCCTTTGCCCCCTCTCTACAAGCCTACCGATGGCATTTGCCGTGACGAAACCATGACAGTTGGCGCCCACTGTGGGGCCGTACGCGGCGTCGGCCAGAGTCACACTCCGGGCAGGGCCCTTCACCACCTCCCTTGGCCGCCCCGCGCCCGAGAAGAACCGCATGCTCGTGGGGCTTGCTCCGGCAGGTTCCTCGAGCAGCGTGGCCGGCGTCTCTAACGAGCGTCTTGGCCGCGACCTCGTGTTCGACGTCGCCGCGCTCACCGAGCAGTTCGGCAGGCTGAGCCTCACCGACGCGCCGGCTGGCTGACGAGTACCCCAGCGGGGTGCTCAAATACACCGAGCCTCCTTCGTCCGTGAGTGCGCTCGCCACGAGCGAAGCCATCGACTCCCACACTCGCATGGGAGTGATGGTCGCCATCTCTTCCACCACCTCGGGCCGCGGGCAAGCGGCCGAGACCGGCGCGGCTACGGCTCGCATTGGCACCTCCGACCCGCTCACTGCCACCCTCAGGGGCCTGGGTACCCCCATCACCATGACAACGGATCCAGCCGTTGCCAGAACCGAGATTGAGGAGGCCCGCCGCCTGCTATTCGAGGACGCCAGCGCCCTCGTCGCTGAGCGGCGCCGAATGGAAGCCGCGCAGTGGGAGTACAACTCTGCGTACGGTCTCACCCCGGCTAGCCCCGAGCCCAGCCGGCGTGGGGCCGTGCGAGAACGCGGCCGCGTAGTCGCGGAAATCCTTGGCGGACGTCTCCCCGTCTACGACAACCCCACGGCCAACCTGCGTGCCGCCCAGGTCGCCTACGAGGACTTGGCGACGTTGGAGGGCGAAGAACGTGCCGCGCGCGAGCGGCACATCAAGGACCTCATCGATACCTCCAACGCACAGCAGGCCGGCCTCGCCCCCGGCGGGGCCATCTCCGAGTTCCCTCGCCCCGAGGGAGAGGACGCTGGTGCTGCTGACCGTCGGCCGGCTCAGCACTCCAGCACCCCTCGTCCCTCCGCCCGGAACTCCCGGGGAGCAACGTCCAACGCCCCCTCTCGCGCGGGAACAACCAGTCGGCCGTAAACAGTCGGCGCAGCAACAACCCGGCCCGCAGCAACCGTCGCGACGAAGCGCCGGCAGGAGGCAGCCGGGGCACCCGCGAACACACTCCACCACCGCGCCAAGAGCCGGCACGGTCTGTCCCACCGGACGTACGCCCTGAGCTGGCGGCCCGGCTCGGACCGCGCGTCCCCCACAGCGACAACGATGCCAGGCTCTGCCTCGACCGGCTGGCGCAGTCGGCTCTCCTCGAGGACGAGGGCTCAATAGGCCCGGCATGTTTCGGCCCGCGGATCCGCAACGAGCCCTTTCCGCCCAGCTTCACCCTTCCCAGCGACACCCCGAAGTACACCGGGACCGCCAAGCCAGAGGACTAGGTGATCGAATACACCACCGCCGTTGGCATCGCCAGGGGAAACAAGCGCGTAGCTGTCCGCTACGTCACCCTCATGCTGCTCGGCTCGGCCCGCACCTGGCTTAACAGCCTGCCTGCCGGCAGCGTCAACCATTGGACGGACTTCGAGGAAGCCTTCGTCGGCAACTTCACCGGCACCTACAAGCAGCCCGGCCGGCCCCGTGAGCTGGCCATGTGCATCCAGGGGCCGAAAGAGCCCCTCCGCGACTACCTCACGCGTTGGACCAAGCTCCGCAACTCCTGCGAGGGAGTACACGAGGTGCAGGCCATCCAGTACTTCATCAAGGGCTGCCACGATGACACCCCACTCAAGCACAAGCTCCTGTGCTCTGAGCCGGCCTACCGGGCGGACCTGATGTCCAAGGCGGACAAATACGCCACGTCCGATTCCTCTATGAGGATGAAAGCCAAGGCACCGGCCAAGCCGGACACGCCCCCCACCGCACCGCGGACGGCGGCCAACAACCGGCAGCAGCGCAACGGCAAGCACAAGAACGACCAGCCCGACTCCCGCTACGGGAGCCGGTAGGTGGCCTCCATCGAGGAGGAGCAGCCGGCTGGCCAGGCCCCCGGTCAGCGCCAGCGCACCTATAAGGCTGCCTGGCAGCCCAAGCTGACTTTCGAGAAAATGCGCAACCTCCCCTGCAAGAACCATTCCGGCGCCAAGCCGACCATGCACACGCTCCGACAGTGTAGTTTCTCCCAGCGTCTGGCCTGGGGGGACGGCCTCCCGGCTCCCCCCGCGCCGCCAGCTCGCGCACCAGCCCCGGCCCAAGCTCCGGCTCCCGTGCCGGCCCAAGCGGCCCCGGCCCCGGCCCGCAATGACGGACGGCTGCTCGACCAATACCTTGAGCCCGACGGCAGCTACGTCGTCTTCACCAGTGAGGAGACAGACAAGCACGCCCAGCGCTGGCTCCACCGCGAGGTGAACGCCACCGTCCCCACAACTCCCCAATTCATGCATTGGTCCGAGAAGCCGGTCACCTGGAGCCGGGCGAACCACCCGGCGGTAATGCCAAACCCTGGCAGCTACACCCTCGTCCTCGATCCCACCATCGCCTCCGAGCAGCGCTCATGCCGCTTCTCGCGGGTGCTGATGGACGGGGGCAACAGCATCAACATCCTCTACTTGGACACCCTGCTCAAACTGGGGCTCAAGGTGGAGGACCTGAAGGTGAGCCGGACCGTCTTCCACGGCATCGTGCCAGGCAAGTCCCGCACCCCCGTCGGCAAGATCAAGCTCGACGTCCTCTTCGGCGACACCAGCCATTTCCGCCGCGAGCCAATTTCGTTCGAGGTGGTCGACCTCGACAGCCCCTACCATGCGCTGCTCGGCGGGCCACCCGTTGTCAAATTCATGGCGGTCCCCCACTACGCTTACCTCAAGCTCCAGATGTCGGGGCCCAAGGGCATCATCACCGTCGCTGGTTCCTCCGTCCAGTCGGTCGGCGAAGGCTCTTTCCAGCCGTCCAAGGATACCAAGCAGGTGCCGCTAGATCCGGCCAACCCCACCCAGTGCGTGACCATCGGCTCGCGCCTCGACAGCAAATAGGAAAGCGAGCTCGTCGACTTCCTCCATGAGAATCGTGACATCTTTGCATGGTCCCCAAAAGACATGTCAGGTGTCCCGAGGAAGTTCGCCGAGCACAAGCTGCACGTACGATCGGACGCGAAACCGGCCAAGCAACCCCTGCGCCGTTTCTCCGAGGAGAAGCGGCGCACTATCACAGAAGAGATCGCCCGGCTGCTCGCAGCCGGCTTCATCATGGAGGTGTTCCACCCGGACTGGCTGGCCAACCCAGTCCTGGTGTTGAAGAAGAACAAGACCTGGCGCATGTGCATCGACTACACGAGCCTGAACAAGGCGTGCCCCAAGGACCCTTTCGCCCTGCCGTGGATCGATCAAGTCATCAACTCCACGGCCGGCTGCGATCTGTTGTCCTTTCTGGACGCCTACTCCGGCTACCACCAGATAAAGCTGGACCCGGCCGACCGGTTCAAGACCTCCTTCATCACCCCCTTCGGGGCCTACTGCTACATCACCATGTCCTTCGGCCTGAAGAACGCCGGCGCCACCTTCCAGCGCTGCATGCAGAAGTGCCTCCTGCCTCAGATAGGCAGGAACGTCCACGTCTACGTGGACGACATCGTCTTCAAATCCAAGAAGCACTTTAGCCTCCTCGACGACCTCCGGGAAATATTCGCCAACTTGCGCGAATACCAGATCAAGCTCAACCCGGAGAAGTGCGTTTTCGGCGTCCCAGCCGGCCAACTTCTAGGTTTCTTCGTGTCTGCCCGCGGCATCGAAGCCAACCCTGAGAAGATTCGGGTGATCGAGCGCATGCCCAAGCCAGTCCGGCTCCACGATGTCTAGAAGTTCACCGGCTGCCTCGCCTCCCTCAGCCGGTTCATCAGCCGGCTGGGCGAGAAGGCCTTGCCCCTCTACTGGCTCCTGCGCAAGTTGGCCCTGGTCGAGCCGGGCCGAGACCTCTCGAAGAGGCCGGCTCTGTTCGACTGGCCCGATGAGGCGGACGCAGCTTTCCACGGCCTCAAGAGGGTTCTCACCAGCACGACCATCCTGGCCGCGCTGGCCGACAAGGAGCCCCTGCTCGCCTACATTGCGGCCACCACGCGCGTCGTCAGTGTCGTCCTGGTAGTGGAACGGCCAGAGAAGGGCAAAACGCCGCCGACGCAGCGGCCCGTCTACTACCTCAGCGAGGTCCTCTCCGCCTCCAAGCAGAACTACCCCCACTACCAGAAAATGTGCTACGACGTATACTTCGCCGCCCAGAAGCTCAAGCAGTACTTCCAAGAGCACGTCATCACCGTCGTGAGCACGGCGCCGCTGGGCGAGATCATGGCCGGCCGGGACGCCACCGGCCGGATCGCCAAATGGGCCATTGCCTTGGCCGACTACGAGATCCGATACGAGCCCCGTACAGCCATCAAGTCCCAGGCAACGGCCGACTTCCTTGTGGACTGGGCCGAGACCCAGTTCGTGCCACCTCCGCCCGACTCCATGCACTGGCACATGCACTTCGACGGCTCGAAGATGCGAATCGGCCTGGGTGCCGGTATTGTCTTGTCGTCGCCCGAAGGCGACCAGCTCCGCTACGCCCTCCAAATCCACTTCGCCGCCTCCAACAACGTGGCCGAGTACGAGGCCGTCGTCCACGGCCTCCGGCTTGCCAAGGAGATCAGCATCCAGTGCATCATCTGTTTCGGCGACTCCGACCTTGTGGCGCAACAAGTCTCTGGCGAATGGGACGCTAGGGACGCCAACATGGTCAGCTACCACTTCCTCGTCCAACAGCTGACTGGCTCCTTCGAGGGTTGCGAGTTCCACCACATCCCCCGTGCGGACAACGAGGCGGCCAACACGCTGGCCAAGATCGGCTCCACCCGGCAGACCATCCCAGCCAACGTTTCCCTCGAACGGCTGCTGAAGCCCTCGATCAAGCCCTCCCCCGAGTCGGAATCCATCTTCATTCCGGCAAGCGCGGTCGGCACCTCGGCGGAGCCGGCCGCCCAACCGACCTCGCCGGCTACGGCGGCTCTGCCAGCCCCGTCTCCACTCGTCTCCGGGCCGACGCCCCACGCCTCGAGGATCGAGCCGTCCGCCTACGCTTGCGCCGGCTCCGAGGCTACCGGCGTCATTATGGCGGACGACGTTCCGACCATTTCTTCGCCCCCGGGGACTGATGAGCCGACCCCGGGGGCTGACGGGCCGGCCCCGGGGACTGGGCCAGCCCTCGTCTCGGCCCCCTCATGGGCCCAACCCATCCTAACGTTCCTCCAACGCGGTGAACTCCCCTCCGACGAGGCCACTGCGAGGCAGATTCAACGACGGGCTTCGGCCTACGGCATCATCAACCGCGAGCTGGTTCACCACAGCATCACCGGCGTCTTCCAGCATTGCGTCAAGCAGGAGAATGGGCTCGAGATCGTTCTCGACATCCACCAGGGCGAGTGCGGGCACCATGCGCCTCCAGGTCCCTGGTGGCTAAAGCATTCCGCCAAGGTTTCTACTGGCCGACCGCCCTTGAGGCGGCCAAAGAACTGGTCGACAAGTGCGAGGGCTGCCAGCGCTTCAGCATGCAGAGCCATCTGCCAGCTACTGCCCTCCGAACCATCCCCCTTTCGTGGCCTTTCGCCGTCTGGGGGCTGGACATGGTGGGACCCTTCAAGACCGCCCGAGGCGGCATGACGCATCTGCTGGTCGCCGTTGACAAATTCACCAAGTGGATTGAGGTCCGACCAATCAAGAAACTGGACGGTCCCACGGCCGTCCGGTTCATCGAAGACGTCATGGTCCGCTACGGCGTCCCCCACAACATCATCACCAACAACGGCACGAACTTCGCCAAGGGCGCGCTAGCGCGTTTCTGCTCAAGGCGCGGCATCCGGCCTGACCTGGCATCCGTTCCCACCCACAGTCAAACAGCCAGGTCGAAAGGGCAAACGGCCTGCTCCTGTCCGGCATCAAGCCCCGGTTCGTGACACCGCTGGTCCGGTCGGCCGGCTGCTGGGTCGAGGAGCTGCCGGCCGTCCTTTGGAGCCTCTAGACCACGCCGAACCGGTCGACCGGCTACACCCCGTTCTTTCTCGTGTACGGGTCCGAGGCCAAGAAGGGGGAGGAGGCCAGAAGACTCACGGCGCAGCATCTGGTCCACCTCCTGGCCCTGCTCCTGCAGCCGCGCCTCCCGGGCCGACGCCTCCTCACGCTGGTGCTCGATCTCGTCCCGGGCCTCTAGCGCCTCCTTGGCCGCCTTGGCCAGCATGGCGTCTTGGGACTCCAGCTTCTCACGAAGCACCGTCTCCCACTCCTCCGCCTCCCGGCGGAGGGCCGCTTCCCGGTCCGCCAACGCGAGGCGCTGGGTTTCCTCGAGCGCCCTCTGCGCTGTCCTCTCTCGCTCCGCCTTCTTGCGACACCGGCGGCTCTCGCCCGCCACGACATCGCGCTCCTCGTACAGGCGCACCACCTTGCGCCGGAGGCTGACCGTCTCGGCGTGGGTAGCTTTATGCGAAGCCACCTCCGCTGTCAAAACGAGAATGCAAAAGGGGATTCAGCCCGCCTCCGTCGAAGCCGGCCTGATTCCCGGGGGCTATGCCCCCCCCATTGAAAGAACAAGGCTACATACCTCGCAGGTCCGTCGTGACGATAGCGAGCCGGCTCTCGCTCCCTCGGTACAACCCCAGCAGGGTGTTGTACACGACCACCCGGCGGTCATGCGCCGCCTGCAAAACAACAACAAACGGCTGCATTAGGCCCAACCCGCCTACACTGTAGCCGGCTCGGCCCTCGGGGGCTACACCCAGTGGGTGCGCTGCCGCACTCCCACTGGAAAAAGACAAAAGGCAAGAAGGCAAGAAGGGAGGGAAAGGAGCTTACCGCGACCGCCTGCTCCAGGCTCACCAATCGGTCGTTGGCGGCCCGGGCGTCCTGCGTCGTCTGGGTGCGGCAGGCTGCAAAGGCCTCGACGACGGCGGCAACCGCCGCCCTGAGGGCGTTCGACGGCTCGCCTGGGGCCGTGCGCCCGGCTGTCGCCCACGTCTGCTATGGCCGGCCCCCGTCCGCGGACCTCCGTCGTCGGGAACCACAATGGGGGCCAGCCCCCGTCGTCGCCACCACGCCGGGGGTCGCCGTCGACGTGCTCGCCATGGCTGCCTCCTCGGTTGTCACGGTCCGCACCTAAGGCACCTCGCCCCCGGCGGCTGCCGGCCGGCTCGCGTCCGGCGCCGGCGCTCCCATCGTTGAAGCCTCGGCAGCCGGCACCCTTGATGCCGGCACTTCAGGAGGCGGCGGCTCCGCCCCCGACGGCGCGTCCTCCGCCTCCGGCGGGGCCTCATCCGTTGCCGGCGGCATGTAGCCCACCATGGGCTGGGCGGCATCGCGTCCCCCATCCTCCACGGCCGCCATGCCGGCCTCCGTGGGCCTCTCGGGGCCGTCAAGGCCCGACGTCCTTTCCTCCGGGTCGCGGGGGAACACCTCCCACGCGCCGCCTGCGGCCTCCCCGCTGGCTCCCCCTCGCTTCCCCGCCTCCTCCTCCCACCGGCGGTGTTCCTCAGCATGCCGCTCCTGCTCGGCCTCCTCGAGGTCGAGCCACGCCTGGCGCTCCCAGGCCTTAGCCTCCGTCGACTGTGCCGCCTTCTCCGTCCGGCCGCCTGGGGCCTTCCCCAGCGCGCGCGCCTCCTTAACAACAGAAATATGAGGGGCGGGGAGGGAAGGAGGCGAGGGGAGGGCAATCCAAGAAATAGACAAGGATAAACTCACCCGGCTGCGACGAGAATTGCCTGCCTCGAGGGCCCCGACGGGGCGACCCTCGGCTTCTTGCCTCCTCCTCCGCGGCTGCCGCCCGGCTGCGCGGGCGCCGCGCACTTGGGTCCCGGCTTGGGGGCTGCCGGCCCCTTTCCTTTGTCGCCCACGGCCGGGCCTCCTCGGCTAGAACTGCCTTCGCTTCGCAGCTGGCACCTCCGCGGCGCCGTAACCTCCCCCTCAGAGAACTTCTTCGAAACCTCTGCAGCACGGGGCGGCTCCTGCTCAGCATCGTCATCAGGCCAGGACCGAAGTTTCGTTTGGGGAGGAGACTCACCCGTCGACTCGGCCTCGTCGGCCTCCTCCATCTCCGACTAGCCGGCTTGCCCAGTGACGGCCGGCTCTACGTCTTCGGCGTCTCGACCTCCTCCGGGTCCGAGTCCGCTGTGTCGGGCGCCGGCTCCGCATAGTTCTGCAGGAGCGGGAACTTCTGCAGACGGGCCGTACGATGCTCAACGTTAGATCCGAGCAAGCGCATTGCTACCGCGGCAAAGAAGGGGAGGAGGGAGCCGGTCGAGCGCTTACCTATGGTGTCGGATGCCTCCGGCTATAGGGGATCTTCCCCCACTGCCATTCACCCTCCTTCATCTTCGCCGTGGTGATGACGTTGACCTTCCGCGCCACGTGGGCCAGCTTCAGCTCCTTGGTGGAGAGCCGGAAGGGATCGTGGCGTCCCCCATCTGGCAGATGAGGTGCGGCCGGTGCTACAGCGGCGCCACCCGGCGCGCCATCATCGCCGCCAATAGGTCGGTGGCCTTCAACGCCTCCGGCCCGGTCAGCTCGAGGAGACGGGCGCAGAGCCGGTCGGCTGTCTCAAGCGACTGCGCCGGCATCACCCGCCAGTTCAGCATGGCGGTCGTCGGCTGGTTGTTGAAGTCCGGGAGGTTGATGAAATCCGCGTTCTTCACGTAGAAGAACCCCCGCTGCCAGCGTTTCACTGACTCGTGCAGCGGGAGCATGGGGAATCCGGTTCCCTTGCGGATCTGGATCGAGGCGCCCCCGCAGGCGGTTATCGTCGTCTGCTGCGTCGCCGGATCCTTCGTTGTCTGCCGCTTGAGGTAGAACAGTCGGCACCAGAAGTCCAGCCACGGCTCGACCCCCAAATACCCCTCGCAGAGGACGACGTATGACGCCAGCTGCAAGACTGCATTGGGGGCGAGGTGGTGCGGCTGCAGGCCGAACCGTGTCAGGAAGCGGCGGAAGAACGAGCTCGCCGGCAGCCTGAACCCGCGGTGGAAGTGGTCGGCGAAGACCATGACCTCGCCTTCCCGCGGCGCCGGGGAGTTCTTCGCGCCGGCCGGTCGTGCCACCACATGCTCCTCCGCCGGAAGCTTGCGGCGGTGGCGGAGGTGTTCGATGAACTTCATGTCGACGTCGCTCCCGTCCCACGCACCCTTGGTCGCAATGGCCGGGGTGTGGACGTGCGGTCGCGGCGGGGGCGAGTTGGCTCGACGGCGGCACAGACTGTCTAAGATGGCGGAAGGTGGCGTAGCCCCCCCGCGGATCTCTACCGAGCTCTCTCTCTCTCTCTCGCCGCAAGGGGAGCAGGGAGGGGCGAGGACGAAGCGACGGGGGCCAGGGGAGCAAACAGGCCGCACCCCTCGTCCTCCTCTCCCTTTTATACCCCACGCGGGCGGTCGGGGGGAGCGCATCCATCGCGCACGACCCCCACGATTCCCGAGGCGCGCGGGCGGTCATCATGGCTCTCGGGATCGCCAACCACCCACCCACGTAGCGCGATGTCCGCGCGCACGGATCAAGGCCGCGGTCGTGGGGCCCCCCTCTCCGCGGTCCGGTCCTCTCCGTCGCGTGGCCTATCAGGCCGCAGCCTGCCACTCCCCCCACGTGGCGTGGCCCTCCTGCCCGGCGGGGTTCCGGAGGCGGTGCGCGCGCTTTCGGCCGGCTGCGGAGCCGGCCGCCGCCTACTAACTTCATCCGGCCCTCTGTGCATCCTGGCATGCTAGCAATTATTCAAGCCGGCGAGGCTCGCCGTGACGCATCGGCGGGCCTCCCCGGCTTCGGGGACTACTGACGGGGGTATGACCCCGGGGTATCCTCAAATGACCCCTAACTCCAGCTCGCCAAGCATGGCTCAAGGGCGGGCCGCTTCCACCGGCGGGCCGGCTCCACCTAGCCGGCCGTCCCCCTCTGGTCTGGGCCGACCGGTTGTGCCTCCACCGGTTGCAGCTCACCAGCCGGCCGTGGACGAGGCCGGTTAGCCCCTCCAGCCGGCCGGGCATTGGATCCCACTGCCAGGTCCTGTGCGGCCATAGTGGACCCCATCCCATCGGGGGTCAGCGCCGTATGGCTACAGCAAGGACGTCAGGTCCTTCGGCCCTGGCGAATGGCGATCGAGCCTCCAACGGTGCCGGCACGCCTCAACCACTCCATTACCTGCTCCGGCATGGCTACAGGGCGTCCGGCCGGACCGCTGACCTCGGCCGGGCGCCGCAAGACGACACCAGAAGAGGCGACCCGTGCCATGAAGTGACCGGCATCGGGTCCCACCCAGCGGGCCCCGCAGGATCTGGACGAGACCCTTCAGCCGGCGGGACCCACCAGCGACATAGCCTTATAGCCGGCAGGCCCCGCGGCCGGCCCGAGGGGCTGCCAGCCGCCGCCCCCCCCCCCCCCCCGAAGCTTTCTTCCCCTATTGTAATCTGGGGGTTGGCCTATAAAACCACCCGGAGCGCCCCCATGCAAAGGGTTCGGAATCCATTCCATCCACCCCATTTACCATATGTAGAGGCAGGAGAACGGCTAGCTCCTTCTCCTCCCTCGGTCATACAGCTCCAGGAGCACCATTGTAACCTTCCCCATCGCATAACCTAGACCAAGCAGGACTAGGGGCATTACCTCCCACGGAGGGCCCTGAACCTGGGTACGTCGCGTGTCCGTCACCGCATGTGCCTAACCCCGTCCCCGGAGGCTCCCGGCGCCCTTCGGCCCCTCTCTACAAGCCTACCTATGGCATCTGCCGTGACGAAACCACGACATTAGCCCAACCACGTAAGTATTGCCTTAAGTGCCTAATCTTATTCTGCCATCTTTCGACTCTCGATCTCCCTCCTGGATCTTTAGCCCACTCCCGTGCTATCAGATCTAAGAAACCTTCTCTTTCAAACCATGCTAATTCAAAAGAGAAGATGTTCTTATTTCCCACATGTTTTGCCTCCCAGAGTCAACAAGCAATGGGGTATGGTCGGAGATCGCGCGCGACAACGCATGGACTGTCAAGAGAGGAAACTTCTGCTCCCATTCGACACTGGAGAGGACACGATCCAACTTCTCATATGTTGGGTTGGGTAACGTGTTGGCCCAAGTAAATTTTCTCCCAGAAAGCTCAATCTCTCTAAGATCCATGCTTTCAATAATTGCATTGAACATAAACGACCATCTGCCGTCAAAGTTATTGTTGTTTTTTTCTTTCCTTCTTCGAATAATGTTGAAATCGCCCCCAACCAAAATTGGGAGGTTTTCACTACCGCATATATGAACTAAATCCGCCAAAAAATCTGGTTTGTGAAAAGTTAGAGTTGAAATGCTGATCGACGAGCCCTCGGTGTACGTGAGCAGGGACGTGGATTGTTGTAGTCTACGTCGCGTAGACCGCGTCGATGCTGAAGAAGAAAGCAACGCGGGAAGCAGTCGGTACTCCAACAATATAGCCCGGTCTTCAGATATTCCGTCGACCGATTATCTATTACTCCTATATATATCTACGTCACTACGTGTTTGAGTTGACCAAGTAATAGCTGCATGTTGTTGCTTGTGTTCCCACGTATAAACATTCAAAGTCCAGAATTCAGATACGTAGTCTATTCTACCTCGCTTCTGGCCTTCCACCTACCAAACACGTTTCTTCAACCCAGCTGGGCATAGCCTGTATTGTATATAGGACCCGACACAAACACCTAGGGAAGCAAACACAATCTCCACTCAAAGGATCAGCTCCTTTGCTAGCTCTCCTTTCAGTTCCAACCGCAATGGCTGCCACGAAAACCATTCTCCTCGCCGTGGCTGTGATGGCCATCCTGAGCACCGCATCGGCGGCAATCTACAACGTCGGCGAGCCAGGTGGTGCGTGGGACCTCAGCAGCAACTATGTCACCTGGGCGTCCTCCAGGAACTTCCACCCAAGCGACCAGATCGTCTTCAAATACTCTCCTCAGGCACACGACGTCCTCGAGGTCAGCAAGGCTAACTACGACTCCTGCAGCACCGCCGGCCCCATCGCCACCCTCAACTCCGGGAATGATGTTGTCTCCCTCACCGCCATCGGCACCCGCTACTTCATCTGCGGCTTCCCAGGCCACTGCGCCGGAGGAATGAAGGTCAAGATCGATGTCGTGCCGAGCTCTTCTTCTTCCTCTCCTGCCCCGGCCAGCGGTCCCAGTGCTAGTAACGCTCCCCCGCCGGCGCCTGTCTCAGCAGCCAGCACTGTGGCCTCCACAGGGTTTGGCCTCGCCATCTTACTTGCCGTTGCCGACCTGATGGTTTGAGAGTGCTTTGCAACACCATACACGTGTACTCTGTACTTTCCGTATACAACAGTAACTATTACTAGCAAGCGTTTTTGCACATTCTTTTGTATCATGAGTAATAAAGATTATTTTGGTACTATACGATATTTTTCATGGAACATGTTTGACCTATACTGGAAGAAACCAGATTTCTCTAACTTTGACTTTGAAACACACAAAAAAAAATATACACATAAATTATACATGTAATTGGTATTAATGTTTGATTTGTCTTTAATATGTGAATGAGTAGCCTATAGTTGGACTTCTAGGTAGTGAGAGTTATGTATTTAGGTTGAACAAATGTTAACAAGTAAACCCAATCAGATATATAAAGGTAGTATGTGGTGATCAAAATAGAATATACGAAACAGAGGCCAAAGACGACACGGTGATCAGCCTTGGCACGGGGTGCTTTGTAGTAGGCATACCGTGTTCGTTTAAATTCATGGAGAGCCGGGTTTATAGGCATGATGAGAGGGAAGTAGTCGTTTGTGCTAAATCCGTGAACATTTTTCTTGTTTTAGATGTGATTGCTTATCCTTGGTAGATCAAAGCGCGCCTTGGATTTCTTCGAACAATGTTGTAAATTTTTGTAACACTGAAGCTGTAGAATTAGTTGTAACATGCAACTCATGTAGTACAAAGCTGGAAATTCGACCGGAGAAATCCATCCAACACTAGTATCAAAAGTAGTCCTCGTCACCATAATATATCTAGGTTTCCCATGAAGAATCACCGAACGAGAGGATCCCCATGTGAATGAACTATTCAAAGCACCACAAAGACATTAAATTTTAGTTACAAGTTTGCATGTGAATGAACTACTCAAAGCACAACAAAGACATTAAATTTTAGTTACAAGTTTGCGTGTGAGGAGTAATATTCCACCGTTCATTGTTTTTTATAAAGCTCACCACGCATGCCAAATGTTAGGAGAGATATTCCCGCCAAGACATAGCAATATGCGTAAACTCTAATTCAGTTTAATAATACATCACGCAATATTATTTCATTTGATGATGTCATTTTGCAATCCAGGATGATGTGCCGTGGGTCAATTGTACGGCCCAACTTGCGATCTGGAAGGTCCATTTTACCAATTCCAGACTTGTTATTTTGTGTGTATTTAATTTAAAATGTGTTAACTTATTATTGCGTGTGAAATTTTTGTGATCTATTCATCAACTGTCAAGGTAGTACAAAAAACACCAGAAATAAAAAAATACAACCAAAACCATAGACCACCCAAGTATTACAAGCACTATAGAGAGCCCAAGGCGCGCCGCCGTGTTCGCCCCTCCCTCACCGGAGTCGGACAAGCTTTCTTGTAGTAGACAGTCGGGAAATTATTGTGCTAAGTCCCCATATGACCAGCGCACCAGAACAATAACCGCCGCCGATGAAGAGAAGTGTAGATCGGAAGGATCCAATATGTAGACACTTGAATACATACGAACAAAGACAAGATCCTCGTGGGTCCACTAAAGACAAACGCCGACCGAATCCCTCGAGATCTTCCCAAGATAACCCTCCACACAACCTCCGATGTTGTTGGAAACACCACCAGAACGGGGCCTAGGCGGAGAGAATCTTATTCCATCTTTTAGAGAGCCGTCACCGCCTCGGCAAAAGCATGAAAAAACGAAGCCATCCCTCCGGCAAGGGCTGTGACCCACCACTCTTCCATGGTTTTATGACCACGGGAGACGAGGTAGACCGGCGGTTGCACCGGCAGGGAGCGCAAGAAATCCTAACGAAAGGGTCCTTTTTCTTTCTACAAAGAAACTTATATTTTATGAAAGCTTTACTTCTTGATTTGAATATTAGAATTTTGTTCATCGTTTGCCTTTTAACTTGAAAGCTGTAAAAGAAATAACTAGTTGTAACGTGAAATTTGCGCAGTAAAGATGAAATATTTAATAAGAAGTAAAAAAATTCTTTTATGTGAGAAGTTAAGAGTATTTTTTGTTTTCTTTTTTTTTGAAAAGGAGGTTATCCCCCGGCCTCTACATCAGATCAGAATGATGCATACAACCATTTTATTAAAAAGCAAACGGTTCAACCAAGTCTCCAGATCTCAAAAAAAGGTAAAAAGGCTCACAAAGAGCAAGAAGAACAAAAAACAGGATAGCCACAACCGGCGGAATAAAAGTAGATAGGAACCTAAACACCTATCCCATTACATGACCGCCATCCAAACCGGTTGAAAATGGCCCGTGCTACCGTCTCTCACCGGACAGACCCACTAACCATACACTCCCCGGCATCCATCGGAGTGAGTAACGACCACATACGGATCAATGTAGTGGCCCAGAAGATAACCTGCAAGAAAGAAATAGGTGTTGTTCTGTTAAAAACCAAATCGTTCCTGCAGTTCCATACGGTCCATAATAACGCACATACTCCTACACGGATATTTTTCACCGTTTCTGACTACTTCATCAAACCACGTCCCAAATAACGTGTAGATGGTAGTCGGAGGAGTAATGTTAAACGCTATGTGAACAGACCGCCATATAATTTTTACCATTGTCCATCAAGAAAGAGGTGTTTGATAGATTCATCATGATCACAGAAGCTACATCTTCGAGATCCCGTCCAGTTGCGTTTAGCCAAATTGTCCTTAGTTAGAATTGCTTGTTTATGTACAAACCATATAAACACTTTAATTTTTAAGGGCAGTTTGACTTTCTAAATTTGCATCGATCGAAAGATAGCGCCATCATCGATAACATCCAAATACATGGATTTAACTGAAAACACTCCATTCTTGGTTAGTTTCCAGTACAACTGATGGCTGCTAAGAAAGTTGAACATCCATCAATCTTCTCACAAGATGTAGCCAATCTTCCCAACGGTTTCCCGCTAACGTTCTCCTGAATTGAATATTAGGAGGGTTGGACTATAATACTGTTGCAACGTAAGCATCTCTACGCTGAACAATATTATAGAGAGAAAGATATTGGATAGCCAGAGGCGGCTCCCCTAGGCATGTATCCTCCGAGAATCCCGTTGTAGTACCATTTCCAACAATAAATTTTATTCTGAAGGCTGATTTCACTCTCATAAGTCCTTTCCGAAATGGTCAACCAGTCGATTGGACCGACAACTGGGATAAGGTTTTAGAATGTGGGTACTTATTACGCATAATCTGGGCCCATGTGGCTTCGGTCTCTACAGATAGCTTATACAGCCAGTTGCCAGTTTATGAAAGTTAATCTTTAACCCCGACAACTATTCGGATAAGCATAGCAGAAGGTTCATGTTTCTTGCTTTTGCTAGATCATGCTCCATGAAGATGATAGTATCATCAGCGTAGTGTAAAAAGGACACTCCTCCGTCCACTAAATGCAGGACGAGCCCGCCTACCTGGCCATTGTCCTTAGCTTTTCCAATCAGGATCGTCAACATGTCTACTACTATGTTGAACAAAATAGGTGACATCGGGTCTCCTTGCCTCAGACCCTTGCGTGTCTGGAAATAATGACCTATGTCATCATTCACTTTGATTCCGACACTTCCTTTTTGCGTGAAAGTATCCACCTGGTTCCTCCAGGACCGATCGAATCCTTTCATCCGCAATGCCTGCTGTAAAAATGGCCATTTAACCTTATCGTACGCCGTCTCAAAATCCACCTTAAAAACCACCCCATCTAGTTTTTTCGTGTGGATTTCATGGAGCGTTTCATGCAGGACCACAACCCCTTCTAGGATGTTTCTGTCCGGCATAAAAGCAGTTTGAGATGGCTGCATCACGGAATGTGCAATCTGCGTAAGCCTGTTGGTTCCCACCTTGGTGAAGATTTTAAAGATGACATTAAGAAGACAAATTGGTCTGCACTGCTCAATCCGCACTGCCTCTGTTTTCTTCGAAAGTAATGTAATCGTTCCGAAATTTAAGTGAAATAGTTGTAAATGTCCAGAAAACAAATCATGGAACATTGGAAGCAAATCACCCTTAATGATGTGCCAGCACTTTTTATAAAACTCAGCCGGAAAGCCATCCGGCCCAGGAGCTTTATTATTCTTCATCTGCGAAACTGCCTACGTCTTTCTCCGAAAATGGGGCGGTTAAAATATCATTCTCATCCGTTGCAAGTTGAGGGATATCCTGAACCCTCGACTCATCTAAGGACACAAAATTATTCTCAGATGGCCCAAAAGGCTGCTTGTAGTAATTTGTGATGTATAGTTTTAGGTTCTCCTATCCTAAGATCGTCCCCTCATCTTGCTCGAGCTGAAAGATTCTCTTCTTTTGATGCTTGCCATTTGTAATCATAAGAAAGAATTGAGTATTGTTGTTCCCTTGGACGACCTTTCGTACTTTAGCTCTTTGCGCCCACTTCAATTCCTCCTCTTGAAGCAGTTCTTTCAGTCTCATCTCCGCCTCCATTTTAGTTTCCAGCTCCCTGGTATCTAGAATAGAGGACTCAGCTTTTAATTCGAAGGAATTAATAAGGTGCAGTAGCCTTTCCTTTTCAACCTTATATACCCCGCTCAAATGTTTAGCTGACGGGGGTATGACCCCGGGGTATCCTCAAATGACCCCTAACTCCAGCTCGCCAAGCATGGCTCAAGGGCGCGCCGCTTCCACCGGCGGGCCGGCTCCACCTAGCCGGCCGTCCCCCTCTGGTCTGGGGCGGCCGGTCGTGCCTCCACCGGTTGCAGCTCACCAACCGGCCGTGGACGAGGCCGGCTGGCCCCTCCACCCGACCGGGCATTGGATCCCACTGCCAGGTCCTGTGCGGCCACAGTGTACCCCATCCCATCGGGGGTCAGCGCCATATGGCTACAGCGAGGACGTCAAGTCCTTCGGCCCTGGCAGATGGTGACCGAGCCTCCAATAGTGTCGGCATGCCTCAACCACTCCATTACCTGCTCCGGCATGGCTACAGGGCGTCCGGCTAGACCGCTGACCTCGTCTAGGCGCCGCAAGACGACACCAGAAGAGGCGACCCATGCCATGAAGTGACCGGCATCGGGTCCCACCCAGCGGGCCCCGCCGGCTTTGGACGAGACCCTTCAGCCGGCGGGACCCACCAGCGATAAGACCTTACAGCCGGCGGGCCCCACGGCCGCCCCGAGGGGCTGCCAGCCGCCCCCCCCCCTCCCCGAAGCTTTCTTCCCCTATTGTCATCCGGGGTGTTGGCCTATAAAACCCCCCGGAGCGCCCCCATGCAAAGGGTTCGGAATCCATTCCATCCACCCCAAGGAAGGAGAACGGCTAGCTCCTTCTCCTCCCTCGGTCATACAGCTCCAGGAGCACCATTGTTACCTTTCCCATCACATAACCTAGACCAAGCAGGACTAGGGGCATTACCTCCCACGGAGGGCCCTGAACGTGGGTACGTCGCGGGTCCGTCACAGTCTGTGCCTAACCCTGTCCCCGGAGGCCGCCGGTGCCCTTCGCCCCCTCTCTACAAGCCTACCGATGGCATCTGCCATGACGAAACCACGACAGTTGGTGCCCACTATGGGGCCGTACGCGGCGTCGGCCGGAGTCACACTACGGGTAGGGCCCTTCACCACCTCCCCTGGCCGCCCCGCGCCCGAGAAGAACCGCATGCTCGTGGGGCTTGCTCTGCCAGGTTCCGCGAGCAGCGTGGCCGGCGTCTCTGACGAGCATCTTGGCCGCGACCTCGTGTTCGACGTCGCCGCGCTCACCGAGCAGTTCGGCAGGCTGAGCCTCGCCGACGCGCCGGCGGCTGACGAGTACCCTAGCGGGGTGCTCAACTACACCGAGCCTCCTTCGTCCGTGAGCGCGCTCGCCACGAGCGAAGCCATCGACTCCCACACTCGAATGGGAGTGATGGTCGCCGTCTCTTCCACCACCTCGGGCCGCGGGCGAGCGGCCGAGATCGGCGCGGCTACGGCTCGCGTTGGCACCTCCGACCCGCTCGCTGCCACCCTCAGGGGCCTGGGTACCCCCATCACCATGACAACGGATCCAGCCGTTGCCAGAACCGAGATTGAGGAGGCCCGCCGCCTGCTATTCGAGGACGCCAGCGCCCTCGTCGCTGAGCGGCGCCGAATGGAAGCCGCGCAGTGGGAGTACAACTCTGCGTACGGTCTCACCCCGGCTAGCCCCGAGCCCAGCCGGCGTGGGGCCGTGCGAGAACGCGGCTGCGTAGTCGCGGAAATCCTTGGCGGACATCTCCCCATCTACGACAACCCCACGGCCAACCTGCGTGCCGCCCAGGTCGCCTACGAGGACTTGGCGACGTTGGAGGGCGACGAACGTGCCGCGTGCGAGCGGCACATCAAGGACCTCATCGATACCTCCAACGCACAGCAGGCCGGCCTCGCCCCCGGCGGGGCCATCTCCGAGTTCCCTCGCCCCGAGGGAGAGGACGCTGGTGCTGCTGACCGTCGGCCGGCTCAGCACTCCAGCACCCCTCGTCCCTCCGCCCGGAACTCCCGGGGAGCAACGTCCAACGCCCCCTCTCGCGCGGGAACAACCAGTCGGCCGTAAACAGTCGGCGCAGCAACAACCCGGCCCGCAGCAAACGTCGCGACGAAGCGCCGGCAGGAGGCAGCCGGCGCACCCGTGAACACACTCCACCACCGCGCCAAGAGCCGGCACGGTCTGTCCCACCGGCCGTCCGCCCTGAGCTGGCGGCCCGTCTCAGACCGCGCGTCCCCCACAGCGACAACGATGCCAGGCTCTGCCTTGACCGGCTGGCGCAGTCGGCTCTCCTCGAGGACGAGGGCTCGATAGGCCCGGCATGTTTCGGCCCGCGGATCCGCAACGAGACCTTTCCGCCCGGCTTCACCCTTCCCCGCAACACCCCGAAATACACCGGGACCGCCAAGCCAGAGGACTAGGTGATCGAATACACCACCGCCGTTGGCATCGCCAGGGGAAACAAGCGCGTAGCTGTCCGCTACGTCACCCTCATGCTGCTCGGCTCGGCCCGCACCTGGCTTAACAGCCTGCCTGCCGGCAGCGTCAACCATTGGACTGACTTCGAGGAAGCCTTTGTCGGCAACTTCACCGGCACCTACAAGCAGCCCGGCCGGCCCCGTGAGCTGGCCATGTGCATCCAGGGGCCGAAAGAGCCCCTCCACGACTACCTCACGCGCTGGACCGACCTCCGCAACTCCTGCGAGGGAGTACACGAGGTGCAGGCCATCCAGTACTTCATCAAGGGCTGCCACGATGACACCCCACTCAAGCACAAGCTCTTGTGCTCTGAGCAGACCTACCTGGTGGACCTGATGTCTAAGGCGGACAAATACGCCACGTCTGATTCCTCTATGAGGATGAAAGCCAAGGAAACGGCCAAGCCGGACACGCCCCCCACCGCACCGCGGACGGCGGCCAACAACCGGCAGCAGCGCAACGGCAAGCGCAAGAACGACCAGCCCGACTCCCGCTACGGGAGCCGGTAGGTGGCCTCCACCAGCGAGGAGACAGACAAGCACGCCTAGCGCTGGCTCCACCGCGAGGTGAACGCCACCGTCCCCACAACTCCCCAATTCATGCATTGGTCCGAGAAGCCGGTCACCTGGAGCCGGGCGAACCACCCGGCGGTAATGCCAAACCCCGGCAGCTACACCCTCGTCCTCGATCCCACCATCGCCTCCGAGCAGCGCTCATGCCGCTTCTCGCGGGTGCTGATGGACGGGGGCAACAGCATCAACATCCTCTACTTGGACACCCTGCTCAAACTGGGGCTCAAGGTGGAGGACCTGAAGGTGAGCCGGACCGTCTTCCACGGCATCGTGCCAGGCAAGTCCAGCACCCCCGTCGGCAAGATCAAGCTCGACGTCCTCTTCGGCGACACCAGCCATTTCCGCCGCGAGCCAATTTCGTTCGAGGTGGTCGACCTCGACAGCCCCTACCATGCGCTGCTCGGTGGGCCACCCGTTGTCAAATTCATGGCGGTCCCCCACTACGCTTACCTCAAGCTCCAGATGTCGGGGCCCAAGGGCATCATCACCGTCGCTGGTTCCTCCGTCCAGTCGGTCGGCGAAGGCTCTTTCCAGCCGTCCAAGGATACCAAGCAGGTGCCGCTAGATCCGGCCAACCCCACCCAGTGCGTGACCATCGGCTCGCGCCTCGACAGCAAATAGGAAAGCGAGCTCGTCGACTTCCTCCATGAGAATCGTGACATCTTTGCATGGTCCCCAAAAGACATGCCAGGTGTCCCGAGGAAGTTCGCGGAGCACAAGCTGCACGTATGATCGGACGCGAAACCGGCCAAGCAACCCCTGCGCCGTTTCTCCGAGGAGAAGCGGCGCACTATCAGAGAAGAGATCGCCCGGCTGCTCGCAGCCGGCTTCATCATGGAGGTGTTCCACCCGGACTGGCTGGCCAACCCAGTCCTGGTGTTGAAGAAGAACAAGACCTGGCGCATGTGCATCGACTACACGAGCCTGAACAAGGCATGCCCCAAGGACCCTTTCGCCCTGCCGTGGATCGATCAAGTCATCAACTCCACGGCCGGCTGCGATCTGTTGTCCTTTCTGGACGCCTACTCCGGCTACCACCAGATAAAGCTGGACCCGGCCGACCGGTTCAAGACCTCCTTCATCACCCCCTTCGGGGCCTACTGCTACATCACCATGTCCTTCGGCCTGAAGAACGCCGACGCCACCTTCCAGCGCTGCATGCAGAAGTGCCTCCTGCCTGAGATAGGCAGGAACGTCCACGTCTATGTGGACGACATCGTCGTCAAATCCAAGAAGCACTTTAGCCTCCTCGACGACCTCCGGGAAATATTCGCCAACTTGCGCAAATACCAGATCAAGCTCAACCCGGAGAAGTGCGTTTTCGGCGTCCCAGCCGGCCAACTTCTAGGTTTCTTCGTGTCTGCCCGCGGCATCGAAGCCAACCCTGAGAAGATTCGGGTGATCGAGCGCATGCCCAAGCCGGTCCGGCTCCACGATGTCTAGAAGTTCACCGGCTGCCTCGCCTCCCTCAGCCGGTTCATCAGCCGGCTGGGCGAGAAGGCCTTGCCCCTCTACTGGCTCCTGCGCAAGTTGGCCCTGGTCGAGCCGGGCCGAGACCTCTCGAAGAGGCCGGCTCTGTTCGACTGGCCCGATGAGGCGGACGCAGCTTTCCACGGCCTCAAGAGGGTTCTCACCAGCACGACCATCCGCGCCGCGCCGGCCTACATTGCGGCCACCACGCGCGTCGTCAGTGTCGTCCTGGTAGTGGAACGGCCAGAGGAGGGCAAAACGCCGCCGACATAGCGGCCCGTCTACTACCTCAGCGAGGTCCTCTCCGCCTCCAAGCAGAACTACCCCCACTACCAGAAAATGTGCTACGACGTATACTTCGCCGCCCAGAAGCTCAAGCAGTACTTCCAAGAGCACGTCATCACCGTCGTGAGCACGGCGCCGCTGGGCGAGATCATGGCCGGCCGGGACGCCACCAGCCGGATCGCCAAATGGGCCATTGCCTTGGCCGACTACGAGATCCGATACGAGCCCCGTACCGCCATCAAGTCCCAGGCAATGGCCGACTTCCTTGTCGACTGGGCCGAGACCCAGTTCGTGCCACCTCCGCCCGACTCCATGCACTGGCACATGCACTTCGACGGCTCGAAGATGCGAATCGGCCTGGGTGCCGGTATTGTCTTGTCGTCGCCCAAAGGCGACCAGCTCCGCTACGCCCTCCAAATCCACTTCGCCGCCTCCAACAACGTGGCCGAGTACGAGGCCGTCGTCCACGGCCTCCGGCTTGCCAAGGAGATCAGCATCCAGTGCATCATCTGTTTCGGCGACTCCGACCTTGTGGCGCAACAAGTCTCTGGCGAATGGGACGCCAGGGACGCCAACATGGTCAGCTACCGCTTCCTCGTCCAACAGCTGACTGGCTCCTTCGAGGGTTGCGAGTTCCACCACATCCCCCGCGCGGACAACGAGGCGGCCAACACATTGGCCAAGATCGGCTCCACCCGGCAGACCATCCCAGCCAACGTTTCCCTCGAACGGCTGCTGAAGCCCTCGATCAAGCCCTCCCGCGAGTCGGAATCCATCTTCGTTCCGGCAAGCGCGGTCGGCACCTCGGCGGAGCCGGCCGCCCAACCGACCTCGCCGGCTACGGCGGCTCTGCCAGCCCCGTCTCCACTTGTCTCCGGGCCGACGCCCCATGCCTTGAGGATCGAGCCATCCGCCTACGCTTGCGCCGGCTTCGAGGCTGCCGGTGTCATTGTGGCGGACGACGTTCCGACCGTTTCCTCGCCCCCGGGGGCTGATGAGCCGACCCCGGGGGCTGACGAGCCGGCCCCAGGGACTAGGCCAGCCCTCGTCTCGGCCCCCTCATGGTCCCAACCCATCCTAGCGTTCCTCCAACGTGGCGAACTCCCCTCCGACGAGGCCACTGCGAGGCAGATTCAACGACGGGCTTCGGCCTACGGCATCATCAACCGCGAGCTGGTTCGCCACAGCATCACCGGCGTCTTCCAGCATTGCGTCGAGCCGGAGAATGGGCTCGAGATCGTTCTCGACATCCACCAGGGCGAGTGCGGGCACCAAGCGCCTCCAGGTCCCTGGTGGCTAAAGCATTCCGCCAAGGTTTCTACTGGCCGACCGCCCTTGAGGCGGCCAAAGAACTAGTCGACAAGTGCGAGGGTTGCCAGCGCTTCAGCACGCAGAGCCATCTGCCAGCTACTGCCCTCCGAACCATCCCCCTTTCGTGGCCTTTCGCCGTCTGGGGGCTGGACATGGTGGGACCCTTCAAGACCGCCCGAGGCGGCATGACGCATCTGCTGGTCTCCGTCGACAAATTCACCAAGTGGATTGAGGTCCGACCAATCAAGAAACTGGACGGTCCCACAGCCGTCCGGTTCATCGAAGACGTCATGGTCCGCTACGGCGTCCCCCACAACATCATCACCAACAACGGCACGAACTTCGCCAAGGGCGCGCTAGCGCGTTTCTGCTCAAGGCGCAGCATCCGGCCTGACCTGGCATCCGTTCCCACCCACAGTCAAACAGCCAGGTCGAAAGGGCAAACGGCCTGCTCCTGTCCGGCATCAAGCCCCGGTTCGTGACACCGCTGGTCCGGTCGGCCGGCTGCTGGGTCGAGGAGCTGCCGGCCGTCCTTTGGAGCCTCTAGACCACGCCGAACCGGTCGACCGGCTACACCCCGTTCTTTCTCGTGTAGGGGTCCGAGGCAAAGAAGGGGGAGGAGGCCAGAAGACTCACGGCGCAGCATCTGGTCCACCTCCTGGCCCTGCTCCTGCAGCCGCGCCTCCCGGGCCGACGCCTCCTCGCGCTGGCGCTCGATCTCGTCCCGGGCCTCTTGCGCCTCCTTGGCCGCCTTGGCCAGCGTGGCGTCTTAGGACTCCATCTTCTCACGAAGCACCTTCTCCCACTCCTCCGCCTCCCGGCGGAGGGCCGCTTCCCGGTCCGCCAACGCGAGGCGCTGGGTTTCCTCGAGCGCCCTCTTCGCTGTCCTCTCCCGCTCCGCCTTCTTGCGACACCGGCGGCTCTCGCCCGCCACGACATCGCGCTCCTCGTACAGGCGCACCACCTTGCGCCGGAGGCTGACCGTCTCGGCGTGGGTAGCTTTATGCGAAGCCACCTCCGCTGTCAAAAGGAGGATGCAAAAGGGGATTCAGCCCGCCTCCGTCGAAGCCGTCCTGATTCCCGGGGGCTATGCCCCCCCCCCATTGAAAGAACAAGGCTACATACCTCGCAGGTCCGTCGTGACGGTAGCGAGCCGGCTCTTGCTCCCTCGGTACAACCCCAGCAGGGTGTTGTACGCGACCACCCGGCGGTCATGCGCCGCCTGCAAAACAACGACAAACGGCTGCATTAGGCCCAACCCGCCTACACTGTAGCCGGCTCGGCCCTCGGGGGCTACACCCAGTGGGTGCGCTGCCGCGCTCCCACTGGAAAAAGACAAAAGGCAAGAAGGCAAGAAGGGAGGGAAAGGAGCTTACCGCGACCGCCTCCTCCAGGCTCACCAACCGGTCGTTGGCGGCCCGGGCGTCCTGCGTCGTCTGGGTGCGGCAGGCTGCAAAGGCCTCCACGACGGCGGCCACCGCCGCCCCGAGGGCGTTCGACGGCTCGCCTGGGGCCGTGCGCCTGGCCGTCGCCCACGTCTGCTATGGCCGGCCCCCGTCCGCGGACCTCCGTCGTCGGGAACCACAATGGGGGCCAACCCCCGTCGTCGCCACCACGCCGGGGGTCGCCGTCGACGTGCTCGCCGTGGCTGCCTCCTCGGTTGTCACGGTCCGCACCTAAGGCACCTCGCCCCCGGCGCCTGCCGGCCGGCTCGCGTCCGGCGTCGGCGCTCCCATCGCTGAAGCCTCGGCAGCCGGCACCCTCGATGCCGGCACTTCAGGAGGCGGCGGCTCCGCCCCCCACGGCGCGTCGTCCGCCTCCGGCGGGGCCTCATCCGTTGCCGGCGGCATGTAGCCCACCATGGGCTGGGCGGCATCGCGTCCCCCATCCTCCACGGCCGCCATGCCGGCCTCCGTGGGCCTCTCGGGGCCGTCGAGGCCCGACGTCCTTTCCTCCGGGTCGCGGGGGAACGCCTCCCACGCGCCGCCTGTGGCCTCCCCGCTGGCTCCCCCTCGCTTCCCCGCCTCCTCCTCCAACCGGCGGTGTTCCTCAGCATGCCGCTCCCGCTCGGCCTCCTCGAGGTCGAGCCACGCCTGGCGCTCCCTGGCCTTAGCCTCCGTCGACTGCACCGCCTTCTCCGTTCGGCCGCCTGGGGCCTTCCCCAGCGCGTGCGCCTCCTTGACAACAGAAATATGAGGGGCGGGGAGGGAAGGAGGCGAGGGGAGGGCAATCCAAGAAATAGACAAGGATAAACTCACCCGGCTGCGACGAGCATTGCCCGCCTTGAGGGCCGCGACGGGGCGACCCTCGGCTTCTTACCTCCTCCTCCGCGGCTGCCGCCCAGCTGCGCTGGCGCCGCGCACTTGGGTCCCGTCTTGGGGGCTGCCGGCCCCTTTCCTTTGTCGCCCACGGCCGGGCCTCCTCAGCTAGAACTGCCTTCGCTTCGCAGCTGGCGCCTCCGCGGCACCGTAACCTCCCCCTCGGAGAAGTCCTTTGGAACCTCTACAGCACAGGGCGGCTCCTGCTCAGCATCGTCATCAGGCCAGGACCGAAGTTTCGTTTGGGGAGGAGACTCACTCGTCGACTCGGCCTCGTCGGCCTCCTCCGTCTCCGACTAGCCGGCTTGCCCAGTGACGGCCGGCTCTACGTCTTCGGCGTCCTCGACCTCCTCCGGGTCCGAGTCCGCTGTGTCGGGCGCCGGCTCCGCATAGTTCTGCAGGAGCGGGAACTTCTACAGGCGGGCCGTACGATGCTCAACGTTAGATCCGAGCAAGCGCAATGCTACCGCGGCAAAGGAGGGGAGGAGGGAGCCGGTCGAGCGCTTACCTATGGTGTCGGATGCCTCCGGCTATAGGGGATCTTCCCCCACTGCCATTCACCCTCCTTCATCTTCGCCGTGGTGATGACGTTGACCTTCCGCGCCACGTGGGCCGGCTTCAGCTCCTTGGTGGAGAGCCGGCAGGGATCGTGGCGTCCCCCATCTGGCAGATGAGGTGCGGCCGGTGCTACAGCGGCGCCACCCGGCGCGCCATCATCGCCGCCAACAGGTCGGTGGCCTTCAACGCCTCCGGCCCGGTCAGCTCGAGGAGACGGGCGCAGAGCCGGTCGGCCGTCTCAAGCGACTGCGCCGGCATCACCCGCCAGTTCAGCATGGCGGTCGGCGGCTGGTTGTTGAAGTCTGGGAGGTTGATGAAATCCGCGTTCTTCACGTAGAAGAACCCCCGCTGCCGGCGTTTCACTGACTCGTGCAGCGGGAGCATGGGGAATCCGGTTCCCTTGCGGATCTGGATCGAGGCGCCCCCGTAGGCGGTCATCGCCGTCTGCTGCGTTGCCGGATCCTTCGTTGTCTGCCGCTTGAGGTAGAACAGTCGGCACCAGAAGTCCAGCCACGGCTCGACCCCCAAATACCCCTCGCAGAGGACGACGTATGACGCCAGCTGCAAGACTGCATTGGGGGCTAGGTGGTGCGGCTGCAGGCCGAACCGTGTCAGGAAGCGGCGGAAGAACGAGCTCGCCGGCAGCCTGAACCCGCGGTGGAAGTGGTCGGCGAAGACCATGACCTCGCCTTCCCGCGGCGCCGGGGAGTTCTTCGCGCCGGCCGGTCGTGCCACCACATGCTCCTCCGCCGGAAGCTTGCGGCGGTGGCGGAGGTGTTCGATGAACTTCACATCGATGTCGCTCCCGTCCCACGCACCCTTGGTCGCAATGGCCGGGGTGTGGACGTGCGGTCGCGGCGGGGGCGAGTTGGCTCGACGGCGGCACAGACTGTCTAAGATGGCGGAAGGCGGCGTAGCCCCCCCGCGGATCTCTACCGAGCTCTCTCTCTCTCTCTCTCTCTCTCGATCTCTCTCTCTCTCTCTCTCTCTCTCTCGCCGCAAGGGGAGCAGGGAGGGGCGAGGACGAAGCGACGGGGGCGAGGGGAGCAAACAGGCCGCACCCCTCGTCCTCCTCTCCCTTTTATACCCCACGCGGGCGGTCGGGGGGAGCGCATCCATCGCGCATGACCCCCACGATTCCCGAGGCATGCGGGCGGTCATCATGGCTCTCGGGAACGCCAACCACCCGCCCACGTAGCGTGATGTCCGCGCGCACGGATCAAGGCCGCGGTCGTGGGGCCCCCCTCTCCGCGGTCCGGTCCTCTCTGTCGCGTGGCCTGTCAGGCCGCAGCCTGCCACTCCCCCCACGTGGCGCGGCCCTCCTGCCCGGAGGGGTTCCGGAGGCGGTGCGCGCGCTTTCGGCCGGCTGCGGAGCCGGCCGCCGCCTGCTAACTTCATCCGGCCCTCTGTGCATCCTGGCATGCTAGCAATTATTCAAGCCGGCGAGGCTCGCCGTGACGCATCGGCGGGCCTCCCCGGCTTCGGGGACTACCGACGGGGGTATGACCCCGGGGTATCCTCAAATGACCCCTAACTCCAGCTCGCCAAGCATGGCTCAAGGGCGGGCCGCTTCCACCGGCGGGCCGGCTCCACCTAGCCGATCGTCCCCCTCTGGTCTGGGCCGGCCGGTTGTGCCTCGACCGGTTGCAGCTCACCAGCCGGCCGTGGACGAGGCCGGTTAGCCCCTCCAGCCGGCCGGGCATTGGATCCCACTTCCAGGTCCTGTGCGGCCATAGTGGACCCCATCCCATCGGGGGTCAGCGCCGTATGGCTACAGCAAGGACGTTAGGTCCTTCGGCCCTGGCGAATGGCGATCGAGCCTCCAACGGTGCCGGCACGCCTCAACCACTCCATTACCTGCTCCGGCATGGCTACAGGGCGTCCGGCCGGACCGCTGACCTCGGCCGGGCGCCGCAAGACGACACCAGAAGAGGCGACCCGTGCCATGAAGTGACCGGCATCGGGTCCCACCCAGCGGGCCCCGCCGGCTCTGGACGAGACCCTTCAGCCGGCGGGACCCACCAGCGACATAGCCTTATAGCCGGCAGGCCCCGCGGCCGGCCCGACGGGCTGCCAGCCGCCCCCCCCCCCTCCCCGAACCTTTCTTCCCCTATTGTAATCCGGGGGGTTGGCCAATAAAACCCCCCGGAGCGCCCCCATGCAAAGGGTTCGGAATCCATTCCATCCACCCCATTTACCATACGTAGAGGCAGGAGAACGGCTAGCTCCTTCTCCTCCCTCGGTCATACAGCTCCAGGAGCACCATTGTAACCTTCCCCATCGCATAACCTAGACCAAGCAGGACTAGGGTCATTACCTCCCACGGAGGGCCCTGAACCTGGGTACGTCGCGTGTCCGTCACCGTATATGCCTAACCCCGTCCCCGGAGGCCGCCGGCGCCCTTCGGCCCCTCTCTACAAGCCTACCTATGGCATCTGCCGTGACGAAACCACGACATTAGCCCAACCACGTAAGTATTGCCTTAAGTGCCTAATCTTATTCTGCCATCTTTCGACTCTCGATCTCCCTCCTGGATCTTTAGCCCACTCCCGTGCTATCAGATCTAAGAAACCTTCTCTTTCAAACCATGCTAATTCAAAAGAGAAGATGTTCTTATTTCCCACATGTTTTGCCTCCCAGAGTCAACAAGCAATGGGGTATGGTCGGAGATCGCGCGCGACAACGCATGGACTGTCAAGAGAGGAAACTTCTGCTCCCATTCGACACTGGAGAGGACACGATCCAACTTCTCATATGTTGGGTTGGGTAACGTGTTGGCCCAAGTAAATTTTCTCCCAGAAAGCTCAATCTCTCTAAGATCCATGCTTTCAATAATTGCATTGAACATAAACGACCATCTGCCGTCAAAGTTATTGTTGTTTTTTTCTTTCCTTCTTCGAATAATGTTGAAATCGCCCCCAACCAAAATTGGGAGGTTTTCACTACCGCATATATGAACTAAATCCGCCAAAAAATCTGGTTTGTGAAAAGTTAGAGTTGAAATGCTGATCGACGAGCCCTCGGTGTACGTGAGCAGGGACGTGGATTGTTGTAGTCTACGTCGCGTAGACCGCGTCGATGCTGAAGAAGAAAGCAACGCGGGAAGCAGTCGGTACTCCAACAATATAGCCCGGTCTTCAGATATTCCGTCGACCGATTATCTATTACTCCTATATATATCTACGTCACTACGTGTTTGAGTTGACCAAGTAATAGCTGCATGTTGTTGCTTGTGTTCCCACGTATAAACATTCAAAGTCCAGAATTCAGATACGTAGTCTATTCTACCTCGCTTCTGGCCTTCCACCTACCAAACACGTTTCTTCAACCCAGCTGGGCATAGCCTGTATTGTATATATAGGACCCGACACAAACACCTAGGGAAGCAAACACAATCTCCACTCAAAGGATCAGCTCCTTTGCTAGCTCTCCTTTCAGTTCCAACCGCAATGGCTGCCACGAAAACCATTCTCCTCGCCGTGGCTGTGATGGCCATCCTGAGCACCGCATCGGCGGCAATCTACAACGTCGGCGAGCCAGGTGGTGCGTGGGACCTCAGCAGCAACTATGTCACCTGGGCGTCCTCCAGGAACTTCCACCCAAGCGACCAGATCGTCTTCAAATACTCTCCTCAGGCACACGACGTCCTCGAGGTCAGCAAGGCTAACTACGACTCCTGCAGCACCGCCGGCCCCATCGCCACCCTCAACTCCGGGAATGATGTTGTCTCCCTCACCGCCATCGGCACCCGCTACTTCATCTGCGGCTTCCCAGGCCACTGCGCCGGAGGAATGAAGGTCAAGATCGATGTCGTGCCGAGCTCTTCTTCTTCCTCTCCTGCCCCGGCCAGCGGTCCCAGTGCTAGTAACGCTCCCCCGCCGGCGCCTGTCTCAGCAGCCAGCACTGTGGCCTCCACAGGGTTTGGCCTCGCCATCTTACTTGCCGTTGCCGGCCTGATGGTTTGAGAGTGCTTTGCAACAGCATACACGTGTATTCTGTACTTTCCGTATACAACAGTAACTATTACTAGCAAGCGTTTTTGCACATTCTTTTGTATCATGAGTAATAAAGATTATTTTGGTACTATACGATATTTTTCATGGAACATGTTTGACCTATACTGGAAGAAACCAGATTTCTCTAACTTTGACTTTGAAACACGCAAAAAAAAATATACACATAAATTATACATGTAATTGGTATTAATGTTTGATTTGTCTTTAATATGTGAATGAGTAGCCTATAGTTGGACTTCTAGGTAGTGAGAGTTATGTATTTAGGTTGAACAAATGTTAACAAGTAAACCCAATCAGATATATAAAGGTAGTATGTGGTGATCAAAATAGAATATACGAAACAGAGGCCAAAGACGACACGGTGATCAGCCTTGGCACGGGGTGCTTTGTAGTAGGCATACCGTGTTCGTTTAAATTCATGGAGAGCCGGGTTTATAGGCATGATGAGAGGGAAGTAGTCGTTTGTGCTAAATCCGTGAACATTTTTCTTGTTTTAGATGTGATTGCTTATCCTTGGTAGATCAAAGCGCGCCTTGGATTTCTTCGAACAATGTTGTAAATTTTTGTAACACTGAAGCTGTAGAATTAGTTGTAACATGCAACTCATGTAGTACAAAGCTGGAAATTCGACCGGAGAAATCTATCCAACACTAGTATCAAAAGTAGTCCTCGTCGCCATAATATATCTAGGTTTCCCATGAAGAATCACCGAAGGAGAGGATCCCCATGTGAATGAACTACTCAAAGCACCACAAAGACATTAAATTTTAGTTACAAGTTTGCGTGTGAGGAGAAATATTCCACCGTTCATTGTTTTTTATAAAGCTCACCACGCATGCCAAATGTTAGGAGAGATATTCCCGCCAAGACATAGCGATATTCGTAAACTCTAATTCAGTTTAATAATACATCACGCAATATTATTTCATTTGATGATGTCATTTTGCAATCCAGGATAATGTGTTGTGGGTCAATTGTACGGCTCAACTTGCGATCTGGAAGGTCCATTTTACCAATTCCAGACTTGTTTTTTTGTGTGTATTTAATTTAAAATGTGTTAACTTATTATTGCGTGTGAAATTTTTTTGATCTATTCATCAACTGTCAAGGTAGTACAAAAAACACCAGAAATAAAAAAATACAACCAAATCCGTAGACCACCCAACAAGTATTACAAGCACTATAGAGAGCCCAAGGCGTGCCGCCGTGTTCGCCCCTCCCTCACCGGAGTCGGACAAGCTTTCTTGTAGTAGACAGCCGGGAAATTATTTTGCTAAGTCCCCATATGACCAACGCACCAGAACAATAACCGCCGCCGATGAAGAGAAGTGTAGATCGGAAGGATCCAATATGTAGACACTCGAATACATACGAACAAAGACAAGATCCACGTGGGTCCACTAAAGACAAACGCCGACCGAATCCCTCGAGATCTTCCCAAGATAACCCTCCACACAACTTCCGATGTTGTTGAAAACACCACCAAAACGGGGCCTAGGCGGAGAGAATCTTATTCCATCTTTCAGAGAGCCATCACCGCCTCGGCAAAAGCATGAAAAAACGAAGCCCTCCCTCTGGCAAGGGCTGTGACCCACCACTCTTCCATGGTTTTATGACCACGGGAGACGAGGTAGACCGACGGTTGCACCGGCAGGGAACGCAAGAAATCCTAACGAAAGGGTCCTTTTTCTTTCTACAAAGAAACGTGTTAACTTGACTGTATATTGTATGAAAGCTTTGCTTCTTGATTTGAATATTAGAATTTTGTTCATCGTTGGCCTTTTAAGTTGGAGGTTGTGACTTTTTCTCGTTCAAACTTGAAAGCTGTAAAAGAAATAACTAAAGGCTGTAACAAACTAGTTGTAACTTGAAATTTGCGCAGTCACGATGAAATATTTAATAAGAAGTAAAAAAAATCTTTTATGTGAGAATTTAAGAGTTTTCTTGTTTTCTTTTTTTCGAAAAGTAGGTTATCCCCCGGCTTCTACATCAAAACGATGCATACAGCCATTTTATTAAAAAGCAAATGGTTCAACCAGGGCTCCAGGTCTCAAAAAAAGGTAAAAAGGCTCACAAGGAGCAAGAATAACAAAAAACAGGATAGCCACAACCGGCAGAATAAAAGTAGATAGGAACCTAAACACCTATCCTATTACATGACCGCCATCCAAACCGGTTGAAAAATGGCCCGTGCTACCGTCTCCCACCGGACAGACCCAGTAACCATACGCTCCCGGGCATCCGTCGGAGTGAGTAACGACCACATACGGAGCAATGTAGTGGCCCGAAAGATAACCTGTAAGAAAGGAATATGTGTTGTTCTGTTAAAAACCAAATTGTTCCTGCAGTTCCATACTGCCCATAATAACGCACATACTCCTACACGGATACTTTTCGCCGTTTCTGACTCTACTTCATCAAGCCACGTCCCAAATAACGTGTTGATGGTAGTCGGAGGAGTAATGTTAAATGCTATGTGAACAGACCGCCATATAATTTTTACCATCGTCAATCAAGAAAAAGGTGTTTGATAGATTCATCATGATCACAGAAGCTACATCTTCGAGATCCCGTCTAGTTGCATTTAGCCAAATTGTCCTTAGTTAGAATTGCTTGTTTATGTACAAACCGTATAAACACTTTAATTTTTAAGGGCATTCTGACTTTCCAAATATGCATCGATCGAGGGATGCCATCATTGATAACATCCAAATACATGGATTTAACCGAAAACACTGCATTCTTGGTTAGTTTTCAGTACAACTGATGGCTGTTGAGAAAGTTGAACATCCATCAATATTCTCACAAGATGTAGCCAAGCTTCCCAACGGTTTCCCGCTAAAGTCCTCCTAAATTGAATATTGGGAGGCTTGGACTATAATATTGTTGCAACGTAAGCATCTCTACGCTGAACAATATTATAGAGAGAAGGATATTGGATAGCTAGAGGCGGCTCCCCTAGCCATGTATCCTCCGAGAATCTCGTTGTAGTACCATTTCCAACAATAAATTTTGTTCTGAAGGCTGATTTCACTCTCATAAGTCCTTTCCAAAATGGTCAATCAGTCGGTGGACCGTCACCTGGGATAAGGTTTTAGAATGTGGGTACTTATTACGCATAATTTGGGCCCATGTGGCTTCGGTCTCTACAGATAGCTTATACAGCCACTTGATGAGAAGACATCTGTTCTTCGCGTCTAAATTTTCAATACCAAGACCTTCTTGGTCTTTTGGCCTACAGATAATATCCCATTTAGCGAGTCTGTACTTTTGTTTTGACTCCTCTACCAGAAGAAGCGATCGATAGAAATCCAGTCTTTTCCGAACTCCAACTAGTACCTCGAGAAAAGACAAGAGAAACATAGGCATGCTTGTGAGCACCGAATTAATGAGGATTAGTCGGCCACAATATGACATAAGCTTGCCCTTCCAGCAGCTTAGTTTCTTTTCAAATCTATCCTCAATGCACTTCCATTCTTTATTAGACAGCTTACAATGGTGAATTGGTATGCCCAAATATGTAAAGGATAATGAACCTAATTCACACCCGAACAATTGTTTGTAAGCCTCTTGTTCGTCTTTAGCCCTTCCAAAGTAGAACAACTTACTTTTACGAAAGTTAATCTTTAACCCCGACAACTGTTCGAATAAGCATAACAGAAACTTCATGTTTCTTGTTTTTGCTAGATCATGCTCCATGAAGATGATAGTATCATCAGCGTACTATAAAATGGACACTCCTCCGTCCACTAAATGCAGGACGAGTCCGCCTAGCTGGCCATTGTCCTTAGCTCTTCCAATCAGGATCGTCAACATGTCTACTACTATGTTGAACAAAATAGGTGACATCGGGTCTCCTTGCCTCAGACCCTTGCGTGTCTGGAAATAATGACCTGTGTCATCATTCACTTTGATTCCGACACTTCCTTTTTGCGTGAAAGAATCCACCTGGTTCCTTCAGGACTGATCGAATCCTTTCATCCGCAATGCCTGCTGTAAAAATGGGCATTTAACCTTATCGTACGCCTTCTCAAAATCCACCTTAAAAACCACCCCATCTAGTTTTTTCGTGTGGAGTTCATGGAGCGTTTCATGCAGGACCAGAACCCCTTTTAGGATGTTTCTGTCCGGCATAAAAGCAGTTTGAGATGGCTGCACCACGGAATGTGCAATCTGCGTAAGCCTGTTGGTTCCCACCTTGGTGAAGATTTTAAAGATGACATTAAGAAGACAGATTGCTCTGAACTGCTCAATCCGCACTGCCTCTGTTTTCTTCGGAAGTAACGTAACCGTTCCGAAATTTAAGTGAAATAGTTGTAAATGTCCAGAAAACAAATCATGGAACATTGGAAGCAAATCACCCTTAATGATGTGCCAGCACTTTTTATAAAACTCAGCCGGAAAGCCATCCGGCCCAGGAGCTTTATTATTCTTCTTTTGCAAAACTGCCTCAAACACCTCTTTCTCCGAAAATTGGGCGGTTAAAATATCATTCTCATCCGTTGCAAGTTGAGGGATATCCTCAACCCTCGACTCATCTAAGGACACAAAATTATTTTCAGATGGCCCAAAAGGCTGCTTGTAGTAATTTGTGATGTATAGTTTTAGGTTCTCCAATCCTAAGATCGTCCCGACATCTTGCTCGAGCTGACAGATTCTCTTCTTTCGATGCTTGCCATTCACAATCACATGAAAGAATTGAGTATTGTCGTTCCCTTGGACGACCATTCGTACTTTAGCTCTTAGCTTCAATTCCTCCTCTTGAAGCAGTTCTTTCAGTCTCATCTCCGCTTCCATTTTAGTTTCCAGCTCCCTGGTATCTAGAACGGAGGACTCAGCTTTTAATTCGAAGGAATTAATAAGGTGAAGTAGCCTTTCCTTCTCAACCTTATATACCCCGCTCAAATGTTTAGCCCAACCACGTAAGTATTGCCTTAAGTGCCTAATCTTATTTTGCCATCTTTCTACTCTCGATCTCCCTCCTGAATCTTTAGCCCACTCCCGTGCTATCAGATCTAAGAAACCTTCTCTTTCAAACCATGCTAATTCAAAAGAGAAGATGTTCTTATTTCCCACATGTTTTGCCTCCCCAGAGTCAACAAGCAATGGGGTATGGTCGGAGATCGCGCGCGACAACGCATGGACTGTCAAGAGAGGAAACTTCTGCTCCCATTCGACACTGGAGAGGACACGATCCAACTTCTCATATGTTGGGTTGGGTAACGTGTTGGCCCAAGTAAATTTTCTCCCAGAAAGCTCAATCTCTCTAAGATCCATGCTTTCAATAATTGCATTGAACATAAACGACCATCTGCCGTCAAAGTTATTGTTGTTTTTTTCTTTCCTTCTTCGAATAATGTTGAAATCGCCCCCAACCAAAATTGGGAGGTTTTCACTACCGCATATATGAACTAAATCCGCCAAAAAATCTGGTTTGTGAAAAGTTAGAGTTGAAATGCTGATCGACGAGCCCTCGGTGTACGTGAGCAGGGACGTGGATTGTTGTAGTCTACGTCGCGTAGACCGCGTCGATGCTGAAGAAGAAAGCAACGCGGGAAGCAGTCGGTACTCCAACAATATAGCCCGGTCTTCAGATATTCCGTCGACCGATTATCTATTACTCCTATATATATCTACGTCACTACGTGTTTGAGTTGACCAAGTAATAGCTGCATGTTGTTGCTTGTGTTCCCACGTATAAACATTCAAAGTCCAGAATTCAGATACGTAGTCTATTCTACCTCGCTTCTGGCCTTCCACCTACCAAACACGTTTCTTCAACCCAGCTGGGCATAGCCTGTATTGTATATATAGGACCCGACACAAACACCTAGGGAAGCAAACACAATCTCCACTCAAAGGATCAGCTCCTTTGCTAGCTCTCCTTTCAGTTCCAACCGCAATGGCTGCCACGAAAACCATTCTCCTCGCCGTGGCTGTGATGGCCATCCTGAGCACCGCATCGGCGGCAATCTACAACGTCGGCGAGCCAGGTGGTGCGTGGGACCTCAGCAGCAACTATGTCACCTGGGCGTCCTCCAGGAACTTCCACCCAAGCGACCAGATCGTCTTCAAATACTCTCCTCAGGCACACGACGTCCTCGAGGTCAGCAAGGCTAACTACGACTCCTGCAGCACCGCCGGCCCCATCGCCACCCTCAACTCCGGGAATGATGTTGTCTCCCTCACCGCCATCGGCACCCGCTACTTCATCTGCGGCTTCCCAGGCCACTGCGCCGGAGGAATGAAGGTCAAGATCGATGTCGTGCCGAGCTCTTCTTCTTCCTCTCCTGCCCCGGCCAGCGGTCCCAGTGCTAGTAACGCTCCCCCGCCGGCGCCTGTCTCAGCAGCCAGCACTGTGGCCTCCACAGGGTTTGGCCTCGCCATCTTACTTGCCGTTGCCGGCCTGATGGTTTGAGAGTGCTTTGCAACAGCATACACGTGTATTCTGTACTTTCCGTATACAACAGTAACTATTACTAGCAAGCGTTTTTGCACATTCTTTTGTATCATGAGTAATAAAGATTATTTTGGTACTATACGATATTTTTCATGGAACATGTTTGACCTATACTGGAAGAAACCAGATTTCTCTAACTTTGACTTTGAAACACGCAAAAAAAAATATACACATAAATTATACATGTAATTGGTATTAATGTTTGATTTGTCTTTAATATGTGAATGAGTAGCCTATAGTTGGACTTCTAGGTAGTGAGAGTTATGTATTTAGGTTGAACAAATGTTAACAAGTAAACCCAATCAGATATATAAAGGTAGTATGTGGTGATCAAAATAGAATATACGAAACAGAGGCCAAAGACGACACGGTGATCAGCCTTGGCACGGGGTGCTTTGTAGTAGGCATACCGTGTTCGTTTAAATTCATGGAGAGCCGGGTTTATAGGCATGATGAGAGGGAAGTAGTCGTTTGTGCTAAATCCGTGAACATTTTTCTTGTTTTAGATGTGATTGCTTATCCTTGGTAGATCAAAGCGCGCCTTGGATTTCTTCGAACAATGTTGTAAATTTTTGTAACACTGAAGCTGTAGAATTAGTTGTAACATGCAACTCATGTAGTACAAAGCTGGAAATTCGACCGGAGAAATCTATCCAACACTAGTATCAAAAGTAGTCCTCGTCGCCATAATATATCTAGGTTTCCCATGAAGAATCACCGAAGGAGAGGATCCCCATGTGAATGAACTACTCAAAGCACCACAAAGACATTAAATTTTAGTTACAAGTTTGCATGTGAATGAACTACTCAAAGCACCACAAAGACATTAAATTTTAGTTACAAGTTTGTGTGTGAGGAGAAATATTCCACCGTTCATTGTTTTTTATAAAGCTCACCACGCATGCCAAATGTTAGGAGAGATATTCCCGCCAAGACATAGCAATATGCGTAAACTCTAATTCAGTTTAATAATGCATCACGCAATATTATTTCATTTGATGATGTCATTTTGCAATCCAGGATGATGTGCTGTGAGTCAATTGTACGGCCCAACTTGCGATCTGGAAGGTCCATTTTACCAATTCCAGACTTGTTTTTTTGTGTGTATTTAATTTAAAATGTGTTCACTTATTATTGCGTGTGAAAAATTTTTGATCTATTCATCAACTGTCAAGGTAGTACAAAAAACACCAGAAATAAAAAAATACAACCAAATCCGTAGACCACCCAACAAGTATTACAAGCACTATAGAGAGCCCAAGGCGCGCCGCCGTGTTCGACCCTCCCTCACCGGAGTCGGACAAGCTTTCTTGTAGTAGACAGCCGGGAAATTATTGTGCTAAGTCCCCATATGACCAACGCACCAGAACAATAACCGCCGCCGATGAAGAGAAGTGTAGATCGGAAGGATCCAATATGTAGACACTCGAATACATACGAACAAAGACAAGATCCTCGTGGGTCCACTAAAGACAAACGCCGACCGAATCCCTTGAGATCTTCCCAAGATAACCCTCCACACAACCTCCGATGTTGTTGGAAACACCACCAGAACGGGGCCTAGGCGGAGAGAATCTTATTCCATCTTTTAGAGAGCCGTCACCGCCTCGGCAAAAGCATGAAAAAACGAAGCCATCCCTCCGGCAAGGGCTGTGACCCACCACTCTTTCATGGTTTTATGACCACGGGAGACGAGGTAGACCGACGGTTGCACCGGCAGGGAGCGCAAGAAATCCTAACGAAAGGGTCCTTTTTCTTTCTACAAAGAAACTTGTTAACTTGACTTTATATTTTATGAAAGCTTTACTTCTTGATTTGAATATTAGAATTTTGTTCATCGTTTGCCTTTTAAGTTGGAGGTTGTGACCTTTTTCTCGTTCAAACTTGAAAGCTGTAAAAGAAATAACTAAAGGCTGTAACAAACTAGTTGTAACGTGAAATTTGCGCAGTAAAGATGAAATATTTAATAAGAAGTAAAAAAATTCTTTTATGTGAGAAGTTAAGAGTTTTTTTGTTCTTTTTTTTCGAAAAGGAGGTTATCCCCCGGCCTCTACATCAGATCAGAACGATGCATACAACAATTTTATTAAAAAGCAAACGGTTCAACCAAGTCTCCGGATCTCAAAAAAAGGTAAAAAGGCTCACAGAGAGTAAGAAGAACAAAAAACAGGATAGCCACAACCGGCGGAATAAAAGTAGATAGGAACCTAAACACTTATCCCATTACATGACCGCCATCCAAACCAGTTGAAAATGGCCCGTGCTACCATCTCTCACCAGACAGACCCAGTAACCATACACTTCCCGGCATCCGTCGGAGTGAGTAACGACCACATACGGATCAATGTAGTGGCCCAGAAGATAACCTGCAAGAAAGAAATATGTGTTGTTCTGTTAAAAACCAAATCGTTCCTGCAGTTCCATACTGCCCATAATAACGCACATACTCCTACACGGATATTTTTCGCTGTTTCTGACTACTTCATCAAGCCATGTCCCAAATAACGTGTAGATGGTAGTCGGAGGAGTAATGTTAAACGCTATGTGAACAGACCGCCATATAATTTTTACCATTGTCCATCAAGAAAGAGGTGTTTGATAGATTCATCATGATCACAGAAGCTACATCTTCGAGATCCCGTCCAGTTGCGTTTAGCCAAATTGTCCTTAGTTAGAATTGCTTGTTTATGTACAAACTATATAAACACTTTAATTTTTAAGGGCACTTTGACTTTCTAAATTTGCATCGATCGAAAGATAGCGCCATCATTGATAACATCCAAATACATGGATTTAACCGAAAACACTCCATTCTTGGTTAGTTTCCCGTACAACTGATGGCTGCTAAGAAAGTTGAACATCCATCAATCTTCTCACAAGATGTAGCCAATCTTCCCAATGGTTTCCTGCTAAAGTTCTCCTAAATTGAATATTGGGAGGGTTGGACTATAATACTTTTGCAACGTAAGCATCTCTACGCTGAACAATATTATAGAGAGAAGGATATTGGATAGCCAGAGGCGGCTCCCCTAGCCATGTATCCTCCGAGAATCTCGTTGTAGTACCATTTCCAACAATAAATTTTATTCTGAAGGCTGATTTCACTCTCATAAGTCCTTTTCGAAATGGTCAACCAGTCGGTTGGACCGTCACCTAGGATAAGGTTTTAGAATGTGGGTACTTATTACGCATAATCTGGGCCCATGTGGCTTCGGTCTCTACAGATAGCTTGTACAGCCACTTGATGAGAAGACATCTGTTCTTCGCGTCTAAATTTTCAATACCAAGACCTTCTTGGTCTTTTGGCCTACAGATAATATCCCATTTAGCGAGTCTGTACTTTTGTTTTGACTCCTCTACCAGAAGAAGCGATCGATAGAAATCCAGTCTTTTCCGAACTCCAACTAGTACCTCGAGAAAAGACAAGAGAAACATAGGCATGCTTGTGAGCACCGAATTAATGAGGATTAGTCGGCCACAATATGACATAAGCTTGCCCTTCCAGCAGCTTAGTTTCTTTTCAAATCTATCCTCAATGCACTTCCATTCTTTATTAGACAGCTTACAATGGTGAATTGGTATGCCCAAATATGTAAAGGATAATGAACCTAATTCACACCCGAACAATTGTTTGTAAGCCTCTTGTTCGTCTTTAGCCCTTCCAAAGTAGAACAACTTACTTTTACGAAAGTTAATCTTTAACCCCGACAACTGTTCGAATAAGCATAACAGAAACTTCATGTTTCTTGTTTTTGCTAGATCATGCTCCATGAAGATGATAGTATCATCAGCGTACTATAAAATGGACACTCCTCCGTCCACTAAATGCAGGACGAGTCCGCCTAGCTGGCCATTGTCCTTAGCTCTTCCAATCAGGATCGTCAACATGTCTACTACTATGTTGAACAAAATAGGTGACATCGGGTCTCCTTGCCTCAGACCCTTGCGTGTCTGGAAATAATGACCTGTGTCATCATTCACTTTGATTCCGACACTTCCTTTTTGCGTGAAAGAATCCACCTGGTTCCTTCAGGACTGATCGAATCCTTTCATCCGCAATGCCTGCTGTAAAAATGGGCATTTAACCTTATCGTACGCCTTCTCAAAATCCACCTTAAAAACCACCCCATCTAGTTTTTTCGTGTGGAGTTCATGGAGCGTTTCATGCAGGACCAGAACCCCTTTTAGGATGTTTCTGTCCGGCATAAAAGCAGTTTGAGATGGCTGCACCACGGAATGTGCAATCTGCGTAAGCCTGTTGGTTCCCACCTTGGTGAAGATTTTAAAGATGACATTAAGAAGACAGATTGCTCTGAACTGCTCAATCCGCACTGCCTCTGTTTTCTTCGGAAGTAACGTAACCGTTCCGAAATTTAAGTGAAATAGTTGTAAATGTCCAGAAAACAAATCATGGAACATTGGAAGCAAATCACCCTTAATGATGTGCCAGCACTTTTTATAAAACTCAGCCGGAAAGCCATCCGGCCCAGGAGCTTTATTATTCTTCTTTTGCAAAACTGCCTCAAACACCTCTTTCTCCGAAAATTGGGCGGTTAAAATATCATTCTCATCCGTTGCAAGTTGAGGGATATCCTCAACCCTCGACTCATCTAAGGACACAAAATTATTTTCAGATGGCCCAAAAGGCTGCTTGTAGTAATTTGTGATGTATAGTTTTAGGTTCTCCAATCCTAAGATCGTCCCGACATCTTGCTCGAGCTGACAGATTCTCTTCTTTCGATGCTTGCCATTCACAATCACATGAAAGAATTGAGTATTGTCGTTCCCTTGGACGACCATTCGTACTTTAGCTCTTAGCTTCAATTCCTCCTCTTGAAGCAGTTCTTTCAGTCTCATCTCCGCTTCCATTTTAGTTTCCAGCTCCCTGGTATCTAGAACGGAGGACTCAGCTTTTAATTCGAAGGAATTAATAAGGTGAAGTAGCCTTTCCTTCTCAACCTTATATACCCCGCTCAAATGTTTAGCCCAACCACGTAAGTATTGCCTTAAGTGCCTAATCTTATTTTGCCATCTTTCTACTCTCGATCTCCCTCCTGAATCTTTAGCCCACTCCCGTGCTATCAGATCTAAGAAACCTTCTCTTTCAAACCATGCTAATTCAAAAGAGAAGATGTTCTTATTTCCCACATGTTTTGCCTCCCCAGAGTCAACAAGCAATGGGGTATGGTCGGAGATCGCGCGCGACAACGCATGGACTGTCAAGAGAGGAAACTTCTGCTCCCATTCGACACTGGAGAGGACACGATCCAACTTCTCATATGTTGGGTTGGGTAACGTGTTGGCCCAAGTAAATTTTCTCCCAGAAAGCTCAATCTCTCTAAGATCCATGCTTTCAATAATTGCATTGAACATAAACGACCATCTGCCGTCAAAGTTATTGTTGTTTTTTTCTTTCCTTCTTCGAATAATGTTGAAATCGCCCCCAACCAAAATTGGGAGGTTTTCACTACCGCATATATGAACTAAATCCGCCAAAAAATCTGGTTTGTGAAAAGTTAGAGTTGAAATGCTGATCGACGAGCCCTCGGTGTACGTGAGCAGGGACGTGGATTGTTGTAGTCTACGTCGCGTAGACCGCGTCGATGCTGAAGAAGAAAGCAACGCGGGAAGCAGTCGGTACTCCAACAATATAGCCCGGTCTTCAGATATTCCGTCGACCGATTATCTATTACTCCTATATATATCTACGTCACTACGTGTTTGAGTTGACCAAGTAATAGCTGCATGTTGTTGCTTGTGTTCCCACGTATAAACATTCAAAGTCCAGAATTCAGATACGTAGTCTATTCTACCTCGCTTCTGGCCTTCCACCTACCAAACACGTTTCTTCAACCCAGCTGGGCATAGCCTGTATTGTATATAGGACCCGACACAAACACCTAGGGAAGCAAACACAATCTCCACTCAAAGGATCAGCTCCTTTGCTAGCTCTCCTTTCAGTTCCAACCGCAATGGCTGCCACGAAAACCATTCTCCTCGCCGTGGCTGTGATGGCCATCCTGAGCACCGCATCGGCGGCAATCTACAACGTCGGCGAGCCAGGTGGTGCGTGGGACCTCAGCAGCAACTATGTCACCTGGGCGTCCTCCAGGAACTTCCACCCAAGCGACCAGATCGTCTTCAAATACTCTCCTCAGGCACACGACGTCCTCGAGGTCAGCAAGGCTAACTACGACTCCTGCAGCACCGCCGGCCCCATCGCCACCCTCAACTCCGGGAATGATGTTGTCTCCCTCACCGCCATCGGCACCCGCTACTTCATCTGCGGCTTCCCAGGCCACTGCGCCGGAGGAATGAAGGTCAAGATCGATGTCGTGCCGAGCTCTTCTTCTTCCTCTCCTGCCCCGGCCAGCGGTCCCAGTGCTAGTAACGCTCCCCCGCCGGCGCCTGTCTCAGCAGCCAGCACTGTGGCCTCCACAGGGTTTGGCCTCGCCATCTTACTTGCCGTTGCCGGCCTGATGGTTTGAGAGTGCTTTGCAACAGCATACACGTGTATTCTGTACTTTCCGTATACAACAGTAACTATTACTAGCAAGCGTTTTTGCACATTCTTTTGTATCATGAGTAATAAAGATTATTTTGGTACTATACGATATTTTTCATGGAACATGTTTGACCTATACTGGAAGAAACCAGATTTCTCTAACTTTGACTTTGAAACACGCAAAAAAAAATATACACATAAATTATACATGTAATTGGTATTAATGTTTGATTTGTCTTTAATATGTGAATGAGTAGCCTATAGTTGGACTTCTAGGTAGTGAGAGTTATGTATTTAGGTTGAACAAATGTTAACAAGTAAACCCAATCAGATATATAAAGGTAGTATGTGGTGATCAAAATAGAATATACGAAACAGAGGCCAAAGACGACACGGTGATCAGCCTTGGCACGGGGTGCTTTGTAGTAGGCATACCGTGTTCGTTTAAATTCATGGAGAGCCGGGTTTATAGGCATGATGAGAGGGAAGTAGTCGTTTGTGCTAAATCCGTGAACATTTTTCTTGTTTTAGATGTGATTGCTTATCCTTGGTAGATCAAAGCGCGCCTTGGATTTCTTCGAACAATGTTGTAAATTTTTGTAACACTGAAGCTGTAGAATTAGTTGTAACATGCAACTCATGTAGTACAAAGCTGGAAATTCGACCGGAGAAATCTATCCAACACTAGTATCAAAAGTAGTCCTCGTCGCCATAATATATCTAGGTTTCCCATGAAGAATCACCGAAGGAGAGGATCCCCATGTGAATGAACTACTCAAAGCACCACAAAGACATTAAATTTTAGTTACAAGTTTGCATGTGAATGAACTACTCAAAGCACCACAAAGACATTAAATTTTAGTTACAAGTTTGTGTGTGAGGAGAAATATTCCACCGTTCATTGTTTTTTATAAAGCTCACCACGCATGCCAAATGTTAGGAGAGATATTCCCGCCAAGACATAGCAATATGCGTAAACTCTAATTCAGTTTAATAATGCATCACGCAATATTATTTCATTTGATGATGTCATTTTGCAATCCAGGATGATGTGCTGTGAGTCAATTGTACGGCCCAACTTGCGATCTGGAAGGTCCATTTTACCAATTCCAGACTTGTTTTTTTGTGTGTATTTAATTTAAAATGTGTTCACTTATTATTGCGTGTGAAAAATTTTTGATCTATTCATCAACTGTCAAGGTAGTACAAAAAACACCAGAAATAAAAAAATACAACCAAATCCGTAGACCACCCAACAAGTATTACAAGCACTATAGAGAGCCCAAGGCGCGCCGCCGTGTTCGACCCTCCCTCACCGGAGTCGGACAAGCTTTCTTGTAGTAGACAGCCGGGAAATTATTGTGCTAAGTCCCCATATGACCAACGCACCAGAACAATAACCGCCGCCGATGAAGAGAAGTGTAGATCGGAAGGATCCAATATGTAGACACTCGAATACATACGAACAAAGACAAGATCCTCGTGGGTCCACTAAAGACAAACGCCGACCGAATCCCTTGAGATCTTCCCAAGATAACCCTCCACACAACCTCCGATGTTGTTGGAAACACCACCAGAACGGGGCCTAGGCGGAGAGAATCTTATTCCATCTTTTAGAGAGCCGTCACCGCCTCGGCAAAAGCATGAAAAAACGAAGCCATCCCTCCGGCAAGGGCTGTGACCCACCACTCTTTCATGGTTTTATGACCACGGGAGACGAGGTAGACCGACGGTTGCACCGGCAGGGAGCGCAAGAAATCCTAACGAAAGGGTCCTTTTTCTTTCTACAAAGAAACTTGTTAACTTGACTTTATATTTTATGAAAGCTTTACTTCTTGATTTGAATATTAGAATTTTGTTCATCGTTTGCCTTTTAAGTTGGAGGTTGTGACCTTTTTCTCGTTCAAACTTGAAAGTTGTAAAAGAAATAACTAAAGGCTGTAACAAACTAGTTGTAACGTGAAATTTGCGCAGTAAAGATGAAATATTTAATAAGAAGTAAAAAAATTCTTTTATGTGAGAAGTTAAGAGTTTTTTTGTTCTTTTTTTTCGAAAAGGAGGTTATCCCCCGGCCTCTACATCAGATCAGAACGATGCATACAACAATTTTATTAAAAAGCAAACGGTTCAACCAAGTCTCCGGATCTCAAAAAAAGGTAAAAAGGCTCACAGAGAGTAAGAAGAACAAAAAACAGGATAGCCACAACCGGCGGAATAAAAGTAGATAGGAACCTAAACACTTATCCCATTACATGACCGCCATCCAAACCAGTTGAAAATGGCCCGTGCTACCATCTCTCACCAGACAGACCCAGTAACCATACACTTCCCGGCATCCGTCGGAGTGAGTAACGACCACATACGGATCAATGTAGTGGCCCAGAAGATAACCTGCAAGAAAGAAATATGTGTTGTTCTGTTAAAAACCAAATCGTTCCTGCAGTTCCATACTGCCCATAATAACGCACATACTCCTACACGGATATTTTTCGCTGTTTCTGACTACTTCATCAAGCCATGTCCCAAATAACGTGTAGATGGTAGTCGGAGGAGTAATGTTAAACGCTATGTGAACAGACCGCCATATAATTTTTACCATTGTCCATCAAGAAAGAGGTGTTTGATAGATTCATCATGATCACAGAAGCTACATCTTCGAGATCCCGTCCAGTTGCGTTTAGCCAAATTGTCCTTAGTTAGAATTGCTTGTTTATGTACAAACTATATAAACACTTTAATTTTTAAGGGCACTTTGACTTTCTAAATTTGCATCGATCGAAAGATAGCGCCATCATTGATAACATCCAAATACATGGATTTAACCGAAAACACTCCATTCTTGGTTAGTTTCCCGTACAACTGATGGCTGCTAAGAAAGTTGAACATCCATCAATCTTCTCACAAGATGTAGCCAATCTTCCCAATGGTTTCCTGCTAAAGTTCAACTAAATTGAATATTGGGAGGGTTGGACTATAATACTTTTGCAACGTAAGCATCTCTACGCTGAACAATATTATAGAGAGAAGGATATTGGATAGCCAGAGGCGGCTCCCCTAGCCATGTATCCTCCGAGAATCTCGTTGTAGTACCATTTCCAACAATAAATTTTATTCTGAAGGCTGATTTCACTCTCATAAGTCCTTTTCGAAATGGTCAACCAGTCGGTTGGACCGTCACCTAGGATAAGGTTTTAGAATGTGGGTACTTATTACGCATAATCTGGGCCCATGTGGCTTCGGTCTCTACAGATAGCTTGTACAGCCAGCTTGTACAGCCGGTTGCTGAGAAGACATCTGCTCTTCACCTCTAAATTTTCAATACCAAGACCACCTTGGTATTTTGGCCTACAGATAATATTCCATTTAGCGAGTCTGTACTTTCGTTTTGACTCATCGCTCTGCCAGAAGAAGCGATCGATAGAAATCCAGTCTTTTCCGAACCTCAACTAGTACCTCGAGAAAAGAAAAGAGAAACATAGGCATACTTGTGAGCATCGAATTAATGAGGATTAGTCGGCCACAATATGACATAAGCTTGCCCTTCCAGCAGCTTAGTTTTTTCAAATCTATCCTCAATGCACTTCCATTCTTTATTAGACAGCTTACGATGGTGAATTGGTATGCCCAAATATGTAAAGGGTAATGAACCTTATTCACACCCGAACAATTGTTTGTAAGCCTCTTGTTCGTCTTTATCCCTTCCAAAGCAAAACTACTTACTTTTATGAAAGTTAATCTTTAACCCCGACAACTGTTCGAATAAGCATAACAGAAACTTCATGTTTCTTGTTTTTGCTAGATCATGCTCCATGAAGATGATAGTATCATCAGCGTACTATAAAATGGACACTCCTCCGTCCACTAAATGCAGGACGAGCCCGCCTAGCTGGCCATTGTCCTTAGCTCTTCCAATCAGGATCGTCAACATGTCTACTACTATGTTGAACAAAATAGGTGACATCGGGTCTCCTTGCCTCAGACCCTTGCGTGTCTGGAAATAATGACGTGTGTCATCATTCACTTTGATTCCGACACTTCCTTTTTGCGAGAAAGAATCCACCTGGTTCCTTCAGGACTCCTGCAGCACCGCCAACCCCATCGCCACCCTCAACTCCGGGAATGATGTTGTCTCCGTCACCGCCATCGGCACCCGCTACTTCATCTGCGGCTTCCCAGGCCACTGCACCGGAGGAATGAAGGTCAAGATCGATGTCGTGCCGAGCTCTTCTTCCTCCTCTCCTGCCCCGGCCAGTGGTCCCAGTGCTAGTAACGCTCCCCCGCCGGCGCCTGTCTCAGCAGCCAGCACTGTGGCCTCCACAGGGTTTGGCCTCGCCATCTTACTTGCCGTTGCCGGCCTGATGGTTTGAGAGTGCTTTGCAACAACATACACGTGTACTCTGTAATTTTCGTATACAACAGTAACTATTACTAGCAAGCGTTTTTGCACATTCTTTTGTATCATGAGTAATAAAGATTATTTTGGTACTATACGATATTTTTCCTGGAACATGTTTAACCTATCACAAGTCTCTTTACTCGTTCCGTAATACAAGATCCCGTAACTAACAATTAGTCACATTGCTTGCAAGGCTCATTGTGATGTTGTATTACTGAGTGGGCCCCGAGATACCTCTCCGTCACACGGAGTAACAAATCCCAGTCTTGATCCATGCCAACTCAACAGACACCATCGGACATACCTGTAGAGCACCTTTATAGTCACCCAATTACGTTGCGATGTTTGATACACACAAAGGCACTCCTCCGATGTCCGTGAGTTGCATGATCTCATGGTCATAGAAACACATACTTGACATGCAGAAAACAGTAGCAATAAACTGACACGATCATATGCTAGTTTGTAGTTTGGGTCTTGTTCATCACATCATTCTCCTAATGATGTGATCCCATTATCAAATGACATCTCATGTCCATGGCTAGGAAACCTTATGTTGGGGAACGTCGCATGGGAAACAAAAATTTTCCTACGCACACGCAAACCTATCCATGGTGATGAGCATCTACGAGAGGGAGAGTGGATCTACGTACCCTTGTAGATCGCTAAGCGGGAAGCGTTAAGAAACGCGATTGGTGTAGTCGTACTTCTTCGCGATCCAAATCGCCGAGCGTCCCGCGATCTAATCACGAACCGTCCCGCGAACCAATCACGAATAGTCCCACGATCTCGTCACGATCCGTCCCGCGATCCGATCACGAACGTCCCGTGGCCTTGATCACGATCCTTCCGATCTAGTACCGAACGGACGGCACCTCCGCGTTCAGCACACGTGCAGCTTGATGACGATCTCCACCGTCTTGATCCAGCAAGAGGAGGTGGAGAGGAGAGAGAGTTCACCGGCAGCGTGGCGGCGCTCTGGTGATGGTGGTGGTGGAGCAATTCCAGGAGGGCTTCGCCTAAGCACTGCGAAAAACTAATCTAGAGGAGCACCGGTGAAACGGGTAGCACGTGACCGTAATTTCTGCCAAAACCCTAGCTATTCCACTAGTATATATAGGAGGAGAGGAGAGGAGAGGCAGCCAAGGCCTCTATGGTTCGGCCCGCTAGGAGGAGGGTGGAATCCTATTCCACCTCCAATCCTAGTTGGAGTAGGATTGCCTCCTATTGGCTGATTTTTGCCTTTTTTCTTTAGCCTTTTTCTCTCCTGCGCCATGGGCCTTCTAGGCTGATTTTCCAGCCCTATTAAGGGCTGGTTAATACTCTCCCACAGCCCATGGTCCCTCTAGGGTCGAAATACCCCTCCCGGAGGCCTCCCGGTACACTACCGGCACTCCCGGTACACTACTGATGAGCCCGAAACTTTTCCGACGACCAAACTGGGACTTTCTATATATGAATCTTTACCTCCGGACCATTCCGGAGCTCCTCTTGACGTCCAGGATCTCATCCAGGACTCCGAACAACCTTCGGTCACCACCATACATAACTCTACACTACCGAAACGTCACCGAACCTTAAGTGTGCAGACCCTGCGGGTTCGAGAACTATGTAGACATGACCGAGACACCTCTAGGGTCAATAACCAATGACGGGACCTGGACGTCCACATTGGTTCCTACATATTGTACGAAGATCTATGTAGGCGTACCGTATTGGTTTAAATACATGGAGAGCTGTGTTTATAGGCATGATGAGAGAAGTAACCATTCGTGCTAAGTTCGTGAACATTTTTTCTACTTTTTGATGTGATTGCTTATCCTTGGTAGATCAATGCACGCCTTGGATTTCTTGGAACAATGTTGTAATTTTTTGTAACACTGAAGCTGTAATTTTATTAGTTGTAACATGCAACTCGTGTAGTACAAAGCTGGAAATTAGGCCCGAGAAATCTATCCAACACTAGTATCAAACGTAGTCCTCGTCACCATGATATATCTAGGTTTTCCATGAATAATTAACGAAGGAGGGGATCCCCATGTGAATGAACTACTCAAAACACCACAAAGAGATGAAATTTTAGTTACAAGTTTGCGTGTGAGGTCCTCTTCTCCGTCCTCCCCTGGCGGTCATGGCGTGGGGGACGACGAGCAGGCATGGGGGGGGGGGGGGGGGTGCTCTCGCGGGGAGGCACGGCAGCCAGGCCTTGGGAACAGCCATGCGGCGGCGTGGCGACGGTTGTGTGGTGAAGATGGTAGGGCAGGTCACAGCGGTATGTTTGCGGGGCGGCTGGCTCTGCGCCAGCTCCATCAAATCAGGCGGTTGCGCCGTGGGCTATGGTGGCGGGGCTGGAGGCGCTTGCTGGCTCCGCTGGGCAGGCTGAGGAGGGGGTGCGGGACTGGGCTTCGACCCTCCCTGCCCTGCCAGAGGTGTCACGGCTCATGCGGATCCAGGTCGGGAACTAAGGTTGGGTGTCAGGGGTGTCGTTTGGAGATGTGGTGGGATGGGAGAGATGAGTGGCGTCGACGTGGTCGGGCCACCCGTCACCCGCAGTGGTGTCCGGCGTCGACGTGGTCCGCGCCTGCTTCATGCTTCACCTCTTCTCCGACTCGGTGGCACCCTAATTGATCTGGTCTTTCCGGTCGTTGGCAGCTCTGTCGGCGGTCGGAACTTGCCGGTTGGTTCATCGCTCGCAGTCATGGACGACCTATGGGACATCAGGTGGTCCGGATGGTGGGAGCTGCGATGATTGTGGGCTGACCTCACATAGGTGCAGCGGCTGCCGGCCATGGCATATTATTAGTTGTGCCGTGGGATTCAGCCAATTGGAAGCTTGTAATTTTAGCATAGAAAGATTTTATTTATTTTTTACCCGGCAAATAAAAGATTTTATTTATTTAGATAGGTGAATTTGGAGTTGAAATGCAGCTGTATCATTGGATTTACTTCTAGAAGATTAGTGCATTGTGAAGATGGTCAACGTCTTGTAACGTAGGCCGTGTCGATATTGGAGTAGACGGCAACGTCTCCATGAGGACGCGGGAAAAGGTCAGCAGGCCAACAGCACAGCCCGGTCCTGAAATCTTCCGTCGATTATATCATGACCAAGCACGTAGCAGCTGCCTAGCTTGTGTTCTCACGAAGAACATTCAAAGTCTGGGCATGTTTTTCACCTACCGCACACGTTTCGTCAACCGACCTGAGCATAGCCTGTACTGTATATATACCAGGCACGAACACTTATGGAAGCAAGTCAAGCAACACAATCTCAGTTTGAGGATCAACACAGGACCCGGCTTAGACCTCATCACCTAGCTCTCCTTGCCTTCCTTCAAGTTCCACTGCAATGGCTGCCATAAGACTAAGCCTCTTCATGGTGGCTGCAATGGCCGTCCTGAGCACCGCGTCGGTGGCGATCTACAACGTTGGTGAGCCTGGCGGCGCGTGGGACCTCAACACCAACTACAACACTTGGGAGTCCTCCAGGAATTTCCAACCCGGTGACCAGATCGTCTTCAAGTATTCCCCTCGGGCACACGACGTCCTCGAGGTCAGCAAGGCCGACTACGACTCCTGCAGCACTGTCAACCCCATTGCGACCCTCAACACCGGGAACGACATCGTCACCCTCACCGCCACTGGAACCCGCTACTTCATATGTGGGTTTCCTGGCCACTGCGTTGGTGGCATGAAGGTCAAAATCGACGTCGTGTCTGGTTCCTCCTCCTCATCACCCGCACCAGCCAGCGGCCCCAGTGCAAGCAACGCTCCTCCGCCCATGCCTATCTCCACCGCCAACTCTATGGAGGCCACAGGGTTTGGCCTCATTGTCTTGCTTGCCTTTGCCGGTATCATGGCTTGAGTACATGTTGCAGCCCCATGCACATGCATACTTTATGTATAGTCATGTACTCCTTCCGTAAACTAATATAAAAGCATTTAGAACAGTTGAACATATTATGTAGGTTAACGTGGTTGTTTGCACATGTCACGTCTCCCTCCCCTTGTAACGTGTATGTAACTTGGGAGACAAGACTTGAGTGCACCCTTGTACCTATATATATGTCATGTGCATGATCAATGGAATTATCGTTGCACAAATCTCTTTCTACAAGAACACTACTTTTGTTATCTAAACGCTCTTATATTAGTTTACAGAGAGAGTAATTATTATTAGCGAGTATATGTGTATAGTCAACTAATCAGATATGCGACCATAATTTTTTTTATATAAATTTTAAAAGATTAATTAATAAATATTCTTTAATTTTATGCATACAACATTTGTTCCAACACATGTTCGGTTTCGACTGCAAGAAGGCAGACTTCACTAAGCTTTGACGTGTACGACACAAAGATACACACTTGGATTAGGCATACGGCTGCTGGAATTGTAATTAAAGGAGTGTTATGTTATATACTTAAGTCTGAACACATCTTAACATGTATCTCGGGTTTAATAATACATAAAGAAAGCACATGGTAACAAAAATATGCAAGATGAAACAAAGATAAACACGAGCAAGCCTTGGTCAGTTGTGAGGATCAGCCTTGGCATCGAGGGCTTTGATTTTGAAATATTATATATTGATGTAACATATAGAATAACGTTCAAAGCCATGCATGCGAAAGTAGAAGTTCCCCCTAAATTTCGTCCACAAATCTCAATATTGTCCTTGTGATTGCTTATCCTCGGAAGATTGACCTCGTAGTTCGATAGTAAAATTGATTAAAAGTCGCACAGTTTATCAAAAAGATCTGGTGGGAATCATTGATGTGCCCATCCATCAATCCAGCTACAACGAAGTCTTTACAGATTCACAACTCTATTCTGTTCACGAAGAATTGAAGCGGGAAGAACTACCCTATCATTCAAGTAACTTTTGATTCCAGTAATCAAGTGCTCATATGCCGATCTGTCCAGTGATTCGTCTGAGAGCGCTTTGAGGGCCACTGCACAGTTCGACTGAAGCATAATCGGTATCTTAAGAGTGCTCAACCGCCAGTCTAAGCCATTCCATCATTGCTTGTTGTTCTGCTTCCAGGGCCTCATTGCAATGAAGCAATTTACGGTAAGCAGCAAACATCACACTGCCTCGGTCATCTCTGAGAATCATGCCTGAACCCGATGATCCATCTATAGAATTGTAAGAACCATCAATCCACAACGCCATAGATCCTACTGGTTGATTAGGCCATGACTTGCGAGGTACAGTGGGCTTCGATTGTAGTATTTTAATAGGCATCTCGGCAAACATGGGATATTTACCTCTTATGATTTGCTCAACGCTCTCAACGAAATTTCATTGAAGAGGTTGTAGCTAGTAGACGATCTGAAAGGAACCTGACAACTCCATTGGTGGTGTTGCTTTATCATGACAAGTTTATTCTGGAGGTGCCAGCTTCTCCACAATACCATGATGAATTTGCTCCTGGCATGTTCATGTGAATCAGTGGGGAGATGGAAGAACCCCTCATTGCCGGCAAATGTGATATGTTACAGATTGATAATGTGTCCAGTGATCCCTAATTGTATTCCATAAAATAGCTGCATTAGGGCAAGCGATCAACGCATGAAATGATGACTCCTTCTCCTGATCGCACAACTTACAGTACATGTTCGAGCTTAGATGCCTCATATTGTCTTTTACATTGGTAGGTAAACAACCCGAGGCCACCTGCTAAGCAAAGTGTTTCATCTTCGGTAGTACTGCCGCACCCTAAACTAGCTTCCATAGTGATATGTCACCCTACAGCGACGGGCTAGAAGCTCCAGATCCAAATTGATCACTGTGGTTGGACATAACAAAGTGTTAGCACTCTTTACTGCGAGAGAGCCGGATTTGTTAACTCCATGTAGTATGAGAACTTTACTTCTTGATTATAATACATGACCCTCTTTCTGCATAAAATGTGTTTTGCTTTGTAAGGTGAAAACTTTGACTTTTGTGTTTTTCAAATTTGAAACTTTTCGTTTTAATTGGTTGTATTTTGAAGTTCATGTAGTAAAAACCTTATAATTTGAATAGAAGAAGTTAAAAGAATTGAGAGGGAGACGAAATGTCGTTGGACCTCCGGATCTACTTTGGAGAAGGTTTGTGAATGTGTTGATAGTCTACATATTTTTGTAGCCTTAGGGCATCCGCAGTGTAGCATTTTACTGCACGCCAGCGCCTCTAAGCCAAAATGGTTAGCGACGCCTCCAAGCTTGGTGGAATATTTTTTGGGTCCCACTTGTCATCTTGCGATGTAGAAGGAGATTGGAACATGCATGTCTGTCCACCGAGTTTAGCTGATGAAAAGTATGTTATTTTATGTTGTGATGGGTACTAGCTAAGAGGCTGTACCAGGGAAAGTCTGTTTCTGCTACTGAGCTCAAATGCACCTGTCTAAAAAAAATTCATAACAAATTCAAAATAAATCAGAAAAATGTGATTTTTTGTGAGTATTATTAATAAGATCAGGAATACTAATTTTAAATTTTATTGTAATTTTTAAAAAGATCAAACGCCTCCACGTCATCAATAGAAGTGCTCCTCACGAAGCCTAATAGTGCCCCCTAGTTAGCGCTATCAGTTAGTTTGGGCTTTTTTTATTTTATATCGGTAGGTCTTTGCTGGCGTAAATTTGTTATCAGTTTGCAAAACTATGTATCTCTTTGTGGTCTTGTTGACTTAATTAGTATAAACTCGGACGCTTACGTCTTTTATCTAAAAATATGGAGCATTATTATCTTCTAAAGGCATCTTTGATTCATGAATAAGGTTTCAAGTTTGCCATGTTATTGGAAACTATAATGTTCTCAACTTGACGTGACAAATGCATACTATACTTGAAGGAAACCATTTCCTTTGTTCTTGTGTGTAGAAGATGCACACAAATTCTGAGTTGCCATACAAAATTAAATTGAAAAAATGCATAAAATTGCCATGCTGATGAATTAGCAAGTTTACACAAGTGTCATTTGACAAATATAGCAAGTGATGCATGCAATTTACCGATAAAATAGTAGCTCGTCGATGTGTCGCAGATGCAGCCCGCTCCTCCTCCAATGAGGTTGTCAGTGAGTTCGGAGACAACGAGTACCAGGAGGAGAAGGTTGAGGTTCTCGACAGTGGTTGTCGACGAACGCGCGGCCTGTCGACCGCAGCTTCGCCCCGCCTCACATCACAATAGCCCACGAACGCGTCCTTGCATTTGGGTCCCTCGACGACCCTCCACAAAGCGATGAAGGAATCCATGCTGCCGGTGCCCTCGGTGACTGTCGCGCCGCCATGAGCACCCTCCATGATCCGCCGCAATAAACCTTGAGCCACCGTCACTCGCCGCCGGGAGGTGGGTGCTTAATCTCATCTCTCGTCCAAGTGCGGACGAGTAGACAATGACGCTCACATGTGAGATCGGTGCCGGCTACTCCCCCTCTTCCTTCTTCCTTCTTCTCCTCTTCCGACAACCTCTTCCTCTCCGCTCAACCTCTCCTCGCGGGGAGAATGGTGACAAACCGTTGAATGGGAGCGACTGTGTAAACAAAATGGGGATTGAGGGTCGGTGTAAAACGAAATGAGGAATGACGGAGGTGGAGCACGTTCACGTGTTTTTATACAGGAGCGAACGAGTCCAGAACATGAGATTCGTGATTCATCCAGTTCGATCAAACAGACCGGGGACAACGTACGATGGGAACCGGCAAAAATTTACGTGAGATTTATAGTGTGTTTTTTTTTGTATGGAAAACAAGAATTTCTAAAACACGAATAAAATCACATGGATATTTCGTAGGTGCATCTACTTCACAGTAGGCCGGGAGTTTTTCAAGTTTAAGTCGATTTTACAAAAAAAATCATACAAATCTAAAATGATGCCCATAGTTTTGGAGTAGTATTTTGTCTATCTAGTAGTTGACCATCATTGATTGTGTTCTTGTTGCACAGAAGAAGTTTGTAGACAGCCGTCCTGCGGCGGCGGCGCTCTCGGAGACGTCAGCTCCTTGGTCACCTCCACTTTGACGGAGAGCGTGCACCGGATCGTGAAGGTGTCGTCCTCACGGACGCATGCCGACTCATCCAGGTCCCTCCTGGCGACGAAGCGGGCGTAGCCCTTGCTGCGGCGGTGGTCGAGCAGCGTCTGCTCCGACAAGGCCGTCTGGTTGTCGAAGACGGCGCGCTCCCTGCGCGCGTCCAGTATCTCTATGAAGACCCTGACGTCGTCGTGGAACCAGGACGTGTCGACAGAGACTAGGAAGACGGCGAGGAAGCCTGCTGACTCGTCGTCGAGGCCGGCGGGGTAGACCTTGAGGCTGTAGCGGAGGCCGTTGTGGGGAAACATGCCGAACTCCACCACGGAGCCGGCCTGCTTCTGTGCCCACTTGGAGTAATCGGTGATGGTGAAGAGCCGCGTCGCCTTCACCGTGTTGGCCAGCGTGTAGGACGACGGCAGGTTCGGCGACGAGTGGCTGGCGCTCGCACCCATCGTGCTCGACGGCAGGTTCGGTTATGCAGACACGGCGGATGAGTTGGGTTCCCCGCCGGTGGTACCGCTCGATGCTGGATGGATATATGTGCTTGACTTTTCTCTCTCCCAAACCTTGGGGCGGTTGTGATCTCCTAATCCAAATATTCCATCTACGGAGATTTTGTTACCATCTGTATCTCGCCGGTAGATCGCAGCCGGGATTCATGGAACATATACCTCTTTAAACCGGTCGATAAATATGGCGGACAGAGAGGAACCATCAACAATTAGTAGTATATACCTATGCCTATAGATCTTTAAGGGCGGGATCGATTGATTCTATTCTATCGATGGGTGCCACCGCTTCCTGCGGTCCTGCCTCGTCGCAGGCAGCGCCGTCGTCTCTGCCGGTGAAGTGCGGCTTGCTCGAGACGAAGGAGTCCGCGACGTACCTTTTCACGGTGCCCCACTACTCCAAGTGGGCGCGGATGCCGGCCGGCACGGCGCTCAACTTCGACCCGCTCTTCGTCGTCGGCTTAGGCTACCGCCTCAAGGTCTACCCGGCGGGCTTCGATGAGGATTCGGCGGACTTCGTAGCCGTCTTCTTCAGCGTCTGCGGGCATTTCGACTCCCGAAACGAGGCAGTCTGCAGGGTCTCCTTCGAGATCCTGGACGAAGCCGGCGAGCGCGCCGTCTTCAGCAACCACACGGCGCGGTCGGGGCAGACGCTGGAGAACGGCGGATGCAGCAGGGGCTATGTCCGGTTCGTGAACAGGAGGGAGCTCGAGTGGTCGTCGTGTGTCTGCCGTCCGGACGACAGCTTGACCGTCCGGTGCACCCTGTCCGTCTACGTCGAGGTGAGCAGGCTGCCGGCCGAGGTGTTTGCGGCGGATCAGGCCATGTCTTCCTCGAATTGCCCGGAGCCGGCAGCCGAGAAAATGGGCGAGCACTACACGTTTGCGATGAACCGCTTCTCGAATGTCAAGACGGCGCTCCCCACCGGGGGTGCGTGCACTCGCCGCAGTTCAGCTTTGGCGGCAGCAGCTGGTACCTCCAGGTATACCCCAACGGGGACTGCGATGCTAGCAGGGACTATGTGTGCGTCTTCCTTGGCCGCGGGAGGTCGGACGAGAGGGAGACGACGGCTGATTTCTGCTTCGAGGTCGTCGGCCTTGTGGGAGCGGCTGGCGAAGAGGGGCGCATGCGGCACACGTTTGACCACAACAAGCCCACGCACGGGAACCGGAGACTGGTGAAGAGCAGCGACCTCGCGTTGGCCGGACGTATGGCCAGCGATGACGACTGCCTCATGATCCATTGCCACCTCCGTGTGATCAAGGTTACCACGCCGAGGGTGCTCCATGCCATGGCCCCGCCGTCGGTCGTTATTGTCCCACCTTACGATGGGTTGGAGCATCATCTCAAGGTGCCTGCCAGATCTCCTGTAATTCTGGGAGGAAAGGAGAACGAAGAGCCGACTGAATCAGCTCCCCTGTTGAGCGACATGTACTACTAAAATAATCGTGCACGCGCACGCACGTCTGTTTGATAGTATATGTTTTTCTTGATTAACCACAATTAATTTTTATTTCAAGAATACCTCTGTTTAATGTAATTAATCGCGTTTCTAAATTACGATCAATGCAATTCAGATTATTGATGATGTGATGGATACATCATTGGAGAAGCATGAGACGTTGGATATAGATGGTTGGATTATTCAGATAATTTGGATTTCCTAAACTCGTGCTTTTATAAGTAGTAACCCCGAATTACTATCGTATAAATGGATAAAAATAGATGTATTCGTGAGAATTAACTCGGCATGAAGGAAGTAGTACATAAGTCCAAAAAAGGTCAACTGTTATTCATTCTTTTTGTTTCTCACTTCATATTGAAGCAAAACAGTGATCTTGATTTTGTTTTACGTATGATTGATGGTATATTTGGTTGTCTATCAAGAACCAATAAGGTATGTGTTGCTAGCAATCAGTATACGAATTGACTCCTCGGTGTGTGACCATGCTTGGGCGGCACCATTGTTGTCAAAACAACTGGAGTATATCTCTTTTTTTTTAGGCAAGATTCGGGTATGTATCTCAACTGCCCACCTGTTTATCTGGAAAACGCGGCTGATACAATTACAATCCCGATAAATAAGGATTAACGTACGCATGGAGATCCCAACACACGGTACATAATCGGCGGCAGCTAGCATCTCCAGCCACGACGCCAAAGGACCCTCCCAGGGGCCGATTTTATCGCCGGTGGGCGAAAAAACGCCCAGCCGCGGCTCTAGGACCTCGTTTTTCGCCGGTTGAGGCCTTTTTTTGGGCCGGCGAACCCAGGCCGAACCCAGGACGCTGGGGGTCTCTTGGGCGCGCCGGCTGAAGCGAAAAGCCGAGTGGGACCGAGGTGTCGGCGACACCGGGTGCTACTTCCTGCCGCTTTCCCCTCCTTTTCACTCCTACTCCTGCCGTTTCGCCCGTCGGTTCATCCATTTCCCTTTATTTTCCTTCCTTTCCTTCACGGCCATGCCGCCGAAGAAGTACGCCGCCCCTCGCCAAGTCATCGGCTCCGCCGTCGCCAAGCCCCGCAAGCCCTGTGCGCCGATGGCGAGACCGGCGGGGATGACGAACGCCGAGTGGAAGGCCGACGTCGAGCGAAGGGAAGCGGTGACCGCCGATCGCCGCAACAGGCTCCTCATGAAGAAATCCCGGGAGGCGGCGGCGGCGGCTGCGGTTGAGCAGGAGGTGTCATGTCGCCGCCCGATCTTCCTAGGGAGACAGCCCGTGGGGCCGTTTCCCCACGGCGCCGGCCATCAAATCGCCCCGGGCGACCCGCACTTTCCTTTGCCGACCATCTCTTTGCCGGGATGGGGGTACGCGCCCTCGCCGGAGTACGTCGACAGCGACGCCTTGGTGGGTTCAACCCTAACATTACCTTTCCACGCACGCCATCCGCCTTATTCACCGGTCACCCCAACGCCCAGTACGGCTACGTCCCCTCACCGACGTACTCCAGCTCGTCCGCGACCGTCCGGCGAGGCCCTCTTCCTTTCGCGCCCGTGCCGCAGTATGCCAATGCCGAGGCCGAGATGGAGGACATAATCACCACCGGCTCAACCGCGGCCGCCTCGTGCCCCGGGTTTGGTGCCAAGGTCGACCAGGACACCGGTGACATGGACGACACCGAGGTCAACCCCGAGGAGGAGGAGGCGGGGGAGGAGGAGGATGAGGACCCCGAGGACGAGCTCGACAAGGAAGAGCCGATGCCCGCGCCGACGAAGGGCAAAGGGAAAAAGAAGAGGAATACGAGATCGGCCAATGGCAAGCCGGGCGAGCCCCGCATCATGTGGACGTCGGTGGAGGACGTGTGCCTTGCCGAATCATGGAAGCTCGTGAGGATGGACCCGATCACCGACGCAAACCAGAACACCGACACGTACTGGAAGAGGATCAAGGCGGCTTTAGACGAGCCCAAATTGGTCGACCCAGAGTTCACCAGCACGTACATGGATCGCGGCACCAAGGGCATGTCCAACCATTGGGCGGGCATTCAAACGGCGTGCAACAGGTGGCACAACATCCAGGAATCGGTCCATGCTCGCCCAGAGAGCGGTGCGAGCGTCGAGCAGCAGGTATGTTTGCGTACTTTCTTTCGTCGAACACTTGGCATGCTTCCTTCCTTCGTCGCCGAACTGTTATTTTTTGGGCGCAGATGGTGCGGATGTTCGAAATGTTTCGTCGGGAAGCCGACTTCGACTTCAAGTTCCTTCATGTGTTCACGCGGATCGAGTCATGCGAGAAATGGGCCGAGGTTCGGCATCAGCTCGCCGACAAGGACGCATCGCTCAGCCCGGATGCGCCTGTTTCCGGGACGGCGGAAGGGCGACCAGACGGGAACAAGAAGGCGAAGAAGGCCAGAAACGACGCGCCGGCGGCCGAGCGCCTGCAGGCGTCGATCGAGCAATGCATCGCCGATGCAAAGGCCCACTCTGCCTTGGGAGAGGAGAAGACGAAGGCGAGGTGGACGGCGCTGTTGACGAAACAGGACGCAAAGCTCGACCTCCTCAGAACCAACGTCGCCGCGAAGAAGCGCAATACCGACTTGGCGTTCCTCATGGGAGGCGTCACGGCGGACATGGACCCGCTGGTCAAGGCGTGGTACCTGGCGGAGCGCGACCTCATCCTCAACCGCATGCCGACGCAGCCGTTCGCACCGCCGACACCGCCGCCGAGCCCTCCGCACCGCCGACACCGCCGCCGAGCCCTCCGCCCGCGTCTCTGAGGTTGGAAGTGCCCGATACGCCGACCTCGCACACGCCGACCGCGCCGACAGCTTCGACAGACGGCGGCGAGCAAGCCTCTTGAGGAGGACCTCGCCCATTCCTTGGCATTTTTTGTACGCCGGACCGTTGGCTTTTTTTTGTACGCCGGACTATTTGGTTTTGTTTCGCCGAACCTGTGGCGATCGATCGCCGGCCGATAGCATGATGGCGCCGAACTATGGGCACGCCAAACCCCCGAGGGCGCGACTCGGTGGCCGAGCCCTCCAGGCCGATTTTAGTACCGGCTCGCCCTAGGCGACGCTAAAATCGGCCCATGGGGGCCAACGGGTGGAGATGCTCTTAGTCTTTGCTTCAATTTTCCGGCGACCGGCCAAGATGGGTGCCAGCGTCAGCAGCTCGTCTCGGCCGTCTCGACCGGCGATGTGCAGCCTGTGGGAGACGAGGTTCACGACGCACCTCTTCACGGTCCCCGACTACTCCAGCTGGGTGCAGATGGCCGCTGGCTCCGCGCTGCTCTTCGACGACGCGATCCACCTCCAGGACCCCGCCGGTTACGACAGGGAGGCGGCGGACTATGTTGCCGTGTTCGCCCAACGGACCGACGACAGCAACAAGGACGGCGCCAAGATCTTGATCGAGATCCTGGACAGCGAGCGCACCGTGTTCGACAACCACACGGCGAAGTCGGAGCAGACGCTGTCTGACCACTGCCGCAGCAGGGCTACGTCCGGTTCGTCAGCCGGAGGGAGCTGGAGACGTCTGGCTGCGTCCGTGGCGACAGCTTCACCATCCGGTGTACGGTGTTTGTCGACGTAAAGGTCACCAGGTCGTCGCCCGAGGCCATGGAGGCCTTGACCGTGGCTGCTTCTGATACCTCGAAGACACAGCTCAGCGGGTCCCGAGTGCTGACGATTGGCGGCTTCTCTAGCATCAAGGGGGGCTCCGGACCGGAGAGTGCGTGCATTCCACCCAATTCAGCATCGGCGGCAGCAACTGGTACTTCAAGGTGTACCCCAACGGGCAAAGCGATGACAACAGGTACTACGTGACCTTTTTCCTCTGCGGCGGGAGGTCCGACGAGCTGGCGACCACCGTCAAATTCACCTACGAGGACGCCAACCAAACCGAGGTGAGGTCTGCGCAGGCGGAGCACATGTTTGATCGTGACCACCCCGAGCACAAGTTCGACCGTCGGTTGGCCGGGTGGTGGCGTTCGTGCATCGGGTGGGCCTGTGTCCAGTGGCGACAACGAAAGGCACATCAAATCATCACAATATAAACATAAATAATACACACTCTACCATCTTCTCATCCGTTAAACTAAACATTTCCTCAACTCCAAAACATAAGGGGTATTGGTTTTTTTTTTAAACAATTTTCTTTAACTTTGACGAAGTTCACGGCGAAAATATCGACACCCATAATATTAAATAAAATAAGTATACAAATACCAATTTGATATTATAGATTCTGATATATTCCTCTACAAATTTGATCAAAATCGAAATGTTTGATTTTTTTACAAAAGTAATACACGTCATGTTCTGAAACATAGTGATACTTTAGCAAACCCAACGTCGCCAATAATGCAGCAAAGCGCATCCAACCTTTCTAATACGAGCACGATCGATCGATCGATTTGTTGGATCACGGTTTGTCTCGATTTGTTGGATCACCATCGATTTGTCTCGATTTGTCAAGCAAGGAAGGAAGGACTGGATCACCATCGATTTGTCTCGATTTGTCAAGCAAGGAAGGAAGGACGTGTTTATATATGGAATGAGGCATGCATGTGATACTTCCTTCCATAGGCATGCACTGATGCACATCCCGGCCACTATTCAACTTAAATTTCGTTTGCTTGCGTCTGTATTATGCTTTAAAAAAAACTAAAATTTCAACCAAGAACGTAACAACATGCATTCACCTTCACCGCTATAGACGGAAAAAGAAACGGAAACATCGTCCGCTTTGGTATATATTCCCGGACTGTTTGGATTACGATGGAGATTGCAACACGCAGGGTCTAGTGGTCTACGTACGGCGGTAGCCACGTCGTTAACGTAAGCCCTTGCTTCCGTCTATCGATCTACTCCTATAATCCAGCACCGGAACCGGCGAGTATGGGCGCCGCCACTAGCAGCTTCTACTACTCGTCGTTGCCGCCGTCGCTGTCGCCGTCTCCGCCGTCCAAGTGCAGCGTGTGGGAGACGAGGTCAGCCACGTGCCTCTTCACGGTCCCCGACTACTCCATGTGGGCGCTGATGCGCCCCGGCTCCGCGCTGCTCTTCGACGACACGCTCCACCTCCTCGACTTCGCCTACAATGTCAAGGTGTACCCCGCCGGCTACGATGTCAAGGCCTACCCCGCCGGCCACGTCAAGGAGGAGACGGAATTCGTGGCCGTCTCCGCCGAACTGACCACCCGCAATTACTATTCCGAGGACAAGGAGGCCCCCAGGATCTCCATGGAGATCCTGGACGGCAGCGGCGAGCGCACCGTCTTCGATAACCACACGGTCAGCTTCAGGCAGAACGGCAAACGGGACAAGGGCTACCTCTGGTTCGTCAAGCGGAGGGAGCTAGAGGCGTCAGGCTGCCTCCGCGGTGACAGCTTCACCATCCGGTGCACGGTGTCCGCCGACGTGCAGGTCACCAGGTCGTCGGCCGAGGTCATGGAGGCCTTGACCGCGGCCGCTTCCGATCCCTCCAAGACGCAGCTCAGTGGGTCCCACGTGCTGACGATCGGCGGGTTCTCCAAGATCAAGGCGGTGCTCCGGACCGGGGACTGCGTACACTCCACCCACTTTGGCCTCGGCGGCAGCAACTGGTACTTCAAGGTCTACCCCAACGGCAGCGGGCGGTACCGCGATGGCTCCAGCATGTCGGTCTTCCTGGGACGTGGGAGGTCCGACGAGCCGTCGACCACCGCCGAGTTCCGCTTCGAGATCGGCGACCAAAAGGAGGTGAGGTCAATGAAGCACACGTTCTACCATCACGACCCCGAGCACGAGTTCCCGTACTTGCACTACTTTGCCGGAAAGACGGTTGACGACGACCGCCTTGTCGTGCGCTGCCATGTCCGCGTGATCAAGGCCGTGACCCCGAGCTTGCTCCCTATCCAGGAGACGTCCGAATCCGATGATGCGACGGAACATGAGTTCTGATTGTTGAATATAAACCAAAAGTTAGGGGCAAATTAGCAACGTGTATCGCCCTTGCTTTTCTTTTTGTTTCACGTATACTCTTGCAATGAAGAATCCGTATTTGTGCTTCATATACTCTTGCAATGAACAACCAATGATGATTACAACTCACGTGTATCTGCTTGGTAATAGCCAATAGGTAGGAGTTGTCTGTAATCTAAAAGCAAATGAACATGACACATGTTATATGTAGACGAAGCCCTTTTTCTTCTCTTCTCTCTTGCTCCCCATTCAGAGTCGCTCTATCCCCTATCTCCTCCCCCGGCGAGGTACTCTGGAGTAAAGAGCGGAGCGGCCCATTCAAGTCCTTGTCTACACGAGTAGCAGGTCTAGGTGGAGTGTTGCCTTACAGGTGAATGGCGTGATGTCGGCTAGGAGAGTGTCACCGCCATTTTCGAGCGGCGTGGTGGCTAGCAGTGGCTGGAGATGCTATCGGATGGAGGAACACCGACGACTCCGTGAATAAGCATGATGTGTCTCATGATCCTGTGGAGGGCATGCACTTGGATATCAACTTTGGTGGCCTAGATGGTGGAGAAGGAGACAGGCAGAGTGCAAGATCTCGACGATCAGGTTCTGGTCCAACAATAGCACTGATTAGGATCTAGGATGATGATGCTGCCCACAGGCAACGGTGGACGATGGTCGATGCCGGTTGTGTTGTATCTTTTGGCCGAATGAAGGCCTTATGGAGCAGCAAAAATGATACACTTAGGGAGTCCAACGCTGGCCCGCAAAACTCTCATCAGCATCCGTCAGGAGGAGGGGGGGGGGGGGGGTCTACGGACGTAGATGCGAAAGCCGGCCATCCAACACTATCTGCGTACATTTTATATAAACCAGACAAAATCCATGCAAACTTAGCAGATTTTTATATAAGCCCGACAAAATTCATTACATTTTTTGACAACTTTTAACTGAACTCTATACCTAATCTAAATGATCGTCGACGTCCGTTTCCCATGTCCAGCCATGAGCCCAGAGAACTGAAATTCCGGCTCTTGGCTTCGCCTTCTCCAGTTTCATCTTGACGTTCTCCCTCCGCAGCCGCCCCTCCACAGCCTAAGTGGCTAACCGACCGGCGATGATCAGTCCGCCAAGCTGGTCGATCAGTCTGCCAAGCTTAGCTTCATCGGGAGGGAAGGAGCGGCGGCCTTCTTCGGACCCGAGCGGCGGCGACCTACCATGCACTACTCTTCCTTGTTGCCAGCAGCGCCTGCGGACGTGCATGCTTCGTGGTCATGACAACGGGGCGCGGTTGTGGAGGAGCTAACTATGTCCTCTTCCTCATCACTCTTGCCGAACAACTTGTCCACCACCTCGTCAATCTCCTTATAGGCGGCATGTAACTCTGCCTGACGGAGGCGGTACTGCCAGCGGTCCTGAAGGATGTCACGGGCGTCGCAGTAGGAGTCAGGCGGCGCCTCCTGCTCCGCCACATCCACGCCCGACGTGATGGCCGTGCCAGCAGCAAGTTGCTCCTCCATGCACCGGTGCACGTCGAGGAGATGGGGTTTGTAGGCCTAGTCGGCCTACGTCTGTCAGAACTTGGCATCTCGCTCCTCCCGCACCATGTATCATGTAATGGGCATGGGCCTTGCCAATGGTGATGCCTACCTGCACCTACGAGGAAGGTGATACCAGCTCGTCCTCGGGTACGTCTTCATTGGGACGGCGGCGACCTCCATCTGCCTGTCGGCAGCAATGGCGGTCATCTTCCTCTTTTGCTCGGACGAGTGGTTGTCCCATAGGGCTTTGAGCCATGGCGGGCATAGTGCTGGGAGGAGAAAGGACCCGAGGAAGATGATTGTGGCTATTGCCGGGGCTAGAGTTTCTGCGAAGGGCAATGAGACACGTGTGTGCGGTTAATGGTGTGTGGCATACAGACAGACGGGTGGCGTCGGAGTAGGTTCATCGGCAACCGCATATCATTAATGTAGGGCGACGGATCGACGGGTGTCCTTTAAACATGGAGCAATCACCTACATCGGGAAGCGGCATTGGAGACGCTCTCTCGGCCGACGCGTTGCTTCAATGCATGGAGCACTAAGTGGTCGCGTCCGGTCGGTCCGTGCATGAATATGACACTAACGGTCTGGAGCGGCACTGATCATTTTGAACGAAAGGCACGCACGGACCAGGGAGGAGGGTTTTGGGTGGTCCACATTTTGCTAGACACAGACGTGTCAGCTAGCCATCCGGACATTCACTGACGGGCAACATAAGGATGAAACCTACAGACTACTTTTTTCTATGGGACCGTCTAGGTCTCAGTCGACTGAGACTTCTCAAGTAGTATAGTATGCAAGAAGAAGAAAAAACTGACAAAAAAACTGTTTGCACGAATCTCAATGCAAGATCAATGGATTATAACGGTGATTGAGACTTCTCGACTGATTTTTAGCAAGCCCCTTTTTCTATTACGGGAGGCAGTTTCGTGCAAGCTTGGAGTTCATCGCTTCTTTCCCTTGTTTTTCTCTGGAACTGATGGTGGTTCTGCTATGCCAAGTTGTATCGTCTCGGCAATGTCGGGGTTGCATCCGAGTTGAAGTCTCGGATTGAGTCTAATTGTAATCTCATATTTGATGCCCTTCCGCGCCACGTACGGATGAAACCTGGAGGAAATGCACTTTGGTTCCTGGCAATGTTGAGGATATCTTTTATCTTTATCGTCTCGATCATCTGGTGATTAGAGATTAATCGGAAATCGGTTGATTAATCGATTTTGTAGGTCGATTATTAATCAACCATTTTTTAGAAATCCCACGGTAAAATATGTTATATTTAACACAAAAAAATATTGGATAGAAGTGTTACCTTGATTTTTAGTCTTTGAATCCTCATATAATGATATAAACAAAATAGGAAAATAAAACATATTGTGTAACAAGGTCCGCAAAACGCAAATAAACATAATTTTTTGCAAACATAGTGCTATGAATAGGACCGATTTATCGGTAGATTCGATAAATCGCCTGTCATAGCGATAAATCGGCCAAAACAATAAATGATGAAGATAAGGCATAATCTTATAGGTCGGTCCAAGAATAGCGATAAATCGCTGAATCGAAAGATTTTTTTTAACAGTGCTTCTTGGTTCCAGATAAATCGCTGAATCGGAAGATTTTTTTTGTCAAGTCATACTCTGAGTTTGTAGTGTTACTATTCTGATTTAACTAGTAAGTGTGCACGTGTAACGCATGTCTATCCTTAGTAATAATTTCCTTCTTTCATCCTAGTCAGTAGGCAGTTGTTAAGTAAAATAAAAAAATCTGATAATGTACGAATATAACAAAATCTAAACAGATTACTAATAATGCACCTATACAATAATAGGCACACAATATCACTAATGTCTTTTCAACCTCATGCCCTCAAACAGCAGTCGCAACAAAGTAATTTCATGCCCTCAAATAGTTGGCCATCAACAAAACAATCTTATGCCCTCGAATATTAATCTAGTAGCAAAAGCCAAGACGACAATTTTTTGTATATTTGATCACAATTTTTTGAAATCATATAACATCAAAATATTATTTTCTTCTCACGATCTTAAATTTTACAAACCTTCTCATCACAAGCCAGTGTTATCTCACTCAATGCCCTGACTGTTAACTCTAATCACCCCTTCAGTAATGCCATGCACCTTCAGTGAGAACAAAACAACCGTCAAGACACTACTCCCACCGTTTCATAATGTAGTGTAAATAGATTTTCTGGAAATTCAAAATTAGCCCACTTTGACGAAGTTTGCAAGAATTATCAATGATTTGACTTTCAGAAAAACATGCACTATATCATTATCATGGAACGGAGGGAGTAATAAATAGAGAGAGAAAATAACAATTGGATAATGAGAAGCAAAAACGAATTACTACCTGTTGGAATCACCAAGGCTACATGTTGGAAGATATACTTAATGGGGCCATGAGTGACATGATATGGCCATGAACCTATGATTTTGATCTCCATCCTTAAAGCACCGGCATGATCTCCATCGTCACCGGCATGACACCATAATATCCATCATCTTGATCTTCATCAACGTGTCGTCATCAGGGTTGTCGCACCCACCATGCTTCTATTACTATTGCTATCGCTTAGCGATAAAGTAAAGGATTACATAGTGCTTAATGATTGACAACCCTATGGCTCCTGTCGGTTGTCGTACTCATCGACATGCAAGCCATGATATTCTATACAATACATAATCATCTCATACATCATATATATCTCATCATGTAATTGGCCATATCACATCATAACATACCCTACAAAAACAAGTTAGACGTCCTCTAATTGTTGTTGCACATTTTACGTGGCTGCTACGGGTATCTAGCAAGAACAATTCTCACCTACGTAAAAACCACAACGATGATACATAAGTTGCTTTTCAACCTTCTCAAGGATCGCCTTTGTCGAATCCGATCCAACTAAAGTAGGAAAAACAAACAAGGAACACCATCTAGCATGAAGCTAAGCCAAAACACTAGACCTACAAAATGTGATTCCCACTTTAGACATATGGAAACTATTTCTACTACCTTATTGCAAATGCTTTATGTTGGATTAGTATATGACTTGTAGTACTAATGTTTGTAAATCGATAAATCTGATATAAGGTTAAGGACAACATTGATAATCAATCAGGTTGAGACTATCTTGAACCGTACACGCACTACAAATAATGATCCTATATTTAGTGGGACCGCACAAAAACAAAACGTAAGTACAACAAATTTGTAGACTTTAAATGTATAGTCTGGCCATAATTACTCAAACTATCAAACACTGCTCTATCAGTGATATCTATCAGATTGTAGAATGAATCGAGGATCAAACATACAACATCAAAACAATATTATACGACAACAATACATGATGTACAAATTATTGAGTAAAAGAGCTCATCAAGAACGTTACTTTTGAGCATGGGCGTCTCATCCTACTCTCGAAGAATTCATCCTCACATGAACACGTTTATGAGCTAGAACACATCATTGCAACTCATGAGGCAGATGGGAAAAAGGCAAGTGATATGTTTCTTTAAGATATAAATGAGATACTTTTTTTGAGATAGTAGAAATTAAAGAACTCAAAAAGAAGCAACTACAAGCGATTGAAGATTTTAAGATGGATCAATAGAAGAAAAAACACTGTCTTTGGAAAAAGGCAAAGACATATGAAGGCAATGCTTAGTCACTTGTTAAGTAAGTCCACATAGTCATCAAGACAGCGTGTGAAAAACACCGATGGCCTCATTCTTAGTCAAGTTAATTTTCCTTTGTCTAATTTGTCCTGCCCGAGACTATGTCCTCTGCTTCTCATTGTAAAATGTCAGGTTTCATTCATAATGAAAGATCTATTGCCAATGTTTGAATTATAATATTCTAGTAATTAAAATTTTGAATCCATTTTCCTGAAATTTTAAATTGAATACAATTTTTCCGATATATTAATAATATACGAATAAAAGTTGTTTACGTGCGATGGTAATTGTGATGTAAATGCACGCCGTCACCAATGTCTGGTCCCACATGTAAGCATCAACGTCGATCAGCATCTTATGGGCCCATATATCAGCAGCTTGATGACTTGTCAAAACTGACTCTAACTTATTACTGACGGGACCGTTGGCGACAAAACCCATGGCGGACGCACATGGAAGTATCCATGTCAGCAAATATTGGCCCCACTAGTCAGAAATTTTAACCGGTTAACCCCGCGGACCGATCGCTGGTGAGTGATTATCCTCACTAAGAACAATCGCAGGCGACCAATTGGTCTTTATAGGTGACATTATGGACCGTCACCGAAAACGTCCAGGTGACATTATGGACCGTCACCGAAAACGTCCATCAGTAATAATTTTTTGTTTGTCACCTAAGACACGATCTTGCGTGATGGAGGAAGTGGTACCTTCAAGTTTTTATTTTTATGATGGCGCTTCATTGAGGGTTGGGGTGGTTGCCGGAATGTCACCAGGGCATTTTCCATGATGAAAAGCGGTTTTCCGTGACACAAGTGAAACGCCACAAAATAGAGTAGATTTTGTAGTGTACCATGGTAAATTTCACTTTTATGAACCATGGAAATTTTCTTTTCGGTTGGAGTATGGCAAACTATTTATTTAAGGGCTATGTCAATTTTCACCCAATTTTCACGGTCTGCAAAATTACCATGGCAACATGTCCCATGGAAAATTTACTTTATTGCCACCCCATGGCAAGTTTCTTTTTAAGACGATGTTAAACTTCTAAATTATGGACCATGGAATATTCGCCTTATGTACCCCCCCCCCCAAACGGGCACTACGACGACATTAGGACCAGGTACAACATGTAAGTCTTCCCCGCCCGTGGGAGGGCCGATTGACGTGCCAGCGACCCTCGCCAAGTTCCGCTTCGAGCTCCCTTGAGTTCCGCTTCGACCCTCGCTAAGTGTTCAATTACAACATGAAAACATGACTCAATTGGTCTAGGCAGGCTTGAGTTCTTAGATATGTGTTGACCCTTCTGCCTACAAAAGTTATCAGATTAAATCAACATGTACATACCTTTGCTGCAAGTAAGGTCATCGTATGTAAATTGATCATGGCCTAGGCATGGCCGGGCTTTGCAAAGGCCAACCTAAAAATGCCAAGAATGAGTGGTCCTCGGTGCCAACTCGTAAACATATAAAAATACGTTAAAATGAGGCTTGTATAAAAATGACAAATCTGTGGCTTTTTAACACATGATATTATTCATCGTCCGAGGCCATGAATTTATCTTTTTTATATGCAGATCGTATTTTAAGGTGTTTCATCATAAAAATTTACACACGTACAAATAACATCCTTCTTTACTTGCATAATTGTTTTCAGATTTTTACGAAACCAAAAAGTTTGAAGATTGATTTTTTTTAATTACGAGCTCCATGGAGCTCTGCCTCCAAACGTTCGTTCTCCCCATATTTCTATTACTACCTCCGTCCCAAAATTCTTGTCTAAGATTTGTTTAGAAACGGATGTATCCAACATTAAAATATGACTAGATACATCCATACTTCAACAAATTGAAGACAAGAATTTTAGGACGGAGGTAATATCCAACATTAAAATTGATAGTTTGAGTATATTTTTATCATGCAATCCACAAACTTCCCGCTAAAATGCTCTATTGCTTTCCGCGTGTCAACTTAGTAGATATCACCTTTTTGCAACGCCATTATGTGTATTCTGTGGGTGTTTGGGGGAGGCCGGGTTATCAACATGCGTACTTATATATGAGTCCGGATTTGTCAAGGCTAACGAAGATGACATCCACCGCTGCGCACCATGATGCACATCGAAGTGCTCTATATTCGATATGACTATAAGTCCATAAGATTTGTAGGTCGATTATGGGAGGAAAGGCTGCTAGGTTTTACCTTCTGGGCATATCGAAGCACGTGAAGTAGATTGTTATATGTATCGGAGACATGGACCTAGATAAAATCATGTATCCCTAACTTCGCCTACTACTTTTTCTCTCAAAAAAGAAACTTCAACTGCTACTTTCGTGTTTCCTCTACGCTGGTGAGTGTGAGTTTGTTGTCAAGATCTTCGTGCCCTCCACAAATCTATGAAATCTATTAGTCGGTTAGTCCCGATGTAACTTTACCCTACAATGTGCCATGCACACGAACTTAGTGCATCAACATGACCCTCCGAGGGACTCGTGCCTGGCAAGTCTGAATCAACAAAGTCGGTGCTTCCAAGGTTAATGGTGCAAAGTTCCCTGGCCCCGTAAAAAACCGGTGTTCGGTTATTTATTTAGGAAGGAAAATTATTTTTATGAGACTTTTTTAACAACGTACTACAATCAAAATCGTTTACATACATTCATCTTTATGAACGCACGAACATGCATCATATAATATGAGTATCTCTAACAGACTGAGCCAGTACATCATTTTGATGTTGCTGAATTCATCATACGCACATTCGTAGTTGAGGGAAACGTCTCCATACACTGAACGCACGTCGTCAAAAGAACTGAAATAAATCTAGAAAATACAAGCACTAATGTCAAATTTGGATCTTAACCACTGATGATTAGAAAATACCACTATTCTGCTAACTATTCAAATAGGTTGGTTTGCTTTCTTTCAAGGGGACTTGGGAACGAAAAGTTGATGTTGCTTATGTCGTCTCGAGACACGCTACACGCAACGACAATCCACGCGGTGAAAATATCAGCCGCCATACACCTAGCTAGCTAGCGCTGGCCGTGGCACCCAACGCGCCACGACTGGCCTTATCGTTACCATCTCAGTAGGCATGCACATCCTGGCCACAAGCATCACAATTCACAAGCCAACCAAGATTTCAACCAAGAACGTAACAACTAGCTTTATTCACCAGTGCCACCGATCACGATTGGATAACCAACAGAAATACAATGATAGCACGTTCTGTTTTGTCCAGCCATGAAAGCAAACTGATCTCGATCGGTACTTCGGTAGTAGGCACATCAAGATCGAAGTGTTAATTGGTCGGATAGCTCTCGCACATGCATGCGGCTCTGCTAGATCACTTGCGTCGTCGTCTCCATCAGCGGCGGGATGCTCTGCACGTTTCTGAAGTAGTTGGTCGGATCTACAGCGGCCTTCACGGCCGCGAGCCTCCGGTAGTTGCCCACGAAGTAGCGCTCGCCCCAGACCTTGCCGCTCTCAAACGAGCCGACGTCGTCGTTCTGGCCGATGTCCAGGTCTCGGAAGTTGACGTACGCCCGCCTGGGGTTCTTGCTCACGTGCTGCCCCATGAAGTCGTATAACCCGCTGATCCAGCTCTTCGCCGCCGCGCCGCCGTCACCCTGCTGTTGCCAGTACGCGATGTACTGGACGACGATCAGCACGCTGTTCCGGTGTGGGTACGGCGTGGCGGCGGCGGGGATGCTGTCCATGAACCCGCCGTAGGGCTCCAGGATGAGGTGCCCCGCGCCGTCCATGGCGAACCAGCGAGAGAAGATTTCCTCCCACGCGGCCTTAGGGATGGCGTGCCGGACGTAGTCGGACTTGGCCTTGGTGGAGGTGCTCAGGCTGGCGGTCCTGCTCAGGAGCACCTCCTCCAGCGTGCCGTTGCTGGCGAAGCTGGTGAAGGGCGTGGCTGCGGACTGCAGCCAGGTCATCTGCTGGCAGTCGCCGCTCGTCATGCCGAGCTCCGGGAACGGCTCGCCCATCGTCGCCACCAGCGCGCCGCACGCGCCGAGGTACTGGCCTTGGAACAGAGCCTGCTGCCCCTGCTGCACGATCACCCTTATGGTGAGGTCGCTGGGGAGCGACGGCGCGACGTCCTGCCAACTGGTGAGGATGTCCACGGCGCCCTGGTCGACCGTCTTCCCGATGTTGAACACCGTCACCGTCGGCGGGACCTGCACGAGCTGCACCTTCCACGAGAGCACGATGCCGAAGCTCCCGCCGCCGCCTCCTCGGATGACCCAGAAGAGGTCCTCCCCCATGCCGGCCCTGTTGAGGAGGTCCCCGTCGGCGTTGACCATCTTGGCGTCGACGATCTTGTCGATGAGGCCATGCTTACGCGTCATCATGCCGATGCCCCCGCCGCTGAAGTGGCCGCCAACACCGACGGCCGGGCACTCGCCGGCCGGGAACGCGACCCGGGAGTTGTTCTTAGCGATGGCGTAGTACAGCTCTCCGATGGTGGCACCAGAGTCGACCCAGGCCGTGGACTCGAACCGATCGACGCGCATAGCCCGGAAGCTGGCGCCGACGTCAACCACCGCGAACACCTCGGACGGCCCTGGCCGAGCGGTACGACAGGCCCTCATAGTCGTGGCCGCCACTGCGCACGCGGAGGCGCACACCCTGCCTGCGGCCGCACACCACGGCGGCCTGGACGTGGGAGGCGTCGGCCGGCGTCACGATGCAGAGCGGCCTCGCCGTGGCATTGGTGAAGAACCTGGGGTTCTTGATGGAGGAGACCAGCACGTCGATGAAGTTGCGGGAGCTCTGCCTGTACACCAGCTCGTCGGGTATCTTCTCTCTTAGGCATTGGAGGAAACCATCGCCATCGGAGCAAGCAACAGACGTCAGGTAGGAGCATGAGAAGAAGCTCACGGAAAACGCGAGTGCCAAGCCTCTGAGTCTGAGCATACCCATCTTTTTTTCTCTCGCAGCTTTGTGCTTCAATTTTTTATCAGGAGCTCCTTATATACTGCTCCCTCCGTTCCACGTGAAAAATGAGGGAGTGGACGTTGGAACACACGGGACACACACGAAAACTGGAGGTTGAAGAAAAAGAAACAACACACTTTGGCACTACGCATATAGTGCCTTTTCTGTATTTTCTCCGCTCAGCCATTCACAGGATGCAATGCAAGGCTTATATAACCGGACTCATACGGCTAGAACGCAGCCACTAACCCACTAACATGCACACACCCGCACCCACGTCTCCACGTATGCACACAACGGCCAGTACTAGCTAAACTCACGCAACGGCCACACGGCTCGGTCATTTTCTACCATGCATATAGCTAGCTACTAACAAACTCTTGACCAATAATACTTCTGCATGCAGGTCATATCTTAACTGCATGGACTAATTAACTGATCACTAAATACCCAAAAATGCTAGACTTACGGAATTGTTTTACATAAGGTTACGAATCTTTCTTTAGCACTAATCATAACTCCGCCCCCTGATTTTCAGGGTGTGGCCCCGCCCTGCTAATCTCCAATTAACAGCTGCCAAATCATCCCGTAATCTTCCTCTCCACGTAACATCCCGTGGATGTAGCAAAGCTCCTAAACACCTGACTAATCCTAACAACACGTGCATGCATATACTCAACTGATGGCTGCCGATCTGCTCGCTGCACTACACACACTATCTATTTGTGTTGTGCTCTCTGCTGATCCGGCCACTGTCACGACTCCATGCATACAACTAGCTAGGACTTTATCGACTACTACAGCTAATGTCATGCAAACACAAATAAACATGAGACTAGAACTCTACAACAAGGTTAACTCTAACAATCATTCCCTTAACCTTGTTGTCATTTTATTTGATCACCTTCACTTCAACCTTCAAAGCAGCGCCGGCTCGCCGTCGGCGTCCGTGATGGCGAGATGGGCCTGCTCCTTCCTTGGCGCGGTGCAATCCTTCGAGAAATGCCAATAGTCTTGGCAATTATAGCAGCAAACCTTGCGGATGTCGAAGGTGCTCTTCTTCTTGCCAGCGCCACGGCGGTTCTTGTCGCGAGCAAGCCACTCCTCCTCCGTGAGGAGCAGCCGAGTGCTGCCTTCGCTGCTGCCTGCGTCGTCCATGTCGAAGCTCTCCTCCACAGCCAAGAAATGACCCGTGAGCTCTTCAACCGTCATGGTCTTGAGGTCGAGTAGCGGCTGAATGGAGTGGGCAAGCTGTCGGTAGCGCTGCGGCACGCAGCGGAGGAACTTGAGCACGACCTTGTGCTCGGTGATGCCATCGCCAAGGGCCTCAAGGTCGTTGACGATGCCGGTGAGGCGGACCGCGAACTCCTCCATCTTCTCGCCGTCCTTAAACCGGAGATTCTCGAACTCCGATCGACGCATCTGCGCCCGGGCTTCGCGGACGCGTTCGAACCCCATCCTCAAGGTCTTGAGGGCGTCCCAAGCCTCCTTGGCGAAGTCCTTCGCAGCCAACGAGCGCAACATCTCCGGCGGTACAGCCTGGAGGATGATGCCCAACACCTCACGGTCATCGCGGTAGTCGATGGCGGCTCATGCTGGACCACCTCCCACAAGCCTTGTGCCTCTAGCCGCACTCGCATGACGAGCGCCCATTCGGTGTAGTTTGTGCGGGTCGGCGATGGAAGCTGCACCATCGATGAGGTCTGTCGGACCACACGCTCGACGATGCGAAGCTCGTCACTTCCGTTGCCGCTGGTGAGCCGTGCCTTCGGTGGAGTCACCGGCTCCTCCGGCTTCCCCTTGGCTAGCTCTGCCACCTTGGACGCATCATCTCCCTCGTCGCCGGACATCACAGGGACAGATCAAACCGTAGCTCTGTATACCAAATGTTAGAACACACAGGACACGAGAACTGGAGGTTGAAGAAGAAGAAACAACACACTTTGGCACCACGCATATAATGCCTTTTCTATATTTCCTCCGCTCAGCCATTCACAGGATTCAATACATGGCTTATATAGCCGGACTCACACGGCTAGAACGCAGTCACTAACACACTAACATGCAACACCCGCACCTGACGGGGGGATAACCCCGGGGTAGCCTCAAACACGATCAAAGGGCGGGCCGCCTACCCCTGCGGCCCGGCCGCGCCCCGCCGGATGTGGCCTTCCGGCCAGGGCCCGCCGACTGCGCTCTGCCGACTACGATGTGCTAGCCGGCTAGGGGCGTTGCCGCCTGCCCCCCCCCAGCCGGCCGGGCATTGGTTGCCGTCGTTAGGACATGCGTGGCAACAGTGGACCCCATCTCATCGGGGGTCAGCGCCCGCATGGCCACAGAGAAGGCGTCAGGGCCCCTGGTCCTGAAGGACAGTGACCGGCCCTCCAACAGTGCTTGCACGCCCCAACCACTCCGCTACCTGCCCCGTTATGGCTACAGGGTGGCCGGCCGGACCGCTGACCTCGGTCGGATGCCGCAAGACAACGCCACAAGGGGCAACCCGTGCCGCGACGCGACCGGCGTTAGGGCCCACCGCGCGGGTCTCGCCGGCTTCTGACGGGACCCTTCAGCCGGCGGGGCCTACCAATGACAAGACCCCACTACCGGCGGCCCCCACAGCCGGCCAGAGAGGCTGCCGGCTGGGGCCCTCCATGACCTTTTACTCATATTGTAATCTGGGGGGTTGGCCTATAAAAACCCCTGGGCCACCCCCATCCAAAGGGATCCGACGATCGATCAACGGTTCCTCCACGCTCACTCCACACATGCAAGGGGGCAAAAGAGCGTCTAGCTCCTTCTTCCTCCTCGATCCAAACAGCTCAAGGAGAATCGTTGTAACCCTACCATCATCTCAACTAGACTAAGCAGGACTAGGGGTATTACCTCCCATGGAGGGCCCCGAACCTGGGTACATCGTGTGTCTATCGCCGCTTGTGCCTAACCCCGCTCCCGGAGTTCGCCGGCGTCCTTCGGCCCCTCTCAATAAGCCTACCCATGGCATCAGCCGTGACGAAACCACGACAGTTGGTGCCCACCGTGGGGCCGTCCGCGGCGCCGGCCGGAGTCACGCTCCGGGCGGGGCCCTTCACCACCTCCCTCAACCGCCTCGCGTCCGGGCGGAACCGCGCGCTCGTGGGGCTTGCTCCGGCAGGTCTTACGGGCAGCGCGCCCGACATCTCTGACGAGTGCAACGGCCGCGACCTCGCGCCCGACGTCGCCGCGCTCGCCGGGCGGCTCAGCAAGCTGAGCCTCGCTGAAGAACCGGCGGCCGACGAGTACCCTAGTTGGGTGCTCAACTGCAACAACCCTCCTTCGTCCGTGGGCCTGCTCGCCATGGGCGAAGCCATCGGCTCCTGCACCCGTGTGGGAGTGATGGTCACCGCCTCTTCCACCACTTCGGGCCGTGTGCGGGCGGCCGAGGCCGACGCGACCACAGCTCGCGTCGGCACCTCTGACCCGCTTGCCGCTACCCTCCGGGGCCTGGGCACTCCCATCGCTACGACGGCGGATCCAGCTACCGCCAGAGCCGAGCTGGAGGCGGCCCACCGCCTGTTGTTCGAAGACGCCAGCGCCCTCGTCGCCGAGCGGCGCCGGATGGAGGCCGCATAGCGGGAATACAACTCCGTGTACGGTCTCATCCCGGCTGGCCCCGAGCCCAGCCGGCGTGGGGCTGTGCGGGAACGCGGCCGCGTGTTCGCGGAAATCCTTGGCGACCGTCTCCCCGTCTACGACAACCCCACGGCCAACCTGCGCGCTGCCAAGGTTGCCTACGAGGATTTGACAACCTTGGAGGGCGAGGAGCGGGCCGCGCGCGAGCGGCACATCAAGGATCTCATCGACACCGCCAACGCACGGCAGCTCGGCCTCACCCCGGTGGGTCCGTCTTCGAGTTTCCCCATCTCCAGGGCGAGGACGCTGGTGCTGCTCATCGCCGGCCGGCTCAGCACTCCAGCGCCCCTCGTCCCTTCGACCGGAACACCTGGGGGAGCAATGTTCAGCGCCCCCCGTCGCGCGAGAACGAGCAGCCGGCTATGAACAGCCGGCGCAGCAACAACCCGGCCCGCGGCAACCACCGCGATGAGGCGCCAGCAGGAGGCAGCCGGCGCACCCGCGAGCACACTCCACCTCCGTGGCAAGAGCCAGCGCGGTCCATCCCACCGGCCATCCGTCCCGAGCTTGCGGCCCGGCTCGGGCCACGCGCCCCTCACAGCGACAACGACGCCCGTCTCCGTCTCGACCGGCTGGCATAGTCGGCTCTCCTCGAGGAGGAGGGCTCGATTGGCCCGGCCTGCTTCGTCCCATGGATCCACAACGAGCCCTTTCCGCCCGGCTTCACCCTTCCCCGCGACACCCCGAAGTACACCGGGGCCGCCAAGCCGGAGGACTGGCTGATCGACTACAACACCACCGCCGTCGGCATCGCCAGGGGGAACAAGCGCGTAGCCGTCCGCTACGTCCCCCTCATGCTGATCGGCTCGGCTCGCTCCTGGCTGAACAGCCTGCCCGCCGGCAGCATCAACACCTGGACGGACTTCGAGGAGGCCTTCGTCCGCAACTTCATCGGCACCTACAAACGGCCTGGCCGGCCCCGCGAGCTGGCCATGTGCGTCCAGGGGCCGGAAGAGCCCCTCCGCGACTACCTCACGCGCTGGACCGAGCTTCGCAACTCCTGCGAGGGAGTGCACGATGTACAAACCATCCAGTACTTCATCGAAGGCTGCTGCGATGGCACCCCTCTCAAGCACAAGCTCTTGTGCTCCGAGCCAACCTCCCTGGCGAACCTAATGTCAAAAGTGGACAAATACGCCACGGCCGATTCCTCAATGAGGATAAAGTCTAAGGCACCAGCCAAACAGGCTGCACCCCCCGCCACGCCGCGGGCGGTGGCCGACAACCGGCAGCAGCGGGACGGCAAGCGCAAGAACGACCAGCCCGACTCCCGCTATGGGAGTGATACGTCTCCAACATATCTATAATTTTTTATCGTTCCATGCTATTATATTATCAACTTTGGATGTTTTCTATGCATGAATATGCCATGTTATATTATTTTTCGGACTAATTTATTAATCCAGTGCCCAGTGCCAGTTCCTATTTTTTCCGTGTTTTTGACCTCTTTCAGATAGGAATATCAAACGGAGTCCAAATGGAATAAAACTTTCGCCGTGATTTTTTCGGAAAATATGAAAAATACCTGAAGACAAAGATACCGGAGAGGCGGCCCGAGGAAGCCACGAGCCTGGGAGGTGCGGGCCCCCCTGGCCGCGGCTAGGGGGCTCGTGACCTCCTCGTGCCACCTCTTGACTTGTTCCCGACTCCAGACGGCCTTATAAATACGGAAACCCTCAAAAATAAACCTAGATCGCAAGTTCCGCTGCCGCAAGCCTCCAGAACCACCAAAAACCAATCGGGAGACTGTTTCGCCATCCTGCCGGAGGGGAATCCATCTCCGGTGGCCATCTTCATCAACATCCTTGCCTCTCTGATGATGCGTGAGTAGTTTACTTCAGACCTACGGGTCCATAGCTAGTAGCTAGATGGTTTCTTCTCTCTCTCCGATCTTCAATACAATGTTCTCCATGATCTTCATGGTGATCTATCCAATGTAATCTTCTTTTGCGGTGTGTTTGTTGAGATCCGATGAATTGTGGATTTATGATCAGATTATCTATGAATATTATTTAAATCAATTCTGAATTCTTATATGCATGATTTCATATCCTTGTACATCTCTTCGAGTTATGATTTTTTTGGCCAACTTGATCTATGATTCTAGCAATGGGAGAATTGCTTGGTTTTGGGTTCATACCATGCGGTGTCCTCACCTAGTGACAGAAGGGGTAGCGAGGCACGCACCGTGTTGTTGCCATCAAGGGTAAAAAGATGGGGTTTATATCATATTGCATGAATTTATCCTTCTACATCATGTCATCTTGCTTAAAGCATTACTCTGTTTCTTATGAACTTAATACACTAGATGCATGCTGGATAGCGGTCGATGTGTGGAGTAATAGTAGTAGATGCAGAAAGTATCGATCTACTTGTCTCGGACGTGATGCCCATATGTATGATCATTGCCTTAGATATCGTCATGACTTTGCGCTATTCTATCAATTGCTCAACAATAATTTGTTCACCCACCGTAATACTTGCTATCATGAGAGAAGCCTCTGGTGAACACTATAGCCCCGGGTCTATTATACATATTATATATTCAGATCTAAACATAAAAACACCAAAAATACCTTGCTGCAATTTTATTTACTTATTTATATTCATCTACTATCACTATCAGATCTCACTTTGCAAACAATCGTGAAGAGATTGACAACCTCTTTATAGCGTTGGGTACAAGTTTGCTTGTGTTTGTGCAGGTTCCTTGTTGCTCCATATTGATACTCCTGCTGGATTGATACCTTGGTTCTCAAACTGAGGGAAATACTTACCGCTACCTTGCTGCATCACCCTTTCCTCTTCAAGGGAAAAACCAACGCAAGTCAAGAAATCTCACATCAACTAGCCAATTTCTGGTGACGTTGTGGAGAAGTAGCAGGAAGAATTTCTGGCGCCGTTGCCGGGGAGTATTCAAGTGAAGCATATCTATCAAGTACCCATCACAAACTCATCTCTTACATTTACATTATTTGCCATTTGCCTCTCGTTTTCCTCTCCCCCACTTCTAAAACAAAAATTTACAAAAATATTTGCCTTTTTCGTTTGCCCTTTTCTTCATTTGCTTTCTGTTTGCTTGTCTGATTTAGTCTACTTATCCTTATGGCTAGTCCTATCGCTATGATCGTTACTTCCGAGAGCGAGGTTCTTAACTTTAAACAAAATGAGGGAGAAAACTTAAAAGATGCTTGGTATAGAATTTGCAATGCTCAGAATAGATCTACTCGTAAGCAATCTACTACCGTTCTACTTTGCAATTTTTATGTTGGTATTTCCCCTTGGAATAGGTATGTTCTCGACACCATCATAGGCGGAAATATGCCTAGCTAAGGGCGTTAAACGATAGCGCTTGTTGGGAGGCAACCCAATGAATAGATTTATTCTTGCTTTTTACTTTCTGTTTTGTTGAGTAAACACCATCATGATTCTTTTATGATTGTGTTTTTTATGTTTTAATTAGTGTTTGTGCCAAGTAGATCCTTTATCATTAGTTTTGGTGATAGTTGTTTAATCATGCTGGAAAAAGACAGAAACTTTTTGCTCACGAAATTATTTTTAATTCCCAGCCATAAAGAGATTTTGAGTTGATTATTTTTGATGCTGATTGATATGCAAATTGCCCTAATTTTAATAATTCTTTCAGAATTTTTGAGTTAGCAGAGGTTTTCGAAATATACAGATTGCTACAGACTGTTCTATTTTTGACAGATTCTGTTTTTGTTGTGTTGATTGCTTATTTTGATGAAACTATGGTTAGTATCGGGGGTATGATCCATGGGAAAGTGAGAATACAGTAATATAACATCAATATAAATGGAAATTAATTTTACTACGGTACACAAAAAGTTGGTGGTTTGTTTACTTATGCTAATGCTATCACGAGTTTCTGTTTGAGTTTTGTATTGTGAAGTTTTCAAGTTTTGGGTGATGTTCTTATGGACAATGGAATAAAGAGTGGAAAGAGCCTAAGATTGGGGATGCCCAAGGAATCCCAAGCCAAATTCAAGGACACCAAAAAGCCTAAGCTTGGGGATGCCCCGGGAAGGCATCCCCTCTTTCGTCTTCAATCCATCGGTAACGTTACTTGGAGCTATATTTTTATTCACCACATAATATGTGTTTTGCTTGGAGTGTCGTGTGTTATAGTAGTCTTTGTTGTTTGTTTTATAACAATAATCCTTGCTGCACACCTTTTGAGATAGACATGCATTCATCGTGAATTTGTTAGAATACTCAATGAGCTTCACTTATATCTTTTGAGTTAGGCAATAATAGCTCACATGTGCTTCACTTATATCTTTTGAGCTTGATGATTTTGTTCACATGTGCTTCACTTATATCTTTTGAGGTTGGTAATAATAGCTCACATGTGTTTCACTTATATCTTTTGAGCTTGATGATTTTTCTCCCATGTGCTTCACTTATATCCTTCGAGCGTAGTAATTTTGCTCCCATGTGCCTCACTTATATCCTTCTGAGTGTAGTAATTTTGCTCTAGTGCTTCACTTAAATCCTTGTAGAGCACGACGGTGTCATATTTTGTAGAAACAAAAACTCTCTAATATTCACTTATATCATTTTGAGAGTGATCTATCTAAGTAACTTGGTAATTGGCGTGTGTTATGAAATTAGTCCTAAATATGATAGGCATCCAAAGAGGATATAATAAAAACTTTCATATTCAAGTGCATTGATTAGTAAGAGAAGTTTGATTCCTCATGATTAGTTTTGAGATATGGATATGGTAATATGAGAGTTATGTTAGTAGGGTGTTGTGAATCTAGAAATACTTGTGTTGAGGTTAGTGATTCCCGTAGCATGCACGTATGGTGAACCGCTATGTTAGGAAGTCGGAGCATAATGCATTTATTGATTGTCATCCTTTGTGTAGAGGCCGGGATCGCGCGATGGTTAACTCCTACCAACCCTTCCCCTAGGAGTATGACTTTAGCACTTTGTTTCGATTACTAATAAATTTTTTGCAATAAGTATGTGAGTTCTTCATGACTAATGTGAGTCCATGGTATCGATGCACTTTCACCTTCCACCATTGCTACCCTCTCTAGTGCCGCGCAACTCTCGCCGGTGCACAAACCCACCATATGTCTTCCTCAAAACAGCCACCATACCTACCTATTATGGCATTTTCATAGCCATTCCGAGATATATTGCCATGCAACTTTCACCGTTCTGTTTATTATGACATGCACCATCATTGTCATATTGCTTTGCATGATCATAAGATAGCTAGCATGATTGTTTTCATGGCTTGTCCGGTTTTTATTATGTCATTGCTACGCTAGATCATTTCACATCCCAGTACACCACCGGAGGCATTCATATAGAGTCATAAATTGTTCTAAGTATTGAGTTGTAAGTAAATAAAAGTGTGATGATCATCATTATTAGAGCATTGTTCCATGTGAGGAAATAAAAGAGGCCAAAGATGCCCACCATGTAAAAAAGAGGTCAAAGATCCCAAACAAAAAAATGAGAAAAAGAGAGAAGGGATAATGCTACTATCTTTTTCCACACTTGTGCTTCAAAATAGCACCATGTTCTTCAAGATGGAGAGTCTCTTGTTTTGTCACTTTCATATGCTAGTGGAAATTTTCATTATGTAACTTGACTTGTATATTCCAATGATGGGCTTCCTCAAAATTGCCCTAGGTCTTCATGAGCAAGCAAGTTGGATGCACACCCACTAGTTTTAATTTTTGAGCTTTCATACACTTATAGCTCTAGTGCATCCGTTTCATGGCAATCCCTACTCATTCACATTGATATCTATTGATGGGCATCTTCATAGCCTATTTATATGCCGAGTCGATGTGAGCATCTCCTTCTTTTTGCCTCACAACCTTCACCACACTCTATTCCACCTATAGTGCTATATCCATGGCTCACGCTCATATATTGCGTGAGAGTTGAAAAAGGTTTGAGAAAGTAAGAGTGTGAAAACAATTACTTGTCCAGTACCAAGGTTGTGCATGATTTAAATTCTTTGTGTGGGGATGATGGAGCATAGCCAGACTATATGATTTTGTAGGGATAACTTTCTTTGGCCTTGTTATTTCAAAAGTTTATGATTACTTTGCTATTATGCTTGAAGTATTATTGTTTTCATGTCAATATTGAACTATTGTTTTGAATCTTATGGATCTGAACATTCATGCCACAATAAAGAGATTACACAGAAACAAATATGTTGGGTAGCATTCCACATCAAAAATTCGTTCTTTATCACTTCCCTACTCGAGGACGAGCAGGAGTTAAGCTTGGGGATGCTTGATACGTCTCCAACATATCTATAATTTTTGATCGTTCCATGCTATTATATTATCAACTTTGGATGTTTTCTATGCATGAATATGCCATTTTATATTATTTTTGGGACTAACTTATTAATCCAGTGCCCAGTGCCAGTTCCTGTTTTTTCCGTGTCTTTGACCTTTTTCAGATAGGAATATCAAACAGAGTCCAAATGGAATAAAACTTTTGCCGTCATTTTTTCGGAAAATATGAAAAATACCTGAAGAAAAAGATATCGGAGAGGCGGCTCGAGGAAGCCACGAGTCTGGGAGGCGCGGCCCCCCCTAGCCGCGGCTAGGGGGCTCGTGACCTCCTCGTGCCACCTCTTGACTTGTTCCCGACTCTAGAAGCTCTTATAAATATGGAAACCCTCGAAAATAAACCTAGATCGTAAGTTCCGCCGCCGCAATCCTCCAGAACCACCAAAAACCAATTGGGAGACCGTTCCGGCATCCTGCCGGAGGGGAATCCATCTCCGGTGGCCATCTTCATCAACATCCTTGCCTCTCCGATGATGAATGAGTAGTTTACTTCAGACCTACGGGTCCATAGCTAGTAGTTAGATGGCTTCTTCTCTCTCTCCGATCTTCAATACAAAGTTCTCCATGATCTTCATGGTGATCTATGCGATGTAATCTTCTTTTGCGGTGTGTTTGTTGAGATCCGATGAATTGTGGATTTATGATCAGATTATCTATGAATATTATTTGAGTCAATTCTGAATTCTTATATGCATTATTTCATATCCTTGTAAGTCTCTTCGAGTTATGGGTTTTGTTTGGCCAACTTGATCTATGATTCTTGCAATGGGGGAAGTGCTTGGTTTTGGGTTCATACAGTGCGGTGTCCTCACCTAGTGACAGAAGGGGTAGCGAGGCACTCATCGTGTTGTTGTCATCAAGGGTAAAAAGTTGGGGTTTATATCATAGTGCATGAATTTATCCTTCTAAATCATGTCATCTTGCTTAAAGCATTACTCCGTTTCTTATGAACTTAATACACTAGATGCATGCTGGATAGCGGTCGATGTGTGGAGTAATAGTAGTAGATGCAGAAAGTATCGGTCTACTTGTCTCGGACGTGATGCCTATATGTATGATCATTGCCTTAGATATCGTCATGACTTTGCGCTATTCTATCAATTGCTCAACAGTAATTTGTTCACCCACCGTAATACTTGCTATCATGAGAGAAGCCTCTAGTGAACACTATGCCCCAGGTCTATTTTACATATTATATATTCAGATCTAAACATAAAAACACCAAAAATAGCTTGCTGCACTTTTATTTACTTATTTATATTCATCTACTATCACTATCAGATCTCACTTCGCAAACAATCGTGAAGAGATTGACAACCTCTTTATAGCGTTGGGTGCAAGTTTGCTTGTGTTTGTGTAGGTTCCTTGTTGCTCAATCTTGATACTCCTACTGGATTGATACCTTGGTTCTCAAACTGAGGGAAATACTTACCGCTACCTTGTTGCATCACCCTTTCCTCTTCAAGGGAAAAACCAACGCAAGTCAAGAAATCTCACATCAACTAGCCAATTTCTGGTGACGTTGTGGAGAAGTAGCAGGGAGCCGGCAGGTCGCCTCCATCGAGGAGGAGCAGCCGGCTGGCCAGGCCTCCGGTCAGCGCCAGCGCACCGGCAAGGCCGCCTGGCAGCCCAAGCTGACTTTCGAGCAGATGCTTGACCTCCCCTGCAAGAACCACTCCAGCGCCAAGCCGGCCACGCACACGCTCCGGCAGTGCAGCTTCTCACAGCGTTTGGCCCGGGGGGACGGCCTCCCGGCTCCCCCCGCACCGCCGGCCCACTCGTCGGCCCTGGCCCAAGCTCCGGCTCTGGCTCCCGGTCCGGCCCAAGCAACCCCAGCACCGGCTCGCAACGACGGCCGGTTGCTCAACTAGTACCCCGAGCATGAAGGCTGCTACATCTTTTTCACCAGCGAGGAGATGGACAAGCACTCCCAACGCCGGCTCCACCGCGAGGTGAACGCCATCGTGCCCGCGACTCCCCAATTCATGCATTGGTCCGAGAAGCCGGTCACCTGGAGCCGGGCGGACCACCAGGCCATGACGCCAAACCCCGGCAGCTATGCCCTCGTCCTCGATCCCACCATTGCCTCCGAGAGACGCTAGTGCCGTTTCTCGTGGGTGCTGATCGACGGGGGCAGCAGCATCAACATCCTCTACCTTGACACCCTGCTCAAGCTAGGGCTCAAGGTGGAGGACCTGAAGGCAAGCCGGACTGTCTTCCACGGCATCGTGTCGGGCAAGTCCTGCACCCCGTCGGCAAGATCAAGCTCAGCGTCCTCTTCGGCGACGCCAGTCACTTTCGCCACGAGCCAGTCTCGTTTGAGGTGGTCGACCTCGACAGCCCCTACCACGCGTTGCTGGGCCGGCCAGCTCTCGTCAAGTTCATGGCGATCCCTCACTACGCCTACCTCAAGCTCAAGATGTCGGGCCCAAAGGGTTGTTGGAAATATGCCCCCAACAAGGGCATCATCACCGTCGCCGGCAAGTACCATATGTCAATCGCGTGTGCGCGAGACGGCAGCCGGCTGGCCGAGGCCCTGGAGATAGCGGAGGAGAAGCGGAAGCTCGACCGGCTGGTGGCCCTCGCCTCTGCCTAGCCGGTTGTGCCGGCTCCTTGCTCCTAGTCAGTCAGCGAAGCCTCGTTGCAGCCGTCCAAGGACACCAAGCAAGTGCCGCTCGATCCGGCCAACCCCACCCAGTGCATGACTATCAGCTCCCGCCTCGACAGCAAATAGGAAAGCGAGCTCTTCGACTTCCACCGTGAGAATCGGGACATCTTTGCATGGTCTCCCAAGGACATGACAGGTGTTTCGAGGAAGTTCGCCGAGCACAAGCTGCACGTACGGACGGATGCGAAGCCGGTCAAGCAACCCCTGTGTCGTTTCTCCGAGGAGAAGCGGTGTACTATAGGAGAGGAGATCGCTCGGCTGCTCGCAGCCGGCTTCATCATGGAAGTGTTCCACCCGGACTGGCTGGCCAACCCAGTCCTGGTGCTGAAGAAAAACAAGACCTGGCGCATGTGTATCGACTACACAAGCCTGAACAAGGCGTGCCCCAAGGACCCATTCGCCCTGCCGCGGATCGATCAAGTCATTGACTCCACGGCCGGCTGCGATTTGTTGTCCTTCCTGGATGCCTACTCCGGCTACCACCAGATAAAACTGGACCCGGCCGACCGGCTCAAGACCTCCTTCATCACCCCCTTCGGGGTCTACTGCTACATCACCATGTCCTTCGGCTTGAAGAATGCAGGCGCTACCTTCCAGCGTTGCATGCAGAAGTGCCTCTTGCCTCAGATAGGCAGAAACGTCCACGTCTACATGGACGACATCATCGTCAAATCCAAGAACCACTTCAGCCTCCTTGACGACCTCCGGGAGACGTTCGCCAACCTGCGCGAATACAAGATCAAGCTCAACCCGGAGAAGTGTGTCTTGGGCGTCCCAGCCGGCCAACTCCTGGGTTTCTTCGTGTCCGCCCACGGCATCGAAGCTAACCCCGAGAAGATCCGGGCGATTGAGCGCATGCCCAAGCCGGTCCGGCTCCGAGACGTCCAGAAGTTCACCGGCTGCCTTGCCTCCCTCAACCGGTTCATCAGTCGGCTGGGCGAGAAGGCCTTGCCCCTCTACGGGCTCCTGCGCAAGTCGGTCCTGATCGAGCCGGGCCGGGACCTCTCGAAGAAGCCGTCCCTGTTCGACTGGTCCGACGAGGTGGACACGGCGTTCCACGGACTCAAGCGGGCCCTCACCAGCGCGCCCATCTTTGCCGTGTCGGCTGACAAGGAGCCCTTGCTCGCCTACATCACGGCAGCCACACGCGTCGTCAGCGTCCTCTTGGTGGTGGAGCGGCTGGAGGAAGGCAAGGCACTGCCGACACAGCATCTCGTCTACTACCTCAGTGAGGTCCTCTCCGCCTCCAAGCAAAACTACCCCCACTACCAGAAGATGTGCTACGGCATATACTTCACCACCCAGAAGATCAAGCAGTACTTCCAGGAGCACGTCATCACCGTCGTGAGCACAGGTTGCTGGGCGAAATCATGGCCAGCTGGGACGCCACCGGCCGGATCGCCAAATGAGCCATTGCCCTGACCGACTACGAGATACGATACGAGTCGCGCACCGCCATCAAATCCCAGGCAATGGCCGACTTCCTCGTCGACTGGGCCGAAACCCAATTCGTGCCGCCTCCGCACGACTTCACGCACTGGCGCATGCACTTCGACGGCTCGAAGATGCGAACCGGCCTGGGAGCCGACATCGTCTTGTCGTCTCCCAGAGGAGACCAGCTCCACTACGCCCTCCAGATCCACTTTGCCGCCTCCAACAATGTGGCCGAATACGAGGCCCTCGTCCACGGCCTCCGGCTCGCCAAGGAGATCGGCAACCAACGCATCATCTGCTTCGGCGACTCCGACCTCATGGTGCAACAGGTCTCTGGCGAATGGGACGCCAGGGATGCCAACATGGCTAGCTACAACTTCCTCGTCCAGCAGCTCACCGGCTCCTTCGAGGGCTGCGAGTTCCACCACGTCCCCCGCGCGAACAACGAGGCGGACGACACGCTGGCCACGACCAGCTCCACCCGGCAGGCCATCGCAGCCGGCGTCTCCCTCGAGCGGCTGCTGAAGCCCTCGGTCAGACCTTCTCCCGAATCGGAGTCCATCTTCGTCCCGACGAGCGCGGCCGGCACCTCGGCGGAGCCAGCTGCCCAACCAGCCCCGCCGGTTGCGGCAGCTCTGCCAGCTCCATCACCACCAGCCGCAGAGCCGGCGCCTTCCGCCACGACAATCGAGCCGGCCACGTCTGTGCGCGCTGGCTCCGGGTCCGTCTCTGTCATGATGGCGTTCGACGCTCCGGCCGCTTCTTCACCCCCGGGGGCTGACGAGCCGGTCCCGGGGGCTGACATGCCAGCCACGGGGGGCGAACCAGCCCTCATGGACCCAGCCCATCCTGGCGTTCCTCCAGCGTGGCGAGCTCCCCGCCGACGAGGCCACTACGAGGCAAATTCAGCACCGGGCCCCGGCCTACAGCATCATCAACCATGAGTTGGTTCATCGCAACACCACCGGCGTCTTCCAGCGCTGTGTCGAGCCGGAGAAGGGCCTGGAGATCCTCCTCGACATCCACCAGGGCGAGTGCGGGCATCATGCCGCCTCCAGGTACCTGGTGGCCAAAGCGTTCCGCCACGGTTTTTACTGGTCGACCGCTCTAGATGCGGCCAAGAAACTGCTCGACAAGTGCGAGGGTTGCCAACGCTTCAGCACGCAGAGCCACCTTCCGGCTACCGCCGTCCAGACCATCCCCCTCTCGTGGCCTTTTGCCGTCTGGGGGTTGGACATGGTGGGACCCTTCAAGACCGCACGAGGCGGCATGACACACTTGCTGGTAGCCGTCGACAAATTCACCAAGTAGATTGAGGCCCGGCCAATCAAGAAACTGGACGGCCCCACGGCCGTCCGGTTCGTCGAAGACATCACAGTCCGCTACGACGTCCCCCACAGCATCATCACCGACAATGGCACTGTTGGAAATATGCCCTAGAGGCAATAAATAAAGTGTTTATTATTATATTTCCTTGTTCATGATAATCGTTTATTATCCATGCTATAATTGTATTGATTGGAAACACATTACATGTGTGGGTAAATAGACAACACACTGTACCTAGTATGGCTCTAGTGAACTAGCTCGTGGATCAAAGATGGTCAAAGTTTCCTAGCCATTGACATGAGATGTCATTTGGTAACGAGATCACATCATTAGGAGAATGATGTGATGGATAAGACCCAAACTACAAACGTAGCATATGATCGTGTCAGTTTATTGTTACTGTTTTCTGCATGTCAAGTATGTGTTCCTATGACCATGAGATCGTGCAACTCACGAATATCGGAGGAGTGCCTTATGTGTATCAAACGTCGCAACGTAACTGGGTGATAAAGGAGAGGTATGTGTTCCTATAACTAGATCAAGACTGGGATTTGTTACTCCGCGTAACGGAGAGGTATCTCGGGGCCCACTCGATAATACAACATCACAATGAGCCTTGCAAGCAATGTGACTAAGTGTTAGTTGCGGGATCTTGTATTACATAACAAGTAAATAGACTTGCCGGTAATGAGGTTGAACTAGGTATGGAGATACCGACGATGAAATATCGGGCAAGTAACATACCGAAGAACAAAGGGAACATCATACGGGATTAACTGAATCCTTGACATAGATGTTCGACCGATAAAGATCTTCGTAGAATATGTAGGAACCAATGTGGACATCCAGGTCCCGCCATTTTTTATTGACCTTAGAGGTGTCTCGGTCATGTCTACATAGTTCTCGAACCAGCAGGGTCTGCACACTTAAGGTTTGGTGATGTTTCGGTAGTATAAAGTTATGTATGTTGGTGACCGAAGTTTGTTCAGAGTCCCGGATGAGAACCTGGACGTCACGAGGAGCTCCAGAGTGGTCCGGAGGTAAAGATTCATATATAGGAAGTCCAGTTTTGGTCGCCGAAAAAGTTCCGGGCTTATCGGTAGTGTACCGGGAGTGCCGGTAGTGTACCGGGAGACCTCCGGGAGGGGTATTTCGACCCAAGAGGCTTCATGGGCTGTGGGAGAGTGAATATCATCCCTCAGTGGGCTGGTGGAAATCCCACACAAGGCCCATGAGGCTGGGAAGAAAAGCCCAAAGAGAAAAAGGTGGGAAAACGCAAAAACTAGGGTGAATCCTAGTCCTATTAGGATTGGAGGTGGATTCCACCTCTCCCACTTGATTTGGTTGACCCAATTGCTGGTCCTTTGAGGGAAAAGCCTCCCTCTCTTCCTCTTATATATACTAGAGGTTTTAGGGTTTTTTGGCACCAGATTTTAGCCACGTGCTACCTGTTCCTCCAGTGCATAGTTTCTCCTCTAGATCGGATTTCTATAGTGCTTAGGCGAAGCCCTGCCGGAATTGCATCAGCACCATCACCGGAGCGCCGTCACGCTGTTGGTGAACTCTTCTACCTCTCCGCTCTCTCTTGTTGGATCAAGACGACAGAGATCATTATCAAGTTGTACGTGTGCTAAACGCGGAGGTGTCGTCCGTTCGGCGCTAGATCGGAAGGATCGTGATCAAGTTCGTGGGACGGATCGTGATCAAGTTTGCAGGACGGATCGTGATTAGATCGCGGGACGGATCATGATTGGATCATGGGACGCACGGCGATTTGGATCGCGAAGACATTCGACTACACCAACCGCGTTACTTAACGCTTCACGCTTAGCGATCTACAAGGGTACGTAGATCCACTCTCCCTCTCGTAGATGCTCATCACCATGGATAGATCTGCGTGTGCGTAGGAAATTTTTTGTTTCCCATGCAACGTTCCCCTACAGTGGCATCATGAGCTAGGTCGATGAGTACGGCAACCGGCAGGAGCCATAGGTTGTCTTTAATTATTGTATGACCTGCGTGTCAATCATTTAGCGCTATGTAATGCTTTACTTTATCGCTACGGTAGCAATAGTAGTAGAAGCATGTTGGGCGCGACAAACACTGATGGCGACACGTTGATGGAGATCATGGTGTCGTGCCGGTGACGATGGAGATCATGCCGGTGCTTTCTAGATGGAGATCAAAAGCACAAGTTCATGGCCATATCATGTCACTTATGATTTGCATGTGATGTTGATCCTTTTTATGCACCTTGTTTTGCTTAGGACGACGGTAGCATTATAAGGTGATCCCTCACTTAATTTCAAGATAAATTGTGTTCTCCCCGAGTGTGCACCGTTGCGAAAGTTCGTCGTGTTGAGACACCACATGATGATCGGGTGTGATAAACTCTACGTTCACATACAACGGGTGCAAGCCAGTTTTGCACATGCAGAACACTCGGCTTAAGCTTGACGAGCCTAGCATGTACAGACATGGCCTCGGAACACAAGAGACCGAAAGTTTGAACATGAGTCATATAGTGGATATGATCAACATAATGATGTTCACCATTGAAGCCACCTTAACTCACGTGATGATCGGACTTGAGTTGGTGAATTTGGATCATGTGACTCTCAGATGACCTGAGGGATGTCAATTTGAGTGGAAGCTTTAGTAATTTGATTAACTAAACTCATTATCTTGAACAATAGTCTAAGTAACCTTTGCATATTTATGTTGTAGATCAATGGCTCGCGCAATAGCACCCCTGAATTTGAATGCGTTCCTAGAGAAAGCTAAGTTGAAAGATGATGGAAGTAACTTTGTGGACTGGGCCCACTGTTGGGGAACGTCGCATGGGAAACAAAAATTTTCCTACGCACACGCAAACCTATCCATGGTGATGAGCATCTACGAGAGGGAGAGTGGATCTACATACCCTTGTAGATCGCTAAGCGGGAAGCGTTAAGAAACGCGGTTGGTGTAGTCGAACATCTTCGCGATCCAAATCGCCGAGCGTCCCGCGATCTCATCACGATCCGTCCCGCGATCCAATCACGATACGTCCCGTGAACTCATCACGATCCGTCCCGCGATCTCATCACGATCCGTCTCACGATCTTGATCACGATCTGTCCCGCGAACTCATCACGATCCGTTCCACGATCTCATCACGAACCGTCTCGCGATCTCGATCACGGTCCTTCCGATCTAGCGCCGAACGGACGGCACCTCCGCGTTCAGCACACGTGCAGCTTGATGACGATCTCCACCGTCTTGATCCAGCAAGAGGAGGTGGATAGGAGAGAGAGTTCACCGGCAGCGTGACGGCGCTCCGGTGATGGTGGTGGAGCAATTCCGGCAGGGCTTCGCCTAAGCGCTGCGGAAAACCGATCTAGAGGAGAAACTGTGCACCGGTGAAACGGGTAGCACGTGGCCGGAAATTCTGTCCAAAAACCACCCAATCCACTAGTATATATAGGAGGAGAGGAGAGGAGAGGCAGCCAAGGCCTTTGGGTCGGCCGAAATAGGAGGTGGGAAGAAATCCTACTTCACCTCCAATCCTAGTTGGAGTAGGATTGCCTCCTATTGGCTGATTTTCCACTTTTTGCTTTAGGACTTTCTCTCCTGCGCCATGGGCCTTTGTGGCTGTTTTCCCAGCCCACTAAGGGCTGGTTATTATTCTCCCACAGCCCATGGACCTCTTGGGGTCGAAATACCCCTCCCGGAGGCCTCCCGGTACACTACCGGCACTCCCGGTACACTACCGATGAGCCCGAAACTTTTCCGGAAACCAAACTGGGACTTCCTATATATGAATCTTTACCTCCGGACCATTCCGGAGCTCCTCGTGATGTCCGGGATCTCATCCGGGACTCCGAACAAACTTCGGTCACCACCATACATAACTCTACACTACCGAAACGTCACCGAACCTTAAGTGTGCAGACCCTGCGGGTTCGAGAACTATGTAGACATGACCGAGACACCTCTACGGTCAATAACCAATGGCGGGACCTGGACATCCACATTGGTTCCTACATATTCTACGAAGATCTTTTTCGGTCGAACCTCTATGTCAAGGATTTAGTTAATCCCGTATAACGTCCCCTTTGTTCTTCGGTATGTTACTTGCCCGAGATTCGATCGTCGGTATCTCCATACCTAGTTCAACCTCGTTACTGGCAAGTCTCTTTACTCGTTCCGTAATACAAGATCCCGTGACTAACACTTAGCCACATTGCTTGCAAGGCTTGTTGTGATGTTGTATTACCGAGTGGGCCCTGAGATACCTCTCCGTCACACGGAGTAACAAATCCCAGTCTCGATCCATGCCAACTCAACAAACACCATCGGAGATACCTGTAGAGCACCTTTATAGTCACCCAGTTACGTTGCGACATTTGATACACACAAGGCACTCCTCCGATATCCGTGAGTTGCATGATCTCATGGTCATAGGAACATATACTTGACATGCAGAAAACAGTAGCAATAAACTGACACGATCATATGCTATGTTTGTAGTTTGGGTCTTATCCATCACATCATTCTCCTAATGATGTGATCCCGTTATCAAATGACATCTCATGTCCATGGCTAGGAAACCTTAACCATCCTTTGATCAACGAGCTAGTCCATTAGAGGCATACTAGGGACATGGTTTTGTCTATGTATCCACACATGCATTTAAGTCTCCGATCAATACAATTATAGCATGGATAATAAACGATTATCATGAACAAGGAAATATGATAATAACTAATTTATTATTGCCTCTAGGGCATATTTCCAACAGTCTCCCACTTGCACTAGAGTCAATAATCTAGTTCACATCACCATGTGATTCGCATTGTTATGAATCTAACACCCAATGAGTTTTGGGGCTCGATCATGCTTTGCATGTGAGAGAGGTCTTATAGTCAACGGGTCTGCGATATTCAGATCCGTGTGTACTTTGCAAATCTCTATGTCAAACCGTAAACACTGCTACCACACTCCACTTGGTACTATTTCCAAATGGCTGCTCCACTATACGTATCCAGATTGCTACTACTAGTCATCTGGATAGGTGTTAAAGCTTGCATCGACGTAACTCTTTACGACGAACTCTTTATCACCTCCATAATCAAGAAACATTTCCTTAGTCCTCTGGTTACTAAGGATAATTCCGACCGCTGTCCAGTGATCCACTCCTGGACCACTCTTGTACCCCCTGACAGACTCGTGGCAAGGCACACATAGGTGCGGTACACAGCATGGCATAATATAGAGCCTATGGCTAAGGCATAGGGGACGACATTCATCCTTTCTCTTTCTTCTGCCGTTGTCGAGCTTTGAGTCTCACTCAACTTCACACCTTACAAATCAGACGAGAACTATTTCTCTGGCTGATCCATTTTGAACTCTTTCAAAATCTTGTCAAGGTATGCACTCATTGAAAGTCTCATCAAGCATCTTGATCTATCTCTATAGATTTTGATGCTCAACAATTAGGTAGCTTTATCCAGGTCTTCATTTGAAAAACACTTTTCAAACAACCTTTTATGCCTTCCAGAAATTCTACATTATTTCCGATCAACAATATGTCAACCACATATACTTATCAGAAACTCTATAGTGCTCCCATTCACTTTATTGCAAATACAAGTTTCTCGTAAACTTTGTATAAACTACAAAAACTTTGATCACCTCATCAAAGTGTATATTCCAACTCCGAGATGCTTGCTTCAGTCCATAGAAGGATCACTGAAGCTCTCTCATCTTTTAGCATCCTTAGGACTGACAAAACCTTCTGGTTGTATCACATACAACCTTTCCTTAAGTAAACCGTTAAGGAAACGACGTTTTGACATCCATCTGCCAGATTTCGTAATTGAAAATGCAGCAACTGCTAACATAATTCCAACAGACTTTTAGCATCGCTACGAGTGAGAAAGCCTCCTCGCAGTCAACTCCTTGAACTTGTCACAAACAACTTTGCAACAAGTCGAGCTTTACAAATGGTGACATTTACCATCAGTGTCTGTCTTCATTCTAAAGGTCCATTTGTACTCAACGACCTGCCGTCTAACGAGCAAGTCTACCAAAGTCTATACTTGGTTTTCATAAATGGATCCTATCTCGGATTTCATGGTCTCTAACCATTTGTCGGAATCCGGGCCCATCATCGCTTCTCCATAGCTCGTAGGTTCATCGCTGTCCAACAACATGACCTCGAAGACAGGGTTGTCGTACCGCTTAGGAGCAGTACACATCCTTGTCGACCCACGAAGTTCGATAGTAACTTGATCCTGAAGCTTCATGATCATCATCATTAACTTCCTCTTCAACTAACGTAGGCTTCACAGAAACATCTTTCTGCGCTGCGCTACTCTCTGGTTGAACAAAGGTTTAACAACCTCATCAAGTTCTATCTTCCTCCCACTCAATTCTTTCGAGAGAAACCTTTCCTCGAGAAAGGATCCGTTTTAGTAACAACCACTTTGCACTCGGATCTGAGATAGAAGGTTCACCCAACTGATCTTAGGGTATTCTATGAAGATGCATTTGTCCGCCTTGGGTTCGACCTCATTAGGTGAAAACATTTTTCACACAAGTGCCGCAGCCCCAAGTATTAAGAAACGACAGCTTAGGTTTCTATCAAACCATAATTCATATGGTGTCATCTCAACGGATTTAGATGGTGCCCTATTTAAAGTGAATGTAGTTGTCTCTAATGCATAACCCCAAAATTATAGTAGTAAAACGACAAGAGACATCATAGCACGCACCATGTCCAATAGAGCATAACTATGATGTTCGGACACACCATCACACTATGGTGTTCCAGGTGGCGTTTAGTTGTGAAACAACTTTCACATTGTCTTAAGTTGTATGCCAAACTCGTGACTCAGATATTCACCTCCACGATCATATCACAGTCATTTTTATCTTCTTGTCACGATGATCTTTAAACTTCACTCTGAATTTGCTTGAACCTTTCAAACGATTCAGACTTGTGTTTCATTAAGTAAATATACACTATATCTACTCAAATCATCAGTGAAGGTAAGAAAATAATGATATCCACTGCACACTACAAGACTCACTAGATTGCATACATCAACATGTATCATTTCCAATGAATCACTTGCCCGCTCCATCCAACGGGGTCCTTTAGTCATCTTGCCCAAGAGGCATGGTTCGCATGTCTCAACCGATTCGAAATCGAATGAGTCCAAATATCCATCAGCATGGAGTTTCTACATGCGCTTTATACCAATATGACATTTAGCGGCAGTGCCACAAGTATGTGGTACTATCATTATTAACTTTGTATCTTTTGACATCAATGTTATGAACATGTGTAATACTACGATCAAGATTTCAACAAACCATTCTCACTGGGTGCATGACCATTGAAGGTATTATTCATGTAAACAGAATAACCATTATTCTCTAACTTAAATGAATAACCGTATTGCAATAAACATGATCTAATCATGTTCATGCTCAACGCAAAACACCAAATAACATTTATTTAGGTTCGTCACTAATCCTGAAGGTAGAGAGAGCGTGCGATTTTGATCACATCAACCTTGGAAACACTTCCAACACATATCGTCACCTCACCCTTAGCTAGTTCTCCGTTTATTCCGTAGCTTTTATTTCGAGTTACTAACATTTAGCAACCGAACCGGTATCCAATACCCAGGTGCTACTAAGAGTACTAGCAAGGTACACATTAGTAACTCGTATATCAAATATACTTCTATCAATGTTGCCAGCCTTCTTATCTACCAAGTATCTAGGGTTGTTCCGCTTCAGCGACCTCTCACCTCATAATAGAAGCACTTAGTCTCGGGTTTGAGTTCAACTTTGGGTTGCTTCACTGGAGCAGCAACTGACTTGCTATCCATGAAGTTTCCCTCCTTGATCTTGCCCTTTTCGAAACTAGTGGTTTGATTAACCATCAACACTTGACGCTCCTTCTTGATTTCTACCTTCGCGGTGTCAAACATCGCGAACAGCTCAGGGATCAATACTTCTATCCCTGGTGTATTATAGTTCATCACTTAAGTTCTAGTAGCTTTAGTGACAGTGACTTGGAGAACTATATCAATCACTATCTTATCTGGAAGATCAACTCCCACTTGATTCAAGCGATTGTAGTACCCAGACAATCTGAGTACATGCTCAACGATTGAGCTATTCTCCTTCATCTTACAGGCAAAGAATCTTGTTGGAGATCTCATATCTCGCAACACAGGCACAAGCCTGAGATCACAATCTCTGCCCCTAGAACATCTCATATGTTCCGTGACGTTCAAAACGTTTCGGAGCCTCAATTCTAAGCCGTAATGCATGACGCACAAAACTATCAAGTAGTCATCGAAACGTGCCTGTCAGATGTTCACAACATCTATAGACGACGCTAGAGGGGGTGGCGCACCGAGCGGTGCATTAAGGACATAAGCCTTCTGTGCAGCAATGAGGACAATCCTCAGATCACGGACCCAGTCCGCAATATTGCTACCAACATCTTTCAATTCTATTTCTCTAGGAACATATAAAAATACAAGGGAGCCACAACGCGAGCTAGTAATCTACAACATAATTTGCAAAGACACTTTGACTATGTTCATGATAATGAGTTCAATTAATCATATTATTTAAGAACTCCCACTCAAATTGACATCCCTCCGATCATTCGAGTGATACATGATCCAAATTCACCAACTCAAGTCCGATCATCACGTGAGTTGAGGTGGCTGCAATGGTGAACATCATTATGTTGATCATATCTACTATATGACTCATGTTCGACCTTTCGGTCTCTCGTGTTCCGAGGCCATGTCTGTACATGCTAGGCTCGTCAAGTTTAACCCGAGTGTTCTGCGCGTGCAAATCTGGCTTGCACCCGTTGTATGTGAACGTAGAGTCTATCACACCCGATCATCACGTGGTGTCTCAACACGACGAACTTTCGCAACGGTGCACACTCGGGGAGAACACAGTTCATCTTGAAATTCAAGTGAGGGATCACCTTATAATGCTACCGCCGTACTAAGCAAAACAAGGTGCATAAAAGGATTAACATCTCATGCAATTCATAAGTGACATGATATGGCCATGAACTTGTGTTTAAGATCTCCATCTTCGAAACACCGGCATGATCTCCATCGTCACCGGCACAACACCATCATCTCCATCATCTTGATCTCCATCAATGTGTTGCCATTGGGGTTGTGGCGCCAGCCCTGCTTCTACTTCTATTGCTACTGCTTAGCGATAAAGTAAAGCATTACATAGCGCTTAATGATTGACACGCAGGTCATACAATAATTAAAGACAACCCTATGGCTCCTGCCGGTTGCCGTACTCAACGACATGCAAGTCGTGAAATTCTATACATCACATGATCATCTCATACATCACATATATCTCATCATGTAATTGGCCATATCACATCACAACATACCCTGCAAAAACAAGTTAGACGTCCTCTAATTGTTGTTGCATGTTTTACGTGGCTGCTATGGGTATCTAGCAAGAACGATTCTCACCTACGCATAAACCACAACGGTGATACACTAGTTTGCTTTTCAACCTTCTCAAGGACCGCCTTTGTCGAATCCGATCCAACTAAAGTGAGAGAAACTGTCACCCGCAAGCCATCTAGGCAACAAGTTGCGTCGAGGGAACCGGTCTCTCGTAAGCGTACGAGTAATGTTGGTCCGGGCCGCTTCATCTCACAATCCCGCTGAACCAAAATACGACCAAGGGAGGAAGCAATCTAAGCATCAACGCCCACAAACCTTTTGTGTTCTACTCGAGATCTCATCGAACCATCAACCTAGCTCATGATGCCACTGTTGGGGAACGTCGCATGGGAAACAAAAATTTTCCTACGCACACGCAAACCTATCCATGGTGATGAGCATCTACGAGAGGGAGAGTGGATCTACATACCCTTGTAGATCGCTAAGCGGGAAGCGTTAAGAAACGCGGTTGGTGTAGTCGAACATCTTCGCGATCCAAATCGCCGAGCGTCCCGCGATCTCATCACGATCCGTCCCGCGATCCAATCACGATACGTCCCGTGAACTCATCACGATCCGTCCCGCGATCTCATCACGATCCGTCTCACGATCTTGATCACGATCTGTCCCGCGAACTCATCACGATCCGTTCCACGATCTCATCACGAACCGTCTCGCGATCTCGATCACGGTCCTTCCGATCTAGCGCCGAACGGACGGCACCTCCGCGTTCAGCACACGTGCAGCTTGATGACGATCTCCACCGTCTTGATCCAGCAAGAGGAGGTGGATAGGAGAGAGAGTTCACCGGCAGCGTGACGGCGCTCCGGTGATGGTGGTGGAGCAATTCCGGCAGGGCTTCGCCTAAGCGCTGCGGAAAACCGATCTAGAGGAGAAACTGTGCACCGGTGAAACGGGTAGCACGTGGCCGGAAATTCTGTCCAAAAACCACCCAATCCACTAGTATATATAGGAGGAGAGGAGAGGAGAGGCAGCCAAGGCCTTTGGGTCGGCCGAAATAGGAGGTGGGAAGAAATCCTACTTCACCTCCAATCCTAGTTGGAGTAGGATTGCCTCCTATTGGCTGATTTTCCACTTTTTGCTTTAGGACTTTCTCTCCTGCGCCATGGGCCTTTGTGGCTGTTTTCCCAGCCCACTAAGGGCTGGTTATTATTCTCCCACAGCCCATGGACCTCTTGGGGTCGAAATACCCCTCCCGGAGGCCTCCCGGTACACTACCGGCACTCCCGGTACACTACCGATGAGCCCGAAACTTTTCCGGAAACCAAACTGGGACTTCCTATATATGAATCTTTACCTCCGGACCATTCCGGAGCTCCTCGTGATGTCCGGGATCTCATCCGGGACTCCGAACAAACTTCGGTCACCACCATACATAACTCTACACTACCGAAACGTCACCGAACCTTAAGTGTGCAGACCCTGCGGGTTCGAGAACTATGTAGACATGACCGAGACACCTCTACGGTCAATAACCAATGGCGGGACCTGGACATCCACATTGGTTCCTACATATTCTACGAAGATCTTTTTCGGTCGAACCTCTATGTCAAGGATTTAGTTAATCCCGTATAACGTCCCCTTTGTTCTTCGGTATGTTACTTGCCCGAGATTCGATCGTCGGTATCTCCATACCTAGTTCAACCTCGTTACTGGCAAGTCTCTTTACTCGTTCCGTAATACAAGATCCCGTGACTAACACTTAGCCACATTGCTTGCAAGGCTTGTTGTGATGTTGTATTACCGAGTGGGCCCTGAGATACCTCTCCGTCACACGGAGTAACAAATCCCAGTCTCGATCCATGCCAACTCAACAAACACCATCGGAGATACCTGTAGAGCACCTTTATAGTCACCCAGTTACGTTGCGACGTTTGATACACACAAGGCACTCCTCCGATATCCGTGAGTTGCATGATCTCATGGTCATAGGAACATATACTTGACATGCAGAAAACAGTAGCAATAAACTGACACGATCATATGCTATGTTTGTAGTTTGGGTCTTATCCATCACATCATTCTCCTAATGATGTGATCCCGTTATCAAATGACATCTCATGTCCATGGCTAGGAAACCTTAACCATCCTTTGATCAACGAGCTAGTCCATTAGAGGCATACTAGGGACATGGTTTTGTCTATGTATCCACACATGCATTTAAGTCTCCGATCAATACAATTATAGCATGGATAATAAACGATTATCATGAACAAGGAAATATGATAATAACTAATTTATTATTGCCTCTAGGGCATATTTCCAACACCCACAATCTGAGGATTATCCTCACGGCTGCCTAGAAACAATATGTCCTTGATGCACCGCTTGGTAACCAACCAGAAGACATGACCTCCGAAGACGTTAAGAACGCTTGGGAGGCTCATGCTGGAGACTACTCAATAGTTCAGTGTGCAATATTGTATGGCTTAGAACCGGGACTTCAAAGATGTTTTGAACGTCATGGAGCATATGAGATGTTCCAGGAGTTGAAGTTTATCTTTCAGAAGAATGCCCGGATCAAGAGGTATGAGACCTCCGATAAATTCTATGCTTGCAAGATGGAGGAGAACGGGTCTATCAGTGAGCACATACTCAGAATGTCTGGGTATTCAAATCGTCTAGCGGAGTTGGGAATTACCCTCCCGCCAGAGGCAATGACTGACAGAGTTCTTCAATCACTGCCACCTAGTTACAAGAGCTTTGTAAGGAACTATAACATGCACGGGATGAACAAGTCAGTCGCCGAACTATTTGCGATGCTGAAAGTCGCTGAATCTGAAATCCAGAAAGAACATCAAGTGTTGATGGTCAATAAAACCACTAGTTTCAAGAAAAATGGCAAGGGCAAAGGCAAGAAGGGTAAAACCAAGAAGGATGGCAAAGCAGTTGCTACTCCTACAAAGAAGCCTAAGCACGGACCCAAGCCAGAAACTGAGTGCTTTCATTGCAAAGGAACTGGTCACTGGAAGTAGAACTGCCCCAAGTACCTGGCTGACAAGAAGGCGGCCAACGACAAACAAGGTATATATGATATACAAGTTATTGATGTGTACCTTACTAGCTCTCGTAGTAGTGCCTGGGTATTTCATACCGGTTCGGTTGCTCACATTTGCAACTCAAAGCAGGAACTACGAAATAAATGAAGGCTGGCGAAGGATGAAGTGACGATGCGCGTGGGAAATGGTTCCAAGGTTGATGTGATTGCCGTCGGCACGCTCTCTCTTCGATTACCATCGGGATTAGTGATGAACCTGAATAATTATTATTTAGTGCCTGCGTTAAGCATGAACATTATATTTGGATCTTGTTTATTGCGAGACGGTTACTCATTTAAATCAAAGAATAAAGGTTGTTCTATTTATATGAGTAATATATTTTATGGTCATGAACCCAATGTTAGGGGTTTATTCATATTGAATCTTGATAGTGATGACAGACATGTTCATAACATTGATGCCAAAAGATGTAGAGTTGATAATGATAGTACCACTTTATTGTGGCACTGCCGTTTAGGTCGTATTGGTGTAAAACGCATGAGGAAGCTCCATGCTGATGGACTTTTGGAGTCACTTGATTTTGAATCACTTGACACATGTGAACCATGCCTCAAGGGCAAGATGACTAAAACGCCGTTCTCTGGAACAATGGAACGGGCAAGTGGCTTATTGGAAATCATACATACTGATGTGTGCAGTCCAATGAATGTTGCCGCACGCGGTGGATATCGTTATTTTCTCACCTTCACTGATGACTTAAGTAGATATGGGTATATTTACTTAATGAAACACAAGTCTGAAACGTTTGAAAAGTTCAAGCAATTTCAGAGTGAAGTTGAGAATCATTGTAACAAGAAGATTAAGTTCCTGCGATCTGATCGAGGAGGTGAATATCTGAGTTATGAGTTTGGCAGTCACTTAAGACAATGTGGAATTGTTTCATAGTTGACACCACCCGGAACACCACAACGTAATGGTGTGTCCGAACGTCGTAATCGAACCTTATTAGATATGGTGCGTTCTATGATGTCTCTTGCTGATTTGCCACTATTGTTTTGGGGTTATGCATTAGAGACAGCTGCATTCACTTTAAATAGGGCACCATCAAAATCCGTTGAGACGACGCCATATGAACCATGGTTTGGCAAAAGGCCAAAGTTGTCGTTTCTTAAAGTTTGGGGATGTGATGCTTATGTCAAAAAGCTTCAGCCTGAAAAGCTGGAACCCAAAGCGAAGAAATGCGTCTTCATAGGATACCCGAAAGAGACTGTCAGGTATACCTTCTATCTCGGATCCGAAGGCAAAGTGTTTGTCACTAAGAATGGAACATTTCTTGAGAAAGAGTTTCTCTCGAAAGAATTGAGTGGGAGGAAGATAAAGCTTGATGAGGTTATTGAACCTTTACTTCAACCAGAAAGTAGCGCAGCACAGAAAGTTGTTTCTGTGGAACCTACGACGGTAGAAGAGGAAGTTAATGATTATGATCATGAAGCTTCGGATCAAGCTACTATTGAACCTCGTAGGTCGACAAGGGCGCGTACTACTCCTGAGTGGTACGGCAACCCTGTCTCAGAGGTCATGTTGTTGGAAAACAACGAACCTACGAGCTATGGAGGAGCAGTGATGGGCCCGGATTCCGAGAAATGGTTAGAGGCCATGAAATACGAGATGGGATCCATGTATGAAAACAAAGTATGGACTTTGGAAGTATTACCTGAAGGGCGAAAGGCCATTCAGAATAAATGGATCTTTAAGAAGAAGACAGACGCGGATGGTAATATCACTGTCTATAAAGCTCGACTTGTGGCAAAGGGTTTTTGACAAGTTCAAGGAGTTGACTACGATGAGACTTTCTCACTCGTAGGGATGTTTAAATCTGTCAGAATCATGTTGGCAATAGCTGCTTATTTCGACTATGAAATTTGGTAGATGGATGTCAAAACGGCGTTCCTCAACGATTTTGTCGATCCAGAGAATGCTGACAAAGTTTGCAAACTCCAACGATCCATTTATGGACTGGTGCAAGCATCTCGGAGTTGGAATAAGCGCTTTGATGAGGTGATCAAAGCGTTTGAGTTTATACAAGTTGATGGAGAAGCTTGTATTTACAAGAAAGTGGGTGGGAGCTCTATAGCGTTTCTAATATTATATGTGGATGACATATTGCTGATTGGAAACAATATAGAAATGCTGGAAAGCATGAAGGAATATTTGAACAAGAGTTTTTCAATGAAGGACCTAGGAGAAGCTGCTTACATATTAGGCATTAAGATCTATAGAGATAGATCGAAACGCTTAATAGCACTTTCACAGAGCGCATGCCTTGATAAAGTTTTGAAGAAGTTCAAAATGGATCAGTCCAAGAAGGGGTTCTTGCCTGTGTTACAAGGTGTGAAGTTGAGTAAGACTCAATGCCCAGTGACTTCAGAAGATAGAGAAAAGATGAGTGTCATCCCCTATGCTTCAGCCATAGGCTCTATCATGTATGCAATGTTGTGCACAAGACCCGATGTCAGCCTTGCCATAAGTATGGCCGGAAGGTTTCAAAGTGATCCTGGAAAGGAGCACTGGCAAGCGGTCAAGAATATCCTAAAGTACCAGAAAAGGACAAAGGAAATATTTCTCGTTTATGGAGGTGATGAAGAGCTCGTTGTAAAGAGTTACGTCGATGCAAGCTTTCACACTGATCCGGACGACTCTAAGTCGCAAACCGGATACGTATTTATTCTTAATGGGGGAGCGGTAAGCTGGTGCAGTTCCAAACAAAGCGTGGTAGCTGATTCTACCTGCGAAGCAGAGTACATCGCAGCTTCTGAGGTGACGAAGGAACGTGTCTGGATGAAGGAGTTCATGACAGATCTTGGAGTAGTGCCTAGTGCACTGAATCCAATGAACCTATTCTATGACAACACTGGTGCCATTGCTCTAGCCAAGGAACCAAGGTTTCACAAGAGGACCAGACACATAAAGCGACGCTTCAACTCCATCCGGTATTACATCGAGGAGAAGGACATAAATATTTTCGAAGTGCACACGGATCTGAATGTTTTAGACCCATTGACTAAACCTCTTCCAAGGGCTAAACATGATCAACACCAGAGCTGCATGGGTGTTTGATTCATTACCATGTAAATCACATAGTGATGTGAACTAGATTATTGACTCTAGTGCAAGTGGGAGACTATTGGAAATATGCCCTAGAGGCAATAAATAAAGTGTTTATTATTATATTTCCTCTTTCATGATAATCGTTTATTATCCATGCTATAATTGTATTGATTGGAAACACATTACATGTGTGGGTAAATAGACAACACACTGTCCCTAGTATGCCTCTAGTGAACTAGCTCGTTGATCAAAGATGGTCAAGGTTTCCTAGCCATTGACATGATATGTCATTTGATAACGGGTTCACATCATTAGGAGAATGATGTGATGGACAAGACCGAAACTACAAACGTAGCATATGATCGTGTCAGTTTATTGCTACTGTTTTCTGCATGTCAAGTATGTGTTCCTATGACCATGAGATCATGCAACTCACTGACATCGGAGAAGTGCCTTGTGTGTATCAAATGTCGCAACGTAACTGGGTGACTATAAAGGTCCTCTACAGGTATCTCCGAGGGTGTCTGTTGAGTTGGCACGGATCAAGACTGGGATTTGTTACTCCATGTAACGGAGAGGTATCTCGGGGCCCACTCGTAATACAACATCACAATGAACCTTGCAAGAAATGTGACTAAGTGTTAGTTGCGGGATCTTGTATTACGAAACGAGTAAAGAGACTTGCCGGTAACGAGGTTGAACTAGGTATGGAGATACCGACGATCGAATCTCGGGCAACTAACATACCGAAGAACAAAGGGAACATCATACGGGATTAACTGAATCCTTGACATAGAGGTTTGACCGATAAAGATCTTCATAGAATATGTAGGAACCAATGTGGACATCCAGGTCCCGCCATTGGTTATTGACCGTAGAGGTGTCTCGGTCATGTCTACATAGTTCTCGAACCCGCAGGGTCTGCACACTTAAGGTTTGGTGATGTTTCGGTAGTATAGAGTTATGTATGGTGGTGACCGAAGTTTGTTCGGAGTCCCGGATGAGATCCCGGACATCATGAGGAGCTCCATAATGGTCCGGAGGTAAAGATTCATATATAGGAAGTCCTGTTTTGGTCGCCGGAAAAGTTCTGGGCTTATCGGTAGGGTACCGGGAGTGCCGGGAGTGTACCGGGAGACCTCCGGGAGGGGTATTTCGACCCAAGAGGCTTCATGGGCTGTGGGAGAGTGAATATCAGCCCTTAGTGGGCTGGTTGACATCCCACACAAGGCCCATGAGGCTGGGAAGAAAAGCCCAAAGAGAAAAAGGTGGAAAAAGGCAAAAAAAATAGGGTGAATCCTAGTCCTACTAGGATTGGAGGTGGATTCCACCTCTCCCACTTGATTTGGTCGACCCAATTGCTGTTCCTTTGAGGTCCAAGCCTCCTCCTCTCTTCCTTTTATATATACTAGAGGTTTTAGGGTTTTTTGGCACCAGATTTTAGCCACGTGCTACTCGTTCCTCCAGTGCATAGTTTCTCCTCTAGATCAGATTTCTGCAGTGCTTAGGCGAAGCCCTGCCGGAATTGCACCACCACCATTGCCGGAGCACCGTCATGCTGCCGGCGAATTCTTCTACCTCTACGCTCTCTCTTGTTGGATCAAGAAGGCGGAGATCATCATCAAGCTATACGTGTGCTGAACGCGGAGGTGCCGTCCGTTCGGCGCTAGATCGGAAGGATCGTGATCAAGTTCGTGGGACGGATCGTGATCAAGTTCCCGGGACGGATCGTGCTTAGATCGTAGGATGGATCGTGATTGGATCGCGGGACGCACGGTGATTTGGATCGCGAAGACGTTCGACTACACCAACCGCGTTACGTAACGCTTCCCGCTTAGCGATCTACAAGGGTACGTAGATCCACTCTCCCTCTCGTAGATGCTTATCACTATGGATAGATCTGCGTGTGCGTAGGAAATTTTTTGTTTCCCATGCAACGTTCTCCTACAGTGGCATCATGAGCTAGGTCTATGTGTAGATGAGATCTCGAGTAGAACACAAAAGGTTTGTGGGAGTTGATGCTTAGATTGCTTCCTCCCTTGGTCGGATGTTGGTTCAGCGGTATTGTGAGATGAAGCGGCCTGGACCAACATTACTCGTACGCTTACGAGAGATCGGTTCCCTCGACCGCAACTTGTTGGTTAGATGGCTTGCGGGTGCCAGTTTCTCTCACTTTAGTTGGATCGGATTCGACAAAGGAGGTCCTTGAGAAGGTTGAAGAGCAACTAGTGTATCACCATTGTTTCTCGTTTACGGGTCCAAGGCGATCATCCCTACCGACATCGAATTCGGTTCGCCTCGGGTTACCCTGTACACCGAGAAGTACGCAAGGGAGGCATGGGAAGACGGCGTCGACCTCCTCGAGGAAGCCCGCGAGCTGGCCTTGAGCCGGACGGACATCTACCAGCAGAAGCTTCGGCACTACCACAGCAAGCGGATCCGGCCACTCTCCTTCCGCGAAGGAGACTTGGTGCTCATGCGGATCCAACGAACTGCCGGCCAGCACAAGCTGTCATCCCCATGGGAGGGCCCGTTCATCGTCAGTCGGGCGCTGCACAACAACGCGTACTATCTAATAGACGCCCAGAGCCACAAAAGCGCAAGAGAAATGCCTCCGGCGAGGAGACGGAGCGCCCATGGAACGCGGCGCTCCTCCGTCCGTTTTATTGCTAAGAACCAATGTATGTATCCTCCCCTTTTTGGCTTATGAATACAACGGGGGCCCCAAGCCGGCGCTTGGGGCACGCCCCCCTTTTCGATTCTCTCCAAGGTTTTTCCTGTTGTTTTAAAATGCTCCAACCGGTTCCGGCTCCCGGTCCCTGGGCCTCGCCCGGCTCCATCCCAAGGCGGACTAATAGTGTGGGCAAGCAATCCTTCGCCTCCCCTCCCTAACCAGCTACAGACCGGCTCCCGGCTGTCTGGCTGAAGGGGCCACGGGGTACGAAGAAACTACCCACACAGAGGTCAGCCGACGTGTGGCAACCGGACCAGCCCAACGAACCTACGCTACCCCTAGTAGCCGGCCTCTGCCAGCTCGACCTAGCCCTAGCCTTTTGACTCTAAGATGCCGCTGATTTTCCCCAAGGACGAAGCCCCGTCCCTGCCCCAAACCGGCTCACGGCTGGCCGGCAGGCGGGGTGGAAGCCGGAAGGAATCCCGGCGCGTGAATACGAGTCAAGAGGGGAAGAGCGAAAGAAGAGCCGGCACGCACATTATTTGGCAGAGTAAATGACATAAATCACAATGTTAAAAAAGGCCCACGGCCACGAGTTCATTACATATATTACAAATACACCCCTAGTGGGTGGAATTCCGGTGCTAAGGCAAAATGCAGGAAAAGGAAAAAGCCTAAACGGCGGCAGCTTTGGGCCGGCCCTCCTCCGGTGCCGGCGCTTCTGGAGCCGGCGGTGCTCACGCCTCTTAGGCTGGCGGTGGTGGCGCCTTCGAGGCCGGCTCCTCTGGGGCGGCCGAGGTAGAAGCCCCCGCTCCCGCATCTGGAACCGCCTCGGACTCGGCGTAATCGTCAGTGTCGGACTCCCCGTCGTCCGTCTCGGCGGTGCTCCCCTCCGGGTCATCCAAGGCAAGCCCATATTGGTCCTCCGCGATCGCCACGCCGTCCGCCCCGTGCTCCGGGACGTACTCGTCCCACGCGGCGAAGGACGCAAGGTCGCTCGCCCTCACATGCAGCTCGTCGGCCACCGCCTCCAGCTCCGCGTCGGTGCCGGCACGCTGGGCCGTGAGCAAACCCAAGTTGAGCTCGGGGTACCACGACCAGGCGATGCGCTGCACCATCTCCGCGTTGGCGCGTGCCGCGGAGGCCCTCCAGGCGTTCACCCACGCGGTTCCAGACTCCAGCCACCTGGACAGCCGGTTCATGGAGCCCGGATCCACCGCGCTGGGCTAGAATGTCCGGACCAATGCCAAGCCAGCCGCCTGGAGCCGCTTCAGGGCCCGGACCACCTCCGTCAGGCGCGCGTCGGTTGCGACCCCCACCTCGTCTAGGGTCTAGGGGGCAAGCTGCCCAACGGCTTCCCCCTGTGCCCTCCGGGCTTCGCGGGTGGCCTCCAGGGCCGCGTCTGCGACCTCCAGCGTGCCGGGGAAGAGCCCTAAGAAGAAGGCAAGGGATAAGTGGGAGACAGGCAAGAAGACCTAGAGAAGAAGACGAGAAGAGAACAAGGAAGAAGACTTACGGTGCCGCATCCGGTCCACTTCGTGACCTTGCTCCTGCAGCTGTACCTCCCTGGCCGACCACTCCTGGCGCTGGCGCTCGCTCTCATCCCGAGGCGCCTGCGCTTCCTCGGCCGCCTTGGCGAGTGCAGCGTCCTTAGCCTCCAGCTGCTGGCGGAGTGCCTTCACCCGCTCCTCCGCCTCCCGGCGGAGGGCCACCTCTTGATCAGCCAGTGCTTGGTGGTGGGCCGCCTCGCGCTCCTCCCGCTCCGCCTTTGCCTGGCCTGCCTCCCCGCGGAGCCGGTCGCGCTCCGTCTTCACAACATCTCGCTCCTCGTCGAGGCGCACCACCTGGCACCGGAGGCTGGCCATCTCGGTGAAGGGGAACGTCGCCTGGGAAAAAAAATCCTATGCACACGCAGATCTATACATGGTGATGAGCATCTACGAGTGGGAGAGTAGATCTACATACCCTTGTAGATCGCTAAGCGGGAAGCGTTAAGAAACGCGGTTGGTGTAGTCGAACGTCTTCGCGATCCAAATCGCGAGCGTCCCGCGATCTCATCACCATCCGTCCCGCGATCAAATCATGATCCGTCCTGCTAACTCATCACGATCCGTCCCGCGATCTCATCACAATCCGTCCCGCGATCTCATCACGATCCGTCTCACGATATTGATCACGATCCTTCCGATCTAGCGCCGAACGGACGGCACCTCCGCGTTCAGCACACGTGCAGCTTGATGACGATCTCCGCCTTCTTGATCCAGCAAGAGGGAGCGGAGAGGTAGAAGAGTTCTCCAGCAGCATTACGGCGCTCCAGCAATGGTGGTGGAGCTATTCCAGTAGGGCTTCGCCTAAGCACTGCAGAAAACCGATCTAGGGGAGAAACTATGCACTAGAGAAGAAGAGGGCAGCACGTGGCAATTACAGTTACCTTTTCGCTCTAAATACTCTATTATATATAGGAGGGAGGGAGGAGAGGAGGCAGCCTCAAACCCTCAAGATCTGGCCGAAATTAGAGGTGGAGGAGTCCTACTCCAATCCTATTAGGAGTAGGATTCCTCCTTTCCACTTGGAAACTCTTTCCACCTCTCCACCTTTAGATTTTTTACTTCTCAAACCTCATGGGCTTTAGTGGAGGATTCATCCAGCCCACCAGAGGCTGGTTTGTCTCCTCCCACAGCCCATGAGGCCCCTCGGGGCGTGACACCCCTCCCGATGGTCCTCCGGTACCCTCCCGGCACTCACGGTACACTACTGATGAGCCCGAAACTTTTCCGGCGACTAAAACAGGACTTCCTATATATCAATCTTTACCTCTGGACCATTCCGGAGCTCCTCGTGACGTGCGGGATCTCATCCGGGACTCCGAACAACCTTCGGTCACCACCATACATAACTCTATACTATCGAAACATCACCAAACCTTAAGTGTGCAGACCCTGCAGGTTCGAGAACTATGTAGACATGACCGAGACACCTCTATGGTCAATAACCAATAGCGGGACCTGGATGTCCATATTGGTTCCTACATATTCTACGAATATCTTTATCGGTCAAACCTCTATGTCAAGGATTCAGTTAATCTCGTATGATGTTCCCTTTGTTCTTTGGTATGTTACTTGCCCGAGATTCGATCGTTGGTATCTCCATACCTAGTTCAACCTTGTTACCGGCAAGTCTCTTTACTCATTCCGTAATACAAGATCCCGTGAGTAACACTTAGTCACATTGCTTGCAAGGCTTATTGTGATGTTGCATTACCGAGTAGGCCCTCAAATACCTCTCTGTCACACAGAGTAACAAATCCTAGTCTTGATCCATGCCAACACTGGGGACCCTCAGAGATACCTGTAGAGCACCTTTATAGTCACCCAGTGACGCTGCGATGTTTGATACACACAAGGCACTCCTCCGGTGTCTGTGAGTTGCATGATCTCATGTTTATAGGAACATATACTTGACATGCAGAAAATAGTAGCAATAAACTAACACGATCATATGCTACGTTTGTAGTTTGGGTCTTGTCCATCACACCATTCTCCTAAAGATGTGATCCCGTTTATCAAATGACATCTCATGTCCATGGCTAAGAAACCTTAACCATCTTTGATCAACGAGCTAGTCTATTAGAGGCATACTAGGGACATGGTTTTGTCTATGTATCCACACATGCATCTAAGTCGCCGATCAATACAATTATAGCATGGATAATAAACGATTATCATGAACAAGGAAATATGATAATGAACAAATTATTATTGCCTCTAGGGCATATTTCCAACAGTCTCCCACTTGCACTAGAGTCAATAATCTAGTTCACATCACCATGTGATTCGCATTGTTATGAATCTAACACCCAATGAGTTCTGGGGCTGGATCATGCTTTGCATGTGAGAGAGGTCTTATAGTCAACGGGTCTGTGACATTCAGATCCGTGTGTACTTTGCAAATCTCTATGTCAAACGGTAAACACTGCCACCACACTCCACTTGGTACTATTCCAAATGGTTGCTCCACTATACGTATCCAGATTGCTACTACGAGTCATCCGGATTGGTGTTAAAGCTTGCCTCGACGTAACTCTCTATGACGAACTCTTTATCACCTCCATAATCGAGAAACATCTCTTTAGTCCTCCGGCTACTAAGGATAACTTTGACCGCTGTCTAGTGACCCACTCCTGGATCACTCTTGTACCCCTTGACAGACTCATGGCAAGGCACACACCAGGTGCGGTACACAGCATGGCATAATATAGAGCCTATGGCTAAGGCATAGGGGACGAACTTCGTCCTTTCTCTTTCTTGTGTCGTGGTCGTGCTTTGAGTCTTACTCAACTTCACACCTTACGAATCAGGCGAGATCTCTTTCTCTGACTGATCCATTTTGAACTCTTTCAAAATCTTGTCAAGGTATGTACTCATTGAAAGTCTCATCAAGCATCTTGATCTATCTCTATAGATCTTTATGCTCAAAAATTAGGTTGCTTTATCCAGGTCTTCTTTTGAAAAACACTTTTCAAACAACCGTTTATGCCTTCGAGAAATTCTACATTATTTTCGATCAACAATATGTCATCCACATATACTTATCAGAAACTCTATAGTGCTCCCACTCACTTTATAGCAAATACAAGTTTCTCGTAAAGTTTGTATAGACTCAAAAACTTTGATCACCTCATCAAAGCGTATATTCCAACTCCGAGATGCTTGCTTCAATCCATAGAAGGATCACTGAAGCTTGCTCACCTTTTAGATCTTGATCACCTTTTAGCATCCTTAGGACAGACAAAACCTTCTGGTTGTATCACATACAACCTTTCCTCAAGTGAACCGTTAAGGAAACGATGTTTTGACATCCATCTGGCAGATTTCCTAATTGAAAAATACAACAACTGCTAACATAATTCCAACAGACTTTAGCACCGCTACGAGTGAGAAAGTCTCATCATAGTCAACTCCTTGAATTTGCTGGAAACTTCTTTGCGACAAGTCGAGCTTTATAAATGGTGACATTTACCATCAGCGTCTGTCTTCATCTTAAAGGTCCATTTGTACTCGACGACCTACCGTCCAATGAGCAAGTCTACCAAAGTCTATACTTGGTTTTCATACATGGATCCTTTCTCGAATTTCATGGCCTCTAACCATCTGTCGGAATCCAGGCCCATCATCGCTTCTCCATAGCTCGTAGGTTCATCGTTGTCCAACAACATGACCTCCAAGACAGGGTTGTCATACCACTCAGGAGCAGTACGCATCCTTGTCGACCTACGAGGTTCGATAGTAACTTGATCCGAAGCTTCATGATCATCATCATTAACTTCCTCTTCAACTAACGTAGGCTTCATAGAAACATCTTCATGCACTGCGCTACTATCTTGTTGAACAAAGGTTCAACAACCTCATCAAGTTCTATCTTCCTCCCACTCAATTCTGTCAAGAGAAACTCTTTCTCGAGAAATGACCCGTTTTTAGCAACAAACACTTTGCACTTGGATCTGAGATAGAAGGTATACCCAATTGTTCTTAGGGTATTCTATGAAGATGCATTTGTCCGCTTTGGGTTCGAGCTTATTAGGTGAAAACATTTTCCACACAAGCTTCACAGCCCCAAACATTAAGAAATGACAGCTTAGGTTTCTATCAAACCATAATTCACACGGTGTCATCTCAACGGATTTAGATGGTGCCCTATTTAAAGTGAATGTAGTTGTCTCTAATGCATAACCCCAAAATTATAGTAGTAAAATGATAAGAGACATCATAGCACGCACCATATCCAATAGAGCATGAGTATGATGTTCGGACACACCATCACACTATGGTGTTCCAGGTGGCGTGAGTTGTGAAACAGCTTTCACATTGTCTAAAGTTGTATGCCAAACTCGTAACTCAGATATTCACCTCCACGATCATATCACAGACATTTTCATCTTCTTGTCACGATGATCTTAAACTTCACTCTGAATTTGCTTGAACTTTTCAAATGATTCATACTTGTGTTTCATTAAGTAAATATACACGATATCTACTCAAATCATCAGTGAAGGTAAGAAAATAATGATATCCACTGCACGCTACAAGACTCGTTGGATTGCATACATCAACATGTATCATTTCCAATAAATCACTTGCCCAAGAGGCATGGTCCGCATGTCTCAACCGATTCAAAATCGAAAGAGTCCAAAGATCCATCAGCATGGAGTTTCTTCATGCAATTTATACCAATATGACATTTAGCGGCAGTGCAACAAGTAGGTGGTACTATCATTATTAACTTTGTATCTTTTGGCATCAATGTTATTAACATGTGTATTACTACGATCAAGATTCAACAAACCATTCTTACTGGGTGCATGACCATTGAAAGTATTATTCATGTAAACAGAATAACCATTATTCTCTAACTTAAATGAATAACCGTGTTGCAATAAACACGATCTAATCATGTTCATGCTTAACGCAAACACAAAATTACATTTATTTAGGTTTGTCACTAATCCCGAAGGTAGAGAGAGCGTGCGATGTTGATCACATCAACCTTGGAAACATTTCCAATACACATCGTCACCTCACACCTAGCTAGTCTACGTTTATTCCGTAGCTTTTACTTTGAGTTACTAACATTTAGCAACCAAACCGGTATCCAATACCCAGGTGCTACTAGGAGTACTAGCAAGGTACACATGAATAACACGTATATCAAATGTACTTCTGTCGACGTTGCCAGCCTTCTTATCTACCATGTATCTAGGGTTGTTCCGCTTCAGCGACCGCTCTCCTCATAATCGAAGCACTTAGTCTCGGGTTTGGGTTCAACTTTAGGTTGCTTCACTGGAGCAGCAACCGACTTGCCATCCATGATGTTTCCGTCCTTGCCCTTGCCCTTCTCGAAACTAGTGGTTTCACTAACCATCAACACTTGATGCTCCTTCTTGATTTGTACCTTCGCGGTGTCAAACATCGCGAACAGCTCAGGGATCAATACTTCTATCCCTGGTGTATTATAGTTCATCACTAAGTTCTAGTAGCTTTAGTGACAGTGACTTGGAGAACTATATCAATCACTATCTTATCTGGAAGATCAACTCCCACTGGATTCAAGCGATTGTAGCACACAGACAATCTGAGCACATGCTCAACGATTGAGCTATTCTCTTTCATCTTACAGGCAAAGAATCTTGTTGGAGATCTCATATCTCGCAACACGGGCATGAGCCTGAGATCCTAATTTCAGCTCTTAGAACATCTCATATGTTCCATGACGTTCAAAATGTTTCGGAGCCTCAATTCTAAACCGTAATGCATGACGCACTAAAATATCAAGTAGTCATCAGAACATGCCTGTCAGATGTTCACAACATCTACAGATGACGCTAGAGGGGTTGGTGCACCGAGCGGTGCATTAAGGACATAAGCCTTCTGTGCAACAATGAGGACAATCCTCAGATCATGGACCCAGTCCGCAATATTGCTACCATCATCTTTCAACTCTATTTCTCTAGGAACATATAAAATACAAAGGAGCTACTGCGCGAGCAAGTAATCTACAACATAATTTGCAAAGACACTATTGACTATGTTCATGATAATGAGTTCAATTAATCATGTTACTGAAGAACTCCCACTCAAATTGACATCCGTCGGGTCATTCGAGTGATACATGATCCAAATTCACCAACTCAAGTCCGATCATCACGTGAGTTGAGGTGGCTTCAATGGTGAACATCATCATGTTGATCATATCTGCTATATGACTCATGTTCGACCTTTCAGTCTCTTGTGTTCCGAGGCCATGTCTGTACATGCTAGGCTCGTCAAGTTTAACCCGAGTGTTCTGCATGTGCAACACTGGCTGGCACCCGTTGTATGTGAACGTAGAGTCTATCACACCCGATCATCACGTGGTGTCTCAACACGACGAACTTTCACAACGGTGCACACTCGGGGAGAACACAATTTATCTTGAAATTAAGTGAGGGATCACCTTATAATGCTACCGTCGTCCTAAGAAAAACAAGGTGCATAAAATGATTAACATCACATGCAAATCATAAGTGACATGATATGGTCATAAACTTGTGCTTTTGATCTCCATCTAGAAAGCACCGGCATGATCTCCATCGTCACCAGCATGACATCATGATCTCCATCACCTTGATCTCCATCAACGTGTCTCCATCGGGGTTGTCGCGCCCAACATGCTTTTACTACTATTGCTACCGTAGCGATAAAGTAAAGCATTACATAGCGCTTAATGATTGACACGCAGGTCATACAATAATTAAAGACAACCCTATGGCTCCTGTCGATTGCCGTACTCATCAACATGCAAGTCGTGATAATCTATACATCACATGATCATCTCATACATCACATATATCACATCATGTAATTGGCCATATCACATCACAACATACCCTGCAAAAACAAGTTAGACGTCCCCTAATTGTTGTTGCATGTTTTATGTGGCTGCTATGGGTCTCTAGCAAGAACAATTCTCATCTACGCAAAAACCACAACGGTGATACACTAGTTGCTTTTCAACCTTCTCAAGGACCGCCTTTGTCGAATCCGATCCAACTAAAGTGAGAGAAACTGACACCCGCAAGCCATCCATGCAACAAGTTGTGGTTGAGGGAACCAGTCTCTCGTAAGCGTATGAGTAATGCTGGTCCGGGCTGCTTCATCTCACAATACCGCTGAACCAAAACATGACCAAGGGAGGAAGCAATCTAAGCATCAACGCCCGCAATCTCTTTGTGTTCTACTCGAGATCTCATCGACACATAGACCTAGCTCTGATACCACTGAAGGGGAACGTCGCATGGGAAACAAAAAATTTCCTACGCACACGCAGATCTATCCATGGTGATGAGCATCTATGAGAGGGAGAGTAGATCTACATAACCTTGTAGATCGCTAAGCGGGAAGCTTTAAGAAACACGGTTGATGTAGTCGAATGTCTTCGCGATCCAAATTGCCGAGCGTACCGCGATCTCATCACGATCCGTCTTGCGAACTCATCATGATCCGTCCCGCGATCTCGCCACGATCCGTCCCGCGATCTCATCACGATCCGTCTCACGATCTTGATCACGATCCTTCCGATCTAGCGCCGAACGGACGACACCTCCGCGTTCAGCACATGTGCCGCTTGATGACGAACTCCGCCTTCTTGATCTAGCAAGAGGGAGCAGAGAGGTAGAAGAGTTCTCCGGTAGCGTGCTGGCGCTCCGGCAATGGTGGTGGAGCTATTCCGGCAGGGCTTCGCCTAAGCACTGCAGAAAACCGATCTAGAGGAGAAACTATGCACTAGAGAAGAAGAGGGCAGCACGTGGCAATTAGGGTTACCTTTTCCCTCTAAATCCTCTAGTATATATAGGATGGAGGGACGAGAGGAGGCAGCCTCAAACCCTCAAGATCTAGCCGGAATTGGAGGTGGAGGAGTCCTACTCCAATCCTATTAGGAGTAGGATTCCTCCTTTCCACTTGGAAACTCTTTCCACCTCTCCACCTTGGGATTTTTTACTTCTCAAACCTCATGGGCTTTAGTGAAGGCTTTGTCCAGCCCACCAAGGGCTGGTTTGTCTCCTCCCACAGCCCATGAGGCCCCTCGGGGCGTGACACCCCTCCCGATGGTCCTCCGGTACCCTCCCGGCACTCTCGGTACACTACCGATGAGCCCGAAACTTTTCCGGCGACCAAAATCGGACTTCCTATATATCAATCTTTACCTCCGGATGATTCCGGAGCTCCTCATGACGTTCGGGATCTCATCCGGGACTCCAAACAACCTTCGGTCACCACCATACATAACTTTATACTACCGAAACGTCACCAAACCTTAAGTGTGCACACCCTGCGTGTTCGAGAACTACGTATACATGACCGAGACACCTCTACGGTCAATAACCAATAGCGGGACCTGGATGTCCATATTGGTTCCTAAATATTCTATGAAGATCTTTATCGGTCAAACCTCTATGTCAAGGATTCAGTTAATCTCGTATGATGTTCCCTTTGTTCTTCGGTATGTTACTTGCCCGAGATTTGATCGCCGGTATCTCCATACCTAGTTCAACCTCGTTACCGGCAAGTCTCTTTACTCGTTCCGTAATACAAGATCCCGTGACTAACACTTAGTCACATTGCTTGCAAGGCTTATTGTGATGTTGCTTTACCTAGTGGGCCCTGAGATACCTCTCCGACACACGGAGTAACAAATCCCAGTCTTGATCCATACCAACCCAACAGACACCCTCGGAGATACCTGTAGAGCACCTTTATAGTCACCTAGTTACGTTGCGATGTTTGATACACACAAGGCACTCCTCCGGTGTCCGTGAGTTGCATGATCTCATGGTCATAGGAACATATACTTGACATGCAGAAAACAGTAGCAATAAACTGACACGATCATATGCTACGTTTGTAGTTTGGGTCTTGTCCATCACACCATTCTCCTAATGATGTGATCCCGTTTATCAAATGACATCTCATGTCCATGGCTAGGAAACCTTAACCATATTTGATCAATGAGCTAGTCTATTAGAGGCATACTAGGGACATGATTTTGTCTATGTATCCACACATGCATCTAAGTCTCCGATCAATACAATTATACCATGGATAATAAATGATTATCATGAACAAGGAAATATGATAATAACCAATTTATTATTGCCTCTAGGGCGTATTTCCAACACTCGGCATGGGTGGCTTCATGTGAAGAGACCTCCGCTGTCAGAAATTATCAACAAAGGGATTCAGCCCGCCTCCGGGGCAGCCAACCTGATTCCCGAGGGGCTACACCCCCCACCGAAACTACAAAGGCACATACCTCGCAAGTCCGCGGAGATGACGGCGAGCCAGTTCTTGACTCCTCGGTACAACCCCAGCAGGGTGTTGTACGTGGCCACCTGACGATCATGCGCCGCCTGCAAAACAGCAAGGGCATAGCAGCTTCAGCCTCGACCCGCCTGCACCCCAGTCGCCTCGAGCCTCGGGGGCTACACCCAGTGGGTGCGCTGGCACGCCCCCACTGGAAAAAAGAGAAGAAAAGGAGATAAGAAGAAAAGAAAAGAAAACTCACCGTGACCGCCTGCTCTAGGCTCACCAGCCGATCGTTGGCGGCCCGGGCGTCCTACGTCGCCTGGGAGCGGCAGGCGGCGAATGCTTCCACAACGGCGGCCACCGCCGCCCCAAGGGCGTTCGGCGGCTCGCCAGGGACCGAACTCTTGACCGCCGCCCAAGTTTGCTGTGGCTGGACCCCAACCAAGGGTCCTCCCTTGTCGGAGACCACGACGGGACCGACCCTCCTTGTCGCCATCACGACGGGGGCCACCGTCGATACGCCTGCCGCGGCTGTCTCCTCGGTCGTCATGGCCCCCGCCTCCGGCACTCCGCCCCTGGCGGTTCCTGGCCGGCTCGCATCCGGCGCCGGCACTTCAAGGGCCGGCATCCCCGATGCCGGCACTTCCGGGGGCGGCACCTCCGCCCCTGGCGGCACGTCGCCCATCTCTGGCGGCGCGTCGTCCGCCATCGGCTGGGCGGCGTCGCGGTCTTTCTCCGCCGCGTCCTCCGTGGCCTTCGCACCCGCCTCCGCCCGCCGCCCCGAACCGTGGTGGTCCGTCGACCTCTTCTTCGGGCCACGAGGGAACGGCTCCCACGCCCCGTAAGCGGCCTCCCCGCTGGCTCCCCTCTACTTCTCTGCCGCCTCCTCCCACCGGCGAAGCTCCTCAACACGCCGCTCCCGCTCGGCCGCTTCGAGGTCGAGCCATGCCTGGCACTCCCTCGCCTCGGCGGTCGTCAGCGGCGCCGCCCTCTCCGTCCTGCCGCCCAGGGTCCTCCTCAGGGCGTGTGCCTCCCTAGTAACGGCGAAATAAGGGATGGCAAGGGGGAAATGACGAGACAAACTGAGGAACGGGAAGGAGATGAACTTACTCGGCAACGACGGGGACCGCCCGCCTCGCGGGTCTTGCCAAGGTAACCCTCGGCTTCTTGCCTCCGCCTCGGCGGCTGCCGCCCGGCTGTGCGGTCGCCACGCGCTTGGGCGCCGGCTTAGAGGCGGTCGGCCCTTTTCTCTTGTCATCCACAGCTGGGCCTCCCCGGCTGGAACCGCCGCCAGCTCGTGGTTGGCGCCTCCGCCGCGCCGTGACCTCGCCCTCCGAATACCCGGGCTCCTCCGGGGCCTCTGCAACACGAGGCGGCTCCTTCTCAACATCGTCACCGGTCCAGTCCCGTAGACGCGGCTGGGGAGGAGACTCACCCGACGACCCTTCGGCCTCCTCTGTCTTCGTCTCGGTGTCGCCTGTCTTCGACGCGCCGGCTCGCCCAAAGACGGACGGCTCCATGTCGTCGGCGTCCTCGACCTCCTTGAGGTCCGACTCTACCGTCTCGGGCGCCGGCTCCCCGTAGTTCTACAGCAACAGGAAGATCTGCGAGCGAGCCGGGCAGCGCGCCGTCAGGCCAAAGGGGGAGGAAGATTACAGCAACAAAAGAATGGGGGAAAGAACCGGCTGGACACTTACCCACGGCGCCCAGCAGCCCCGGCTGTACTGGGTCTTCCCCCATTTCCATTCGCCCTCCTTCATCTTCGCCGTAGTGATGGCATTCACCTTCCTCGCCACGTGATCCGGCTTCAACTCTTTGGTGGAGAGCCGGCAAGGGTCATGACGTCCCCCATCTGGCAGATGAGGTGCGGTCGGCACTGCAGCGGTCGCACCCGGCGCGCCATCATCGCGGCCAAGAGGTCTGTGGCTTTCAGCCCCTCCGACCCGGTCAACACGAGCAGGCACTCGCAAAGCCGCTTGGCCGTCTCGGGCGCTTGAGGCGGCGCCGCCCACCAGTTCAACATCGCGGTCGGCGGGTGGTTGACGAAGTCAGGGAGGTTGATGTAGTCCTCCTCCGGCTTCGTGTTCTTCACGTATAGAAACCCCCGCTGCCAGCGCTTCACCGACTCGTGCAGCGGAAGCTTTGGGAAGCCGGTCCCCTTGCGGATGTGGATCATGGCGCCCCCGCAGGCGATCATCGTCATCTGCTGCGTCGCCGGGTCCTTTGCCCTGTGCCGTTTGAGGAAGAATAGCCGGCACTAGAAGTCAATCCTCAGCTCGATCCCCAATTATCCCTCGCAGAGGGTGAAGTAGGCCGCCAGTTGAAGGACGGTGTTGGGGGTGAGGTGATGCGGCTGCAGGCTGAAGCGCGTCAAGAACCAGCGGAAGAATGCGCTCGCCAGCAGCCCTAACCCGCGGTGAAAGTGGTCGGCGAAGACCACGACTTCGCCCTCCCGCGGCGCCGGGGAGTTCTCCGCCCCGGCCGAGCGTGCTTCCAAGTATGCCTCTCCTGGGAGCTTGTGGCGGTGGCAGAGATGCTCGATGAAGGTATCGTCGACGTCGCTTCCGTCCCATGCACCCTTGCTCGCCATGGTCGCGGAGGGAGTGCGCGGTCGCGGCGGTGCAGTCTGCCCGCGAGGTGTGCCCTCCTTATTCCTCTCTATTTCTCTCTCTTGCGGCGAGGGGAGCAGGGAGGCGAGGGCGAAGCGACAAGAGCGAGGGGAGCAAATGGGTTGTTCCTCTCGCCCCCTCTCCCGATTTATACCCGAACGTCGTGGGGAGCGGACTCGTCGTGCACGACCCCCACGATTCCCGAAGCGCGCGGGGTGGACATCATGGCGTTCGGGAACACCAACCGCCCGCCCGCGTCGTATGAGATCCACGCGCGCGGTTCGAGGCCACGGTTGTGGAGGGCCCCGCCCCGCGGCCCGGTCTTTTCCGCCGCATGGTCTGTCAGGCCACGGACCGCTGCGCCCTCCGCGTTGCGCAACTCCTCTGCCCAGTGGGGGGACTCGAGGTGGCGCGCGAGGCCTCGGCCGGCTGCGGAGCCGGCTGCCGCCTGCTTGCGTCGCCCAACTCTCGAGGTGTCCCGCGGCGCAAAAACGATCTTCAAGCCGGCGAGGACCGCCATGACTCGTCGGCAGGCCTCCCCGGCTTCGAGGACTACTGACGGGGGGATAACCCCGGGGTAGCCTCAAACACTCCCTTGCTCCGGCTTTCCAAACACGATCAAAGGACAGGCCGCCTCACCCTGCGGCCCGGCCGCGCCTCGCCGGATGTGGCCTTCCGGCCAGGGCCTACCGGCTGCGCTCCGCCGACTACGACGTGCTAGACGGCTGGGGGCGTTGTCGCCTGGCCCCCCAGCCGGCCGGGCATTGAATGTCGTCGTCAGGACATGCGTGGCAACAGTGGACCCCATCCCATCGGGGGTCAGTGCCCGCATGGCCGCAGAGAAGGAGTCAGGGCCCCTGGTCCTCCAACAGTGTCGGCACGCCCCAACCACTCTGCTACATGCCCGGCATGGCTATAGGCCGGCCGGCCGGACCGCTGACCTCGGTCGGACGCCGCAAGACGACGCCACAAGGGACGACCTATGCCGCGACACGACCGGCGACGGGGCCCACCGCGCGGGTCCTGCCGGCTGCTGATGGGACCCTTCAGCCGGCGGGGCTAGAGAGGCTGCCGGCTGGGGCCCTCCATGACCTTTTACTCATATTGTAATCCGGGAGGTTGGCCTATAAAACCCCCCGGGCCACCCCCATGCAAAGGGATCCGGCGATCGATCAACGGTTCCTCCACGCTCACTCCACACACGTAGGGGGCAGAAGAGCATCTAGCTCCTTCTTCCTCCTTGATCCAAACAGCTCAAGGAGCATTGTTGTAACCCTACCATCATCTGAACTGGACTAAGCAGGACTAGGGGTATTACCTCCCACGGAGGGCCCCGAACCTGGGTACATCGTGTGTCTACCGCCGCTTGTGCCTAACCCCGCTCCCGGAGTCCGCCGGCATCCTTCGGCCCCTCTCGATAAGCCTACCCATGGCATCTGTCGTGACGAAACCACGACAGCACCCACGTCTCCACGCATGCACACAACGGCCAGTACTAGCTGAACTCACACAACGGCCACACGGCTCGGCCATTTTCTGCCATGCATATAGCAAGATAGTAACAAAGTCTTGACCACTAATACTTCTGCATGCAGGCCACATCTTAACTACATGGACTAATGAACTGGTCACTAAATACCTGACTAATCCTAACAACACGTGCATGCATATACTAAACTGATGGCTGCCGATCTGCTCGCTGCACTACACACACTATCTCTTTGTGTTGTGCTCTCTGCTGATCCGGCCACTGTCATGACTCCATGCATACAACTAGCTAGGACTTTGTCGACTACTACAACTAATGTCATGCAAACACAAATAAACATGAGACTAGAACTCTACAACAAGGTTAACTCTAACAATCACCCCCTTAACCTTGTTGTCATTTTATTTGATCACCTTCACTTCAACCTTCAAAGCAGCGCCGGCTCGGCATCGGCATCCGTAATGGAAAGATGGGCCTGCTCCTTCCTTGGCGCGGTGCAATCCTTCGAGAAATGCCAATAGTCTTAGCGATTATAGCAGCGAACCTTGAGGATGTCGAAGGTGCTCTTCTTCTTGCTGGCGCCACGGCAGTTCTTATCGCGAGCAAGCCACTCCTCCTCTGTGAGGAGCAGCCGAGTGCTGCCTTCGCTGCTGCCTGCGTCGTCCATGTCGAAGCTCTCCTCCACAGCTAAGAAACGACCCGTGAGCTCTTCAATCATCAAGGTCTTGAGGTCGAGTAGCGACTGAATGGAGTGGGCAAGCTGTCGGTAGCGTTGCGGCATGCAGCGGAGGAACTTGAGCACGACCTTGTGCTCGGTGATGCCATCGCCAAGGGCCTCAAGGTCGTTGACAATGCCGGTGAGGCGGACCGCAAACTCCTCCATCTTCTCGCCGTCCTTAAACCGGAGATTCTTGAACTCCGATCGACGCATCTGCGCCCGGGCTTCGCGGACACGTTCGGACCCCATCCTCAAGGTCTTGAGGGCATCCCAAGCCTCCTTGGTGAAGTCCTTCGCAGCCAACGAGCGCAACGTCTCCGGCGGTACAGCCTGAAGGATGATGCCCAACACCTCACGGTCATCGCGGTAGTCGATGGCGGCTCATGCTGGACCACCTCCCACAAGCCTTGTGCCTGCAGCCGCACTCGCATGACGAGCGCCCACTCGGTGTAGTTTGTGTGGGTCGGCGATGGAAGCTGCACCATCGATGAGGTCTGCCAGACCACACGCTCGACAATGCGAAGCTCGTCGCTTCCATTGTCGCTGGTGAGCCATGCCTTCGGTGGAGTCACCGGCTCCTCCGGCTTCCCCTTGGCCAGCTCTGCCACCTTGGACGCATCATCTCCCTCGTCGTCGGCCATCATAGGGACAGATCAAACCGTAGCTCTGTATACCAAATGTTAGAACACACAGGACACGAGAACTGGAGGTTGAAGAAGAAGAAACAACACACTTTGGCACCACGCATATAGTGCCTTTTCTGTATTTCCTCCGCTCAGCCATTCACAGGATTCAATACATGGCTCATATAGTTGGACTCACACGGCTAGAACATAGTCACTAACACACTAACATGCAACACCCGCACCTGACGGGGGGATAACCCCGGGGTAGCCTCAAACACTCCCTTGCTCCGGCTTTCCAAACACGATCAAAGGGCGGGCCGCCTACCCCTGCGGCCCGGCCGCGCCCCGCCGGATGTGGACTTCCGGCCAGGGCCCGCCGGCTGCGCTCCGCCGACTATGATGTGCTAGCCGGCTGGGGGTGTTGCCGCCTGCCCCCCCCCCCCCTCCCAGCCGGCCGGGCATTGGATGCCGTCGTCAGGACATGCGTGGCAAAAGTGGACCCCATCTCATCGAGGGTCAGCGCCCACATGGCCACAGAGAAGGCGTCAGGGCCCCTGGTCCTGACGGACAGTGACCGGCCCTCCAGCAGTGCCGGCACGCCCCAACCACTCCGCTACCTGCCCTGGCATGGCTACAGGGCGGCCGACCGGACCGCTGGCCTCGGCCGGATGCCGCAAGACAACGCCACAAGGGCGACCCATGTCGCGACGCGACCGTCGTCAGGTCTTGCCGGCTCCTGACGAGACCCTTCAGCCGGCGGGGCCTACCAATGACAAGACCCCACTGCCGGCGGCCCCCACAGCTGGCCAGAGAGGCTGCCGGCTGGGGCCCTCCATGACCTTTTACTCATATTGTAATCCGGGGGGGTTGGCCTATAAAACCCCCTGGGCCACCCCCATGCAAAGGGATCCGACGATCGATCAATGGTTCCTCCACGCTCACTCCACACACGCAAGGGGGCAGAAGAGCGTCTAGCTCCTTCTTCCTCCTCGATCCAAATAGCTCAAGGAGCATCGTTGTAACCCTACCATCATCTCAACTAGACTAAGCAGGACTAGGGGTATTACCTCCCATGGAGGGCCCCGAACCTGGGTACATCGTGTGTCTACCGCCGCTTGTGCCTAGTCCCGCTCCCGGAGTCCGTCGGCGTCCTTCGGCCCCTCTCGATAAGCCTACCCATGGCATCTGCCATGACGAAACCACGACAGCTGGCACCCACTGTGGGGCCGTCCGCGGTGCCGGCCGGAGTCACGCTCCGGGCGGGGCCCTTCACCACCTCCCTCGGCCGCCTCGCGTCTGGGCGGAACCGCGCGCTCGTGGGGCTTGCTCCGGCAGGTCTTGTGGGCAGCACGCCCGACATCTCTGACGAGTGCAACGGCCACGACCTCGCGCCTGACGTCGCCACGCTCGCCGGGCGGCTCATCAAGCTGAGCCTCGCCAAAGAACCGGTGGCCGACGAGTACCCTAGTTGGGTGCTCAACTGCACCGACCCTCCTTCGTCCGTGGGCGCGCTCGCCACGGGCGAATCCATCGGCTCCCGCACCCGTGTGGGAGTGATGGTCACCGCCTATTCCACCACTTCGGGCCGTGTGCGGGCGGCCAAGGCCGACGCGGCCACAGCTCGCACCGGCACCTCTGACCCACTTGCCACCACCCTCCGGGGCCTGGCACTCCCATCGCTGTGACGGCAGATCCAGCTACCGCCAGAGCCGAGTTGGAGATGGCCCACCGCCTGCTGTTCGAAGACGCCAGCGCCCTCGTCGTCAAGCGGCGTCGGATGGAGGCCGTGCAGCGGGAATACAACTCCGCGTATGGTCTCACCCCGGCTGGCCCCGAGCCCAGCTGGCGTGGGGCTGTGCGAGAATGCGGCCGCGTGGTCGCGGAAATCCTCGGCGGCCGTCTCCCCGTCTACGACAACCCCGCGGCCAACCTACGCGCTGCCAAGGTTGCCTACGAGGATTTGGCAACCTTGGAGGGCGAGGAGCGGGCCGCGCGCGAGCGGCACATCAAGAACCTCATCGACACCGCCAACGCACGGCAGCTCGGCCTCACCCCCGGTGGGGCCGTCTTCGAGTTTCCCCATACCGAGGGCGAGGACGCTGGTGCTGCTGATCGCTTGCCGGCTCAGCACTCCAGCACCCCTCGTCCCTCCAACTGGAACACCCGGGGGAGCAACGTTCAGTGCCCCCCGTCGCGCGGGAACGAGCAGCCGGCTATGAACGGCCGGTGCAGCAACAACCCGGCCCGCAGCAACCACCGCGAAGAGGCGTCGGTAGGAGGCAGCCAACGCACCCGCGAGCACACTCCACCTCTGCGGCAGGAGCCAGCACGGTCCATCCCACCGGCCGTCCATCCCGAGATTGCGGCCCGGCTCGGGCCGCGCGTCCCTCACAGCGACAACGACACCCGGCTCCGTCTCGACCGGCTGGCGCAGTCGGCTCTCCTCGAGGAGGAGGGCTCGATTGGCCCGGCCTGCTTCGGCCCATGGATCCGCAACGAGCCCTTTCCACCCGGCTTCACCCTTCCCCGTGACACCCCGAAGTACACCGGGGCCGTCAAGCCGGAGGACTGGCTGATCGACTACACCACCGCCATCGGCATCGCCAGGGGGAACAAGCACGTAGCCGTCCGCTACGTCCCCCTTATGCTGATCGACTCGGCTCGCACCTGGCTGAACAGCCTGCCCGCCGGCAGCGTCAACACCTGGACGGACTTCGAGGAGGCCTTCATCTGCAACTTCACCGGCACCTACAAACGGCTCGGCCGGCCCCACGAGCTGGCCTCCGCGACTACCTCACGCGTTGGACCGAGCTCCGCAACTCCTGCGAGGGAATGCACGAGGTACAAACCATCCAGTACTTCATCGAAGGCTGCTGCGATGGCACCCCTCTCAAGCACAAGCTCTTGTGCTCCGAGCCAACCTCCCTGGCGGACCTAATGTCCAAAGTGGACAAATACGCCACGGTCGATTCCTCAATGAGGATGAAGTCTAAGGCACCAGCCAAACCGGCTGCGCCCCCCGCCACGCCACGGGCGGTGGCCGACAACCGGCAGCAGCGGGACGGCAAGCGCAAGAACGACCAGCCCGACTCCCGCTATGGGAGTGATACGTCTCCAACATATCTATAATTTTTTATCGTTCCATGCTATTATATTATCAACTTTGGATGTTTTCTATGCATGAATATGCCATTGTATATTATTTTTGGGACTAACTTATTAATCCAGTGCCCAGTGCCAGTTCCTGTTTTTTCCGTGTTTTTGACCTCTTTCAGATAGGAATATCAAACGGAGTCCAAATGGAATAAAACTTTCGCCGTGATTTTTTCGGAAAATATGAAAAATACCCGAAGAAAAAGATACCGGAGAGGCGGCCCGAGGAAGCCACGAGCCTGGGAGGCGCGGGCCCCCCTGGCCGCGGCTAGGGGGCTCGTGACCTCCTCGTGCCACCTCTTGACTTGTTCCCGACTCCAGACGGCCTTATAAATACGGAAACCCTCAAAAATAAACCTAGATCGCAAGTTCCGCTGCCGCAAGCCTCCAGAACCACCAAAAACCAATCGGGAGACTGTTTCGGCATCCTGCCGGAGGGGAATCCATCTCCGGTGGCCATCTTCATCAACATCCTTGCCTCTCTGATGATGCGTGAGTAGTTTACTTCAGACCTACGGGTCCATAGCTAGTAGCTAGATGGTTTCTTCTCTCTCTCCGATCTTCAATACAATGTTCTCCATGATCTTCATGGTGATCTATCCGATGTAATCTTCTTTTGCGGTGTGTTTGTTGAGATCCGATGAATTGTGGATTTATGATCAGATTATCTATGAATATTATTTGAATCAATTCTGAATTCTTATATGCATGATTTCATATCCTTGTAAGTCTCTTCGAGTTATGGGTTTTGTTTGGCCAACTTGATCTATGATTCTTGCAATGGGAGAAGTGCTTGGTTTTGGGTTCATACCGTGCGGTGTCCTCACCTAGTGACAGAAGGGGTAGCGAGGCACGCATCATGTTGTTTCCATCAAGATTAAAAAGATGGGGTTTATATCATATTGCATGAATTTATCCTTCTACATCATGTCATCTTGCTTAAAGCATTACTCCGTTTCTTATGAACTTAATACACTAGATGCATGCTGGATAGCAGTCGATGTGTGGAGTAATAGTAGTAGATGCAGAAAGTATCGGTCTACTTGTCTCGGACATGATGCCTATATGTATGATCATTGCCTTAGATATCGACATGACTTTGCGCTATTCTATCAATTGATCAACAGTAATTTGTTCACCCACCGTAATACTTGCTATCATGAGAGAAGCCTCTAGTGAACACTATAGCCCCGGGTCTATTTTACATATTATATATTCAGATATAAACATAAAAACACCAAAAATACCTTGCTGCAATTTTATTTACTTGGTAATTGGCGTGTGTTATGAAATTAGTCCTAAATATGATAGGCATCCAAAGCAGATATAATAAAAACTTTCATATTCAAGTGCATTGATTAGTAAGATAAGTTTGATTCCTCATGATTAGTTTTGAGATATGGATATGGTAATATGAGAGTTATGTTAGTAGGGTGTTGTGAATCTACAAATACTTGTGTTGAGGTTAGTGATTCCCGTAGCATGCACGTATGGTGATCTGCTATGTTAGGAGGTCGGAGCATAATGCATTTATTGATTGTCATCCTTTGTGTAGAGGTCGGGATCGCGCGATGGTTAACTCCTACCAACCCTTCCCCTAGGAGTATGCGTTTAGCACTTTCTTTTGATTACTAATAAAACTTTTGCAATAAGTATGTGAGTTCTTCATGACTAATGTGAGTCCATGGTATAGATGCACTTTCACCTTCCACCATTTCTACCCTCTCTAGTGCCGCGCAACTCTAGCTGGTGCACAAACCCACCATATGTCTTCCTCAAAACAACCACCATACCTACCTATTATGGCATTTTCATAGCCATTCCGAGATATATTGCCATGCAACTTTCACCGTTCTGTTTATTATGAAACGCACCATCATTGTCATATTGCTTTGCATGATCGTAAGATAGCTAGCATGATTGTTTTCATGGCTTGTCCATTTTTTTATGTCATTGCTACGCTAGATCATTGCACATCCCAGTACACCACCGGAGGCATTCATATAGAGTCATAAATTGTTCTAAGTATCGAATTGTAAGTAAATAAAAGTGTGATGATCATCATTATTAGAGCATTGTTCCATGTGAGGAAATAAAAGAGGCCAAAGATGCCCACCATATATAAAAGAGGTCAAAGAGCCCAAATAAAAAAATGAGAGAAAAAGAGAGAAGGGACAATGCTACTATCTTTTTCCACACTTGTGCTTCAAAATAGCATCATGTTCTTCAAGATGGAGAGTCTCTTGTTTTGTCACTTTCATATGCTAGTGGAAATATTCATTATGTAACTTGACTTGTATATTCCAATGATGGGCTTCCTCAAAATTGCCCTAGGTCTTCATGAGCAAGCAAGTTGGATGCACACCCACTAGTTTTCATTTTTGAGCTTTCATACACTTATAGCTCTAGTGCATCCGTTTCATGGCAATCCCTACTCATTCACATTGATATCTATTGATGGGCATCTTCATAGCCTATTGATACGCCGAGTCGATGTGAGCATCTCCTTCTTTTTGCCTCACAACCTTCACCACACTTTGTTCCACCTATAGTGCTATATCCATGGCTCACGCTCATATATTGCCAGAGAGTTGAAAAAGGTTTGAGAAAGTAAGAGTGTGAAAACAATTACTTTGCCAATACCAAGGTTTTGCAGATTTAAATTCTTTGTGTGGGGATGATGGAGCATAGCCAGACTATATGATTTTGTAGGGATAACTTTCTTTGGCCTTGTTATTTCAAAAGTTTATGATCACTTTGCTATTATGCTTGAAGTATTATTGTTTTTATGTCAATATTGAACTATTGTTTTGAATCTTATGGATCTGAACATTCATGCCACAATAAAGAGATTACATAGAAACAAATATGTTGGGTAGCATTCCACATAAAAAATTCGTTCTTTATCACTTCCCTACTCGAGGACGAGCAGGAGTTAAGCTTGGGGATGCTTGATACGTCTCCAACATATCTATAATTTTTGAACGTTCCATGCTATTATATTATCAACTTTGGATGTTTTCTATGCATGAATATGTCATTTTATATTATTTTTGGGACTAACTTATTAATCCAGTGCCTAGTGCCAGTTCCTGTTTTTCCCGTGTTTTTGACCTTTTTCAGATAGGAATATCAAATGGAGTCCCAATGGAATAAAACTTTCGCCGTGATTTTTTCGGAAAATATGAAAAGTACCTGAAGAAAAAGATATCGGAGAGGCGGCCCAAGGAAGCCACGAGCTTGGGAGGCGCGGGCCCCCCTGGCCGGGGCTAGGGGGATCGTGACCTCCTTGTGCCACCTCTTGACTTGTTCCCGACTCCAGATGGCCTTATAAATACGGAAACCCTCGAAAATAAACCTAGATCGTAAGTTCCACCACCGCAAGCCTCCAGAACCACCAAAAACCAATTGGGAGACCGTTCTGGCATCCTGCCGGAGGGGAATCCATCTCCGGTGTCCATCTTCATCAACATCTTTGCCTCTCCGATGATGCGTGAATATTTTACTTCAGACCTACGGGTCCATAGCTAGTAGCTAGATGGCTTCTTCTCTCTCTCCGATCTTCAATACAAAGTTCTCCATGATCTTCATAGTGATCTATCCGATGTAATCTTCTTTTGCGGTGTGTTTGTTGAGATCCGACGTATTGTGGATTTATGATCAGATTATCTATGAATATTATTTGAGTCAATTCTGAATTCTTATATGCATTATTTCATATCCTTGTAAGTCTCTTCGAGTTATGGGTTTTGTTTGGCCAACTTGATCTATGATTCTTGCAATGGGAGAAGTGCTTGGTTTTGGGTTCATACAGTGCGGTGTCCTCACCTAGTGACAGAAGGGGTAGCGAGGCACGCATCGTGTTGTTGCCATCAAGGGTAAAAATATGGGGTTTATATCATATTGCATGAATTTATCCTTCTACATCATGTCATCTTGCTTAAAGCATTACTCCGTTTCTTATGAACTTAATACACTAGATGCATGCTGGATAGCGGTCGATGTGTGGAGTAATAGTAGTAGATGCAGAAAGTATCGGTCTACTTGTCTCGGATGTGATGCATATATGTATGATCATTGCCTTTATCGTCATGACTTTGCGCTATTCTATCAATTGCTCAACAGTAATTTGTTCACCCACCGTAATACTTGCTATCATGAGAGAAGCCTCTAGTGAACACTATGGCCCCCGGGTCTATTTTACATCTTATATATTAAGATCTAAACATAAAAACACCAAAAATACCTTGCTGCAATTTTATTTACTTATTTATATTCATCTACTATCACTATCAGATCTCACTTTGCAAACAATTGTGAAGAGATTGACAACCTGTTTATAGCGTTGGGTGCAAGTTTGCTTGTGTTTGTGCAGGTTCCTTGTTGCTCCATCTTGATACTCCTACTGGATTGATACCTTGGTTCTCAAACTGAGGGAAATACTTACCACTACCTTGCTGCATCACCCTTTCCTCTTCAAGGGAAAAACCAATGCAAGTCAAGAAATCTCACATCAACTAGCCAATTTCTGGTGACGTTGTGGAGAAGTAGCAGGGAGCCGGCAGGTCGCCTCCATCGAGGAGGAGCAGCCGGCTGGCCAGGCCTCCGGTCAGCGCCCGCGCACCAGCAAGGCCGCCTGGCAGCCCAAGCTGACTTTCGAGCAGATGCTTGACCTCCCCTGCAAGAACCACTCCAGCGCCAAGCCGGCCACGCACACGCTCCGGCAGTGCAGCTTCTCACAGCGTTTGCCCCGGGGGGACGGCCTCCCGGCTCCCCCCGCACCGCTGGCCCGCGCGTCGGCCCTGGACCAAGCACCAGCTCCGGCTCCCGGTCCGGCCCAAGCAACCCCAGCACCGGCTCGCAACGATGGCCGGTTGCTCGACCAGTACCCTGAGCATGACGGCTGCTACGTCTTTTTCACCAGCGAGGAGATGGACAAGCACTCCCAACGCCGGCTCCACCGCGAGGTGAACGCCACTGTGCCTGCGACTCCCCAATTCATGCATTGGTCCGAGAAGCCGGTCACCTGGAGCCGGGCAGACCACCAGTTCATGATGCCAAACCCCGGCAGCTATGCCCTCGTCCTCAATCCCACCATTGCCTCCGAGAGACGCTCGTGCTGTTTCTCGCGGGTGCTGATCGACGGGGGCAGTAGCATCAACATCCTCTACCTTGACACCCTGCTCAAGCTAGGGCTCAAGTGGAGGACCTGAAGGCAAGCCGGACTGTCTTCCATGGCATCGTGTCGGGCAAGTCCTGCACCGCCGTCGGCAAGATCAAGCTCGACGTCCTCTTCGGCGACGCCAGTCACTTCCGCCGCGAGCCAGTCTCGTTCAAGGTGGTCGACCTCGACAGCCCTATCACACGTTGCTGGGCCGGCCAGCTCTCGTCAAGTTCATGGTGATCCCCCACTACGCCTACCTCAAGCACAAGATGCCAGGCCCCAAGGGTATCATCACCGTCGCCGGCAAGTACCAGGTGTCAATCGCGTGCACGCGAGACGGCAGCCGGCTGGCCGAGGCCCTGGAGATAGAGGAGGAGAAGTGGCAGCTCGACCGGCTGGTCCCTCGCCTCTGCCCAGCCGGTCGTGCCGGCTCCTCCCTCCCAGTCGTTTGGCGAAGCCTCGTTCCAGCCGTCAAAGGACACCAAGCAAGTGCCGCTCGATCCAGCCAACCCCACCCAGTGCGTGACCATCGGCTCCCGCCTCGACAGCAAATAGGAAAGCGAGCTCGTCGACTTCCTCCATGAGAATCGGGACATCTTTGCATGGTCCCCCAAGGACATGTCGGGTGTTCCGAGGAAGTTCGCCGAGCACAAGCTGCACGTACGGACGGATGCAAAGCCGATCAAGCAACCCCTGTGCCGTTTCTCCGAGGAGAAGCGGCGTACTATAGGAGAGCAGATCACCCGGCTGCTCGCAGCCGGCTTCACCATGGAAGTGTTCCACCCGGACTGGCTGGCCAACCCAGTCCTGGTGCTGAAGAAAAACAAGACCTGGCGCATGTGTATCGACTACACAAGCCTGAACATGGCGTGCCCCAAGGACCTGTTCGCCCTGTCGCGGATCGATCAAGTCATCGACTCCACGACCGGCTGCGATTTGTTGTCCTTCCTGGACGCCTACTCCGGCTACCACCAGATATAGCTGGACCCGGCCGACCGGCTCAAGTCCTCCTTCATCACCCCCTTCGGGGCCTACTGCTACATCACCATGTCCTTCGGCTTGAAGAATGCAGGCACTACCTTCCAGCGTTGCATGCAGAAGTGCCTCCTGCCTCAGATAGGCAGGAACGTCCACGTCTACATGGACGACATCATCGTCAAATCCAAGAAGCACTTCAGCCTCATCGACGACCTTCGGGAGACGTTCGCCAACCTGCGCGAATACAAGATCAAGCTCAACCCGGAGAAGTGTGTCTTTGGCGTCCCAGCCGGCCAACTCCTGGGTTTCTTCGTGTCCGCCCGCGGGATCGAAGCTAACCCTGAGAAGATCCGGGCGATTGAGCGCATGCCCAAGCTGGGCCGGCTCCGAGACATCCACAAGTTCACCGGCTGCCTTGCCTCCCTCAACCGGTTCATCAGTCGGCTGGGCGAGAAGGCCTTGCCCCTCTACGGGCTCCTGCGCAAGTCGGTCCTGGTCGAGCCGGGCCGGGACCTCTCGAAGAAGTCGTCCCGTTCGACTGGTCCGACGTGGCGGACCCGGCGTTCCGTGGCCTCAAGTGGGCCCTCACCAGCGCGCCCATCTTGGTCGCGCCGGCTGACAAGGAGCCCTTGCTCGCCTACATCGCGGCAACCACACGCGTCGTCAGCGTCGTCTTGGTGGTGGAGCAGCCGGAGGAAGGCAAGGCGCTACCGACACAGCGTCCCGTCTACTACCTCAGCGAGGTCCTCTCCGCCTCCAAGCAAAACTACCCCCACTACCAAAAGATGTGCTACGGCATATACTTCACCGCCCAGAAGATCAAGCAGTACTTCCAGGAGCACGTCATCACCGTCGTGAGCACAGCGCCGCTGGGCGAAATCATGGCCGGCCGGGACGCCACGGGCCGGATCGCCAAATGAGCCATTGCCCTCGCCGACTATGAGATACGGTACGAGCCGCGCACCTCCATCAAAGGCAATGGACGACTTCCTCGTCGAGTGGGCCAAAACCCAATTCGTGCCGCCTCCGCCCGACTCCATGCACTGGTGCATGCACTTAGACGGCTCGAAGATGCGAACCGGCCTGGGAGCCGGCATCGTCTTGTCGTCTCCCAGAGGAGACCAGCTCAGATCCACTTCGCCGCTTCCAACAACGTGGACGAATACGAGGCCCTCGTCCATGGCCTCTGGCTCGCCAAGGAGATCGGCATCCAACGCATCATCTGCTTCGGCGACTCCGACCTCGTGGTGCAACAGGTCTCTGGCGAATGGGACGTCAGGGACGCCAACATGGCCAGCTACAGCTTCCTCATCCAGCAGCTCACCGGCTCCTTCGAGGGCTGTGAGTTCCACCACGTCCCCCGCGTGGACAACGAGGCGGCCGACACGCTAGCCAATATCGGCTCCACCCGGCAGGCCATCCCAGCCGACGTCTCCCTCGAGCGGCTCCTGAAGCCCTCGGTCAGACCTTCTCCCGAATCGGAGTCCATCTTCGTCCCGGCGAGCGCGGTCGGCACCTCGGCAGAGCCGGCTGCCCAACCAGCCCCGCCGGCTGCGGCAGCTCTGCCACCTCCATCACCACCAGCCGCAGAGACGGCGCCTTCCGCCACGACAATCGAGCCGGCCACGTCTGCGCGCGCCGGCTCTGGGTCCATCTCTGTCATGATGGCGTTCGACGCTCCGGCCACTTCTTCACCCCCGGGGCTGATGAGCCAATCCCGGGGGCTGACGTGCCAGCCACGGGGGCCGAATCGTCCCTCGTCTCGGCTCCCTCATGGGCCCAGCCCATCCTGGCGTTCCTCCGGCGTGGCGAGCTCCCCGCCGACAAGGCCACTGCGAGGCAAATTCAGCGCCGGGCCCCGGCCTACAACATCATCAACCGCGAGCTGGTTCATCGCAACACCACCGGCGTCTTCCAGCGCTGCGTTGAGCCGGAGAAGGGCCGGGAGATCCTCCTTGACATCCACCAGGGCGAGTGCGGGCATCATGCCGCCTCCAGGTCCCTGGTGGCCAAAGCGTTCCACCATGGTTTTTACTGGCCGACCACTCTAGACGCAGCCAAGAAACTTCTCTACAAGTGCGAGGGCTGCCAACGCTTCAGCACGCAGAGCCACCTTCCGGCTACCGCCCTCCAGACCATCCCCCTCTCGTGGCCTTTTGCCGTCTGGGGGCTGGACATGATGGGACCCTTCAAGACCGCACGAGGCGGCATGACACACTTTCTAGTAGCCGTCGACAAATTCACCAAGTGGGATTGAGGCCCGGCCAATCAAGAAACTGGACGACCCCACGACCGTTCGGTTCGTCGAAGACATCACAGTCCGCTACGGCGTCCCCACAGCATCATCACCGACAACGGCACTGTTGGAAATATGCCCTAGAGGCAATAAATAAAGTGTTTATTATTATATTTCCTTGTTCATGTTAATCGTTTATTATCCATGCTATAATTGTATTGATTGGAAACACATTACATGTGTGGGTAAATAGACAACACACTGTCCCTAGTATGCCTCTAGTGAACTAGCTCGTGGATAAAAGATGGTCAAGGTTTCCTAGACATTGACATGAGATGTCATTTGATAACGGGATCACATCATTAGGAGAATGATGTGATGGACAAGACCCAAACTACAAACGTAGCATATGATCGTGTCAGTTTATTGCTACTGTTTTCTGCATGTCAAGTATGTGTTCCTATGACCATGAGATCATGCAACTCACGGACATCGGAGAGGTGCCTTGTGTGTATCAAACGTCGTAATGTAACTGGGTGACTATAAAGGTGCTCTACAGGTATCTCCGAGGGTGTCTGTTGAGTTGGCATGGATCAAGACTGGGATTTGTTACTCCATGTAACGGAGAGGTATCTCGGGGCACACTCGGTAATACAACATCACAATGAGCCTTGCAAGCAATGTGACTAAGTGTTAGTTGTGGGATCTTGTATTATAGAACGAGTAAATAGACTTGCCGGTAATGAGGTTGAACTAGGTATGGAGATACCGACGATGGAATCTCGGGCAAGTAACATACCGAAGAACAAAGGGAACATCATACGGGATTAACTGAATCCTTGACATAGAGGTTTAACCGATAAAGATCTTCATAGAATATGTAGGAACCAATGTGGACATCCAGGTCCCGCCATTGGTTATTGACTGTAGAGGTGTCTCGGTCATGTCTACATAGTTCTCGAACCCGCAGGGTCTGCACACTTAAGGTTTGGTGATGTTTCGGTAGTATAAAGTTATGTATGGTGGTGACCGAAGTTTGTTCGGAGTCCCGGATGAGATCCTGGACGTCACGAGGAGCTCTGGAATGGTTCGGAGGTAAAGATTCATATATAGGAAGTCCTGTTTTGGTCGCCGGAAAAGTTCCGGGCTTATCGGTAGTGTACCGGGAGTGCCGGTAGTGTACCGGGAGACCTCCGGGAGGGGTATTACGACCCAAGAGGCTTCATGGGCTGTGGGAGAGTGTATATCATCCCTTAGTGGGCTGGTGGAAATCTCACACAAGGCCCATGAGGCTGGGAAGAAAAGCCCAAAGAGAAAAAGGTGGAAAAAGGCAAAAAATAGGGTGAATCCTAGTCCTACTAGGATTGGAGGTGGATTCCACCTCTCCCACTTGATTTGGTCGACCCAATTGCTGGTACTTTGAGGGCTAAGGCTCCTCCTCTCTTCCTCTTATATATACTAGAGGTTTTAGGGTTTTTTGGCACCAGATTTTAGCCACGTGCTACCCGTTCCTCCAGTGCATAGTTTCTCCTCTAGATCGGATTTCTGCAGTGCTTAGGCAAAGCCCTGCCGGAATTGCACCACCACCATTGTCGGAGCGCCGTCACGCTGTTGGCAAAATCTTCTACCTCTCCGATCTCTCTTGCTGGATCAAGACGGCGGAGATCGTCATCAAGCTGTACGTGTGCTGAACGCGGAGGTGTCGTCCGTTCGGCGCTAGATCGGAAGGATCGTGATCAACTTTGTGGGACGGATCGTGATCAAGTTCGCGGGACGGATCATGATTAGATCGCGGGACAGATCATGATTGGATCGCGGGATGCGCGGTGATTTGGGTCGCGAAGACGTTCGACTACACCAACCGCGTTACTTAACGCTTCCTGCTTAGCGATCTACAAGGGTACGTAGATCCACTCTCCCTCTCGTAGATGCTCATCACCATGGATAGATCTGTGTGTGCGTAGGAAAATTTTTGTTTCCCATGCAACGTTCCCCTATAGTGGCATCATGACCTAGGTCTATGTGTAGATGAGATCTCGAGTAGAACACAAAAGGTTTGTGGGCGTTGATGCTTAGATTGCTTCCTCCCTTGGTCGGATTTTGGTTCAGCGGTATTGTGAGATGAAGCGGCCCGGACCAACATTACTCGTACGCTTACGAGAGACCGGTTCCCTCGACTGCAACTTGTTGCTTAGATGGCTTGCGGGTGTCAGTTTCTCTCACTTTAGTTGGATCGGATTCGACAAAGGCGGTCCTTGAGAAGGTTGAACAGCAACTAGTGTATCACCGTTGTGATTTTTGTGTAGATGAGAATTGTTCTTGCTAGATACCTGTAGCAGCCACATAAAACATGCAACAACAATTAGAGGACGTCTAACTTGTTTTTGCAGGGTATGTTGTGATACGATATGGCCAATTACATGATGTGATATATGTGATGTATGAGATGATCATGTGATGTATAGATTATCACGACTTGCACGTCGATGAGTACGGCAACCGGCAGGAGCCATAGGGTTTTCTTTAATTATTGTATGACCTGCGTGTCAATCATTAAGCGCTAGGTAATGCTTTACTTTATCGCTACGGTAGCAATAGTAGTAGAAGCATTTTGGGCGCGACAACCCCGATGGCGACACGTTGATGGAGATCAAGATGATGGAGATCATGGTGTCGTGCCGGTGACGATGGAGATCATGCCGGTGCTTTCATGATGGAGATCAAAAGCCCAAGATCATGGCCATATCATGTCACTTATGATTTGCATGTGATGTTAATCCTTTTATGCACCTTGTTTTGCTTAGAATGACGGTAGCATTATAAGGTGATCACTCACTTAATTTCAAGATAAATTGTGTTCTCCTCGAGTGTGCACCATTGCGAAAGTTCGTCGTGTCAAGACACCACGTGATGATCGGGTGTGATAGACTCTATGTTCACATACAACGGGTGCAAGCCAGTTTTGCATGTGCAGAACACTCGGCTTAAGATTGACGAGCCTAGCATGTACAGACATGGCCTCAGAACACAAGAGACCGAAAGGTCGAACATGAGTCATATAGTAGATATGATCAACATAATGATGTTCACCATTGAAGCCACCTTAACTCACGTGATGATCGGACTTGAGTTGGTGAATTTGGATCATGTGACACTCAGATGACCTGAGGGATGTCAATTTGAGTGGAAGCTTTAGTAATTTGATTAGCTAAACTCATTATCTTGAACAATAGTCTAAGTAACCTTTGCATATTTATGTTGTGGATCAATGGCTCGCGCAGTAGCACCCCTGAATTTTAATGCGTTCCTAGAGAAAGCTAAGTTGAAAGATGATGGAAGTAACTTTGTGGACTGGGCCCATAATCTGAGGATTATCCTCACGGCTTCGCAAAAACAATATGTCCTTGATGCACCGCTTGGTAACCAACCAGAAGACATGACCTCCGAAGACGTTAAGAACGCTTGGGAGGCTCGTGCTGGAGACTACTCAATAGTTCAGTGTGCAATATTGTATGGCTTAGAACCGGGACTTCAAAGACGTTTTGAACGTCATGGAGCATATGAGATGTTCCAGAATTGAAGTTTATCTTTCAGAAGAATGCCCGGATCAAGAGGTATGAGACCTTCGATAAATTCTATGCTTGCAAGATGGAGGAGAACGGGTCTATCAGTGAGCACATACTCAGAATGTCTGGGTATTCAAATCGTCTAGCAGAGTTGGGAATTACCCTCCCGCCAGAGGCAATCACTGACAGAGTTCTTCAATCACTTCCACCTAGTTACAAGAGCTTTGTAATGAACTATAACATGCACGGGATGAACAAGTCAGTCACCGAGCTGTTTGCGATGCTGAAAGTCGCCGAGTCTGAAATCCAGAAAGAACATCAAGTGTTGATGGTCAATAAAACCACTAGTTTCAAGAAAAATGGCAAGGGCAAAGGCAAGAAGGGTAAAACCAAGAAGGATGACAAAGCAGTTGCTACTCCTACAAAGAAGCCTAAGCACGGACCTAAGCCAGGAACTGAGTGCTTTCATTGCAAAGGAACTGGTCACTGGAAGCAGAACTGCCCCAAGTACCTGGCTGACAAGAAGGCGGCCAACGACAAACAAGGTATATATGATATACATGTTATTGATGTGTACCATACTAGCTCTCGTAGTAGTGCCTGGGTATTTGATACCGGTTCGGTTGCTCACATTTGCAACTCAAAGCAGGAACTACGGAATAAATGAAGGCTGACGAAGGATGAAGTGATGATGCGCGTGGGAAATGGTTCCAAGGCTGATGTGATCGCCGTTGGCATGCTCTCTCTTTGATTACCATCGGGATTAGTGATGAACCTGAATAATTATTATTTAGTGTCTGCGTTAAGCATGAACATTATATCTGGATCTTGTTTATTGCGAGACGGTTACTCATTTAAATCAGAGAATAAAGGTTGTTCTATTTATATGAGTAATATATTTTATGGTCATGCACCCAATGTTAGGGGTTTATTCATATTGAATCTTGATAGTGATGACACACATGTTCATAACATTGATGCCAAAAGATGTAGAGTTGATAATGATAGTACCACTTTATTGTGGCACTGCCGTTTAGGTCATATTGGTGTAAAACGCATGAGGAAGCTCCATGTTGATGGACTTTTGGAGTCACTTGATTTTGAATCACTTGACACATGTGAACCATGCCTCATGGGAAAGATGACTAAAACGCCGTTCTCTGGAACAATGGAACGGGCAAGTGGCTTATTGGAAATCATACATACTGATGTGTGCAGTCCAATGAATGTTGCAGCGCGCGGTGGATATCGTTATTTTCTCACCTTCCTGATGAATTAAGTAGATATGGGTATATTTACTTAATGAAACACAAGTCCGAAACGTTTGAAAAGTTCAAGCAATTTCAGAGTGAAGTTGAGAATCATCGTAACAAGAAGATTAAGTTCTTGCGATCTGATCGAGGAGGTGAATATCTGAGTTATGAGTTTGGCAGTCAGTTAAGACCATGTGGAATTGTTTCATGGTTGACACCACCCAGAACACCACAGCGTAATGGTGTGTCCGAACGTCGTAATCGAACCTTATTAGATATGGTGCGTTCTATGATGTCTCTTGCTGATTTACCACTATCGTGTTGGGGCTATGCATTAGAGACAGCTGCATTCACTTTAAATATGGCACCATCAAAATCCGTTGAGACGACGCCATATGAACTATGGTTTGGCAAAAGGCCAAAGTTGTCATTTCTTAAAGTTTGGGGATGTGATGCTTATGTCAAAAAGCTTCAGCCTGAAAAGCTGGAACCCAAAGCGAAGAAATGCGTCTTCATAGGATACCCGAAAGAGATAGTCGGGTATACCTTCTATCTCAGATCCGAAGGCAAAGTGTTTGTCGCTAAGAACGGAACATTTCTTGAGAAAGAGTTTCTCTCGAAAGAATTGAGTGGGAGGAAGATAGAGCTTGATGAGGTTATTGAACCTTTACTTCAACCAGAAAGTAGCGCAGCGCAGAAAGTTGTTTCTGTGGAACCTACGACGGTAGAAGAGGAAGTTAATGATTATGATCATGAAGCTTCGGATCAAGCTACTATTGAACCTCGTAGGTCGACAAGGGCGCGTACTACTCCTGAGTGGTACGGCAACCCTGTCTTAGAGGTCATGTTGTTGGACAACAATGAACCTACGAGCTATGGAGGAGCAGTGATGGGCCCGGATTCCGAGAAATGGTTAGAGGCCATGAAATACGAGATGGGATCCATGTATGAAAACAAAGTATGGACTTTGGAAGTATTACCTGAAGGGCGAAAGGCCATTCAGAATAAATGGATCTTTAAGAAGAAGACAGACGCGGACGGTAATATCACTGTCTATAAAGCTCGACTTGTGGCAAAGGGTTTTTCACAAGTTCAAGGAGTTGACTACGATGAGACTTTCTCACTCGTAGCGATGCTTAAATCTGTTAGAATCATGTTGGCAATAGTTGTTTATTTCGACTATGAAATTTGGCAGATGGATGTCAAAACGGCATTCCTCAACGGTTTCCTTGAGGAAGAGTTATATATGATGCAACCCGAAGGTTTTGTCGATCCAGAGAATGCTGACAAAGTTTGCAAACTCCAGCGATCCATTTATGGATTGGTGCAAGCATCTCGGAGTTGGAATAAGCGCTTTGATGAGGTGATCAAAGCGTTTGAGTTTATACAAGTTGATGGAGAAGCTTGTATTTACAAGAAAGTGAGTGGGAGCTCTATAGCGTTTCTAATATTATATGTGGATGACATATTGCTGATTGGAGACAATATAGAAATGCTGGAAAGCATGAAGGAATATTTGAACAAGAGTTTTTCAATGAAGGACCTAGGAGAAGCTGCTTACATATTAGGCATTAAGATCTATAGAGATAGATTGAAACGCTTAATAGCACTTTCACAGAGTACATACCTTGATAAAGTTTTGAAGAAGTTCAAAATGGATCAGTCCAAGAAGGGGTTCTTGCCTGTGTTACAAGGTGTGAAGTTGAGTAAGACTCAATGCCCAGTGACTGCAGAAGATAGAGAAAAGATGAGTGTCATCCCCTATGCTTCAGCCATAGGCTCTATCATGTATGCAATGCTGTGCACAAGACCCGATGTCAGCCTTGCCATAAGTATGGCCGGAAGGTTTCAAAGTGATCCTGGAATGGAGCACTGGCAAGTGGTCAAGAATATCCTAAAGTACCTAAAAAGGACAAAGGAAATGTTTCTCGTTTATGGAGGTGATGAAGAGCTCGTCGTAAAGGGTTACGTCGATGCAAGCTTTGACACTGATCCGGACGACTCTAAGTCGCAAACCGGATATGTATTTATTCTTAATGGGGGAGCGGTAAGCTGGTGCAGTTCCAAGCAAAGCGTGGTAGCTGATTCTACGTGCGAAGCAGAGTACATCGCAACCTCGGAGGCGGCGAAGGAAGGTGTCTGGATGAAGCAGTTCATGACAGATCTTGGAGTAGTGCCTAGTGCACTGAATCCAATGAACCTGTTCTGTGACAACACTGGTGCCATTGCTCTAGCCAAGGAACCAAGGTTTCACAAGAGGACCAGACACATAAAGCGACTCTTCAACTCCATCCAGTATTACATCGAGGAGAAGGACATAAATATCTGCGAAGTGCACACGGATCTGAATGTTGCAGACCCATTGACTAAACCTCTTCCAAGGGATAAACATGATCAACACCAGAGCTACATGGGTGTTCGATTCATTACCATGTAAATCACATAGTGATGTGAACTAGATTATTGACTCTAGTGCAAGTGGGAGACTGTTGGAAATATGCCCTAGAGGCAATAAATAAAGTGTTTATTATTATATTTCCTTGTTCATGATAATCATCTATTATCCATTCTATAATTGTATTGATTGGAAACACATTACATGTGTGGGTAAATAGACAACACACTGTCCCTAGTATACCTCTAGTGAACTAGCTCGTTGATCAAAGATGGTCAAGGTTTCCTAGCCATTGGCATGAGATGTCTTTGATAACGGGATCACATCATTAGGAGAATGATGTGATGGACAAGACCGAAACTACAAACGTAGCATATGATCGTGTCAGTTTATTGCTACTGTTTTCTGCATGTCAAGTATGTGTTCCTATGACCATGAGATCATGCAACTCACGGACATCGGAGAACTGCCTTGTGTGTATCAAATGTCGCAACGTAACTGGGTGACTATAAAGGTGTTCTACAGGTATCTCCAAGGGTGTTTGTTGAGTTGGCATGGATCAAGACTGGGATTTGTTACTCCGTGTAACGGAGAGGTATCTCGGGGCCCACTCAGTAATACAACATCACAATGAGCCTTGCAAGCAATGTGACTAAGTGTTAGTTGCGGGATCTTGTATTATAGAACGAGTGAAGAGACTTGCCGGTAATGAGGTTGAACTAGGTATGGAGATACCGATGATCGAATCTCGGGCAAGTAACATACCGAAGAACAAAGGGAACATCATACGGGATTAACTGAATCCTTGACATAGAGGTTCGACTGATAAAGATCTTCGTAGAATATGTAGGAACCAATGTGGACATCCAGGTCCCGCCATTGGTTATTGACCGTAGAGGTGTCTCGGTCATGTCTACATATTTCTCGAACCCGCAGGGTCTGCACACTTAAGGTTTGGTGATGTTTCGATAGTATAGAGTTATGTATGGTGGTGACCGAAGTTTGTTCGGAGTCCCGGATGAGATCCCGGACGTCACGAGGAGCTCCGGAATGGTCCGGAGGTAAATATTCATATATAGGAAGTCCTGTTTTGGTCGCCGAAAAAGTTTCGGGCTTATCGGTAGGGTACCGGGAGTGCCGGTAGTGTACCGGGAGACCTCCGGGAGGGGTATTTCGACCCAAGAGGCTTCATGGGCTGTGGGAGAGTGAATATCAGCCCTTAGTGGGCTGATAGAAATCCCACACAAGGCCCATGAGGCTGGGAAGAAAAGCCCAAAGAGAAAAAGGTGGGAAAAGGCAAAAAATAGGGTGAATCCTAGTCCTACTAGGATTGGAGGTGGATTCCACCTCTCCCACTTGATTTGGTCGACCCAATTGCTGGTCCTTTGAGTTCCAAGCCTCCTCCTCTCTTCCTCTTATATATGCTAGAGGTTTTAGGGTATTTTGGCACCAGATTTTAGCCACGTGCTACCCGTTCCTCCAGTGCATAGTTTCTCCTCTAGATCGGATTTCTGCAGTGCTTAGCCGAAGCCCTGCCGGAATTGCACCACCACCATCGCCAGAGCACCGTCATGCTGCCGGCGAACTCTTCTACCTCTCTGCTCTCTCTTGCTGGATCAAGACGGCGAAGATCGTCATCAAGCTGTACGTGTGCTGAACGCGGAGGTGCCGTCCGTTCGGCGCTAGATCGGAAGGATCGTGATCAAGTTCGTGGGACAGATCGTGATCAAGTTCGCGGGACGGATCGTGATTAGATCGCGGGACGGATCGTGATTGGATCGCGGGACGCACGGCGATTTGGATCATGAAGACGTTCGACTACACCAACCGCGTTACTTAACGCTTCCCGCTTAGCGATCTACAAGGGTACGTAGATCCACTCTCCCTCTCATAGATGCTCATCACCATGGATAGATCCATGGTGATGAGCATCTACGAGAGGGAGAGTAGATCTACGTACCCTTGTAGATCGCTAAGCGGGAAGCGTTAAGTAACGCGGTTGGTGTAGTCGAACGTCTTTGCGATCCAAATCGCCGAGCGTCCCGTGATCTCATCATGATCTGTCCCGCGATCAAATCACGATCCGTCCTGCTAACTCATCACGATCCGTCCCGCAATATCATCATGATCCGTCCCGCGATCTCATCACGATCCGTCTCACGATCTTGATCACAATCCTTCCGATCTAGCGCCAAACGGACGGCACCTCCGAGTTCAGCACACGTGCAGCTTGATGATGATCTCCGCCTTCTTGATCCAGCAAGAGGGAGCGGATAGGTAGAAGAGTTCTCCGACAGCTTTACGGCGCTTCGGCAATGGTGGTGGAGCTATTCCGGTAGGGCTTCGCCTAAGCACTTCAGAAAACCGATCTAGAGGAGAAACTATGCACTAGAGAAGAAGAGGGCAGCACGTGGCAATTACAGTTACCTTTTCCCTCTAAATCCTCTATTATATATAGGAGGGAGGGAGGAGAGGAGGCAGCCTCAAACCCTCAAGATCTGGCCAAAATTGGAGGTGGAGGAGTCCTACTCCAATCCTATTAGGAGTAGGATTCCTCCTTTCCACTTGGAAACTCTTTTCACCTCTCCACCTTTGGATTTTTTACTTCTCAAACCTCATGGGATTTAGTGGAGGCTTCATCCAGCCCACCAGGGGCTGGTTTGTCTCCTCCCACAGCCCATGAGGCCCCTCGGGGCGTGACACCCCTCCCGATGGTCCTCCGGTACCCTCCCGACACTCTCCGTACACTACCGATGAGCCCGAAACTTTTCCGGTGACCAAAACAGGACTTCCTATATATCAATCTTTACCTTCGGACCATTCCGGAGCTCCTCGTGACGTCCGGGATCTCATCTAGGACTACGAACAACCTTCGGTCACCACCATACATAACTCTATACTACCGAAACGTCACCAAACCTTAAGTGTGCAGACCCTGCGTGTTCGAGAACTATGTAGACATGACCGAGACACCTCTACGGTCAATAAACAATAGCGGGACCTGGATGTCCATATTGGTTCCTACATATTCTAAGAAGATCTTTATCGGTCAAACCTCTATGTCAAGGATTCAGTTAATCTCGTATGATGTTCCATTTGTTCTTCGGTATGTTACTTGCCTGAGATTCGATCGTCGGTATCTCCATACCTAGTTCAACCTCGTTACTGGCAAGTCTCTTTACTCGTTCTGTAATACAAGATCCCGTGACTAACACTTAGTCACATTGCTTGCAAGGCTTATTGTGATGTTGCATTACCGAGTGGGCCCTGAGATACCTCTCCGTCACACGGAGTAACAAATCCCAGTCTTGATCCATGCCAACCCAACAGACACCCTCGGAGATACCTGTAGAGCACCTTTATAGTCACCTAGTTATGTTGCGATGTTTGATACACACAAGGCACTCCTCCGGTGTCCGTGAGTTGCATGATCTCATGGTCATAGGAACATATACTTGACATGCAGAAAACAGTAGCAATAAACTGACACGATCATATGCTACGTTTGTAGTTTGGGTCTTGTCCATCACACCATTCTCCTAATGATGTGATCCCGTTTATCAAATGACATCTCATGCCCAGGGCTAGGAAACCTTAACCCTCTTTGATCAATGAGCTAGTCTATTAGAGGCATACTAGGGACATGGTTTTGTCTATGTATCCACACATGCATCTAAGTCTCCGATCAATACAATTATAGCATGGATAATAAACGATTATCATGAACAAGGAAATATGATAATAACCAATTTATTATTGCCTCTAGGGCATATTTCCAACACTCGGCGTGGATGGCTTCATGTGAAGAGACCTCCGCTGTCAGAAATTATCAACAAAGGGATTCAGCCCGCCTCCGGGGAAGCCGACATGATTCCCGGGGGCTACACCCCCACCGAAACTACAAAGGCACATACCTCGCAAGTCCGTGGAGACGACGGCAAGCCGGTTCTTGACACCTCGGTTCAACCCCAGCAGGGTGTTGTATGCGGCCACCCGACGATCATGCGCCGCCTGCAAAACAGCAAGGGCATAGCAGCTTTAGCCTCGACCCGCCTGCACCCCAGCCGGCTCGAGCCTCGAGGGCTACACACAGTGGGTGCGCTGGTGCGCCCCCACTGGAAAGAAGAGAAGAAAAGAAGATAAGGAGAAAAGAAAAGAAAACTCACCGCGACCGCCTGCTCCAGGCTCACCAGCCGGTCGTTGGCGGCCCGGGCGTCCTGCGTCGCCTGGGTGCGGCAGGCGGCGAATGCTTCCACGACGGCGGCCACCGCCGCCCCAAGGGCGTTCGGCGGCTTGCCAGGGACCAAACTCTCGACTGCCGCCCAAGTCTGCTGTGGCCGGCCCCCAACCGCGGGTCCTCCCTTGTCGGAGACCACGACGGGACCGACCCTCCTTGTCGCCATCACGACGAGGGCCGCCGTCGATACGCCTGCCGCGGCCGTCTCCTCGGTCGTCATGGCCCCCGCCTTCGGCACTCCGCCCCTGGCAGTTCTTGGCCGGCTCGCATCCGGCGCCGGCACTTCAGGGGCCGGCACCTTCGCCCCTGGCGGCACGTCGCCCGTCTCTGGCGGCGCGTCGTCCGCCATCGGTTGGGCGGCGTCGCGGTCTTTCTCCGCCGCGTCCTCCGCGGCCTTCGCGCCCGCCTCCGCCCGCCGCCCCGGACCGTGGTGGTCCGTCGACCTCTTCTCCGGGCCACGAGGGAACGGCTCCCACGCCCCGCGAGCGGCCTCCCCGCTAGCTCCCCTCTGCTTCTCCGCCGCCTCCTCCCACCGGCAGAGCTCCTCAACATGCCGCTCCCGCTCGGCCGCTTCGAGGTCGAGCCATGCCTGGCACTCCCTCGCCTTGGCGGTCGTCGGCGGCGCCGCCCTCTCCGTCCCGCTGCCCGGGGTCCTCCTCAGGGCGTGCGCCTCCCTGGTAACGTCGAAATAAGGGACGGGGAGGGGGGAAATGACGAGACAAACTGAGGAACGGGAAGGAGATGAACTTACCCGGCAACGACGGGGACCGCCCGCCTCGCGGGTCTCGCCGGGGTAACCCTCGGCTTCTTGCCTCCGCCTTCGCGGCTGCCGCCTGGCTGTGCGGTCGCCACGCGCTTGGGCGCCGGCTTGGAGGTGGCCATCCCTTTTCCCTTGTCATCCATAGCCGGGCCTCCACGGCGCCGTGACCTCGCCCTCCAAATACCCGGGCTCCTCCGGGGCCTCTGCAACACGAGGCGGCTCCTTCTCAGCATCGTCATCGATCCAGTCCCGTAGACGCGGCTGGGGAGGAGACTCACCCGACGAATCTTCGGCCTCCTCTGTCTCCGTCTCGGTGTCGCCCGTCTCCTACGCACCGGCTCGCCCAAAGAATGCCGGCTCCACATCGTCGGCGTCCTCGACCTCCTCGAGGTCCGACTCTGCCGTCTCGGGCGCCGGCTCCCCATAGTTCTGCAGCAACGGGAAGATCTGCGAGCGAGCCGGGCGGCGCGCCGTCAGGCCAAAGGGGGAGGAAGATTACAGCAACAAAAGAATGGGGGAAAGAACCGGCTGGACACTTACCCGCGACGCCGGGCAGTTTCGGCTGTACTGGGTCTTCCCTCATTGCCATTCGCCCTCCTTCATCTTCGCCGTAGTGATGGCGTTCACCTTCCTGGCCACGTGATCCGGCTTAAACTCCTTGGTGGAGATCCGGCAAGGGTCATGGCGTCCCCCCATCTGGCAGATGAGGTGCGTCCGACACTGCAGCGGTTGCACCCGGCACGCCATCATCGCGGCCAACAGGTCAGTGGCTTTCAGCCCCTCCGACCCGGTCAACACGAGCATGCGCTCGCAGAGCCGGTCGGCCATCTCGGGCGCTTGAGGCGGCGCCGCCCACCAGTTCAACATCGCGGTTGGCGGGTGGTTGACGAAGTCAGGGAGGTTGATGTAGTCCTCCTCCGGCTTCGCGTTCTTCACGTAGAAGAACCCCTGCTGCCAGCGCTTCACCGACTCGTGCAGCGGAAGCTTTGGGAAGCTGGTCCCCTTGCGGATGTGGATCATGGCGCCCCCGCAGGCGGTCATCGTCATCTGCTGCATCGTCGGGTCCTTCGCCCTCTGTCGTTTGAGGAAGAATAGCCGACACCAGAAGTCAAGCCTCGGCTCGATCCCCAAGTATCCCTCGCAAAGGGTGACGTAGGCCGCCAGTTGCAGGACGGTGTTGGGGGCGAGGTGATGCGGCTGTAGGCCGAAGCGCGTCAAGAACCAGCGGAAGAATGCACGCGCCGGCAGCCCTAACCCACGGTGAAAGTGGTCGTCGAAGACCACAACTTCGCCCTCCCGCTGCGCCGGGGAGTTCTCCGCCCCGGCCGGGCGTGCTTCCGAGTATGCCTCCGCCGGGAGCTTGCGGCGGGGGCGGAGATGCTCGATCAAGGTATCGTCGACGTCGCTGCCGTCCCACGCACCCTTGCTCGCCATGGTTGCGGAGGGAGTGCGCGGTCGCGGCAGTGGGCGCAGGTGCTCGGCGGCGGCCTAGGCTTCCCGCGGCGGCATTCGGCGGTGCGGTCTGCCCGCGAGGTATGCCCTCCTTATTCCTCTCTGTTTCTCTCTCGCGGGGCGAGGGGAGCAGGGAGGCGAGGGCGAAGCGACAAGAGCGAGGGGAGCAAATGGGTTGTTCCTCTCGCCCCCCTCTCCCCATTTATACCCCGCGCAGGCGGTCGTGGGGAGCGGACTCGTCGTGCACGACCCCCACGATTCCCGAAGCGCGGGGGGTGGACATCATGGCGTTCGGGAACGCCAACCGCCCGCCCGCGCCGTATGAGATCCATGCGCGCGGTTCGAGGCCGCAGTCGTGGAGGGGCCCGCCCCACGGCCCGGTCTTTTCCGTCGCATGGTCTGTCAGGCCACGGCCCGCTGCACCCTCCGCGTGGTGCAACTCCTCTGCCCGGTGGGGGGACTCGAGGCAGCGCGCGAGGCTTCGGCCGGCTGCGGAGCCGGCTGTCGCCTGCTTGCGTCGCCCGGCTCTCGAGGCGTCCCGCGGCGCAAAAACGATCTTCAAGCCGGCGAGGACCGCCATGACTCGTCGGCGGGCCTCCCCGGCTTCGGGGACTACTGACGGGGGGATAACCCCGGGGTAGCCTCAAACACTCCCTTGCTCCGGCTTTCCAAACATGATCAAAGGGCGGGCCGCCTCCCCCTGCGGCCCGGCCACGCCCCGTCGGATGTGGCCTTCCGGCCAGGGCCCGCTGGCTGCGCTCCGCCGACTACGACGTGCTAGACGGCTGGGGGCGTTGCCGCCTGGCCCCCCAGCCGGCCGGGCATTGGATGTCGTCGTCAGGACATGCGTGGCAACAGTGGACCCCATCCCAAAGGAGGTCAGCGCCCGCATGGCCGTAGAGAAGGCGACAGGGCCCCTGGTCCTGACGGACAGTGACCGGCCCTCCAACAGTGCCGGCACGCCCCAACCACTCCGCTACATGCCCGGCATGGCTACAGGACGGCCGGCCGGACCGCTGACCTCGGTCAGACGCCGCAAGACGACGCACAAGGGGCGACCCGTGCCGCGACGCGACCGGCGTCGGGGCCACCGCGCGGATCCCGCCGGCTCCTGACGGGACCCTTCAGCCGGCGGGGCTAGAGAGGCTGCTGGCTAGGGCCCTCCATGACCTTTTACTCATATTGTAATCCGGGAGGTTGGCCTATAAAACCCCCCGGGCCACCCCCATGCAAAGGGATCCGGCGATCGATCAACAGTTCCTCCACGCTCACTCCACACACGCAGGGGGCAGAAGAGCGTCTAGCTCCTTCTTCCTCCTCGATCCAAACAGCTCAAGGAGCATCGTTGTAACCCTACCATCATCTCAACTAGACTAAGCAGGACTAGGGGTATTAGCTCCCACGGAGGGCCCCAAACCTGGGTACATCGTGTGTCTACCGCCGCTTGTGCCTAACCCCGCTCCCGGAGTCCGCCAGCGTCCTTCGGCCCCTCTCGATAAGCCTACCCATGGCATTTGCCGTGACGAAACCACGACAGCACCCACGTCTCCACGCATGCACACAACGGCCAGTACTAGCTAAACTCACACAACGGCCACACGGCTTGGCCATTTTCTGCCATGCATATAACTAGATACTAACAAACTCTTGACTACTAATACTTCTGCATGCAGGCCACATCTTAACTGCATGGACTAATTAACTGGTCACTAAATACCTGACTAATCCTAACAACACACGTGCATGCATATACTCAACTGATGGATGCCGGTCTGCTCGCTGCACAACACACACTATCTCTTTGTGTTGTGCTCTCTGCTGATCCGGCCACTGTCATGACTCCATGCATACAACTAGCTAGGACTTTGTCGACTACTACAACTAATGTCATGCAAACACAAATAAACATGAGACTAGAACTCTTTAACTTTAACAATCACCCCCTTAACCTTGTTGTCATTTTATACTACAACAAATGTGAGAATCTGTGACGCACATTCTGTGACGATTCAGTGAAAAAACGTCAGGAAATCATCTTAATTTCACAAAACGTGACGTTTTTTCAATGGACCATCACAGAATGAGCATCATAGATTATCACTTTTGTTGTAGTTATTTGATCACCTTCATGTCAACCTTCAAAGCAGTGTCGGCTCGTCGTCGGCGTCCGTGATGGCGAGATGAGCCTGCTCCTTCCTTGGCGCGGTGCAATCCTTCGAGAAATGTCCATAGTCTTGGTAATTATAGCAGCGAACCTTGCGGATGTCGAAGGTGCTATTCTTCTTGCCTGCGCCATGGTAGTTCTTGTCGCGAACAAGCCACTCCTCCTACGTGAGGAGCAGCCGAGTGTCGCCTTCGCTGCTGCCTGCGTCGTCCATGTCGAAGCTCTCCTCCACAGCCAAGAAACGACCCGTGAGCTCTTCAATCATCAAGGTCTTGAGGTCGAGTAGCGACTGAATGGAGTGGGCAAGCTGTCGGTAGCGTTGCGGCACGCAGCGGAGGAACTTGAGCACGGCCTTGTGCTCGGTGATGCCATCGCCGAGGGTCTCAAGGTCGTTGACGATGCCGGTGAGGCGGACCGTGAACTCCTCCATCTTCTCGCCATCTTTGAACCGGAGATTCTCGAACTCCGATCGACGCATCTGCGCCCGGGCTTCGCGGACGCATGTCGACCCCATCCTCAAGGTCTTGAGGCGTCCCAAGCCTCCTTGGCGGAGTCCTTCACAGCCAACGAGCGCAACATCTCCGGCGGCACAGCCTGAAGGATGATGCCCAACGCCTCACGGTGGTCGCGGTAGTCGATGACGGCTCATGCTCGACCACCTCCCACAAGCCTTGTGCCTGCAGCCGCATCCACGTCTCCACACATGCACACAACGTCCAGTACTAGCTAAACTCACGCAACGGCCACACGGCTCCGCCATTTTCTGCCATGCATATAGCTAGCTACTAACAAACTCTTGACCACTAATACTTCTGCATGTAGGCCACATCTTAACTGCATGGACTAATTAACTGGTCACTAAATACCTGACTAATCCTAACAACATGTGCATGCATATACTCAACTGATGACTGCCGATCTGCTCGCTGCACTACACACACTATCTCTTTGTGTTGTGCTCTCTACTGATCCGGCCACTGTCACGACTCGATGCATACAACTAGCTAGGACTTTATCGACTATTACAACTAATGTCATGCAAACACAAATAAACATGAGACTAAAACTCTACAACAAGGTTAACTCTAACAGTGGAGTGGATCGATTCGTTCCGGTACGCATTGCATTTCATCACTGATGCGTTTATGTGCTATGTGTAGTTTCGGCACGTATTGTAACTCATGAGTGGGAGCTATCTAGAGAGTGATTTTTCTACATTGAGATATTTTCTTTAAAAAAGAAGGATGGTCCTGACCTCTGTATCTGAAAGATGTATGCGTTCGTTTTATTAATTATTCATAAAACCTTATAAAGTAGTTCATCAATATGTTTGAATTTGCCATCTTAGCAACATATGTCGCTACTTCTATCCACTTGATGAAGGGGTGCGGAAATATTGAGCCGAATACCCAGACCTCTCACCTAATCCTAACATCTAAATCCGGAGGTCCCAGCCCAGCCACATACCGGGTCTGGGACCCAAACCAGTCCAACGCAGTCTCATATGTCATCGCCGCCGTCTTCCATCGATCCTTCGGAATAGGTACAGGTGCATCGACCTTGCTAGGACTACCGTCAACGCCACCACCGACGCCAAACAGTGCCACTGCCCTGCGCTTGTCCATGCACCCGCATCCGTCATCGAGATCCAGCTGCATGATACCACCAATACTCATCGTCATCAACGCGGTAGATACAACGCCGCTCCTCCTGCCAACCTCCACATCGTCGTCGTTGCTAAAGCTACGCGGAGCCCACCACCCATAGCAACTCTCCCCCAAACACCTGAGCCTCCCAAGACGATGCCTCCATCATTTCAAGAACTCTCTATCATATGCATGACAACATGAGGACTAGAAGATATTGAACCCAATCATTTCTGGTATGTAGCACTTTATAAATTTATTTTCGTTTCTTTTTTTGTTTTTGTGTTTCTGTTTCTTTTTCCTTTTATATTTTTGCTCTTTGTTTCATCTTTTTTCCTTTTTTCAAGGTTATTTTATCTTTTTTTAAATAAGTACATGTTCGAAAATTGTTCTTAAATTCGAGAATCTTCTTGCTATTTAAAAACTGTTCTAAATTCCAAATAAGTGTCATTATTCAAAATCTATTCATAACTTCAAAAACTGTTCGGGATTTTTGAAAAAAAATCCAGATTTTCTAAAAATGTCAGGGATTTTCAGAAACTGTCCTTTTCTTTCATAAAATGTTATTATTTTCGTTTTCCTTTTTTTCTTTCCTTTTTTTATTTTTTCCTTTTCCTATTCTTTCTTTTTGACATTTTAAAAAAATATATGAATTTCAAAAAATGTTCACGTGTTCAAAAAAATCACAATTTTTATTTAAATCTCCATTCTTCAAAAACACTATCAGGAATTGCAAACAATGTTCTTGCTTCTGAAACGTTCTCATATTTTCAAAAATGTTCATGTTTCAAAAATTGGTCTCGTATTCAAAAAACTGCATGACTTTTCAAACATGTCCGAGTTTTGAAAATAATTCAGGATATAAGAAAATGTTCTTGTTTTCAACAAAAAAGCATGATTTCATAAAAATATTTGTGTTTTAAAAATTCTTCTCCTTTTCAAAATTTATTCAGAATATTCATTAAATGGTCGTGTTTAAAAAAATAGTCTCATTCTCAAAACTTGTTCACGGTTTTCAGAAAAATGTTTGTGTTTCAAAAAGTGTCCAGGAGTGTGAAAAAATCTACTTTTTAAAATTGGTTCGCCATTTAAAATCATGAAAACATTTTATGAAACTCCCAAACAAATTTGAAAACATGAACATTTTCTGAAAATCCCAAATATTTTTGAAAATCCCGAATAATTTTCTAAGTTATGAATACTTTATGAAAGGTGAACATTTTCTTAAAGTATGCAAACATTTTTTGAATTTGTGAATATAAATTAATATTAGGAACATTTTTTAAGCTTTGATTTTTTGAAATATTCAAAAAAATTGAAATTTTGAAGAACAAGAAAGAGAAGGAAAAGGAATTAAAAATAAATAGAAAATGAAGTAAATAACAGAAAAACAGAAAAAGGAAAGGAAAAAAGAATTAAAAACGCTACAATAGTCGCACGCCTGCTAGGCCGACCCTGTCTAGGGGCGCCCTGTGCGAAGCCCCGACTGGTTTCTTTAGTAAGCGGCACATAGGTGCTCCCACAGTAGCATTTCTAAACCTCCTTATCAGTGACAACAACTTTGATTCTCACCTCCGCTTGGACTTTGCCATCTCTCTGGGCTCCATCACGACCTTCATTTTTCCGTCAAAGTCCAACCTCCTCCACACCATGTCTCTACTATTAGAACACTAGAACTTCCCTAGTAGTAGTAACACTAATCGCTAATTCACTTTTTTGGGGGTGGGGGCGAGGGGGTCGCTAATTTGTTTCATCTAATAACCACCGAGGCAATGGGTCATGGTCAAGGCTTTTATCTCCCTCGCCCTACATGTGCACCGCCTCGACGACCTTATTCTACTTTTCTTCAGTGGTTCTTCTTTGCCGATATCTCAAAGAACAAGAACAACAGTCAACAATTAGGTATACAGTTGGCCTACGCCTGAAATATTGTCCTGTGCAATTTCGCCAAGTAAAATTGAACATTTTGTTAGTTTTGTTCTACTTTTAATTACTAATTGTTTATTTCAATTTGGACAATGTCACGTCAATTAGGAATCATGATATGTGAGTTGAAAGAAAAACATAAAGGATGTATTGATAAGTTTCTTAAGGATAACTTTATGTATTGAGAAGGAATTGTTGGATGGGATTGATACTGATACCACCATCAACGACTTTGGATATATGAATGTTAGAAAAAAAATTGAGATGGTATGCATAAATTGCTTGCTATTAGTATTGCATTTGGATCTACTTATTAGTTACATTTTATGTATACACGTCTAGCTACATTCTATGAATACACATATATTACTCTCACGCAAAAAATATTATATTCCTACTAATTCTTCATTTTTTGTTTATATTAAGAGGCCCAGACTGTTACGCCCCCCCCCCCCCCCACCCTCCCTCGGGTCTTGAAAATCTAAGCACCACCGTGTAGCCGCTGGCTTGATATTGAAAATTCAGGATTGTCTCGTTTGGTATTTGTCAATCCGTTGCTGCAATCGGCATTCAAAGACGGGGGTGGAGACGCCAAAGAATTCGTAGAATGCCAGAATATAAGGTTTGTGCAATGTAACCTAGCCACGGTTGGATGCAGCAGGACTCCTAGAAGACCTACGAACGTGGAACTATTGCATTCCATCGTTGATTCATTTGTGCAGTGGCGGATCTACGGTGTTGGATCTGGATAGGCAGGTACAAAGGAAAGCCCACTATTTTTCTTCTGATGCCCCAATCTGTTTTCAACCCCTAATTGTTTATATATATAGTAAAGGCTAAGCGGGCCATATCCCATTCGGCCTGGCTATAGCTCCAGTAGTGCTTTTGTGTACAAGCATCTCATGAGTAGGAAGTATCTTGAGAATGATTTTTCTGCACTGGGATGTACTCCGTTGTTATTTTGAGATTCATGTCATGTTTTCAGATTTTTAAATAAATTTTGTAATGTTTGAAACTTATTATATAATGTTTTTAAACAAAATGATATTTCAAAGTGTAACATAATATTCATTTTGAAACAGCAAATTACATTGAACCAAGGGTCTTTTTCTTTGTTGGTATTACTACGCAGCAAAGTGTGTCTTATTATGTGCATAACGTAGTGCCAGGCTGCTAAGGCTATGTGTTGCCAGTACCAAGATGTAATACGTCTCACCTATTGCGCAGCGGGTACTAGTCTGGCCCAATATTGTAGCTGCACGCGACTTTTTATGTCGTTTTTTATCTGTTTTCCAATACTTTGCATCCGTTTCCTTCAGGTTTGCGCATTTTTATATGGTTTTATTCAGATTTCATTTTTTTCATTTACTTATTATTTTCTCTGTCAACACAGTTTTATTTGTTTTCTTTAGTTCCATCCTTTGGCTTTCATAGGTTTTCTTCTATTTTTATTCTTTTCGTTTTAGATAGTTTCCTTTTTCTTCCACGTGACTACATTTTTTATTACAAATTGTACATATTTTTTACATGAAGATCACATTTTCAACATGTTTAATATTTTCTAAATACACGATTAATATTTTCTTAAACATATATTTTTATTCTTTATTTTTTGCACATTTTGCATTTTTCATATACATATAAAAAATTAATACATATTTAATATTTTTAAATACATGATTTAACAAGATTCAAATGTAGGTTTTGATGTCTATTTTGTTTCATGTACATTGTACATTTTTTACACATATTGATTAGTATATATATAACATTTTTAAAATACATGATAAACTTTTGAAAAAATATTTTTTTATTACTATTTTTCATACACATTTTTTTGTTTTTGGTATAAATATATAACTTTATTCTATACACGTTAAATATATTTCAAATAGATGATTATCATATTTTCAAATACCTGTTTTTAATTTTTTTTGAAATATGTATTCCCTCCGTCCGAAAAAGATTGTCCACAGCTTAGTTCATTTCTGATTTTGCAAAAATAACCTTCTGATCTTGAATCTCCTACTAATACCCCCTCGCCTCTGTTTCTTCCTCCTTCACCCGCGGCTGGACCAAGCAGACGTCCTAGCAACCGTCGGGAGCCGTCGTAGCCACTGTCTGCAGCCGCCGTAGCGACCACTGCTTCCCACCTGCGCCGCCGTCCACCTGCGGTTGCTCCGCCGCTACGAATCTCTGCCGCCTGCAAGGAGACGAGCTGCCCGACCGCCCGCATGGAGGCAAGCTGTCCGGCCATCCAACTGCGGCTACTCCTCCAAGGCGACCACCTCGAAGGGCGCCTCCTCCTCGTCGCCCTGGTCGCCTCCCTGTACGGTTCCTCGTGCCCGCGGCAACCCCAGCCGCTGCTGCCAACCCTGACCGCCGCTCCCCTCTCGCTGACTTCGGCAGGCAGGTCTAGGCGGATCTTCCCCGGCGGCGAGACGACCACGTGGAGTTGTTGCTTCCGCCCGCCCACCACCTGCTGCTGCCACTGCCGCCTGCCCGATCGAGTCCCCGCCCAGCTGCTGCTAATTGCCTCTGCTGCTGCTGCTGTTGGCTACAGATACAATACTCTGAACCTGTGCAAGTTAGTGAACAAAATTGAGTAGAAGGGGGGTGTATCTTATTGGCCATGACGATGATCATCGTAAAATCAGTAGAAATTTTGCTGCTTGTGATGTCTTCTGATGATCAATGCTGCTTGTGATGTCTTGTGATGACTTGAGAGCCTAAAGCCTGAAGCCTGCTTCCTGCAACATCATTTTTTGGGACAGGAATTCCTTGCTGTGGTTTGTGTGTGTGTGTGTGTGTGTGTGTGTGTGTTTGTGTTCCTTGTAAAACATAATGCGTGTGTTAATGATCCCACTCACAGGATAGATCCTTAGGCATTTACTGAATTTTTTGAATTTATTTAAGTACAAGTGTTCAACTGAATTTTCACAATCACAGCAGTCTCAGGATTTTTACAGCTACTCCTAGGCAACAATTGCAATTTCTGTTAAGCAAAAGTTACAGTAGTCATTCTGCTCACATGATAGAGATTAAACACCCAAGTACACAGCCTGTGTTGCCCTTCTCAATTTCCAGTAGTGAAGAAAATTCAGTCTAGAAAGTTTGAAATGAAGCAGAAACTAGCAATTAGCATCTCATTTGTTGTCGACTAGTACTGGACGAGAGACAAGTTAGGTGACCGGCTTATGCTCTTCGTCGGCATTGTCATTCTTCAGTTATGATTCATAGGAGATCTGCTGCAACAACAACAACAACAAAGACTTTAGTCCCAAACAAGTTGGGGTAGGCTAGAGGTGAAACCCATAAGATCTCGCGATCAACTCATGGTTCTGGCACATGGATAGCAAGCTTCCACGCATCCCTGTCCATGGCTAGTTCTTTGGTGATGCTCCAGTCCTTCAGATCTCTCTTTACGGACTCTTCCCATGTCAAGTTCGGTCTATCCCGGTCTCTTTTGACATTATCAGCATGCTTAAGCCGTCCGCTGTGTACTGGGGCTTCTGGAGGCCTGCGCTGAATATGCCCAAACCATCTCAGACGATGTTGGAAAAGCTTCTCTTCAATTGGCACTACACCAACTCTATCTCGTATGTCATCATTCCGGATGCGGTCCTTCCTTGTGTGGCCACACATCCATCTCAACATTGCGGGTCGAACTGTCGTCCTATAAAACTTGCCTTTTAGCTTTTGTGGCACCCTCTTATCACAAATAATGCCAGAAGCTTGGCGCCACTTCATCCATCCGGCTTTAATTCGATGGTTCACATCTTCATCGATATCTCCATCCTTCTGCAACATTGACCCCAAATATCGAAAGGTGTCCTTCTGAGGCACCACTTGCCCATCAAGGCTAACATCCTCCTCCTCCTCGTTCCTAGTAGTACTGAAAGCACACCTCATGTACTCGGTTTTAGTCCTACTAAGTCTAAAACCTTTCGATTCCAAGGTTTGCCTCCATAACTCCAACTTCCTGTTGACCCCCGTCCGGCTCTCAACGACTAGCACCACATCGTCCGCAAAGAGCATACACCACGGGATATCTCCTTATATATCCCTTGTGACCTCGTCCATCACCAAGGCAAAAAACTAAGGGCTCAAAGCTGACTCTTGATGCAGTCCTATCTTAATTTTGAATTTGCAACATCGTCAGTGTGCAAAAAGATAAGGGCTCAAAAAGATAAGGAGATCTGCAACATTGTCATAAAACATTCTGAATTTTGATGAATCATAGGAGATCTTAAATGTTAAATGGGGATGATCCAATAGTAGGAGATGTTAAATCAAGATGATCTAAAGGAGATTATCCAATACTATGTGTTCAGTTAGAGGAAAATTGAAGGGGAGAAGAAAAAGGTCTACAATTAGAGCAAAAATTCCAATAGGTGTACAGTTTCAGTCATTGATTGTGTATGGACAAAATTGAGCATGACATCTACAGGTTACAAAAAAAAGAGCATTTGGATAATCAGAGTTATGACCAAGTTGCAAACATCAAACATCACATTTGGTACTGCAGGCACGAATGACTGAACATCACATTTCAGCGAGAAATAACAATTAAATAGACTGAATTTCAACCATCGCAGCTGGGTTGAGATGGTTGGCTGTATCTTAAAACTGAATTTCAACAATCAGGTCAAACCAATTCAGTAAGCAGACGAATATTCAGGTCAAACCAGATATCTCAAAATATTTGAATTATTAGAATTTTCTTAGCAGTTCAAAAGTTCAGGCTTGAACAAAATGCCCCTGTTTCCAGTCCTAAAGTCACTACATCATCTCCAAATTCAGTAACTGTATAAATTGAGATGTACTCCAAATTGCTGTCAATTTGGAGTAATTGAAGTGTTCACTGTTCAAAATTCAGCACTCCAAATGTTATCTCAAATATTGACAGCAATTTTGCTTTGCTTATTACACAAACAGAGTGCTCCATTTACAGTACTCGATGCAATAAAATGCAAGACAGTTTCAAGACTACAAACTTACAGTACTTCATGCATAAAAATTTCAGAGACAAATAAATCAGACCATACAAAATCAGGCAAAAAAGATTTTAAAAAAATCAGACTTGGGAACGAGGAAGAGGACTTGCAGACCTGCAGAGCACTTGGGCACTTGGACATGAAGGAGGAGCCGCGGTCGTCCTCCGGGGATTCTGACGAGGTGCGGTAGCTGCGGGATCAGAGCTCCATGGCGCGGGGGCAGGGCTGAACCTGAATCAAGCAGGGGAACCTGAGTCGAACAGAGCACACAAAGATTTCTGAACCTGAAACCTGCGGCGCCGGCGCGGGGACGGGGTTGGCACTCACCAGGTTCGAACCTTGACAGGCAGGCGTGGATCTGGGCGCCACCATGGACTGCTCGATGGCAGACAAGGAAGGAGCCAACATAGACGAGCTCGCCATTGAGAAAGTAAGAGGATTGTACGCAAGCCCAGACCACAGGGAGGAGCTCGCCATGCCGACGATGAGGGACTCAACGAAGTGGAAAAGCCGTTCCTTGAGCTTCGCGAGAGAGCTGCGGCGCCGCAGAAGGCGGATTCCTTGAGCTTCGCGAGGGAGCTCCGGCGCAGCGGAAGAGAGGAGGGAGCTGCACGGGGGAGCTATGGCGCGGCGGCGCGGAGGAGTGGCGTGGGGGGAGCTGCGCGGCTTCGCTGGAGTATTAGATAGTTTTCAAATACACGGTAAAACACATACTAAATAATACTAACATTGTACAAAAATATTTAAAAAATGTAAAAACATAATTTTTAAACGCATAACATTTTTTCAAATGTAATGTACATTTGTTCATAATTTAATTTTTAGTTGCACGAACCATATTTTATCTTGTATAATCCGTTTCCAAAATGTCAAGTAAAATACTTTCTTAAATGCGCAAACATTGTTTGGGTTCACTCTTGCTATAAGTATTATTTTAATGTTTCAATTTTTTAATTACATGAACCTTATTTACATTGTGTCAAAAAATCAAAATTGTGGTCCTTTATTGTTAACTTAATGTAAGATTTGGACTATATGTACTTGGATTCTGTTTCAAGGAAGTGATTGAAGAGTTACGATTTGTAATTTTGTGTAACCCCGCCTCTGATTATTTTTGATCATCAGATCTGGGAAAATTATTTTAAGATTTTATTCTTTTCTAAAAGTGTATAATAGTACTTCAGTCGCTCATCCGTTTCCGTTCCTGGCGCCACGAATGAATCGGTCTCCCCTCGCATAGCCGCCGCCGCTGCCGCACATCCCGCTCGTAGACGGGTAGCTTGGCGTGGCGACCCCGGCGAGAAGCAGCAGTCCGCGACTTTGCTGTCGCTCCTACCGCCAAGGATCCGGCCGGCCGGCAGTACTGCAGGCCGAACGTCGCGTCGAGTCGCATCCAATCTGCGTGCCGGCCAGCCCTGTACGCCGTCATCGGGAGCTTTTGTCGTCAAGGCGTGGAACGGCTCAGGCTTCTTGCCTGACTCCTGCCACCAGAGTGCCATCCAGGTTCGTCTCCCCCACAACCCCTTCTTTTACCTCGTCTTTGGTTCTTGATTGATTCTATATGTTGGCTTCACCTCTGAGTAATGGAGGACAGGAAAACACCACAATTTGTTCATTTTTCAGGAATTAATCAATCCCCAGTTCAGTTCCTGCTATGCATTTTCTTGTTTTCAGGTTCAGTACAAATCATTGCTCACAAGGATTGCTTGGACATCTAATTATCTGAATTGCCGCTCTCCACCGTACGTCGGATACCTTACTGCCTCAGTCAGCGCCGCCGGCGACCTCTGGCCCAATAAAGGTAGGTACATACATGTTGCGTACGAGATGATGGTAGCAAACTTTTAGCTACAAGGGGTTTCGTTGTAGGAAACTATTGCGCTTTTGGTCCTATTATTAAGTAATCTCAGGTGAATAGTATTTTATTCTGCATAACTAAGCATGTTTTCTTGGTAGGATGATGGAAACAGTCCGGATTGTGTGGGCATATGCATATAATTAGTGTACATAACAATCTGACCTGGCCTTGCCATCGATTTAATCCACAACTTTCGTATCATGCTCTGTTAGGTACTCCTATTTTTGTGGCAGTATTATTTTCTGCAAGTATTTGATTCTCTGTAACTAAGCATATTCAAGTGTTTAGTAATACTACTTCTAATTGGTTCACACTTTGTTGCTGGTGACAAAAACACAATCAAACTTACGAAGGTGCTGTTCTGGAATCAGATACAAAATAGCCCACTTCTGCCATGCATGTTGAGTGATTAATCTGAAATGTTAGATACAATTTTTTTACATGCTTCCAGCCATTTCCTAGTTTGTGATACAATTGTGTATTTGCTGATGGAAGGTCAAAAGGAGGAAATTCTATTAAATAGACAATGACTCAAACATGCCCTTTTTGAAGTGTGGCTATTTAGTTCGTTGGGTACTCAGGTTAAAATGTTTGTATTCCCAGCTTACAACGAACATTGCTGCCTCATGTATTTAGGAAAATGTTACTAATAGTTTTGGCCAAAAGAAGTAGGACTAATGATTGCTCATCTGGTCCTCTATGAACAGTGATTATGGGCATCTACAATGGACGTTGCGATGCAGGGACTTGTTTCAATGGCGACATTTTGATATCATGTACATATGAAGATAGGAAATACAGTTGGTGTGGTGGAACGGATCTGAACGAGATGTGTTCAGGATGATACCAGGTTTCCTTGCTGCTATCTGCAGAGACGGGCGAACGAGACTGTGTGGTTCTTGTTCTTGCAGATGCATTCTTGGATCATTTCTTGTGACTATAGTGAATGCCCAATCTTACGGTTACATGAGTGAAAACAAAACCGTAAAGTAAATGTCACTAAGGATACCCTTCGTCCCGACATGAGTGAAAACACACAGAAGACAAAACTCAAAGCCTACTAACGAACCATTTAACATATCCAGGTTCTTAAGTACGATCTTAGTCGTCTTGATCCACAAATACCGATCTTAGTTGTTCGAGCCCACAAGTATCGATCTTAGTCGTCTAGGCCCATAAGTATCGATCTTACTCGTTCGGGCAAACTAGTACCGTTCTTGGTCGTTCGGTTCCACACGTACCGATCATAGTCGTTAGTCATTCGGGTCCACAAGTATCGATCTTAGTCGCCTAGACCCACAGGAACCGATCTTAGTCATTCGCTTTTACTATTATTGATCTTAGCCAATCGGGCTGCAAGTATCGATCTTAGTTGTCTGGACCCACAAGTACTGGTCTTACTTGTTCGTTGTTGCTACTATATTAACCATTCGGGCCCACAAGTATCGTTCTTAGTCGTCCAGGCACACAAGTACCGATCTTAGTCGACCAGGTCAGCACGTACCAATCTTAGTCGTTTGGGTGCACAAGTAACACTCTTAGTCGTTCATGTCGACAAGTATCAATCTTAGTTGTCCAGACCCACAAGTACCAATCTTAGTCGTTCATGCCCACAAGTATCGATCTTAGTTTTGCTTTGCAGCCAAAGAAATCCCATGAATGTACCATCATGTCGCTAAGAAAAGAACACCCCGCAATCGGGCACTTGTCTTTAGGCGTTCACCGTTCACTAGTTCAGGCTAAGGGGATGTACCTCAGAGCATGCCTTGCTCGCTTCAAGTATGAAACTGGGTTCTCATGTATGTTCATAGCATTAGTCTGAACAAACGGCACTTCAATTTGAGCATCAGCCCAGAGACTTGATCCCTGTAACATGCCATAATGCAATTTCTTTCGCTCAATAAACATCATTGGTTCCTAGTACATATCTTCGCAAGGAATGAAAGTAAACTGCATGAAATGGATTGACCATAATCTGACAATGTCCATGACCTACAATATTTACTGTGAAACCCCCTTCAGTGACATTATAACATACATTATTTACGCCCTGCAAGTTGTCATTGGATCAAAAGCGTTCTCCAAGTATTTGAAACAAGAAGTTCATCCTCTATGCAAACTAGGAACTGATGGATAGTTATCAGCAAAAATACAAACTGCAGATTGAAGAATTGATGGAAGAAGCAGTTGCCTGTAATTTACTCCTTGAAAAACAGAGCATGGTCGGTAAAGCAATTTGAAAAAAGGAGATTTTTGTTTCAAGGAGATTAACAACATGCACTCACCTTTTTTGCTGCTAGTAAATTTGGAAGATTGCAAGAACGTGGCCTTCAAAGTTGCCGAAGACATTGCTCCCCTACGTTGTGACTTTGCTGAGATGGTGCTCAAGTTACTAAGCTGATCCTGAATCCATTATGACAGAGGAAACCAATTGGGGCAAACATATTACCAACAAATTTGTGCAAAATCGGAGTGAAAAAATAGATGATCTATGGTTTCTCGGACATACTTATCACACATGACACATCTGTAATCGTGAATGAAGAAATGATTCCTTCGAAGGAGCTCTGTGGTTTTCAGCATGTTGTTAATCAACAACCAGAAAAATATTTTATGTTTCAGTTGAGCGTAGGCTTTCCAAAGCCAGGCAATGGCAAGAATGTCTGTAGTCTCCCGAATGAGAATTTTATAGGCCTTGACAACTGTGAAATTCATGGCAGTAGAGGGGTATTTCCAACTGTCAGCTTGATCAAAAACGAATCATGATGTTCTACTTGTACTTGGTTTTACAAATAACACCAAACACATGATTGAGAGTTTCAGGGGAACAATACGAATCATGTCCTGCAATAGCTACATGAGGTGTGGTCACTGCTCAGCTACTAACATAATCTTTATTTCAAGGTGGTGAAAGGAGCAGTTGGTCGACGCTGAAGGTGCAGGCAGGGAGGGAGGGAAGAAAGAGACGAGAGCAGGGGCGAGGTACCTTGATCTGTTTGTCGACCACTACGCCAAGCCCAGCCGGGGGTTCGTCTCCAGGAACTCGTGCCGGCGTCAGGGTTGGCTAGCCTTGGCGGCGAATATCCGGCTACTACCGGATCGGGAGATGACATTGCCCTGGGGAATTTTTCAAAGTAAATGACGGATCTACCCTTGGAGAAACTAGCTGGTCCCATCGGAATTTTGTAACGGTCGCACCGCTATATGTAATTTCCTGTAATTTCAGTTTTGTAACTCCTATTTTTTCATCGTCGCATTAGAGTGGATGGACGGTTCCTAAAATCACCAATCACCGTAACAGTTGTATTTGAGAAAAAGTAAAAAATAAAATAAAAAGCACTTTTAGACTAAATAAAATAAAAGGCTGGACGCGAATTGTAAGTGACTGCTTGTTCTGTCCCGCTAAAGGTGATACATAGCCGCGCCCGTGCCACAAGCAAAAGCTTGCATCCTATGCACACGCTTTGAAGGTAATAACGCCCACCTATCTAAGAGAGAATCTTCTGGTTAGGCAACATTCTAAAAGACCTGATTCTTTTCTCTTTTATTATCTTCTTGTGTTTCTCTACCGGAGTTATAGATTGGGGGAGTAATATTTTCTAGTAATTTTTAACATCTTTATATTTTATTTATATTTTCAATCCATGAATATCTCATAAAATTCAGAAGATTAAATTAAGTTTGTGAACATTTTCCTAATTTGCGAAGGTTTATTAAGTTTTACTGATAATTGTTCATATTCATAAACTATTTTACGAAATTTTAAACATTTGAACATTTTTGGAAATTTAAAGTAGCCCAAAAGCAGGATGTGGCCCATCCTGTGAGCTTTTAGGTGAATTGCTACGACCCCCGACCCCGAGAGGAAAATTAGCTTGGTAAGACTGAGAGGGAGATTGGTCGACCCACACGCAACATACTGTACAAGCGCCTTTGCTATTCTGTCGTATGTCCGGGGACCAACTAATTATAGGGTACCCTCTCGAGAGAGCGGGGGGGGGGGGGGGGGGGGGTTGCGAGGTCACTTTTGATGGGTTGGGAGCGAGTCACATGTTGGGTGCTAGATATTTCCTCGAGGTTTTTTGCACTTGTTTTCGGGTTTTTTCTGGCTTGGTTTTCTATATATCAGTTGTGGTTGTTTTTTCCCCATGAAGTAGTGTTTTTTTTCGCGAGAAGCACAATTGTGCTTCCTTAAACAAAACAAAAAAGCATACATGTTCTTTCACGAGAAGCACATTTGTGGTTATTAGAAATGGAAAAGCCACATTTCGAATTCCCCAAACAGGAAAAAAACCGAAATGGTGCATCCACGAGATGCACAATTGTGCTTTCCTAAAGTGAAAATCATAGTTGCGCTTCCGTGAGAAGTACAATTTCTGCTTCCAAGAACAACATTCAAATTGAACAAAATTCAAATTCTCATTTTACTATATGCATGCGGTACAAAAATCATCCTTTTCTTTTTTTGAAAATTATAAAGCACAGTTGTGGTTCCTAAAAAAAGGAAAATCACAACATATGCTCCCATGAGAAGCACAATAGTGCTTCCAAAAAAGGGAAAAGAACCACATGTTCTTCCAAAAAGTTAAAGCACTAGTGTGTTAAAAAAAAGTAAAAACCACATTTTTGCTTTCGGGTTTCGGTGTTTTTCTTTTCGTTTTTCTTTTGTTTTTTATCAGTTTTCAACCTTTATTTCTCAAATTCATTTTTTCTAGTTTATGATTTTTTTTTTGCTGTTTCAATTTATGTTTTTCTTTATTTCTTGTTTTCTCGTTTGAACAATATGCTCATTGAAACCTATTAACGTGGATCCTATTTCACGTGTAGGTTGCTGAATAGCGACCAACCGCATACCCTCGGCGCCCCATCGAATCTTTCTGGACTGGCCCACTTTCTCGCTTCATTGCAGACGAGGAGAAGTAGCAGTGCAGTAGTTTTTCTTTCTGGGGGACTCCCTTTGCCAAACCGATTTTCGTTTTTTTCTCTGTGTTTTTCTTTCTTTTTCTTCATTTGGGCTTTCCTTTTTATTTCCTTTTTATATTTGTTTTTCCTTTTCTTCATATACAGGTACCATCTTTAAATTCGTTAATATATTTTCATTCGTGAACATTTAGAAAGATAGAAACATTTTTTAAAATTCTCAACATTTTTTGGAATCCGTCAAAATCATAAAAAAATCTAATTATGAATATTTTTAAAATCCTAAAACAAATTGAAACCTTGAACATTTGTAATGTGTGTGATCATTTTTTAGAGCCAAGAACATTTTTTCCAACTTGTGAATTTTTATCAAATTCATGAATAATGTTTGCAATCTGCGAAAAAAAAATCAAATGCATGAAAACCTTTTTATAAACACTGGAACATTTCAAATATGTGATTATTTTTAAAAACATTGCAAACATTTTCGAGATTCTGGAGAAGAAAATATATTATGTAACCAAAATTTTAAAGCCGAGAACATTTGTTGAAATTGATAAATGATTTTTGAAATCCAAGAATATTTTCCAAATTCACAATTTTTTTCTGCAATTTATCAAATTTTCAAACTTTTGTTTTGTAATTTGGAACCAGTTTGCAAATGTATGAACATTTTTTGAGAACCATGAAGATTTGTCAAATTTATGAATATTTTTTGAATTCTATACTCTTTTCGATCCATATGATTATTACTAATTTAGTAAATAATTGCATTAAATCAGCGATTATTAATACAGATCGGAAGGAGTACCAGATTTTAAAATTTAGAACTTCTTTTGAAAGCTAGAGCATTTGCAAGAAGCAAAAAGATAAAAAAAATAAACGAAAAGAAAATAAACAAGGGAGTCCGCCCATATGTTACTATCCTTATGAATAACATAGCGCATATCAATGTAAAATGAGTCTATAAGCTAATAAATGAAAGGCTTAATATTACTATTCATATGTTACTATCCATTGTGGAGGTAGTAACTTAAACTACTAATATATGCATGTTATTACTCTATATTATTCCTCATTGTGATTCCTCATTGTGACTAGTCTAAGAGCTTGTGTTCTCTTTCTTTCGGCTGAATTAGGAAAACTTACATATGCTTCCGGAGGTTGAATTGCTAATTAATATTTATTGGTTTGAATCTAGGGAACTCGCATATGCTTTGAAAGCTTGCATATGCAATCCAGGTATGTGAGTAATATATTTCTTTCCAACTGGTGTTCAAATTGGTGGGCCCGTAGGTGTTAATCTCGTTACTGACCGTGGCAGTGCAATGTTGGCAAAGATGAATCTTCAGTCCAGTTTGAATAGAGAAGAAACCCCTGCAAAAAAAAATATAAAAATAGAAACACCACTACCAGGAGTTCAGGAGGGAGGGAGCAAAGAGAACAGGAACGAACATCTCAACCCCCACCACTAAACAATTCAGCGGTCGTATTCGAAGCATTTCCTGCTCGCAATTCACAAAGTTGCTGCAAATGCTCACCGGTTACACTTGCACGCAAGACGTCCATAAAGTTGCACCCCAAGTGGGCAAGGAAAATTCAACTCTTGAGACCGCAAAAACTGGGCACAAATCTCCATCAATCAACCGCAATTCTTATCGTAGTGGTGGTACAATCACCCTTTCACACATCATCGTCTGTCTAATCTAATTAGGAGGAAAAAGAATAGAAGAAAAATTAAAAAAAAATCGATCCGGGTCCGGTGGATCCTAGAAGAGCCGCAGCTCCGTGCACAGCTCGTCCGACGGCGGCGGGAGGTTGAGGTCGAACACGAAGGGCGCGCGAGGCCGGGTGGCGGCCGAGGCGGCCTCGTCGCCGCCGTCCTCCACGACGGAGGCCGAGGAGGCGCAGTCGCTCTGGCACCCCGCGTCGCCGCCCGGGCGCTTCGCCAGCGGCCCTACCGGCGCCGGCGCGCGCGGCACGGCCCGAGGCGCGTTGGCGGCCCTGGGCCCGCTGAAGGACTCGACGGTGGAGCTGGCGCTGCAGGCGGGGCCGGGGGAAGCCGGTCGAGACGGTAGCGGGTGCGCGGGGAGCATGGGGAAGGAAACGAGATCCTGAGGGAAGTTGGTGGTGGCGAGCGGGCCGCGGAGGGTGCGCGCGGCGACGTCGTAGGCCCGCGCGGCGGCCTCGGCCGAGTCGTAGGTGCCGAGCCAGACCCGCGCCCGCTTGGCCGGGTCCCGGATCTCCGCCGCGAACCTGCCCCACGGCCGCTTCCTCACCCCCCTGTACCTCGGCGCCACGCCCAGTCCCACAGCCGCCGCCGCGTCGCACACGGTGGTGCCGTTCCTCATGGTAGAACGCCGGCCTCCTTCCGCTCCTCGGGTGGCTGTCTCTCCACCTGGCCTGGCTACCACCAGAGGGGCTGTCCCGAGCTGAAGCTCGCGTGATCTGGTCAGGCCGCCGCCGACTGTGGCCTCCGCTGTCTGTCTCGAGCTTGAAACAACCTTGACGATGCTTCTTTGGGTCTGGGCAGAGGGAGGGAGCCGAGCCGCGGCGCTGGAGCTGAGAGGCGGCGCGGTGTGGGTGGGTTGGGCTATGGTGTGAAGGGGCGGGGGAGGGGGGTAGAAGAAGGGGGGAGGAGGCGCGTGCGTGGGCGTGGTGGGGTGGGAGGCGACGCGCGGGCGGGAGCGGGATAGCTCAGCCAGCCAGCCAGCGTTGGTGGGCGGCCGCTTCTTCCCACCTTCCGCACCCTCGGCCTCACCCTCACTGACCGGTCTTGCCCGAGTTTACTTTGCTCTCCCGCGTCGGCAGCAGGGATAACACGTTTCGCTTGTGCCGCCGCTGCCGCCGTGACCACTACGAACGCGTTGCGCGCCCGCCGGGTGTCCGCGACGTGGAGCGCGCTCCGGCCGCACTCTACAGGATTTGATCCATCGATCGAGCGCGCGGGGATTTGGTGGCGTGGCGTTCAAATCCGAACCGCTCTGCGGTGCAACGTGAGAAGTACGTGACGCTGGGTGGGCTGGGGTTGGATCTGGACGGTCGTATCCGTATCCGATCCTCCGTGCGCCGTGCTGCGGCTGGCACCCTGGCCTCGCTGTCACGGGCGATGCCTGACGGAATTGAATAAACCGGCGGTGCGAATTACTACAGACGTCTGGTGCATAACGGCGGTAGTAGTAAATTACGGATCGCAGCCGTCTGCGTTGTGTTGGGGGCGGTCGTCGTGCTCTACTGCCTCGGCTCATCATTTACTATCGTGAATTATTATACGGGTGGGGTTGTGGCCTGGAAGAGCCTCTTCCACTGTGGCGGGCACGGAAGATTCAAATCAAACCCTAGTATTCCCGCTAGGATGTGCGGCATCTTTTGCATGATTCCGGGCAAAAAGAGAGGGCGCATCGCTTTACATGATGAATCAGCCGTCCAGGTACTATCCCCTCCGTCCTAAAATAAATGTAGTTGATCAAATATAAATTTTATACCGACTTAATACTAAACTTTTGATACTTATTTTGAGATGGAGGGAGTAGTGCGATATTTCGAATTCCAATAACCATGATGTGTACTGTTCAGTCAGAGCAAATGATTTGGGCATTGTTGCCGGGTCATGTTTGTTTTGTGGACTGAAATCGCCACACTAAGTTTAAATAATGTGTACCATTCAGTTCAGTCAGAATATCTTTTGTAGATTCGCAACTGAGTTAATACTACAATACCATAATGCTTTAGACATGTTCGGTGATGTAGCTGCTCTACTTACAGATGACCACCACACGAGGAAATGATGTTAAACAAGTGAATTTATGCAGAATGCCTATCAATAAGAAATTTAGTTGTTAAACGACTAAATGAGGAAAAGTTAGCTACAAAAGTTAAAATTACCCATAGTGAAGAGTAATTTAGACTAGTAACATGTTATTGCTTTCATAGTGAGGAGCAGGCGGAGCAAGGGCGTAGCCAGAACCCAGGCTACCGTCCGGACCACACGGTCCGGGCGTGTTTTGCCTCCAGCGCGGCTGGTGTATCCGTCCGCTGGCCCGATGCCCCCCCCCCCCCCTGCGCGCGATAACCTGAAGCAAACGAGTGGGGCTTTGTGGAGTCCGTACAATAATCACTTAGGACTTCGATACCCATGGCCCACCCAAAATCCCTCTCGGACCCCACAAATCCATCCTTTTACACTTTCTCCATACATGTTTTCTCTCTCACATGGTCGCCGCTACACCTCGTTGGATGCCGGCCAATCCCATCTCGGAGCTTTGTGACCTCCATCACTACACCTGGGCTCCCACACTGCTTTTCCTTCACCGTCAGTCCACACCTCTCCTTCGTCCGCCGCGCAGGTACCATCCATCGATATGGCACTCACCATGCCCGGCAAGCGTTTGGTGAAATACTCGTGCTAATTTTTTGTCCCTTCCTCTTTGATGCAGTAGATTCGAATTGGATTACATATACAAGCACTAGGTTGAGTCATCTGACGAGGAGGATTACGTGGATGAGATGACAATGATCCACGGGGTCCTTCCCGACGTCGAGCATGCACAAGAGCACATTCTCAATTTCAAGGGATCAATCATGGGTCGTCGAGTGCTCAATTGGCGGATGGAACGCGCCCATTTTGATGTTGATGGATGTCTCCTTTGCTCCCAATGCCCTATTCTCTTACAATTTTCGTTGGTGCTTTCGGATGCGAAAAATGTCTTTGATTGTCTACCATGGCGTTTGGTCCTTTGATGACTATTTCATCTTGAAGAAGGATGTCGTATGAAGGATTGGATTCCCTTTACCACAAGTGCAAGATGCATTCCGGATGGTTGCATATAGCACGACCACTGATTCATGGGTACCTACAGATGGTTGAGAGCACATGCGGATTCACCATAGCCAGATTTGTTACTGCCGTGTTCTCGGTGTTTGGCCCTCAGTGCTTCATATAACCAACTTTTGCCGACACATACATGCACTTGGCAATCTCCCAAGCAAGAGGGTGGCAAGGTTCGCTCGGATCTCTTAATTGCATGCATAGGAGATGGAAGAGCAGACAAAGAGCTCTATAAGGGCAATATGAGGGTCATGTTAAGAAGGACACCATCATTCCTGGACCAGTTGCATCACATGATCTCTGGATTTTGCACACTTTCTTTGGCATGCCCGGGTATCACAATGATATTGATGTGCTGCAACGGTCTTCATAGTTTGCTAGGATGACTAAAGGGAAAACTCCTCATTGCAACTATATTGTCAATGGGCAAGAATTCTTACTATGGTAAAAAAAAGACTCACCTTGTCCAGAGATAAAAAATCAGCTAGCAAGGATGTGGAGAGATCATTTTTAAGGCTCTTGGCCCGTTATGCAGTTGTTCGTGGACCTGCTAAACACTGGGATCCGAAGACCTCGTGGGAGATGATGACATGTTGTGTGATCATCCATAAGATAACCATCTAGAATGAGGGTCAAGATGCTGCCGCAACTCTTGAATTTGAGAACTTGGATGATCCCATCGAACTTCTGAATTAGAATCCAAACATGTGTTCATAAGTTTGATCAAATGAATCAACAAATTTGACAATGAACAACTCAAGAAAAAATTGATTGAACACCCGTCGACAGTAAAGGGGACAACTAGAACATATGTGGTAGTTGATTTCAAATTTGAACTATGTTACTTAAAAACTATGTTGGATTGTAATATTTATGTTAGAACTATGATTTGATACATGCTTATTTTGAGCTTATAGACTTAAAAAAGAAAAGAAAAGGAATTACGACGATGATTGGATGGTCAACTCCCGCATCAGTGTATGTGAACTGTTGTTACCAGTCCACGGATGGATCCGGTGTTGGATTTGAGATGAGTGCCATACTGATCTCCAAGAGTATCTACAACTGGAATTGCCATATCCGACACCTATACGCCTGCGAGCGCACCCGAGCGCATCTACGGACAATGACCGGGCAGTCCCCAAATCGGAGCGTCTACAACCGTGTATCTCATATCTAGCATCCTATATTCATACAAAATCATGCAACGAACTACGTAGATCACCAAACGGCCAAAATAAGTAGGAAACAGACATATAAATTGATCAAAACCGGGCATAATTCGCATAACATCATCAAAAGGTCACCTGACATATATAAAATTCACACAACTCAGCCGTCCGACAATTCTAACGAGATAGTAGGACCTAGATTATATAAGCGCAGAGAGGACCGAGCTTCACCACTTCCTCGCCGGCTCTCTGCCCTTCGGTCGTCGGCGCTGATGTAGGCATCCGTGGTATGAGGTAGGTCATCATGGGAGTCATCATTGTCGCCGGCATCGTCGGAGGAGGAAGAGGACATGACGATATAGCCCTTCAAGTGTCGGACGATGCGGGCCTGCTTCGACTTGAGCTTAACCATGCATGCTCGTCGTCTCCACCGCTTCCCACTTGGACTGCTCAATACCGAGCCAGAGCGCCTTGGCGTCAATTCTCCACAGTTGTTGGGTGTCTGTCTCCGCCGTCGTAAGTGACAGGCAGTACAACCACTAGAGGAGCCGATCACTACTAGGAAATAGCTTATAAATAGAATATTACTAGTAGCATGGGACAAGAGCAAAGCACTACTATTAAATAGTAGTAGCGTCGGTGCTAAAGCGTGTTGTCGGTAAACTGTAGCAGTAGCACTGGCCTCAGACCCGATGCTGCTAATATGTGAGCTCCACCGTACGCCCACGGGCTGGCCGGAATAGCAGCGCTTTCCCGGACAAGTGCTACTGCTAACACAATTAACAGTAGCATGGGTCTTGGCCCGGCGCTACTATTGTGTCCAGCCCATGCCCACATTCCTTGCTCCCACTTAGTAGTAGCGCGTTTTTAGCCCCCCACGCTGCTGCTAACCAACCTTATCCAATGATCTTCCTTCCCGTGCCGGCCTCCTCATTCTCTCATCACTCTCCGCCTCCTCACTCTCTCTTCCTCTTTACTCTCTCCCCCACACCGGCGCTCCCCGTACAGGCCCCCCTTCCCCGTCCAGGTCGTCCCTCCCCATGCGGCGACCCTCCACCCACACCCGCCGCCCGCCACCGAAGCCTGCTGCCGCCACCCGCCACTGTCGCCCGTCGTCGTCGCCCGGCGCCAATGCCTCACGAGGTAGATCCTCCCTCCTTCCTCCACTTCCCTCCCTTCCTCCTCCCTCCCTCCCCCCTCTGCAATAGAATGTGTTGGAATAAAATGGATGTTATGTTTTTTAATACAATAGCATGTAGAAAAATTTTAGGTATAGAAATGAAATGGTATGTGCGAATTTTTGTAGTACTTATTTTTTCAATATAGAAATATATTGGAATGGTATGTGAGAAAATTTTATTACTTTATTTTTCAATATAGAAATGTATTGGACATGTGTATGATTTTTAGAAAATTTTAGTACTTATTTTTCCAATATAGAAATGTATTGGACAATTTAATTATTTTTTTCTCATTATCACTTTGTCAACAAAAAAACCTAGGTATAGAATTTTAGTAAAAAATAGGTATTTTCAGTCACATCCCACCGGACTAAGACGTCGAAGGAGAAAACCATACCTACCATCCACGAACCACGAACCTAGCACATGTTCCGTCTTCCAGATGTCGTCGATGCAGATCACAATATGCATCCGTTCCTCAACTACCTCCCAAGCTTCGCGCCGACGCTGAAGCAAACACCATTGCAACGGCGGAGCCCGAGGACACAGGTCCCCCACGAGGATACCGACGCCGCCATGCCATCCTTGCTTGAACAGATTGGTTTCCAAATCCATCCCCATCCATAAGACCGATGGCCTCGTCAGAGAAGAATCTGAATAATTTTTATTCATCGTCGCCATCGCCGCTGCCGAAGCCAAGACGATGAACAACCTAAAAATCTAGACTATAGACTACGAGGATTAAAAACGACCCACATGCGTGGATCCGGCGACCCTCCTCACCACCGGCGACCGAGGTCGCTGGCAGAGGAGAGCCACCGGAGGACGGCGCTGGAGATTTTCCTCTCCCTGGCGGCGGCTAGGGTTCCAGCCGCCAGGGAAGAAGGAGAAAAACGCTTCGTCATAACGTTTCTGGTCCTGGCGCTAATTACAATTTATTATGTTTGATTTAAACTTTTTTTGCTATGCTTGATTTTATTGTATTTAGCCTCCGACAAATGAGATGGGGCCGAAGATGCAATTGCGCGTTGAACTAAAGGCTGACGTAAGCACAAATCCAGAGGGACACGGTCTATTCTCATTTTAAACGGACAAAATCCAAACAAAACAGATGTAAATTTAGGGTTGTGGGTTAGGCCAACTTCAACGCGCGACCCCATCCTGTCCGGGTGCGTCCGTTTGGGGTAAAACGGACGAATAGCGCGGCCTAACGCGCGGCCTCAAACGAACAAATATCCGTTTTTCGTCCGTTTTCGACCCATTCCCAACCCAAACTTGCGCGACGTTTGGAGAGAAACGGACAGCGCGCGGACAAGCGGGACGCACGCCCTTTTCCTCCCATGGCCCGCGTGTCGGGGACTCTGCCGATTCATTCACCCCCAAGCCTCCACCGGCCCCTCCCCGCCTAACCCTGCCGCCGGCGCCGCCACTATTATCCGGTCGCCTTTTCGCTGCTCGCCCCTCGGTCGTCCATACCAAAACACGTCTCACCATGGCAACCACCATGCCCGCCCTTTGGTAGGAGTTTAGCTGTCGTTCGGAGGTGTTTTGGACGTCACCGTCGGATTCGGTCGCAGAGGGGATACGACCACCGACGACGCCCATCGGCAAAGGCAGCTTCCGTCGGGGGTGCTACAGAGCGACCTGTAGCCGGCCGCCATCCGCCCCCGCTGCCTCGAGGTGATTCGCGGCATCTTCGCCATCACGACCGCAAGGTGTTTGACACTTTGCCCACAAAGGTATGGACAATGGAGATGAATTTTTCTTCAACCACTTCATTTGGTCATCGGATGATTCATCCTCGGATGACGAAGAAATTGTGGTTGCTACACTGGTCGTTCATGACCACATTCAAAGGCAGCAACCTCGGTACAGGGGTCAGTGCCTGGTCATGCGCCCAACCTGAACCGCCAGAGATAGAGAGGCCAGTCCTTGCTCTATGCTGATTACTTTGAGAATACCGCACTCTTCAAACCGAAGAAATTCCGTCGTCGCTTTCGTATGTCAAGGCATGTGTTCAATCGCATCCATAAGGGAGTGGTTCAACATGACCCATTCTTTGAGTGCAAAATGGATGCCCTTGGCAAGATTGGATTCTTCTCTTATCAGAAATGCACCGCCGCCTTTCGCATGCTTGCATATGGAATTCCAAGCGATCTTGTGGATGAATACGTACGCATGAGTGAGTCCACATGTCTGCTGTCAATGTACAACTTCTGCAAGGCCGTGGTAGCAGTGTTTGGCCCCGAGTACTTGAGGCAGCCAAATGCCACTGACACAGAAAGGCTGTTGGCGATTAACGCCGATAGAGGCTTTCCAGACATGCTTGGCAGCATAGATTGTATGCACCGGGAGTGGAAAAACTGTCCATTTGCTTGGCAGGGCCAGTAGAAGGGGCATGTGAAAGCGTGCACTGTCATATTAGAAGCGGTGGCTTCGCACGATCTTTGGATATGGCATTCTTTCTTCGGCATGGCCGGTTCTCATAATGATATCAACGTGTTGCAGCGTTCCCTAATGTTCGCTAGGCTTGCAGAAGGCCACTCCCCACCTGTCAACTTTGAGATCAATGGCCACCACTACAACAAGGGATACTACCTGGCTGATGGTATATATCCTCAGTGGTCAACTTTTGTGAAGACAAACTCGAACCCCCAAGGTGAGAAAAGACAGAGATTTGCACAAATGCAAGAGAGTGCTAGGAAGGATGTGGAGCGTGCTTTTGGTGTGCTTCAAACCCGATGGGGCATCGTTCGAAGCCCTGCATTGACATGAGATGAAGGGAAGCTTTGGGAGGTGATGACTGCTTGTGTGATCATGCACAACCTGATCGTCGAGGACGAGTGCGATGACTTCGACCAAGGATTTGATTTTCAAGGTAACAATGTTGAGCCCCTGCACCAACAACCGGCCACGTTTGAACAGTTTATCCAATTCCATCGTGAAATCCGTGATTAGCACATTTATTTGCAGCTTCAAAATGACTTGGTTGAACACATGTGGGATCACATTGAAAACCAATAGATGTATTGCTTAATTATCTTTATTCAAGACAATTTCGATATGGTTGTAAAACTATTTTATTCGAGACAATTTCGATTTGGTTATAAAACTATTTATTCGACACAAATTTGATTGGGTTGTTAAAACTATTTTTATTCGAAATAATTGATATTTGATGTGAACGGACAGGATACGACCGAAGGATTTGTCTGAATGGGATCGGCCGTTTAAGTTGGCCTTAGAAGACGGGTTGAACTGTCGTCACCTTGCCGTCACTCGGGGACATGTCCGGGCAGAAAGACGGCTGGGAACTGGTGGGCGGTCACATCCCACAGGAATCAGCCACTGCTCTCCTGCCACCTGCGCCAGTGCCACGCCATGAATTCCATCGGTTCAGCGGCCGCTGCAGCCTGCGCGCAGTGGACGGCTGGACGCCACCAGTCCCACCCGCAGACGGCGCCGAGCCCACGCGTCAGCGTGCCAGCCACAGTGCAGCGGGCGCGCACCCAGAGGAGACGTAGGCGGCGGCAGGCACGCGGTCGCACCGCCCGAGAGAGCTCACCACGACGCGTCTTTTCACGCGACGCCGACTGCGCCGGCTGCACGGCATCGGAGTGAGCCCGGCGGGTCCCTCCCAGCCTTTGACCATGCCTGCCCGGTTGACCAGGTCGCCTCGGCCCTCGTGCTCCGCCGTCTCTTTCCTCGCTCCTGTGGAGTGCGCGTCGCGTGGCCTATTCTGGCTTTCTTTCACCGGGCACCGGTTGATCGAAACCGTTTTTTTCTTTTCTCCTCGGACATTTCGGCATTTCATCGGGTATGTGCAGTGTAGCTGTAGATCAAACTAGAAGTTAAAAAAAGCTCAAAACAAAAACAGAAAAAGCAAAGCCTTGCCACTTTAATATAGTAACTTATATTTGAGTGAGGCGTTTTGGTGTCCAGTCTCGTCTACATCCGTTCAGTAAAAAAATCAAAATAAATACTAAATTTTGTTTGGATGTAAGATAATTTCATGCGTGAGGTTTGCTTTAATTTTTTGTATCATTTAAACATCTGAGCAGCTCTCAAAAAAACAAATCGGGTCAAAACAGTATGTGAACAGTAAACTTTTTTAGACCCTTCAAGTTTGTCTTTTTTGCCGAGAGCTGCTCAGATGTTCAAATGATACAAAAATTGAAACGAACCTCACGCAAGAAATTATGTACCACCCAAAAAAATTTGGAATGCTTTGAATTCTTTTAGTATTTGTGTTGATTTTTTTACTCGGCTGGGGTGTAGCTGAGCCCGGATTCAGAAATGGATTTTCGCTTATATTCCTATTATTGTTTATTGATGTTGATGTAAATGAATAGTACAAGTAAAAAAAACAGAAAAAGCAAAACCTTGCCACTTTAGTATAGTAACTTGTGGTTCCTTTTTTAGATGAAAAACGATGAATTCTCACTAACCAGTTTCATAAGAGCATCTACACGCAGCGAACTTGACAAATCCAGCACCGTGTTTGTGGACGTGTCCAAACACAATCGCGTATAGTGGTGGACATCTCCTCGTATAAACTGTATGGTAGCAACACATCTTAAATCCAAAGTTTTAAATCCATGCACCTGGATCATACTCATTCTGTGTAAAATTACTTGTCGCACAAATGGATAAGAATGAATGTTTTTAAAAACTAAAATACATCTAGATACATCCATTTCTTCGACCAGTATTTTCAGACGGAGGGAGTATAACACAATTTTTATTATTCAATAGTTTAACAATGCAATAAAGCAAAATAAATCATACTACAACAATCCACACATGTCAAAATAAAATTAAAGATTGAGCGTGGTGGGCCACTCGCCGGACGACATCAGTGATGCATGCTCTGTCTCCATCTGTTTCGCTTCCGCTCGCACCATCTTTGTTCTCGCCGCCTCATTTTTCATACATTTGTTGATTTTCTTATTCTTCCCGACAAGGTACTTTTTTTGCTTGCTTATGGAAGAGTCTTGCGTTCGTCAACCTTATTCTCGAGTCCTCCGTGTTTTGAGCAAGTTACAACCTCTCCTTCTTAATCTCTATTAATCCAAATCTTCGGGTCTTCTCGAGTTTGAGCAAGTTACAACCTCTCCTTCTTAATCTCTATTAATCCAAATCTTCGGGTCTTCTCGAGCTCCTATCTGAGGCCCGCCTCTTTTTCTTCAACTCTATCTGCTAACTTGTTGCTCTCAGTTAGTAATTTGATGTTCACTCTCTCTCACTCGGTCCCAATTCATTCTTTCTTTTGTGCATTCAACACTACCTTATACCTCACCTCTATCTTGTTCTTCCTTGTGGGAAAAAATTCCATCCATGTGGTGGACATTATTGTTACCGCGACGTCATGGACGGCCCTCTCCTTCTCTCGCATGTTTTCCATCACTTGCTAGGTATTCATTGGCATGGTGGATTTTCCATTCTCCCCTGCAACCTCTCTCACATCGCCGTGCCAATTAATTTATTGGAGCTTGATCCATCATTCTTCCTCTTGTCGGCCTTGAGATCGTTCACATGTTGTGTCCTTTTGATTTTTCATTCAATAGCACCCAACAATGGCTAACTCCAATGGGTCTTTCTTCGTTTGTTGATACACAATGGTCGTCACCACCATCTAACGAATAATAAGTATAATGATGAGAATGCAACAAAAAAACAAAAAAACAAGCAATTCAGATGATGACAAAATGAAGCAATTCAACTTACATAAGTTGACACTCCTTGAATGACGAACCATCAATGTTGGAGAGAGGCCATATTGTGGGTGATAATGATAGGATGCGGTTCCGCTTATTCCTTGCGCTTCATGATAATATTTTCAGATCTTCTCCCAATACTTACTTTCCTTTTTCTCTGTGCCACATATAGAGTCCCTGTTTCGGGCCAATCAAGTTTTAACCAATAAGATATCCTCAAATGTTGTCAATGCTGGACCTCTTACGCTTTCCTTTCCAGCCATAGCTTGCGAAAGTCGATGACCATGATTGTTGCCACGTCTTTAGCGCTGATGTGCGAAGGTCTTCTATTGATGGAATACCCACATTTTTTGAAACTCCAAAATATGATTTTTGCACGTGAATGGTAAAAATGAGGAAGAAATGGCCGTCCGCATTGTGCTCCGTCGTGCTCGTGAGGAGAATGCCCGACAACAGTCGGACTCGATCCGTCGGGAATCCATAGCGTTAGTCCAATGGCGTTTGGATCCGGTGCAAAGTGGTGCGCTCTGTATGGTGTCCAAACGTCGTGGCGGAAGCCCAACCCCTTCAGGGCATGCCGACTCGAAGGCTATCCGTGGCCCGTCGGTTGAGGGTATGGAGCGGCATGCCTGTCATGCGAGGCAGAAGGGTAGGTAGGTCGCGACAGCCCTCACAACTAATGGTGGCGAGGAGGACTTGCACTTCCCAACATCAATACGATTGGCCGGCAACCCGAGCGTGGCAACCGCGTCGTGGTGAACGTGTCAGCCTTCGACCATGACAGATCCATCGTCGGCCGCACATCGACTAACACATGCAAGCGTCACACTCCGGCGGGGCAATGTAGGGCATGGGGGACAGCCACACCTCGAGTCCTGTGAGTCGATGCATGTCCCATGTCATACTCTACCTTCCCGACGACCACGCCAACATTGAGAGGGGCGCAACTAGCCGTCGGATATGAGCACAACGGAGCCGGACAAACTCTGATGAGATTAGGTTTTACGTGCATGAGATTGTATGGATTTGTGTCTAGTTGTGAAAATAATTATATTTGAAATGTGATAGTTACTGCTCGCGGACGCACCGGGCACGTATGCCGGCGTTTCATGGATCGGATTTGCTGTATCCGGCTGTATGAATGTAATTAAATGCCTTCATACAACTTCAACAGTCGTATACTACAAGTTAATTTCTATTCTCCCCCGTTCATTTTCATTTGTATGCTCTAGGAACTTCTGTTATTGCGTAAGACTACTCACAATGGAAGAAACATAGGTAGTAACATAGATGCTACCTAAGCAAAAAGTATGATGTGACATCTAATTAATGAGAAGAGAGAGAAATTGAGTAACTTAGCATGTTACTACCCCTATGAGTAACATAACGCATACCAATGCAAAATGAGTCTATAAGCTAATAAATGAAGTCCTCAATGTTACTACTCATATGTTACTATCCATTGTGAAGGTAGTAACTTAGATTATTAACATGCATATTAGTACTTTATGTTATTTCTCGTTGTGACTAGTCTAATGCTTAATACTCCTTCCTAGTGCCCGTATCAATTCCATCATCAAATAGCTTGGCGGCATCAGTGGATCCTTTTGTCTTCCATCTCCAATTCTCCATACTCAACCTACGTCTCTTCTTTTCCCGCGTTATTAATTAACCTGCACCTGCTCGGTTATATATAAGACATCATAATCTTTGAGTTACGCCTGGGTTTATGCAGAGGGTCAGGAGTTCAGGATTCCACCAAGATAAGCCGAATAGCATCTCCTAGGAAAAAAGTGGTATTCTCTGATACGATCGATCTTTACCCTTGTTTGTTTCCGACTGTAACTGCTTATGAGAGTTATGTTGAAACGTTTGATCTTACTGTGAAATTTCTCTGAAATGTTTGGTTAATTATTCTTGATTGAAACTCTGTCGCCTCCCTCCAACCAATGTCGAGCTGTTAATTTCTTGTTGGCGTCATTAGGACCCCGAGAAGCAGATAAAGTTCATGACCTACAACGTTTGGTCCCGCGATGACATTGTCGTCTACAAAAGAATGGAGGACATCGGCGCCTGCGTGAAGAAACATCAGCCAGATGTGATCTTCTTCCAGGTAACCATAGCCCATGATCAGTGACGCGCACTGATGGTTCAACTCCACATTTCCATCCTTATCCGTCATATATGCAACTTGTGTTCAGCATCCAGGAATTCACTCCATACATCCTAAGGATTTTTCAGAGTTTCTCATGGTGGAAAGAGTACCATTCTTCACCAATCTCCCTGGATGAACAGAAAGACAAAAGCTTCTGCATTATGGTAGTCTTACTGCCACTTACCCATTTCGTAATTCTTTCTGAGCACCTAATGAAAAGCAAAATTTACATCCGCATCGCAATTGTCACAGCTGAGCAGGGTTCCTCTGGAGAATTACGCGCGCTGGAAGTTCACCACCACGGCCACAGGCAAAAGCTACCTAGAGGCCGACATTAACCCGGGCCCCGTGCTGGGCTCCACGACGGCGATGAAGCCGATCCACATCGCCGCTACCCAGCTCGAGCCCCCCTGCCCACCGGAGTCAGTGCGCTGCATGGAGCGCTACACGCAAGCAGAGCACGCCGTGGCGGCGCTGAGCAGCACGGAGAACGTCGTGTTCGGCGGCGACATGAGCTGGGACGACAAGATGGACCTGCCGTTCCCTCTCCCCGCAGGCTGGGTGGACGCCTGGACAGAACGGAGGGGTGTGAGCAGCAAATACAGCTGGACTTACGACAGTTTCTTGGCAGAAAAGATCGGGAAGATCAATGGCTATACAGCTCCTGTCTCAGAGATGAAGAAGCGGTCAGACCGGTTTGTGTGCAAGCTACAAGATTACACACTGAAAGCAATCGAGCTGATCGAGGACCAGGGTCTTGGGATTTGTTATGTGAAGAAGTACAAGACCTATAACCTCGATAAGGTGGAGCTAATGCGGAGTTGTCACCGCGGCTTGGTTCTGACCATCGTCCCGAACGAGCAAGAATCGTGAAATGTGTCTTTTGTTGATCTGGGCATCTGATGACACTGGTTAGAAGATGTATGTGATACCGGCATGTTAATTTCCAGCCTACATTTTTATCTGTGTTGCAGCCAGATCAGTTGAGCTGAAAACATTTTCGTTGACTCTTGTTCACATTGCGTCTACTACGTACCATTAGGAAATTGCCACGAACTCACATGATAATTTGACCGTAGGGATGCTAGGGATGGAAATTGCGGATCTAGGAGGAGACCAGAGTAAAGCTTAGGTTCAGGAGTCCCGCCAAGAAGAAATTAGGTTCAGGAATAGAGTGTGCTCATCCATAAGATGGATGCCTCTGACACACTGAGGAAGGAGAGCCACTCACGCACACACACTGCTCAGTACATGGGCTTTGTCTTCACTGTGAGTCACGGGCCGCACGGATATGGCTCTAGGGTGTGACATCCCCCCGTCTTCGAAATTTCTTCCGAAGCTTTTCAAGGGCCGCTCTCAAATGTCATCATTTGGCGCATTCTAAACCGTCGTTACATGTTGCGTTCTGGACATTTCTCGCGATATTTATTTTTTATTTTTCCACATGTGTTTTCAGCCTTTAAAATGTGTTTTTTTAGGGTTTTTTCGTTGTTTCGGTTTTTCAATGGTTTTCCTAACTTTGAGATGAAAAAAATGTGTGAAAAGATGTGTTTTTTCCTTTCTCGAGAGACACGGTTTTTTTTGTTAGAGGCACGGATTTTCTTTTGCGAGAGGCATGGTCATGCCGCTCGGAAACGGAATTTTTTTTCTCGAGAGGCATGGATTCGCTTCCACGAGAGAAAGACCGTGCCTCCCGGAAACGAAAAAAATACATTTTTTTCTTTCTCGTGAGGCATAGTTTTGCTTCCCCGAGAGATACAAAAATAACACGTTTTTCGTGTTTTTTTCTTCTATGAGAGGTATAATTTTGCTTCCGTGAGAGACATGGCCATGCCTCTTAGAAACGAACAAAAGCACATTTTTTCACGAGAGGCACAATTTTTCTTTCACGAGAGTCACATATATTCTTCCGTGAGAGCCATGGTTGTGCCTCTCGAAAGTAAAAGAATACATGTTTTCCTTTTTTTTCTCGAGAAGCATGGTTTTTTCGTCTGTTTTTTTTTGTGAAAAATAAAGTTCGTCAAAATAATCAACATGGATTCTAGTTTTCAATATCTCGATGCAAGAAATCCAACGATGAAAACGGTTTGAGATTTGGATGCATGGTTTAAGAGATAATATATTTTGAAATAAAGGATCTACAAAAAAAGCAGAAACTCACACGTCACGACAAGTGACACACATGCAATGTGCCACTTGTCGCAACCTGAAAAAGTAAAAGAGACCTTTAAAACGAGTACTCCTTAATTAATGATTTCGTAAAAATGATGTGTCCCATGCCATTTGTCGCAACCTGAAAAATAAAAAAAAAACTTTTAAAAAAGTACTCCTTAAATAATGATTTCGTAAAAATGGCATGTCCCCATGCCAGAGCTTGAGGAAAACGACCTCACACGTCCCCATCATGTTTTGGGTGCGTTTATACCTCGTTTCACGCGAGTCAGACTATCTCTCTCTCAAAAAAAAACTAGCGAGTTCGAACCATGGTCGGGGAGGGTCTATACGGGCTGAAAATCATTGCGGAAGAGCAGAACCTATATCGCGAATCGTAAAATTTGGAAAAAATCTTTCGCACGAGAAATTTACTGGAAAAGATGGTCGGAGCATCGATCATTCAATACATAGCATTGATAATTCGTTTTACATAGCATAGACATATACATAATTGCTAGGCGAAGCTAAGCTACCCTACCGGACTACGCAAAATAGAGCTTACCGAAGCTCGTGCGGTAGATGACCAGCGGCAACATTCAATCATCGTCGTCGGAGGAGGTGAGGTCGACGAAGATGCGCTCTTGCTCGGCGGCTTCATGGTGCCACCCTTCCTCCTTGTCGCCGAAGGCGAGGGCCGACGCGACACCCTGCTCATAGAGCATGGGGTCGATCTCCTCGTCCCTCCGGCGGCGATGCTACTCCGCTTCCTCCTCCCGCGCACTGTGCGCTAGTAGCGCAGGTAAAAGGGCGTCCGCCTCTGCCGGGGGGAGGAAGTCCTCCGACCCGACGATGCCCCCGGCACGTCGCTCCTGTCCCACCTCGGCCTTCGGCTCCCTCTTCACAGGGGGGAGCTCCTCTGGCTCCCTCTTCACCGAGGTGAGGGAGGAGTGCGAGCTCGACGCCCCGGAGGAGCTGCCGGTGCCGGAGAAGAGGGGACCACGTGCGCGGTCGTACTCCTCCGTCTCACGGTGGCGGCAACCGGCCCCAGCGCGTGTGCCTCAAGGCGGCGCGCTTCCGCACCGTGTCGGTTCTGACGCAACACGCGCTCTCGGGGTCGCCGTTGCCACGGCGACCGGAGTTGGCCATCTCGGGCGGTGGATTCGAGGGGCGCGACGACAGATTGGATGCTCGCACGACGAATCTGAGGCGTCGACGGTGAGTGATGGGGGATTTTCGCGGTGGCGGAAGGATAGGGTTCGGACCCGTATCCAGCAGCCGAACCGACACATATAGTGATCGAGAGGTCGCGTTTCCGAATCATAGCAAAAAAATTACGGGCCGGGCTACTTTACGGTGTGTTTTGGTAGATAAAACATCACAAACTCCTATAATCACCGGAATTTTACAGTTCGGACGTTTATAGTCGGTCTACTAGAGATGCTCTTAGCTAGGAGCGGCTACTGCTAGCTATCCCAACAAACCCTTGGTACGTGTTGTAATACCACATCGAGGAAATATGAACAAAGAGTCAATCGAACTGTAAGTTAAAACACTTAAAAAAATGTTCACCATGTTTTTTTAAAATTGATAAATGCATACAGCGAATATGTTTCTCACGTATAGACAAAAAATGTACAGAAAAAAAGTTGATCATGTATTTACAAAATGTTAATCAAGCATTGAAATAAAATGTTAATCTTGTATTCGAAAAATATTAATCAAGCATTTCGAAGATGGTAATGTGTATTATTAATGTTGCATATGTATTAAAAACTGTTAATCTTGTATTTAAAAAATGTTAAATATATACATGAAAAATATTAATCTTGTATTAAAAATATATTAATTTAAAAATGTCAATAAAGCAATCGAAAATGTGAAATGCGTATAGAACAAATTTGACCATGTATTACTAAATATTAATATTTTTATGAAGCATTTAAAAATGTTAAATATGTATATAATATTTTTAATCATGTATTAAAAGATATTAATTATAAAAATGTAAATCAAGCATTTGCACAAGTTAAATGTGTGTAGAAATAATGTTGACCTTGTATAAACAATATTTATAAGCATTTTTAAATTATTAAATGTATATAGAAAAAATGTTGACCATGTAAATATCGCACATTTAAAAAAATGATAAATGTTTATAAATAATGTGGACCATGCATCATTAGATCTTAATATTGTATTCCAAAAATGTGAAATGTGTATTGAAAATGAATTAAATATATACAGAAAATTTACGACGTGTATGGAAAAAATCTAGACATAAAAAAATTACAAAATATGTTAAGCATGTATTTCAAAAACGTTTAACGTCTATATAAAAACTGTGTGTAATGACATACGAAAAAAAGTTGATTCTGTATTGAAAGAAAATTAACATGTATTGAACAACAGAGAAAACAAACACAAAGAAAAAGAGAGAACTTATTTGTTGGGCGATGAACTATTCCCTTCAGCGAGAGCATCGTTCATCATGCTTAAGGGGAGAGGTCCCGTGTCACGCTCCCACTTCGCGTAGGATGCCAGCCAGCCCAACCACTTGAAGGGATCCTGCCTGCTAGAGTTGTGTCGTGCCTACACGTCTCCTAGTTGGCAAACTTCCGGTATAATGAAGGTGATGAAGTTATAAGTTCGTCACTGACCTTGGCAGCTGGGGGCACTTGGCGCTAGAGCTGGGAGACATGCACAATTGAGTGCACCTGGCTTGACTTGGGCAGGTCGAGACGGTATGCCGCATTGTTGCTGCGCGCATGTATCTTGTAGGGACCAAAGAACCAAAAGGACAACTTGTACCTGTCAGCCAGGGACGTGTGTACGTAGGGTTGAAGCTTAAGATAAACGGAGTCACCTGTCTTGAAGTTGTGCTCAAAGCGACACTTGTCGACCTGTGGCTTCATGAGCTATTAGCCACACAACATTTGTTGACGGAGGAGCTAGAGCATCTCACTACGCTCCTAAAGCCACGCTTCTAGGTCCAGTAGTGCACGTGCATTGTTGTACATGATCGCAAGGTGTCGAGGCACATGCCCATAAGCACCCTGAATGACATTTTGTCTAGTGTTGAGTGATACATCGTATTGTACTAGTACTTCACAACATGAAGCCACTCAAACCACTTCTTGGGATAAGCATGTACATCTCCAAACATTGGTTAAGGCCCTCCATACGATCGTCCGTTTGTAGATGGTAGGTGAAGCCCATGTGAAGCACCATGTCAGAGAGCTTGAAGAGTGCTTGCCACAGGTTGCTGGTGAAGATGTGGTATCAGTCAGATATGAGTACCTCAGGCAAGCCATGATAGATATACAAATTAGTCATATAAGTTTGAGCAACTTGAAGTGTTCTGGAAGGACGAGCCAGTGGGATAAAGTGCCCATACATGGTAAAATTTGTCAATTAAGACCACGATTAAGTGATGTCGGTGTGATTTCCGTAGCCCCTCGATGTGAAGTCCATACTCACCACCTCCCAATGCTTGGTTGGAACTGGTAATGGTTGAAGTAGGCCACATTCTTGACATGCTCACACTTGGCGCGTTGGCATATTTGACATTTAGCCAAAAAGCGTTCCACATGCTGCTTCATCTCTGTTCGTGCTTCCTCTCAATTAGGAAGGTGTTGGGCCTCCAGGTGCAAGGGTTTGCCGCAAGTACTAGTTCCCGCGAGGTTTATCAAATTCACGAGAGCTATGAGATTTCAACTAGTGATTAGTACTTGCACGCCCAAAACAAAATGTCCTTGTGTACCCAACTAAATAAATGAGGTTGACAATCTCACTAGCAGTATGCAGAATCGTTTGAAGACTTAGTAGGGTGGCAAACACAAGGGAAGTGGTAGAACAGAGTCCGCACAAGGGGTTACCCTGGTTTGGGCACTCTAGGAGAGGTAATGCCATACGTCCTGCTTCTCATCTATATTCATCTTGGAGTACCTCGTGCGAGTGATTACAATGGGGATGATTGATACATCTCCAACGTATCTATAATTTTTTTATTGTTTCATGCTATTGTTGGAAATATGCCCTAGAGGCAATAATAAATTGGTTATTATCATATTTCCTTGTTCATGATAATCGTTTATTATCCATGCTATAATTGTGTTGATCGGAAACTCAGATACATGTGTGGATACATAGACAACACCATGTCCCTAGTATGCCTCTAATAGACTAGCTCGTTGATCAAAGATGGCTATGGTTTTCTAGTCATGGACATGAGATGTCATTTGAGAACGGGATCACGTCATTAGGAGAATGATATGATGAACAAGACCCAAACTACAAACGTAGCATGTGATCGTGTGAGTTTATTGCTACTGTTTTCTGCATGTCAAGTATTTGTTCCTATGACCATGAGATCATGCAACTCACTGACACTGGAGGAGTACCTTGTGTGTATCAAACGTCGCAACGTAACTGGGTGACTATAAGGGTGCTCTACAGGTGTCTCCGAGGGTGTCTGTTGGGTTGGCATGGATCAAGACTAGGGTTTGTTACTCCGTGTGACGGAGAGGTATCTCAGGGCCCACTCAGTAATATAACATCACAATAAGCCTTGCAAGCAATGTGACTAAGTGTTAGTCACGGGATCTTGTATTACGGAACAAGTAAAGAGACTTTCCGGCAACGAGGTTGAACTAGGTATGGAGATACCGATGATCGAATCTTGGACAAGTAACATACCGAAGAACAAAGGGAACATCATACGGGATTAACTGAATCCTTGACATAGAGGTTCGACCGATAAAGATCTTAGTAGAATATGTAGGAACCAATATGGGCATCCATGTGCCACTATTTTTTATTGACTGTAGAGGTGTGTCGGTCATGTCTACATAGTTCTCGAACCCGCAGGGTCTGCACACTTAAGGTTCGGTGACGCTTCGGTAGTATAGAGTTATGTATGATGGTGACCGAAGGTTGTTCGGAGTCCCAGATGAGATCCCGGACATCACGAGGGGCTCCGGAATGGTCCGGAGGTAAAGTTTGATATATAGGAAGTCCTGTTTTGGTCGTCGGAAAAGTTTCGGGCTCATCGGTAGTGTACCGGGGGACCATCGGGAGAGGTATTTCGACCCAAGAGGCTACATGGGCTGTGGGAGGAGGTAAACCAGCCCCTGGTGGGCTGGCCGAAGCCTCCTCTAAGGGCCCATGCGGCTGGAGTGGTTTGAGAAGGAAAAAATCCAAAGGTGGAGAGGTGGAAAGAGTTTCCAAGTGGAAAGGAGGAATCCTACTCCTAATAGGATTGGAGTAGGACTCCTCCACCTCCAATTGTGACCAAACCTTGAGGGTTTGAGGCTGCCTCCTCCCCTCCCTCCCTCCTATATATACTAGAGGATTTAGAGGAAAAGAAAAACCCTAATAGCCATGTGCTACCTCTCCTCTAGATCGTAGTTTCTCCTCTAGATCGGTTTTCAGCGGTGCTTAGGCGAAGCCCTGCTGGAATAGCTCCACCACCATCGCCGTAACGTCGTCGCGCTGCCGGAGAACTCATCTACCTCTCCGCTCCCTCTTTCTGGATCAAGAAGGTGGAGATCATCATCGAGATGTACGTGTGCTGAACACGGAGGTGCCGTCTGTACGGCGCTAGATCGGAAGGACCGTGATCAAGATCGCGAGATGGATCGTCATGAGATCGCGGGACGGATCGTGATGAGATCACAGGATGAATCGTGATGAGATCGTGGGACGGTCGTGATGAGTTCGTTGGACGGATCGTGATTGGATCGCAGGATGGATTGTGATGACATCGCGGGATGCTCGGCGATTTGGATCGCGAAGACGTTCGACTACACCAACCGCGTTTCTTAACGCTTCTCGCTTAGCCATCTACAAGGGTATGTAGATCCACTCTCCCTCTCATAGATTCTCATCACCATGGATAGATCTTGCGTGTGCATAGGAAATTTTTGTTTCCCATGCAACGTTCCCCAACAGTGGCATCATGAGCTTGGTCTATGTGTAGATGAGATCTCGAGTAGATCACAAAGAGTTTGTGGGCGTTGATGCTTAGAGTGCTTCCTTCTTGGTCGTGTTTTGGTTCAGAGGTATTGTGGGATGAAGCGGCCCGGACCAACCTTACTCATACGCTTATGAGAGACCGGTTCCATCAACTGACGTGTAACCTCGTTGCACAAAGATGGCTGGCGGGTGCCTGTTTCTCCTACTTTAGTTGGATCGGATTTGACAAAGGCGGTCCTTGAGAAGGTTGAAAAGCAACTTATGTATCACCGTTGTGGTTTATGCGTAGGTGAGAATTGTTCTTGCTAGATACCCGTAGCAGCCACGTAAAACATGCAACAACAATTAGAGGACATCTAACTTGTTTTTGCAGGGTATGTTGTGATGTGATATGGCCAATTACATGATGTGATATATGTGATGTATGAGATGATCAGGTGTTGTATATAATATCATGACTTGCATGTCGATGAGTATGACAACCGGTAGGAGCCACAAGGTTGTCTTTAATTATTGTATGACCTGTGTGTCAATCATTAAGCACTATGTAATGCTTTACTTTATCGCTAAACGGTAGCAATAGTAGTAGAAGCATGGTGGGCGCGACAACCCCGATGGCGAGACGTTGATGGAGATCAAGATGATGGAGATCATGGTGCCATGCCAGTGACGATGGAGATCATGTCGGTGCTTTCAAGATGGAGATCAAAAGCACAAGTTCATGGCCATACCATGTCACTTATGATTTGCATGTGATGTTAATCCTTTTATGTATCTTGTTTTGCTTAGGACGACGGTAGCATTATAAGGTGATCCCTCACTTAATTTCAAGATAAATTGTGTTCTCCCCGAGTGTGCACCATTGCAAAAGTTCGTCGTGTCGAGACACCACATGATGATCGGGTGTGATAGACTCTACATTCACATACAACGGGTGCAAGCCAGTGTTGCACATGCAGAACACTCGGGTTAAACTTGATAAGCCTAGCATGTACAGACATGGCCTTGGAACACAAGAGACCGAAAGGTCGAACATGAGTCATATAGTAGATATGATCAACATGATGATGTTCACCATTGAAACCACCTCAACTCACGTGATGATCGGACTTGAGTTGGTGAATTTGGATCATGTATCACTCGAATGACCGGAGGGATGTCAATTTGAGTGGGAGTTCTTAAGTAATATGATTAATTGAACTCATTATCATGAACATAGTCAGTAGTGTATTTGCAAAATTATGTTGTAGATTACTAGTTCACGCTGTAGCTCCCTTGAATTTCTATATGTTCCCAGAGAAATAGAGTTGAAAGATGATGGTAGCAATATTGCGGACTTGGCTCCGTGATCTGAGGATTGTCCTCATTGCTGCATAGAAGGCTTATGTCCTTAATGCACCGCTCGGTGCGCCACCCCCTCTAGCGTCGTTTGTAGATGTTGTGAACATCTGTCAGGCGCGTTTCGATGACTACTTGATAGTCTAGTGCGTCATGCATTACGACTTAGAATTGAGGCTCCGAAACGTTTTGAACGTCACGAAACATATGAGATGTTCTAAGAGCTGAAATTTAGGATCTCAAGCTCATGCCCGTGTTGTGAGATATGAGATCTCCAACAAGATTCTTTGCCTGCAAGATAAAAGAGAATAGCTCAATCGTTGAGCATGTGCTCAGATTGTGTGGGTGCTACAATCGCTTGAATCGAGTGGGAGTTGATCTTCTAGATAAGATAGTGATTGATATAGTTCTCCAAGTCACTGTCACTAAGCTACTAGAACTTGGTGATGAACTATAAAATGCCAGGGATAGAAATAATGATCCCTGAGCTGTTCGCGATGTTTGACACTGCGAAGGTAGAAATCAAGAAGGAGCGTCAAGTGTTGATGGTTAGTCAAACCACTAGTTTCGAGAAGGGCAAGAGCAAGGAGGGAGACTTCATGGATAGCAAGTCAGTTGCTATTCCAGTGAAGCAACCCAAAGTTGAACCCAAACCCGAGACTAAGTGCTTCGATTATGAGGAGAGCGGTCGCTGAAGCGGAACAACCCTAGATACTGTTGGAAATATGCCCTAGAGGCAATAATAAAATGGTTATTATTGTATTTCCTAGTTCATGATAATTGTCTGTTGTTCATGCTATAATTGTGTTAACCGGAAACCGTAATACATGTGTGAATACATAGACCACAACGTGTCCCTAGTGAGCCTCTAGTTGGCTAGCTCGTTGATCAATAGATGGTCACGGTTTCATGACCATGGACATTGGATGTCGTTGATAACGGGATCACATCATTAGGAGAATGATGTGATGGACAAGACCCAATCCTAAGCATAGCACAAGATCGTGTAGTTCGTTTGCTAAAGCTTTTCAATGTCAAGTGTCGTTTCCTTAGACCATGAGATTGTGTAACTCCCGGATACCGTAGGAATGCTTTGGGTGTGCCAAACGTCACAACGTAACTGGGTGGCTATAAAGATACTCTACGGGTATCTCCGAAAGTGTCTGTTGGCTGGACACGAATCGAGACTGGGATTTGTCACTCCGTGTGACGGAGAGGTATCTCTGGGCCCACTCGGTAAGACATCATTATTATGAGCTCAATGTGACTAAGGAGTTAGTCACGGGATGATGTATTACAGAACGAGTAAAGAGACTTGCCGGTAACGAGATTGAACAAGGTATGGGGATACCGACGATCGAATCTCGGGCAAGTGCCATACCGATAGACAAAGGAAATTGTATACGGGATTGATTGAATCCTTGACATCGTGGTTCATCCGATGAGATCATCGTGGAGTACGTGGGAGCCAACATGGGTATCCAGATCCCTCTGTTGGTTATTGGCCGGAGAGGTGTCTCGGTCATGTCTACGTGTCTCCCGAACCCGTAGGGTCTACACACTTAAGGTTCGATGACGCTAGGGTTATAGGGAAATAGTGTATGTGGTTACCGAAGGTTGTTCGGAGTCCCGGATGAGATCCCAGACGTCACGAGGAGTCCCGGAATGGTCCGGAGACGAAGATTGATATATAGGAAGTGAGGTTTTGGTTACCGGAAGTGTTCCGGGTGTCTCCGGTAGTGTACCGGGACCACCGGAAGGGTTCCGGGGGTCCACCAAGTGGGCCCACCTGCCCCGGAAGGTTCCATGGGCCAAGAGTGGGAGGGATCCAGCCCCTAGGTGGGCTGGTGCGCCTCCCACCCCAGCCCAAGGCGCAGCAAGGGTGGAGGGGGCAAACCCTAGGCTTAGATGGGCCTTAAGGCCCACCCTAGGGCGCCTCCACCTCTCCCTGCCCTAGCCGCCGGCCAGATGGGCTTCTGGAGGCTGCCGCCACCCCTAGGGTCGAACCCTAGGGTGCAGCACCTCTCCTCCCCTCCTCCTATATATATTGGAGGTATTTGGGGCTGCACAACACACGAGTTCATCTCCTCCCTGATGCAGCCCTACTCCTCCCTCTCCTCGTTCTCCGTAGTGCTTAGCGAAGCTCTGTCAGAGCACCACGCAGCTCCACCGCCACCACGCCGTCGTGTTGCCAGAGCTATCCCTCAACCTCTCCTCCCTCCTTGCTGGATCAAGGCGTAGGATACGTCACCGGGTTGCACGTGTGTTGAACGCGGAGGTGCCGTCCGTTCGGCACTTGATCGGATCTGCCGCGATCTGAATCGCTGCGAGTACGACTCCATCAACCGCGTTCTAGCAACGCTTCCGCTTAGCGATCTTCAAAGGTATGAAGATCCAATCTCTCCCCGCTCGTTTGCTGGTTTCTCCATAGATAGATCTTGGTGACACGTAGGAAAATTTTGATTTACTACTACGTCTCCCAACAGATACTTGGTAGATAAGAAGGCTGGCAACGTCGACAGAAGTATATCTGATATACGTGTTAATGATGTGTACCTTGCGAGTACTCCTAGTAGCACCTGGGTATTGGATACCGTTTCGGTTGCTAAATATTAGTAATTCGAAATAAAAGCTGCGGAATAAACGGAGAACTAGCTAAGGGTAAGGTGACGATGTGTGTTCGAAATGTTTCCAAGGTTGACGTGATCAACATCGCACGCTCTCTCTACCTTCGGGATTAGTGACGAACCTAAATAAATGTTATTTGGTGTTTTGCGTTGAGCATGAACGTGATTAGATCGTGTTTATTGCAACACGGTTATTCATTTAAGTTAGAGAATAATGGTTATTCTATTTACATGAATGATACCTTCAATGGTCATGCACCCAGTGAGAATGGTTTGTTGAATCTTGATCGTAGTAATACACATGTTCATAAAATTGATGCCAAAAGATACAAAGTTAATAATGATAGTACCACATACTTGTGGCACTGCCGCTAAATGTCATATTGGTATAAAGCGCATGAAGAAACTCCATGCCGATGGATCTTTGGACTCATTCAATTTTGAATCGGTTGAGACATGCGAACCATGCCTCTTGGGCAAGATGACTAAGGACCCCGTTTTCCCGATTGATGGAGCGGGCAAGTGATTTATTGGAAATGATACATGTTGATGTATGCAATACAATGAGTCTTGTAGCGTGTGGTGGATATCGTTATTTTCTTACCTTCAATGATGATTTGAGTAGATATAGTGTATATTTACTTAATGAAACACAAGTCTGAATTGTTTGAAAGGTTCAAGCAAATTCAGAGTGAAGTTTAAGATCATCGTGACAAGAAGATAAAAATGTTTGCGATATGATCGTGGAGGTGAATATCTGAGTTACGAGTTTGGCATACAACTTTAGACAATGTGAAAGTTGTTTCACAAGTCACGCCACCTGGAACACCATAGTGTGATGGTGTGTCCGAACGTCATAGTCGTGCTCTATTGGATATGGTGCATGCTGTGATGTCTCTTATCGTTTTGACTATAATTTTGGGGTTATGCATTAGAGACAACTACATTCACTTTAAATAGGGCACCATCTAAATCCGTTGAGATGACACCGTGTGAATTATGGTTTGATAGAAACCTAAGCTGTCATTTCTTAATGTTTGGGGCTACGACGCTTGTGTAGAAAATGTTTTCACCTAATGAGCTCGAACCCAAAGCGAACAAATATATCTTCATAGAATACCCTAAGAACAGTTGGGTGAACCTTCTATCTCAGACTCAAGCATAAAGTGTTTGTTGCTAAAACTGGGTCCTTTCTCGAGAAAAGTTTCTCTCGAAAGAATTGAGTGGGAGGAAGATAGAACTTGATGAGGTTGTTGAACCTTTGCTGTAACCAGAGAGTAGCGCAGCACAGAAAGATGTTTCTGTGGAACCTACGTCAGTTGAATAGGAAGTTAATGATGATGATCATGAAGCTTTGGATCAAGTTACTATCGAACCTCGTAGGTCGACAAGGATGTGTACTGCTCCTGAGCGGTACGAAAACCCTGTCTTGGAGGTCATGTTGTTGGACAACGATGAACCTACGAGCTATGGAGAAGCGATGATGGGCCCGGATTCCGACAAGTGGATAGAGGCCATGAAATCCGAGAACGGATCCATGTATGAAAACCAAGTATAGACTTTGGTAGACTTGCTCGTTGGATGACAGGTCGTCGAGTACAAATGGACCTTTAAAATGAAGACATATGCTGATGGTAAATGTCACCATTTATAAAGCTCGACTTGTCGCAAAGAAGTTTTCGACAAAGTTCAAGGAGTTGACTATGATGAGACTTTCTCACTCGTAGCGATGCTAAAGTCTATTGGAATTATGTTAGCAGTTGCTGCATTTTTCAATTATGAAATCTGGCAGATGGATGTCAAAACATCGTTTCCTTCCTTAAGGAAAGGTTGTATGAGATACAACCAGAAGGTTTTGTGAGTCCTAAGGATGCTAAAAGGTGTGAAAGCTTCAGTGATCCTTCTATGAACTGAAGCAAGCATCTCAGAGTTGGAATATACACTTTGATGAGGTGATCAAAGTTTTTGAGTCTATACAAATTTTATGAGAAACTTGTATTTACAATAAAGTGAGTGGGAGCACTATAGAGTTTCTGGTAAGCATATGTGGATGACATATTGTTGATCGGAAATAATGTAGAATTTCTGGGAAGCATAAACGGTTGTCTGAAAAGAGTTTTTCAAAGGAAGACCTGGATAAAGCTACCTAATTGTTGAGCATCAAGATCTATAGAGATAGATCAAGATGCTTGATGGGACTTTCAATGAGTACATACCTTGACAAGATTTTGAAAGAGTTCAAAATGGATCAGTCAGAGAAAGAGTTCTCGCCTGATTTGTAAGATGTGAAGCTGAGTGTGACTCAAAGCTCAACAACGGCAGAAGAAAGAGAAAGGACGAATGTCGTCCCCTATGCCTTAGCCATAGGCTCTATATAGTCTGCCATGTTGTGTACCGCACCTGTGTGTGCCTTGCCATGAGTCCGTCAAGGGGTACAAGAGTGATCCAGCAGTGGATCACTGGACAGCGGTCAAGATCATCCTTAGTAACTAAAAGACTAAGGAAATGTTTCTCGATTATGGAGGTAAGAAAGAGTTCATCGTAAAGAGTTACGTCAATGCAAGCTTTGACCCCAATCTGGATGACTCTTAGTAGCAATTCGGATGCGTATAGTATATCAGCCATTTGGAATAGCTCCAAGTGGAGTGTGGTAGCAGTGTTTACAGTTTGACATAGAGATTTGCAAAGTACACACGGATCTAAATGTCGCAGACCCGTTGACTATAAGACCTCTCTGACATGCAAAGCATGATTGAGCCCCAGAACTCATTGGGTGTTAGATTCATAACAATGCGAATCACATGGTGATGTGAACTAGATTATTGACTTTATTGCAAGTGGGATACTGCTGGAAATATGCCCTAGAGGCAATAATAAATTGGTTATTATCATATTTCCTTGTTCATGATAATCGTTTATTATCCATGCTATAATTGTGTTGATCGGAAACTCAGATACATGTGTGGATACATAGACAACACCATGTCCCTAGTATGCCTCTAATAGACTAGCTCGTTGATCGTTGTTCCGAAGCACCACGTGATGATCGGGTGTGATAGGTTCTAACGTTCGCATACAACGGGTGTAAGCCAGATTTACACACGCGAAACACTTAGGTTGACTTGACGAGCCTAGCATGTACAGACATGGCCTCGGAACACGGAAGACCGAAAGGTCGAACATGAGTCGTATAGAAGATACGATCAACATGAAGATGTTCACCATGGATGACTAGTCCGTCTCACGTGATGATCGGACACGGGCTAGTTGACATGGATCATGTGTCACTTGGATGACTAGAGAGATGTCTATCTAAGTGGGAGTTCATTGAATAATATGATTATGTGAAGTTAATTATCATGAACTTAGTCTAAAATTGCCTTTAATATCTATATTGTAGATCCAATGGCCAACGCAAATGTCAACCTCAATTTCAACGCGTTCCTAGAGAAAACCAAACTGAAAGATGATGGAAGCAACTATGCGGACTAGGTCCGTGGCTTGAGGATCATCCTCATAGCTTCCAAGAAACTGTATGTCCTTGATGCACCGCTAGGTGACCCACCCCTTCTCCCAGCAGAACAAGACGTTGCGAACGCTTGGCATTCTCGCTGTGATGATTACTCCCTTGTTCAGTGCGGCATGCTTTACAGTTTAGAACCGGGGCTCCAAAAGCGTTTTGAGCAACACGGAGCATATGAGATGTTCCAAGAGCTGAAACTGGTCTTTCAAGCTCATGCCCGGGTCAAGAGATATGAAGTCTCCGACAAGTTCTTTAGTTGTAAGATGGAGGAGAACAGTTCTGTCAGTGAGCACATCCTCAAGATGTCTGGGCTTCACAACCGCTTGACTCAGCTGGGAGTTAACATCCCGGATGACTCGGTCATTGACAGAATCCTCCAGTCGCTTCCACCTAGCTACAAGAGCTTTGTGATGAACTACGACATGCAGGGGATGGAGAAGTCCATTCCTGAGTTGTACTCGATGCTGAAATCAGCAGAGGTCGAGATCAGAAAGGAGCATCAAGTGTTGATGGTAAACAAGACCACTAGTTTCAAGAAAGGCAAGGGTAAGAAGAACTTCAAGAAGGATGGCAAAGCTGTTGCCGCGCCCGGTAAGCAAGTTACCGGGAAGAAGAAGAACAAGAATGGACCCAATCCCGAGACTGAGTGTTTCTATTGTAAGGGTACCGGTCATTGGAAGCGGAACTGCCCCAAGTACTTAGCGGATAAGAAGGACGGCAACATTAAAGGTATATGTGATATACTTGTTATTGATGTGTACTTGACCAGCGCTCGTAGTAGCTCCTGGGTATTTGATACCGGTGCAGTTGCTCACATTTGTAACTCCAAGCAGGAGCTGCGGAATAAGCGGAGGCTGGCCAAGGACGAGGTGACGATGCGCGTCGGGAATGGTTCCAAGGTCGATGTGATCGCTGTCGGCACGCTACCTCTACATCCACCTTCGGGATTAGTTTTAAACCTTAATAATTATTATTTAGTACCAGCTTTGAGCATGAACATTGTATCTGGATCTCGCTTGATGCGAGATGGCTACTCATTTAAATCCGAGAATAATGGTTGTTCTATTTATATGAGAGAAATGTTTTATGCTCATGCCCCGCTGGTCAATGGTTTATTTTTGATGAATCTCGAACGTGATGTTACACATGTCCATAGTGTGAGTACCAAAAAGTGTAAAGTTGATAACGATAGTCCCACTTACATGTGGCACTGCCGTCTTGGTCATATTGGTGTCAAACGCATGAAGAAGCTCCATGCTGATGGACTTTTGGAGTCACTTGATTTCGAATCATTTGACACGTGCGAACCATGCCTCATGGGCAAGATGACCAAGACTCCGTTCTCTGGAACAATGGAGCGAGCAACTGACTTGTTGGAGATAATACATACCGATGTATGCGGTCCAATGAGTGTCGAGGCTCGCAGTGGCTACCGTTATGTTCTCACCCTCACTGATGACTTGAGCAGATATGGGTATGTCTACTTAATGAAACACAAGCCTGAAACCTTTGAAAGGTTCAAGGAATTTCAGAGTGAGGTCGAGAATCAACGTGACAGGAAAATAAAATGCCTACGATCTGATCGTGGCGGAGAATATTTAAGTCACGAGTTTGGCACGCACCTTAGGAAATGTGGAATTGTTTCACAGCTCACGCCGCCCGGCACACCTCAGTGAAATGGTGTGTCTGAACGTCGTAATCGCACTCTATTGGATATGGTGCGATCTATGATGTCTCTTACCGACTTACCGCTATCATTTTGGGGATATGCATTAGAGACTACCGCATTCACTTTAAATAGGGCACCGTCTAAATCCGTTGAGACGACACCGTATGAATTATGGTTTGGAAATAAACCTAAGCTGTCGTTTCTAAAAGTTTGGGGATGCGATGCTTATGTGGAGAAACTTCAACCTAAGAAGCTCGAACCCAAAGCGGAAAAGTGCGTCTTCATAGGATATCCCAAGGAGACTATTGAGTATACCTTCTACCTATGATCCGAGGGCAAAGTCTTTGTTGCCAAGAATGGATCCTTTCTCGAGAAAGAGTTTCTCTCGAAAGAAGTAAGTGGGAGGAAAATAGAACTTGATGAGGTAATTGTACCTCCACTCGACCCGGAGAGTAGCGCAGCACAGGAAGTTGTTTCTGTGGAGCCTACACCGGCTAGAGAGGAAGTTAATGATGATGATCATGAAGCTTCAGATCAAGTCGCTATTCGAAGGTCCACTAGGACACGTTCCGCACCAGAGTGGTACGGCAATCCTGTCCTAGAGATCATGTTGTTGGACAACGGTGAACCTTCAAACTATGAAGAAGCGATGGCGGGTCCGGATTCCGACAAATGGCTTGAGGCCATGAAATCCGAGATAGGATCCATGTATGAGAACAAAGTATGGACTTTGGTGGACTTGCCTGATGATAAGCGAGCCATTGAAAACAAATGGATCTTTAAGAAGAAGACTGACGCAGACGGTAATGTGACCGCCTATAAGGCTCGGCTTGTTGCTAAGGGTTATCGACAAGTTCAAGGAGTTGACTACGTTGAGACTTTCTCACCCGTAGCGATGCTAAAGTCAGTCCGAATCATGTTAGCAGTTGCCGCATTTTATGATTATGAGATCTGGCAAATGGACGTCAAAACGGCATTCCTTAATGGCTTCCTCAAGGAAGAACTGTATATGATGCAGCCGGAAGGTTTTGTCGATCCTAAAGATGCTAACAAGGTATGCAAGCTCCAGCGCTCCATCTATGGGCTGGTGCAAGCATCTCGGAGTTGGAACATTCACTTTAATGAGGTGATTAAAGCGTTTGGGTTTGTACAGGTTTATGGAGAACCCTGTATTTACAAGAAAGTGAGTGGGAGCTCTATAGCATTTCTTATACTGTATGTGGATGACATGCTAATAATGGGAAATAATATAGAACTCTTGGAAAGTATAAAGGCCTAACTGAATAAGTGTTTTTCAATGAAGGACCTTGGAGAAGCTGCTTACATATTAGGTATTAAGATCTATAGAGATAGATCGAAACGCCTCATTGGTCTTTCACAAAGCACATACCTTGAAAAGATATTGAAGAAGTTCAATATGGATCAGTCCAAGAAGGGGTTCTTGCCTGTGTTGCAAGGTGTGAGATTGAGTACGACTCAATGCCCGACCACGGCAAAGGATAGAGAAGAGATGAGTGTCATCCCCTATGCCTCAGCCATAGGCTCTATCATGTATGCCATGCTGTGTACCAGGCCTGATGTGAACCTTGCCATAAGTTTGGTAGGGAGGTACCAAAGTGATCCCGGAGCGGAACACTGGACAACGGTCAAGAATATCCTGAAGTACCTGAAAAGGACAAAGGACATGTTTCTCGTTTATGGAGGTGCCGAAGAGCTCGTCGTAAAGGGTTACGTCGATGCTAGCTTCGACACAGATCCGGACGACTCCAAGTCGCAAACCGGATACGTGTATATTTTGAATGGAGGGGCAGTGAGCTGGAGCAACAGCAAGCAAAGCGTCGTGGCAGCATCTACATGTGAAGCGGAGTACATAGCTGCTTCGGAAGCAGCAAAGGATGGAGTCTGGATGAAGGAGTTCATCACCGACCTTGGAGTGATTCCGAATGCGTCGGGCTCGATGACTCTACTCCGTGACAACACTGGAGCTATTGCCCTTGCGAAGGAGCCCAGGTTTCACAAGAAGACAAGACACATCAAGCGCCGCTTCAACTCCATCCATGATTACATTCAGGAGGGAGACATAGATATTTGTAAAGTGCATACGGATCTGAATGTCGCAGATCCGTTGACTAAACCTCTCTCACGAGCAAAACATGATCAACACCAGAATGCTATGGGTGTTCGATTCATCACAATGTAACTAGATTATTGACTCTAGTGCAAGTGGGAGACTGTTGGAAATATGCCCTAGAGGCAATAATAAAATGGTTATTATTGTATTTCCTAGTTCATGATAATTGTCTGTTGTTCATGCTATAATTGTGTTAACCGGAAACCGTAATACATGTGTGAATACATAAACCACAACGTGTCCCTAGTGAGCCTCTAGTTGGCTAGCTCGTTGATCAATAGATGGTCACGGTTTCATGACCATGGACATTGGATGTCGTTGATAACGGGATCACATCATTAGGAGAATGATGTGATGGACAAGACCCAATCCTAAGCATAGCACAAGATCGTGTAGTTCGTTTGCTAAAGCTTTTCATTGTCAAGTGTCGTTTCCTTAGACCATGAGAATGTGTAACTCCCGGATACCGTAGGAATGCTTTGGGTGTGCCAAACGTCACAATGTAACTGGGTGGCTATAAAGGTATGCTACGAGTATCTCCGAAAGTGTCTGTTGGCTGGACACGAATCGAGACTGGGATTTGTCACTCCGTGTGACGGAGAGGTATCTCTGGGCCCACTCGGTAAGACATCATTATTATGAGCGCAATGTGACTAAGGAGTTAGTCACGGGATGATGTATTACAGAACGAGTAAAGAGACTTGCCGGTAACGAGATTGAACAAGGTATGGGGATACCGACGATCGAATCTCGGGCAAGTGCCATACCGATAGACAAAGGGAATTGTATACGGGATTGATTGAATCCTTGACATCGTGGTTCATCCGATGAGATCATCGTGGAGTACGTGGGAGCCAACATGGGTATCCAGATCCCGCTGTTGGTTATTGGCCGGAGAGGTGTCTCGGTCATGTCTACGTGTCTCCCGAACCCGTAGGGTCTACACACTTGAGGTTCGATGACGCTAGGGTTATAGGGAAATAGTGTATGTGGTTACCCAAGGTTGTTTGGACTCCCGGATGAGATCCCGGACATCACGAGGAGTCCCGGAATGGTCCGGAGACGAAGATTGATATATAGGAAGTGAGGTTTTGGTTACCGGAAGTGTTCCGGGTGTCTCCGGTAGTGTACCGGGACCACCGGAAGGGTTTCGGGGTTCCACCAAGTGGGCCCACCTGCCCCGGAAGGTTCCATGGGCCAAGAGAGGGAGGGATCCAGCCCCTAGGTGGCCTGGTGCGCCTCCCACCCCAGCCCAAGGCGCAGCAAGGGTGGAGGGGGCAAACCCTAGGCTTAGATGGGCCTTAAGGCCCACCCTAGGGCGCCTCCACCTCTCCCTGCCCTAGCCGTCGGCCAGATGGGCTTCTGGAGGCTGCCGCCACCCCTAGGGTCGAACCCTAGGGCGCAGCACCTCTCCTCCCCTCCTCCTATATATAGTGGAGGTATTTGGGGCTGCACAACACACGGGTTCATCTCCTCCCTGATGCAGCCGTACTCCTCCCTCTCCTCGTTCTCCGTAGTGCTTAGCGAAGCTCTGTCGGAGTACCACGCAGCTCCACCGCCACCACGTCGTCGTGTTGCCGGAGCTCTCCCTCAACCTCTCCTCCCTCCTTGCTGGATCAAGGCGTAGGATACGTCACCGGGCTGCACTTGTGTTGAACGCGGAGGTGCCGTCCGTTCGGCACTTGATCGGATCTGCCGTGATCTGAATCGCTCCGAGTACGACTCCATCAACCGCGTTCTAGCAACGCTTCCGCTTAGCGATCTTCGAAGGTATGAAGATCCAATCTCTCCCCACTCGTTTGCTGGTTTCTCCATAGATAGATCTTGGTGACACGTAGGAAAATTTTGATTTACTACTACGTCTCCCAACAGATACTTGGTAGATAAGAAGGCTGGCAACGTCGACATAAGTATATTTGATATACGCGTTACTGATGTGTACCTTGCGAGTACTCCTAGTAGCATCTGGGTATTGGATACCGTTTCGGTTGCTAAATATTAGTAATTCGAAATAAAAGTTGCGGAATAAACGGAGAACTAGCTAAGGGTGAGGTGACGATGTGTGTTCGAAATGTTTCCAAGGTTGACGTGATCAACATCGCACGCTCTCTCTACCTTCGGGATTAGTGACGAACCTAAATAAATGTTATTTGGTGTTTTGCGTTGAGCATGAACGTGATTAGATCGTGTTTATTGCAACACGGTTATTCATTTAAGTTAGAGAATAATGGTTATTCTATTTACATGAATGATACCTTCAATGGTCATGCACCCAGTGAGAATGGTTTGTTGAATCTTGATCGTAGTAATACACATGTTCATAACATTGATGCCAAAAGATACAAAGTTAATAATGATAGTACCACATACTTGTGGCACTGCCGCTAAATGTCATATTGGTATAAAGCGCATGAAGAAACTCCATGCCGATGGATCTTTGGACTCATTCAATTTTGAATCGGTTGAGACATGCGAACCATGCCTCTTGGGCAAGATGACTAAGGACCCCGTTTTCCCGATTGATGGAGCGGGCAAGTGATTTATTGGAAATGATACATGTTGATGTATGCAATACAATGAGTCTTGTAGCGTGTGGTGGATATCGTTATTTTCTTACCTTCACTGATGATTTGAGTAGATATAGTGTATATTTACTTAATGAAACACAAGTCTGTATTGTTTGAAAGGTTCAAGCAAATTCAGAGTGAAGTTTAAGATCATCGTGACAAGAAGATAAAAATGTTTGCGATATGATCGTGGAGGTGAATATCTGAGTTACGAGTTTGGCATACAACTTTAGACAATGTGAAAGTTGTTTCACAAGTCACGCCACCTAGAACACCATAGTGTGATGGTGTGTCCGAACGTCATAGTCGTGCTCTATTGGATATGGTGCATGCTGTGATGTCTCTTATCGTTTTGACTATAATTTTGGGGTTATGCATTAGAGACAACTACATTCACTTTAAATAGGGCACCATCTAAATCCGTTGAGATGACACCGTGTGAATTATGGTTTGATAGAAACCTAAGCTGTCATTTCTTAATGTTTGGGGCTACGACGCTTGTGTAGAAAATGTTTTCACCTAATGAGCTCGAACCCAAAGCGAACAAATATATCTTCATAGAATACCCTAAGAACAGTTGGGTGAACCTTCTATCTCAGACTCAAGCATAAAGTGTTTGTTGCTAAAACTGGGTCCTTTCTCGAGAAAAGTTTCTCTCGAAAGAATTGAGTGGGAGGAAGATAGAACTTGATGAGGTTGTTGAACCTTTGCTTTAACCAGAGAGTAGCGCAGCACAGAAAGATGTTTCTGTGGAACCTACGTCAGTTGAATAGGAAGTTAATGATGATGATCATGAAGCTTTGGATCAAGTTACTATCGAACCTCGTAGGTCGACAAGGATGTGTACTGCTCCTGAGCGGTACGAAAACCCTGTCTTGGAGGTCATGTTGTTGGACAACGATGAACCTACGAGCTATGGAGAAGCGATGATGGGCCCGGATTCCGACAAATGGATAGAGGCCATGAAATCCGAGAACGGATCCATGTATGAAAACCAAGTATAGACTTTGGTAGACTTGCTCGTTGGACGACAGGTCGTCGAGTACAAATGGACCTTTAAAATGAAGACATACGCTGATGGTAAATGTCACCATTTATAAAGCTCGACTTGTCGCAAAGAAGTTTTCGACAAAGTTCAAGGAGTTGACTGTGATGAGACTTTCTCACTCGTAGCGATGCTAAAGTCTATTGGAATTATGTTAGCAGTTGCTGCATTTTTCAATTATGAAATCTGGCAGATGGATGTCAAAACATCGTTTCCTTCCTTAAGGAAAGGTTGTATGAGATACAACCAGAAGGTTTTGTGAGTCCTAAGGATGCTAAAAGGTGTGAAAGCTTCAGTGATCCTTCTATGAACTGAAGCAAGCATCTCAGAGTTGGAATATACACTTTGATGAGGTGATCAAAGTTTTTGAGTCTATACAAATTTTATGAGAAACTTGTATTTACAATAAAGTGAGTGGGAGCACTATAGAGTTTCTGGTAAGCATATGTGGATGACATATTGTTGATCGGAAATAATGTAGAATTTCTGGGAAGCATAAACGGTTGTCTGAAAAGAGTTTTTCAAAGGAAGACCTGGATAAAGCTACCTAATTGTTGAGCATCAAGATCTATAGAGATAGATCAAGATGCTTGATGAGACTTTCAATGAGTACATACCTTGACAAGATTTTGAAAGAGTTCAAAATGGATCAGTCAGAGAAAGAGTTCTCGCCTGATTTGTAAGATTTGAAGCTGAGTGTGACTCAAAGCTCGACAACGGCAGAAGAAAGAGAAAGGACGAATGTCGTCCCCTATGCCTTAGCCATAGGCTCTATATAGTCTGCCATGTTGTGTACCGCACCTGTGTGTGCCTTGCCATGAGTCCGTCAAGGGGTACAAGAGTGATCCAGGAGTGGATCACTGGACAGCGGTCAAGATCATCCTTAGTAACTAAAAGACTAAGGAAATGTTTCTCGATTATGGAGGTAAGAAAGAGTTCATCGTAAAGAGTTACGTCAATGCAAGCTTTGACCCCAATCTGGATGACTCTTAGTAGCAATCCGGATGCGTATAGTATATTAGCCATTTGGAATAGCTCCAAGTGGAGTGTGGTAGCAGTGTTTACAGTTTGACATAGAGATTTGCAAAGTACACACGGATCTAAATGTCGCAGACCCGTTGACTATAAGACCTCTCTGACATGCAAAGCATGATTGAGCCCCAGAACTCATTGGGTGTTAGATTCATAACAATGCGAATCACATGGTGATGTGAACTAGATTATTGACTTTATTGCAAGTGGGAGACTGTTGGAAATATGCCCTAGAGGCAATAATAAATTGGTTATTATCATATTTCCTTGTTCATGATAATCGTTTATTATCCATGCTATAATTGTGTTGATCGGAAACTCAGATACATGTGTGGATACATAGACAACACCATGTCCCTAGTATGCCTCTAATAGACCAGCTCGTTGATCAAAGATGGCTATGGTTTCCTAGTCATGGACATGAGATGTCATTTGATAACGGGATCACGTCATTAGGAGAATGATGTGATGGATAAGACCCAAACTACAAACGTAGCATGTGATCGTGTTAGTTTATTGCTACTGTTTTATGCATGTCAAGTATTTGTTCCTATGACCATGAGATCATGAAACTCACTAACACCGGAGGAGTACCTTGTGTGTATCAAACGTCGCAACTTAACTGGGTGACTATAAAGGTGCTCTACAGGTATCTCCGAGGGTGTCTGTTGGGTTGGCATGGATCAAGATTGGGGTTTGTTACTCCGTGTGACAGAGAGGTATCTCAGGGCCCACTCGGTAATACAACATCACAATAAGCCTTGCAAGCAATGTGACTAAGTTTTAGTCACGGGATCTTGTATTACAGAAGGAGTAAAGAGACTTGCCAGTAACGAGGTTGAACTAGGTATGGAGATACCGACGATCAAATCTCGGGCAAGTAACATACCGAAGAACAAAGGGAACATCATACGTGATTAACTGAATCCTTGACATAGAGGTTCGACCGATAAAGATCTTCGTAGAATATGTAGGAACCAATATGGGCATCTAGGTCCCGCTATTGGTTATTTACCGTTGCGATGTCTCGGTCATGTCTACATAGTTCTCGAACCCGCAGGGTCTGCACACTTAAGGTTCGGTGATGCTTCGGTAGTATAGTGTTATGTATGGTGGTGATCGAAGGTTTTTCGGAGTCCCGGATGAGATCCCGGACGTCACGAGGAGCTCCGGAATGGTCCGGAGGTAAAGTTGATATATAGGAAGTCCTGTTTTGGTCGTCGGAAAAGTTTCGGGCTCATCGGTAGTGTACCGGGAGTGCCGGTAGTGTACCGGGGGACCATCGGGAGAGGTATTTCGACTCAAGAGGCTACATGGGCTGTGGGAGGAGGTAAACCATCCCCTGGTGGGCTGGCCGAAGCCTCCTCTAAGGGCCCATGCGACTGGAGTGGTTTGAGAAGGAAAAAATCCAAAGGTGGAGAGGTGGAAAGTGTTTCCAAGTGGAAAGGAGGAATCCTACTCCTAATAGGATTGGAGTAGGACTCCTCCACCTCCAATTTTGACCAAACCCTAAGGGTTTGAGGCTGCATCCTCCCCTCCCTCCCTCCTATATATACTAGAGGATTTAGAGGAAAACGCAAAACCCTAATAGCCGCGTGCTACCTCTTCTCTAGATCGCAGTTTCTCCTCTAGATCGGTTTTCAGCGGTGCTTAGGCGAAGCCTTGCTGGAATAGCTCCACCACCATCGCCGCAACGCCGTCGCGCTAACGGAGAACTCATCTACCTCTCCGCTCCCTCTTGCTGGATCAAGAATGCGGAGATCGTCATCGAGCTGTATGTGTGCTGAACGCGGAGGTGCCGTCCGTTCGGCGCTAGATCGGAAGGACCGTGATCAAGATCGCGAGACGGATCGTGATGAGATTGCGGGACGGATCGTGAAGAGATCACGGGACGGATTGTGATGAGTTCGCGGGACGGATCGTGATTAGATCGCGGGACGGATCGTGATGAGATCACGGGATGCTCGGCGATTTGGATCGCGAAGATGTTCGACTACACCAATCGTGTTTCTTAACGCTTCCCGCTCAACGATCTACAAGGGTATGTAGATCCACTCTCCCTCTCATAGATTCTCATCACCATGGATAGATCTTGCGTGTGCGTAGGAAATTTTTGTTTCCCATGCAACGTTCCCCAACATCTATTATATTATCAATCTTGGATACTTTATATGCTATTTTACATCATTTTTGGGACTAACCTATTAACCCAGTGCCCAGTGCATGTTCCTGTTTTTTGCGTGTTTTTGACTTTTCAAAAATCAATACTACCAAACAAAGTCCAAACAAGATGGAATTTGACGGTGATTTTTTTGGACCAAAAGGGACCCTAGAAGCTTCGGGAGGAGACCAGACGAGTGACGAGAGAGTCACAAGCTCGCCTGGCGCACCCCCTGAGCTCGTGACTCCCTCAAAACGCGTTTTGACCTATTCAACCTCTATACATTCCCAAATCAATAGGGAGACACCCAAAACACTTTTTCGGTTGCTGCAAGCCTCTCTTCTTCCACAATCCCATCTGGAGGCCTTTAATGGTACTCTGCCGGAGGAGGAATCGATCACGGAGAGGCCATCTACATCAACCTTGTTGCCTCCATGATGAAGCATGCATATTTCACCACAAACTTATGGGTCCATAGCTAGTAGCTAGATGGCTTCTTCTCTCTCTTTGATCTTCAATACCGTGTTCCCCTCGACCATCTTGGAGTTGTATCTGATGTAATATTTTGCGATATGTTTGTTGGCATCCAATGAATTGTGGGTTTATAATCAAACTATTCATTGAAAGTAATCGATTTTTCTCTGAACTTTATTACGCATGACTTTTATAGCTTCGTATTCCTCTTTGATCTATCTGTTTGGTTTGGCCAACTAGATTGATTTATCTTCAATGGGGGAGGTGCTTTGTAATAGGTTCAATCTTGTTGTGCTCTATATTTTAGTGATAGAAAGGGACAAAACATGTATTTGTATTGTTGCTATTAAGGATAAAACAACATGATTTATTCATATTGATTGGGGTTACTTTGCCTATATCATGCCATCTTGCTTAAAGCATTACCTTATTTGTTATGAATTTAATACCTAGAGAGGCAAGCATAGAAGCGCTCTCGAAGTTGAGTAATAGTAGTGGATGTAGGCATAAGTCGGTCTACTTATTTCAGACATGATGCATGTATACATGATCATTGCCATGAATAACATCATAACTATGCGTTTTTTCTATCAATTGCCCAACAGTAATTTGTCTACCCCATATGTTATGTGTTTGAGAGAGAAGTCTCTAGTGAAAACTATGGCCCCCGGGTCTACTTAATAATATTGCTAAAAACTAAAAATACCATCCTGCAATTTATTTACTTTCTTTTTTTTACTTTTCTGTTTATCTATCTATCACTATCAGAAACAGTCCTTGCAAGTAACGAGTTCAAGGGGGTTGACAACCCTCTTGCCCGCGTTCGGTGCAAGTGTTTGCTTTTGTGTGTCTAGTTGCTGAAGATGGGAATTTTCATGGTTCTCCTATTAGTTCGATAACCTTGGTTCTCACTGAAGAAAAATACTTACCCACTACTATATTCCTTCACCCTTCCTCTTCGTGGAAAATCCCTATGCAACTCACAAGTAGCAATGATGTATGGCTACTAAGAGTATATTTCACAAGATTAGAAGAATATGGCTACCCCTCCCCATCCACGCCTTATATAGAAGACGTGGGCTAGGGCTAACACATGGATCTAACTGAACTTGAGTCATCGCCACTCTGACGTGTACCCCAAGATGATCGTGCGCTATATCTGGTCCTACGTGCTCCCTCCTATTGTCGGGTCCCATCTAGAACATATATGCCTAGCGGTGTGCCTGTGATATGTCTCCAACGCATGATAATTTTTTAAGTATTCATGCCATATTTACCCATGTTACAATTTTTTATATCGTTTTGATGCACTTTATATGATCTAATTGGAACTTACCCAAACTGACCCTGGTTTCAACAAAATTACCGTGGTGTTGTTTTCGTGCATAAAATAAAAGATATTTTCTGGAACATATAAGAAATATGGGAGCGAAGAACCATCGTAGGGGGGGACTGATTGTCCCCAAGGCAACAAGGCGCGCCCACCCCCCTAGGGCATGCCCTATTACCTTGGGACCACCTCGTGGCTCCATTTCACGTGATTCCAATGCTAAAAAGTCCTATAAATAGAGCAACTCCCAGAAATAAACCTAGAACTTCCGCTCCATCGCCGCAAGCCCATGTTCCAAAGTGATCTCATCCAGCCCTATTCCGGCACCCTGTCGTAGGGGGCAATCATCATCGGAGGCCATATTCATCATCCCGGCGCTCTCCATGACAAGGAGTGAGTAGTTCACCCTCGGGGTTGAGGGTATGTACCAGTGCTATGTGTTTGATCTCTCTATCTATCTATCTATTTATCTATCTATCTCTCTATCTATCTATCTATCTATCTATCTCTCGTGTTCTTGAGATGTCACGATCTTGATGTATCATGGACTTTGTTAATATAGTTGGATCATATGATGTTCTTTCCTATCTATCTTGATGTGATGAATTGAGTATTTCCCTTTGAGGTTTTGTTATGTCAGATTGAATATCGTATTTGAGATCAACTTGATGTATGTCTTGCATGTGGATACCTATGGTGACAAAGGGGTGTTCTATTGATCCACTTGATATATATTTTGATACTCAACTTGCGGATTCCCGTGGTGACAATGGGATAATCTATGCATATGGGTTGATGCACGTTCTTGTCCTACTTTCTCCGATAGAAATCTTGGGGTAATCTTTGAAGTTCTTTATGTTGGATTGAATATGATGAATCTGAAATTGTTTGAGGCATGTCGAATAATAAACTCACGGATACTTGTGGTGACATTGGAGTATCTAGGTGACACTAAAGTTGGTTGATGCGTATCTTAGGTGTTATTCTAGTACAAACTCTAGGATTGTTTGTGACATTTATAGGAATAGCTCCATAGATTGATCAGAAAGAATAACTTTGAGGTGGTTCTACTACCTACAACAATTTCATCTTATGTTCTCCGCCAGATAGAAACTTTGGAGTGACTCTTTGTTGCACGTTGAGGGATGACCATATGATTATATTATGTTAATATTGTTGAGAGATTGCACTAGTGAAAGTATGAACCCTAGGCCTTATTTCTAAGCATTGCAATGTCGTTTATGCTCATTTTTATTACTTGTTACCTTGTGTTTTTATATTTTCATATTACAAAAACCTATATCTACTATCCATACTATACTTGTATCACCATCTCTTCGTCGAACTGGTGCACCTATACAATTTACCATTGTATTGTGCATGTTGGGGAGACAAAAGATTTCTTGTATTTGATTGTAGGGCTGTTGGAGAGAGACCATATTCATCCTACACCTCCCACATATTGATAAACCTTAGGTCATCCACTTAAGAGAAATTTGATCATGTCATACAAAAATCTACACTTGGAGGCCCAACAACGTCTACAAGAATAAAGTTGTGTAGTAGACATCAGCCTGCTGCCGGGGTTCCTTTTGATAATTGATACGTCTCCAATGTATCTATATTTTTTTGTTGTTTCATATTATTATTTTATCAATCTTGGATACTTTATATGCAGTTTTATATCATTTTTGGGACTAACCTATTAGCTAAGTGCATAATGCTAGTTGTTGTTTTTGCCTGTTTTTTAGGTTCAGAAAATCAATACCAAAAGGATTCCAAACGTGACAAAACTTTTGACAAATTTTTCTAGACCAGAAGACATCCTAGAAGCTTCGGGGGAGGACCAGAAGACCTACGAGGAGACAACAAGACAACGGGGCGCGTCTAGGAGGTAGGGTGTGCCCTGATGTCTCGTGGGCCCCTCATGGGTCCACCAGCCCCTCCTGCTACTAAATACCTATGGTTCAAGAAATCGTTAACTGGTAGCTTCTCGCTGAGCTTGGGAGTAACGATTAATCGCTGAATCGGCCTATGAACTGTATTAATCGGTTGGCCAATAATCGGTGTAATTTGAAACTCAATGGAATAATTTTTTTATGGATACAAAAATCTACATTGCAGATATGAAGAAAATGGCACCATTTTCTTTTCTCAATAGATGACAAACATGTTACAACAACAATCATCTCCGTGGCTGTAAAAATCAACAACAAACATATACACAAACACAACAAGACTTTTTTGCTGATTTCATCCTTTGACGCAACTCTGAGAGATGGCGGCCATGAAATGGAGATAAACAGAGCAAAGGTGACAGTGGGCGCACAATGCATCTAAACGGGTCCATTGTCGATGGTGGCAGGCCACAAAGGAGGATGGGAAGTAGCGGCCCACAGGGGGAGAAGAAAAAAGCAATGACACACATGCGAGGAGGGGAAGTGGCGGCGCACCGATGAGGACTTCGCCACTTGTCATCTAGGTCAGGAGGGGATGGGAATAGTGGGTTGGGTCTGGTGGATGAATATAAACCATTAGTAGTGGGAGGGTCTAGGAGGGGTTATGGGCCGAATAATCGGGCTTTGTTTCCCATGAGTTAGCGAGGCAACAACAATTAATTCTATTAACATCCGATTAATCGATCATGAGAGCATTTAATCGGTCTAACACACCATTTAATTAGCCTAGCAAGTTAACATGATGAATATGTGTTATTCATTCGGTCACCCAATGAGTAGCAATTAACTGGTTCATCAGATGAATTCTTGAATGGTGCTCTCATGTATTCTAAAACGCCTAGAGAGAGACCCGAAACAACTTTTCCGCCGCCGCAAGTTTCTGTTCTTCTGCGGTCCCATATGGAGGCCTTTTTTGTTACTCTCTTGGAGGATAAATCGATAACGGAAGCCATCTTCATTAACCTTGTTGCCTCCATGATGATGTTTGAGTAGTCTACCGCAGAACCACGGGTCCATGGTGATTAGCTAGATGACTTGTTCTCTCTCTTTGATCTTCAATACCATGTTCTCTTCGAAGATCTATTCAATGTAATCCTTTTGTGATGTGTGTTTGTTTGGATCCGATGAATTATGGATTTATGATCAGATTATGCATTGAAAGTAATCGAGTCTTTTCTGAACTTTATTATGTGCGATTTATATAGCTATGTAATGCTTCGGATCTACGGGTTTTCTTTGGCCAAGTTGATCTATTGATCTTCTGTGGAAGTAGTGCATAAGTGGGTTCAATCTTGATGTGTCCTCACCTAGTGACATAAGAGGTAACGAGGCACGTATTGTATTATTGCTACTAAAGATAAAACAATGAGGTTTAATTATATTGATAGGTTTTCTTCCGTCTATATTATGTCATCTTGCTTAAAGCATTATTATGTTCGTATGAACTTAATTACCATAGATGAAGACGGGAGTCTGTCGATTGGTGGAGTAATAGTAGTAGGTTTCTCAACAATAATTTGTTTACCCATCGTATGCCATGCTATTAAGAGAGAAGCCTCTAGTGAAAACTATGCCCCCCGGGTCTACTTTAATCCTATTACAAAAATCAAAACATATTTCTACAATTTATTGAGTTTTGCTTTACTTTGCAATTTACCAATCTACTACTATCATATTAATCCTTGCCGCTAACGAGTACAAGGGGATTGGCAACCCTCTTGCCCATGTTGGGTCCAAGTATTTGTTCTTCTGTGCGCACATGTTACTGGCGGTTGCTTGCTTGATTATCATACTGGTTCGATAAACCTAGATTCTTACCTGGCGGAAATACGTTTTGTTACTTTACTACATCATCCTTCCTCTTCGGGGAAATCTAACACCATCACAAGTAGCAGTAACCCACCCCCAATGTATTGCACTCTCAGTAACCCCGAGCTTGTCTCGAGTTAGTGTGTCTTGATCCTCCAGAATGAGATTCCGGGTGGACTCCCTTTGTCTCCATGGAAATCATCATGTCCCAGGTCCAATACATGCCCGGGACTCGCTAAGCGCACGGCTCCTTGATCCACCCTCCGTTCGTCGTTTGACACCAATGAAATGTGATGATCCCCATGGATCCCTGATACCCCCGGTCCAAAGTACCCATCGCATATGGGCTCAAGGTCCGAGGACATTTGTTCCCGCAGTCTTTGCCAATGAGCCACCTCGGGAACTGTAATCTTAGAGCTTCATGGCCGGTCTCTCCATAGAAAATGTGAAACTAGTAGAAGTGGTCTACGAGCTCAAGGATGTCAGGCTCCCATGCGTGCAGATCTTGGAGACGTGGTTAGAGAGAAACATCCAAGCATTGGCATGGCATGAAAGGAGCATAAATTGAAGGTTTGGCATGGCATGAATTATAATCAATATGGTGTTAATTGGTATGATCGTAAAGGATAAAGATGCAAAGAAAGAGTTTATAATTGATATAAAGCAAGTAATATCAAAATGGCAAGCAAAATCACATCCGCCTTTTTATAGATCCATATTTTCATGTCCATTTCATTGAATGCCACAAGGTTTGGAAACAATGTCAAGTGTATCATGAAATCATAGAACGCTAGGTTTCCATTGTATCCGAAGAAAATCTTATCATAACCCGGTCGGATCGTCAGTCAAGTGAACCAACGACATAACTTCCACTTTCAGTCAATAACTTATGCAATACTAGAGCGAGAGATTTTTTGATGCGTGAAATGAAATGACAAAGAGAATAATGATGGAGATTTATATGAAGACAAAAATGGAAACAAAGTCTCGCATCGACGCAGTTACTGATTAGGCAATGGAGAGGCCTTATATCGATATCAATGCGATGAGTAGGGATTGCCATGCAACATACGCACTAGAGATATGAATGTATGAAATCTCTCTAAAGAAATAGTGGGGTTTGCATCCAACTCGCTTGCTCAGGAAGACCTGGAGCATTTTGAGAAAGCTCATCATAGGAATATGCAAACCGAATTCTATAATGTGAAAATACCCAACTAATATGTAAAGATGAAGCTTATAAAAACTCTTTATATGATATGCAATGTGCTGCTTTGAAGCACATATGTATGCAAAAAGGGATAGTAATATGCCCCCTCTCTATTTGTTCTTTGTCTCTTTTCCTTTTTTTTTCCTTTTTTCTTCTTTACTGGCTATTTGGCTCTCATTTTTATTCCTCACAAGGTAGATGCAACAATATAATATGATGATCAATACAATAAATGTACTCATAACTCAACTCATAGTAAACATGATGCAAAAACATGTACTTAATGCCTTTGACAATGTATCAACATGTGGAATGATCTAGCGTAGTAAAGACATCAAAAGAACGTGTAAATATCATGCTAGCTATCTTACAATCATGCAATAGCGGTAATAAATATCTCTAATCATGTAATGATGATGATGGAAGTTGCATGTCAATATTATATATACATATGTGTGTGTGTGGATAGCTATGAAAATGCCATGATAGATAGGTATGGTGTGTGTTTTGAGGAAGGGTGTGTGGTTTATGTGTGGTTTGAACAAGATAAATTTCTCGCACGAGATTATGTTAAGACTGTGATAAGTGGTTTATGTGTGATGATTATTAGGTGTGAACATTTACTTATTTCCTTAGACCACGAGACTATCGTATGCAAACATACATGATGGTTACTTTGGGGTTGCCGAACACACCGTAAGCGGATGTGAATAAAAGAGACTTATGGGTATACCGTAAACGTAAGTCTCGGTATTGATAGTTAATTACTGGGATTTGCTCCTCTAACGATAAAGAGATACTCTCTGGGCCCACTTGGTGTTATGATATCATTATCTTGTAGCCAGACATATGTGATGGAGATTGCAGAGATACCGGTAAAAGAACATGAGTAAAGTGAATAGATCTAGTAACGAGGATAACCAGTATAGTTAGCAGGGCGTTGATCACGGGGATATCGATATTATCTCACCATGTCAATGAGTTTGGTCGTTACCGTCATCTTCATAGTATCCCTGGGTGTGATCGTGTAGCATCATTTTTTTCGTTTCATAGCACTCCTCCCACTCTCACTACACTACCTGCATTCCTCCCACTATCACCTCTTGCGAGCTCAAGTTCTTCCCTTCTGTCTTCTGCTACTCCAATTGCATCAACAACAACATCACCCACAAGAATCCTTGTACTACTAACCATATGCTCCTAGTGCCATAAATCACAAGTTGCATATGAGGAAGACAATAAACATTTAAACTTTAAACTTCGCATTATGCAGAGATCGATGGCCAAGATGATTGAGAGATACCGTCTCGGGATTTGCACCATGCTTATTACACTTGTAGAAGTCCCAACCGTTTTGGTCCTGGGTGGTGGAGAGGTAGAACTTGACCATGATGCCATAGTCGGGGCAAGGAATCAGTAGCACCACAACAGAGCAGCTGTGCAGACCTGACCAGATTGAGCTGGAGGAGGACATGGTGGAAGAAGTGATGGCGGTGATGGTGAGGCTGCATGGTGACAACTGATGACTAATAATTATGTGTTGTATTGATCTGACCCTCATGGGAGATATATAAGTACTTCGTGAGGGAGAGACTTGACTACAAGACAAGACATGATATGTTTAAACTAATTATATATATATATATATATATATATATATATCTTCTTATCTCTCTTCTAATCACTTTTATACATCTAACAAGGAGCTGCGCAGAACAAGGTCTGGTGTGTGTGGCACGGAGAAGGCCCAACGCTGAACCGGTTCACACAGAAAAATAAATAAAAGGAAAACCAACACAAAATAAAAACCTCCTATGTGGCATGCCAAATCAGCATGAAATTGGGGAACATTTGGTTAGGGATAAAACATGGGTATACATTGAGGATTTTCTTACATTTGGGCCAATTATGTCACTAGCGTGAATTATGGGTGTAAAAAAATGGAACTAACCCTTTTTAAAAACAAGTTTGTGGCTATGTCAAAACATTAACATGAGCTTTATATTTTCCGATATATGTTTTTCAGGGACCATATATTTTCATATGCATCTTTTCTTCGGTACTAAGTTGATTATTTGAAAATAATTTTAAATCTATATTTTAGTTTGGGCAATGGTTTTTAAACTTGTCAAATATAATACGTTTCCGATTGGAAAATAGTAGTACTACGTGTTAGAGCAAGTACAATAACGGGTTTATAGCTCGTCAACATGGCATTTTTGTCTATATGGAGAAAAAAGACATGAAAAAATGATTGGAGTGAGATTTAACGCAAAGATCCTAGCTTTATGCCTGATCCTAAAAAATTAAGATGAAAGACAACATGAGAAGAAAAAAAATACTAATGGCCAAGCCTATTTGTACGAGTGACCATTATTAAAAAGGGCGTTGATAACCACCATACGTGTGATCGGAGCAACACCAGATCACACGTCCTATGACCATAGATTGGGTCATGTCACCACATGCATGTACAAGTCACGAAACTGATGATGTCAGCAGAAATCTCTCGGGTTTTCAGTTTTTAAAATGTTTTATCTCTTAAATAAAAAAAATCCGATTGAAAACGCGTTTTCACCATTAAATCCGTCATGCGAGATCTTCAAAACTAGATCTCATATCGATATGTTTCAATAATTTTTTGGTTAAAAGTTGTCATGTCTATTACACATACATTGCCATCATGATTACACCGAACTTGCCATGATATATTTCAACAACTTTTTCTTCCACGTTTAAAGTAATTTTTGACATGTTAAAAAAAATTAAGAAACTAAACTTGCCATGATGAATTACTAAAAAATTTTATGACCCCTGAAATAATTTTGGCATGATTCATAAGTAAAAAAGAAATATGATATCAATTACTTTAAAAATGCATGGTCAATGGCTCAAATTACTTAAATTGCCATGGTGAATTACTTAAATTTGTCATGACACATGCACTAAAATTTATCATGGTTCATACAAAGAAATATTTTTCATGTTCAAAATATAGAATGGCCATGTTCAAAATACTAAAATTTTCATGATCTATAAACTCAATTTGCCATGATGAATTACTAAAAAAATTCATGATCCATGAATTAAATTTTCCGTGGTTAATTACTAAAATCTGTTATGATCAATTAATAAACAATGCCATGAAAAATAGTTGCAATACAATGGTAGCTTTAAATCTACAAGAAAAAACTAGATGAAACAAGTCGTGGCAACTGCATTGTAAACACTTTTGCAACTTCAATGCAAACATCATGACAACATTTGACAAAAAAAAGGTCATCAAAACATATCAATATGGGATCTAGTATTGAAAATCTCGTCGGGGCGGATTTAATGATGAAAACGGATTTTAGATTGGATTTTTTTATTTAAGAGATAAAATATTTTTAAGTCCAAAAAATCAAAAAGATTCTGCTGATGTTATATGTTTGATATGACAAGATGAATGGTTATGAAGGCTCGTGGACCATGTTATCTCGTGCACATGTGTGGGCGTTATCATTTAGGTAAAAAAAATACTTATAACCAGCAATTGGCTATAATATTAACCGTGCTCTTAGTGGGCTGCACAGTAGCTGGCCCATCGACACCTTTTTTTAGAGATGGCCCATTAACACCATGCTTCAGGCGCCGCTTCCCCCTGTTTGCCACGATGCCGAGTCGAGTCACGTGAACCAAGGCAGCGCCGCATTTGCCGCGGCGCGCGATCACGGCCATTAACCGGGCGCCATGCACGCCTGCGCGCGCGCGCGGCGTTCTCGTCTCCAGCCGTTCCTCGTCCTCTCCCCCCTCTCCCGACCGGAGAGAAACGGGCCACCGGCATGGCGTCGTCGTCGGCGGGCTCGTCGCCCACGAGATGGGGCCTCAAGGAGCAGCGCAGCGTCTACCTCCGCTGGTTCTACCTCGCCGACGACGGTTCGTTCCGTCGATTTTGTTCCGCCCGTCGATCTGCGGGTGAATTTCGCTGACATTGGTTCGATGTGCGCGCGGACGGCAGACGCGGACGGCCGGCTGACGGGGAAGGACGCGCTCAAGTTCTTCGCCATGTCCAAGCTCTCCAGGGACGACCTCAAGCAGGTGAAGGGTCCCCGCGCGCTCAGCCTCATCTCCTTCATGCACAATGACCTTGACTCTGTGTTCTTTCAGGGATGATGCATGTGTTTTCCTTTCACTGTACCTCTGTCACCAACACTTATATTCAATTTGGATCTTCAGGTCTGGGCAATTGCTGATTCGAAACGTCAGGGTTATCTTGGATTCGCGGAGTTTATGACTGCAATGCAGGCTTGTTCTTGATACTGGTGTAGTTTATATGTTCTTGTAATCGAAATGATCATATGTTAAAACTTGAAATGGATGGGAATGTGCAGCTGGTTTCTCTGGCACAGGCAGGGCAGGACATCAGTCAAGACACCCTTGCACATGCAGGTATAGCTGATAGATGCACATTACTAGTCAATTTCAATCGACTTATCGGAGAAAACTATTGGCAGACTTACTGTTTCATTTTGCTTCAGATTTGGGGAGCTTGCAGCCTCCGGCAATGGAAGGTCTGGAGAAGAAACTAGTATGTCTAAGTTAATCCATACGTTTCATCATGTGCAACCGGGTAGATACGTTTTTCTCACTCAAACTGCTTTGTATCTTTTCCATCCCCGAAGAAAAAGAGTTCGATGCACAAGAACACCTCCGACCTCACTGGTATGAGTTATTAATTTGTTACATGGCTATCTAAGTTCAGACTATAGAGTCGAGCGAATAGTTTTCCAATTAGCCCGGAGGCTAATTCTGGTTGTTATTCTCGCTGATCACGCAGCGTACCATCCAGTCCAATCGCCTATGTCAGCTAACTGGTTTAACTCCAAGTCGGGGAAGAAGGTATACATCAACCAGCTATGTGCAGAGCTGCAGATGATCTTCTGTTAGTTTATTATCGCTTGAAATACCGCATCATGATATATATTTTGCATTTTGCAGATAGCTATGAAATCAGTTACCTCGATAATCGATGGACTAAAGAAAGCATACATTGAGAAGTTGAGGCCTCTAGAAAAAACTTACCAATATAGTGACTTTGTTTCACCATTGCTGGTCAGTCATAGTCTGGCTTAACGAGTTGATCTGCTTTGCTCTTTAGAAATTCTATAACCGAGCCATAATTTTTCCTTGAAAAAGAAGCTCCCACAATGGGGACAAATTTACGTGCTTCACTTTCCATAGTAGTTTCAGTGAAAAGTATTTGAAGCTATCTTATTTGTAGACTAGCAGCGATTTTGATGCGAAGCCAATGATCATGTTATTGGGTCAATATTCTACTGGAAAAACCACATTCATAAAGCATTTACTAAAGTCAAGTTATCCAGGTAAGCAAGTTGGATTGTCGCACCTTCCCTTTCCTCCTGTCGGTAAATGAGATTTGAGAATCGGTTATACCTTTTCTTCTGCATCCCATCCTTTCTTGAGTATCATTTAATAGTATTTCTGATGTTACTTTTGTAGGTGCTCATATTGGACCGGAGCCAACGACCGACAGATTTGTTGTTATTACTGTAAGTTCTCCAGGGAGATGTCGATGTCTCGGCCTAACCTTGGTTGATGCCAGTTTGAATATTTATATCCCAGTAGATATCTTCCACTCCCACTTTGATGATGCATTTTCCCACTGCTCCAGACTGGGCCAGATGAAAGATGCATCCCTGGAAACACAATTGCGGTGCAGGCTGACATGCCATACAGCGGCTTGTCGGCGTTCGGAACGGCGTTTTTATCCAAGTTTGAGTGTTCTCAGATGCCCCACCCAGTATATATGTTCTCTCTTGCACCATGTATTTATCTCACCGTTTTTTGTATTATAGGGAAGATCACTAACAGTAGCCAGCTTCATTTTCTTTGCCAAGTTACTGGATCACATTACGTTCGTGGACACGCCCGGAGTTCTATCAGGGGAGAAGCAGAGAACGCAGCGTAGCTATGATTTCACTGGAGTAACATCGTGGTTTGCGGCCAAGTGTGACCTCATCCTTCTCTTGTTTGATCCTCATAAGCTCGACATCAGCGACGAGTTCAAGCGTGTGATCGGGTCGCTGCGTGGGCACGATGACAAGATACGAATAGTTCTCAACAAAGCTGACCAAGTTGACGCGCAACAGGTGAATGAACGTGCCTGCTCACTGTCATGCCTTCCTCTAGTCCACAATCCAGTTATTGAGCATATTCCACTTTTGTCCTTTATTCCTGAAACAAGAGGAGTAAAGATATTTGTAGTTTTCATATCTCAAGTGGCAGCAGATAGAATAACCAGGTTGTTGAAATCATGTAAAGCAATAATGTGCATACTTTATACTACTTGAAGGTTTCATATCTAAGATTTGGATATTAGGATATCCAATTATGCTGATTGAAAGCAACTGATATCTCAAATGAAAGTAAACAACCAATAATGTACATATTTATTCTTGTGGAAGGTTTCATATCCAAGTGTTAGATAACAGAATATCTAATGAAGTTCATCGAAAGCAACTGATACCAGCTTTGCACCTGTTTTCGCATACGGAGCTTTCCTCATCACAAGTGGCAGCAAATATGGTGTCCAAGTTGACTTTAAGCAATTGATAACACTGTTTTTGACTGAATGTTTTGGTCAGCTGATGAGGGTCTACGGAGCACTTCTGTGGTCGCTGGGGAAGGTCCTCAACACGCCAGAGGTCATGCGTGTCTACATAGGGTAGGGTACATTCATCGTCAACCTATCCATCAATCTTCTGATGCAATAATTCAACAATGCAGCATCCTCATCGTCAATGATTACACAAAAATTATGTTGGCAGATCATTCAACGACAAGCCGATCAGGGAGACGGCGGCGGGGCCGCTGGGGACGGAGCTGTTCGAGAGGGAGCAGGAGGACCTGCTGTCGGACCTGAACGACATCCCGAAGAAGGCGTGCGACCGGCGGATCAACGAGTTCGTGAAGCGGGCGAGGTCGGCCAAGGTGCACGCGCACATCGTGGGGCACCTCAAGAACCAGATGCCGGCGCTCATGGGGAAGGCCAAGGCGCAGCAGAAGCTGCTGGAGACGCTGGACGAGCAGTTCGCCAAGGTGCAGAAGGAGATGCACCTGCCGCCGGGCGACTTCCCCGGCGTCGACGAGTACCGGGACGCGCTCAGCGCCTACAACTTCGACCGCTTCGAGCGGCTCCGGCCCAAGATGGTCAAGGACGTCGACGACATGCTCGCCTACGACATCCCCGACCTGCTCAAGCAGTTCAGGAACCCCTACGAGTGAACTGAGGGACAATGTAAATTCCAAAGGCAGAACGCCCGGATTGCCCAGCGTTCATTGAGCTCGAGGTGTATGTATGTTAATTTTGATCAGCGCCCTTCGATGAACTATGAAAGCATTAATCGATCTGTAATTTACATGACCTCGTTGCTGATCGACATTCGACAAATGTCACGCTGATCAGCCAAAAAGGACAATGCCACACTGATTGGGAATGGGCTAACAGGGGCTCGCAGGTCCACGGCGTGGGATGATGGCGGCGGCATGGAACCACTTTTGGACGCTTCTCCCCGATGACCCGGAGGATGAAGCCGATGACGATGATACGTTGAGTTGCGTTGCGTGTGCATCCCTCACGCCACACACCATGCTATAGGAGATATGCCTAGTCTGTTGTCAAGGTCTCTACTGTTTTTCTTTTTTTTTGCTCACTGTCCTTCATTTTCTACATGTATGAAGTTTTTGTAAATGATACTCTATAGAGAGCTGCATCACTCACACAGAAGAAGAGTCATGCGGCTGATACAATATATTTTCGCACACAGTTCACAACACCATGACTACAACGACAAAACAACTCCCATAGTCAAACCTCAAGCCACAAGTGGTGAGGAGGCAAGACTGGGAGATTGGAGCATCTATAACCGGACGCCTTATACTTTCGCGGATGCCCTCGGTCAATGGTCAGATAGGAGAGAAGAAAAAAAGTGATCTAACCAGACCCCTCATATCATTCACATACGTCCGGGTTGTCCGCGAACCCTCGTATCCATCTCAAATATAGGGAGGATATGAGGGCTTGCCGACGTGCCCGGTCAGTTTGCCACGTAGAACGCGACCCCACCCGGACCATCTTTTTTTTTCTTTATTCATTCTTTTCTTTCTCTCTCTTTCTCTCCACCAATCACGTGTGTCGTGGCAGTAATATTAACGGTAGTACGGGGGTACGTACGAGTGAGGGTGAAACCTAGCTACGACGCAAGTGTTACACTCGGATGTACGAGTTCAGACCCCACTCGGAAGTGGTAAAGACCCTACGTCTCGAGCCTTAGGGCTTAGTGTTTTACTTATGTGTGAGTCTGATTATAGAGAATTCGTAACCCTCTCTCTCGCACCAGGGATGGCTTATATAGAGTGCACCACCCATAGTCGAGCGCCATTACTAGGGCAATAAATGATGGTAACTGCCGGAATTACTGGAAACTGGAAACGGATGCGTTAACTGGAGGCGTTACAGGTAACATAGTCTTCACAACACTTTATGCGAATTAAGTCCCTTGAACATTGTAGCTCAACGTCGCCTCTGCTTCTTAACGTCCGAGTGCTAAAGCTTGACCGACTAGCTGATGACGTCCGAGTGACTTCTAATCGATCCGAGTGGATCTAGTACGTTCGTCTAAATATCAAGGCGGTCCAGAGACTTCCATGTACTTATAGGACCCCAGGTGTGCCCTAGATGTGAGGTCCATGATCCTACCCCGGGTAGGTGACCTCATCAGTAGCCCCTGAATCGGTTGAGGTTTGGGAGGACGAGTGATCGACGTGACGTGACGTCGGTGGCTTTTCGAGAACGCCTGGAAACGAGTCGGGTCATTTCCCACTCGGCGTTGAAACCACAACCGATTCAGGTTAAATAATTTCTGAATGTCCCGAACAACCTGACTGTTCGAGACACTCGACCTAAGTCGGATTCGCTCCGGGGAGAGGTGACCCAAATGCTCGAGAATAAGATTGTTGGAACTTTCGACTAATAATATTAGAAAACTCCTCTTCATTCAGATATTCTTGAGACAACTGATGATTCGTTCGAGTGCCCGATGGATCTTCTCTATACACTCGATGAGTTTTGGTGCGTCGGAACGCACCAGTGGACGCGGAGTCCACTCGGGCCATGACACAACAAAATCTCCGGCGATTTCAAAATCCTGGGGAAGCGCGCGCGTATATGGCAGTTGTGTCGGGGAAGTGGGGAAAGTGGGTGTCGTGGTTTTGTCACAGCTGATGCCCTAGTGAAAAGGACTTAGGTTCGAGGTCATCGCTACGGCGGTTAGCTCGAAGGGCTTGATCGGTGTCGGTGTCAAAACCGGCGGATCTCGGATAGGGGGTTCCAAACTGTGAGACTAGAATCGATGGTAACATGAGACGAAGGGGACACGGTTTTACCCAGGTTCGGGCCCTCCTATGGAGGTAATACCCTACGTCCTGCTTGATTCTATTGATGATATGGGGGATACAGAGTTGATCTACCTTGAGATCGAATAGCTAACCCTAGATGAGTTGTTCTTTCCCTACAACCTAAAACACCTCGGCTTAAATAGACGTCAAGGGTATCTAGGGTTTACACATGGTCGGTTATACGCCGAAGAGATAAACATGCCTATTCGCTACGTCAAACGTGGAGTACAAGTTGTGCTTTCCGAAGCTTCCATCTTGGCGATAGGGCCTTCAATTGATCCAGTGTTCGTTAAGTGGCCCATATAGTCCGGCCCATAGAAATAGGCCGGCCTCCCGAGGACCCCTTAATCCAGGACTCCCTCAGTAGCCCCCAAACTTGCCTCCAACGCCAAGGGTCTTAGCCGCAATTGCTTCGCACGATCAGAGTCTTCGGCTTGCAAGGTGAGTTCTTCCTGTCGAATTCAGTTTAGGCTCCGATGACAAGTAGCTTTCTGAATAGTGGCACGTCCGAACACTATGAATAGGCCAGCCCTGAAGGCCAAACGTCAAGGGGTAAAATAACGTCCCCGGACGATCTTTCTAATGAAAGGTCACGACCCACCACGACCGCTAGACCGGTTGCAAAAGCTCGGTTCGCGGTTCGAGGTTGTTTCAATCAACATGATCTACTAATGCACAAATCATGCCCCGTTTTATACGGAATACATTTAATCATGCGCATGCAACGGCACACACGTCTCGGGAAGTGGAGGGATTCACGGCGCGACAAAGGCAGACCAAATAGCGATAAGCCTCATAAAAGGGAAAGAAAACCCCAAGGCCTAACCACACCTCCCATTCGCCTCCTCGCTTCCCCATTCCTTTGAGTCTCCGAAGCATAGATCTAGGTTTTCCACTTCCCCTCCCTCGAGCTCATCGATGGCGGGCTCCAATCACTAGTAGAAAACGGGCCTTTAGTCCCGGTTCGTAAGGGCCTTTAGTCTCGGTTTTGCAACCGGCACTAAAGGGTGAGGACTAAAGCAACCCCCTACCTTTAGTCCTAGTTGGTGTTACCAACCTGGACTAAAGGGTTTTTTTAATTTTTTTATTTTTTATTTTTTATTTATTTTCTTTTCTTTTTTAACTTTTAATTTTTTATAACTTTGATTTTTAATTTTTTAATTATTTGACAATTTAATCTCTAATTATCCTTAAGCATGGAACACTCATTCCAAATCGTGTAACTTCCCGGACGGTCACCCATCCTCTCACTACTGTAGCCCGAGCATGCTTAACTTTCAGGTTCTATCGTCCCTGGTTTCCAAGTCGGCATTTATTGTTTTCCTGACAATAGTAAGCTATCAATCTTATTAACCCTTAGGTCTTGATGTCACATGATTTAATTTTTTGAATTCCAAACAATTATTAAAATAAACAAAATAAGTAACAATAATATTGAATTTCAATGAAAATAAAATAAGTAATAATATCATTATATACATTTTTTGCCATTTATTCATTTAATATGACGTAATTAATATCTTTAAATATGTAAACTGAAATTTGACAAATAATATATCCATCATTATCAGAAAAATGTGAGGAATCCAAATATGACATCATTTATTTATTTTAAAATAAAAATATTTTTCAAAATATTTTTTGATTTTTCTGGAAAAAATCCTTTTTGAAATAACTTTTTTTACTTTTGGAATTTCGAGAATCTAAGAAAACTTCACCGGGTAAACCCGGGTGAAATCGAGTCCCAATTTTTCTCTGTTTTTTTATATATTAAACTTATTTTCGACGTTGTATGCAAAAGTTATGGTCGTTTTACATTTTCCCCCTTTTTTGCAAAAATGGTCAAAATTCAGTTTTCAAATTTTTGATACCAACTAGACACTAAAACCTAACTACTCCCTCCGTTCCTAAATATAAGTCTTTTTAAAGGTTTCACTAGGAGACTCCAGACTTATTTCAACTCCAGACTTTCTGTGCATTCAATATGCACCATTCAAAGCCACATCCTCAAATTTCAACCATTTCTAACTTCATTTGCTAATTTTCATGCATTCAATGATTTTTTTAGCTAAATGACCCTGAAATTGAAAAGCACTACAAATGAACTCTGGAAAGGTTGAAACTTGGCATGGTATCATCATTTCACCCACATAGTTTGTGCTAAAAGTTGAGAGGGTTACGGCAAAAACTGGATGTACTTCGTGTACATGCTGGACCATCTCCTTCAAACTGGACGAACTATTTTTAAACTCAAGTTATTCACAATGTAGGGTTTCAAGCAAATTTGAATAGATTCATATTTAAATCATTCAAATTTGAAAACTAATGACACAAATAGAAACTAGACAAATTTTTGAATCTAATGCAAAAAGAATCACTCAAAAACATCAAATATCCTAAAACATATAAGCAATTTAAAACAGAAACTTTTAGAACCCCTTTAGTCCGGGTTGGTGTCTTCAACCGGGACTAAAGGTCTAACCTTTAGTCCCGGTTTAGTCCCAGTTGGAGACACCAACCGGGACTAAAGCCTCAACCCCTTTAGTCCCGGTTCGTGGCATGAACCGAGACTAAAGGTCCGGAACGAACCGGGACTAATGATGCCCATCCCGAACCAGGACTAATGGTCTCATTAGTGCCGGTTCAAAACCTGACCGGGACTAATGCTATGGACAAAATATATGTTTTCTACTAGTGAAAGGCAGGTGGGAGGCCTCCACAGTCACCGACTGGGACATCCTGGACCTCAAGAAGGCCGGTTACCTCCCCGCAAGCATTCCTCACCGCGCGGTGGAGAAGGGCCAAGTGTTTCCCACCCCCAAGCCAGGAGAAAGGGTGGTCTTCCTCCCTCACTTCATACGGGGGATGAGATTCCCGCTCCACCCCTTCGTCAGGGGACTTATGTTCTTCTACGACCTTGACTTCTATGACCTCCCGCCGAACTCTTTTATGCATATATCGGCGTGCATCCTCGTTTGCGAGGCGTTTCTGCGTGTCGAGCCACACTTTGGGCCCTGGCTCAAAGTGTTCAACGCCAAGCCGAAGTGCGTCGGCAGCAAACACGCCGACTGCGGTGGAGCTGTCATCGGCAAGCTCACCCGCGTTGTATGGCCATCCGGAACCTTCATCGACATCATCAAGGTGTTGGGGAACGTTGCATGGGAAACAAAAAAAATCCTAAGCTTCACCAAGATCAATCTAGGAGATGAGTATCTATGAGAGGAGAGATTGGATCCACATACCCTTGTAGATCGCTAAGCGGAAGCGTTAAAGAACGCGGTTGATGTAGTTGTACGTCTCCGCGATCCAAAATCGCAAGTCGTCCCATGAACTCCCGATCAAATGCCGAACGGACGGCACCTCCGCATTCAGCACACGTGCAACTCGATGAAGATCTCCGCCTTCTTGATCCAGCAAGAGGGAGCGGAGAGGTAGATGGGTTCGCTGGCATCACGATAGTGTGGCAGCGGTGGTGGTGGAGCTGATCCGGCAGAGCTTCGCTAAGCGTCGCCGAATCAATCTAGAGGAGAGGCTATCGGAGAGGGAGGAAGGGTTGTACCGTGGCTTACGGTGCGGCTGCCCTCCTCCCTCTCACATATATATAGGGGAGGGGTGGTGCACCCAACCCCTATGGTTTCCCCCTTGGGGTGGCAGCCAAGGGTGGAGGCGCCCTAGGGTGGCTTGCCATCCAAGCAAGGTGGGGCCAACCCTAGGGTTGGCCCTCCCACCAACCCCCAGCCGCATGGGCCCTCATGGGAGGTGCGGCCAGCCCACCAGGGGCTAGTGTGCCCTCTCTCACAGCACATGCTGCCCTTTTGGGGCTGGTGGCCCCTTCCGGTGGACCCCTGGGACCCTCCCGGCACCCCCGGTACGTTACCAGTGACGCCTGAACTTTTCCCGGTAACCAACACGAAACATCATATATATGAATCTTCAACTTCGGACCATTCCAGAGCTCCTCGTCATCTCCGGGATCTCATCCAAGACTCCAAACCAACACACATAACTCATCTATACCGAAACATCACCGAACCTTAAGTGTCCAGACCTTGCGGGTTCGAGAACTATGTAGACATGACCGAGACACCTCTACGGTCAATAACCAATAGCGGGACCTGGATGCCCATATTAGTTCCTACATGTTCTACGAAGATCTTTATCGGTCGAACCTCTATGTCAAGGATTCAGACAATCTCGTATGTCGTTCCCTTTGTTCTTCGGTATGTTACTTGCCCGAGATTTGATCGTTGGTATCTTCATACCTAGTTCCATCTCGTTACCGGCAAGTCTCTTTACTCGTTCCGTAACACAAGATCCCGTGACTAAGACTTAGTCACATTGCTTGCAAGGCTTGTTGTGATGTTGTATTACCGAGTGGGCCCTGAGATACCTCTCCGTTACACGGAGTAACAAATCCCAGTATTGATCCACGCCAACTCAACAGACACCCTTAGAGATACATGTAGAGAACCTTTATAGTCACCCAGTTACATTGCGACGTTTGATACACGCAAAATACTCCCCCGGTGTCAGTGAGTTGCCTGATCTCAAGGTCATAAGAACAGATACTTGACATGTAGAAAGCAATAGCAATAAACTGACACGATCATATGCTACGTTTTATAGTTTGGGTCTTATCCATCACATCATTCTCCCAATGATGTGATCCCGTTATCAAATGACATCTCATGTCCATAGCTAGGAAACCTTAACCATCTTTGATCAACGAGCTAGCCTGCTAGAGGCATACTAGGGACACAGTGTTTGTCTATATGCCCACACATGTATTTAGTTTCCAGTCAACACAATTATAGCATGGATAATAAACGATTATCATGAACAAGGAAATATAATAATAAACACTTTATTTATTGCATCTAGGGCATATTTCCAACACAAGGTATGGCAGAAGGAGTGGTTTTAGATCACTGAGCCATTGGAGGAAGGTCAAACGGCTCCTGCCGAATTCAGATTCGGTCCCCCACCAGACTAAAATTGTGGCTCCAAAAGGGCCTGAACCGGGGGGGTGAGCAAGGAGAGTGAGCGACCTACAGAAGCGTATCGACTCTATGATCGACAATGACATCGAGGTTACTAACGTGATCTAGGTCATGCTCCGGCGGCGGATCCTCCCCTGCCAGCACCAAGATACTCCCCTTCCGCACTACGCGAGAGAAGTTGTGGAAGGTGCTTTTCAATCCGCAAGAGAATTGGCCAGCCGAGGAGGAAGATCGGGGTCTCCACACCGCAAAGCCCGCTTCCAAGGTACGATATATTTTTGCTTGATCGGCTTTGTCCTTCATAGAGAATATTTACAACACCTTTTCCGACCACTCGTTGCAGAAATGGCTGAGCAAAGCCACGGGCATCGACTGCCTAGCGCCTCAGCCCGAAGACCCTAGGTCCGGACTGTTAGGAGAGATGCTCGTTGAGGCGCCTTACGAGGCGCCCGCGAAGAAAGAGAAGAAGAAGAAACCAGGCCGAGAAGGCCTGCGCATCAGGGACCAGCCAGAAGCTGTGTCCGAAGAAACCCATGCCTCCTCGAATCAAGAGGAGCATGAGGACGAGGATGAAGATGAGGGGGAGGGCGATTCCCCCTCGCAAGAAAGAGAGCGGTGTCATCGGACGCCATGGAGGTTGTACCCCCTCCTACCCCGAAGAGAGCGGCACCGGTCACAGGTAATCTTGTCCGACGACAGTTCGGACTCGGATACCGAGTCCGATGAATTCGAGAGGGTCCCACGAAGGACCCTAAGGGTCAAGCCCCCCACTCGAGGGTGAGAATCCAAAGACTCATTTAGTTGTCATTAATAAGTTCATAGTTTAATAACATGCGAGCATTTGTGGACTTTGCAGCCCTCCCGCGTGTGCTCCCCACCGACCAAGTTTCGGACGGCGAGACCCCGCTCGCCGAACTAGCGGAGAGCGGGGCGTCGCATCCCGCCACTCCAGGCGCCGTGAAGGACACCATGGAGGTGTCATCCCAGCATGCTCCTATGGAGCCAGGCACTAGCGACGGGGGAGACAACATCATGGCCGAGGCTAACACCTCGATCACCGAAGATCGGGGGGAGGTACCCCACCCGGATACTGAGGAGGCCGGGCGAGCGGCCGCTCAGTCCCCTCCGAGGGTATCTTCGGAGCGCACCACGCCTACGGAGGTACTGGTTCAAACCCCAGTTGGTGATCGGGTTATCCGATCACCACCGGCGCCATCGACCAATGGGTGGCCGGTCATGGAGGAGGCTTTATCAAGTGCCTCCATCTCCGAGGAGCACCACACCCTTATGGGTGCGATATTGCAGAACATTCAGTCCGTCAACAACGGACTAAAGGAGGCCATTAAAGGTCTCCTAATGGGCTTTCCGGTAAACCACGCGACACTCTGTTTGCAAAATATTGATTTATTTTTATGATTATACACATGGCAGCCCCCGAGCCCTAGGTGAGTTTGAAAAAACTTACCTAGGGGTCAATCATGGATCCAATTCCGAACTATAGACAAATGATATATTCGAAACGTGAGAGTAGGCCCTGAGAGGGTCGAGCATATGATCGGATTGACGATAGTTCGGAAGTATTGCAACTATGTAATCTGACAATTGTTTGTGTGTTACAGGCTTCGTCATCGGCGGCGGCCGCGAATGGCGCCGAGCTGGACGAGCTCAATCGGAAGCTCAAAAGCTCCAAAGACGAGCTTGATGCTCTTAACAAAAGATTCGACGAGGCGCAGGGTAAGTCTGAATCTTCATCCAGACACCTTTGTATGAATACTATCAATGCAGTTTTTCATAATGTTAATGATCGCACAGCCTCGACGAAGGAGGTGGAGAGGCTCAAGGCCGAGCATCAACAGGCGAAGGACGAAGCGGTTGTCGAGAGGGCGGCGGCCAAAGAAGCGGCTACCACCCTCTCCACCCTACGAGCCACCAGCGACAAGCATTAGGCTCGAGTGGCGGAGATCTAGAAGTTGCTCAAAGACGCCAGCCAGAAGTACGAGGTTCTTGAGCAGAAGGGCAAGGAGCACGCGGCCGAACTGTCCACCCTAAAGACCGATCTTCAGAAGAAGCGGGTCGACAGGCGATTCTTTGAGGAGCAGGTCCGCCAAGCGAAGGACATAACGGACGGTAAGCCATACTTACTGCAGTGTGTCATCAGGGATAGCAAGTTCAAATTGCTTACCTAGGTGCGACGTTCCTCAAACGCCTCCTTCGATCTCCAGAAGAGCGTAGCAGACGCCAATCAGTTGTATGCGTTGTGGGAAGAAGGAGACGAAGATCGTCTATTCTGGGCGCAATTCGGAGCCCCTGAGCGCCCTCCTCTTCTCGTCGAGCAGCTGAAGCAGTTGATGGAGCTACGCCGGATGGCAGAGCCAGCCATGAAGGATCTCTGCATCCGCTTATGGCCCGACGAGTCACTGCCAGGTAGCTACTTTGGCCTGGTGCAGAAGCTGATCGCCGCTTTGCCCCGCCTCGACATTGTGAAGCGCTCCTCCTGCATCGAGGGAGCCCGGATGGCCTTTGCAAAGGCCAAGGTGCACTGGCTGGGGCTGGATCCGATGAAGATAGCCACCACCCCACCGCCTCCTGGGAAGGAACATAGGCGCCCCGAGCTCTACTTCACCGGAGTAATGGAAGGTGCTCGGTCGATAGCGTCACAATGTTCGGAAGATAACATGCATGATTAAGTTGTAATGTGTCCGAAGACATTTTAAAGCTTTAATGTTATAATCTATCACGCTTTCAATGTTTTTCATTCCTTTATAACTCCTGTTTGTCCATTTAAAACTGAAAGATGCGAGTCGTCGGCTTCAGCCCCCGTGTAGATACTACATGGGGTGTCTCTGCCAATGCACTATTTCCTTTAGCCGAGTTATTGGAAACCGAAGGCGGTAGAGTACGGGGGACCGGGCAATCAGACCATAGTGCTTTATTTCTTTCACTTAGCCGTAGGGGCGCGAAAAGGACCGCGGGACGCTTATGACTAGCCGAACCCAACTGGGGCAACTCTGATATGTGCGTCCACCGAGCATAGAGCATTGAACTCTTGTTCGAAGAGCGCTGGATCGCGTAGGTCTTATCGTCGCCGCCGATGATTCATAGCACCCTCTACCTCGGACTTGGTAACTGACATCGCCTCCCCGGAGTCTTCAGGGGCCGGATTGACCATAGGGACATCCGTAGCGGATTCAGCATGAGCCGAGGCTCTGGAATTTTGAGCGCCGCCGGACACCCTAGCAAGCTCCTCGGTAGAAGAAGGTTGAACTCTTTGCCTGAGTGTTTCGACATAAGGTCTCTTGTGAAGCTCTATTAGTCGCGATAGTAAGTTAAAACAGCCGAACATAGTACCTTTGAGTTGAGCGAATGGGTGGGCTTGCCCCCATGGCCGGCTCGTTTGATGGATCCCTGTTACTTTCCGATCCGGGCATTTACGCCGTAGCCGATGCATGTCCGCAGACCGATGACGCTTGGGAGGAGGAGCTAGGGAGTTTGGGTCGTTGAAGGATACTTGCCTCTTGCGGGACGAGTTTTTCTGTAACATCCCAAAATTCCATTTTGGAATGTTATGAATATAGCTATGCATCTATTATCATCATTGCTTGATTGTATGAACTAGTTGAAATGCCTCTTCTGGTTTTCAGAAAGTCCCCTTCTACTTTTCCCTATGTTGCTTCCTCTATTTAAAATTTTTGGTTAAAAGTTCAAATAAGAGAGGAGGAACATGACACTCCACACCAGGGTCTAATTGGTGAATTATTTGAACAAAAATAACCAGGAGTTATTTTGAAAATATTTGCAAAAAGGGTTTAAAAACAATTAGGACATTTCTGAAATAATATTTTTTTCAAAGTGTTCAAATGACAGAATAGAAATGTTCATTAAATAGCATTTATTATTCTGTTAATTTTGATATATAATACCCCTATATTTACAAACGATTTGAATGCTTTAAAAGCTTTTGAATGTCTCCGGAAATTATTAAAAAGAAACGGTAACCGTTTCCGGTATTAAACGGGCCGGCCCACCGGCTTTAAAAGCCGAAACCGTTACCGGTCGGCCGACCGAGCGCAGTAATGCTCCCGCTCTCTCACTGACACCGGGTCCCACCCCGTCCGACCGTTGCCCCGGAACGGTCATCGTCTTCACTCCCCGCGCTCGCCGGATCCGACGCCGGCCGTTACTCCCCCTCACCGGATCTCTCCCCTCTCTCCTCCCCGCACCCCCCCGAGCGCCTATATAAGAGCCCCACGGCCCCGCATCCATTCCCCCCCCGAGCCCCCTTCTCTCTCTCGCCGAGACGCCGTCGATTGCTCGTCGGAGTTCCACCACCACCGGAAGTCGCCGTCGATCGTAGCCACCACCTCCGACCATCATTCGCCACGCCGTCGCCACCAATCGCCTCCGGAGGACCGTCCCCGTCGCCAGGACCACTTCCCCGTCCTCCCCGACCACCGGAACACCTCGCCGTCGCAATCGCCGCTACCGGACTCGCCGGAGTACCCCGACGCCGGCAACCTCCCTCCGTAAGCCCCCTCGACCGTCCGATCCAAATCCCACGGTCCAGATTAGAACGAACTTAAGTCCGAACCGTTTTCTTCTACCGAACGGTCGCCCGCTCTAATTCACCTACCGAACGCCCCCCTTAGCCAATCGGATCGCGCCACGTAGCCCCCTGACCGACGCAAACTTTTTTTTTCATTTTCTGTTTTGTTTTAATTAACAGAATGTTTTCCAATTTTGTTTTGCTTATATCTTTTAATCTGTTTAGAGTTTTGAGTTGATTCTTTTTGCAATAGCTCACAATTTTCATGTAGTTTCACCCTGTACTTTTAAATTTCAAATTTGAACTATGAAATTTGAATTGAATCAAATTTGCTTAAAATCTTCAAATCTGAATAACTAGAGTTTGAAAATAGATTTTGATATGAATCTTTTTGCTACTGTTTGGTATTAGTTAGGACTATCTTCAGGTATAGTTTGAGGATTTTCATGATATATTTGATTACTGTTTTACCCAAAAAACAGAATCTGCTTATTATTATAATATAGTTTTATAAACTTAATTTTGATTAGTTTGATTTAGAATTTGGTTTTATTTGTTTATTAGGTTCTGTTAGTAAACATTTAGTGTTTTCACTTACTGTTAATAAAAATATAAATTTGCCTAGTTTAATTTTATTTAACATAGGAATCAAAATTTCTTTTCAATTAGGCTTAATTTGACTAAAACAACTAACTAGTAATAGTTTGTTTTCAAACAAAGTTTTCTATATTTTGTTTCTGTTTTCTAAGACAGATTTAATAGTAAATTATTTTTTTTCTGTCAAGAACATGTTTTGTTAACAAATTATAAGTTTAGTTTTACATTCTTTTGTTAATATAACTATAGTTGATTCATATAGTGTTTATCAAAACTTGTATAAACTTCACTAAACTTTTCCCAACAAGCTTAAATTGATTATTCTGTTTATTAATAAAATATTCTATTGTTTTCCTTGTTGTCAACAATTGTTTTGCTAATTCAAAATAGTTTTATTATGTAGTAGTGTTTTCATCATCCCCTTTGGAAAAAACAAAACTTTGTGTGTTTTACTTGCTAGAGACTTTTGTGCATTGTTTGCCTTGTTTGTTTAGTACTTCTTTGCTGAATGTTATGAGTACTTATTTTGGTTGTATGCTTATTTAAGTGCATTGTTTGTTTCGTTAGATTATCCGGAGTGCGAAACTTGTTACCTAGAGTTACTCAAGTACGAAGATCATCAATCAGGCAAGTCACTTTGATCATGTTTTACCCATGTTTTATATGCATTAGTTCTACCATCTCCCCAGTTGCATGCAAGATAGGTTAGTTGGAAACTTGGTTACATAGTAGTAGTATCATGTGGTAGATACCCCTCTCAACCCCTTTGACAACATTGGCCCCGGGAAACGTTGTTTTACCTTTTGCTATGCTATTAGTAGACGGGGTTGGTTGTGTGATTCATGAGAGTTGAGAGAGTTAATAATTTCAAGACCTACATAATGATCAAGATTTCAATACTCCAAGTTTTCAACATACCTCTGGGTGGATGATGGTTGAACGGCGCCCTGGAGAAACCAGTGGTTAGCCTAGGTGATGCTGGAGGTGGCCAGTATTCACGCGGAAAGGTCCACCCAGGCACAAAGGGATGGATGGGTGCTTCAAGACCCAAGGCTTACCTGCACAGCCACAAGTCATTATGGGCTCTGGCTTGGTTGGATATCGTGGTGACCCTGGACAGGCGGTGCTACGAGAGGTAGAAGAACGGTAGGAAAGGATGGGCATCGTCAGAGTCGCAGGGAAACCCTTTGGAAGACCATGTTTTGGTCATCCGTTTCTCAAACACCCTGAAGTGCGAGAAATCAAACGGAGGCGACCAAATCTTGTGGGGAACGTGTGCAAAAACTCTGCAGAGTACTTAAACCTAATCGATTAGCCGTGTCCACGGTTATGGACGACTTGAGCCAAAGGGATTGGAACTTCCGGAACTCTCAACACAAATAATATGATGATGTGGGAATTTAATAATTTTGGGTATGAGAATTGGTTGATGGAACCATCTCATTAATCAACCAACTTAGTAATGCTTTGCTTAGCCCTTTTTCTAGATGTAGGAAAAATTGGCTTTACGCAAAACTTACCACCCCACCTGCCATATAAGCATATAGACTAGCTGATTATTTTCACCCCTCTCTTGTGACTTTGCCGGCATACTCCATATGCTGACCTACACGGCTGCAACGTATCATGTTGCAGAGTATTTTTCCGACCAGGAGTGAGGACACGTTCTATGCTCAGTGAGATGCCCTTGGAGTCGGATGGACTCATCTACCTTCGACGCTTCCGCAAGATTTAGATATTCTCATGAGTTGGCCTTTGGCCACTTTATTGTAATTTTTATCGTAATAAAGAACTCGATATGAGATTTCGATTAATATAATGCTGTGTGATTTACCTTTGATATATACATTGATGTACCGTGTGTGTACCAGCATGATCTTGGGATGGTACGGAAACACCGGAGACTTGACCTTCCAGGTCGGGTCGTTACAGAAATGGTATCAGAGCACACGCTGACCGTAGGACGTAACCTCTAGGATTGGAAAGCCTTAGGATTGTTTCTCTTTGTCTTTAAATATCTTATACTCTCATCTATTCGTTTCTGACTCCTCTCCGATTATTTCAAAATTTATAGATGGCCACCTTCATCCCAGTGTTGATCACAGAGTTTTGCCAGCCTGACGCAACGATGCCCTTTGGTAAGGAGCTGATGAGGATCGTCAAGGACATAAGGATTGCTTTGCCGAGCATCACCGGGATTCCTATCATGTCATTTCCCCAAGATGGACGCTACAGGATCGAGGTGCATATTCCAGGGAAGACCTTTGGGAATCGGAAGGAACCCATAGATCTCAAGTTCGTGGCACCCAGTTGGATACTTGGAAGAGACATGGCCATTCATCGTGCCCTTGGACGTATCCAGGAGGAATACAGAGGTGGAACCATTTCACCAGGACTCAGCATGGTTTGCCGCAGAGATGCCCATGGCAACATCATCACCAATCCCACTGCAGACACCAATATCTCCTATATCCAGACCTTGGAGACTCACATCAGGACTCTGGAGCTTCGAGTTCGTGCTGACACGAAGACTATCAAGAATCTGATGAATCGTGAGCTGGACCTTGAAGCTGATCTGCGAGAGGCCAACTATGAACACGAGCATGAAGTGAAGGACTTCTTAGAGAGGATTGATGAGCAGAATGCACGCATCGCCACTCTGGAGGAGCATCTAGACATGGGAGAAAACCTTCACCCCGAAGGAGACATGGCACCCTTCATCAGCGACGATGAAGACTATGAGGAAAGCACCACCGGAGGACCTACGACTATGCACTTTTGAGGAGAACATTAGTTATGCCCTCCAATGTATCTTTATTTTAGTCGTTAAAGCGTAGGTCGATGTTTAGTTGTCTGAGATTTGTATTTTCCGATGTTTGACATTGATTGAATAAATGAATGAGTGTTTCGTGTGATATGTTTGTTGCATTGCATATGGGTAGTGAATTTCTTCCAGACCCTAGTTCTATTCTAATTCTCATCCCTCTGAAAACAGCAAGATGCCTCCACGACGTGAGACCGATTTCACTTTTCCACCGGAACTCACCCAACTCCTTCAGCAACAGAATGCACTGATGCAACTATTGATTCAGAATCAGACCAACAACCAGAACAACAACAACAACCACCATCCACCCCAGACTGACAATCTCACCCGTTTTCTGAGGTTGAACCCTCCAACTTTCTCCAGCAGCACTGAGCCCATTGTGGCAGATGACTGGCTCCGCAAGATGGAGAGAGAACTTGTCACCGCTGGATGCACTGACGCTGAGAAAGTGCGATTTGCCGCACATCAACTGGAAGGACCAGCAGCATCATGGTGGGAGAATTATACCACCACTTATCCTATTGCAGATGTGACTTGGGAGCAGTTCAAGCTTGCTTTCCGCACCGCTCATGTTTCAGCTGGAGCCATGAGTTTAAAGAAGCGCGAGTTTCGCAACTTGCGCCAGGGTAATCGTTCCGTGGCCCAATATGTGGACGACTTCAACACATTGTCACGTTATGCCCCAGGAGATGTGGCCGATGATGCGGCCAAGCAAGAAAAGTTTCTGGAAGGACTCAATGATGAGTTGAGCATACAGCTGGTAGTGGCTAATTTCAACAACTACCAAGAGCTGGTGGATAAGGCACTTATTCTGGAAGGTAAACAGCAGCAGATTGAGAACCGCAAGCGGAAGTACACTCAGGGGAAGTTCAACTCTGGAGCTCATCAGAAGCCTCGTTACTCCCCGTACTCCGGGAATACCGGATCAGGAAATGGTAAGTTTGGAAAGCACACTCATACTGTGCACAACCATGGAGGTCACCATCATGGAGGAAATGGGAATAACCGTCTCAACCATGGTAACTTCAAGAGTGACAATGGGAATGGGAACAACAACCAGCACCGTCAAGTTCCTGCTCAGAAGGATCTGAGTCACATTACCTGTTTCAAGTGCCAGAAGACAGGGCACTATGCTACTGAGTGTCCCCAGAGTAAGCAAGGCACTGGAAACGGCACTAACAACGGCAACTCCACAGCCAAGAAGCCCAATCCGTTTCCCCGTGCTCACGTGAATCACATCAACGTGGAAGAAGTCTATGATCAGCCCGAGACTGTGGTTGGTAAGTTTTTATTGCATTCACGTCCTGTTACAGTACTTTTTGATTCGGGTGCAACTCATTCATTCATATCAAGGGTAGTTGTGGATAAGTATGGTTTGCCCACCAAAACCCTTAGTCAGCCAATTCAGGTTAGTTCTCCAGGAGGTATGATGATGGCAGGGATAGGATGCCATGCCTTGAAACTCAATATAGGGAACCATGTTTTTTCCACCGACCTCATCGTCTTAGAGTCACACGGATTGGATGTAATCCTAGGCATGGATTGGATGACCAAGTATGAAGGAAATCTTGATTGCCCTAGCAAGTCTGTTTCACTCACCACCCCGGAGAACAAGAGGATTAAGTATGTATCCCGACGCACACGTATGAGTGCTCGGTTAAATTCTCTCACAGGAGTTGTTCAGGAGGAAGTACCTGTGGTAAAAGAATTTCCAGATGTATTTCCGGAAGAATTACCAGGAATGCCACCAGATAGGGAGATTGAGTTCTTAATAGAGCTACAGCCAGGGACAGCCCCAATTTCCAAGAGACCCTATCGGATGCCCGCAAATGATCTGTTGGAAATCAAGAAGCAAATTAAGGAGTTATTGGACAAAGGTTATATTCGCCCAAGTTCTTCACCTTGGGGAGCCCCAGTTCTTTTGGTGGAGAAGAAGGATAAATCTTTGAGAATGGTAGTGGACTATCGTGCCTTGAACGAGGTGACTATCAAGAACAAGTACCCTCTACCGATGATTAATGATTTGTTTGATCAGCTCGTAGGAGCCAAAGTATTCTCCAAGATCGATCTTCGATCAGGGTATCACCAGTTGAAAATTCGTGAACAGGATATACCCAAAACAGCTTTCACCACGAGGTATGGCTTGTATGAGTATACGGTCATGTCTTTTGGATTGACTAATGCTCCTGCCTACTTCATGAATTTGATGAACAAAGTATTCATGGAATACCTAGACAAGTTTGTTGTGGTGTTCATCGATGACATTCTGATATTCTCCAAGAACGAGGAAGAGCATAAGCAACATTTGCGTTTAGTTCTGGAAAAGCTAAGAGAGCATCAGTTATATGCCAAGTTCAGCAAATGTGAATTTTGGTTGACGGAAGTCGGATTCCTTGGACATGTTATTTCCGGAGAAGGAATAGCCGTAGACCCCGCTAAGGTTGAAGCCGTCACCGAGTGGAAGTCACCCACCTCAGTTAAGGAGATCCGCAGTTTCCTTGGACTTGCTGGATATTACCGGAGGTTCATTGAAAATTTCTCCAAGGTTGCCAAGCCCATGACAGAGTTGTTGAAGAAAGAATCCAAGTATGTTTGGACTGTGGAATGTGAAGCCAGTTTCCGGGAGTTGAAGGAACGTTTGGTCACAGCCCCAGTGTTGATCTTGCCCGATATTCGGAAGGATTTCCAGGTTTATTGTGATGCTTCACGTCAAGGACTTGGAGGAGTACTTATGCAGGATGGAAAAGTTGTAGCCTATGCTTCCAGACAGCTACGACCTCATGAGTTGAATTATGCCACGCATGACTTGGAGCTAGCAGCCGTAGTGCACGCACTCAAGACTTGGAGACATTTCCTTATCGGAAATAGTTGTGATGTTTACACCGACCATAAGAGCCTGAAGTATATCTTCACGCAGAAAGAGTTGAACCTCAGACAGAGGAGATGGTTAGAGTTAATCAAGGACTATGACATGAGATTACACTACCATCCAGGTAAGGCTAATGTTGTAGCCGATGCCTTGAGTCGGAAAACTTATGTGAACACACTCACAGCTGGAGGATTACCTCAAGAGTTAGTCGATGATCTCAGAGAGCTCAAGCTAGAGATAGTTCCAAGAGGATATGTTGCTACACTGGAAATTCAGTCCACCTTGACCGAAAGAATTCGAGAAGCCCAGAAATCGGACAAGGAGATAGCTGAGATTAAACAGAGAATGAAAGATGGTAAAGCTAAAGGTTTTCGTGAGGATGAACACGGAACTTTGTGGTTTGAGAACCGAATCTATGTGCCCAATGAACCAGAGCTCAGGAAGTTGATACTTCAGGAAGCCCACGATTCACCTTACTCGATACACCCAGGCAATACCAAGATGTATCTGGATTTAAAGGAAAGTTATTGGTGGACAGGTATGAAGAAAGATATTGCAGAGCATGTTGCGATATGTGATGTTTGTCAGCGAGTAAAGGCAGAACATCAGAAACCAGCAGGGTTACTCCAACCTTTGCCGATACCCGAGTGGAAATGGGAAAAACTTGGTATGGATTTCATCACAGGATTGCCCAGGACCCGTTCAGGTTATGATTCCATCTGGGTAGTGGTAGATCGCTTGACCAAGGTAGCACACTTCATTCCAGTAAAGACCACCTATACCAGTGCTAAGCTAGCCAAGATATACATGACCAGGATCGTATGTCTGCATGGAGTTCCGAGGAGTATAGTGTCAGATAGAGGAACACAATTCACTTCAAAGTTTTGGCATCAGTTACATGAGACTTTGGGTACGAGACTGGAGTTTAGTACAGCTTTTCATCCGCAGACAGATGGCCAGACTGAGAGAGTCAATCAGATTCTGGAAGACATGTTGAGAGCTTGTGCGCTAGATTATGGATCTAGTTGGGACGAAAACTTGCCTTACGCAGAATTCTCATACAACAACAGTTATCAGACCAGTCTAAAGATGGCCCCTTTCGAAGCTTTATACGGAAGAAGATGTAGAACACCACTGACGTGGGATGGTGTTGGAGACCGACAACTTTTTGGTCCCGACCTTATCCGAGATTCTGAAGAGAAAGTCAAGTTGATACGTGACAGACTCAAAATAGCTCAATCTCGACAGAAGAGCTATGCTGACAACAAGCGCAAGGAAGTGACGTATGAAGTGGGAGACCGAGCATATCTTCGTGTGTCCCCGCTTCGAGGAACCAAGAGATTTGGTGTTAAAGGAAAATTAGCACCCAGATTCATAGGCCCCTACAAAATTCTTGAACGTAGAGGTGAAGTTGCATACAAACTGGAATTGCCGGAAGGATTATCCGAAGTTCATGATGTGTTCCATGTTTCCCAGCTGAAGAAATGTCATGCTGAGATGGTTGACATCCCTTTGCGAGACACCGTGCCCCTAGAGGCCATACAGCTTGAAAGTGATCTGACTTATGAGGAGAAGCCTGTCAAGATCCTCGAGACATCCAACAGAGTTACCCGCAGCAAGATTATCAAGTTCTGCAAAGTTTTGTGGAGTCACCATACTGAGGAAGAAGCCACCTGGGAACGCGAAGAAGATCTTCGTAGAGACCATCCGCACCTATTTTCTAGCCAACCCGAATCTCGAGGGCGAGATTCATCTTAAGGTGGGTAGGTTTGTAACATCCCAAAATTCCATTTTGGAATGTTATGAATATAGCTATGCATCTATTATCATCATTGCTTGATTGTATGAACTAGTTGAAATGCCTCTTCTGGTTTTCAGAAAGTCCCCTTCTACTTTTCCCTATGTTGCTTCCTCTATTTAAAATTTTTGGTTAAAAGTTCAAATAAGAGAGGAGGAACATGACACTCCACACCAGGGTCTAATTGGTGAATTATTTGAACAAAAATAACCAGGAGTTATTTTGAAAATATTTGCAAAAAGGGTTTAAAAACAATTAGGACATTTCTGAAATAATATTTTTTTCAAAGTGTTCAAATGACAGAATAGAAATGTTCATTAAATAGCATTTATTATTCTGTTAATTTTGATATATAATACCCCTATATTTACAAACGATTTGAATGCTTTAAAAGCTTTTGAATGTCTCCGGAAATTATTAAAAAGAAACGGTAACCGTTTCCGGTATTAAACGGGCCGGCCCACCGGCTTTAAAAGCCGAAACCGTTACCGGTCGGCCGACCGAGCGCAGTAATGCTCCCGCTCTCTCACTGACACCGGGTCCCACCCCGTCCGACCGTTGCCCCGGAACGGTCATCGTCTTCACTCCCCGCGCTCGCCGGATCCGACGCCGGCCGTTACTCCCCCTCACCGGATCTCTCCCCTCTCTCCTCCCCGCACCCCCCCGAGCGCCTATATAAGAGCCCCACGGCCCCGCATCCATTCCCCCCCCGAGCCCCCTTCTCTCTCTCGCCGAGACGCCGTCGATTGCTCGTCGGAGTTCCACCACCACCGGAAGTCGCCGTCGATCGTAGCCACCACCTCCGACCATCATTCGCCACGCCGTCGCCACCAATCGCCTCCGGAGGACCGTCCCCGTCGCCAGGACCACTTCCCCGTCCTCCCCGACCACCGGAACACCTCGCCGTCGCAATCGCCGCTACCGGACTCGCCGGAGTACCCCGACGCCGGCAACCTCCCTCCGTAAGCCCCCTCGACCGTCCGATCCAAATCCCACGGTCCAGATTAGAACGAACTTAAGTCCGAACCGTTTTCTTCTACCGAACGGTCGCCCGCTCTAATTCACCTACCGAACGCCCCCCTTAGCCAATCGGATCGCGCCACGTAGCCCCCTGACCGACGCAAACTTTTTTTTTCATTTTCTGTTTTGTTTTAATTAACAGAATGTTTTCCAATTTTGTTTTGCTTATATCTTTTAATCTGTTTAGAGTTTTGAGTTGATTCTTTTTGCAATAGCTCACAATTTTCATGTAGTTTCACCCTGTACTTTTAAATTTCAAATTTGAACTATGAAATTTGAATTGAATCAAATTTGCTTAAAATCTTCAAATCTGAATAACTAGAGTTTGAAAATAGATTTTGATATGAATCTTTTTGCTACTGTTTGGTATTAGTTAGGACTATCTTCAGGTATAGTTTGAGGATTTTCATGATATATTTTATTACTGTTTTACCCAAAAAACAGAATCTGCTTATTATTATAATATAGTTTTATAAACTTAATTTTGATTAGTTTGATTTAGAATTTGGTTTTATTTGTTTATTAGGTTCTGTTAGTAAACATTTAGTGTTTTCACTTACTGTTAATAAAAATATAAATTTGCCTAGTTTAATTTTATTTAACATAGGAATCAAAATTTCTTTTCAATTAGGCTTAATTTGACTAAAACAACTAACTAGTAATAGTTTGTTTTCAAACAAAGTTTTCTATATTTTGTTTCTGTTTTCTAAGACAGATTTAATAGTAAATTATTTTTTTTCTGTCAAGAACATGTTTTGTTAACAAATTATAAGTTTAGTTTTACATTCTTTTGTTAATATAACTATAGTTGATTCATATAGTGTTTATCAAAACTTGTATAAACTTCACTAAACTTTTCCCAACAAGCTTAAATTGATTATTCTGTTTATTAATAAAATATTCTATTGTTTTCCTTGTTGTCAACAATTGTTTTGCTAATTCAAAATAGTTTTATTATGTAGTAGTGTTTTCATCATCCCCTTTGGAAAAAACAAAACTTTGTGTGTTTTACTTGCTAGAGACTTTTGTGCATTGTTTGCCTTGTTTGTTTAGTACTTCTTTGCTGAATGTTATGAGTACTTATTTTGGTTGTATGCTTATTTAAGTGCATTGTTTGTTTCGTTAGATTATCCGGAGTGCGAAACTTGTTACCTAGAGTTACTCAAGTACGAAGATCATCAATCAGGCAAGTCACTTTGATCATGTTTTACCCATGTTTTATATGCATTAGTTCTACCATCTCCCCAGTTGCATGCAAGATAGGTTAGTTGGAAACTTGGTTACATAGTAGTAGTATCATGTGGTAGATACCCCTCTCAACCCCTTTGACAACATTGGCCCCGGGAAACGTTGTTTTACCTTTTGCTATGCTATTAGTAGACGGGGTTGGTTGTGTGATTCATGAGAGTTGAGAGAGTTAATAATTTCAAGACCTACATAATGATCAAGATTTCAATACTCCAAGTTTTCAACATACCTCTGGGTGGATGATGGTTGAACGGCGCCCTGGAGAAACCAGTGGTTAGCCTAGGTGATGCTGGAGGTGGCCAGTATTCACGCGGAAAGGTCCACCCAGGCACAAAGGGATGGATGGGTGCTTCAAGACCCAAGGCTTACCTGCACAGCCACAAGTCATTATGGGCTCTGGCTTGGTTGGATATCGTGGTGACCCTGGACAGGCGGTGCTACGAGAGGTAGAAGAACGGTAGGAAAGGATGGGCATCGTCAGAGTCGCAGGGAAACCCTTTGGAAGACCATGTTTTGGTCATCCGTTTCTCAAACACCCTGAAGTGCGAGAAATCAAACGGAGGCGACCAAATCTTGTGGGGAACGTGTGCAAAAACTCTGCAGAGTACTTAAACCTAATCGATTAGCCGTGTCCACGGTTATGGACGACTTGAGCCAAAGGGATTGGAACTTCCGGAACTCTCAACACAAATAATATGATGATGTGGGAATTTAATAATTTTGGGTATGAGAATTGGTTGATGGAACCATCTCATTAATCAACCAACTTAGTAATGCTTTGCTTAGCCCTTTTTCTAGATGTAGGAAAAATTGGCTTTACGCAAAACTTACCACCCCACCTGCCATATAAGCATATAGACTAGCTGATTATTTTCACCCCTCTCTTGTGACTTTGCCGGCATACTCCATATGCTGACCTACACGGCTGCAACGTATCATGTTGCAGAGTATTTTTCCGACCAGGAGTGAGGACACGTTCTATGCTCAGTGAGATGCCCTTGGAGTCGGATGGACTCATCTACCTTCGACGCTTCCGCAAGATTTAGATATTCTCATGAGTTGGCCTTTGGCCACTTTATTGTAATTTTTATCGTAATAAAGAACTCGATATGAGATTTCGATTAATATAATGCTGTGTGATTTACCTTTGATATATACATTGATGTACCGTGTGTGTACCAGCATGATCTTGGGATGGTACGGAAACACCGGAGACTTGACCTTCCAGGTCGGGTCGTTACATTTTCTCTTGCTTATCAAAGTGGAAGGGAATGATCGAGGATAATCAAACTATAATAGCCACCTTGGAGCGATCAAGGATCTCCTAGTAGAAACCCCCGTCTCCGAGCTCGATTGTCAGATCTGGGTCATCATGAAAGCCCGGATCGTCATCACGGGAATAGTCCTCGGGCTGGAGGTGGACAGTTAACTGTGACGATGAAACTCCTCCATTTCTGTTCGCATAAAATTAAAGGCTTGGTCAAAAAGGGACAAATTGAAAACCCGAATTGTAGTCACAGAGTTGAAAGGCTCACCCATTTGATGGGATTGTGACTTGAGTATCCCTCCTTGGTTGGCCATTGAATAAAATCTTTTTGCTCCCCTTTGTACAGGTTGGTAAGTACGGCGGCTAATGTTGTTTGATTAGCAGGGCCGAGTCTTCGGGAGCGAGTGGTGTCGCTTGTCCCGTTGTAATGCCACAAAGGGTGTATCCTCTGCTGAAGAGGCTGAACGCACCGGGTGATGGAGGCAGCCATGACATCTATCATGGTCAACTTGTGATGGGCTAGTACCCTCACATGAGCTGCCAGGTGTTGCACTTCAACGTTGTCCTCTTGGGATGAACTCTTCGGTCGCCACTTGTACCTTTTCTTTAAGGGGGCGTCAGAGTATTCGGGCAAACCCCTCCGAGCCAGGTCAAATAGGGGGACATCCTCGATATAAAACCATTCTGAAGACCATTCTTCGAACTCCTTCGGCATTCCCACTGGATACCCCGTCCCCGCTATGCGGCATATTTCGGTTCCTCTGACCTCCAAGATTGTCTTGACCCGAGTAGGAGGGACGAGGCAAAAGTACTTCCTCCACAATTCAAATTGTGCCTCGCAGCCCAAGAACATCTCGCAGAGGGCGACGAAGCCCGAGATGTGCATAATAGACCCTGGGGTGAGGTGATGGAGCTGGATCCCATATGAAAGGACGTGGATGTCGCCTAGAGGGGGTGAATAGGCGCTTTAAAATAATTACGGTTTAGCTTTGAACAAATGCGGAATAAAGCTATCGTTTAATTAGTCAAGTACAAAACCTAAAACAACTAGGCTCACCTATGTGCACCAACAACTTATGCTAAGCAGGATAGACAACTAAGTGATAGCAAGATATATAACAAGAAACAATATTGCTATCACAAAGTAAAGTGCATAAGTAAAGGGGCTCGGGTAAGAGATAACCGAGGCACGCGGAGACGACGATGTATCCCGAAGTTCACACCCTTGCGGAAGCTAACCTCCGTTCGAAGCGGTGTGGAGGCACAATGCTCCCCAAGAAGCCACTAGGGCCACCGTAATATCCTCACGCCCTCGCACAATGCAAGATGTCATGATTCCACTAAGGGACCCTTGAGGGTGGTCACCGAACCTGTACAAACAAGGTTGGGGCAATCTTCACAACTTGATTGGAGGCTCCCAACGACACCACGAATCTTCACCACAATGGATTGTGGCTACGAGGTGACCTCAAATGCTCGAGGCAATCTTCACAACCTAATTGGAGACCCCGAAGCTTGCCCGGAGCTTTGCACCACAATGATTGAGCTTCGAGGCACCACCAACCGTCTAGGGCGCCAAAGCACCCAAGAGGAACAAGCTCTATGGTGCTCAAACACCCAAGAGTAATAGCTTCTCACTTCCACGTATCACCGTGGAGAACTCAAACCTATGCACCAAATGCAATGGCAAGGGCACACGGAGTGCCCAAGTCCTTCTCTCCCAACTCCCACCAAAGCAACTAATGCTAGGGAGGAAATGAGAGGAAGAACGAAGAAGAACACGAAGAACTCCAAGATCTAGATCCAAGGGGTTCCCCTCACTAAGAGGAGAAAGTGATTGGTGGAAATGTGGATCTAGATCTCCTCTCTCTTTTCCCTCAAGAACTAGCAAGAATCATTGGAGGGATTGGGAGTTAGCAAGCTCGAAGAATGTCAACAATGGGGGAAGAACACGAGCTCAAAAAGATAAGATCCATTGGGGAAGAAGACCCCCTTTTATAAGGGGAGAAAAGATCCAACCGTTATCCCCACCCTCAGCCCCGCGCCTCGCGGTACTACCGCAATAAGATCACGGTACTACCGCAAGGTCTTGCAGTACTACCACTGAGACATGCGGTACTACCGCTCCCACAGAAGTATCAGACTCAGGCCGATTGCACTAGGCAGCTAGCGGTAGAACCGCCGGAGCGGTACTACCGCATGGTCGGTAGAGACTGGCACTAGGAGATGCATGGAAGTAAAAAATTACTTCCGTGCCTACCTCCGCTGAGGGCGAAGCTGCGAAAAAGTCCGGCATGGTAGTACTGGAAGTCATTTGCGGTACTACCGCCCGAGGGGCGGAAGTAAAAAATTACTTCCGTGCCACTTGCGGTACTACCGCTCCGAGGAGCGGTACTACTGCTATCCACTGAACTGCAACACCTACAACTACTCGGCTAGGAAAACGAAAGAATACAATCAACACCAGAACTGCCACAACTTCTGCAAATGAGCTCCGAATTGAGCAAACTCAAGCTTGTTGGTTTTCTTAAGAAGAGGCTGTATAAACAATGCCAAAGGTATAGAGATGAGAAACCTCTTTCAATGAAGAATCGGCAATAACCCCAACATCGAAAACATCATTGAAGATGCATATGGACTCCGTTTTTGATGAATTTGAGCTTGTCATGGAGTTGACCATAAGCTCAAGAAACCTCAACGAGAAAAACCAACCAAGAACCAAGAAATATGATGATGCCAAGAATGCAATGGTTTGAGCTCTCAACGAACGATACAATCAAGCTACTCACTTGAGAGCCCCCTTGATAGCACGGTTACCTACCCTATAACCCAGTCTCCCAACTACCACTATGAGACCGGTAAAATAGAAAACCCTATCAAGGTCAAACCTTAGCCTTGCGCATAGTCCACTTGAGCTAGATGATGACGATCTTGACTTCCTCAAGATGGACCACCTTTCTTGATTGCGTTGGCTTGATGAAGACTAGATGATTGCTCCCCCATACTCCACTATGGGTGAGATACTCTTCGTCACATCTTCACAAGTCCATTGAAATCACAATGGACGGCAAGCTTCAAGCCTGATCTCTCCGTGATGCTTCACTTGAACTTGCACACCGCAACCTTGATAACGATCACCACTTGATGTCATCTTCCATGGGTTGTATGGGATCTTCCTCTTGATGCAGTCCCATGGAAATATGCCTAACCCCACAAAGACCTCTCACAAGGAACATGGGTTTGTACACAAAGCGTAATGGACAATGCTTACCATACCATGGGATCACTTGATCCCTCTCGGTACATCTTGCACACTTTGTGTGTTGATCACTTGATTCACTCTTTGACTTAGTCTTGATCAACCTTGTATCTTATCTTCTCTCTTCATAAAGATGATGTCTTGAAGGTGATCATGAATGTTCACACAATCTCCTTCTTCAAGACATGCTTGCAATAAGCTCAACTCTCACATGACCAATCTTTGGATAAACCTTGAATACCACCTTGGTCATCATATAAACTCTTTGAAGCCCAACAGATGAACTTCAAGAAGTGCCTATGGACAAATCCTTCAAATATAACACAAGGCAACCATTAGTCCATAGGGGTGTCATCAATTACCCAAAACCACACATGGAGAAATGTGCTCTTTCACCATAGAACTCCAATAATCCCCTCAAGAATGGATGAATGAGGAACCCGAGACCCTGCAAAAGGAAGGGTACGAAACATACACGCTCCCCCTTTTGTGGATTGGGGAAATTTTCCGCGAAGGCTTCGCCATTGAATGAAGACAAACCAGCACGGGTGACCGCTAGATCCGAGGAGGAAAGGTACCCTTGGGTCTCGAGGTTGCGTAGTCAAAGAAGGGATACAGAACAACTTGTCCAATCCCCGGGACGGGAGCCGTAAGGGCACGATGAAGAGCTGGGGGCACTCGCCATGTTCTTGTGGTGATCTCCTACTGAAGGTTTTTTCTAATGAGGAGGAAGAAGAGGATGTGGCTTAGACCGCGATTCGGTTTGTTTAAATGGGTAGCGCCTCCATTGTGGAGGGGTAGTCTTGTAAAAAGCCGCTGAACCACTCGTCTCCCCACGACGCACGAAAATCGAGAGATGCTGGCGGTTATTACGATGAACCCGACGAGCTCGTGATGCTTGGGATTTCGTCGATGACAAGATGGTTGCCGAACAAGAAGGGATAGAGGTACTCGCCTCGCAAGCCGAAGACTTTGACGCACAAGACTATCCGTACATACCTCGGTGTTGGAGGCTAGTCCGGAAGCTACTGATGGAGTCCTGGTTTAAGGGGTCATCGGATAGCTGACCTATTTCTCATGGGCTGGACTATGTGGGCCGCTAGATGAGCATTGGATGATTAAAGGCCTCGTCGCCAGGGTGGAAGCTTGAAGGAGCCGTGGTGTGTCCTCCAAGTTCTTGACAGTAGATAGGCGTGTTTTCCCTTCGATGTGCAACCGACCCTGTGTAAACCCTAGGTACCCACGGCGTCTATATAAGTTGGAGGGTTTTAGGTTGTAGAAGAGAGAACAACTCATCTAGGGTTTAGCTATTCGATCTCGAGGTAGATCAACTCTGTAACCTCCATACCATCAATACAATCAAGCATGACGTAGGGTATTATCTTCATAGGAGGGTCCGAACCTAGGTAAACATCGTCTGGTTCGTTCCCTGTTACCATCGATCCTAGTCTCACAGCTCGGGACCCCGTACCCGAGATCCGCCGGTTTTGACACCGACACTAGGGCGTGCTTGCCTGAATGGACGATACTGAAATAGCAGCTACCACCGATGAACATAAACATAACATAGATTCAGGTATGCTTACATGCAATTGTTTATTTCGTATGCTCATCTAGACATTTGGTTCATCTGATGTATACGAGAGCGTATGCCAGTTCTGAAATAAAAGATTGTGTATGAATTAAGCGTAGAAATCTAGTTTACACATATTTGAGTCCAACCCGCAGGAAGTCTATCGGAGAAAGACTAGTAAGCACGTTGTTGCATATTATATATTTTTGTTACTTTGATGTGACATATTCTGCAAAATTAGGAATTTTATTTTACACATATTCAACAAATTATGATTTTATTTTACACATTTTAGCAAATTAGGATTTTATTTTGCACATAACGTAATAATATTTAGTATCTTGGATCACTCCCCCCTCAAGCACATGCCCCCTCTAGGTTTTTGGCTCAAGCTCTGTCATTGTTGGTTGGAAACTAATTATTTGGTACCTCAGGTTGCATCCCTCAGTTTTTCATCAACACAAGGGTGAGACTAGGGCGGCTGGATAGTGACCTATTATTTTGGGATGGCCCTGTTTTGGTAAGGCCAGCCAGAACAGTATCTAAACACACCAAAATAATAGGCAGCAGCCCAAATAACCCATGTGTTGTCCATTAAATCTGCACGTAAGGTTGTCTACATGACAACGGCTGAATAATAAGAAAGTTTATTCACCGTTCTTTTCGGCTTACAATTCTTTTTTTTATAGTGTATTGTTTTATTGTTTTTCTAACCCGTGGAGAGGTAAAGCGGTTAGCCCTATGTCGGATCGTAATTTGTAGTAGCGTCGTCCATATCTCCTCTTCATTCCTCATCGACCTCGCTCGGGCTGGGCTGGTGGTCGGAGACGACATGCTGGCCTAGGACATGCCCGGCCGGCCTCCTCCCTCAACTCAATCAAGCCGTCCATTATTCCCCACGAGCGAGCCGTCGCGGTGGAAAGGAACCGGCCACCCACGGCACGCGCAGCCGCTGCTCCACGTGACCCTCACCCATCCACATCCACGTCATGGGACCTCAGCCACCCCGCTGGGGACACCGGAATTTCGCGGCAACCGAACAATGCACGTCCCCGCGGGAATGAATCTCCGTGGAACCCCCGTACGTGGCCGGGAAACAGCATCGACCATTCACCACCGGCACCAGCTCCAAATGTACACCAGCGGGACGGCAGGCACTCGGTACTACTCCTACTAATTTCTTCCAAAAGGTTTCCAGAGGTCCGAACTTGTTAAGAGGTGCAACCACGACGCCCGTGCGCACCGTCGACCGCCTTCCGTTTACGCGGTCGTACCGAGGACTTCCGTCGCCTGCCGTCGCGACCCGACCATACACACACACACACATACTACAACCCAAAGCAAAGCCAAAGCCGAGGTTGGACCAATGGAGATTTCGCGTCCGTCCCCGTTTGCTTCTCCCTGCAATAATAGGCCGGGCGTCCTCGGTCCTGGGTTCCACCCACCAGACCCAACCCACCACCACCACACCCCATCTGCCCATCACCACATCACCAAGGGGTAGGGTTAGCGGCCCCCTTGTTCTCTTCCTCCCTCCCTCACCTCACCTCAGCGCCCCCAAGAAGCTGAGACCGGCAACAAGAGCTGCGCAGCCGCCATCCAGCAGTTGGGGAGAAACAGCAACCTCCCAGCCGACGAACCCACCACCCACCCCTGCCACCAACCCTCCCCTCCCCGCCCGCCGTCGACCAGTCTGGTAGCGCCACTTAACCCGCCCGCCACCGCCACTCACTGAGTACTACTACTTCTTGAACCGAGGCGAGCTGCGGGATGAAGAAGCTGTACCAGGGGAAGGGCCGGCGGGTGCACCCGGCGCCGGCGCCGGCGCCGGGGCCGGACGTGGCGCTGGCCATGCTGCCGGCGACGCTGCTGGCGCTCGTGGCGGCGCTCACGGCCGAGGAGCAGGAGGTGCTCGCCTACCTGCTGTCCGGCGGGGCCGGCGGCGCGGCGGGGGCAGCCGGCGGGGGCCGGCGCAGGCGCCTCAACGGGCCGCACCAGCCCGAGATGGGCTGCGGCTGCTTCGGCTGCTACAAGAGCTTCTGGGCCCGCTGGGACGCCTCCCCCAACCGCCACCTCATCCACCGCATCATCGACGCCGTCGAGGAAGGCAACGGCGGCTCCGGCGCTGGAGCTTCACCGGGACCAGGAGGTGCCACGCGCCGCGGTCACCGCCGCCGGCGCCGTGGCCGCGGCGGGCCGTGCGCCATCGACGCCGCCGCCGAGGAGCACGAAGCCGCGGAGGCCCAGGCCTGCCGCGCGGACGACCACGCGCAACTGCAAGCCTGCTGCGCGTCGGACGGCGGGGAGGACGGCGACTACGAGGCCGACGAGGACGACTGCGCGGACAGCGCGTACGGCGGCGAGGAGGCCCTGACGGACGACAGCGACTGCGCCAGCGCCAGCGCCGCGACCGAGAAGAGCGCCGTGGGCAAGCTGGTGCGCTTCATCGGCGAGAAGGTGTGGGCCGCCTGGACCTGACCGGCGTCCGCCGCCGCCGCCGCTAGAACTTCTCGTAGATTAGGGAGGGAGAAGCAAGAACGGAGAGACCGCCAAGAAGGTCAGGTCAGGTCAGTGAAACTAGTAGCACTAGCAGTTCGTTTTGTCCAAGCAAGCAAGAGCCGCAGCAGCTCTATGCCCCTTTCAATTTCTTGCAACTCCGGTGAACGAGCAACCCCGAGGCTCCGGGCGGGGATTAACCATGGTTCAATCCGACAACCAAAGTCTCCCCGCCATGGCGCCTCCCATGTACCATATTTTTGCTCATTTGGTTCAACAAGAAACTTTCCCCATTCCCCCTCTCTTCTCCGCCATTGACGAGCTGCTTCAGCAAGATCTTGCTCCATGAAACTGCCGATTGATTCTTATTACTAGTAGCAGGACCAAGAATCTCTCATTCAATTAGTTCTTGTTAATTAATTAAAGGCAACAAACGCTCGGTGCCAACCTCGTTGTCGCATGGCCCATGCCCATGTCCATCGCTGCCTTGTGTGCTAAGCAAAAGCATCTGCGCAAAGCCCTCGTTAACCCTGCTCCCCTGCTCCTCATAGTGAGCTTTGGTGACATCCATCTCCCCTGGACGATGAAATCTTCGTTGTTGTTGATTGATTTGATTTAGCGAGTGAGAGTTGGAGCAGTTCGTGGCACCGATAAAAGCAAGCCCGAGCTAAAACAGGAATTAATCATCACATTGGCAACAACAACCACCGCGACGTGGCGGCAGAGCCAGTGCGAATTTGACCCGAAAGCGGCAGGTTCCCGTGCCATCTTTCCCTTTTCTCGAAAGGGAACTACCACCGTCTTTTGAAACCTGCCTTTTATTTCCCTGCTTTGTGCGTTCAGTCGTGAGCTGTGGCATTGGAGGAGGCATCCATACATAGATAGGTAGATTGATAGAAGATATTTTCTCCACTTGAAAAGCTTTTGTCCATTGGTAGTGTATACGAACGAGAGAAATTGCAAAGCGAAAGTTATCATCCGTGAGCAGAGCTGCTTCCGGTGGATAGTTTGTTTCGCTCCCACTGTGACTCTGCTCGGCGAGGACGTGTACTCCACAAAAATTATGGTCTTTAACTTTGCCACAGCCAGTACAAAGCTTAGTGCACTTTAACAAGCTAGGTACACTAGCAAATTTATGTGACTTTTTTTCTAGCTTTGCTCTCTCGTAACATGTCATGGCTGATGCATGCCACAACAGCTGGCGGCTATGGCGCAACAAAATTGCGTACGTGATCCTGGCACCGGAACAGTGCGGAATTCTGTTGGCTAGAGGGAAAGCCCGGAACCAAGGGCCACTGTTTGTTTGGCTGCCATGTTGATGATGCCCACAGTGGCTACTAGCTAGCCTTTGGAACAGGTGCCGAGAAGGTAGAGTTTTTGCAAGGAGTTCATCTCCAATTATTTGGCAAAATTGTTCTGAGGAGGAGGGGTGGAGACCCGTTGGCAGCAAGCCAAATAAATGGCCAAGAAAGGATTCATGGCAGGCAGGGGCAGCAAAGTCACTGTGGCCGGTGAAGCCGGGGAAAGCGGAGGTTGATGGCGATAAGGCCGAGTGGAGCCGAGGGCAGGGATGACGGGGCAGGGGGCATGCGGCATGTCACTCCTAGTACTACTACTGGCGCTACAACCGGACCGGACAGGGAATTGATGGGCACATGCAGTGCAACTGCGCCACGGCCTTGCGGGCTTCACTCTCGCTCGCTCACTGCCGCGCTGCCTGCTCCAGTCCAAGGTACAGTGGGACGGCAGGGCGGTACACCGCAGGGGCAAGGCCGTAATGATGGAGGGCTGCGTTGGAATGGATCCCTGCTCAGTGATCCTTCATCGGTGAATTCATTTCGTTTGAATGAAATGGATGGCTTCGATGGTCGCGGCAGGCCTTGCTGCGGAAGGGCGCCAAGGAACGAGGGGCCTTTATGACGCCGCGTCTGCGTTGCGCCTTCATTGCAAATTATCGCGGGGATTTTATGTTGCATTCATGAAATACTTACTCCCTTCCTCACAGTTTAGAAGGTGTCCACGTATATTTAAATCGTCAATTGGACAAAATATATTGTTTAGCGTAAGAATTATATCATTAGAAAGTCCTTATCAAGTTGGTTAAAATGACGACCTAGGTACATATGCAGAACATGTAAACTAAGATGAAGGAAGTACAAAAGACTGGTTTGTAATATTTCCAAGTCCATGTTTTGAAGTTTAGTTTGGTCACCAATTAAAAAGGTAATATTGATGCTTGAACTTGAAATGGATGTTTACTTTAGTGACTAAACTTGAAGAATACGTCGAAGTTGGTTTTAAAACTTGGTCTGGATGTGCTGATCCTATTTATAGATATAAAGTATGCTAATTTGGCATCATATTTGGTTGACGTGCCATGGGTCCACATCTAGCAATGAAACATGATTTTAGTTATCAATCTTTTTAAAATAATACATCCTTTTATTGTGAATGTATTCTGCAAATGTTTCACATTTTCTTTAAAAAATAGTGTGTACAAAATTCATAGTAGCATATGTATTAGTGTGACTTTAAATTACAGTTTGTTTTAAAAAATAAACAATGCTAAATGGGTCGTGCCGACTCTGGCGCATTTAGGTAGCAAAGGTTTAGAGCATCTCTAGCCGTTGGCCCCCAGGACGCATAAAAATTATCACGTGGGGGTGAGCTAGCGGTAGAATCGGTGCTGGGGCCGGTTGGGCATCCAGCCGTCGCCCCCCGGCGCCGATATCGGCCCATTCACGATTGTTTTTCGGCCCAGATAAATAGAAAAATGATCCAATATCGGCGAGAAACGACCCATAGTCGGCGTGGTTCGGCGTTGAATTCTCAACATAAATATTTTTTTATCACATAGTTCATCACAGAAAATCAAATAATTCAACAAAATAATGCTACAACAACAAATAATTCAATACAAATTATATATAGTTCAACAAATAAAAACTCATATGTCATCACACGTCCAACTAGGCGTCGCCCTTGATCCTCCATAGGTGCTCCACCAGATCCTGCTGCAGTTCATGATGCACCTGTGGGTCTCGGATCTCCTGACGCATACTGAGGTAGGCAGTTCAGGTTGCCGGTAGCTGGTGATCAACTTTGGCTAGAGGACCCTGCCTGTAGTATGGTTCTGTGTCAAACACTGGCTCTTCCTGCTCGCTCTCGATGACCATGTTGTGCAAGATGACACAACAAGTCAAGATCTCCCACATTTGATCTTTCGACCAGGTCTGAGCAGGATATCGGACAACAGCAAATCGAGATTGGAGCACACCAAATGCCCGCTCGGCATCCTTCCTGCAAGCCTCCTGCACCTTGGCAAAGTGGGACTTCTTGCCTCCTGGCATAGTGTTTGAGATAGTCTTCACAAATATAGACCATTTCGGATCGATGCCATCAGCTAGGTAGTACCCCTTGTTGTAGTGCCGCCCGTTGACCTCGAAGTTCACTAGAGGAGAATGACCTTCCAAAAGCTTGGCAAAGACAGGAGAACACATGCAACACGTTGATGTCATTGTGAGTTCCTGGCATATCAAAGGAGTGCCAAATCCAGAGGTCCTGTGTGACCACCGCCTCAAGTACCACAGTGCAACCGCCTTTGGCGCCTTTGTACATCCCCTGCCAAGCAAATGGGCAGTTCTTCCATTTCCAATGCATGCAGTCGATGCTTTCGAGCATCCCAGGAAATCCTCTTGCTGCATTCTGTGCTAGGATCCGAGCAGCGTCTTCCGCATTGGGTGTTCGCAAGTATTGCGGTCAAAACACTGCCACCACTGCCCAAGAGAACTTGTAGAAACACTCAATGGTGGTGGACTCGGCCATGCGCCCATAGTCGTCGAGCGAATCACCGGGAGCTCCGTATGCAAGCATCCTCATCGATGTCGTGCACTTCTGGATTGAGGTGAATCGAAGTTTGCCGGTGCAATCCTTCTTGAACTTGAAGTAGTTGTCGAACTCCCGGATAGAATTCACAATCCTGAGGAAAAGCTTCCGGCCCATCCGATAACGACGCTGAAATGTTTTGTCACCGTGTAGTGGAGAGTCGGCGAAGTAGTCAGAGTAGAGCATGCAATAGCCTTCGAGACGATGCCGATTCTTTGCTTTCATCCGCCCCGGCGCCAAGCCACCTCACCGCGGCTTTTCATTGCTCGCCAGCAGGCCGGCGAGGGCGGTGAGGACCATGAGATGTTCCTCTTCCTGGACGTCGGCCTCGGCTTCCTCCTCCAGCAACGCGGCGAGCGCCTTGTCGTCCAAGTCCATTGCCGAGGCAGGCAAATCGCCGAACACCTTGCGGGCGCAGTGGGCGCGTACCGCCGCTACACTTCCCCTCCGAGGCCGGGAAACGTCGGAAAAATCACCCAGCTGGTGGCGGAGGGGATACCTCGGCGAAACCTCTACTCTTTTTCCAGCGGGGATGGGCTATCTAGCGGTGGCGGGGCGGTGGGTGCCGCCGGGATCAACCAGTTGGCGCCCGAGCGTGTGGAGGGAGGGAGGAGAATCTGGAAGAAAAACTTGACTTTTTGCCTAACGGTGTGGGCCAAACGTGCTTTTTTCCTTGCGCTGGAGCCCCCGAGCGCCCCCAATGCGCCGGGTGCGGCCTGCGATCGCCGGGCCCAAAAACAGACCGAGCCGGCGGATTTCGGCGTCCCGGGGGCATGACTGGGGCGTTTTTTTCAGTGCCGGCACCGAAAAAGTCGCTTGGGGGCCTGGGGGACGCGGCTGGAGATGATCTTAGCACTGTATTTGCACGTCAGCGTCAAGTTTTAAAACCAGTTTGGCTAAATACAGTGACACGCCAACACTCTTTACATGTACGAATGGATTTAGCACCGTATTTGCACGTCAGCGTCAAGTTTAGAACCAGTTCGACGTATTTTTCAACTTCAGGCACTAAAGTGAACATCCGTGACAAGTTTAGACACCACTGGTGATATTACCTTCCAATTAAACTACAATAATCCTACACCTATTAAAGTTTTTTTTAACACAGTACAAGCACAAACGCTCGTATGTACACGCATATAGTAATCTCTATGAACACACACGCACACCTTACCCATATGAACACCTTCGACAGAGTGAGTCGGCATATCATTTTGAGATTTACGAAGTCACTATAGGCGCCTCGTCGTCGACCGCAACGTCTCCTCCCACTGTATGCACATCGCCGAAAATCCTAAACATGAAGAGTTAGCTAACCTGCCTCACAAATTCTCTCGTCCACCCCCCCCCCTCCCTATTTTCACCGTTTTGGGCCCCTCTCACCCCCTTCCATCCAATCCCAAACCTCCACGTTGTCTGTTACGTAAAAAATGTATGTAATTTTACCTAGGTGTATCATTTCTCATTAAATTAGTAATGTATGAGATAAAGGCCAAAACATATTTATAGATGGTAAAAGACCATTCCATCTAAGCCATCTATTATTAATCTACTTGATAGTAAAATATAAAAAAAGCATATTACACTTACCTAAACAAGGGGAGTAGTTCCTTTGTTTGAGTTAAGTGCAATATGTATTTTCTAGAATGATAAAAATGACATAAATAGACAAACACATAACAAACCAACGCGGGGTTACAACCAACACCATCATCATTTGTCGCGTTCATGACCGGACGATGTTGACTTTACCACATATTTTACCACTGTATGACTAGAGAACTTTGACTTTGTTGTCGGGATGTGCTTTGCCACATCATTTGTCCACCAGATATTGTATGACTTTGACTTTGTCACACCAAAAATTGGGATCACCACTATCATGTCTACCAATCATATCACTGCCCAAGAGAGGAGACATGCTCGAAGAGATGAAAACTAGGCCTTCTCCTACACCCAACAAACATGGACACACATCATTTTGAATATCGGTTGTACCGGTGCAAAATGATTTCGCAATTGCCAATGACTCAACAACTTCGGCAACGTTGTCTCCAATCCGTCACTTCACCTCTAGCTAGGTACTCCGCCCAAAAGGAAAGTTCGTCAAAAAAGACACAACTAGACAAACACACCAAACCACACCAACACGGAGTTAACACCACAACCGTCATCATTTGTCACACTCGTGACCGGACGATTCTCACTGAGTTGCAGTTTTTTTTGTCACAAAAATGACCAGACGACTGTAACTTTGGCGTCGTGACAGGCCTGGCCACGTCATTTTTCGGACTAGTGACTGGATGACTTTGACTTTGCCGCACCAAAATTCGGGTTCTCCATAACCATGTCTACCAATCCTATCATTGCCGAAGAGAGGAAACATGCTCGAAGAGATGAAAACTAGGTCTGCTTGTACACCGAGCAAACACGGATACACACTGTACGTATCTTGCTTGCACCATCACAAAATGTGTCAGCAATTGTGTCAGCAAAGGGTGATCATACATCAATTAAATTTGTAAAGATATTGGCTAAAAATATTATACCGTTGAAAAAAGATCATCTAAGCCATATATTAATGATCTAATTGATAGTAAAAAAATAACACAAACAAACAAACACGACACCAGCACAGAGTTACAAACCAACACGGACTGCGCTTTGATGCCTTAAGGCACCTGCCTTTGTGTCTATGACATGTGGCCCCAACAGGTGGCTGGCCCACATGTCAATGACCCAAAGGCAGGTGACTTTACGGCACTGAAGCAACGTCCAACCAACACCATCATCAGTTGTCACACTCATGACCGAACCACATTGACTTTACCGCATACTTTGCCATGCACATGACTAGACGACTTTGACTTTGTCATCGGGGTATGATTTGCCACGTCATTTGTCACACTAGTGACTGGATGACTTTGACTTTGCCTCACCAAAATTTGGGTTCAGCACAATCATGTCTACCAATCCTATCATTGCCGAAGAGAGGAGACATGCTGGAAGAGATGAAAACTATAACTTCTCCTACACCAAACAAACGTGGATACACGTTGTTTGTATTTCGGTTGCACCAATTCATACCGAGTCCGCAATTGTCAACAACAAAGCAAGTTCGCAAATGCCGCCTCCGGTCGGTTGCCTCACCTCTATCTATGTGCCCCGTCTAAAAGGACAGATCATCAAAAAATGACACAACTAGACAAACACGCCATACCACACTAACACGGAGTTAACACAAAAGCTATCATCATTTGTCACACTCATGACAGGGACTTTGAAGAATTTTTTGTCGCATTTATGACCAGACGACCTTGGCTTTGGCGTTGTGAGAGGCTTTGTTACATCACTTCTCGCACTAGTGACTAGATGATTTTAACTTTGCTAAACAAAAAAATCGGTCCACCATGATCACATTTATCAATCCTACCATTGCCGAAGAGAGGAGACATGTTCGAAGAGGATCAAAACTAGGCATTCTCATACATCAAACAAACACGGGCACACGCCGTTAATATGTTGATGGCACATCGCAAACTACGTCAGAAATGGCCGACAACACACTAACTTCGGCAATGCCGCCTTCAATCTTTGACCACTTCTCTCTAGTTAGGCCCTACGACCAAAAGGACTGACCTTCAAGATGTCGCTTCCAAAAAAGTTTTAGGACCTCAAAAATGAGAGCATCAATTGGAAAAAGATACTAGAAAGAAACGTTCGCTGTACTTACTACTTCTCGCCACTGATTTTGTTTAAGGACTTCAATGATTACAACAGGCAAATGTGGAAACTGGCAGCGAGGAGTACGAAATGCAGTGAGCATTTCTTTTCTTCCTCTTGTTTGGCTTCAATTTTGTATTTCTTCTGAAAACATGTGCATACACTCTATTTACATTGTTTGATGTATGTTTTTGTCATACATTTGTTAAATAATTTCATAAAAAAGGTTGTGTACATCGCTTGATACAAAGACCCGGGATTTCAACCTTCTTTTCAAAAAAAAAAAGAATGCACGGCATACTCAAAATGGATGTACGAGCATCAAAATCAATAAGATTGATAAGGTCATTGTTGACGTCCCCATATAAATGGGTCCACCGGTGGTGAGCATATTAAGCAAGAACATGTCTATCGAACTGAAAAAACCAGGATTGAAATCAAATGGAACACCACCGAAACAAATGACTTGATGAACCATTATTTTTCTTCTCAAAAGGCGGTTGAGATCCTCGGTTCTGGATTGTTGCGATAAAAAAAACAATTTTAACATGCTCTTTTTTTTTCCTTTTTTCACATGAGAGGAAAAAATGCACAATAGATTTAAGCCGTTGATCTTATTAACTTTTACTTTCCTACCCGACATGTTAAAAAGGAGGATAAGAGGAAACATGTTAAAATTTGCCATGATACACACAACCATGGACAACTATTTTCTTGAGCAAAATGGATGAAAGGCAACTATAGACCAAAACGTGAAAGTGTCAATAAAACTAGATAGTTTTTCGGCAGGCTTGGGTTTGATGGATCGATAGACTCCGTGGAGCTTTTTGATCGCTCTCACGCCATGAATGCCGGCCATGAATCTTGAATGGTACTGCCGGGTTTGGGTACGGCGACGGGTACGACGGGTGCATGGGCCCGTACCGCGTGGGCGTGGGTTAATTAACTAGAGTGGACAGATTTCCTGACGGGTCGCTCTCGTTGTGCCGTGGGTGAGGGGCATCGCATTGTTGCGCTCAGGCAGGGAGGGAGCCCGAGGGAGCCCAGTCGGCAGCGCGACAGCGACGCCGCCGTACCGGTGGCGCAGTGCTAAGACGCCGAGAGGCTTATTTGGCTCGCGGCCTATGTTCATACACTATTTGACAGAATCATTTTGTCTACCAACTTACTCTATCTGATAAGCTGATATTTCCACTTGGTAAATCTCGCCGCGTCAAGGTCCGGTTGTCTGCGTGTGTCTTTCCACGGCGCCGGAGCAAAAATAGTCAGCGTCTGTGACGGCCTAGACCTCATCGCCGAAGGAAAGCATACTACTAGTACAGGTCGTGGTCAAGGGGGGACCTAACCTAGCAGCGGGAGTGCAGTAGTAATACGTTTGTTTAGCCGTACTTAACCAAGGGTTTTGTCGAAATGTTTGCGGACAAGATCCTCCGTCTGGTCGACGGTCCGCTCTCGGTCTCGTCATGGCAATGCCGATGCGCAGAGCAATGGGAGAGGAGAAGACTGCGACGCACGAGCAGGAGCGGAGAGCGACACGTGAGGCCGGCGAGCAGTAGGAGCGGCTACGTGAGGGCTGCGAGCGTGCTACGCTTCCACGAGACGGTGCGGCGGGTGGCCCGGCGGCGAGCACGAGGCGCGGGGGTCCGGCGATGGGGCGGCCTTTCGCTTTTTGTTCTCGCCTCGGTGTCCTCGAAACTGGCTCCAAGACGAGGAGCCATGCGTTCTCATCTTCTCTATCACCGTGCACCCACTTTCTTTTTAACCAAGCAGCACGCACGGATTTTTTTTTCTTTCTTTCTTTGTGCTACGAGGGGAAGCACGCCCGAGCCGTATTATCGGGTGCGAATGTCGGGGACGGGCTGGGCTGCTGGACCCGGTGGCCAAACTGTGGGAGGAGGAGGGGGAGGCGGGTCCCGCCGTCCCGTGCGCTGATGCCGACGCTGCGCCCCGTGATGCCGACGGGCTGCGTTATGGGGCGGGCTGGCAGGCGGCTCGGATCTCGAGGCGCTCGGAGACGGCCCTGATGGGGACGCGACGGCGCACCGGCGCCTGGCCCGCCGGTCCCGGGCTCCCAGAGAGACCCCGTGACGCTGCGGCTCAGGCCAGAACGGGGGGCGGAAACTGATTGCTAAGTACACTCGACAGCACAGTCCAGCACTAATAACCGAAAAGGTGTCGTGACAGCGCGCGTCGGACGCAGCCGAAGCAGGGGTCGGCGCACCGCACTTGTCGAGTTCTCCTTCTTCTTTGAAACGAATGGTCAGTGGTCAGTTGCGGTTGCAAGCGCCACGGAACGGTCAAGCTGGGATACGTACTTGGGACGGGCGGCATAGAGCAGCCTGTTGGGTCTCCGTGTAGCTTTGGAACCGAACGTACGGCCCAGGCCGAGGCGGGCACTGGACTTTGACCCGGCGATCCAAAGGGAAACGCGACTCGCTGCCAACGCAAAGCAGACCACAACTTCGAACCAACAACATCAAAGACTCGATACGATTTCGTCGGAAAAAACGAAGGAGAAGAAACGACATGGCGTTCCTCTCCGATTCTTCTGGTGCGGACAAAGACACGAGCTCCAGTTTTTTTCTGAATTTAAAGGCCCAGCTAATGCCAATTTCTATGCGTTGTTGAAAATTAATTAACGAGGTGCGTGTTGGGGAATTTTTGTCCAAAAGGACCACCTGCCGACTCCATTTATCAAAAAGGACCCCCTGCGGATGCATTTGCCAGATCGGACACCTCCCCAACCTGGCGGCACGTGCGCCAGGTGACGCGTGGCATCTGCCGCCAGCGCTAGAGGCGGCCGGGGCCTGCCGCCACCGCGCTAGGCGGTCTGTGGCCGATGTCGTTCCCCCGTTCCCGACACGGAACGGAGCTGCAGGCGCGGGCCCTATCGCCACCAGCCGAGGCGGCAGCACGGGCCCGGCCGCCAGTGGTCGAGGCGGCCTGTCCGTGCCAGCGCTGGCAGGCGGCTCTGATTCTAAGACGCTGATTTTGAGACGACGAGTCCCGAGCCGCGTGGGAAACGGCTGCTTTCTCTCCTTTTTCTACCGTCAGATGCTGATTCCTACCGATTTTGAGACCGGGATTGATAGATGCTGCCGCTGAGAGACAGGTGCTTTGTCTGAGCGGGAAACGGGTGCTGATTCCTGCTGTTGCTGCTGTCCGCTTTGTTTGAAAAGACGCTGATGCTGCTAGGCACGTTGGAGACAGCGGAGCTGTTGCTGCGGCGGACGCATGCGTGTTTTATTTTCTTCTACCGACAACATAGTGCTCCTCATCTTTATATACGAGACGCCATTGCCTGCTCCCTCACGCTATTTTCTTAGCTTCTGCCCACACTGCTTGCTCTTTCTCACTCTCTTCTCCATCGTCCAGCTGCTGCTTCAAAACACGAACGCGCTAGTCATTATGAGTTTGCCTTGCTCGGATCAAAGCATTAGGCCTATGAAAATGAAGAGTGCGACTTTGCCGCAGGAGGTGGAAGTACTTCGTTGTTGGTGCGGCGATCTATGCAAGGTGAAGGAGGTGACGGATTTTTCAGATTGGTTGGGCATGAAGTTTTTCATGTGCGCCAATTATGAGGAAGATCCACCCGTTTCTATTTCACCGTACATCATGTCTCTGGTATGTTTTAGTCAGCAGGAATAAACATGATGTTGATAATATTGTTGATTTGATATTTATATTTCTTTTTTTCTTGTAGTCTCCTCCGCCTCTGTGCATGTACTATCGTTGGATTGACACGAAAAACCCGGACTGGGCAGTGACCGAGATTCGTGAAAGAAGTCGCCGTGCATGGGCAAGTTTGGACGTGGAAGACCGTCGCGCGAAGGCGGCAGCAAAGGAGAAAGCAGAGCAGGAGAGAGAGAGTGGCAAGAGTACTTCATGAAGCAGAGGGCTTTTCTTGATGAGATGAAGAAGAAAACCCGAGAAGAGGGACTACGACGGGCGGAGGTTCAACGACAGCGAGAAGAGGCCCGTGAGGTTGAGAGGTAGATAAAGAAAGAAAGGGCTCGTACAGTCAAGGCAGCAGAAGAAGCTGGTGATAGAAAAGGAAAATATTCACGTTGGACTCAATAGATTTATGTTGTTGTATCCTAAAATTCGCATTGTAGCAAGTTGTATCTTAAAATTCGCATCTAGTTGTATCTTAATTTGAACATGTTGATTTTTATGTATCTTATTTTATGCATGTTATTTTCAATGCATGTTATTTTATGTATCTTATTTTCAATGCATCTTAATTTCAACAGTTGAATGTATCTTATGTTATGCATGTTATTTTCAATTTAAAAAATGCCTCGAAATGAACCGACAACTTTCATTTCGTCATAATACATAGATGTCTCGTACATATATCTGAAAGTTGGAAACTGACATAGATAGATACAATAGTTCGCACACATACATAGACGAATCACCCTACTCGACGACGACCAGCTGGCCTTTCACGACGACCGAAAGACGATAAGCGAGTAGGGGGTCGGTGTTCACGAAGACCACGACCGTACTGCCCCTCTTCTTCTTCTATCTGGGACTCATGCATAGGTGGTGGAGTCTGCAATCCATATTGAGATGATGATTCAAAATTATAGGTGTATGGTTGTGACTGGGAAGGGATATATGATGGGCCAATAATGTCCCTCCCAAAAAAGTTATTTACAAATCCTGGGACCCTGCATCGAGGATCAAGGGATTCTGTGAGTATGTCTCTGTTTACGCCACGTTGGGTTTCTTCATCTTCCCATGATGTATCATTACTTTCCTGCATAGAAAAACCATATGTAAATAAAAGTCATGTAAATGTTGTACACTTGTAAAAGCTTATTATGGTTGAACATACCTGATCGGTGTTGTAGCTTTGTGATCCCTCGCCCATAGTGTGCTGACTTATGTCAGGAAAACGAGTCTCCTCACGCATCCTGATCCCTCACGTGGAGGGATACGACTGAGATCCGTCGCCTTGGATGTGTGCGCCATATCCTGTGTCCGCATTTTGGTCCACGAAATGAGTCTGCTCGGGCATCGAATCCAAGCCTGCAACATGTACCTGGGATGTATGCCCCTGTAGTGGCAGAGACGAGTCATGTCGTGGAAATGTCGTTGTAGTATTTGGACCCTCTCCCCACCGCCTGGATGACGACGGCTCTGCACTCGTTCTAGCTGACCTCGGTTTCAGCACATTGTATGTTCCAATGTGAACATCGTTCGCTCTACCGCATCTCATCGTTTTGGCGACAAATTCACCAATTTTTTTAAGGCAGACATTCGACCTGGTGTGTCTCGGGCCTGCATGCCTTGCCTCGCCATCTCCCCTACTTCGTTGCAAATATCCATCTAAAAAAATAGGTTGTTGGTTGCTTGAATTGTTCATGAAATGATGGACTTGAATAGTGAGTCGTTGATGCTTAGTGGGACACCCCGAGGCGGACCAGGACAATTTGATCTTGGCACTAGAAGCCCAAGACGGACCGAGACATCTTCTGGCCAAGTTGAAGAAACTAGTGGAGGGACCACTGGCTCACCTCTAATTGGTAAAATTGTGATCATTGACACATCTTTTAGCGTAGGAGCGAGCTCTCCACAATGAAATTAAAGGTGTGGGTCACAGGTCTCCATCGGTCAACGAGGGATGTCAAAAGCGACGGGTCAGAAGTGAAAGTGCCTGGACGAGTTGCGAGGTTAGCAAAATGAAGGAGTCCATGAGCCTGAAGGTGTTGATGGAAACAATTGTGTATTGGCCATCTGTTCTTTACGGTTCGAAGCCTGAAGGTCTAAGGAGGATTTTCATGATTCGGGTTTAAGGAAATGTGGCAACGGTGGTGGGCGTCGTGATGCCCCTGCAAAAGTTGTGGCATTTCAGCCATAACCTGCAATCACGATTAAATGAAATTAAAAATACGAATATTACACCATGATTAAATGTAATTAAATATCCGAAGATTACATCACGATGAAATGAAATTAAATATCCGAATATTACACCACGATTAAATGTAATTAAATATCCGAATATTACACCACGATTAAATGTAATTAAATATCCGAATATTACATCACGATGACATGTAATTAAATATCCGAAGATTACATCACGATTAAATGAAACTAAATATCCGAAGATTACATCACGATCACATGTAATTAAACATCCGAATATTACTTCACGATTAAATGAAACTAAATTACATAGCATGATTAAATATCATGCGGTGTTGTTGGTACGATACGGACATTTCCTACGGGAGTGTCCAGGGCACCTACAAACGCGACATCACCTTGGTTCTCCCGACTGGCTATGGTCCATGTCATTGCGATGACGCCTAGACCGACACCGTCCCTTTGTGGTTCTCATCAACTTGGGATCCGGAACCCATGTGGACCCGTTTGGCCACAATAGCTTGTAGTTCATATCAATGCACCATGTCCAGAACTCACCGTTCCAAGTGTTGTATAAATTATGCATGTTAAAAAACGGCGATACGTAAGGTTCGATACTGATTTTTTGATTGGCAGCTGCTCGGAGTACGTGACTGTATGGGTATCCCAGAAGCTTGGGCTTATTGCAAGTGCACTCACATGAGGTTGTTCCAAGGGTCACAACTTGTTTTTTTGATCCTCTGTGGTGACCCCTAACATACTTGGCTCACACATTGACTTCCCATTTATTCCTAAGTGCATCTACCTGTTGAAAATATGCCCTAGAGGCAATAATAAATTAGTTATTATCATATTTCCTTGTTCATGATAATCGTTTATTATCCATTCTAGAATTGTATTGATCGAAAACTCAGATACATGTGTGGATACATAGACAACACCATGTCCCTAGTATGCCTCTAGTAGACTAGCTCGTTGATCGAAGATGGCTATGGTTTCCTAGTCATGGACATGAGATGTCATTTGATAACGGGATCACGTCATTAGGAGAATGATGTGATGGACAAGACCCAAACTACAAACGTAGCACATGATCGTGTCAGTTTATTGCTACCGTTTTCTGCATGTCAAGTATTTGTTCCCTGTGTGTATCACATGATATCATGCAACTCACTGACACGGAAGGAGTACCTTGTGTGTATCAAACATTGCAACGTAACTGGGTGACTATAAAGGTGCTCTACAGGTATCTCCAAGGGTGTCTGTCGGGTTGACATGGATCAAGACTGGGATTTGTTACTCCGTGTGACGGAGAGGTATCTTAGGGCCCACTCGGTAATACAACATCACAATAAGCCTTGCAAGCAATGTGACTAAGTGATATCCACGGGATCTTGTATTACGGAACGAGTAAAGATACTTGCTGCTAACGAGGTTGAACTAGATATGGAAATGTCGACGATCGAATCTCGGGCAAGTAACATACCGAAGAACGAAGAGAATAGCATACACGATTAACAGAATCCTTGACATAGAGGTTCGACCGATAAATATCTTCGTAGAATATGTAGGAACCAATATGGTCATCCAGGTCCCGCTATTGGTTATTGACCGTAGAGGTGTCTCGGTCATGTCTACATAGTTCTCGAACCCGCAGGGTCTGCACACTTAAGGTTCGGTGACGTTTCGATAGTACAGAGTTATGTATGGTGGTGACCGATGGTTGTTCGGAGTATCGAATGAGATCTCGGACGTCACGAGGAGCTCTGGAATGGTCCGGAGGTAAAGATTGATATATAGGAAGTCCTGTTTTGGTCATCGGAAAAGTTTCGGGCTCATCGGTAGTGTACCAGGAGTGCCGGGAGGGTACCGGGGGACCATCGGGAGGAGTGTCTCAACCCAAGAGGCCACATGGGCTGTGGGAGGAGGTGAACCAGCCCTTGGTGGGATGGCGAAGCCTCCTATAAGGGCCCATGCGGCTGGAGTGGTTTGAGAAGGAAAAAATCCAAAGGTGAAGAGGTGGAAAGAGTTTCCAAGTGAAAAGGAGGAATCCTACTCCTAATAGGGTTGGAGTAGGACTCCTCCACCTCCAATTTCGACCAGACCTTGAGGGTTTGAGGCTTCCTCCTCCCCTCCCTCCCTCCTATATATGCTAGAGGATTTAGAGGAAAAAGCTAACCCTAATAGCCACATGCTACCTCTCCTCTAGATCACAGTTTCTGCTCTAGATCGGTTTTCAGCGGTGCTTAGGCGAAGCCCTGCTGAAATAGCTCCACCAACATCGCTGAAATGCCGTCGTGCTGCCGGAGAACTCATCTACCTCTCTGCTCCCTCTTTCTGGATCAAGAAGGCGGAGATCGTCATCGAGCTGTACGTGTGCTGAACGCGGAGGTGCCGTCCGTTCGGCGCTAGATCGGAAGGACCGTGATCAAGATCGCGAGACAATTTGTGATTGGATCGCGGGATGGATCGTGATTGGATCACGGAACGGATCCTGATGGGATCACGGGACGCTCGGTGATTTGGATCGCGAAGACGTTCGACTATATCAATAACATTTCTTAACGAGAGACCGACTGCTTAGATTGCTTCCTCCCTTGGTCGTGTTTTGGTTCAGCGGTATTGTGGGATGAAGCAGCCCAGACCAACCTTACTCGTACGCTTACGAGAGACCGGCTCCATCGACTGACGTGTAACTTTGTTGCACAAACATGGCTGGCGGGTGTCTGTTTCTCCTACTTTAGTTGGATCGGATTTGACAAAGGCGGTCCTTGAGAAGGTTGAAAAGCAACTTATGTATCACCGTTGTGGTTTTGCATAGGTGAGAATTGTTCTTGCTAGATACCCGTAGCAGCCACGGAAAACATGCAACAACAATTAGAGGACGTCTAACTTGTTTTTGCAGGGTATGTTGTGATGTGATATGGCCAATTACATGATGAAATATATGTGATGTATGAGATGATCATGTTTTGTATAGAATATCACGACTTGCATGTCGATGAGTACGGCAACCGGCAGGAGCCATAGGGTTGTCTTTAATTATGTATGACCTGCGTGTCAATCATTAAGCGCTATGTGGTGCTTTACTTTATCGCTAAACGATAGCTATAGTAGTATGAGCATGGTGGGCGTGACAACCCCAATGGCGACACAATGATGGAGATCATGATGATGGAGATCATGGTGTCATGCCGGTGACAATGGAGATCATGCCGGTGTTTTCAAGATGGAGATCAAAAGCACAAGTTCATGGCCATATCATGTCACTTATGATTTGCATGTGATGTTAATCCTTGTATGCACCTTGTTTTCCTTAGGACGACGGTAGCATTATAAGGTGACCCCTTACTTAAATTTCAAGATAAATTGTGTTCTCCCCGAGTGTGCACCATTGCGAAAGTTGGTCGTGTCGAGACAGTTGGAAATATGCCCTAGAGGCAATAATAAAATGGTTATTATTGTATTTCCTTTTTCATGATAATTGTCTATTGTTCATGCTATAATTGTGTTAACCGGAAACCATAATACATGTGTGAATACATAGACCACAACATGTCCCTAGTGAGCCTCTACTTGGCTAGCTCGTTGATCAATAGATGGTCACGGTTTCATGACCATGGACATTGGATGTCATTGATAACGGGATCACATCATTAGGAGAATGATGTGATGGACAAGACCCAATCCTAAGCATAGCACAAGATCGTGTAGTTCGTCTGCTAAAGCTTTTCAATGTCAAGTATCGTTTCCTTAGACCATGAGATTGTGCAACTCCCGGATAACGTAGGAATGCTTTGGGTGTGCTAAACGTCACAACATAACTGGGTGGCTATAAAGGTGCACTACGGGTATCTCCGAAAGTGTCTGTTGGGTTGGCACGAATCGAGACTAGGATATGTCACTCCGTGTGACGGAGAGGTATCTCTGGGCCCACTCGGTAAGACATCATCATAATGAGCTCAAAGTGACTAAGGAGTTAGCCACGGGATGATGTATTACGGAACAAGTAAAGAAACTTGCCGGTAACGAGATTGAACAAGGTATAGAGATACCGACGATCGAATCTCGGGCAAGTATCATACCGATAGACAAAGGGAATTGTATACGGGATTGACTGAATCCCTGCCATTGTGGTTCATACGATGAGATCATCGTGTAGCATGTGGGAGCCAACATGGGTATCCAGATCCCGCTGTTGGTTATTGACCGGAGAGGTGTCTCGGTCATGTCTATGTGTCTCCCGAACCCGTAGGGTCTACACACTTAAGGTTCGATGACGCTAGGGTTATAGGGAAATGGTATACGTGATTACCAAAGGTTGTTCGGAGTCCCGGATGTGATCTCAGATGTCACGAGGAGCTCTGTAATGGTCCGGAGGTAAAGATTGATGTATATTAAGTCCTGTTTTGGTCACCGGAAAGATTTTGGGATCATCGGTAGTGTATCAGGAGTGCCGGGAGGGTGCCGAAGGACACCCGGGAGGGGTGTGATGACAAAACGACTACGTGGGATGTTAGAGGAGGTGTACCAGCCCTTATTGGGCTGGCCAAGTCCTTCCATAAAGGCCCATGCGGCTAGGGATAAAGAGATAAGGTTGATGGAGATTCAAAAGGAAGAGATCCACCTCCCTTGTGGGAGGTGGACTCCTCCCTAGCTTCGGCCGAAGCTCTCCTCCTTGGAGGAGGGGCCAAGGAAGCCCTCCCTCTCCCTCCTCCTATATATACTTGAGGTTTTGGCTGTTTCAAGGAAAGATTTGATCTCTCTCCCACGGTGCAGCCCTACCTTTCTTCTTCCTGCTCCGCAGTGCTTAGGCGAAGCCCTGCCGGAATACCTTGCTGCTCCACCACCACCACGCCGTCGTGCTGCCGTTGGAGCTCTTCCCCAACCTTTCCTTCCTCCTTGCTGGATCAAGGCGTAGGAGACATCACCAGGCTGCACGTGTGTTGAATGCGGAGGCGCCGTTGTTCGGCGCTAAGATCGAAGTCCACCTCGATCTGAATCGCTACGAGTACGACTCCACCAACCGCGTTCTTGTAACGCTTACGCTTAGCGATCTTCAAAGGTATGAAGATGCAATCTCTCCCCACTCGTTGCTGGTTTCTCCATAGATAGATCTTGGTGACACGTAGATTTATTTTGATTTAGTACTACGTCTCCCAATAGTGGCATCATGAGCTAGGTCTATGCGTAGAATCTATGCACGAGTAGAACACAAACTTGTTGTGGGGGTCGATCTTGTTAATTTGCTTACCACTACTAGTCTTATCTTGATTCGGCGGTATTGTGGGATGAAGCGGCCCGGACCAACTTTACACGTACGCTTACGTGGGACCGGTTCCACCGCCTGACATGCACTTGTTGCATAAGGTGGCTAGCGGGTGTCTGTCACTTCCACCTTAGTCAGATTGGATTCGATTAAAAGGGTCCTTATGAAGGGTAAATAGCAATTGGCATATCACGTTGTGGTTTTGGCGTAGGTAAGAAATGTTCTTGCTAGAAACCTATAGCAGCCACGTAAAAACTTGCAACTACAAATTAGAGGACGTCTAACTTGTTTTTGCAACATATGCCTTGTGATGTGATATGGCCAAAGGATGTTATAGGAGTTGTCTTATTTTATTGTATGACCTGCGTGTCAATCATAAACGTCATGTAATTGCTTTACTTTATTGCTAAACGTTAGCCATAGTAGTAGAAGTAATAGTTGGCGAGACAACTTCATGAAGACACAATGATGGAGATCATAATGATGGAGATCATGGTGTCGTGCCGGTGATAGCAATGATCATGGTGCCCCGAAGATGGAGATCAAAGGAGCAAGATGATATTGGCCAAATCATGTCACTATATTGATTGCATGTGATGTTTATCATGTTTACATCTTATTTGCTTAGAACGATGGTAGTAAATAAGATGATCTCTCAATAAAATTTCAAGAAATGTGTTCACCCTAACTGTGCACCGTTGCTAAGGATCGTTGTTCCGAAGCACCACATGATGATCGGGTGTGATAGGTTCTAATGTTCACATACAACGGGTGTAAGCCAGATTTACACACGCGAAACACTTAGGTTGACTTGACGAGCCTAGCATGTACAGACATGGCCTCGGAACAAGGAAGACTGAAAGGTCGAACATGAGTCGTATAGAAGATACGATCAACATGGAGATGTTCACCATGGATGACTAGTCCGTCTCACGTGATGATCGGACACGGGCTAGTTGACATGGATCATGGGTCACTTGGATGACTAGAGAGATGTCTATCTAAGTGGGAGTTCATTAAATAATTTGATTATGTGAACTTAATTATCATGAACTTAGTCTAAAATTATCTTTACAATCTATATTGTAGATTCGATGGCCAACGCTAATGCCAACATCAACTTCAACACGTTCCTAGAGAAAACCAAGCTGAAAGATGATGGAAGCAACTATGCGGACTGGGTCCGTAGCTTGAGGATCATCGTCATAGCTTCCAAAAGATTGTATGTCCTTGATGCACCGCTAGGTGACGCATCCGTTCTCCCAACAGAGCAAGACATTGCGAACGCTTGGCATTCACGCTGCGATGATTACTCCCTTGTTCAGTGCGGCATGCTTTATAGTTTAGAACCGGGGCTCCTAAAGCGTTTTGAGCAACACGGAGCATATGAGATGTTCCAAGAGCTGAAACTGGTTTTCCAAGCTCATGCCCGGGTCGAAAGATATGACGTCTCCGACAAGTTCTTCAGCTGTAAGATGGAGGAGAACCGTTCTGTCAGTGAGCACATCCTCAAGATGTCTGGGCTACACAACCGTTTGACTCAGCTGGGAATTAATCTCCCGGATGACTCGGTCATTGACAGAATCCTCCAGTCGCTTCCACCTAGCTACAAGAGCTTTGTGATGAACTACAACATGCAAGGGATGGAGAAGTTCATTCCTGAGTTGTACTCGATGCTGAAATCAGCGGAGGTCGAGATCAAAAAGGAGCATCAAGTGTTGATGGTAAATAAGACCACTAGTTCCAAGAAAGGCAAGGGTAATAAGAACTTCAAGAAGGATGGCAAAGCTGTTGCCGCGCCCGGTAAGCAAGTTGCCGGGAAGAAGAACAAGAATGGACCCAAGCCTGAGACTGAGTGCTTTTATTGCAAGGGTACTGGTCACTGGAAGCGAAACTGCCCCAAGTACTTAGCGGATAAAAGGACGGCAACGTTAAAGGTATATGTGATATACCTGTTATTGATGTGTACCTAACCAGTGCTCGTAGTAGCTCCTGGGTATTTGATACCGGTGCAGTTGCTCACATTTGTAACTCCATGCAGGAGCTGCGGAATAAGCAGAGACTGGCGAAGGACGAGGTGACGATGCGCGCCGGGAATGGTTCCAAGGTTGATGTGATCGCCGTCGGCACGCTACCTCTGCATCTACCTTCGGGATTAGTTTTAAACCTTAATAATTGTTATTTAGTACCATCTTTGAGCATGAACATTGTATCTGGATCTCGCTTGATACGATATGGCTACTCATTTAAATCTGATAATAATGGTTGTTCTATTTATATGAGAGAAATGTTTTATGGTCATGCCCCGCTGGTCAATGGTTTATTTTTGATGAATCTCGAACGTGATGTTACACATGTCCATATTGTGAGTACCAAAAAGTGTAAGGTTGATAACGATAGTCCCACTTACATGTGGCACTGCCGCCTTGGTCATATTGGTGTCAAACGCATGAAGAAGCTCCATGCTGATGGACTTTTGGAGTCTCTTGATTTCGAATCATTTGACACGTGCGGACAATGCCTCATGGGCAAGATGACCAAGACTCCGTTCTCCGAAACAATGGAGTGAGCAACTGACTTGTCGGAAATAACACATACTGATGTATGCAGTCCAATGAGCGTCGAGGCTTGCGGTGGCTACCGTTATGTTCTCACCCTCACTGATGACTTGAGCAGATATGGGTATGTCTACTTAATGAAACACAAGTCTCAAACCTTTGAAAGGTTCAAGGAATTTTAGAGTGAGGTAGATAATCAACGTGACAGGAAAATAAAGTGCCTACAATCTGATCGTGGCGGAGAATACTTAAGTCACGAGTTTGGCACGCACCTAAGGAAATGTGGAATTGTTTCACAACTCACGCCGTCTGGCACACCTTAGCGAAATGGTGTGTATGAACGTCGTAATCGCACTCTATTGGATATGGTGCGATCTATGATGTCTCTTACCGACTTACCGCTATCATTTTGGGGATATGCATTAGAGACTGCCACATTCACTTTTAATAGGGCACCGTCAAAATCCGTTGAGACGACATTGTATGAATTATGGTTTGGAAAGAAACCTAAGCTGTCGTTTCTAAAAGTTTGGGGATGCGATGCTTATGTGAAGAAACTTCAACCTGAGAAGCTCGAACCCAAAGCGGAAAAGTACGTCTTCATAGGATATCCCAAAAAGACTATTGGGTATACCTTCTACCTCAGATCCGAAGGCAAAGTCTTTGTTGGTAAGAATGGATCCTTTCTCGAGAAAGAGTTTCTCTCGAAAGAAGTAAGTGGGAGGAAAATAGAACTTGATGTGGTAATTGTACCTCCACTCGAACAGGAGAGTAGCGCAGCACAGGAAGTTATTTCTGTGGAGCCTACACCGGCTAGAGAGGAAGTTAATGATGATGATCATGAAACGTCAGATCAAGTTATTATTGAACGTTGAAGGTCCACGAGGACACGTTCCGCACCACAGTGGTACGGCAACCCTATCCTGGAGATCATGTTGTTAGACAACGGTGAACCTTCGAACTATGAAGAAGTGATGGCAGGCCCGGATTGCAACCAATGGCTTGAAGCCATGAAATCCGAGATAGGATCCATGTATGAGAACAAAGTGTGGACTTTGGTGGACTTGCCTGATGATAAGCGAGCCATTGAAAATAAATGGATCTTTAAGAAGAAGACTGACGCGGATGGTAATGTGACCGTCTATAAGGCTTGGCTTGTCGCTAAGGGTTATCGACAAGTTCAAGGAGTTGACTATGATGAGACTTTCTCACCCGTAGCGATGCTAAAGTCTGCCCGAATCATGTTAGCAATTGCTGCATTTTATGATTTTGAGATCTGGCAAATGGACGTCAAAACGGCATTCCTTAATGGCTTCCTTAAGGAAGAACTATATGTGATGCAGCCGGAAGGTTTTGTCGATCCTAAAGATGCTAACAAAGTATGCAAGCTCCAGGGCTCCATCTATGGGCTGGTGCAAGCATCTCGGAGTTGGAACATTCGCTTTAATGAGGTGACTAAAGCATTTGGGTATGTACAGGTTTATGGAGAACCCTGTATTTACAAGAAAGTGAGTGGGAGCTTTGTAGCATTTCTCATATTATATGTGGATGACATACTGGTAATGGGAAATGATATAGAACTTTTGGAAAGTGTAAAGGCCTACTTGAATAAATGTTTTTCAATTAAGGACCTTGGAGAAGCTGCTTACATATTAGGTATTAAGATCTATAGAGATAGATCGAAATGCCTCATAGGTCTTTCACAAAGCACATACCTTGAGAAGATATTGAAGAAGTTCAATATGGATCAGTCCAAGAAGGGGTTCTTGCCTGTGTTACAGGGTGTGAGATTGAGTACGACTCAATGCCCGACCACGACAAAGGATAGAGAAGAGATGAGTGTCATCCCCTATGCTTCAGCCATAGGCTCTATTATGTATGCCATGCTGTGTACCAGACCTGATGCGAACCTTGCCATAAGTTTGGTATGGAGGTACCAAAGTGACCCCGGAGCGGAACACTGGACAGCGGTCAAGAATATCCTGAAGTACCTGAAAAGGACAAAGGACATGTGTCTCGTATATGGAGGTGTCGAAGATCTCGTCGTAAAGGGTTACGTCGATGCTAGCTTCGACATAGATCCGGACGACTCCAAGTCGCAAACCAGATACGTGTATATTTTGAACGGAGGGGCAATCAGCTGGTGCAGCAACAAGCAAAGCCTCGTGGCGGCATCTACATGTGAAGCGGCGTACATAGCTGCTTCAGAAGCAGCAAAGCAGGGAGTCTGGATGAAGGAGTTCATCACCGACCTAGGAGTAATACCAAGTGCGTTGGGCCCGATGACTCTATTCTATGACAACACTGGAGCTATTGCCCTTGCGAAGGAGCCCAGGTTTCACAAGAAGACAAGACACATCAAGCGCCGCTTCAACTCCATACGCGATTACATTCAGGAGGGAGATATAGATATTTGTAAAGTGCATACGGATTTGAATGTCGCAGATCCATTGACTAAACCTCTCTCACGAGCAAAACATGATCAACACCAGAATCCTATGGGTGTTCGATTCATCACAATGTAACTAGATTATTAACTCTAGTGCAAGTGGGACACTGTTGGAAATATGCCCTAGAGGCAATAATAAAATGGTTATTATTGTATTTCCTTGTTCATGATAATTGTCTATTGTTCATGCTATAATTGTGTTAACCGGAAACCATAATACATGTGTGAATACATAGACCACAACATGTCCCTAGTGAGCCTCTAGTTGGCTAGCTCGTTGATCAATAGATGGTCACGGTTTCATGACCATGGACATTGGATGTCATTGATAACGGGATCACATCATTAGGAGAATGATGTGATGGACAAGACCCAATCCTAAGCATAGCACAAGATCGTGTAGTTTGTCTGCTAAAGCTTTTCAATGTCAAGTATCGTTTCCTTAGACCATGAGATTGTGCAACTCCCGGATACCGTAGGAATGCTTTGGGTGTGCCAAACGTCACAACGTAACTGGGTGGCTCTAAAGATGCACTACAGGTATCTCCGAAAGTGTATGTTGGGTTGGCATGAATCGAGACTAGGATTTGTCACTCCGTGTGACGAAGAGGTATCTGTGGGCCCACTCGGTAAGACATCATCATAATGAGCTCAAAGTGACTAAGGAGTTAGCCACGGGATGATGTATTACGGAACGAGTAAAGAGACTTGCCGGTAACGAGATTGAACAAGGTATAGAGATACCGACGATCGAGTCTCGGGCAAGTACCATACCGATAGACAAAGGGAATTGTATACGGGATTGACTGAATCCCCGACATCGTGGTTCATCTGATGAGATCATCATGGAGCATGTGAGAGCCAACATGGGTATCCAGATCCCGCTGTTGGTTATTGACCGGAGAGGTGTCTCGCTCATGTCTACATGTCTCCCGAACCCGTAGGGTCTACACACTTAAGGTTCGATGACGCTAGGGTTATAGGGAAATGGTATACGTGATTACCTAAGGTTGTTCGGAGTCCTAGATGAGATACCGGATGGTCCGGAGGTAAAGATTGATATATAGGAAGTCCTGTTTTGGTCACCGAAAAGTTTTCGGGCTCATCGGTTGTGTATCGGGAGTGCCGGGAGGGTGCCGGAGGACCCCCGGGAGGGGTGTGACGACCAAAGGACTTCGTGGGCTGTTAGAGGAGGTGTACCAGCCCTTATTGGGCTGGCCAAGTCCTTCCGGAAAGGCCCATGCGGCTAGGGAGAAAGAGATAAGGCTGATGGAGATTCAAAAGGAAGAGATCCACCTCCCTTGTGGGAGGTGGACTCCTCCCTAGCTTCGGCCGAAGCTCTCCTCCTTGGAGGAGGGGCCAAGGCAGACCTCCCTCTCCCTCCTCCTATATATACTTGAGGTTTTGTCTGTTTTGAGGAAAGATTTGATCTCTCTCCCATGGCGCAGCCCTACCTCTCTTCTTCCTCCTCCGCAGTGCTTAGGCGAAGCCCTGCCGGAATACCTTGCTGCTCCACCACCACCACGCCATCGTGCTTCTGTTGGAGCTCTTCCCCAGCCTCTCCTTCCTCCTTGCTGGATCAAGGCATAGGAGACGTCACCGGGATGCACGTGTGTTGAACGCGGAGGCGCCGTTGTTCGGCGCTAAGATCGGAGTCCACCGCGATCTGAATCGCTACGAGTATGACTCCACCAACCGTGTTCTTGTAACGCTTCCGCTTAGCGATCTTGAAAGGTATGAAGATGCAATCTCTCCCCACTCATTGCTGGTTTCTCCATAGATAGATCTTGGTGACACGTAGAATTTTTTTTGATTTCCTCTACGTCTCCCAACAGAGACACCACGTGATGATCGGGTGTGATACACTCGACGTTCACATACAACGGGTGCAAGCCAGTGTTGCACATGCGGAACACTCGGGTTAAACTTGACGAGCCTAGCATGTACGTACATGGCCTCGGAACACAAGAGATCGAAAGGTCAAACATGAGTATGTGAATTTGGATCATGCATCACTCAAATGACCGGAGGGATGTCAATTTGAGTGGGAGTTCTTAAGTAATATGATTAGTTGAAGTCATTATCATGAATATAGTTAGTAGTGTCTTTGCAAATTATGGTGTAGCTCACGCTATAGCTCCCTTGAATTTTTATATGTTCCTAGAGAAATAGAGTTGAAAGATGATGTTAGCAATATTGCGGACTGGGTCCGTGATCTGAGGATTGTCCACATTTTTGCACAAAAGGCTTATGTCCTTAATGCACCGCTCAGTGCACCCCCCCTCTAGTGTCATCTATAGATGCTGTGAACATCTGACAGGCACGTTCCGATGACTACTTGATAGTTATGTCTGTCATGCATTACGGCTTAGAATTGAGGCTCCAAAACGTTTTGAACATCACGGAACATATGAGATGCTCTAAGAGCTGCAATTGGGATCTCAGGCTCGTGCCCGTGTTGTGATATATGAGATCTCCAACAAGATTCTTTGCCTGCAAGATGAAGAAGAATAGCTTAATCTATGAGCATGTGCTCAGATTGTCTGGGTGCTACAATCGTTTGAATCGAGTGGGAGTTGGTCTTCCAGATAAGATAGTGATTGATATAGTTCTCCAAGTCACTGTCACTAAGCTACTAGAACTTGGTGATGAACTATAAAATGCCAGGGATGGAAATAATGATCCCTGAGCTGTTTGCAATATTTGAAATTGCGAAGGTAGAAATGAAAAAGGAGCATCAAGTGTTGATGGTTAGTAAAACCACTAGTTTCGAGAAGGGGAAGGGCAAGAAGGGAAACTTCATGGTTGGCAAGTTAGTTGCTGCTCCAGTGAAGCAACCCAAAGTTGAACCCAAACCCAAGACTAAGTGCTTCTATTATGAGGAGAGCGGCCGCTGAAGCGGAACAACCTTAGATACTTGGTAGATAAGAAGGCTGGCAGCGTCAACAAAAGTATATTTGATATACGTCTTATTAATGTGTACCTTACTAGTATTCCTAGTGGCACCTGGGTATTGGATACCGGTTCGGTTGCTAAATGTTAGTAACTCGAAATAAAATCTATGGAATAAACGGAGACTAGCTAAGTGTGAGGTGACGATGTGTGTTGGAAATGTTTCCAAGGTTGATGTGATCAACATCACACGCTCTCTCTACCTTCGGTATTAGTGACAAACCTACATAAATGTTATTTGGTGTTTGCGTTAAGCATGAACATGATTGGATCGTGGTTATTGCAACACGGTTATTCATTTAAGTTAGAGAATAATGGTTATTCTGTTTACATGAATACTACCTTCAATGGTCATGCACCCAGTGAGAATGGTTTGTTGAATCATAATCGTAGTAATACACATGTTCATAACAATGATGCCAAAAGATACAAAGTTAATAATGATAGTACCACATACTTGTGGCACTGCCGCTAAATGTCATATTGGTATAAATCGCATGAAGAAACTCCATGCTGATGGATCTTTGGACTCCTTCGGTTTCGAATTGGTTGAGACATGCGGACCATGTCTCTTGGGCAAGATGGCTATAGACCCCGTTTTCAGTATGATGTAGCGGGCTAGTAACTTATTGGAAATAATACATGCTGATGTATGCGATCCAATGAGTGTTATAGCATGCAGTGGATATCGTTATTTTTCTTACCCTCACTGATGATTTGAGTATATATGAGTATATTTACTTCATGAAACACAAGTCTGAATCGTTTGAAAAGTTCAAGAAAATTCAGAGTGAAGTTTAAGATCATCGTGACAAGAAGATAAAAATGTCTACGATATGATCGTGGAGATGAATATCTGAGTTACGAGTTTGGCATACAACTTTAGACAATGTGAAAATTGTTTCTTAACTCACGCCACCTGGAACACCATAGTGTGATGGTGTGTCCGAACCTCATAGTCGTGCTTTATTGGATATGGTGCATGCTATGATGTCTCTTATCGTTTTGCTACTATAGTTTTGGGGTTATGTGTTAGAGACAACTACATTCACTTTAAATAGGGCACCATCTAAATCCGTTGAGATGGCACCGTGTGAACTATGGTTTGATAGAAATCTAAGCTGTCATTTCTTAATGTTTGGGGCCGTGACGCTTATGTAATAAAAGTTTTCACCTAATGAGCTCGAACCCAAAGTGGACAAATGCATCTTCACAGAATACCCTAAGAATAGTTGGGTATACCTTCTATCTCAGATCTGAGTGCAAAGTGTTTGTTGCTAAAATGGGTCCTTTCCCGAGAAAAAGTTTCTCTCGAAAGAATTGAGTGGGAGGAAGATAGAACTTGATGAGGTTGTTGAACCTTCGCTTCAACGAGAGAGTAGCGCAGCACAGAAAGATGTTTCTGTGGAACCTACCTCAGTTGAAGAGGAAGTAAATGATGATGATCATGAAGCTTCAGATCAAGTTACTATCGAACCTCGTAGGTCGACAAGGATGGGTACTGTTCCTAAGTGGTACAACAACCCTGTCTTGGAGGTCATGTTGTTGGGCAATGATGAACCTACGAGATATGGAGAAGCAATGATGGACCCGGATTCCGACAAATGGTTAGAGGCCATGAAATCCGAGAAATGATCCATGTATGAAAACCAAGTATAGACTTTGGTAGACTTGCTCGTTGGACGACAGGTCGTCGAGTACAAATGGACCTTTGAGATGAAGACAAACGCTGATGGTAAATGTCACCATTTATAAAGCTCGACTTGTCACAAAGAAGTTTCTGACAAGTTCAAAGAGTTGACTGCGATGAGACTTTCTCACTCGTAGCGATGCTAGAGTCTGTCGGAATTATGTTAGCAGTTGCTGCATTTCTCAATTATGAAATCTGGCAGATGGATGACAAAACATCGTTTCCTTAACAATTTACTTGAGGAAAAGTTGTATGTGATACAACTAGAAGGTTTTGTCAGTCCTAAGGATGCTAAAAGGTGTGTGAGCTCCAGCAATCCTTCTAAGGGATGGAGCAAGCATCTCGGAGTTTAAATATACGCTTTGATGAGGTGATCAAAGTTTTTTGAGTTTATATAAAGTTTACGAGAAACTTGTATTTACAATAAAGTGAGTGTGGGCACTATAGAGTTTCTGATAAGCATATGTGGATGACATATTGTTGATCGGAAATGATGTAGAATCTCTGGAAAGCATAAAGGGTTGTTTGAAAATAGTTTTTCAAAGGAGACCTGGATAAAGCTACTTAATTGTTGGGCATCACAATCTATAGAGATAGATCAAGACGTCTGATAAGACTTTCAATGAGTACATACCTTGACAAGATTTCGAAATAGTTCAAAATGGATCAGTTAAAGAAAGAGTTCTTGCCTGATTTGTAAGGTGTGAAGTTGAGTGAGACTCAAAGCTCGACCACAGGAGAAGAAAGAGAAAGGATGAACATCGTCCCCTATATCTTAGCCATAGGCTCTATATAATATGACATGCTATGTACCGTACCTATGTGTGCCTTGCCATGAGCCTATCTAGGGGTACAAGAGTGATCTAGGAGTGGATCACTGGACAACGGTCAATATTATCCTTAATAATTAAAGGACTAAGGAAATGTTTCTCGATTATGGAAGTGATGAAGAGTTCGTCGTAAAGAGTTACGTCGATGCAAGCTTTAACATTGATCCGGATGGCTCTTAGTAGCAATCTGGATATGTATAGTGGAGCATCCAGTTGGAATAGTTCCAAGTGGAGTGTGGTAGCAGTATTTATCGTATGACATAGAGATTTGCAAAGTACACATGGGTCTGAATGTTGCAGACCCGTTGACTAAAAGAACTCTCTCACATGCAAAGCATGATCAAGCCCCAGAACTCATTGGGTGTTAGATTCATAACAATGCGAATCACATGGTGATGTGAGCTAGATTATTGACTCTAGTGCAAGTGGGAGATTGTTGGAAATATGCCCTAGAGGCAATAATAAATTGGTTATTATCATATTTCCTTGTTCATGATAATCGTTTATTATCCATGCTATAACTGTATTGATCGAAAACTCAGATACATGTGTGGATACATAAACAACACCATGTCCCTAGTATGCCTCTAATAGACTAGCTCGTTGATCAAAGATGGCTATGGTTTCCTAGTCATGGACATGAGATGTCATTTGATAATGGGATGACATCATTAGGAGAATGATGTGATGGACAAGACCCAAACTACAAATGTAGCATATGATCGTGTCAGTTTATTGCTACTGTTTTCTGCATGTCAAGTATTTGTTCCTATGACCATGAGATCATGCAACTCACTGACAACGGAGGAGTACCTTGTGTGTATCAAACGTTGCAACGTAACTAGGTGACTATAAAGGTGCTCTATAGGTATCTCCAAGGGTGTCTGTCGGGTTGGCATGGATCAAGACTGGGATTTGTTACTCCGTATGATGGAGAGGTATCTCAGGGCCCACTCGGTAATACAACATCACAATAAGCCTTGCAAGCAATGTGACTAAGTGTTAGCCACGGGATCTTGTATTATGGAACAAGTAAAGAGACTTGCTGGTAACGAGGTTGAACTAGGTATGGAGATGCCGACGATCGAATCTTGGGCAAGTAACATACCGAAGAACGAAGGGAATATCATACATGATTAACTGAATCCTTGACATAGAGGTTCGACCGATAATGATCTTCATAGAATATGTAGGAACCAATATGGGCATCCAGGTCCCGGTATTGGTTATTGACCGTAGAGGTGTCTCGGTCATGTCTACATAGTTCTCGAACCCGCAGGGTCTACACACTTAAGGTTCGATGACGTTTCGATAGTACAGAGTTATGTATGGTGGTGACCGAGGGTTGTTCGGAGTCCCAGATGAGATCCCGAATGTCACGAGGAGCTCCGGAATGGTCCGGAGGTAAAGATTGATATACAGGAAGTCCTTTTTTGGTCACCGAAAAAGTTTTGGGCTCATCGATAGTGTACCGGGAGTGCCGGGAGGGTACCGGGGGACCAGCGGGAGGGGTGTCTCGACCCAAGAGGCCACATGGGCTGTGGAAGGAGGTAAACCAGCCCCTGGTGGGCTTGCTGAAGCCTCCTATAAGGGCCCATGCGGCTGGAGTGGTTTGAGAAGGAAAAGATCCAAAGGTGAAGAGGTGGAAAGAGTTTCCAAGTGGAAAGGAGGAATCCTACTCCTAATAGGGTTGGAGTATGACTCCTCCACCTCCAATTTCGACCAAACCTTGAGGGTTTGAGGCTGCCTCCTCCCCTCCCTCCCTCCTATATATGCTAGAGGATTTAGAGGAAAAAACTAACCCTAATAGCCACGTGCTACCTCTCCTCTAGATCGCAGTTTCTCCTCTAGATCGGTTTTCAGCGGTGCTTAGGCGAAGCCCTGCTGGAATAGCTCCACCACCATCGCTGCAACGCCATCACGCTGCCGGAGAACTCATCTACCTCTCCGCTCCCTCTTGTTGGATCAAGAAGGCGGATATTGTCATTGAGTTGTACGTGTGCTGAACGTGGAGGTGCCGTCCGTTCGACGCTAGATCGGAAGGACCATGATCAAGATCGCGTGACGATTTGTGATTGGATCGTGGGATGCATTGTGATGAGATCGTGGGACGGATCGTGATTGGATCGCGGAACAGATTGTGATGGGATCGCGGGACGCTCGGCAATTGTGATGGGATCGAAGACGTTCGACTACATCAACCGCGTTTCTTAACGCTTCCCGCCTACCGATCTACAAGGGTATGTTGATCCACTCTCCCCATCATAGATGCTCATCACCATGGATAGATCTTGCGTGTGCGTAGGAATTTTTTTGTTTCCCATGCAACGTTCCCCAACACTACCTTCCAGCAACCATGATTTTGCGACTTCTTTGCTTTCTCATCAAGATGTCTTTGCATCTTTTCAGACCATGGCTTGTTCAAATCAACCTGTGCCTTGGCGATTGTGACTCTGTCTGCAAAGTATGACATAGTATGGTTCCAAGTTTCATCAATTAGGGCTGTGATAGGTAGGGCCCTCACCCCTTTAAGAACACCATTGTACACCTCTGACATGTTGCTTGTCATTATACCATACCGAGCCTCACTGTCGTGAGACTGCGCCCACTTATACAAATGGGGACAATTCTCGCTGATCCACTGGCTCAAATTTATTGTTGTCCGACGACCCCTCCGGTCTTCTCTCTTCGGTAGGGATGCGCGCTCGATCTCACCATTGATACCTGCCCAGATAGCATTCATTTTGGCTTTAGTTTTCTGCATGCACATCCTCTTGAAAAGCTTGAACCAATCTTTGTTTTTGAATTTGGAATAAAAATTAGCTGCCAAATGACGCATGCACCACCTTGTCTCCAAATCGGGCCACCCCCTATCTGGATCTCCTGAAGCCTTAATTATGTCGAGTGCGCTTAACAGCCCAGTGTTGCGATCAGAGATGATGCAAACCCCTTCACGATCTTTCACGACCCCCATCTTCAGGCAACTCAGGAACCACAACCAGCTATCTTTGTTCTCACTCTCAACTAGTGCATACGCAATAGGAAGGATTTGATTATTTGCATCAGGTGCAATCGCCACCAAGAGTGTGCCCTTGTTCTGTAGGAGATATGCCCTAGAGGCAGTAATAACAGTTATTTTGTATCTCCAAAGTTTGTAATGAATGTTTATGTTCCATATTATAACTGCAATGATTCTCGAGTCTACAAATTAAACGAGGCTTGGAGGGAAACTCATGTGCACGTGTGGTATAATAAATGGCGAATTGTATTCCTAGTCTTGCCTCTAAGACTGGCTCAAGTGTTGCATGATGGTCCTGTTTTCCTGATCATGGGCATGGCTATGCCGACAATTTTGAGGACGCGATGTTGGTAGAACACTCGTGTTGAATCGATCCGAATTGATGTTATGCTATGAGATACATTCGTCACAAGTTAATGGTTAATAACACAGAGATGGTTAACGTTTGCATAATTCCTTAGACCATGAGAGTATCGAGTTTCTTCATGCTTGCTTCATGAACTTTGGGGTTTGTTAAACGTCATCCGTAAATGGGTGGCTATTACGGCGGCTTACGGGTTCATGGAAAAGTATGTCAAGTAACTTGATAGCTCAAGATTGGGATTTGCTCCTCCGACGATGGAGAGATATCTCTGGGCCCTCTCGGTGTTACGGCATCCATCATCGTCTGGCCAGACACTTTGTGATTTGATCACGGGGATGCCGGAACACGGGAACGAGAAAAGAGAACAATACCGGCAACGAGGTAACTGGCATAGTGGACAAGTTGTTGATCCATGAGGATGCCTACATGTCTCACCTCGGGTAATTGTAAACATATCGCGAAGCAACAGGAATAGCTCACGACAACTAGAGGTTCACTCGAATATTCATTCGTGTGGGTATAGGGGTCAATATGGGTGTCCACGGCTCCGATGTTGATCATTGATCGGAAGGGGTTCCGGGTCATGTCTATGCTTCACCGAACCTATAGGGTCACACGCTTAAGGGTCATCTATCTGTTGAATACTAGACAGGGAGTCTAAGAGAAAATCACCGAAAAGTTTCGAACAGCGGAAAAGTTCCGGAGACAGGTCACCGGAACAGTTTCGGTGAAACTGAAAAGTTGTTTCAGGGGATACCAAAAAGTCAAATTGGTTTCGGCACATGCCTGATAATTCTTGAAGGATGCCAGAATCGTTCTGGAAACTTTCTGGAATTTTCCGGGATGAAAACCGGAAATGTTCCGGAGCTGCCGGAACCACTTCAGATGCTTTTCGCAGATGAAAATCACTATTCCGGAATTGTTCCGGATAGCATTGAAAATTATTTTAGTGGGTGCTGGAAACGTTCTAAGCCCACATAAATATTTTCAGTTTGAACGGACGCTGAAAAATGTCGTCATGAATAGTGGAAACACTATTTGTGAATAGTGAAAGTGCTTTTTGGATTACTTTATTGGAAACACTATTGCAAATAGTGGAAACACTATTTGTGAATAGTGGAAATACTATTAGGGGATGATGCAGGCATGGTGATGCAGGCATGGTGATGCAGGCATGGTGATGTAGGCAACACTATTTGGAGGCTTTCCCTTTATGCCCTTGTGGTGTGCTCACCTCATGGGCATTTTGGTAATTCCAAGTCCCATCCCCCCCCTTGGTTTTCCTATAAATAGAGGAGATGTAGGCTGCCATCTCTTCATCCTTGTGCTCTCATACACATGCTTTGCTTTGCAAGCTCTCTCTCTCCCTCCACGAAAAGAGTCTTTCGTAGAGCCGAAAGGTTGTCTGGGTTCCGGCAGGAACTAGTTCTGGATGGCGAAGCCCTGCCGGATAGATGACACCGTATGTGTGCAACCCCGTAGAGAGGTCGTAGTTTCGATCTTTTGCCCGAGGGGCTGTTCGTGTGTCCTCCCGTAGGGCTGTCCGAGTCTTCGTTCGAGTTTCGAGGGTCCTCCCGAAGGGCTGTCCGCGACATCGTCCGGGGGACTGTCCGACCGCCTCCCGAAGGGCTGTCCGATGAGGGAGTACATCCTCGCGGTTGGGAGGTTGTAAAATCCTAGCTGCGGGGATCTACACCAACGATCTCCACCGACTCTTCTTCCGCTGCGCTTCGAGTCTGTACGGATCAGATCAAACCTTGTATGCAGTCTCCATAGTGGTCCTGGGCGTGCTCGCTATACCGGAAATCTTTGTTTTCTGTCGCGTTCCCCAACAGTACTTTCCAGTGAGAAATGTACCATCAATTGATAATACCGGGCGACAATGCCTGAATGCTTGTATAGTCTGGGCGAATGCCTAGAATAAGCGGTCCAGGATTAGCTCGTCCCGGTTCAGTGGGTTTGGACATTGTTTTCGGAAAACTTAAGTCCCCCTGTTAGCAGTTGCTATCTGATGCCGCATTCTGGGGGCAAAAGAATACGCCTGCTCATAGGTTCCATACAACCTCTGGAATATCTTTTCCTTTGCATGCCTTGCCTTGCTGTAGCTGACATTGAAGCCAATATGATCAACATCAGTTTTTTGCAAAGCCCTAATACTAATATTAAGACTTTCCTGCACAGTCGTTTGCATGATTTGTGACACAAATTCTGCAGTCACGTTGCGCTGGTATGGAAGAGTGTCGGTTTGCTCACAGCCATGTTCCACTATTTTTGTGACATGCCATGGCTGACATACCCCAGACTTCTGGCGAGCAATAACTCTTCCGCGGCAACCATTCGACTCGCGATGGATGCATATGACCTTCAACTCCTTTTTATCAGACTGCATCACTTTATGCTGCCGGTGTATGGCAATTGCATAGCTATTCATTGCTTGGTAAGCAGATTTCTTATCTGGGAAATCTACCCAACGGCCAGACTTCCCGCTTCCAGGCCAGAAACGGAGTGAAATTCATTGGTGATGCTCATAACCTGTAAAAAATCTAGGTTCATTGGTGGAGCGACCGCCTTCTCAGGAGGAACAACTTCATCATCATCTGATTCCGAAGAGGCAGAAGAATGACCATCATCGTCATCATCTAGTGCCTCCGGCAATCCCTCCATGTGTTCGCTCATGTCAACGACCGCAGATCAGTATCCTGTGTCATACACTTGTTGGCCGCCTGTTGGTTCCTATGGACCGGCGCTGGGGGCTGCAATGATTGCCAACTCGGCATCCCCAGCCCTGCTACTGCACTCGGTGACATCAGTGACAGAAATTAACTCCACATACACCATGGGCTATCCAAACATGGAGTTATTGGGATTGCTTGCAAACCCCATGTACGACGCCCATGCTTTTTCACCAGTAACCCTCCGCAAACCACAATGGGATACTGTCCCATCATTTCCTCCGTCAACCACGAAAGCCTCCATGGTCATTTTTTTCCATCCGTCGCTGAACCAAACACCGATTGGATGCACCTTCTAACTGCCGTATACCCTACATTAACCATGTCTCTCACTACAACCGTAGTTGTCTCGCACATACACACATCCACACCAGAAGGACCGTCGCGTACGATGTCCCCATAGAACACTAACAAATTTTCCATAATACCTAACGAGCAGCCATATTTACATCGTTAGCCAATTTATATTCTAATAACTTACGGTAATTATCGTTTATTTACATATAATAATCCGACTCATATTCACAACACAACAATAACATCATTCACAACAGTACATCAACACAAAAAATAATTGTTCAAAAATTTACAGCACAACATTTATACCTCAGGTTGAATAAGGATATCCTTCCCAATAGAAAAATCCGTTAGCGTGAATATATCACCGGTAATATATCAACGGGGTCGACCTATTATCACATGTAAAAAAGATTAGACACACACTTTTTTTCCAGCCAAAAGTTTCAAAATAGGAGTAGCATGCATGTGGTCATCACCTCTTAAGAGAAACGATTTCCCACTCTACCAAATTAGCTAATAAAGTCTACGTATGATTTCCTTACTACATAACTTATTAAAAAACATGACACATGAAATAACATCACATTTTATCATTTTCTTAATTATCATTTTAAGAACTTCTTTCATGTCTAAATAAAATGATGCATCTTAAAGGCTTAACGTTGATCGACAATACAATCAAATATATGTTATCGAGATTCCGGCTCTAACGCAACCAAAATGTTTAACATAAGTCCTAATTACGACTTACTAAGAAATATAACAACATCTTGCATGTTAAGAAATAGTACTAATGGACATAGCTAACATTGATATTACTAAAAAATAGCTCATATGAAAACGTTTATAACTATCTAGAAGTAAACATCGCATGGCTAATAACGGGCTAATATACTAACTAATTTGCAATGTGCATGCACAAAAAAAATTATGATTTGCAAAGATCATACCTTGATCAAATTACTCCACTTAGTACTTCACTTCACACTTCGTACTCCTTAAGCTCCAAAATACTCCACATAGTGATGAAATACTACCTAAAACAACAGATATTACATACTTAAAAACTAATGAAACAAAGTAAAAACATCATGCATGCGAACACAACCAACAACAATGGACTGCTCTTACCTTGATCTTTCGTTTCTTCAACTACAACATCTTCAAAATCTTACTCTAAACAGTCACAATATTGTACTGTGAGGCGAGCGAGCTGACAATAGGAAGAGAGCAGGCAGATCAGCGATAGAGCAGGTAGATCAACGAGAGAGCAGGTAGTGTTTGTAGGAGCAGCGGGATGGGATCATATATAAGGAAGGGGACTGTAGTGTCGGTAGAACAGTAGCAATCAGCAGCACTCGTTTCCCGCTGAGACAAAGCATCTGTCTCTCTGCGATAGCATCTATCAATCCCGGCCTCAAAATCAACAAGAATCAGCATCTGACGGTAGAAAAAGGAGAGAAAGCATCCGTTTTCCGCGCGGCTCGGGACTCGTCGTCTCAAAATCAGCGCCTCAGAATCAGAGCCGCCTGCCAGCGCCGGCACGGACAGGCCGCCTCGGCCGCCGGCGGCCGGCCCCGCGCTGCCGCCTCGGCTGGTGGCGGCAGGGCCCGCTCCTGCAGCTCCGTTCCGTGCCGGGAACGGGGGAACGGCATCGGCCACAGGCCGCCTGGAGCGGTGGCGGCACGCCCCGGCCGCCTCTGGCGCTGGCGGCAAGTGCCACGCGTCACCTGGCGCGCATGCCGCCAGGCTGAGAGGGGTTCGATCCGACAAATGCATCCGCGGGGGTCCTTTTTGATAAATGGAGTCGACAGGTGGTCTTTTTGGACAAAAATTCCGTGTTGGGTGGCTCGAACCAGCGATCGAGCTCCTGAAGAAAGAAGGATAGGCTGGCTGAGCACACCAACTGGAAGTGTGATGTGAATAAAAGCTGTTAAACTCCATATACTTTTTTCAAGCAAAAATAGCTTGAATTCAAAGTGCAGCTGAAAGACTCGGGCAAACAATAATAATGAAGTTTCTGGTATTCTCTGAAAACCGGATATCCGGGCCACCACCTATTAAAAACGGGATCGAAAAAACAAAACTTGGTAGTACCCCGTATGATGTTTTTTTTGAGGATGTACGCCGTATGATGTGTCACTGATACCGATTTTTTTTCAAAATTACTACCTAATTTGTACGAAATTCGAAAAGCATATGTTCAAATTGAAAAATAAATAAAAAATAGCACCCCATCGGCCTCCGGTGGGCCGAAGAGGGACCCGTCGGCCTCGTGAAGGCCGAAGAGTGTCAGGGGCACAAAACGTAATTAAGATGGCCTCAAATAAAAAAGTTGTCAACACAAAAAATCATTGCCTCGTCGAATCGGTTGATTTTGGTATAAAAATTGTCTTAATCCGAGGTCGTATGCAACCTGTAGAGCCAAAACAAGATCAAAGACAGAAGAATGTGAGGGGCACAAAACGTAATTAAGATGGCCTCACATGAAAAAGTTATCAATACGAAAAAACTTCACCTCATCGAATCGGTTGATTTTAATAGACAAGACGATTTTTGTATCAAAATCCACTTATGCACATGTTATCATTGAATACTAAAATATACCCATTTGTGTGGACGGCAGAAACTGACAAAGCTTTTGAGCTGTTATAGTAGAGTCTGATTTTAGCTCCAGTCCTCCAACTTCCGGACTTGACAAAACAGTTTGTCATCGACACAGACGCTTATGATTACGGAGTGGGACCGTGTTGCAGCAGGGAGGACACCCAATAGCTTACATGAGCAAAACCCTTGCCCCAAAACACAAGGGGTTGTCCACATATGAGAAAGAGTGTCTAGCTATTCTTATGGCAGTGGAGCAATGGAGGCCCTATTTGCATCACGATGAATTCTTGATTCGCATGGACCAACGTAGTCGGGTTCATCTTGATGATCAGCGACTGTCCATTATTTGGCAACAAAAGGCGTTCAAAAAATTACTTGGGCTAAGGCACAAAATCTGCTACAGACAGGGCACCACTAACAATGCTGCAGACGCTTTAACCCCACGCATTCACCCACCTGATCAAGCGTTTGCAATCTCTGTCTGTCAACCCTCATGGATTGAAGATGTCAGAGCAAGTTACAAGGACAATCAGCATGCCAATAAATTACTAGAGCAATTTTCCCAACAAGCAGATCCCAAAGGGTGTTTTTCTATCGCTGAAGGCCTGCTATACTTCACGAATCGGCTATGGCTCGGTAGCTCACCTGTCATTCAACAGAAAGTATTGCGCGCCTTCCATGACAGCACAATGGGAGGGTTAGCAAACATGCCCGTGCGTTGCAACGGGAGAAAAAAAATCATCCCTCAAACATACTTGATGACATTAGCAAATCTCTTGAATTTTTTTATTATGGTATACAACAAGCAACATGAGAAGTCAAAAACATAAAGGTATGATGTTTTTGAAGCATATTCAAGGTGTTTACAGTTCATCATACAATAGAAATATCTACCTAGTTGTCGTCTTAGCGTATATGTTTATGCCTTTGCTGTCGTTTTTCCTCAGTGATGCCCAAGAAATATTACACAGGGGGTTGTCCACATATGAGAAAGAGTGTCTAGCTATTCTTATGGCAGTGGAGCAATGGAGACCCTATTTGCATCAAGATGACTTCTTGATTCGCACGGACCAACGCAGTCGGGTTCATCTTGATGATCAGCGACTGTCCACTGTTTGGCAACAAAAGGCGTTCACCAAATTACTTGGGCTGAGGCACAAAATCTGTTACAGACAGGGCACCACTAACAATGCTGCAGACGCTCTATCCCCATGCATTCACCCACCTGATCAAGCGTTTGCAATCTCTGTCTGTCAACCCTCATGGATCGAAGATGTCAGAGCAAGTTACAAGGACAACATGCCAATAAATTACTAGAGCAATTTTTCCAACAAGCAGATCCCAAAGGGTGCTTCTCTATCGCTGAAGGCCTGCTATATTTCAGGAATCGGCTATGGCTCGGTGGCTCACCTATCATTCAGCAGAAAGTATTGCGCGTCTTCTATGCCAGCACAATGGGAGGGTTAGCAAACATGCCCGTGCGTTGCAACAGGAGAAAAAAATCATCCCTCAAACATACTTGATGACATTAGCAAATCTCTTGAATTTTTTTATTATGCTATACAACAAGCAACATGAGAAGTCAAAAACATGAAGGTATGATGTTTTTGAAGCATATTTAAGGTGTTTACAGTTCATCATACAACAGAAATATCTACCTAGTTGTCGCCTTAGCGTATATGTTTACGCCTTTGTTGTCGTTTTTCCTCAGTGATGCCCAACAAATATTTTATTATAATGAAAATAACAAGTATATTTTAGTATTCAATGATAACATGTGCATAAGTGGATTTTGATACAAAAATCGTCTTGTCTATTAAAATCAACCGATTTGATGAGGTAAAGTTTTTTTGTGTTGATAACTTTTTCATTTGAGGCCATCTTAATTACATTTTGTGTCCCCTGACACTCTTCTACCTCTGATCTTGTTTTGTCTCTACAGGTTGCATACGACCTTCGATTAAGACGATTTTTATATCAAAATCAACCGATTTGATGAGGCGAATTTTTTTCGTGTTGACAACTTTTTCATTTGAGGTCATCTTAATTACGTTTTGTGCCCCTGACACTCTTCGGCCTCCACGAGGCCGACGGGCCCCTCTTCGGCCCCCGGAGGCCGACGGGATGCTATTTTTGATTTTTTTTTTCAATTTGGACATATGCTTTTCGAATTTGGTACAAGCAAGGGAGTACTTTTGAAAAAAATCCACTGATACCCGCATGGTAGCCACTGTGCGTCAGGAAGTGCCGTGAGAGCGCCCGTCAGACGCAGAGGTCAAGTGCGTGCCCAGCGGGGCGAGCGTCACAGGTCGCTGTACCTCGTTTGTTCCTTCTCCATCCTTGAATTGAAACGTACGATGAGTGGTAAGCGCCATGACACGATCATAATGGACTACTCTTCACTCCTGCATACACAGAGCTGTCCAGTCTCCGTGCAGCTTCGGAAAGGAACGCAAGGCCGAGGCCAAAGGCGGCACGGTTTTGACTCGCGATCCAAAGGGAAATTGACGCCTGAATCCTCAAAAAGACGAGTAGCAGTAGAAACGACTTTGTCCAATTTCTTTTAGAAAAAGCAACTTTGTCCAGAAGAAAATGCATCCAGATGGGAAAGAGGAAATGAAGTTCTTCTGCTATTACATGGTACCCCCCTATAAACTAACATAGGACGTTTTAGAGGCCTGAGTTCACGGAGGGAGTATCTTATATGTCGAGGAAAGACACAAGTTGGACTTAAAACATGTTCAGAAACGACATTCAGTTCGGTATATCCAATGTCGGCAGAGGAATCTACTAGTATCTTAGTACAAAGAAAGGACAAGCTCTACGTGCCGTACGAGTACTTGTATGATATGCCATGGGTTTTGGAACGAGGTCCTTGGAACTGACCTAAAAGTGGGAAGCAACAAACGGTAGTACAACAAAAGGATAATATGCCATATTCAGGCACCACGTCGAAACTAGTAGTACAACAAAACCACACAAATTCCTGGAAGATCAAGGCTACGCGTGTTTCGCCGTCATTCTTGTTTTAAATGTTTCTCTTTTTTTTTTCTTTTTTGTTCCTTTTGACTGCTGATTGTTTTCAAGTTGGTTGCTGCCTGATAGGCACATTCTTTTCTTCTTTAGACTGGCGGCATAGAATGCTAGAACAACCTGTCCGTTCTTCCGTGTAGCTTTGGAACCGAACGCACGGCCAAGGCCGATGCGGTAGAGTTTGACTCGGCGATCAAAGGTAAATGCGACTCGCTGCCAGAGCAAAGCCGACCACAACTTCGAATCAACATCAAAGACTCGATACGATTTCGTCGGAAAAGAAGAAGAAGAAGAAGAAGAACGACATGGCGCTCATCTCCGACTTTTTCCGTGTGGGGAAAGACACGAGCTCCATTCTTTTTTCCTTCTATTCTTGTTTAAAGGACATGGAGTTCGGTATATACAATGTCGGCAGAGGAGTCCCAGCAGTATCTCGCTGGAAAGAAAGGACATAAAGTTGTACGTACCGTGCTCCTTAGTTGCAGTGTGATATGCCACGAAGCAAAGGGAGAGTACGTGGCTGGAGTTGAACCGCGACCTGCACGGGAGCCGCTGAGCGTCACCAAGTGCCGCGACAGCGCCCGTCACCAAGAGTAACAAGGAGCAGCGTGCACCACTATTTTTTTTATCATAAAAAAGACTAGTAGAAACGACTTTCTCCAAAAGAAAATGTGTCCAAAGGGGCAACATGACATGCAATTCTTATGATATTCCTTCTTGTTCAAAGAAGACACCAGTTGGGCTTAAAACATGTTCAGAAAAGACATTCAGTTCGGTATATGCAACGTCGGCAGAGGAATCACACTAGTATCTTAGTAGAAAGAAAGGACAAGCTCTACGTGTCGTGCTGCTTATGGCGTATTTTCATTGATGTTAGAAAACGTCTTACATTTTAAGACGGAAGGAGTATACAACATGATGTATCACTGGTTTTGGAATGAGGTCATTGGAACCGAACTGAATGCGGGAAGCCACAGCTGCCAATATCAATAGGCACAATCCAGGATATCTGTACACAAATTCGTGAAACATCAAGGGCACACGTGTTTGTTTTGCCGCCATTTTCCTTTTTAAAATGTTATTTTATGTTTGTCTGTTTTTACTGCCAATTGTTTTTAAATTGGTTGCTGTTTAATGGGCACATTCTTTTCTCCTTTGTTGGTGGAGCGAAATTTGCATGTAGCGGGGATTGTTGTTGGTGATCGGCAGCCTTGTTGGTTGTCATAGCCCATAGCATCATGTGTAGCACACGTGATGCTTGTGTTGCTAAGTGTGGACGTGCTATGCCGGTTTGACATTAATGTTTTCTTTCTTGAACTTCACCTTGGTCTTCTAAGATCATGTATGGCCGATCTCCCTAAATCCTCCATATACGCCCGAACGGATGGCCCAATCACTAATCGATGAAAAACCTGGTCTAGGCGAACACCTCATACTGACCCCAAACATCTAAACTGACCTGCACCTTTCATATCCAGCTCAAATACGGGACACATCTGTCATGTCGGATCTGACCCAGGTGGCCCAGAAGCACCCGAGCGCGTCTGCCACGTCTGATCTGGCCCAAGCAGGCCTGCTCGATTCGTCTCCGTCCGCTCTCCGGATCAAACCCTAGCCACTCTGCACCCAAACTCCCTTTCGATGATCTCCGTCCTTCTCCGGCATGACGAGCAACAGATTCGAGTCCTCGGTCACCCGATCTGTGAACCTAGAGGTATGAGTCGCCCACGAGTGACTTGTGGGCTGATCACCACAATGTTAACTGACAAATATTTATTTTTTAAGCAGCTTGTGATTTTTGTTTCTTTATTTCGAGTGGTCTTCATGCTTTCTTTTATGATTATGTGTAACCTAAAGTAGGAGTAGATTTATTTAGTAGATTTATTTATCTCCTCATGACTATCCATATCGTTGTTTCAGGCCTCATTCCGTTTAGAGGAATTTTGCACCAATTCTAAATGACCCAAAGTTTGTAGGAAAAATTCTTTTAAAGCCCTTTGATTTGTAGGAATCGATTCCTACTCCTATGTAGGATATGAACCAATACTTGACTTTTTTTTTAAAAAGTTTTAGGTTAGACTCAATGAAAAAGTTTCTATCATATGAATTAACAGACATCTCTTTTCTTATAAAAATTGAGATACATATCATCTCACTTTCTACAGTTTTCTATTAATATGATATGCCTATCTTATGACAAAGAGGCCTCGGTTCCCACGCGATGGACATAAGTTGACACAAGAGGCAACTCTGCTCCATTCGTTCGACACAAACTTGTTCTGATGATAAGCTGTGAAAAAACGGGAAAAAAAACTGGCATTGCACCGCGGGCAAGGACCAATCATTTCATTTCATCCAGCAGATTCAGTATAACGGTCATGATGTGAAAGAAACATGTAGTAATCCACACATAGGTAGAAACATTTCCGCTGACCCCTGCAAACATGTAGTAATCCACACATGTCGTTTATTTGTCATGAAATTAGGAATACACGTGTATGCATAAATATGTTGTAGTATAGATATTCCCGGAGACCTATGGACTATGGTGGCGGTCCAGTTGGATAACCCATTTCAGGAAGCTTGCCCGTGTAACTACCACCTGAAGCAAGCAAAGAAGCAAATCACCGATCATGTTTCCAATTGCAGACACACATGCAGAGGGAGCTCAGGGAGAGCTCAAGAGAGAGAGAGAGAGAGAGAGAGAGAGATATGCTTCACCTGTTTCATCTAGTTTCCTAGCGGCAGCAGCGTCCATGGCAAGAAGGAGGAGGAAGAAGACGACGAGCACGCACAAGAGAAGCCGGGTTTTGGACGCCATGGCCATCTCTGGTGTGATGTTTGTTGAGGCTGCCCTCCGTCTTGGCACATACTTATACTCCTGGTCATTCATACTGTGAGCCGATCGTCCCCTGGTCAATGTTACCGGTGAGATTTGGACTGTTTGCGTTCCACCATTACTCCAAAGTTGAACACGACTACAAAAGAGTCTCCACTGCACGTATATTCAACCATATCCATAGCTCATAACCGCAACAAAAGTCCTGATGATCAAAACTTCCTTGGTTCTCATTGAAATGGTCATGGTAATAAGCAAAATGGCCAAGGCCTTTGACTCGGCCATAGAAAGGGGAAATGATGCAAACCGGAAGGAACCTTAATCATCAACGCCATCGAATGATTTTGTGCAGAATAAACGGATCCGCAGGGATGGACGATTTTGTCTGGAAGAAATGCATCCACCGGGAAGAGGACATGAAATTCTTCTCTTTCTAGCAAAGACAAGAGGAGCTCCATTTACGCAAATGACCAGAAAGGACACGGACTTGGGTATATCCAATGCCGGGTGCTGAATCCCAGTGGTATCTTACTAACAGGAAAGGACAAGTTCTACTGCATGCCGTGCATACAATCGTATGATATGCAACCGATGTAATGATACGCTCAATGAAAGCCACAATGGACGGTGTCGATAGGCAGAATCTAAGCAGAGAGGATACATGCACAACGGCATCCAGGTAGTACCAGGTCAAACCTACAGGAGAGTAAAAACAACATACCGCGGTACATAATTTCCTGGAACATCAGAGACATTCATGAGCATGACAAAGTCTCAAGAATAGCTTGGATCGCCCGAGTTCATCGATATACTAGGGATTTTTGTTTTGAGTGACCGATATACTAGGGAATAAAGGTTCAGTACGGCTGCGTTAGCCAGCTTTGCTATAGTGGGGAACGTGGTGGCGGCCCAAACTGAAGGATGTTAACTTTGCTTATCTTGGGATGCTTTCATACGACCCTTGATCCACGCCTCGAGAGAGGATAGCTCTTCCTTTGCGATCGAGTGGCCTAGATCTGGATATGCCTGATAAATGTGCATAGGCAGTTGAGAGCTCAGATAGGAACATGAAAGTTGTATAAAGAAATATACTACTCCCTTCGTCCCATAATGGGACAGAGGGAGTAGAACCGAAGCTTGCCTGGAGAAGGGGAAAAAGAGGATGTAGAAGATTACCTTAAATTCACAACTGATGCCTGCACTTTGCAAAAATGGTGGGCCGGCCTGACCGGCTTCAAATAATACCACTTGATCAGCAATTCCATGCGACCACAGAATAGGTGTCTGGAAAGTTCAGAGAAAAAAATCAGCCAAACAAAATCCATGCTCTTATAAAAAGTTGAAATTTACTTTCGAATTCTTATCTATACAATTGAATTTCAGTAAAATTTTCGACAAGTGCTTCCTTCAGTCAGTCAGGCTTAAATCCATTAAGCATATTTAACAAAAGCCTGCAATCTGAAGCCTTAATCGGTTTGTAGGATTTCTTCCCACGGGAGAACTTCCTGTGTATGGCACTCATTTCATAGGAATGGAGGTAACTAGATTCCTTAGGACTGTGTGCATTTGGCCTAATTCCTAAGGATTCTCAGCATTAGGTGAGACCTTATGAAAAAATAGCAAGGACTAGTTGAGAGAGCATCCCAATCCTCTACTTTTCCTATTCCCTTTATTTGAAATTCCTGTAAACCGAATGAGCCCTGAGTGTTACATTCCCATATAGAAGGGTAAATGCTACTGTATGATTTCAACGCAAAGACTATTAGCACTGCTCAATATAATAGGTTAAGTGTCAGATATCATATCACTCACAAATTCGTGAAGGCTTACATATGAAAGGAACGCCACAAGAGTAAAATTGCTGATGGCATCCTTCAAGGTTTCATGATATTTATCATTTTTCATACAACTGCATCCTAGCCAACTGGTTAAAACAAGAAAGTAGATATGGTGTACTTATCATTGTACAGTGTTCGGCCTAATTTAGTTGCTATCATAAAATAAACCATTGCCCAGTCATATACACGTCTAAGTCCTAAGGTGGGCAAAGTCGCTTCTCCTCCTAAATGTAATAATTTATATGTAAGGTCGGATAACAGGAGGAATATTGCAAATATTTCTAATTCAAGCAACAGCGATGGATATTAAGTTTGTAGTTTCAAGTACCTACTATGAAATAGCTGGAGTTCAATGCTTATGTAAGTATGGAGTAGAGTAATTTCACTGGCAACATTCAGGTCAGTATATTTTTGTCTTTCACCCGCTTTCATAGAGACTAGTTCAATCCAATATAGTAGGTGCTAAAACCATACCTCCATAATTCAGTTGATCAGGAATTATTGCAATAAGTACATAGTTTTGTTCCAGGCGTATCCAACATCCAACTAAAATTGACAAAACCTTTAGATGATGGATCCTGGGTATGGCCATACTAGTGTAGGCAGAGTTCCAGCAGTGTTCGGGCACGTTATAAAAAATATTTCTATTCAAAAGGCAATGACAAGGCTGTACATAAACATCACCAATCACATCTCTTGTTGACTAGTGCTTGATTTTATACCAAGCAAAAAAATTAAGCTTCCTCATATCTTGTGATTCTGTGCTAAACTAAGGAGAAGGCATCAAGAGATAAGAAATATTTCTATTCAAAAGGCAATGACAAGGCTGAACATAAACATCACCAACCACATCTCTTGTTGACTAGCGTTCAATTTTACACCAACCAATAAATTTAAGCTTCCCCACATCTAGTTATTGCGCACTAAACCAAGAAGAAGGCACCAAGCGATGACTGTCACATACCTTCTTTGCTTCGGGTGAAATCCTCTCAATGATCGACGAACCAAAAGGGACCCATCCACTGAACACGGCACCGCCACCTAGCGTCTTCGGATAAAGCAAAACACTTGCTAATGTCAGAGCACCTGCAGTAGGACATAAAATCCAATACTTTTATCAACTTACGGCATGAAAATTTGCCATCTTCAGAATATATCCTACGCCCATGCATCAATCCTACCTCCCTGACTGAATCCACACACAAATATGTTGTCAGGATGGATGCCGCCAGCCACCTCCCTGTCGATCATGGCGTGCACATTCTCCACGGCCTTAAGAACACCGCTCTCATCTTGCGGCGAACCCTAATATTCACAGATTTGAGCAAGATCAATTTCTAATGTTACAGTTAGCTGCCTCTCTTCCACGTATAAAAGCGGTAGAGACTGAGTGGGTGGATGAGTGAACTCACAGGGTTCAAAGGCAGCTCGTGGATATCGAACCAAGACGGCATCACGGCGCCATCTGCAAAAACAAGAAGTGTTCTTGAGAATCAGGTGATCCTAATTAGATGAATCGAAGCAAAAAATTGATGATGCTGTGAAGACGGGAGAGATGAGGAGGGGGTGGATGGAGGTGGCGTACTGTTGCAGGAGACGGGGGAGTTGGGGGCGGAGGGGAATGCCCACTTGGTGTGGCGGAACTCCGGCGCGGCGAAGAAGGTGCGGATGGGCTCGTTGGCGGGGCCGGAGTCGCCCAGGCCGTGCAGCCACAGCACGAAGCTCCGGTTGCGGGCCGCCATGGGTCCGGGGACGAGCTGGTCGGGGAGCCGGGGCGGCTGCGCGCGGCGGCGGAGCGAGGCGGCGAGGAGGGAGGCCGCGGCGATTGCTGCGGCGATGGAGAAGAGGAAGCGGATGCGTTTACTCATGGGTCATATGGGCCGGGCCGGGCCGAAGTAGCTCGTCAGCCTGTGCGCTTGTGCTTAGAGTGGTAGAACCGAACGAACCACTGAAAAAAAAAGCAAAAATTTACCCGATTTTTTTCTGCCAACCAACATTCAGATAGCGCTACAATTTTAACTGTAGAATTAGGGTTAACAATCTTGGTACGGTCGCAAAGATAACACGAATCAGAGACACATCATCGATGAGCCACTGGCCATGTCAGATTCACGTGACAGTTAATCGAAGCATCAGCGGATCAGCCAATAACAGAGCAAGTCATCAGGCACACATTGAGGCGGCAGAGAAGTGGTCAACTGTAATAGTATCATAATCCTTTCGTTGGATGTCATAAAAAATAACTTCCATTGGATCATGTTCCAAAGCATTCGTGTCCCAAGATAAACTGAGATTCAGGTCACATATGTAGAACTCTACTCCATAAGTTTGTGAAGCACTCTGGCTAGTGTAGATCTTCGTGCTTCGACGACGATGATGACGATGGCCTTGCAGCTTCAGTTCCTAGAGGGATCCCTAGCCGATCGAATATCCATCGTCGAAAATACTGGAGCTCTTCATCCACCAATGAGTGCCCAAGAGTCGGATAAGTCTGATAGTATTGAAGAAAAATAGTCAGAGAAGCTAGAACCGAAGCTCCAATTCAACGGTTATGGCTTCAAGTATGCTTTTGTACCACCTTGAATTCGCAGGCTATGCCAAGCTCTTGGAGAAATGCGCACCCGGTATGCCCGGCTTCGAATAGTACCACCCCGTCTGCCATCCCATGGAACCATAAAACCGGCGTCTGCAGGTTTCCAAGAATTCAGAGACTAGGCATTTGCAAGAGGATTGAGCTACGAAATATATTTGGTTTAGCCATGATTTGCTGGGCTGTTGTTACCTTTCTGGCTTCAGGTGTCACCCTGTCAGCAAATGATTTGCTCAGAGGAACTGAACCACTGAAGACAGCACACCCACCTAAAGCCTTGGGGTAGAGCAGAACACTTGATATGGCTAGAGCACCTGTGGGGACATACTGGAAATCAAAATTCTGCCGACGAGTAATATCTTCAAGACAGAGAAGATTAGATGCATATTTCATCGCCGTACCTCCTTGGCTCAATCCACAGACGAAAATGTTTGTAGGACTTGTCCCGGCAGCCACTTCTTTGTCTAACATTTCGTGCACATGCTCAACGGCTTCTAGGACTCCTTCCTCGTCTCTAACAGTGGTCTAAGAAACAAAGTGGGCACAGTGAGCAAAGTACATAATAATAGTGCTATAACAGCAAAAGAGGAATTGGCCTGTTCTTCGTCCGATTTAGAGTTCTAATGCTCTGCTTGTTATGATGCGAAGTGCTAAAAAACTTCATGTTTTAAATCTTGAAACTGACGAGAATCTGATTTCATGTTGTTCTGAAGAAACAGTGCAAAAGACACCAAACCTTACAGTCTTATTCATTGTATTCTTCAACAATATTTACTTTGTAAATTGACAGCAAATAGCACTCTGGCAGTTCCAGTTTACTGATTATTCATTGGAGTGTGAAGCAAGCTTGATTTCTGACGCGTGCATACTCTGCAGCATCGGCAAATAAGGCTGGCCAATTTTTTTGCAACAAATATAGTAGACCGAAGAGAGGATGAAAATAGGCAAATGGCTACAGTATATGTGAATCACTCGACAGTAAGCAGTAAACCGAGCCGGAAATTAATTACAGCGGTTGTTTCTGAATCACTCAAACAGCAAGCGGCTATTTCTGGGGGTGAGCTGAGCAGGGAATTACCGCGGTTATGGGGACCTCCGGGATGCCGAACCACGCATTGAGCACCACGTCACCTGCAGCAGCAACGCCGTAAATCGATCGAGCAACTGAATAAAATCGATCGAGCAATCGAATCATGGACAGCAAGTGATTTTGGGCAGGGAGCGTACCATAGCAGGCGACGGGGGCGGTGGGGAAGGAGAGGCGGACGGCGGGGGCGGCGGAGAAGTAGGGCGCGATCTGGCCGCGGCTCTGCTCGCCCGTCTCGGCGGAGCCGTGCAGCCACAGCACCAGCCCGCCGGTCGTCGCCGCCGCAGGAGCAGGAGCAGGAGCGGGGGGAGGCGCCGCCATCCGGACAGCGCGAAGTCACCGAAGAACAGATCGATCGGCGGCGCCGCTGGCGGTGCAAGGGGCGGCGGTTTGTGCCGATGAAGGGTGCGGGGAGGGGTAATAGTGCGGGCGTGGGAGGCGTGACGACGGTGGCGGCGGCGTGCGGAGCGTGGGCGGTTCGATCGAATATACCCTCACCCTACCCCCAGCCGTTGCCGTGTGACTCTGGAAACATCGCCCGCCGGCGGGACGGAGCGACGGCGAACCGGACGGCAGGCGCCATCGCGGATGGATTGCATTGGTTCTTTATTCGTCACTGGCGAGTGGGACCACCTACGTGAGGTTGTGTGCCTATTGTTAAAAAAAGAAGAAGCAAGCCGCCTAGTATAGCATATTTGCATCAGTCACGCAAAATGTGTGAAGTTCGTCTTTGAAATCACGACAGCTGCTAACAAATGAACATACGACTATCAAATTTCCATTCAGGCGACCATCCTATTAGAAGCACGGAATCGACGCCGTTATTGGAGAATTGATTGACTCGCTATAATTTGAGTGCCTCGTCGAAAGATACTCTCACCTCATAAGAAAACATCGATGGTAATGCTTAATTTAGAGAAACAATCCAGCCCAGGTGATCACGATGACTCTGCTCACTGTTCCTGCTGGTAGAGATCACACCGTTGCGCTGATTGCTATGCTACGTTTCATGTTTCTATCATGGAGCATGGTATTTCCCTTCATGAAACCATATTATCAAGTTGCTGAATGACACTCTCACAACTGCTTGAAAAGGCGTCATGAGTAAAGAGCGTAGTAAAAACTACTTTCTACAAGTTTAAATAAGGAAAAAGAATGAGATGCTTTCCCGTTTCTTTGTTTTGCTCCTATGTCCCATAGCTAGCACATACCTATATTAGATGGGGATCAGAAGAAATATAAGCCTTTAGCTCCAACAATTTATGAGGACTATCACACCTCAGCCTACACACGCAGTTTTGTTTCCAAACAAGTAATGAAGGCGTATATATAGTAGAGACCGAGGGGGGGGGGGTATTTCTGGAAGATGTTCATTTGTTTTCACAAATAGCTCATGCAAAAACATCTTTACTTTGTGTATATTATTTTGGTTGTCATTCAGGGATTGTGAACACAAGCTACACTAAAATGATGTGAAATGTTATGAGTGCTTGGTGTTAGTTGTAGCGTAGTGAGAAATGCATGATGAAACACGCGAAGTCATAGACACGCTAATAAAATTTAAATTTCCACCAACTCGATATAACACCTTTGATACCGATAGAGTGCCCAAGATTCCACTTTAGACTTGGACCCAGAAGACGAGTGCACACTCTGCCACCACCATAGGGGGGGGGTCATCTAAATAGGTGGAGTTCCCAATCAATCGGTGACACAAAGGTTTGTGTTGGTGAACGGTGCAGGTAAAGAGAAAATCACTCTCCCTAAGGCATGTGTTAGAGAATGTGTTTGTGAAGGCTGAGGATGCATGGGTGCCCTCATGTTTTTACCACACAATATGTTCTAATGATGATCCCTACCTTTTGTATCTTTAACCATTGTCCAGTAATGTCGACAATGAGCGTTGGGTCGGGATCCATGGGAGTTGGTGCTTGCTATTTTAGATGGCTGATGTTCACATCGGGTTTTTTATTTGCTACAAGGACAGTTACAAAATATCCCTTAGGCTAACCTAACAATTTTTTGCATCGGTAAGGCATACTTGAGTCAAGTATGTCTAGCGAACGATTAAGACATCTAACAAGTGAAAGTGCTAAAATTAATTCACATACTGGCAAAAAAAATCTTCCATGCACATGGCTATTTGCAAGATCCATTGGGCAAAGATTCAAGTGCATATAGTATGAGTGTTGTGACACAAACATATTCATATTTAAAATAAACTTAGAGAAACGAGATGGTCCGTGTCTTTGTTGTTACTATCCTCACCATTCCCAATGCTATGAACGAGTTCTCATTTCTACCATCAAAGCATAAGATAATTTCACTAGGTGACGTCTGTTGGTTTGAAATGCGTGCATGATACCACACATGAAGATTCTTGTGTAGGACATTATCGAGGATCAAACATATTTAATTGGATTACAATTTCTTTGTTTTCCTCAGTGTGTTATGGCTCACATATACACCCCTTGCGTTCCTAAATATTGGTCTTTTTAAAGATTTCACTACGAACTACATGTAGATATATATAGACATACTTTAGAGTGTAGATTCATCCATTTTGTTCTGTATGTAGTCTCAAGCATAATCTCTACAAAGACTTATATTTAGGAACGGTGGGAGTATGTAACTTAGCATGGCACACTTACAAAGTTTATCACTAGAAATCGACATGTAGTTTTGCTACCAAGTAAGTACCCAAAGGTATCATATATAGCATAGGAATGTAATTCTGAAGTGTGAAACTGCATGTAAGTTTTGTATGCATTCAGTTTGTGGATCACCTACCTTAAAAGATCTCATGTGGAAACATCTTGACTTCATGTATGTTCTTTTGGTATTCACTTAACAATTGAAGATAAATTGCAATAAAGAGATAAGAAATGTTTTCCAGGGAAAGAGGTAAGAAATGTTATTTGTTCATGTTGTTAGTTAGGGAGCAAATTGTTTGATGAAAGACGTTAATCCACAAATCCCTAGTAAGATTTTAATCTCCACTCATTACCATTGGTAAATCCATATTGACGTACTGACCATGATTTTAATCACTCAAACAGTAAGCGGATATTTTTGGGGGTAAACTGAGCATGGTATTATAGCGGTTATGCGGACCTCTGGGATGCCAAACCACACATTGAGCACCAAGTCACCTACATCAGCACCACCGCAAATCGATCGAGCAACTGAATAAAATCGTAGTTGTGTTTCCCATCGAATCAGGAAGAGCAAGTGTTGGGTCAGCGCGCGTACCATAGCAGGAGATGGGGGCGGTGGGGAAGGAGAGGCGGACGACGGGGGCGGCGGAGAAGTAGGGGGTGACCCGGGCGCGTCTCTGCTCGCCTGTCTCGGCGAAGCCATGCAGCCACAACACCAGCCCGCCGGCCATTGCCACCGCCGTAGCCGCAGGAACAGGGGGAAGCTCCGCCATCCGGACAATGCGGGGTCACCGAAGAACCGTTCGATGGGCGACGCGGCTGGCGGTGCAAAGGGGCAGCGAGGTTTGTTCCGACGAAGGGTGCGTACAGGGAAAATAGTGCGGGCATGGGAGGCGTGACGACGATGATGGCAGCGAGCGAGGCGTGGGCGGTTCGATCGAATATACCCTCACCCTACCTTGTGCTATTGCCTTGTGGCTCTGGAACCATCACCCGCCGACGGAGCGATGGTGAGCGGCGCCGGGCGCCGCGCCGCTATCGGCGGATTGCGTTGCTTTGTTCTTTTTTTGTCACTGAGAAGTGGGACACCCCACATGCGGTTCTGTGAAATCTCGCTTAGGCTAAGCAAGCAGCCCCTAACATATTTGCATAAATCACACAAAAATTATACCAAGTTTGTCAACCATGGGAAGCTGCTAACAAATATACAGAGTATCAAATTTGTAGTCACGCGACTGGTCCTGTTACAACAAGTGCCACCGTCAAGGTGAACGCTTTTGTACAAAGATTTAGGTCTCTATAATTTGAGTGCCTTGTTAAAAGATACCCTCGTTTCATAGAAAATCACAAATTGTAATGATGAATTTAGGGAATCAAACCTGCCCAGGTGATTGTGGTGACTCTGTTCACTGTTCCTGCTGGTACAGCTTGCACTGCGAGCTTCATTGCTACGGCATGTTTCATGTTTCTATCATAAAGCGTGGTGTTTGTCTTCAAGAAACCGTATCATCATCTCATTGGACCACACCGTCATAACCATTTGAAAAGGCGTCATAAGCAAAAAGCGTAATAGAAACTGCATTACACAAGTGCAAGTAAGCAAAAGGAACAAGATGCCTTCCAGTTTCTTTGTTTTCCTCCCATATCTCATAGCTAGGAGTTATACTAGATGGCGATGTGAAAAAATGTAAGCCTATAGCACAGACCATTTGCGAGGATTATCACACTCAACCTACATATGTTGTTTTGTTTTCAAACAAGTTATGAAAGCATGTATATAGTAGAGGGGTGTTCTTCTGGAAGATGTTCATTTCTCTTCAGAAATAGCTCACGCGGAAACACCTTTACTTCATGTATATTCTTTTGGTTGTCATTGAAGAATTGTGAACTCAAGCTACAGTTAAATGATGTGAAAATTTTATGAGTGTTTGGTGTTAGTTGTGGTTTAGTTTGGAAAGCATGATGAAACACATGAAGTCGTAGCCCCCCTAATATGATTTAAATTTCTACTTACTCAATATAATACCTTTGGTACCGATATGGGGTGCCCATTTTCACTTTACAGTTTGACCCGGAAGACGAACGCACACTCTACCACCAGAACAATGGGGGGGGGGGGTCCGAATAGGTGGAGTTCCCAATCAGTAGGTGACGTGGAGGTTTATGTTGGTGAACAGTGCGGGCAAGGGGAAAATAACCTTTCCTAAGGCGTGTGTTTTGCGCATGTGGTTGTGGAGGCCGAGGATGCACGTTTTACCACATAATCCTTTATAACACTAAGCTCCCTAGTTTTGAAGAGCTCAGATTCAGTTGAGGTCGCCAATTAGAATTGGGTCTTCTGATTTTGATCGGGTCAACAATTTCTCAAAAGTCTCTCATTCAATTCTTTTATACTATATACTATGCTTCCTAATTTTTAAGGCCTCACAATGAATTGAGATATCAATTTAGAATTAGGTAATTCGATTTTGACCGGGTCAACAATTTCTCAAGCTTTTCCATTTAATTCTTTTAATTCACTATGTTCCCTAATTCTCCCAAGTTGAGAGAAAAATATCGAGATCCCAATATTGATCAAAAAAGGTACGGAAATTAATTTCATGATGAATCTAAAAACACCGATTTGATATTATGGATTTTGATATATTTCTCACAAATTTGATCAAACATAAAACATTTACCTTTTTGGAAAAGTAATACACCTTATATTTTAAAAGAGAGTGATTATCCTTGTAAGAAATCTAACAACACCAACGCCACAAACGCTGCAACAAAAGCGTAAAAGGCATAGCTTTTTAAAAAAGTAATATACCTTATATTTTGAAACAGAGTGATTATCATTTTAAGAAACCTAGCAATACCATCGACGTAGGAAAACGCGCTAAACCCTTCTAGTATATCCTAATCTTGATCCTGCATTCTGCCTCCCGAACCATCGTCCAACAATGTCGACAAAGGATGTTGGGCGGGGATTTATGGCAGATGACGCTTGCTACATTACGTGGCGGATGTTCACATTGATTTTTATTTGCCACTAGCGCAGTTACAAAATATCACCTAGGCTAACCTCACCAATTTTTACATCGGTAAGGCAAGAATGTGTCAAGTATGTCTAGCGAAAGATCAAAACTGCTAACAAGTACGAGTGCTCAAATTTTAATTCGCGTATTGTCAAAAAAATCGTCCATTCACACAAATATGAATATCCATTGCGCAAAGATTCAAGTGCCTAAGTATGAGTGCCTAAGTATGAGTGCATGAACATATTCATATTTCAAATAAACTTAAAAGAAATGAGATGGCCCCAGTCTTTGTTGTAACTATCCTCGCTATTGCCAACACTATGAACATTTTCTCTTTTCTACCGTGAACGCATAAGATAATTTCACTAAGTTGCGCCAGACTGTTAGAAAGGCACACATGAAGATTCTTGTGTGGGACATCTATCGTGAAACAAACATAATTAAATGTATTTCCGTTTCTTTCCTTTCCTCTAGTAACCTATGGCTCAAAAGTATATTTAATGAGAGAATTAAATATGTAACCTAGCATGGCACACTCCCAAGAATTATCACTACCAATCGACATGTAGTTTTGCTACCAAGTAAGTTCCCAAAGGCAACATATATAACACAGCAATGCAATTTCAAAGTGTGAAACTGCATGTAAGTTTGGTGACCACCTACCTTACAAGATCTCACGTGGGTATATCTTGACTTCATGTATGTTATTTTGGTATTCATTTAATAATTGTGAAATAATTTGCAATAAAAAGGTAAGAAATGTTTTTCTAGGGAATCAGGTAAGAAATGTTATTTGTGCATGTTGTTAGTTATGGAGCAATATCTTTGATGAAACACACTAATCCACATACCCCTAGTCAGATTTCAATCTCCACTCATTACCTTTATCAATCCGTATTGACAGAGTGACCATGATTTCATTTAAAAATTTGCAAAAAAGATTAATGACTTTCTTCACAAAAATGACGGATGATTGCAAGTTTCTCACGTGAGAGAGAGAGAGAGAGAATCAAATCATGAGAAACTGCCCACTAAATTAGTTGTGTGCAGAATCAACGACCAATTCTTTTCATAGATTGCACTCTAAGATTGCGGTATGAGCTGTGTGCTGAAATATAAGTAATGGATCTAGACTGAAATTGGGTGCTGAATTGCTTTGTTTTGATCAGTTTCTCCTCGAGTATGAGCACCAAAGCCATTTACGAATACCATAATGTGCTAAATGCTACAATTACCAGTGGTAAATATTAGAATTGTATGAAGCGTCTCAACACCCATACATGGCTGCCCACATGTTATATATTGATTAGACCGAGACTTGGGATCTCGTAGGGTTTACAACCATCGGTTGGTTTAGATACAACCGAGATACAGAGATACATACGGTGTTGGAAATATGCCCTAGAGGCAATAATAAATTAGTTATTATCATATTTCCTTGTTCATGATAATCGTTTATTATCCATGCTAGAATTGTATTGATCGGAAACGCAGATACATGTGTGGATACATAGACAACACCATGTCCCTAGTATGCCTCTGATGGACTAGCTCGTTGATCAAAGATAGTTAAGGTTTCCTAGCCATGGACATGAGATGTCATTTGATAATGGGATCACATCAGTAGGAGAATGATGCGATGGACAAGACCCAAACTATAAACGTAGCATATGATCGTGTCAGTTTATTGCTACTGTTTTCTGCATGTCAAGTATCTGTTCCTATGACCATGAGATCATGCAACTTACTGACACCGGAGGAGTTCCTTGTGTGTATCAAACGTCACAACGTAACTCGGTGACTATAAAGGTGTTCTATAGGTATCTCCGAGGGTGTCTGTTGAGTTGGCATGGATCAACACTAGGATTTGTTACTCCGTGTGACGGAGAGGTATCTCAAGGCCCACTCGGTAATACAACATCACAATAAGCCTTGCAAGCAATGTGACTAAGTGTTAGTCATGGGATCTTGTATTACGAAACGAGTAAAGAGACTTGCCGGTAACGAGGTTGAACTAGGTATGGAGATACCGACGATCGAATCTCGGGCAAGTAACATACCGAAGAACAAAGGGAACATCATGCGGGATTAACTGAATCCTTGACATAGAGGTTTGACCGATAAAGATCTTCATAGAATATGTAGGAATCAATATGGGCATCCAGGCCCCTCTATTGGTTATTGACCATAGAGGTGTATCGGTCATGTCTACATAGTTCTCGAACCCGCAAGGTCTGCACACTTAAGGTTCGGTGACGTTTCGGTAGTATAGTGTTATGTATGGTGGTGACCTAAGGTTGTTCGGAGTCCCGGATGAGATCCCGGACGTCACAAGGAGCTCCGTATTGGTCCGGAGGTAAAGATTGATATATAGGAAAGTGGTATTTGGGTTCCAGAAAAGTTTCGGGCACTACCGGTATTGTACCGGGAGTGACGAAAGGGTTCCGGGGGTCCACCCACCCCGGGGGGCCACATGGGCCTAAGTGGCTGCGCACCAGCCAATAATGGGCTGGGCAACCAACCACAAAGGGCCCTTTCGCCCAAGGGTAGGTGGGGAGGTGCCTTGGAGGGGAGGGAAACCTCCCTAGGGCGCCCACCTCCCTTGTGGGAGGTGGACTCCTCCCCATCTTGGCCGGCCAGCCCTCCTTGGAGGAGGGGCCAAGGCTGCGCCCTACCTACCCCTTCCTCCTATAATAGAGAGGGAGAGGGAGGGCAGCACAACCCGAAGGCATAGGTGCAACCCTCCCTCTCTCCCTAGATCTGTTTCTCCTCCAAAACGCGTCTGCGGTAGCGCTTGGCGAAGCCCTGCTGAGATCGCTCCACCACCACCGCCACCACGCCGTTGTGCTGCCGAAGAACTCATCTACCTATCCACCCTCGCTTGCTGGATCAAGGAGGTGGAGATTGTCATCGAGCTGTATGTGTGCTGAACGTGGAGGTGTCGTTCGTTCGGCACTAGATCGGAAGGACCACGATGGGATCGCGGGACTGCTCGTGATGAGATCGCGGGACGGATCGTGAAGACGTTCGATTACATCAAACGCGTTTATTGACGCTTCCACTTAGCGATATACAAGGGTATGTAGATTCACTCTCCCTCTCGTAGATGCTCATCACCATGGATAGATCTTTGCGTGCGCGTAGGAAATTTTTTGTTTCGCATGCAACGTTCCCCAACATACAAGAGGATAGAGATAAGAGAGAAGGAGAGGTTTAAACCTACACATGATCGATATCTATCTCTATCCTAACTTGATACTCAAGTCTGGTCCATCGGTGCAAATATTTTGTTTAACATCCTCCCTTAATCAAAACTTCACCAAGTTTAGATTACACTTAAAACCTTCAAACAATATGGTAGGTAGTGCTTTGGTAACACCATCTGCAACTTGATCCCTTGAGTGGAAAAACCGAATTTCCAATTCTTTACTAGCAACTCTTTCTCTCACAAAGTGATAATAAATCTCAATGTGTTTTGTCCATGCATGAAACACTGGATTATTAGACAGGTATGTAGCACCAAGATTATCACACCAAAGACAAGGTGTTTGTGTATGGTATATACCAAGTTCTCTTAACATAGACTTCACCCATATAATTTCAGCCGTTGCATTAGCCAATGCTTTGTATTCTGCTTCCGTACTTGATCTTGATTCTTGCACACCATGAGATAAGATTAGTCCCAAAGAACACTGCAAAGTTGACCGTCGGTCATCAACACATCCTGCCCAGTAAGAATCAGAGAAAGTACTGACAAGTGTGGAAGAAGATTTATTAAAGGTTAGACCAACACTCAAGGTATCCTTCACATATCTAAGTATGCGTTTTGCAACTGTCCAATGTGCCATAGTTGGAGCATGAAGAAATTGACAAACTTTATTCACAACAAAAGAGATATCAGGCCTGGTTAGTGTCAAGTACTGAAGTGCTCCTAAGAACTTCTATACCTGGTGCCATCCTCTTGATCCAGGAGATTTCCTTCTGCCAATGACATTTTTTTTGTACTAGACAATGGGGTTGGAGGTGGTTTACATCCTTGCAAGCCCATTCTCTTTAAGAGATCTGTTGCATACTATCATGGGAACAAGTCTGACAGTAGAAGGTAGGGGTACGAAAGGAGAGGGCAGAGTCCTAGCTACAGCGAGGATGTACACACGGATGTATGAGTTCAGGCCCCTCTCGTGGAGGTAACAGCCCTACGTCTCAGTGCTCTGGAGCTTTGTCATGTGGAGAATAGTGATTACAATGGTTGCGAACCCTTGTGCCAGAGGGGAGGGGCGGCTTATATAGAGTTCGCTGCCCCTCATAATTACCAACATCCAAGGGTCCGATCGTGGGTATAAAGACCAGCGTTACTGGTAACGTACATCATAATTGCTACTAATGACGACTAGCCTAATGCCTGCCTGTTGGCCTCCCGGGGGTGGCTTCTGGTCTTCTGGCGTTGACTGGAAGTGAGATCTTCCGAGTGACGGGTGACTATCGAGTGGAGGAACAAGCCTCCGAGTGGATTGCTTGTCGAGTGACTTGAGCACCATGGAGAATCCAGTCGGAATCTTTCTTGTGGTATTTAAGCCCTCCAACGTGGTGTCCTTAGGTAGGATATGTAGGTCAGGCCTAGGACCCTACCCTAGGTACATATCCTTGTCATTAGCCCCCGAATGGATCAGGGTTCGAGTGGTGAAAAAGGAGGGGATCGATGCCAGTTCAGAACAAGGCACCAAAGCTTCCGAATGATATTCAGGGCTTCAACAGAACTTGCGTCGACTGAACTCTTCGTCATTCGCCTGGATCGATTCAGCCTTGAAAGTGCTTGAGTGAATGTTCAACGTCAATCTTGTTCCGAGTGAACCGAAGGAATCTTTGGAGGTGACGGGTCGGTCTGTCAGGCCCGGATCTTGCGGGATATGAAAATTTGGGAAGCGCGCGCGTCTGCGATGATGACGCCACGACCGAAGTGAGTGGAGGCATGACGCCTCGATTTCCATGCCGCTCCTTTCGCCACGTATAGGGTGTCGTCAGCGGTTGGGACATGCGGGGATCTCGCGGGTCCACCCGTTAGTGAGGCACTCGGCGGGGTATAAATCCTGAGGCGTCGCGGGTTGTACAGTACCTTCCCCTAATTTCCTCTCTTCCTCCGCCTCCCTCGTCTCCAGTGCTCCGCTCCGCCCTGCTCCGACGAGCTCTGCCACCACAATGACGAAGGGGACCACGGAGAAGTTGGAGCATGCCAAGAAGGGAGCCACGAAGGGCAAGGGCAAGAAGCCCTCGACCGCCTGGTTCACCGTGCCACCGGGGTGGATCCAGGGGGACTTTCTCCCCTCGATGGTCACCCGCGCGGACGTCGAGAATCTTGTCACCGACGGGCTCATGGCGGACGGCGCCTGGAGGCTGTCGGAGGGAGAGCGCAAGCCGGAGCCGCGCTAAGGCGAGCGGGTTCTTCTCCTCTCCCACGTTGAAAGAGGTTTTTTCATGCCACCCCATCCGTTCTTTAGAGGGTTTTTGAACTTCTTCGGAGCTCAGCTTCACCACTTTCCGCCGAATGCCATCTCCTACTTGTCTGCTTTCGTCACCTTGTTCGAGTGCTTCCTGGGATGTCCTCCTCACTAGGGACTGTTCAAGTATGTTTTCACTGTTAGGTCTCAGACTGTAAAAATGGCCTTCCTTAAGGATGGAAAGACTCATGTAATGCAGCTGTGTGGGGGTCTAGGAATCCAAAAGAGATCTTGTAGCTCCTTTCCTTCCATGACCTTTCTTGAATCTGTTAGAGGCTGGCATTCGACATGGTTTTATTGCAAAGATGTAGCTTCTCCCAGTATGTTGGCTGGTCTTTCCCCTTCCACATCTGATCGCCCTGCCATCCCCAAGTCCTTAAAGGTGTCAGAAGGAGAAAAAATCCAAGTGGGAATATTGGTGGACGCCGTAGTGAAACTTGTCCGTGGTGGAGTGACCGGCATGGACCTCCTGGAGACATTCCCCAGTCAACGGATCCAGCCACTCCAGGCCAGGGACCACACTACGTGGTATTATGCAGGCCACGAAGACTCGACTTGGACACATCCAGAAGAGGTCTCGCAGGCAACTGTCAAGCAGTGGCTTCGCAACATCACTAGAGCTTGTGACAATCCCTTAGGAGCCAAGAGGATACGACCTTACTCAGCTGAAAATCCGCCGAAGAATCTGGTAAATTACACCCTGTCGACTGTCTTACTATACCGTCGAGTGATTGTTTAACTTGTTGACTGACTTCATTGTTTGAACTATGCAGGAGTGGACGCACATGTACTCGCCCGTGCCCAACCGGAACCAGCCTGAAGATGGAGGGGAGAGCGAGGGCAGCAACGTGGACGTCGACGGCTCTTATGATAGTGAGGAAGAATATGAAGACTCGGGTGAGAACGAGGAGGAAGTTGAGTCCCCTCCACGCACCAAGCGATGCTCCAAGTCTTTTCAAGACCCTGCAACCGCTGCGAAGAAGGCCCCGGTTCCGAGTGAAAAGAACCCGAAGCGGAGCCGACCCTCGACCGTCGAGTCAAGTGAACGATCAGCGAAGCAGCCCAAGTCCAACGCGGCAAAACCTCGCAAAGCTCTGCCCCGCATGAAGATGGCTGTGCCCGTCATCTCCATGTAAGTGTTTACTTTCAATTCTCGCTGTCGATTGTGTCTTCGAATTCTTGTTGACCGGGTGTCATTTGACCTACCAGAGCCGCTGCCTCAGTGATGTCGCCTCCACGGGACGGAGGGGAAGCAGTGGATGTAGATACTGCTGACGCGACCACTTCCCACAGAGGTAAACAAATCTTTACTTAGTTCTGCTTCTCGAATGGGATTCGTCGATTGCAAGAGTTAACGTTGCCGATTGACATTTGCAGAAATCATTCAACTGGAAGATGATGAGGAACAGCCTTGGGGTACAGGAGGTGAAGGTGAGACCTTAGGCACCCCGCGCATACGCACCCGAAGGACTCCGTCAGCACAGACGCCTTAGCGGTCGACTGGTAGATCCTCCCAGGGGATAAACGACTCGACATGGCTCAAAGCCGATCCTGCGGTGCCTCTGTCGAGTGCTCCACCGGCTGCTTCAACTATCGTGACATCGACTCCAACCGAACCAGCTCAGACTACCTCAACTGCCCTAGCCACTATGCCAATCCCACCGGTAACTGCTTTTCCTCTGCATCGCATCCCGAAAGATCAGACCGGGGCTGCAAAGGAAGCTATGATCCAGGCAGAGCAGATGATGTTGCACACCAAGGAGGCGTATGAGGCCAGCAAGTTGGCTTACAATGCTAGCACAACACTTCGCACCAATGTCCAAGTAAGTTCGATTGTAAGTACATTTCCGATTGAATTCCTGTCTTCTTTGATTGTACACCCACTGGGTGTTTACTTTCTACTTGTAGAATATTTGAAAGTTCTCCACTCGAATAGATCAGGTCTTAATCGAGTAGGTTTTGGTCCAGTGGGGGCATGCTGAGTGCACCCACTGGGTGTAGTCCCCGAGACCGCTGTCGAGTGCTTGCACTGCAAGGGTCTTAGAGTTCGACGTATGCGGAATACGTTTGTTGCTCGACATGTCGAATGAACTTTTGTCCTGGTCGTCCCACACCAAAGCTACCTTGTAGGTTTTGTTGGAAATATGCCCTAGAGGCAATAATAAAATGGTTATTAATGTATTTCCTTGTTCATGATAATTGTCTATTATTCATGCTATAATTGTGTTAACCGGAAACCATAATGCATGTGCGAATACATAGACCACAACATGTCCCTAGTGATCCTCTAGTTGGCTAGCTCGTTGATCAATATATGGTCACGGTTTCATGACCATGGACATTGGATGTCGTTGATGATGGGATCACATCATTAGGATAATGATGTGATGGACAAGACCCAATCCTAAGCATAGCACAAGATTGTGTAGTTCGTCTACTAAAGCTTTTCTAATGTCAAGTATCATTTCCTTAGACCATGAGATTGTGCAACTTCCGGATACTGTAGGAATGCTTTGGGTGTGCCAAACGTCACAATGTAACTGGGTGGTTATAAAGGTGCACTATAGGTATCTCCGAAAGTGTCTGTTGGGTTGGCACGAATCGAGACTGGGATTTGTCACTCCGTGTGACGGAGAGGTATCTCTGGGCCCACTCGATAAGACATCATCATAATGGGCTCAATGTGACTAAGGAGTTTTCTACGGGATGATGTGTTACGGAATGAGTAAAGAGACTTGCCGGTAACGAGATTGAAGAAGGTATAGGGATACCGACGATCGAATCTCGGGCAAGTATCATACCGGTAGACAAAGGGAATTATATACGGGATTGATTGAATCCCCGACATCATGGTTCATCCGATGAGATCATCATGGAGCATGTGGGAGATAACATGGGTATCTAGATCCCCCTATTGGTTATTGACCGGAGAGGTGTTTCGGTCATGTCTACATGCCTCCCGAACCCGTAGGGTCTACACACTTAAGGTTCGATGACGTTAGGGTTATAGGGAAATAGTGTACGTGGTTACCGAAGTTTGTTCGGAGTCCCGGATGAGATCCCGGACATCACGAGGAGTTCTGGAATGGTCCGGAGGTAAAGATTCATATATAGGAAGTGAGGTTTTGGTCACCGGAAGAGTTTTGGGCATCACCGGTAACGTATCGGGACCATCGAAAGGGTTTCGGGGGTCCATCAAGTGGGGCCACTCGCACCGGAGGGCTGCATGGGCCACAAGTGGGAGGGAACCAGCCCTAGGTGGGCTGGTGTGCCCCCACAATGGGCCCAAGGCGCAGCTTGAGGTGGGAGGGGGGCAAACCCTAGAGGCAGATGGGCCCTAGGCCCACCTAGAGCGCCGCCCCTCCCACTCCCTCTTTGGCCGCCGCCCTAGATTGATCTAGGGTTGGCTGCCGGTCCTGGGGAGGGAACCCTAGGACTGTCGCACCCCTCCTCCTTCCCCCTATATATATGTGGGGTTTTGGGGGCTGCTAGACACACGAGCTCCCTCTCTCTTGGCGCAGCCCTACCCCTCCTCTTCCTCGTTCTCCATGGTGCTTGGCGAAGCCCTGCCGGAGACCACACAGCTCCACCGTCACCACGCTGTCGTGCTGCCAAATCTCTCCCTCAATCTCTCTTTCCTCCTTGCTGGATCAAGGCGTAGGAGACGTCACCGGGCTGCACGTGTGTTGAACGCGGAGGTGCCGTTCTTCGGTGCTAAGATCGGAATCCACCGCGATCTGAATCGCTGCGAGTACGACTCCACCAACCGCGTTCTTGTAGCGCTTCCGCTTAGCGACCTTCAAAGGTATGAAGATGCACTCTTCCCTTACTCGTTGCTGGTTTCTCCATAGATGGATCTTGGTGAACACGTAGGAAATTTTTGATTTACTACTACGTCTCCCAACAGTGGCATCATGAGCTAGGTCTATGCGTAGAATCTATGCACGAGTAGAACACAAAGTTGTTGTGGGCGTCGATCTTGTTAATTTGCTTACCACTACTAGTCTTATCTTGATTTGGCGGTATTGTGGGATGAAGCAGCCCGAACCAACTTTACACGCATGCTTACGTGAGACCGGTTCCACCGCCTGACATGCACTTGTTGCATAAGGTGGCTAGCGGGTGTCTGTATCTCCCACCTTAGTCGGATTGGATTCGATGAAAAGGGTCCTTATGAAGGGTAAATAGCAATTGGCATATCACGTTGTGGTTTTGGCGTAGGTAAGAAACGTTCTTGCTAGAAACCTATAGCAGCCACGTAAAAACTTGCAACTACAAATTAGAGGACGTCTAACTTGTTTTTGCAGCATATGCCTTGTCATGTGATATGGCCAAAGGATGTGATGTGGTGCATTGTGATGTATGAGATTGATCATGTTCTTGTAATAGGATTCACGACTTGCATGCTGATGAGTATGAAAACCGGCAGGAGCCATAAGAGTTGTCTTATTTTATTGTATGACCTGCGTGTCAATCATAAATGCCATGTAATTACTTTACTTTATTGCTAAACGTTAGCCATAGTAGTAGAAGTAATAGTTGGCGAGACAACTTCATGAAGACACGATGATGGAGATCATGGTGTCGTGCCAGTGATAGTGATGATCATGGTGCCCCGAAGATGGAGATCAAAGGAGCAAGATGATATTGGCCATATCATGTCACTATATTGATTGCATGTGATGTTTATCATGTTTACATCTTATTTTCTTAGAACGACGGTAGTAAATAAGATGATCTCTCAATAAAACTTCAAGAAAGGTGCTCACCGTAACTGTGCACCGTTGCTAAGGATCGTTGTTCCGAAGCACCACGTGATGATCGGGTGTGATAGGTTCTAACGTTCGCATACAACGGGTGTAAGCCAGATTTACACACGCGAACCACTTAGGTTGACTTGACGAGCCTAGCATGTACATACATGGCCTCGGAACACAGAAGACCGAAAGGTCGAACATGAGTCGTATAGTAGATGCGATCAACATGGAGATGTTCACCATGGATGACTAGTCCGTCTCACGTGATGATCGGACACGGGCTAGTTGACATGGATCATGTATCACTTGGATGACTAGAGAGATGTCTATCTAAGTGGGAGTTCATTAAGTAATTTGATTATGTGAACTTAATTGTCATGGACTTAGTCTAAAAAAATTGTCTTTACAATCTATATTGTAGATCCAATGGCCAATGCTAATGTCACCCTCAACTTCAATGCGTTCCTAGAGAAAACCAAGCTGAACGATGATGGAAGCAACTATGCGGACTGGGTCCGTAGCTTGAGGATCATCCTCATAGATTTCAAGAGATTGTATGTCCTTGATGCACCTCTAGGTGACCCACCCATTTTCCTAGCAGACCAAGACGTTACGAACGCTTGGTAGTCATGCTGTGATGATTACTCCCTGGTTTAGTGCGGCATGCTTTATAGTTTAGAACCGGGGCTCCAAAAGCGTTTTGAGCAACACGGAGCATATGAGATGTTCCAAGAGCTGAAATTGGTTTTCCAAGCTCATGCCCAGGTCAAGAGATATGATATCTCCGACAAGTTCTTCAGCTGTAAGATGGAGGAGAATAGTTCTGTTAGTGAGCACATACTCAAAATGTCCGGGTTGCACAACCGCTTGACTCAGCTGGGAGTTAATCTCCCGGATGACTCGGTCATTGACAGAATTCTCCAGTCGCTTCCACCTAGCTACAAGAGCTTTGTGATGAACTACAACATGCAGTGTATGGAGAAGTCCATTCCTGAGTTGTACTTGATGCTGAAATTAACGTAGGTCGAGATCAAAAAGGAGCATCAAGTGTTGATGGTCAATAAGACCACTAGTTTCAAGAAAGGCAAGGGTAAGAAGAACTTCAAGAAGATCGGCAAAGCAGTTGCCGCGCCCGGTAAGCAAGTTGTCGGGAAGAAGAAGAAGAATGGACCCAAGCCTGAGACTGAGTGCTTTTATTGCAAGGGTACCGGTCACTGGAAGCGGAACTGCCCCAAGTACTTAGCGGATAAGAAGGCCGTCAACGTTAAAGGTATATGTGATATACTTGTTATTGATGTGTAGCTAGCCAGCGCTCGTAGTAGCTCCTGGGTATTTGATACCGGTGCAGTTGCTCACATTTGTAACTCCAAGCAGGAGCTGCGGAATAAGCGGAGGCTGGCAAAGGACGAGGTGATGATGCGTGTCGGGAATTGTTTCAAGGTCGATGTGATCGCCGTCGGCACGCTACCTCTACGTCTACCTTCGGGATTAGTTTTAAACCTCAATAATTGTTATTTAGTACCAGCTTTGAACATGAACATTGTATCTGGATCTCGCTTGATGCGAGATGGCTACTCATTTAAATCTGAGAATAATGGTTGTTCTATTTATATGAGAGAAATGTTTTATTGTCATGCTCTACTGGTCAATGGTTTATTTTTGATGAATCTTGAACGTGATGTTACACATGTCCATAGTGTGAGTACCAAAAAGTGTAAGGTTGATAACGATAGTCCCACTTACATGTGGCACTGCCGCCTTGGTCATATTGGTGTCAAACGCATGAAGAAGCTCCATGCTGATGGACTTTTGGAGTCGCTTGATTTTGAATCATTTGACACGTGCAAACCATGCCTCATGGGCAAGATGACCAAGACTCCGTTCTCTGGAACAATGGAGCGAGCAACTGACTTGTTGGAAATAATACATACCGATGTATGCGGTCCAATGAGCGTCGAGGCTCGTGGTGGCTACCGTTATGTTCTCACCCTCACTGATGACTTGAGCAGATATGGGTATGTCTCTTAATGAAACATAAGTCTGAAACTTTTGAAAGGTTCAAGGAATTTTAGAGTGAGGTAGAGAATCAACGTGAAAGGAAAATAAACTGCCTATGATCTGATCGTGGCGGAGAATATTTAAGTCACGAGTTTGGCACGCACCTAAGGAAATGTGGAATTGTTTCACAACTCACGCCGCCTGGCACACCTAAGTGAAATGGTATGTCTGAACGTCGTAATCGCACTCCATTGGATATGGTGCAATCTATGATGTCTCTTACTGACTTACCGCTATCATTTTTGGGATATGCATTAGAGACTGCCGCATTCACTTTAAATAGGGCACCGTCAAAATCCGTTAAGACGACACCGTATGAATTATGGTTTGGAAAGAAACCTAAGCTGTCGTTTCTAAAAGTTTGGGGATGCGATGCTTATGTGAAGAAACTTCAACCTGAGAAGCTCGAACCCAAAGCGGAAAAGTGCATCTTCATAGGATATCCCAAAGAGACTATTGGGTATACCTTCTACCTCAGATCCGAAGGCAAATTATTTGTTGCTAAGAATGGATCCTTTCTCGAGAAAGAGTTTCTCTCGAAAGAAGTAAGTGGGAGGAAAATATAACTTGGTGAGGTAATTGTACCTCCACTCAAACCGGAGAGTAGCACAGCACAGGAAGTTGTTTCTGTGGAGCCTGCACCGGCTACAGAGGAAGTTAATGATATTGATCATGAAACTTCAGATCAAGTTACTATTGAACATCGAAGGTCCACTAGGACACGTTCCGCACCAGAGTGGTACGGCAACCCTGTCCTGGAGATCATGTTGTTAGACAATGGTGAAGCTTCGAACTATGAAGAAGCGATAGAAGGCCCGGATTCCAACAAATGGCTTGAAGCCATGAAATCCGAGATAGGATCCATGTATGAGAACAAAGTGTGGAATTTGGTGGACTTGCCTGATGATAAGCGAGCCATTGAAAATAAATGGATCTTTAAGAAGAAGACTGACGCGAATGGTAATGTGACCGTCTATAAGGCTCGGCTTGTCGCTAAGGGTTATCGACAAGTTCAAGGAGTTGACTACGATGAGACATTCTCACCCGTAGCGATGCTAAAGTCTGTCCGAATCATGTTAGCAATTGCCGCATTTTATGATTATGAGATTTGGCAAATGGATGTCAAAACGGCATTCCTTAATGGCTTCCTTAAGGAAGAACTGTATATGATGCTAACAAAGTATGCAAGCTCCAGCGCTCCATCTATGGGCTGGTGCAAGCATCCCGGAGTTGGAACATTCGCTTTAATGAGGTGATTAAAGCGTTTGGGTTTGTACATGTTTATGGAGAACCCTGTATTTACAAGAAAGTGAGTGGGAGCTCTATATCATTTCTCATATTATATGTGGATGACATACTGATAATGGGAAATGATATAGAACTTTTGGAAAGTGTAAAGGCCTACTTGAATAAATGTTTTTCAATGAAGGACCTTGGAGAAGCTCTTACATATTAGGTATTAAGATCTATAGAGATAGATCGAGACGCCTCATAGGTCTTTCACAAAGCACATACCTTGAAAAGATATTGAAGAAGTTCAATATGGATCAGTCCAAGAAGGGTTTTTTGCCTGTGTTACAGGGGGTGAGATTGAGTATGCCTCAATGCCCGACCACCACAAAGGATAGAGAAGAGATGAGTGTCATCCCCTATGCTTCAACCATAGGCTCTATTATGTATGCCATGTTGTGTACCAGACCTGATGTGAACCTTGCCATGAGTTTGGTAGGGAGGTACCAAAGTGATCCCGGAGCGAAACAGTGGACAGCGGTAAAGAATATCCTGAAGTACCTGAAAAGGACAAAGGACATGTTTCTCGTATATGGAGGTGCCGAAGAGCTCGTCGTAAAGGGTTACATCGATGCTAGCTTCGACACAGATCCGGACGACTCCAAGTCGCAAACCGGATACGTGTATATTTTGAACGGAGGGGTAGTCAGCGGGTGCAGCAGCAAGCAAAGCATCGTGGCGACATCTACATGTGAAGCGGAGTACATAGCTGCTTCGGAAGCAGCAAAGGAAGGAGTCTGGATGAAGGAGTTCATCACTGACCTAGGAGTAATTCCAAGTGCGTCGGTCCTAATGACTCTATTCTGTGACAACACGGGAGCATTGCCCTTGCGAAGGAGCCCAGGTTTCACAAGAAGACAAGACACATCAAGCGCCGCTTCAACTCCATCCGTGATTACATTTAGGAGGGATATATAGATATTTGTAAAGTGCATACGGATCTGAATGTCGTAGATCCGATGACTAAACCTCTCTCACGAGCAAAACATGATCAACACCAGAATGCTATAGGTGTTCGATTCATCACAATGTAACTAGATTATTGACTCTAGTGCAAGTGGGAGACTGTTGGAAATATGCCCTAGAGGCAATAATAAAATGGTTATTATTGTATTTCCTTGTTCATGATAATTGTCTATTGTTCATGCTATAATTGTGTTAACCGGAAACCGTAATACATGTGTGAATACATAGACCACAACATGTCCCTAGTGAGCCTCTAGTTGACTAGCTCGTTGATCAATAGATGGTCACGGTTTCATGACCATGGACATTGGATGTCGTTGATAACGGGATCACATCATTAGGAGAATGATGTGATGGACAAGACCCAATCCTAAGCATAGCACAAGATCATGTAGTTCGTCTGCTAAAGCTTTTCAATGTCAAGTATCGTTTCCTTAGACCATGAGATTGTGCAACTCCCGGATACCGTAGGAATGCTTTGGGTGTGCCAAACGTCACAACGTAACTGGGTGGCTATAAAGGTGCACTACTGGTATCTCCGAAAGTGTCTGTTGGGTTGGCACGAATCGAGACTGGGATTTGTCACTCCGTGTGACGGAGAGGTATCTCTGGGCCCACTCGGTAAGACATCATCATAATGAGCTCAATGTGACTAAGGAGTTAGCCACGGGATGATGTATTACGGAACAAGTAAAGAGACTTGCCGATAACGAATTTGAACAAGGTATAGAGATACCGACGATCGAATCTCGGGCAAGTATCATACCAATAGAGAAAGGGAATTGTATACGGGATTGACTGAATCCCCGACATCGTGGTTCATCCGATGAGATCATCGTGGAGCATGCGGGAGCCAACATGGGTATCCAGATCCCGCTGTTGGTTATTGACCGGAGAGGTGTCTCGGTCATGTCTACGTGTCTCCCGAACCCGTAGGGTCTACACACTTAAGGGTCGATGACGCTAGGGTTATAGGGAAATGGTATACGTGATTACTGAAGGTTATTTGGAGTCCCGGATGAGATCCCGGATGTCATGAGGAGCTCCGGAATGGTCCGGAGGTAAAGATTGATATATAGGAAGCCCAATTTTGGTCACCGGAAATTTTTTGGGCTCATCGGTAGTGTATCGGGAGTGCCGGAGGACCCCCGGGAGGGGTGTGACGACCATAGGATTTTTGGGGCCCTTAGAGGAGGTGTGCCAGCCCTTTTTGGGCTGTCCAAGACCTTCTAGAAAGTCCCATGCGGCTGGAGATCAAGAGATAGGGCAAAGGAGTTTGAAAAGGAGGAGATCCACCTCCCTTGTGGGAGGTGGACTCTTCCCCTAGTTCGGCCAAAGCCCTCCTCTTTGGAGGAGGGGCCAAGGCATCCCTCCCTCTCCCTCCTCCTATATATACTTGAGGTTTTGGCCTTTTGAGAACAGACCTGATCTCTCTCTCTCTCACGGCGAAGCCCTACCTCTCTTCTTCCTCCTCCGAAGCGCTTAGGCGAAGCCCTGCCGGAATACCTTGCTACTCCACCACCACCACGCCGTCGTGCTACTGTTGGAGCTCTTCCCCAACCTCTCCTTCCTCCTTGCTGGATCAAGGCATAGGAGACGTCACCGGGCTGCATGTGTGTTGAACGCGGAGGCGCCGTTGTTTGGCACTAAGATCGGAGTCCACCGCGATCTGAATCGCTACGAGTACGACTCCACCAACCGTGTTCTTGTAATGCTTCTGCTTAGCGATCTTCAAAGGTATGAAGATGCAATCTCTCCCCACTCGTTGCTAGTTTCTCCATAGATAGATCTTGGTGATACGTAGGAAAATTTGGATTTACTACTACGTCTCCCAACACATGTTTCTCGTATATGGAGGTGCCTAAGAGCTCGTCGTAAAGGGTTACGTTGATGCTAGCTTCGACACAGATCCGAACGACTCCATGTCTCAAACCGGATACATGTATATTTTGAACGGAGGGGAAGTTAGCTGGTGTAGCAGCAAGCAAAGCGTCGTGGCGGCATCTACATGTGAAGTGGAATACATAGCTGCTTCGGAAGCAGCAAAGGAAGGAGTCTGGATGAAGGAGTTCATCACCGACCTAGGAGTGATTCCCAATGCGTCGGGCCCGATGACTCTATTCTGTGACAACACTGGAGCTATTGCCCTTGCGAAGGAGCCCAGGTTTCACAAGAAGACAAGACACATCAAGCGCCGCTTCAACTCCATCCGTTATTACATTTAGGAGGGAGATATAGATATTCGTAAAGTACATACAAATCTGAATGTCACAGATCCGTTCACTAAACCTCTCTCATGAGCAAAACATGATCAACACTAGAATGCTATGGGTGTTCGATTCATCACAATGTAACTAGATTATTGACTCTAGTGCAAGTGGGAGACTGTTGGAAATATGCCCTAGAGGCAATAATAAAATGGTTATTATTGTATTTCCTTGTTCATGATAATTGTCTATTGTTCATGCTATAATTGTGTTAACCGGAAACCGTAATGCATGTGTGAATACATAGACCACAACATGTCCCTAGTGAGCATCTATTTGGCTAGCTCGTTGATCAATATATGGTCACGGTTTCATGACCATGGACACTGGATGTCGTTGATAACGGGATCACATCATTAGGAGAATGATGTGATGGACAAGACCCAATCCTAAGCATAGCACAAGATCGTGTAGTTCGTCTGCTAAAGCTTTTCTAATGTCAAGTATCATTTCCTTAGACCATGAGATTGTGCAACTCCCGGATACCGTAGGAATGATTTGGGTGTGCCAAACATCACAACGTAAGTGGGTGGTTATAAAGGTGCACTACGAGTATCTCCTAAAGTATCTATTGGGTTGGCACGAATCGAGATTGGGATTTGTCACTCCGTGTGATGGAGAGGTATCTCTGGGCCCACTCGGTAAGACATCACCATAATGGGCTCAATGTGACTAAGGAGTTATCCACGGGATGATGTGTTACGGAACGAGTAAAGAGACTTGCCAGTAACGAGATTCAACAAGGTATAGGGATATCGACGATCGAATCTCGGGCAAGTATCATACCGGTAGACAAAGGGAATTGTATACGGGATTGATTGAATCCCCGACATCGTGGTTCATCCGATGAGATCATCGTGGAGCATGTGGGAGCTAACATGGGTATCTAGATCCCGCTGTTGGTTATTGACCGTAGAGGTGTCTCGGTCATGTCTACATGCCTCCCGAACCCATAGGGTCTACACACTTAAGGTTCGATGACGCTAGGGTTATAGGGAAATAGTGTACGTGGTTACCGAAGGTTGTTCGGAGTCTTGGATGAGATTCCTAACATCACGAGGAGTTCCGGAATGGTCCGGAGGTAAAGATTCATGTATAGGAAGTGAGGTTTTGGTCGCCGGAAGAGTTTCGGGCATCTCCGGTAACGTCCCGGGACCATCGGAAGGGTTCCGAGGGTCCACCAAGTGGGGCCACTGGCACCGGAGGGCTGCATGGGCCACAAGTGGGAGGGAAGCATCCCTAGGTGGGCTGGTGCGTCCCCACAAGGGGCCCAAGGCACAACTTGAGGTGGTAGGGGGGCAAACCCTAGAGGCAGATGGGCCCTAGGCCCACCTAGGGCGCCGCCCCTCCCACTCCCTCCTTGGCTGCCGCCCTAGATTGATCTAGGGTTGGCCGCCGGCCCTGGGGAGGGAACCCTAGGGCTGCCGCACCCGTCCTCCTTCCCCCTATATATATCTGGGGTTTTGGAGGCTGCTAGACACACGAGTTCTCTCTCTCTCTCGGCACAGCCCTACCCCTTCTCTTCCTCGTTCTCCGTGGTGCTTGGCGGAGCCCTGCTAGAGACCACGCAGCTCCACCGTCATCACACCGTCGTGCTGCCGGAGCTCTCCCTCAACCTCTCCATCCTCCTTGCTAGATCAAGGCATAGTAGACGTCACCGGGCTGCATGTGTGTTGAACGCGGAGGTGCCGTTGTTCGGCGCTAAGATCGGAATCCACCGCGATCTGAATCATTGCGAGTACGATTCCACCTACCGCGTTCTTGTAACACTTCCGCTTAGCGATCTTCAAAGGTATGAAGATGCACTGTCCCCTTTCTCGTTGTTGGTTTCTCCATAGATGGATCTTGGTGAACACGTAGGAATTTTTTTGATTTACTACTACGTCTCCCAACAGGTTTCATGGACATCATTCATCAACCATCATATGATGCTACTTCAGGGTAGTGGGGCGGGGATCACTTGATGGATCGAGCGTTAGCATGTCCAGTGGGGGCACTCTGAGTGCACCCACTGGGTGTAGTCCCCGAGACCGCTGTCAAGTGCTTGCACTGGCAAGGGTCTGTAAAGAGACGATATTCATATGCTTGTGCACGTTTTTTTGTATTTCTCTGCCACTCGACGGATCGAGAGTTAGCAGTTCCAGTGGGGGCATGCTGAGTGCACCCACTGAGTGTAGTCCCCGATGCTACTGTTGATCGTAGACGATGAGCAGTAGTCTTAAAAACTTGAACTCAGGGCTTCTGCCGTATGCGGAGTATGATTCTCACGTGAGATGTCGAGTGTACTTTATTTTTTTAACCGTTCCCACACCGAGGCTACCTTGTAGGTTTCACGGATATTATTTCATCAACCATGATATGATGCTACAAAGGAGCAGCATGGGGTTGATGGGTCACTCGACGGATCGAGTTTTAGCAGTTCTAGTGGGGGCACTCTGAGTGCACCCACTGGGTGTAGTTCCCGAGACTACCGTCGAGTGCTTGCACTGGCGGGGTCTGATAGGAACCATTTTGAACTTTTGGTTGTTTACTATACGCGGAGTACACGTGCCAGTCGACATGTCAGGTGGACTTTTTTTTGAATTCCTCTTCCCCTGAACGCAGGTTTCACGGACATCATTTCACCAACCATGATATGACGCTACTTCAGGGTAGTGGGGTGGGGCCGGGCGCACCACACAGTCGAATGCTTTTGACCTTCTACACTCGGGAGTGTAGGTATTTCTTGTCGATTGAATTTCTTTCTTTGTTGATTTCAGAGAGCTTGCAAACTTGGCGTGCAGTACAAGGACCTTGAAGATGAAAGGGACCGGCTGCGAGTGGACTTGGAGGTCTCTAACAGCAGTTTGGAGTGAGTGCGGACTGAACTGAAAACTCTGGGAGGTAACTTCTGTCGACCCAATGCGTTCTTGTCCTCACCGTCCATGCTTTGAACCGAGTGTTTTCACTCGAACGGACGTACGCGATGAAAATTGTTGACTCCAAGCATGACTCAACAATGATATTTCTTTAGATACCATGAAGAAGGCGCTGGAGGACAAGGACAAGGCGCTTGCTAATGCTCAATGGGTGGAGAGGGAAAAGACTGAAGCTGTTGATCAGAAGCTGGCCGCCGCCAAGAAGATGGAGGTGGAAAACTCTAAGATGAAACAGGAGCGGGTGGAGCTCATCAAGAAAACTGAACAGCTAACCAAGAGGAGCAATGGTCTGGAGAAGCACTTGGGGGAGTTCGGGAGGAAGATGTACATCATGCTCAATTGTGAGTATCTCTGTCGACTGAACTTTCATAAAATCTTTAACGACCGCATCTCATTAATCCTCCTCCCATTCCTTCTCTCCAATAGAATTCTTCCAGGACTTTGAAAAAGAAACCGAAGAGATCGAGCCCAACTTGGATCCCACCAAGTCACCAGCTGGAGACGAAGTGGCCATGAACATGTTTCGACTCAACGTCAGGCTCCAAGGTGTCCAAGCATATGTCCTCCGACTGAAAACTGTGATGGAAAGGATCGACAAGGAACTGTGGCCCGAAGACACTCTTCAGCTTGACCTTACGTCCATGATGGCTCGCCTTAACGACCTTCCCAGTCGAGTGCAGGCCTAGAAGAAATCTGCTGCCCGCTGCGGAGCTGACGTGGCGCTCTCCCTTGTAAGGGTCCATTGCAAGGAGGCAAGGGAGGAAAAATTGAAGGAGCTCCGAGTGATGAACATGAAGAAACTTCAGTTTGAAGATTTCATGGAGACCTTCATTGACGCAGCCACAAGGATCGCAGATGGAATCGACTTGGACACATTTGTCGAGCCCGCTAGCCCGTCGGGTGCTTGAGAAACTTGGTATTTGATAAAAACTTTCTTTGCCTCGGTATGTCGAGTGGAATTGTATCAGCTTTAAAACTTCATTCAGGATTTAAGCCTGAGCACGTTTGTTTGCTCGCGAAACATTTACCTGCGATGGAAATTTTGAATTTATCTGCATTTGGCTTTCAATCATTTGTTCGACTGGATTTGTTTTTTTTTGACTTAGGCGAAAACTGGTTCGCAGCTAAGCATCTGAGTGTGAGGGTTGCTCAACACTCGAAATATTTTCGAACCTAGGCGAAGACCGATTCACAGCTAGGACGTCGAGTGGATGGATTACTATCCACTCGGCAGGGTTTTTACCTTAGGTGAAAGCATGTTCGCAGCTAAGCCCCCGGAAGTGAGGATTGCTCAACACTCGGAATATTTTTGAACCTAGGCGAAGACTGACTCTTAGCTAGGACATCGAGTGGATGGACTGCTATCCACTAGACAAGGTTTTTAACTTAGGCGAAAACATGTTCGCAGCTAAGCCCCCGGGTGTGAGGATTGCTCATCACTCGGAGTAGTTTTGAACTTAGGCGAAGACTGGTTCGCAACTAAGTTGCCGAGTGAATGGACTGCTATCCACTCGGCAAGGTTTTTAACTTAGGCGAAAACATGTTCGCAGCTAAGCCCCTAGGTGTGAGGATTCCTCAACACTCGGAGTGACCCCAACGAGAAATCACTTGACCAGAGTCAAAGAAAAGGCTGCAGAGGCCACACTTGCATACATAACATGTTCTGAAATATCTTTATTACATCAAAACCAGTCGGTTCCTAAGTATAGAAACGTCGGAGCAGATCTGCGTTCCAGGCTCGCGGTTTGTCCATCTGCATCTTGAGGTTGTACAAGTGATAAGCTTTGTTGTTCAACACCTTGGTAACGACGAAGGGACCCTCCCACGCTGGAGCGAGCTTGTGGGGTCGCTGTTGATCCACTTGGAGCACCAAATCACCCTCGTGGAATGATCGACTCTTGACATTCTTCGCATGGAAGCGCCGCAGATCTTGCTGATAAGCCGTGGTCCAAATCAGAGCCATCTCTCGCTCTTCCTCTAGGAGGTCGACGCCATCTTGTCTAGCTTGTTCAGCTTCGGCTTTGGAATAGAGTTCCACTCGGGGAGAGTTGTGAAACAAATCACTCGACAGTACAGCTTCGGCTCCATAGACCAGGAAGAAAGGGGTCTGACTAGTCGACCGATTAGGTGTTGTTCTCAGGCCCCATAAAATAGATGGTAATTCTGTCACCCAGGCTCCAGCGACATGGTCTAAGTCGCGCATGAGTCAAGGTTTCAAACCTTGAAGGATGAGTCCGTTAGCTCGCTCGACTTGACCATTAGTTTGGGGGTGTGGAACAGACGCATAATCCACCCGAGTGCCTTGAGAGGTGCAGAAGTTTCTGAATTCTTTCGAGTCAAAGTTGGTACCATTATCCGTGATGATGCTATGAGGAACGCCGTATCAGAAGATTATTTCCCTCATGAATGTGACCGCCGTGCGAGAGTTCAACTTCTTTATCGGCTTAGCCTCTATCCACTTTGTAAATTTGTCAATTGCGACCAACAAATGGACGAATCCGCCCTTTCCAGTCCAAAAGGGACCAACCATGTCTAGTCCCCAAACAGCAAACGTCCAGGCGAGGGGGATTGTCTTCAAAGGAGATGCCAGATTGTGGGACAAGTTTGCATAGAACTAGCACCCTTCACAATGATCGACAATGTCTTTAGCCATTTCATTAGCCCGTGGCCAGAAGAAACCAGCTCGGTAAGCTTTAGCGATGATTGTCCGCGAGGACGCATGATGGCTAGAAGTTCACGAGTGGATTTCATCCAAAATCACTCGACCTTCTTCGGGGGAAATACAACAGTGCGTTACACCAGTTATGCTTTCTCTGAACAACTGATCTCCCATCACAGTAAAAGCTTTCGACCTGCGCACAATCTGTCGTGCTTCCGTCTCATCTTCAAGGAGTTCTTGTCTAAGGATATATGCGATATATGGCACTGTCCAATCAGGAATGACGAAGAGAATATCCATAACTAAATCAATTACTGCAGAGACATCGACTTCAGTCGGATCGGTGGAGCTCGTAGCTTGCGGGGGCTCTTCAGTGAAAGGATCTTCCTGTACCGAAGGAGTATGGAGATGTTCTAAAAACACATTGCCGGGGACAGGTCGTCGAGTGAATCCAATCTTTGCTAGCTCATCAACTGCTTGATTCTTCACTCAGGGAACATGATGAAGCTCCAGACCTTCAAACTTCTTCTCAAGCTTCCTAACAGCACTGCAGTATCCAGTCATGGCGGGGTTTCAACGTCCCACTCTTTTATCACTTGTTTGACCACCAAATCTGAGTCGCCATAAACCATCAGGCGTTTGACGTTGAGTGAGATAGCCATGTGCAACCCATACAAAAGTGCTTCATATTCTGCTTCATTGTTGGAGGAATCGAAGTGAATCTGCAAGACGTAACAGAGTTTGTTGCCCTTCGGAGATATCAAGACAACGCCAACACCAGACCCATTCAACATTTTAGAGACGTCAAAGAACATGGTCTAGTGTGCCGAGTGAACCTGGATTGGTTGCTGCTGTTCAATCCACTCAGCCATAAAATCTGCGAGTGCCTGAGACTTGATCGCTTTCTTGGCTTCGAACTTGATGTCAAAGTATAGGAGTTCGATTGCTCACTTAGCCACTCGACTAGTTGCGTCCCAATTGTTGAGAATCTCGGATAACGGAGCATCACTGACGACTGAAATCGAGTGGTCTTGAAAATAATGTGCCACCTTCTTTGCTGATAGGTAAATACCATAAACCAGCTTCTGGTAGTGTGGATATCTTTGCTTCGAGGGGGTCAAACCTTCAGACACATAATAGACTGGGCGCTAGACTTTGTAAGCCTTGCCCTCCTCTTCTCGCTCGACGGTTAACACTGTACTAATGACCTGATTAGTGGCCGCGATGTACAGGAGCAATGGCTCTTTGCTGCGAGGAGCAGCAAGCACCGACTGGGTGGAGAGCGGGGTTTTGAGCTCGACAAACGCTAATTCGGCCTCTGGAGTCCACTCAAACGTATCTGACTTCTTCATCAGTCGGTACAAAGGCAATGCCTTCTCACCGAGACGAGAAATGAATCGACTCAAAGCTACCAAGCAACCCGTGAGCTTCTGAACATCGTGCACTCGCACGGGAGTCTTCATTCGGGTGATGGCGCTGATTTTCTCAGGGTTGACATCGATCCCACGTGCGGAAACGAGAAAACCGAGTAACTTGCCGCCAGGGACACCGAAAGTACACTTAGCCGGATTCAGCTTTATGTAGTATCTCCTCAGATTGGCGAATGTCTTGGCCAAGTCAACTAGTAGGTCGGAACCTTTGCGGGACTTGACAACGATATCATCCATATGCGCCTCGACATTCCGAGGGATCTGGTCGAGTAAACACTTCTAAATCATGCGCATGACAGCAGCGCCGGCATTCTTCAAACCGAATGGCATGGTGATGGCAAAAACACCCGAAAGGGGTGATGAAAGGTTGTTTTTATTTCATGTGGGCCAAACAGACGGATCTGATGGTACCCAGAGTAAGCATCCAGAAATGATAAGCACTCGCATCCCGCAATCGAGTTAACAATATGATCTATGCGGGGAGCAGAAAATGATCTTTCGGGCAGGCCCGATTGATATGCTTGAATACAATACACATACGTAGCGACTTGTCCTTCTTGGGAACCATGACAACATTCGAGAGCCACTTAGAATGGTAAATCTCCCGAATGAACTTGGCTTGCAAGAGACGAGCCACCTCTTCACCGATTGCTTTACGCTTTTCTGCTGTCGATCAACGCAAATGCTCCTTGATGGGTTTGGCCTTCGGATCAACTCTCAGTCGGTGCTCAGCCAGTCCCCTGGGAACCCCCGGCATGTTAGCAAGCTTCCATGCGAAGATATCCCAGTTCTCTCGGAGGAACTGGATGAGCTCAGCTTCCTATTTGCTATCGAGTGTTGATGATATGTTGGTCGGAGCGGCAGTTGGATCTGTCGGGTGAATGTGCACTTTCTTCACTTCCCCTGCCGACTGAAATGCTGACTCGGAAGCAGGCTTCTTAGCGCGCAGCAAATCTGTAGGGTCAGCACTCTTCTTGTATTCTTCCAGCTCAACCATGGCCATCTGGTGATCGACGATCTTGGAACCTTGCTGGAGGCACTCCTCGGCCCGCTGTCGATTGCCATTGACCGCAATCACACCCTTAGGACCTGGCATCTTCAACTTGAGATACACGTAACATGGACATGCCATGAAACGAGCATACACGGGCCGACCCAGAATGGCGTGATAAGCGCTCTGGAAATCCATGACTTCAAACGTCAACTTTTCCTTTCGAACATTTCTATCTGTTTCAAATGTTACATCCAATGCGATCTGGCCGAGTGACTTGGCCTTCTTCCTAGGGATGACCCTGTGAAATTGCATGTTGCCCTCACTCAATCAGGACATTGGAATGCCCATCCCTTTAAGGGTATCTGCATAGAGGATGTTCAGGCCGCTGCCACCGTCCATGAGGACCTTCCGGAGCCGAGTGCTCCCCACAACTGGATCCACCACCAAAGCCCGTCGGACGGGAGTGGCCACATGAGCCGGATGATCTGTTTGGTCAAACGTGACAGCATACTGCGACCACTTGAGGTAGGTGGGGGTGGTAAGGACAACCATGTTGACTTCTCTCTTGATGACCTTCAGTCGACTCTTGCTTTCGACATTAGCAAAAATAATTAGTGTAGCGGTGACATCCGGGAATGTTTCTTTGTCTTCATCATCTTTCTCAGGAGTCTTCTCAGTCGACGGAGTCTCTTTGAACTGCTGAATGAGCAGTCGACACTGCCGAGTGGTATGCTTGGGCAATATCAAGTTGCCCTCGTCATCTTTCCTCTTGTGAATTGCACATGGTAAATCCAGGACATCAGTCCCCGACTGATTCTTTCCTTTCTTGGGGACAAACTGACCTTTGGCCTTCCCCTTATTCTTTCCTTGGGCCACCAGAGTGGCCGCCTCTGCCTGAGCAGGGCCTTTAGCCTTCCGCTTCTGCTTCCGACTGGAATTGCCGCTGGCTTCGTTGCCAACTGCCTTTCCTTTGCCACTACGGAGGCGGTCTTCCTCTTCGCCATTGGCGTATTGAGTGGCGATTTTCCATCATATTTCTCAGCGATATATCGCTTGTTCGATCGAACTTCAAGTAAAGCTCCCTGTATTTCACACCAGCCTTGAAAGCACAAATAGCCTGATGTTCGGAAACATTTTCCACTATATGATGCAGAGTGGACCAACGATGAATGTAATCCCTCAAGGTCTCATTGGGCTTCTGAACACAATGTTTTAAATCAACCAGCCTGACAGGACGCTTGCAAGTGCCGTCAAAAGTTCTGACAAACACTCGAGCGAGAACTTCCTAGCAATATATACTGGATGGAGCCAAGCGATTCAACCATGCACGAGCCGAACCATCCAACATCAAGGACAAATGTTTCATTACGCCATTATCATTGCCACCACCAATCTGGACAGCCACTCGGTAATCATCCAACCAAGTCTTCGGCTTTGACTCGCCAGAAAACTTCGCGATCCGAGCCGCCAGCCTGAAGTTGGGGGGAATCTCTGCAAAACGTATGGCCCTGTGAAGCACCCGGGGCCAGAAATGATAGCTGCACTTCCACTCGAAAAATCTCTGTCCAGACCATCTCTATGGGCTCTGCCTCTATCGATCCGCCTCTGAGTGAGGAGATCACGAGCGTCAAACCCTGCATTCCTCTCATCACCGAACGAGCGCCTTTCGTCCTGGTGCCGAGGCACGTGCGGACCACCTTGCGGAGGAGTGGGCACTCGACAGTGGTCATCATGGTGAAACTGATCTCTGACTCGTTCTTCGCGAAAACCTCCGCCCCTTCGGCTCAAGGGCGATCCAGGGCTATGTGCCGACTGAACTGTTTCAGCCCTGGGTGAGTTACTGTGAATCCTATTGCGCGACTACGAAACAACAGAATTCTGACGCTGCATTGCATCCAGCAAAGCTCTAATCTGCATCAATCCTCTACTAGCCTCTGACCGTGACGACTGAATAGAATCTGCTATCCTAGCAGCAGCTGCAACGTTTAACACATGAGTACGCTATACCTCAGCATTGTAGTGAGATCCAGTCAGAAACAGGTGTCGCTAACATCGACTGGAAACTGGTGGACGCTGACGAGCGCACTCATCGAGTTCTCTCTGAAGCTCTTTAAGCCATATGCGCGTGGCCTCCAAGGCCTGGGCCTCGGCGGTAGTACCGACGATGGGAGAATGAAGGACTTCCCCATCGCGACGCGACTGTTCACTCGACGGTCCGCCAACTTCCCGCCTGCCGTGGCTGAAGCCCGACGGCGGGCTTTGATGAGAGCCAGCCATCAGGACCTCCGCAGCGGGATCGCAGCTCTCGCACTCAGAAGGGACGTCATACTGATCGGAGTCCGACTCGAATACGTCGTGAAGGGACTCGGCGGGCTCGATCGCCACAATCTACGAAGAAGAAATCTGGAGAGCCACTGCATGCTTGACCCAACGCTGGAGTCGTGAGTGACCGGATCGCTTGCAATGATGAACAAGTAGGCAAAGTCGACGAATACGGAGTCGACAGCTAGCGCTGCAACACGTAGCAGGATCTCGCGTGGAAGTGCGACGCCCTGCGGACTGGTAGCGCCTCGACGTCGAGAGGCGCTTCCTGAAGCCATGCCGAATCGTCGGCGATGAAGGTGAGTGCTCCAAAACGGATCTCGTGGCCCAGAGCGAAAACACCGCCGGAAGACACGTCGAAGGGTGAAAAACGCAACCTCGCTGGAACTCGCTTAGACGCCTACCCCACGGTGGGCGCCAACTGTCGTGGGAACAAGCCGGACAGTAGAAGGTAGGGGTACAAAAGGAGAGGGCAAAGTCCTAGCTACGGCGAGGATGTACACACAGATGTATGAGTTTAGGCCCCTCTCATGGAGGTAACAACCCTACGTCTCAGTGCTCTGGAGCTTTCTCGTGTGGAGAATAGTGATTACAATGGTTGCAAACCCTTGTGCCAGAGGGGAGGGGCGGCTTATACAGACTTCGCAGACCCTCATATTTACCAGGCATCCAAGGGTCCGATCATGGGTATAAGCATTACTGGTAACGTACATCATAGTTGCTACTAATGACGACTGGCCTAACGCCTGCCTGTTGGCCTCCCGGGTGTGGCTTCTGGTCTTCTGGCATCAACTGGAAGTCAGATCTTCCGAGTGACAGGTGGCTGTCGAGTGGAGGAAGAAGCCTCCGAGTGGATTGCTTGTCGAGTGACTTGAGCGCCATGGAGAATCCAGTCGGAATCTTTCCTGTGATCTTTAAGTCTTCCGATGCGGTGTCCTTAGGTAGGGTATGTAGGTCAGGCCTAGGACCCTACCCTAGGTACATATTCTCGTCACAAACTTTTCCTAATAAAGATGTAGACCACCTTCCTTATTTCTTCTAACTTCAATACCAAGGAAGAAATGTAAATTTCCCAAATCCTTAAGAGCAAACTCAGAGTTCAAGTCTTTTAGCAAAGTTGTCATAACTTCATTTGAGGAACTTGTCACAATAATATCATCAACATAAATGAGGACAAATATGGATCGTTTTGCCTTATTATAGATGAACAATGATGTGTCAGATCTAGAGGGAACAAAACCAAGTGTTTGCAGTTTAGAACTCAAGCAAGAGTACCATGTCCTGGGAGCTTGCTTTAATCCATACAGAGATTTGTCAAGCCTGCACACATGAAAAGGTTTATTCTTATCCTCAAAGCTAGGAGGTTGCTTCATGTACACTTCCTCTTCCAAAACCCTAAACCCTGAACGCATTCTGCACATCTAGCTGCCTGACTCCATCCTCTAGAAAGAACAATAGACAAACAAGATGAATAGTAGAAGCTTTCACCACTGGACTGAAAGTATCCTCATAATCTATTCCATACCTTTGCTTGAACCCTTTTGCAACAAGTCTAGCTTTATAACGATCTATTGTGCCATCATATTTTCTCTTTATTCTATAAGCCCACTTGAAATCTATCAAATTTTTACCTTGATGGGAGGGCACCAAGTGCCAAGTTTTGTTTTTCTGAAGTGCCTGAAACTCCTCTTCCATGGACTTTTCCCACTTGGGGTCTCCTTGTGCTTCACGAAATGTACTAGGTTCACCCATGGAGCAATTTAAACCATATTTGACTTTATAATTGATAGGCCGAATTACCCCCACTTGAAGTCTTGTTCGACGTAGAGTGACAGACGGTTGCTGCAAATGGACCGCACCGGATCTAGTTACAGAAGATCCAGGAGACTGCCACTCCTAGGGAGTTAATCCCGAGGCCGATTCTGCCTCAGATTCGCCCATGGGATTGTTTGTGGCTGCGGGTTATGATGCAGGCGGCGAACCGGGCGCAGAAGATCCGGGTGCTGCGATATGAGGGTCCCGCCTCATGTAGACCCGCGTCCCAGGGGGGAACCGGGCAATCGGCTGGGCGAGCTGGTCGCCCAGCACTAATTGGTGCAGCGCTCCCATGGGAGCGGTTGGGGCCACAAGCAGTCGCGTGTCGGGCACGGATGGGTGCAGCACCGCTGGCCCGCTGCCCCTATCCTCCTGACAGGGAGTGGATCCCGAGGTGGATTGCGTTGGCACTGACGACGCAGATCCCAGAGAGGATTCCATGGTAGAGGTGTCCAAGCCTGGGGGACACATGAAATATGAAGGGAATTATGCACCATTTGTAGCCTATTTTTTTCTGCTGTTGCTTTATCGTGTCCTGTAACATCACAGATCTCAATGGCACCACTAGAAGGGTTACTCATGAGATCATTACAACTATCATCACCTGAATGCATACTGAATAAATGACATGGAAGAAGGATTATTTCTCGACGAAGAAGGGCACCGGCATTGGGATTAAGATGAGCAAAAGGAAAAATTGTTTCATCAAAAACAACATCCCTAGAAATATAGACTTTTCCCGTGGGTACGTCAAGACATTTAACACCCTTGTGTTGAGCACTATTACCGTGGAACACACATTGCTTAGAGCAGAACATGATTTTGCGAGTGTTGTAGGGACGAAGATTTGGCCAACACGCACAACCAAACACACGGAGGGATGCATAATTTTGTCTAGTGTGGAGAAGTCTTTGCATCGGTGTTTCATTGTTAATGACATGGCTAGGAAGCATATTGATGAGATGAACGGCTGTGAGAAAAGACATCCCAAAACTTGAGAGGCATGGATGCGCCAGCAAGGAGGGCAAGGCCTACTGCTACAATATGCCTATGTTTGCGCTCGGCAGAACCATTTTTTTTGTGTGTGTGTGGATAGGAAACATGATGAGAAACTCCAAGAGTTTGAAAAAACGAGTCTAATTTCTCATACTCACCACCCCAATCAGATTGGATGGCAAGAGTTTTTGTGTCAAATTGGCGTTCAACAAGTGCTTGATTTTTTTTGAAAACTTAGAAAATGTCAGAATGTTTTTTGAGAAGGTAAATCCAAGTAAATTTACTGCAATCATCAATGAAACTGACATAATATGAATGCCTGCCAATAGAGGTAGGATCCGTCCCCCACACATCACAAAACACAAGTTGCAAAGCTTTTGTAGAAATACTAGTGGAAATAGGATATGGTATTTGATGAGATTTTTCTTTTTTTGACAAGAATCACATATAGTTTCGAGACTACGCTCACCAACACACGGGTGCTGATTGTTTCTAAGCACTTGTTGAACAGTAACAAAAGATGGATGTACTAAGCGTGCATGCCACCATTCCGGGGAGAGTTTGATGACACCACACACTTGTTTATTGAACCGCCTAAACTGAGGAATCAGAGGATAGAGCACATGCACACATCTACCTCTGTAGAGAATTCTCTTCGTGACCTGATCCTTTATCAAAAAGAAATATGGGTGAAACTCAAGAAACACTTTATTGTTAATGGATATGCGATGTACGGAAAGAAGATTCTTTGATGTGTGTGGAACATGCAAGACATTTTTGTGATGAATATCATGGTATGAGGTTTTGATAATTGAATGACCAACATGATCTATTTGCATACCTTCACCATTGGCATTGTGGACTTGATCATGGCCATGGTAATTCTCGTGCATTGTTACTTTCTCAAGCTCGTGGGTGATGTGGTCGGTGGCACCGGTATCCGCATACCAGTTTGTGTCCACACCATATGAAGAGGTCTCAGCGGTAGCATCAAGCATCAACCTTCTTGCGTTGAGAATTGTTCTCGGCATAGCAGTCGCAATCTTTTACAATATGCTTGTTCTTCTTGCAGATTTGACATTTGTTCTCGTACTCGCCGTAGCCTTGAAAAGCACCACAGTAGCCTTCCTGGCGGCCCCTGTTGTTGGAGTGGAAGGGGTGTAGGGAGTTGTTGTTGTTGTAGCCGGAGTTCTGGTAGTGGCCACCGCCACCACCTCCCCCGTTTCCGTAGCCGGCGTTGTTGTTGTAGGAGCCGGTGTTGTTGGAGTTGTGAGGGCCACTACCCCCTGTTTTGTTGCCGTTGCGTGATCCTCCCGCACCTCCATACCTAGGAGAGTTGCGGTAAGAGCCACCACGCCCTGTGGTAGCGGTGTTTGTACAAGATTTAAATGCGCCCGCACCTATGCCATGAAACATCTCGACTCTCTGGTCGAAGTTAGAAACCATGCCGAATAGCTCATCTACAGAAAGTGGCTCTGTTCGGACGTCAAGAGCAGAGATCAACGGCTGATAATCCATATCTAGCCCGGCAACAATTAAAGAGAGGAGTTCCTCCTCTAATATGGGTTTCCCCGCTGCTGCAAGTTCATCAGAAAGCGAGCGCATCTAGCCAAAGAAAGTAGCGGCGGTTTGGGTTCCTTTTTGAGCATTGGAGAGGGCACTACGACAATTGTTTACACGCCATCTAGACTGGGCAGAGAACATATTGGCTAGGGCTGACCAGATGGCATGAAAGGTTTCTAATGAGGCGACTTGAACTAGTACCTCTTTTGATAGATTGCCGAGGAGATACACCACAATCTGCTGATCTTGAATCAGCCAGGGCGTGTATGCGGGATTAGGAACCACCTGGTCCTTCCCGTCGGAGTTTTTGGTGGTGATTGTCTTGGTTAGTTCGACAATGGTCTGATCGACATACCCATATAGTCCCGCTCCCATGATCTGGGAGCGAGCTTGGGCTCGCCATAGGATGTAGTTTGTTCGGGTGAGAGGTTCAGAGATGGTGTTGTTCATGCCGGTGGAGGGAGCTTGGCTGGAGCTAGACATGGTGGAAACGATTTGAAGGATGAACTGTGGATGATAGGGTGCGGCGGCGAGAGGAGAGGATGATCTCTAGATGCTGGGGAAGAGGGAGGCTCTGCATACCATATTAAATTGTATGAAGCGTCTCAACACCCATACATGGGTGCCCGCATGTTATATATTGATTAGACCGAGACTTGGGATCTCGTAGGGTTTACAACCATCGGTTGGTTTAGATACAACCGAGATACAGAGATACATGCGGGAGGACAAATATAAGAGAGAAGAAGAGGTTTAAACCTATACATGATCAATATCTATCTCTATCCTAACTTGCTACTCAAGTCTGGTCCACCGATGCAGATATTTTGTTTAACAGTAAACACCGTGAGTTCAACTTTTCAAGTAGGCTACTGTAGTGAGGTAGTAGTGTTCTTATAATAATCAAATGTTTTGTGGGTAATGTTTATACGATATCGGTCTAACATTGTTAGTATCTCCTGTTATTTTTCACATTGCCTCGTGTGTCCAGGCAAAAGGAAATACCGTGAGAAATAAAATGTGAAGCAAACTTGATGTCTGCAACATGCATACTCTGCAGCCTGCAGTCTCAACAAATAGCACTTACCAGTTTTTATCAGGAAAAAAGGAAGGCGGCTCTTGCGGATAAATAAAAATACATGACACATAAAATAAGAGTGCAAGCGGTTACAGAAAACCACAACAACAAGCAGGTGTTCCTGTGTAAACGAGAAGGAAATTTACAATGATTATAGGAACCTCCGTACCACGGACAGATGACCTCGTCACCTATAGGAGCATCACAATTAAAATTGATGGAGCAAGGGGATGGGATTGGGAGAGGATGGATCACACATTCACAGATGTTTTCCCTCGAGTCTTGAGTCTGTGGAGAGGTAGAGGGCGGGGGTGTCAGAGTAGGGACTGACTTGGGGTTCTGCTCACATCGTCTCGGCTGAGCCTGCAACCATGCACCAGGGGCGTGTCTGGTTGCCTGCATATGGCCCAGCCTGGCCCGCATGGGAAGAACATGCCCATTTGATTGCCTGCGTTTACTGTGCGGCCCGCATGGCACAGACCTTAAAGCACCTCTAGGCCAGGCCCAAGGGAAACGTCCGAATCGACATTAGCTTGCGAGCCTGGCTCGGGCGACGCATGGGAGGGTGAGGCGCTTCTCTCCTCGTGCGACCAGGGAGATGGCGCTAGCTCGCCCGCGTCACCGAAAAATTGACGGGAGGATTTCGGCTCACCTCCCGCCGAGTCCACCCCTATTTAGCCCCCTGCCTCACCGCCCCAACTCTTGCCACCATTCTCGCCCCTTTCGAGCTTTTCCGCTGACGCGCATCGACACTGATGAGCAGGTAAGCGGTGCATCTTTCATCGGCCGGCGGTCCATGGCGTCGACATTCCTTCACCGACCGACGGTGATCTTCTATGATATTTTGCAGCATGACTGAGGCGGTGAAGGAGGTGGCAACAACCATCAGGGAGTGCAAGCTCCTCGACGTCCACCCCGACCTGTATGGCGCTGTCATGACCCAGGGTGGCTTCAACGAGGAGGTTCTCATGGCATCTCTTAGCCACCTGCTTGACAACAAGGCCCAGGATGTTGAGTTCATTGCCATGGCAGCCGCTCACAGGGTGTTGTGGCTTAGGAGCTGGCTGGGCAAGCACTACTACTAGAGTAGTGCTGCATGTGAGCGCGCATGATCCCCAACGGTGATGGCGATGGCGGTGGCGACGACGACGACAATGATCATGACGACGTACGTTTTGTGTAGCTAGGGCTGGAAAATTATTTGATGGTCTGTATGTTTTGGTGAGGTGGTATATACTAACCCCTCATGATGATGGTGAACTTGCGAAGGTAGGACGACACCCTCTTTTGGATGTGGTGGTAGGATAACACCATGGTAGTGCTAGGTAGAACTTGCCATGTCGTATGATAATGCATCATTTACTTCTTCTCTTCTACTTGTGTGCTCCATTGATTTGCTTCTTCAACTCTTGCTCTTGTGCATTGCTAGGGCAAGTGGTATGCCGTGTTCATCGGTAAGGCTCCAAGGGTTTACAATTTATGGGAAGAAGCCAGTGCATAAGTGGCATCATGTAGCAACAGTAGCCATAGAGGGTTCAAGACTAGGCAGGTAGGAAAACAAGCTTACTCCAACTGGGTGCGAAAGCACGGAGGCAGCAATATTGATAGTGGCAAGGTTGGAGGTGTCAAAGTGGAAGGTGCTAAGGTGGATCGTCAGTTTGGGCTGAAGCTTAAGAAGTTCATCATCTTCGCCTAGTTTATCGCCATTGCTGTACTGTGGCGTTGGTGTGCTAGGTGTGATCATTGTGGGTAAGCTCACCAACTAGGGTACAAGGTAAGCACACCATGTACGCCGTATGCAACCAAACACCTTGTCCATGTGCCGCTTGGGCCAATTCAGGCAACCAAACAAAGTGCACTTGCATATTACCTAATGCAGGGACCCTAGATGCAGGCAAGCAAACAACTTGTAGATGACGCATTAGGACCTATTTTTGCTCAACCAGGCTGGGTTGAGAAGTGTATGCCATGCAGGAACTGTTCACAACTTGAACCAAACACGCCCCAGATCGCCCAAGATGCACCATCTGGACAGCGCGGGTTTGATATCAGCTAATGATGGTACTCAAGTATAAATTTACAAGTAAAATCTCGTTCTTTCTTTAGGTATCTTATCATATGATTTTTCTATTATGAGGAGAACCTAGTAAATATGCTGTGCGTTGCAACGGGAGAGAAGAATGTCTAGCAGCCACTCATTTTAATAATCTCTAGAAGCAAGCTCTAAATTTCATCTCCTGAATCTAGCCTGCCGGTTGATCATTCTGTGATTCACCGATCCATTGACTCCGCCGGCTACATAGAATCATAGTTCTTCAATCCATGCAGGTCGGCATTTCAAAACAGGTATATATAGATAATTTGAATAGGTGTATTTTATTTGAGTTGTCACAAATAAATATATATGAAAACTGAATTGGTAGTACACTATAGTATATGTGAGTCCTTAGACAAACTTCAAATAAATGTCTCATATATTCTGACCAACGTGTTTGTGATTTCTTGATCTATTGATGTTTTGTGTTTCCTATCAGGTTAATTTTATAAATAATTAGATATTACCGAGAAGAGCTTTCTGCATTAGTACTCGTGTGAAGTAGTTATTATAGTAGAAGTAATTGAATCAATATGAGTGATGAGTAAGCACATACACATTTTTTTACCGGAACTGGCAGGAGTTCTGCCTTTTTCATTATAGTAAGGGGAAAATCTGTACAAAGTTTATCAGAGAGTGACAAACAGAGGTAGGGGGTGTTAGGTTAATCTTGTTGATACATTATTTAGTCATGCATTAGGTGGGTCATGCACGTAAGAGTTTTGTTAAGTTGAATCGGTCAGTGAAAGTTGTGGTAGTGTGTGCACATGTAGAGATGTGATCACTTGTGTACATGCAAACTTATGACTGGGTTAGCTAGAAATATGTGCACGTAGTTAGGTAGTAGTGAGGGCAGTGCAAAAATGTAATCTTTGTGTGCATCAAGGAAGTGGCATGGGCAAAGCCTCGTTGGTCTTCTTCCTTGGTTGCGTGCGTGTGTGTAGAGTTTCTCCATCATGTGTGTGATTGAGAGACACAACAAAGTGAGAGAGTTGAGTTATGGCAAAGAGCAGCGCTGCGAGGAGGCGGCGCCAACAGGGGGAAAACAGAGTACATCGGTAGTCTAGGACTGCTAAACAGGCTCCGCTACTCAGAGCGTCCAATACTCCCATGCCACCGAAAGGAGGCTAATATCATCTCTCACTCTAACAGGTACATCCGTAGTAGATTGTGCGGTATCCTCAAAGATCCTTCTGTTTCTCTCAAGCCAAATATTCCACGCATGTAAACAATCGTAGTGCATTCATCCACCTGGCATCCTTTTTTCTTCAGTTTTGTCACTTCTTTCCACCAAGAGGAGATAGAGGTTGCGTCCAGTGCAGCCTGAGCTGCGAGCGGGTAGAGTGGGTTTGTCTTGAGTGGGTTTGTCTTGAACCAGATCTCTTTGGCAAAAGGGCAATTAAGGACCAAGTGATGCGCGGTTCCAACACTTGATCACACCCAACACACAAATTATTGTGATCCCAATTCCTTGCTTGCAGCCGGTCAGTAGTCCAAAACCTATTTTGAAGGAGAATGCAAATGAAGAACTTGATTTTCTTTTCTGCTTTGATTTTCCACACCTGTTGCAGATGTGGCTGTGGAATGCGAGCCAAGAACTAAACTTGGTAAGCAGATTTGGCCGAGTGCTGTCCATTGGTCGTTAGCTTCCAAGAAATTGTGTCAGCCTAGGAAGCAAAGAAAAGCACATACATATTTCAACAGAAGAGATACCGTGTAAAGTAAAATTAATGAGTAGAAGAAGCACCTGGACGGAGCCGGCTTGCATGTTTTTGTGAAGCTAAAACTAAACACAAGTAGTACTTGAGCATCATCAGTTCATCGCCCCTCCATAGTTTTCGTCTCTTCAGGCAGCCGGTGCTCTTGCTAGAAAGGAAAAAAAGTAAGACAACCACCATGCCTGATCATGATCCAGGGAGCATCCATCAGGCCAACGCCTCCACTCGTCCCCATCGAATCGGGGCAACATGTCCTCCTACTCCGGGGATACAACCACCACACCGTCGTTGACGTTGTACAGACGGAGTCAAGAGGAGCAGAGCACACTGTAACAGTGTTGAAGGCTGTGTCCACGCGAGTCGCAGCTGGAAGCGATTTTGTATTTGACAAAGAAGACAATATAGCGCAAAAGTTAACAAAGCAAGGGACAAATTCACCTTTCATCAAGAGAGCCTTATTATAGTTAACATGATTAGAAAGATGATTCAAACATCAAAGTCACATCTTTCTCATGGTGCCCGAACTTGTGGTTCCACTTGCCGAAGCTAATGATCCACTGCCCTTGCCATCGAGCTACTTGTATTTGCACAAGCTGGACGACTTGGATTGGTTCTTCGGCCTCGACGGCGATGTTGGCCATGGTTGCTGCTGTTGTGACCGGCGTCTCATATCACAGGAGGAGGTCCAATGGGCCGGTTTAGTTAGGGGCTTAGCCCAGTTTAGTTAAGGGCTTAGCCTAAGTTATTTTATTTTCCTTAGCATCGAGATTATATAAACTGTTGTAAGACCTCTTTTAGAAATAAGGCAATAAGACATAACTCTATTGCCCGGCTCCCTGAGGAGCCGGAATCCCTAACCCTAGCCGCTCCTCTGCCATCGCGCCGCCTCTCCTCCGTGCACAATGGCGCCCATGCGCCGGCCGCCGTGGTCTCGCCCTCACCAGCCTCCCTCCCCCCTACAAACTACACCCTAGGCCTGGTAGAGACCTAGCTCCTACCAATTTGGTATCAGGTAGCTTAGGTTCGATCATGTTTTCATCGCCAACCACCACCACCCTCCTGGCCGCCACCACCATGCCACCGCCGCTCGTCACCACCACGCCAATGGCGGCCACGTCGGGCGCCCTCACCGCGCCGACCACCACCGCCGCATCGGTTCCCGCCGTGTTCACTCCGGAGGAGGTCACGATTGCCCTCCGTGACCTCGCCACCGCGGTCCAGGGTATCCGCCAGTTTCTGGCCGGGCCCTATGGGCCGCCATCGGCTATGCTGCCGGCCGCCGCCCCAGTACCGCTGTTGCTGTCGTGGCAGCCGTTCGACCCGACGGGCCCCGTGGCATTCGCCGGGCCGCTGCCACCCCAGCTGAAGCTGCTGCCGCCAACCGCGACGGCCACGCCCTGGATGCCCTGGCCGTCCCAGGCACCCGTGGCATCGGCCGTGGCCACTGCGCCGCTGTAGCAACCGCTGCAGCTCCCGGCCCCTCCGCCGATCAGCTCTGGGCCGCTCTCCATAGTGCCGATGGGAATCCCGATCCAACACGTCTGGTTTCCGTCCTCGCCATCACCGCTCCCGGCGTGGTTGGCCGAGTCAGCGCCGCCGCCGGTCTATATGATGGCCTCGGCGCAGCCGGCAACCACCATGCAGTACGGTGGGTCCTCCCACCCCGCGGGCCCCGACCCTGGCATCCACGGGCCGCCGTTCCATGAGGGACCCCCCGTGACCACCGAACCGGCGTCGGGTCCCTCACCGCTCCGCACCGCCGAGCCGTACGGCCACGGAGGGCATACTCAGACACCGTCGCGCTTTGCCAAGATCGACTTTGCCACCTACGACGATGCAGACGACCCCCTCAACTGGCTCAATCAGTGTGAGCAGTTCTTCCAGGGGCAACACACGCTCGCGACGGACCGTACCTGGCTCGCCTCCTATCACCTCCGAGGCGCCACACAGACGTGGTATTATGCCCTCGAGCAGGACGAGGGCGGCATGCCCCCATGGGAGCGCTTCCGCGAGCTCTGCCTCCTTCACTTCGGGCCTCTGATATAGGGTAGCCGGCTACTAGAGCTCGGCCGACTCCCCTTCACCTCCACGGTGCAGGATTTCGCCGACCGGTTCCAGGCCCTGGCATGCCACGCGCCTGGCATGACGGCCCAACAGCAGGCCGAGCTCTTTGTCGGCAGTCTGCCGGATCACATCCACGTGGATGTGGAGCTTTGGGGACCCCAGGACTTCCAGACGGCCATGTACTACACACACACCTTCGAGCGTCGCGCGCAGGCCTTGCAGCAAACGAAGTCGGCTCGGGGTGGCTGACTGCCGGCCCGAGCCCCCCAGACTCCGGTTGTGTTGGGCCATCCGCCACCGGTCCCTCCCGCGACTTCCATTCCGGTTCCGACGCGGCCTTTCTGCCAACTCTCCCCAGCAAAGCAGCTCGAGCACCGTCGCCAGGGGCTTTGCTATAACTGCGACGAGCCCTACGTGTCGGGTCACGTCTACCCGCGCCTCTTCTACTTGGAGGCGGCCGACTACGGCGAGGAGGACACGTCCGCCGACGGGCTGGGCGACTTGGCCGCACCATCTGTTGCGGACGTCGCATCGGCTCCCGCGCCGGCGACAACTCTCGTGGTCTCCCTCCATGCCCTCGCCGGTATACGAGCGGAGAAGACTATGCTCCCGCCGGTGATGATCAACGGCGAGCGCCTCCTGGGCCTCCTAGATACGGGCTCCACGCATAACTTCCTGCCGAAGTCCACCATGTGCTGCTTGGCGCTTCAGCCGACGGGCGGGGAGCAGCTTCGGGTCACCGTGGCTAACAGCGACCGTCTCTGATGCCATGGGCTTGCGCGGGACATTCCCATCACCATCGGCGACGAACACTTCACCATCAAGTGCGCTGGCATCGACTTGGGCTGTTTTGACTTCATCCTCGACGACGACTTGTTGTGGACCCTGGGTCCCATCCTCTAGGACTTCGACGCCATGACGATGACCTTCTAGCGCCTAGGTCGCCGCGTCCGGTGGGAGGGCGTGGGTGACGCCCCGCCAGCGCCGCCGCCGCTGCAGCTGGCCGCGACTGCTGCCGCGCCTGATCACCCTCTCTTGGATCATCTCCTTGTTGGAAATATGCCCTAGAGGCAATAAATAAAGTGTTTATTATTATATTTCCTTGTTCATGATAATCATTTATTATCCATGCTATAATTGTATTGATTGGAAACACATTACATGTGTGGGTAAATAGACAACACTTTGTCCCTAGTATGCCTCTAGTGAACTAGCTCGTTGATCAAAGATGATAAAGGTTTCCTAGCCATTGACATGTGATGTCATTTGATAACGGGATCACATCATTAGGAGAATGATGTGATGGACAAGACCCAAACTACAAACGTAGCATATGATCGTGTCAGTTTATTGCTACTGTTTTCTGCATGTCAAGCATATGTTCCTATGACCATGAGATCATGTAACTCACGGACACCGGAAGAGTGCCTTGTGTGTATCAAACGTCGCAACGTAACTGGATAACTATAAATGTGCTCTATAGGTATCTCCGAAGGTGTCTGTTGAGTTGGCATGGATCAAGACTGGGATTTGTTACTCCGTGTAACGGAGAGGTATCTCAGGGCCCACTCGGTAATACAACATCACAATAAGCCTTGCAAGCAATGTGACTAAGTATTGGTCACGAGATCTTGTATTACGAAACGAGTAAAGAGACTTGCCGATAACGGGGTTGAACTAGGTATGGAGATACCGACGATCGAATCTCGGGCAAGTAACATACCGAAGAACAAAGGGAACATCATACGGGATTAACTGAATCCTTGACATAGAGGTTTGACCGATAAAGATCTTCGTAGAATATGTAGGAACCAATATGGACATCCAGGTCCCGCTATTGGTTATTGACCGTAGAGGTGTCTCGGTCATGTCTACATAGTTCTCGAACCCGCAGGGTCTGCACACTTAAGGTTTGGTGATGTTTCGGTAGTATAGAGTTATGTATGGTGGTGACCGAAGGTTGTTCGGAGTCCCGGATGAGATCCCGGACGTCATGAGGAGCTCCGGAATGGTCCGAAGGTAAAGATTGATATATAGGAAGTCCTATTTTGGTCGCCGGAAAAGTTTCGGGCTAATCGGTAGTGTACCGGGAGTGTCGGTAGTGTACCGGGAGACCATCGGGAGGGGTATTTCGACCCAAGAGGCTACATGGGCTGTGGGAGAGTGAATACCAGCCCTTTAGTGGGCTTGTGGAAGTCCCACACAAGGCCCATGCGGCTGGGAGAGAAAACCCAAAGAGATAAGGTGGAAAAAAGGCAAAATAGGGAGGAATCCTAGTCCTACTAGGATTGGAGGAGGATTCCTCCTCTCCCACTTGAATCGGCCGAACCAAGGGCTGGTCCCTTGAGGGACAAGCCTCCTCCTCTCTTCCTCCTATATATACTGGTGGTTTTAGGGTTTTTGGCACTAGATTCTCAGCCACGTGCTACCTGTTCCTCCAATGCATAGTTTCTCCTCTAGATCGGATTTCTGAAGTGCTTAGGCGAAGCCCTGCCGGAATAGCTCCACCACCATCGCCGGAGCGCCGTCATGCTGTCGGAGAACTCTTCTACCTCTCCGCTCCCTCGTGCTAGATCAAGAAGGCGGAGATCGTCATCAAGTTGTACGTGTGTTGAACGCGGAGGTGCCGTCCGTTCGGTGCTTGATCGGGACGGACCGTGATTGGATCGCAGGACGCTCGGCGATTTGGATTGCAAACACGTTCGACTACACCAACTACGTTTCTTAACGCTTCCCGCTTAGCGATCTACAAGGGTATGTAGATCCACTCTCCCTCTCGTAGATGCTCATCACCATGGATAGGTCTTGCGTGAGCGTAGGAAATTTTTTGTTTCCCATGCGACGTTCCCCAACACTCCTGCAGCAGCACATCGACCTCTTTGCCGAGCCTCAGGGTCTGCCGCCAGCCCAGGCGTATGATCACCACATTCACCTCCTGCCGGGCACAGTGCCGGTCGCGGTTCGCCCCTATCGCTATCCGCAGCTACAGAAGGACGAGCTGGCGCGGTAGTGCGCGCTCATGCTCGCCTTGGGCATCATCTGGGTCTCCACTTCACCATTCTCGACGCTGGTCCTCCTTGTCCGCAAGTCAGACAGCTCGTGGCGCTTCTGCATCGACTACTGTGCCCTTAAAGCCTAGACGCTCAAGGATAAATTTCCCATTCCGGTCGTCGACGAGCTCCTGGACGAGCTGCATGGGGCGCGCTTCTTCACCAAGCTCGACCTTCGTTCGGGCTACCATCAGGTGTGGATGCACCCAGACGATGTCACGAAGACGGTGTTTCGGACTCATCACTGCCACTTCGAGTTCTTGGTGATGCCTTTTGGCCTCTCCAACGCCCCGGCGACCTTCCAGGCCTTGATAAACGATGTTGTCTGCCTCTACTTGCGTCAGTTTGTGCTCGTTTTCTTTGATGGCATTCTTATCTATAGCACTTCGTGGGCGGAGCAACTTCAGCATGCCGCCATCATCTTCAACTTGCTTCGAGCGCACCATCTTCATCTTAAGCGCTCGAAGTGCTCATTTGGCACGCCTTCAGTCGCCTACCTCTGCCACGCCATCTCAGCCGAGGGTGTTGCTATGGACGCCGAGAAGGCGGGAGGTGTCCCGTCCTGGCCGATGCCGCACTCATCGCGAGCTCTCCGCGGTTTCCTAGGCCTCGTGGGATACTACCGGAAATTTATCCGGGAATTCGGCCTCATCGCGTCCCCGCTCACATGCCTGTTGCGGCGCGACGCCTTCGCCTGGGATGTGGAGGTAATAGAGGCATCCGAGGCCCTCAAATGGGCCCTGACGACGGGTCCCATTCTCCAGATGCCCGACTTCGACCGGCCGTTCATGGTGGACTGCGACGCCTCCGGTGCGGGGTTCGGTGTCGTCCTTCATCAGGGCGATGGGCCGCTCGCGTTCTTCAGCAGACCTTTCGCCGCGCGCCACCATAAGCTCGCGGCCTACGAGAGAGAGCTCATTGGATTAGTGCAGTCCGTGCGCCACCGACGGCCATATCTTTGGGGCGGTCATTCCGGATTCACACGGATCACTACAACCTCAAGTTCTTATTGGACCAGCGGCTGTCTATCGTGCCGCAACATCAGTGGATCAAAAAGGTCTTTGGCTTTGACTTCACCGCCGAGTATCGTCCAGGCCGCCTTAACACCGTGGCCAACACCTTGTCCCGCCGCGACACTGACCCCGGCGTTGATGCCGGCAACTCCAACGGTGCGGCTCTCTAGATCCGCTCCGGGCCCTCATTCGCCCTCTTCGACGACATCCGTTGGGCCACTGCCGACGCATCGGACGTGCAGCTCCTTCGGCAACGCCTCGCCACCGGTGACCTGGAGGAGCCATGGCGTTTGGCAGATGGCTTGCTCCTGCATGGGCAACGTCTCTTCTTTCCGGATCACGGTGACCTCCGTCACCAGGTGCTGTAGCTGGCCCACTCGGCGGGCCACAAGGGTGTGCAAAAGACCCTCCACCGTCTTCGCGCCGACTTCTACATCCCTGATGATCAGGCCCTGGTCCGGGACTGGGTGCGGTCTTGTGTTACATGCCAGCGTAACAAGACGGAGACACTTCGTCCGACTGGGTTGCTGCAGCCCTTGGAGGTGCCCTCTCAGGTCGAGGCCGATATCTCCATGGACTTCATTGAGGGCCTCCCCAAGGTGGGCGGCAAGTCCGTCATCCTCACGATGGTCGACCGCTTCTCCAAGTACACCCACTTCATCGCGCTCGGCCATCCCTACACCGCCGTCTCCGTGGCTCGTGCCTTCTTCGACGGCATCGTCCGTGTACACAGGTTTCCCTCTTCGATCGTCAGCGACCGGGACCCGGTGTTCACGGGACATGTCTGGCGCGATCTCTTCAGGATGGCGGGCGTGAAGCTCCGCTTGAGCACGGCCTTCCATCCTCAGACGGATGGCCAGTCTGAGGTGGTCAACAAGGTGATTGCCATGTATTTGTGTTGTGTTACAGGTGATCGTCCTCACGCTTGGGTGGACTGGCTCGCGTGGGTGGAGTACTGCTACAACACCTCTTATCACTCCGCCCTACGCGCCATGCCGTTCGAGGTCGTCTATGGCCGACCGTCCCGACCCATCCTGCCGGTTGACCTGGAGATGGCTAGGACAGAGGCGGCGGGTGACCTTCTTTGCAACCGGGACGAGATGCTTGCGGAGCTGCGACAATGGCTCCTTCAGGCCTAGCAGTTGGCCAAGCACTACTACGACGGCCACCACCGCAAGGCAGAGTTCGCGGTGGGTGACTGGGTGTGGCTACGTCTTCTTCACCGCTCTACGTAGTCCCTCGACCCGTGCGCGAAGCGCAAGCTCTCGGCCCCTGCTACACCGGGCCATTTTCCATCCTGGAGCGTATTGGAAAGGTGGCCTACCGCCTTCAGCTTCCGTCTGGTGCTCTCATCCACGACGTCTTCCATGTGGGGTTGTTGAAGCCTTTTCGTGGGGAGCCGCCGGCGGCCACACCGGCGCTTCTGCCGACCTCCAACGGGCGCCTTCTTCCCGGGCCAGCAAAGGTGTTGCAGGCCCAACTACATCGCAGGGTGTGGTTCGTGCTGATCCAGTGGGAAGGCCTTCCTGAGGAGGACGCTACTTGGGAGCAACGCGATGAGTTCCGCTAACACTATCCAGACTTCTAGCTCGAGGACGAGCTGTTTGCGCAGGCGGGAAGAGATGTTATGACCGACGTCTCATATCACAGGAGGAGGTCCAATGGGCCGGTTCAGTTAGGGGCTTAGCCCAGTTTAGCTAAGGGCTTAACCCAAATTATTTTATTTTCCCTAGCATCGAGATTATATAAACCGTTGTAAGACCTCTTTTAGAAATCAGGCAATAAGACATAACTCTATTGCCCGGCTCCCTGAGGAGCCGGAATCCCTAACCCTAGCCACCCCTCTCCCATCGCGCCGCCTCTCCTCCGCGCACGACGGTGCCCACGCGCTGGCCGCCGCGGCCTCGTCCTCGCCAGCCTCCCTCCTTCCCCTACAAACTACGCCCTAGGCCTGGTAGAGCCCTAGTTCCTACTAGCTGCCCTCCTCCAGATCGACGAGCTGCTTGCGGAGGCTAAAGTTGCACACCCACCTCCGCTAACTCCCTCGCAACTTGTCGTTCCTCGACTGCATGTTACGAAAGAAAAACAGATCATGCGCTTCCTGTTCATAGGAGTATTTAACAAAAAACTATTACTTTTGGGGTCGCCGTCCCACAAAACTACCACTTTAAAAAATTTGATAAAAAACTATCACTTTTGTTGCAAAATCGTCCGAAAAAACTATCACTATTGTTTGATGACCGTTTTACTCGTTTTAAACACGTTTATGGCAAGCGAGACCCATCCGTCAGGGCTGACTTGGCAGGAAAGTCAATGCCTTTTATTTTGACCGCTATATGACCGTTATTACAGGTGAGACGCGCACGTCAGCATACACATTCTTCTACCTCCTCCTCTCTCTATGTGGCATTTCAACAAACACTTGTGTGCATGGGAAACAGGGAGACAGGGAGCTCCGGCAACCTCCTCGGCCCGCGCCGGGCGTCCGGGGTTGCCAGCCTCGTCTGCGCGCTCACCACCATGTCGTCCAGCACCCTGTCCGATGGAGACGCCGCGCCCGGCACCAGCCACAGAACGTTGAGCCTCGTGGCCAGGCCGGACACCCGCAACACGGTCCGCACCACCGCCGCCACGGCGAGCCCGTGCTCCCCGAACGCGAGCCGGCCCTCGGGGCACTTGCACAGCCGCTTCAGGAGGAGGCCGGCCCTCGGTGACGTGGCGGTCGGCCTCGGGGAGGAGCTCCACGAGCACACGCACGGCGCCCACCTCCACCACGCCCTTGCCGCGCCGGGCGCCCCTGGAGCGCGAGCGCGCTGTGACGTCGATGAGCACGTCGAGCGCGCGGGAGCTGAGCTTGGAGGAGGCCCTGTCGGAGAGGAGGCAGAGGAGGGACTTGACCATGTCGTCGACGTCGATGTCGTCGGTCCAGTTGCGGCCGCCGCTGGCCTCGGAGACCTTGGCGAGGATGGACATGGCGTGCAGCCTCGCCTCGGCGCTGCCGCGCTGGACCAGCGCGACCATGGGCCTCATGCACTTGGGCCTCAGCACCAGGTCCACCGACTACTCGTCGGAGAGCGGGAGCGTGGCGAGGACGGCGGCGGCCTCCTCGCACGTCCGGAAGGCGGAGAAGTCCCCGCCGGCGCCGCTCTCCGCCAGCGCCAGCGCCATGACGCGGCCGAGCACCTGGACGCCGTCGCAGGCCACGAAGTCGTCCCGCGCCGCCTCGTCCCCAGCCATGCATAACCTCAGGCCCTTGAGCGCGGTGACCTTGAAGGGCGTGCCCTCAATGCCGGCGAGCACGGACGGCAGCCGCTCCCGCGCCATCGGCTGGAGGGGGAGGAGGAGGTGGAGGCGCGGTCTTGCCAGGAGGCGATGGCGCGCTTGACGGTGTGGTTGGGCGTGTGGTCGAGGGAGGCGACGCGCTGCACGGTGGCGGGGCACGTCGTCTTGCCGTACTTGAAGAACCACCGCTCGATGCTCCGGCCGTCGTAGGTGACGCCGGTGGACACCATGACGGGGTCCTCCATCAGCTCCATGGATATCGGGCACAGGAACAGCTGGGGCGACTCCTCCATGCACACAAAGTGTTTGTTGAAATGCCACATAGAGAGAGGAGGAGGAAGAAGAATGTGTATGCTGACGTGCGGGTCCCACCTGTAATAATGGTCAATATGGCGGTCAAAATAAACGGTGTTGACTTTCCTGCCAGTCAGCCCTGACGGGTGGGTCCCGCTTGTCATAAATGTGTTTAAAACGAGTAAACGGTCATCAAACAATAGCGATAGTTTTCTGAGATGATTTGCAATAAAAATGATAGTTTTTTGTCAAATTTTTTAGAGTGATAGTTTTGTGAGACGACGACCCCAAAAGTGATAGTTTTTTATTTATCAAATACTCTGTTCAAAGAGATGTCAATAACAGAAATTCAGATGGAGCCACCTAGATGGTGCAGGTGAGTTGCACCTTCATCAACACCACAACAGCAGGTCCAACCGATCAACGAGCGGAGGCGCCCACGAGATTGAGGATCTGCCGCATGAGCGGGAGCAAGTCGGTGTGGCAGTCACAGAAGACATGCGGACGCGCCGGTGAGGATGAGGATCTGCCGCCTCGGGGCACTCGGCCCGGGTGACGTACTGAGGGCCGCATCATCACGCGACCAAGTTGTCCACGACGCAGTCGTCTGGGCATCCCCGCAAGCCGAGGCGACCTACAGTCGGGCGAGATGTGGCGATGGTACACGGCATCCGTTAGTTTTTTTCTTTTTTGAAAACGGCTGTTTTTTTTTAGAAACATCCTCACTTTATTAATCAAGCAACAAATTTACATAGCGTCTCACGGATACAATCCGGAGTGGAATGAAAAACATAAAGACCACTAGAGTTCATACAAGATTTAGCTAGGTCATGAGCTAAAACATTTGATTGTCGACAAATAGGCTTGAAAGTCATAGAAGCAAAGCTCGATGCAGCACACTTGATATCAAAAGAGATTTTTTACGATGCATCATACTACCTAATATAATGGATAGTATTTAGTTGATTCAACGGTCATTACAGGTCAGTCATACTTTTGCTCAAGAACATATTGGTAATTCTAGATTAGAGGTAAATCTAGTTAATTAAAACAATCCAATCCCATTACTCACCACGCAGAGGCAAAATCTCCATACAGTGCACCGGCAAAGACCTCCGCTCTACCGGCTTCGCTGCTGTAAGTGCGTGCACACAACTACACAGTTTGGTGTTGCACAGATGCGCTAGCCTCTTTGATTTTCATTTGATGATCAGCTAGGGCAACCGGGCAAGGCAGCACACGGTGCGATGGTGGAGCAAGGCGGCACGGGGATGTGATGTCCGCCTGCCGTGGTGAGCGGATGTGGTGCTGCGTGGCGGACGACATGTTTGACACCTTGTTGCACTCGGCGGTGTTTGGGAGCATCCTCGCGCAGAGGCACCTCCTGGCGCATCTACAATCCACGTTGCCACAGCTCCTTCTGGCTGCCGGAGCGACCCCGTGGGAGAGGCGCCTCGGCGTTGAAGGACCTGGTTGAAGCAAAAGGTGCGGATCCCATGCTCGCAGGCCAAAAGCATCGGGCATCTCCTGTCAATGCGGCTCGTCATCGTGGAGGCATCCGGAGGGGACTCGCCAGAGGAGCAGAAATGGGACAAACAGACAAGGAAGACCTACTGTATTGCGTGCTCATCTTCGATCCTACCTTCGTGGAGCTTTACTCGGCTCCACCAGCCTTGTAATCACACCGTGAGTTCAAGCAATAACGAAAATCACCACAGATGAAACGTGGTCGTGGCCATCAGCAAATAAGAGAGCAAGAACGATCTAATTGTTGCGTACGTGCTTGTGTATCCGACCGGCGGTGAGTCTAACTCGTCCCATGTGGCTCAAAAGAACTCGCGGCATGGACTGGGCAAGCAGATGATGGGAGGAAAGGTTGGCCATGGTGGGGAAAGGAATCTGCCTACGTGATTGACGAACATTGAAGTACCCAAAATGCCCCTAATTAGTGAATATACTATCAAAAACCTGAGGCAGTATTGGCTTATTTGAGCCCTCCAAGACATAGAAATGAACGACCCAAGTTGCACTGATGTACTGTAAAAGGTCTCTATCAAAAACCACCGAGCCCACAAGCGAGTGATCATGTATTGAAGAGTTAACTCTCTGCACTAGAGAAATGCAGTCAGAGGCAAAGATTACCGAAGTATAGCCTTCCTCCCGGGCAAGATATACTGAGCGCCGAAGAGCCATGGACTCAGCCAACTCCGGTGCAAGAGTACCAGCAACCGCATCTCGACATGCCACAATACACTGGCCATTATGATTGAGAGCAACGACAGCAGTACCTATCTTCCCCAGGTCAGAAAAATTTGCGGCATCAGACATGAAGAGAAGAGTTTCGAATGGTGGTGGAGACCATAAACTGCCTGAAGCATTGATCTCACGTCTATATTCAGGAACTGGTTTGTATAAATGCCTCACAATCAAATCAACATAAGATGATATCTTGAAAGTCGTTCTCACAGGGTGTGGCATCTCTTCATTATTTCTTGCAGAATTTCATGCCTCCCAAATATGCCAAATCGCCACAATCATCACCGTATTCATCAGCTCATTTTTATCTAAGAGAAAATCAAAGAGCCATTGTCTCGGTGAAGAGAAGTTGGAACACCATAATTTAATGCCAAAAGCTTGCTTCACTTGCGACCATACTTCATGTGCAAATGTACAGAATAACAATGAGTGTTAGATGCTCTCTTTTCTTCCACAAAAACAGCAAAGATCAGTTGTTGGAACATGACGACGTTGTAATTGTACACCGGACGGAAGACAATCACGAGCAAATCTCCATAAAACCACTTTCATCTTGTTTGGAGCCTTGATAGACCAAATTGATTTCCAACTCTTCTCAACAACCACACCATCAGATGTCATACCACGACTTGGGTTTTCACGTGAACAATTTAGGTTGTTTCCTTGATGGATTGGTCTGCCTATTTGGATGGAAGTCCACATCGATATATATATTTCCTGTTCCGCTCCGAGTTGTACACAAATCTGTCAACAGCAAAAGAGAAGGGTGGCATGCGTGAGCGCGGAGAGGAACAATGAAGGAAGAAAGCGGAAGAACGACGAAAAGTTATTTTTGGGCTGCGGATTGACTCTGATTTTCGGGCTGTTTTTTGTAAAATAGCACGACGGATCAGGAATATCAATTTTTTTATTAATAGGTATAGAATACTTGAATCATCGTGTACAAAGAAATTTGGAATGTCTTCGAAAGAAAAAACATTTGTGTTTTAAAAACACCTTCATACTAAAGTGTTGATTTCATAGCAATGAGGTATTGACAACCTTCACGTTAACTATCTGCATCATTGTCAATGCTACATACATCGATGACGAGAGAGGAAGCCTATTGCACATGCCAGTTTCTTTTCCCGACAGATTTCGTGGCGTTTCCATTTAAAGGCATACCATCATTTCGCTAAGGGTATTTGTGACACTACATTCGAAATACCTTGAAGATAGAACACGTGAAGAAGCTTTCTTCGTACAACAAGCAAGAAATAAAGAGTGAAATGCCTTCTATTTTTTTTGTTTTCCTCTAATATCTCAGAGCTCACAAATATATTGATTGGGAACTAGAAGAAATGTAACCCTAGAATGACACACCTCCACGAGCATTATCACTCTCAGTCTACCTGTAATTTTGTTCTCAAAGCAAGTTCATGAATGCATACATATATAGTATAGGGATGTCATGCTAGAGGTGTTAACTTGTATTTCCTTCATGAAATAATGTTCTTTAGGGGGTCATTTCAGAGTTGTGAATACAAAGGCCCCTCAAAAGATAAGAAATGATATCTGTGCATGGCATTAGTTGTGGTGTAGCGTGAAATGCATGTAAAAATGCATGATGAAAAACAAGATGTCACACAAGCCTAATCAGGTTTCAGTTCCACTCAGCGGCGACATGCCATTGGTGGAGAGGGCTCCACAAGCCAATGGAAATGCTTTTGCGCTTCAATGGCATGAGAAAACCATGACAACACCTTTCGTACATGCTAAATTATCAGCCGGTAGTTACAGTGGTAGTTGTGTTATGTTGGGTGCTTTGCTACCCCTACAGACTACATAGGTTAGGTTTTTGTTTGTGTTGATGATGGGCGATCACTTCGTTGGAATGTGCTATATGGCTCAGCAACTATTGCCCAGGTGCTGGTGTGGTAACCACCACATTCTCGGCGAAACCGAAGAGTGGGGCACAGAAATGGCTATGGAATCTCAATTGAACTTGTCTAGATCTTTTTGAAAAAGAAGATGACTCGGCCACTGCATCTAGAAGATCATGCAATCACTTTATTAATTATTCATAAAGATCTTATAAAGTAATACATAAATATGTTTAAAGCCGTCATCTTGGCAACATCTGTAGCTACTCATATCCATTGATGAAGGGGTGCAGAAAGTGTGAGTCAAATACCTAGACCTCTCACCTAAGCCTAACATCTAAAGCCGAATACCCCAAACCAAGCTACATACCAGGTCTGGGGCACAAACCAGTCCGATGCGCTTAGGTCGTCGCCTCCGTCCTCCATCGATCCATCTTCAGAGAAAATACTGACGTATCGACCTTGCCAGAGCAGGATTTTCATCCGGATCTGCTCGAGGAGCCTCCATCCAGCCTCGTGTGCACAGGACCATCGACCACCATCGTCGCGCATGGAGCAGGCCGCACCTGTCAGATTAGATCTGACCGGAAGCTAGACCACAGTTCTTCCTTACAGAATTCGGCAATATAGCCAGCGAAGCTTAAAATCAAAGCTCCAATCTTGACATTTATCCGTTTCTGTATCACCTTGAATTCGCAGGGCATGGTAAGCTCTTAGAGAAATGCGCACCCAGTGTGCCCGGCTTCAAACCGTACCACCCCGTCTGCCATCCCATGGAACCGTAAAACCAGTGTTTGCAGGTTTCCAAGAATTCGGAGACAACACGTTTACAAGTAGATTCAGGTATGAAATATGTTCAGTCTAGGCATGCTTGCTGGGGTGGGCTGTTGTTACCTCTCTGGCTTCAGGTGGCACCCTCTCGGCAAGTGATTTGCTGAGAGGAACTGAACCACCAAAACAAAAACCCACCTAAAGTCTTGGGATAGAGCAGTACACTTGCTATAGGTAGAGCCCCTGCGAAAGGCCAATGGAAACCAAAATCTTGTCAGTGCTTTATATCTTGACACCAGAGATTGTAGATGCAGATTTCAGTGCTTCACCTCCTTGGCTCAATCCACAAACAAATATGCTTGTAGGACATGTTTCGGCAACAACCGCTTTGTCTAACATTTCTTACACATGCTTAACAGCTTCTAGGGCACCTTTATCTCTAACAGTGGTCTAAGAAACAAAGTGGGCACAATAAGAAAATAAATAATAGTAATAATAATTGTTATTATGCTAGAATAGCAAAATAGGTGTTAGCCTTTAGGTTTAGAGACTTACGTTAGTTTATCACTTCTTTGTCCCATTTTGAGTTCTAAAAATACTCTGGTTTTGTAAGTAGTGCACTGGTATATTTGATGCATTCGATGGGGGAGGCAATGAAATAGCAAAATAGTCACGTGGATTCTAAAAGGGTTAATTCGGCTCAAGAGGTTCGTTATGATGCAAAGTGCTCAAAATTTTCCTCTATGTTTTAAATCTTCAAACTAATGAGAAAATGATGTCATGCTGTTCTTTAGTAACAGTGTAAAAGATACTAGTACTGAATAGAGACTGCAAGTGGCTACTGTATTCTTAAATAACTCAATACCAAACAATTAATCTAGGGCAATTGAGCAGGGAATTACATCAGTTATCAGAACATCCAGGATGCAGAACAAGGCAGTGTTCACCACGTCACCTGATGGTAGCAGGGATACCATAACAGCGATGGGGGTGGTGGGGAAAGAGAGGTGGAGGGCGGGGGCGGCAGAGAAGTACTACTACCCCCGTCTCGGCGTAGCCATGGGCCAAAGCACACGATCCGCTGGCCCTCGCCGCCACTGCACCAGAAGGGTGAAGGGGAGGGAAAAAGTGCATGCATGTGAGGAGTGGGCTCTATCTGACGACGATGGCAGCAGCGTGTGGGGCATGCCGTGTGACCGTATATACTTCACCTACTCCGCTGCAGTGTGGCTCTGGAACCATCGCCTATAGGCATGACGGCGAAGGCGCCGGTTGGGAATCACCGCTGCTGGGAGTGAGAGTGACTATGCCGTCATGCAAATCTCGCTCAGGCCAAGTAAAGCCGACCGGCACGCCCGCCCGCCCCCAGGGCTCCATCATATGGTCCCTCCAGGGCGATCAGGGGGCCAACCCCAGCGCCCCGGCTGCCGTCCCCTCACCCCTCTCCTCCACCTCGTCGTCCTTGAAGATGTGCGTCGCCTAAGCCCGGGCATCGCCGGTGATGGGGACGGCGGGGATCTAGGCTGTAGCCCCACGGTCTGAAGGGACCGACGGCGCGAGATCGTCCTTTGGTCTTCGTCTTTCCCGGCGGTTGGGCGCTGCTTCAACGACTTCATGGGGAAGGCGGATCAGTAGGGGATGTGATCATGGTTGACTGGTAAGCGACGTCTCCGGACAGATCTGATTTGGTAGGTGCTGCTGGCGGTGGTGGCCATCTCCTCCGTCGGAGGGTGGTCGGCCTGAAGCTAGATGGTCAGATCTCGAGATCCGCCATCTAGTTCCAACAGCGAGTCGGAAAGACAGTTGCCGGTGAAAACCGAGCTGATGGCAGGCGATGGCGGCGTTCTGCGTCGTTACCTTGATGAAGGCATTGTCGTGTAATTACTGTCAACCCACTCGTGCTGCTCCATGGGAAACCCTAGGATTTGGTCTTCCAGACCGGATGATGGCAGTACTGCAGTGTCTTTTTCTCTCTTGGGAGCATTGTTTGCGGAGCAGAACTGGAGAACAAAGGCAAGAGGTGGTGCGGCTTCATTTTGCATGGAGCTTTCGGTGGAGATGTCAAGTCATGCCTGGCCGACAGGTGCTACGCCGTGTCATTCTTGGTCAGCAGGTGCTACGCACGACAGATCTTCTAAAATCTTCGCGTCTGGACGGATGAGTGTGGGACGGTGGCGCCGTTGGGCGCTGCGATGACGTCGACGATGGACGAACTGGAAAGGATGATGCAGATCTCTCTCCTGAATATGGGTCAGCGGTCAATGATGATGACGTCGTCTAAAACATATGCATATGGTGTAAGCTTTAGGTCTGCTACACCAGCCGTGGGTTCCGATACGTTATGTGGCTGGATCAGCGACGGAACCGGTTTTAAATATAGAGAGTAAGATCACTTAACATTATCGAGTTTTATAGGTATAAATGATGGCTTTGGATGGCTTGATGTATTTTCTTGTTAGACCTATGCTAAATAATAAATAAAAATGGATGTATGCATCAATTGATGCAGAGGCCGGGGTTTTTAACCTCTTCAAAAAAAAAGTAAAGCCGACCCTACCGGCTATCATATTTGCATCTTGCCATGAGTCACAAAAGGAAGTGTGTCCAAGTTTGTCTGCGAACCATGAGAACTGCTAACAAATAATACCCAGAACTTTTAATCGATAAAACTTCCGTGTTACAAGAGTTCAGAACGGCGGCGCTCTTCTTTGGACAATGATTTAATTATCCGTAATTTGAATGTCCGACCAAAAAGGTACTTCTGTCTCGTGAAGAATACATTCAGGAAATCATATTATCAACGGGTTCGGCTCCTCAGTACAGTTAGTACTGTACGCGTGCTATAGCTGTTAGCATCTACCGTTTATTTTAATCTAATGGCTTTTCTTTCTTTCCCCTTAATTCTATCAATAACTGGAAACAAAAATCCCTAATAGCACGAAGGAAAATCTTTTATGGTTATACAATTGCCGTCAAACAAATAAACCGACACCAAACAAAGCGATCTGATACTTTCTTGGCGCCAAGCTCCTTCCACTCGTCCTATTCCTCCTGATGGTTCTCCTTGAAGCAAGAATGAGACCAAGGTATGCTGATCTAAACGGGATGTATATGATCTCCCTTTTGCCGGCCTAACACTAGCGCCAAACAGAACGTGTTGATAATCTCCTTGGCACTAAACTCCTCCGGCTCATTTTCCTTGTCCCTCCCGATCGTCCTCCTTAGCAAGACCAAGACCAAGGTACGTTGGTGTGTCCGTGTTGTAGATGGTTTTTCTCTTTTCCTACTTTTGTTCTGCTCGTCCTCCTTGTAGCAAGGACAGGACCAAGACACACTGAGTTGTAGATGATATAAGGGTACCTGTGATGTAGATGCTAGAAAAAAAAGACATCAATTTGAAGGTATATGCATGACATATGTTTTGATTGTATTCATATTGGCAGCAACAAAGATCTCATAGACTGAGTTTGCTATCATAGATTAAAAAAGGAAGAACACAGACTGTAATGGAGAATATGACTAACTCCACCAACGAAGATTCTAACAGGTACCAATAATTTTGTTAAATCTTATTAGGCCATGTCATCTTGTGATTGTAGTGTTAGCAGGCAAATAAATAAGTTATGTCTAATTTTTACAGGATAAATGCGATTCCTAGTTGGATGCCTCAGATTGGTATGAAGTTTAATTCCACAAAAGAGGCTTGGAACTTTTGGACATGTTATGGAGGTCATACTGGTTTTGATGTAAGGGTAAATTATGAAAACAAGAGCAAACTTGATGGAGTAGTCACTTCTGCAAGATATGTTTGTTCCACTGAGGGCTACAGAAGAAAAGACAAAAGAGATAATAATACAAAGCGTCCTCGTGCAGAAACAAGGACCGGCTGCAATGTTCGAATGGGAATCACCATAGACCGAGAAGCATGAAATTATGAGGTGCATGAGTTAGTTGTTGAACACAACCATGTATTGCAATTACCTGGGACAAGCCACTTGATGCCATCACAACGGAAGATTTTGGCCTTGCAAGCATTTGAAATTGAAACAACAGATGATTCAGGAATAGTACCTAAGAAAGCACATGAGTTAGCAAGTCGACAAGTTGGTGGTCCACTGAACCTTGGCTACACATGTCGTGATCGCAAGAACCACTTACAAACCAGGCGTCAAAGGGACTTGATGTATGGTGAAGCTGGAAGTATGCTTAAGTACTTTAGAGATAAAAAGAATGAGAATCCTGCATTTGAATATGACATGCAACTAGATTGCGATGAACGAATAGCAAACATATTTTGGGCTGATGCAAAGATGGTCATTGACTATGCTCATTTCGGTGATGTTGTTACCTTCGATACAACATTTGGGACAAACAAAGAGTACAGACCCTTTGGTGTGTTTGTTGGCTTCAACCATTTTAGAGAAATGGTCATTTTTGGTGCTGCACTTTTATATGATGAGACATTTGAATCATTCAAATGGTTGTTCAACACATTCCTATCAGTGCATAACAAAAACAACCTAGAACAATCTTTACTGATCAAGATGTAGCAATGGGTAATGCAATTAAGGCGGTATTTAGCGAAGCATGGCATGGATTGTGCACTTTTCACATAATGCAAAATGCCATCAGACACTTACCTCATAAGAAAAAAGACGAGGATGGACCAAATGTACTTGCTGATTTCAGTGCTTGCACGTACATGTATGAGGAAGAGGAAGCCTTTAAAGAGGCTTTCAATACCATCAGAAGCAATGTGGATACACAAACTTGGTTGGACAGCATCTACAAAGTAAAAGAGAAACGAGCAAGATGTTACATGATGAATGCTTACACCGTAGGCATGAGAAGCACACAATTAAGTGAGAGCTTGAATAGTGACTTGAAAGACCATCTAAAGTCTGGTCTTGACATCCTTCGGTTTTTCAAGCATGTAGAGAGGGTTGTGAAAGGAAAGAGAGATAACGAGGTAAATGAGGAATATGAGTCTAGGACAAAATTACCTAGAGTCAGAATGAGGACTCCTATGGTAATACAAGCAAGCAAAGTTTACACACCACGCATATTTGAAGATTTTTAGAATGAATATGAAAGATCGATCTCAGCATACATCAAGCCATCGGTAGAACACAATGCATATACTGTTGCAATTGCAAGTCTTGACCCAGAATTCACATATGAAGAAGAGTGCAAAGTTCTAGTTGATTGTGAAGAGCAAAAGGTTTTCTGTGATTGTGGGCAATTTGAAAGAGTTGGTATATTATGTAGTCATGCTTTGAAAGCCCTTGATATCATGAATATTAAGTATCTTCCAGGCCACAATATTTTAAAGCGGTGGACTCGAGAGCTGACCGGAGACGGCGATAAAATAAAGTCTAATCCCTTGCAACCAAACACCCCCTTAGGCACTACATGGCGCCGATGTTGCCTGATGTTGTCCGCAACAGACGGCTAGAGTGTAGGAGTGGATGCGGGAGGGCCGATGTTGCATGATGTCGGCGTCCTGCAGTAGAGGGCTGCAGGGACCAGCGGCCACATAGGCAAGACAAAGCGGTCGGTCTATCGGATGCCGGTGTTGCACCCCCGTGCTCAGGCGGCAGGTCAAAGGGGAAATCGCTTTGGTCACTGTGAACTGGTGGTTTGTGGCTGGATTCGTTCGTCTCCAGGTAACGAAGAGTAGTATTTGATAAATAGGCCTTCTAGTTGTAGGTTGTCTGTAATACATAGGGGTAGTAATAAATACCGGTTTTCGCTTGAGGGGGGATGATTACCTCATTTGTCGGGCATGTAATTGCCGATTGTTCGTGCTCATAATGTTCGCGAAATGATTGGCATTACCACTTGACATTTGTGATGAGAATGACAGAAGCTTGTCAACGGGAAGAATGTGCAGGATGATTGTTAGATTACTATGAGCGTGCTTTGATAGAATATTTTGTTGTTACATCCTCTCGAAAAGCTTCGGTCAAGAAAGGGGGCTGGTGTAGGCCAGCATCAGAATTTTTTAAAATTAACGTTGATGCCTCCTTCGACAATGATATTTCCAAAGGTTTTGTAGGAGTAGTTCTTATAGACTTTAGAGGCAATTCTATTGTAGGAGAAAATTGGTAAATTGACTGGTATGTTGATGTGGTTACTTTCGAAGCGCTTGCTCTGAGCCTTGGTTTACAACTTGCACATTCCATAATTTGCATTGCCTACATTCTCCTTGTTTTTAACTCTAATAATTTAGGGGTCATTGATACCATGAAGACTGGTAGCCGATCCTTAGGAGCATCTGGCGCACTTTTTGATGATTGCTATCAGATCGCCCATGATGGGCTTGCCTCCTTGTGTTACAGGAACCCTCGTGGTTGGCGAGTTGTGACATCCCTGAATGGAGCGCACATTGGTGGAGGTGGATGCTGAGCGACTGTGGCTGCGAGGCATCATGGCGGCCTGTCATTGGAGTTAGTGGCAATAACGGTTGTCGTGGGAAGGACTACGACAATAGAAAGGGGTAGTGTAAAGGAGCATGATCCATCAAGATGCAAATGGGTGACACGGTGATTTTAGTGAGTTCGGGCCTCTCACGGTGGAGATAACAGCCCTGTGTCTCGTGCTCTGGAGAGGTTTTGCCTATCTGTCATGAACACAGAGTTACATGGTGTATTTGAGAGAGAGAAGGGAGAGCGGATCTCCATGCCTAAGCTAAGTCCTGAGACTAGTGAGAGCTAGAGCCGCCCCCCCCGGGGGGGGGGGGAAGAAGCTATCCTGAGCTATGTGGTGGGGGTGGATTATATAGAGTGTGTCACCCCCTCATCTCTTACGTTACAAGATGGTGGTGTTAATGCCATAATGTCAGCCCATTACGAAACCTTCACTGAGGGGATAATGCTACGACTGCCTTGTTGACTGTTGGTCTTGTTGGGGAACGTTGCATGGGAGACAAAAAATTTCCTACGCACACGCAAGATCTATCCATGGTGATGGGCATCTACGAGAGGGAGAGTGGATCTACATACCCTTGTAGATCACTAAGCGGGAAGCGTTAAGAAACATGGTTGATGTAGTCGAACGTCTTCGTGATCCAAATCGCCGAGCGTCCCGCGATCCCATCAGGATCCATCTCGCGATCCAATCAAAATCCGTCCCGCGATCCCATCACGATCCGTACCACAATCCCATCATGAATCGTCTCGGGATCTTGATCACGGTCCTTCTGATCTAGTGCCGAACGGACGACACCTCCGCGTTCAACACACATACAACTCGATGATGATCTCTGCCTTCTTGATCCAGCAAGAGGAAGCGGAGAGGTATATGAGTTCTCCGGCAGCGTAACGGCGTTGTGGCGATGGTGGTGGAGCTATTCCAGCAGGGCTTCACCTAGGCACCGCTGAAACCAATCTAGAGAAGAAACTACGATCTAGAGAAGAGGGCAACACGTGGCTGTTTTTCTGTGTCTCAAAACCCTCAAAACCTCTAGTATATATAGGAGGAGGGAGGGAGGAGGCTTGGCGCACAAGGGGCCAGCCTTTGGCCTTGCGCAAGGAGGAGAGGAGGAGTCCTCCTCCAATCCTAGTAGGATTAGGACTCCTCCTTCCCACTTGGAAACTCTTTCCACCTTGTTTTTTTCCCTTCTCCTTCCACTCCAGATGCATGGGACTCTTCTGGGACTTAGGACAGCCTACTAAGGGCTGGTATACCTCTTCCCACAACCCATGTAGCCCCTTGGGTCGAAATACCCCTCCCGATGGTCCCCCGGCACCCTCCCGGCACTCCCGGTACACTATCGATGAGCCCGAAACTTTTTCGGTGACCAAAGCAGGACTTCCTATATATCAATCTTTACCTCCGGACCATTATGGAGCTCTTCGTGATGTCCGGGATCTCATCCGGGACTCCGAACAACCTTCGGTCCCACCATACATAACTCTATACTACCGAAACGTCGCCGAAGCTTAAGTGTGCAGACCCTACGGGTTCGAGAACTATGTAGACATGACCGAGACACCTCTATGGTCAATAACCAATAGCGGGACCTCGATGACCATATTGGTTCCTACATATTCTATGAAGATCTTTATTGGGCGAACCTCTATGTCAAGGATTCAGTTAATCCCGTATGTTGTTCCCTTTGTTCTTTGGTATGTTACTTGCCCGAGATTCTATTGTCGGCATCTCCATACCTAGTTCAACCCTATTACCGGAAAGTCTCTTTACTCGTTCCATAATACAAGATCCCTCGGCTAACACTTAGTCACATTGCTTGCATGGCTTATTGTGATGTTGTATTACCGAGTGAGCCCTGAGATACCTCTCCGTCACACAGAGTAACAAATCCCAGTCTTGATCCATGCCAACCCAATAGAAACGCTCAGAGATACCTGTAGAGCACCTTTATAGTCACCCAATTACGTTGCGATGTTTGATACACATAAGGTACTCTGCCGGTGTCAGTGAGTTGCATGATCTCATGGTCATAGGAACAAATACTTGACATGTAGAAAACAGTAGCAATAAACTGATGCGATCATATGCTACGTTTGTAGTTTGGGTCTTGTCCATCACATCATTCTCCTAATGATGTGATCCCGTTATCAAATGACATCTCATGTCCATGACTAGGAAACCATAGCCATCTTTGATCAATGAGCTAGTCTATTAAAGGCATACTAGGGACATGGTGTTGTCTATGTATCCACACATGTATCTAAGTTTCTGATCAATACAATTATAGCATGGATAATAAGCGATTATCGTGAACAAGGAAATATGATAATAACGAATTTATTATTGCCTCTAGGGCATATTTCCAACAGTCTCCCACTTGCACTAGTGTCATTAATCTAGTTCACATCACCATGTGATTCCCATTGTTATGAATCTAACACCCAATGAGTTCTGGGGCTCGATCATGCTTTGCATGTGAGAGAGGTCTTTTAGTCAACGGGTCTATGACATTCAGATCTGTGTGTACTTTGCAAATCTCTATGTCATACTGTAGACACTGCTACCACACTCCACTTGGAGCTATTCCAAATGGCTGCTCCACTATACGTATCCGGATTGCTACTAAGAGTCATCCGGATTGGTGTTAAAGCTTGCATCGATGTAACTCTTTACGACGAACTCTTTATCACCTCCATAATCGAGAAAAATTTCCTTAGTCTTTTATAGTTACTAAGGATAATCTTGACCGCTGTCTAGTGATCCACTCCTGGATCACTCTTGTACCCCTTGACAGACTCATGGCAAGGCACACACAAGTGCGGTACACAACATGGCATACTATATAGAGCCTATGGCTAAAGCATAGGGGACGACCTTCATCCTTTCTCTTTCTTCTTCCGTGGTCGAGCTTTGAGTCTTAGTCAACTTCACACCTTACAAATCAGGCAAGAACTCTTTCTCTGACTGATCCATTTTGAACTTTTTCAAAATCTTGTCAAGGTATGTACTCATTGAAAGTCTCATCAAGCATCTTGATCTATCTCTATAGATCTTGATGCTCAACACTTACGTAGCTTTATCCAGGTCTTCCTTTGAAAAACTCTTTTCAAACAACCGTTTATGATTTCCAGAAATTCTACATCATTCTCAATCAATAATATGTCAACCACATATGCTTATCAAAAAATCTATAGTTCTCCCACTCACTTTATTGTAAATACAAGTTTCTCATAAACTTGGTATAGACTCAAAAACTTTGATTACCTCATCAAAGCGTATATTCCAACTCCGAGATGCTTGCTCCAGCCCATAGAAGGATTGCTGGAGCTCGCACACCTTTTAGCATCCTTAGGACTGACGAAACCTTCTGGTTGTATGTCATACAACCTTTCCTCAAGGAAGGAAACGATGTTTTGGCATCCATCTGCCAGATTTCATAATTGAAAAACGCAGCAACTGCTAACATAATTCCTACAGACTTTAGCATCACTACGAGTGAAAAAGTCTCATCACAGTCAACTCCTTGAACTTGTCGGAAACTTCTTTGCAACAAGTCGAGCTTTATAAATGGTGATATTTACCATTAGCGTCTGCCTTCATCTTAAAGGTCCATTTGTACTTGACGACCTGCCATCCAACGAGCAAGTCTACCAAAGTCTTTACTTGGTTTTCATACATGGATCCTTTCTCAGATTTCATGGCCTCTAACCATTTGTCGGAATCCGGGCCCATCATCGCTTCTCCATAGCTCGTAGGTTCATTGTTGTCCAACAACATGACCTCTAAGACAGGGTTGCCGTACCACTCAGGAGCAGTATGCGTCCTTGTCGACCTACGAGGTTCAATAGTAACTTGATCCGAAGCTTCATGATCATCATCATTAACTTCCTCTTCAACTAACGTAGGCTCCATAGAAACAAATTCTACACTGCGCTACTCTGTGGTTGAAACAAAGGTTGAACAACCTCATCAAATTCTATCTTCCTCCCACTCAATTCTTTCGAGAGAAACTCTTTCTCGAGAAAGGACCCGTTTTTAGCAACAAACACTTTGCACTCGGATCTGAGATAGAAGGTATACCCAACTGTTCTTAGGGTATTCCATGAAGATGCATTTGTCCGCTTTGGGTTCGAGCTCATTAGGTGAAAACCTTTTTGAGATAAGTGTCGCAGCCCCAAACATTAAGAAATGACAGATTAGATTTCTATCAAACCATAATTCATATGGTGACATCTCAACGGATTTAGATGGTGCCCTATTTAAAGTAAGTTGTCTTTAATGCATAACCCCAAAACGATAGTGGCAAAATGATAAGAGACATCATAGTACGCACCATATCCAATATAGCATGACTATGACGTTCGGACACACCATCACACTATGGTGTTCCAGGTGGCGTGAGTTGTGAAACAACTTTCACATTGTATAAAGTTGTATGCCAAACTGGTAACTGAGATATTCACCTCCACGATCATATCGTAGATATTTTTATCTTCTTGTCACGATGATCTTAAACTTCACTCTGAATTTGTTTGAACTTTTCAAACGTGTCAGACTTGTGTTTCATTAAGGAAATATACTCATATATACTCAAATCATCAGTGAAGGTAAGAAAAATAACGATATCCACTGCACGCTACAACACTCATTGGATCGCATACATTAGCATGTATTATTTCCAATAAGTTACTAGCTCGCTCCATCATAATGAAAGCGGGGTCTGTAGCCATCTTGCCCAAGAGGCATGGTCCGCATGTCTCAACCGATTCGAAACCGAATGAGTCCAAAGATCCATTAGCATGGAGTTTCTTCATGCGATTTATACCAATATGACATTTAGCGGTAGTGCCACAAGTATGTGGTACTATCATCATTAACTTTGTATCTTTTGGCATCAGTGTTATGAACATGTGTATTACTATGATCAAGATTCAACAAACCATTCTCATTGGGTGCATGACCATTGAAGGTATTATTCATGTAAACAGTATAACCATTATTCTCTAACTTAAATGAATAACCGTGTTGCAATAAACACGATCCAATCATGTTCATGCTTAACACAAACACCAAATAACATTTATTTAGGTTTGTCACTAATCCCGAAGGTAGAGAGAGCGTGCGATGTTGATCACATCAACCCTGGAAACATTTCCAACATACATCGTCACGTCACCCTTAGCTAGTCTCCGTTTATTCCGTAGCTTTTATTTCGAGTTACTAACATTTAGCAACCGAACCGGTATCCTATACCCAGGTGCAACTAGGAGTACTAGCAAGGTACACATCAATAATACGTATATCAAAATATACTTCTGTCGATGTTGCCAGCCTTCTTATGTACCAAGTATCTAGGGTTGTTCCGCTTTAGTGACCGCTCTCCTCATAATTGAAGCACTTAGTCTCGGGTTTGGGTTCAACTTTGGGTTGCTTCACTAGAGCAACAACTGACTTTCCATCCATGAAGTTTCTCTCCTTGCCCTTGCCCTTCTCGAAACTAGCGGTTTTACTAACCATCAACACTTCATGCTCCTTCTTGATTTCTACCTTCGTGGCGTCAAATATCGCGAACAACTCAGGGATCATTATTTCCATCCCTGGTATTTTATAGTTCATCACGAAGCTATAGTATCTTAGTGACAGTGACTTGGAAAACTATATCAATCACTTTCTTATCTGGAAGTTCAACTCCCACTTGATTCAAGCGATTGTAGCACCCAGACAATCTGAGCACATGATCAACGATTGAGCTATTCTCCTTCATCTTATAGGCAAAGAATCTTGTTGGATATCTCATATCTCACAACACGGGCACGAGCCTGAGATCCCAATTTCAGCTCTTAGAACATCTCATATGTTCCATGACGTTCAAAACGTTTTTGGAGCCTCAATTCTAAGCCGTAAAGCATGACACACTAAACTGTCAAGTAGTCATCGAAACATGCCTGTCAGATGTCTACAACATCTACAGACGACGGTAGAGGGGGTGGCGCACCGAGCGTTGCATTAAGGACATAAGCCTTTTGTCGTGGATTTATCACGGCAGATGTCCGGGTCAATGGACTTGGATTCGAGGCCATTGCTAAAGTGGTAGACTCAAAGGGGTTGTTAAGGATGAAGGACACGGTTTACCCAGGTTCGGCCCCTCGTGGTGAGGTAACAGCCTACGTCCTGCTTGTGTTTGTTATTGCTTGTTGTATCGATTACAAGGGAGCTAAGGCTTGACCTAGTTCTCGATAACCTGATCTCTAAGTCACCCCGGGTCTCGCCCTTATATAGGGGGTCAAGACCACGGGTCATACAAGTTCATGACCGACTCTCATTACATGTCCGAGTATGCCTCTATCTTCTCTGATCTATCCTGTCCGAGCCATCCCCGGGCGGCTTACACGCCCGGGTCTTCTCCTCCGGTCCACCTCGCGGCCCATCCCGCGAGCCGCTACTCTTGTTGGGCCCTCCAGCCATGACGACTCACTCTTGGGCTGGCTATGAGCCGTCCAATTTAACCCGGAACCTCCCAGGGCGGGTCTCACCGTGGGGTTATATCCCCAACATTAGGCCCCAGGTTGATTTGAGCTTGCTCACTTCATCCTCCTCTTCCGTTTCTTGGTGAGTCGCCCGGTGATGACCCGCCGTGACATCACGTGAGCCTTGCCAGAAAGATCCGCTGACGTACCAACAGATCGCATATTAAATGGTGAGCCCGAGAATCGAGGCGTCCGCCTCGGCCGGACGATTTCTGTTGCCTTGATTTTTGCGCCGGCCCGTTTTTCGCTTTTAAATAGGGCCGCTATGAACGGTCATTTCCTTCTTCCCGCTCGCGTTTCCATCTTCCTCCTCTCGACGCGTCCGCTCCTGCTCCGACGCCGTCCTCGTCTCGCCATCGACCGGCCGCTGCATCACGCTGTTGCGAACCAGAACTCGTCCCGCGCTCGTCGCCCCGTAGCCGGTAAGTCCTCTTCTCGTAGATCCACAACCGTCTCCGGTAGGGCTCCTAGGAAGCTTCGCCGCCGCCGTCGTGCTTAGGGCTTGTGCTCCATTGCCGCCGGCCGCGCCTTTGCGTACAGGCTCCGGACCGTCACTCGCCTTAGCGGCGCCGCTACGTACTAAGCGGTCAACAAGAATGCATAGATCGATCCGCGCCCCGCTTGCCATTTAGGTTCCGTTTGCTTCACCTGTTCATCCTTAGGCCTATGAATAAAACATTTATCCTGTTTTTGTAGATCCGTTATTTTAGCTGAGTTTTGCGAAACCTGTTTCCTAGGACTTTGCCGATTTTCGCTCTTTCCCCTTTCCTTGTTGACCCACCAGGCCTCTCCGGCTCTCATCAGCCGGACCATGGCAGAACCTTTAAATTAGTAAGCCGCCGTAGATACTTATTCTCACCTGACTCGCCATACTTTTAATTTTCTTAGTCTTTTAAGCCGCTAGCATGTCTTGCGCCTCCAACTCGTGCAACTGTGTTGGGTCTTGCATCACAGAGGAGTTTTTGTCAGATTTTGTTCATGCGGGTACTCTTCCTCCCAAGGAAGTCATCAGCTGGTGGGTCCCGGGTGATGAGACATGGCCCACTCCTCAAGAAGGCGAAGTGGTGGTCTTTTCTAATCATATCGAACGAGGATTCGTGCCTCCCGGCTCGAAGTTCTTTCGTGACGTACTCCACTGTTACAAGCTTCACCCCCAAGACTTGGCCCCCAACTCCATCTCAAATATATGCAATTTCCAAGTGCTCTGTGAAGCCTATCTGCAAGCCAGGCCATTTGTGGGGTTATTTCGAGAGTTCTTCTAAGCCAGCCGGCAAACTAAAGTGACAGTCGGTCCGAGTCTAGAGCTTGGCGGTATCTCCATCCAACGGCGTAGAGATATTATCTTTCCAGCCACGCAGATGCCGAGTCACCCAAAGGACTGTAACAAGACCTGGTTCTATTGCAAGGACACCTCTCCTGAGAATGAGCGTCCATTGCCGGGTTATCGTCCTTCCCGGCTCAAAACAACTTTAGAGCTTCCTGGCCGGCTTCCGGCTTCAGAGCGCGTGAGATACGAGCCGGCTCATGCCAAGATCAAGGCTCTCATGGCCAATGGTTTAACCGGACTGGACTTAATCCGCTGTTGGATTTCTTGGCGGATTATGCCCTTGAGTTATAGAAGCTGGCTCATGTGTGAATATGAAGGAAAATATGATAGTTCCTTATGCTTCAGCCGAACCACGCTAACGGAAACTGACATCACCATCGCCATCCGAAGCCTTGTCCATGAAGCTTTCGGATCATGCAGCGCCATTGGCCTGCCGGCTTTTAACGCCAAAAATCCGGCTCCAGATGTGAGGCGAATCTTCCCCTCCTTTTACTTATGCTCTTCTGACTCATTATTGTTTAACTAGTTTGCTTTTCTAGGCCAACTCTGATTTCTGGAAGAGAGAGCATGTTCCTCCCTCGAAGAAGCCCAAGAAGAAAACTCTGGCTAAGAAGTCCAACAAGACCACCCCGCAAGAAGAATGGTTTGAGTCGCCACCGTCCTCTGACTCAGAGGTAAACTTTGGCTGCTTTCTACCATTTTGTTATCTTATTTTACTTACCCTTGTCTTAGTCACAGGACAATGCTGAAACAAGCCATGCCAACGCCCCTGAGGTAATCTATATTTATTCCGGTTCAGAATATTTTGTCCCCCGAAAGCCACGGCGGGTTATTAAAAAGGTTCCTCTTTCTCATCTTCTCGCTTATCTGGCTCCCGATTTTCTCTTGAAGAAGCAACAACAGATTGAACTTCGCTAGACCCAGAGTGCCGGTTCTTCTGAACTGATGTCTGGCTTACCAAACTTGCCAACCCCGAAGAAGCGCCCCGTAGAGGTATATATCTTTGCTTAGTTAATTTCACTTTACATCCTTGATGCTGTCCCATCTTTGCTTTGCCTTGTCTTTCAGAAATCACCCTCCTCTGGTGACTCTTCAGCGACTGCTCTGCCGCCTCCCAAGATTAACCCTCTGTAAGCATTTCCCACTATGGCCTCCATCTTTTTAAGCCGCCATAACATCCTTTGGATTCTAATCCTTACACTTCCAGTGCTTAAGCCAAGCGCCAGAAGACCAACATGTCCTCTCCTGGCCCTGCTGCCCCAGAGCCAGAGCCTTCGAAGCCGGATGAGTCGCATCCGGCTGAAGATATCCCAGCCGCCTCTGCTGAACCGGCCGCTGACGACATCATCCCAGACAGCCCATTGTAGAGTCCTGACAAGCCGCCGAGTCCTGCCCAGGCAGCCAAGGACACGGCCGACCCTGAGGTTGAAATCACCGGCGTCGGGTTACATTCTCCCCCGGCTCACGTGCTGACCAAGCAGGGCGAAACGGCTGAAGCTTCTAGAAAGCTTGACTTTGAACCTTCTGCCTTGGAGAAGATGTCAGTTGAGGAGCTTCATGCTGGCTATCTGACCCGCCTATCCACCAGCCAGGACCTGGAGCTCCAACTGGTTAACCTCATGAAGCAAAAATATGAGGTATTCTTTTCTTCCTTATACCCCTACGTAGCCCCCAAGTGCCGGTTTAATCATAGTGAACCGAGGCTTTGCTTAGCTGCTTTTTATATAAAATTATTCTGTAGAAGGTAATCAGAAGAGCCGTTAGTAGCCCCCAAGGCCCGGCTCAAACTTGTCTTTGAGTCGGGACTCCTGAGAAGATTGTTTTTTAAAGAGCTAGATAGTAGCCCCCAAGGGCCGGCTCAAGCTTGTTCAAAGTTGAGTCGGAGCTTCTCAGAAGATATGTTGAAGAAAGCTTAATAGTAGCCCCCAAGGGCCGGCTCAACCTTGTTCAAATTTGAGTCGGAGCTTCTGAAAAACATTAGCCCCCAAGTGTCAGGCATATTGCTTGCAATCTGTTTGAGACTTGTCCGTCTTATTCTATGCTTTGAAACGTTTGCACGAATCCTTGACTGAGGCCAGGTCACAGATGGCCGGCTTAAAGACCAATCTGGCTGATCAACAGGTTGCTCAGAGCGCCACTGATGAGAGATGCTGGCTTTTGACCGAAGAGCTGGTTAAAGTTAAGGCGGAGTTTGCTGCTTTTAAAGAGTTCGCCATATCTGAGAAGGCCACGCTTACCAAGCGGGCGGATGATGCTGACCAGCGCTTGATGATCGTCTCTGATGAGTTGCAATCCCTGAAACGTCACATCACCAAGATGACAGCCGCCCTCTTCGGTGAGCTCTTTAATAAGTTTTCCTTAATTGCTGTTATTACATCTAAACTGGCGACTTATCGTGAACATCTCCGGCTCATACAGGTCCCAGAAGCCATCAACTGGCGTCTGATAGCTTATTACCTCTGAAAGCTATCTACACCCTGGCGGAGTAGCTCTACTGCGGTGCAATGTTCACCATCAAATCTGTTCAGTACAAGGATAAGATCCCTTCAAATCTCAAAGGGGTCTTGGAACTTTTCTCCACAATGCCAAAGCAGATTGCCGAGTTGAAGAAATCAGCCGCCCAACAGGGGGCGATCGTAGGCATAAGTCGGGCTCTGGCCTTTGCGCCAAAGCTTACTCCGGGTGACATGATGGAAGGCTTCCCCTCCCAGAGGGATGATGGCTCTGAATTCACAAAAGCCGACTACATCTGGTGCATCAAGGACTCCAGATACCTAGCCTCCGTCTTAGCAGAAGAGGTTGACTTGAACACTTATCAGGCGGCTTATGATGCTGACCAGAAGAGGATTCGTGGCCCCCTCTATGAATGGAAGGACTTGACACCCGCCCATAGTAAGGACCTCTTCGCTTCTGCTCTTGACACGTCTCCCTTCTTTGAGGAAGGGAATTTTGCAGCTCTAGCTGACTGCAACTGGAACATGGATAACCTTCAGATCCAAGCGTCCGAAGAGCCGGAGCAGGATGAGCCGGAGGCCAATTGACCTTGCTCCTCTTTGTAATAGCTGGCTCTCATAGTAGAGGGTTTAAAAACTTGATCCACACTTTTGGGGTCTATATAGAGCATTTGTAATATACATGCCCTTTGATATTTGCTGTGTTTCCTTGAGAAAAATCCCGGCTTTCAAAATGCCATCTTCCTTTTACGCGTTTCGACTAAAGATTTCTGCTGGCTGTCTCTTCTTCTTAGGTCGAGAGTCGGCCAAAAAGACTTCATAATTTCTGTCCACGGCTAACCATGTCAACCGGAGCCTTGTAACTAAGGCCAGTTAATAAGCATTTATGAGTTGCACCCGAAGGCAATAATACAGCGTAAACGCTGGCGGATAGGCGTGAGAAGCTGTACCCGAAGGTAAGAAGCCGCCCTCGCCGCGGCTAATTTACTTAGCCGGATTTTGTGCTAGAAGGCCGGATCATTACGAGCTATACCCAGAGGTAATAATACAACGTAAACGCTGGCGGATAGGCATTAGAAGCTGTACCCGAAGGTAAGAAGCCGCCCTTGCCGGGTCATGAGGTGTTAATTACCCGTCGATAAAAAATCCTCACAACCGCGGCTAAACATGTTAGCCAGAGATTTGGCATAAAGCCGGCCGATAGGGTGTTAGAAGCGATACCCGTCGGTAAGAAGCCCCCTTCAGCAATACGGCGTACGATGTCGGCGGGTAGGCGTTAGAAGCTGTACCCGAAGGTAAGAAGCCACCCTCACCACAGCTCATTTCTTGAGCCGATTTATGCGGTGTTTGACACTGGCGGTAGGCGTTGGAAGCTGTACCCGAAGGTAAGAAGCCGCCCTCACCATGGCTCATTTCGTAAGCCAATTTGTACGGTGTTTGACACCGGCGGGTAGGCATTAGAAGCTGTACCCGAAGGTAAGAAGCCGCCCTCGCCATGGCTCATTTCTTGAGCCGATTTATACGGTGTTTGACACCGGTGGGTAGACGTTAGAAGCTGTACCCGAAGGTAAGAAGCCGCCCTCGCCACGACTCATTTCCTGAGCCAATTTTTGACGATGTAACATCTGGTGCCGCGACTCATTTTCCTGAGCCGGGTCTTTCAAATTTGCAATGGTATTTCTTTATATAATTATGACATGTATAATGACAGTATACAATGGAGGGTCTCTACACCCTTAAGTGAAATAAGGCCGGAGATGCACGATGTTCCACGGCCGGCGGGTCTCCTGACCCGCCGTATCTAAGTCATCTCGGATATCAACAAGGTAATATGACCCGTTATTGAGATTTCTACTGACCACAAAAGGCCCTTCCCATGGAGGAGAGAGTTTATGCATATTCCTCTGGTCCTGAATCAGCCGGAGCACTAAGTAGCCCTCCTGGAATGTACGGGTCTTTACCCTGTGGCTGTGATAGCGATGTAAGTCTTGTTGATAAATTGCTGGCCGAGCCGCCACTAGCTCTCGCACCTCTTCCAAAGCATCCAACGCATCTTGACGTGCCGTCTCATTGTCCGTCTCAACGTAAGCCGTCACCCTTGGCGAGTCATGCCGGATGTCACTGGGCAAAACCGCCTCGGCCCCATATAACATAAAGAAAGGCATGAAACCCGTGGATCTGTTAGGTGTTGTCCTGATGCTCCATAAGACGGAGGGTAATTCCTCTACCCAACACCCGGGCGTCCGTTGGAAAGGAACCATAAGCCGTGGTTTAATCACCCTTAGAATTTCCTGATTGGCACGCTCCGCCTGACCGTTGGATTGTGGATGCGCAACAGATGAAACATCAAGCCGGATATGCTCTTCGTCACAATTTTTTTCATAGCCCCCTTGGATAGATTTGTACCATTATCAATGATGATACTGTGCGGGTAACCAAAACGGTAGATAAATTTTTTGATGAATAATACCGCCGTAGCCACATCACATTTGCTGACCAGCTCTGCCTCTACCCACTTGGTAAACTTGTCTACCGCTACCAGGAGGTGTGTTTTCTTATCCTTGTATCTCTTGAAAGGTCCCACCATGTCAAGCCCCCAGACCGCAGACGGCCAAGTGATTTGTATCATCCTCAATTCCTGAGCCGGAATATGAGCCCGTCGGCCAAACTTCTGACAACCGTCGCACTTATGGACTAGGTCCTTTGCGTCTTTATGAGCTGTCAACCAGAAAAATCCGTGTCGGAAAGCCTTGGCTACCAACGACTTTGAACCGACATGGTGCCCACAATCGCCAGCATGAATTTCACTCAAATTTGCCGGCCCTCCTCTGGTGAGACACAATGTTGGAAGACTCCTGTCACGCTGCATTTATGCAACTCACCATTGACTATGGTCATGGAGTTAGAACGCCGGGTGATCTCTCTGGCTAGGTCTTCATCCTCAGGTAACTCGCCCCGGGTCAAATAGGCCAATCTGGGATGGCATGTAGAGCCGCCACTAATTCTGCCTCCGGGTCAGGAACCATTAATTCTTCTTCTGAAGGTGTCTTGACAGTCGGATGGTATAAGATGTCCAGAAAGACATTGGGTGGCACCGACTTCCGTTGAGAGCCTAACCGTGATAAGGCGTCAGCCACCTCATTCCTGCGATGATCAATGTGATCTACTTGATATCCCTTGAAGTGACCCACAATAATATCAACCGCCTGGTGATAAGCCGCCATCCACGGGTCCTTGGAATCCCAAGTGCCAGAAACTTGCTGAGCCACCAGATCTGAGTCGCCCAAACACCTAGCCTGGCTCAAGTTCATCTCCTTGGCTAAGCGAAGACCATGAAGCAAAGCCTCATATTCAGCCGCATTGTTGGCGCAGGGGAACATCAGCCGGAGCACATAACAAAACTTATCACCCTTGGGGGATCTCATAACAACTCCTACCCCCGACCCCTCTAATTGCTTGGATCCGTCAAAGTGTATAGTCCAGTACGTGTTATCCGGCTTCTCCTCGGGAGCCTGGCACTCCTTCCAATCATTTATGAAATCCACAAGGGCTTGGGACTTGATAGCTGTGCGAGGCACATATTTCACATTGAAAGGTCCCAGCTCCAACGCCCATTTAGCAATTCTTCCTGTGGCTTCTCTGTTCTGAATAATATCCCCAAGCGGAGCAGAACTGACCACAGTTATCTGATGCCCTAAGAAGTAATGTTTTAACTTGCGGTTGGCCATGAAAACCCCATATACCAGCTTCTGCCAATGTGGATACCTTTGCTTAGACTCTGTCAGGACCTCACTGATATAATAAACCGGTCTTTGCACTTGATATTCCTTTTCGGCCTCCTTGCGCTCGACCACAATTGCAGCACTCACCGCTCGATTATTAGCCGCCACATAAAGGAGTACCGGCTCTTTTTCAGCCGGAGCGGCCAGCACTGGCGGCTCAGTGAGCTGTTTCTTAAGCGCCTCGAGTGCTTCACTCGTCGCTTTACTCCAGACAAATTTGTCTGTCTTTTCCATCATTTGATACAAAGGAATAGTCTTCTCTCCAAGATGGCTTATGAACCGGCTCAACGCAGCAATCCGCCCTGCCAAGCGCTGGACATCATTAATGCAAGCCGGCTCTCCCAGAGAGGTAATAGCCTTGATTTTATCCGAGTTAGCCTCAATACCACATTCAGAGACAAGGAAACCAAAAAGCTTGCCCGCTGGAACACCAAAGACACACTTGGACGGGTTAAGCATCATCTTGTAGACCCGGAGATTATCAAAAGTTTCCTTCAAATCCTCCAAGAGAGTCTCCTTCTTTCTTGATTTGACCACGATGTCATCCACATAAGCATGAACATTACGGCCAATTTGACTGTGAAGGCAGTTCTACACGCATCGCTGGTAAGTCGCCTGGGCACTTTTGAACCCGAAAGGCATAGAGACATAGCAAAATGCCCCAAAGGGTGTAATAAAAGCCGTCTTCTCCTGGTCCTTAACCGCCATCTTGATTTGATGATAACCTGAGTATGCATCCAGGAAACACAAACTTTCACACCCCGCTGTAGCATCAATGATCTGATCAATACGAGGAGAGCAAATGGATCTGCCGGACAAGCCTTGTTAAGCTCCGTATAGTCCACACACATAGGCCATGTACCATTCTTCTTGAGTATCAGCACCGGGTTAGCCAACCATTCCGGATGAAAAACTTCAATGATGAAACCCGCTGCCAAGAGCCGGGCAACTTCTTCACCAATAGCCTTGCGCCTCTCCTCATTGAACCGTCATAAAAACTGTTTAATCAACTTAAACTTTGGATCCACATTAAGGTTGTGCTCAGCGAACTCTCTCGGTACACCCGGCATGTTATAAGGTTTCCATGCGAAGATGTCCCGATTCTCGCGGATGAATTTGATGAGCACGCTTTCCTATTTGGGATCCATGTGAGCTCCAATGACCCAGAGTGAAATCCACGGTCTTGGTATCATCCGCCGAAAACTTGAGGGGTGGCTCTGCCTCTGTGGTGGGCTTTTTCAGCGGGATCATATCCTCCGGGTCAACATTCTCCTTATAGAACTTAAGCTCCTCCTGAGCGCAACTGGACTCTGTGTAAGACGCGTGTCCTTCTTCACACTAAATAGCTGTATTTCGGTTGCCATGAACAGTAATGATACCATTTAAGCCGGGCATCTTGAGCTGCAAGTAAACATAGCAGGGCCTAGCCATGAACTTAGCATAAGCCGGCCGTCCAAACAATGCATGATAAGGGCTCTTGATCTTGACCACCTCGAACCATAAGGATTCCACCCTGTAATTGTACTCATCGCCAAAGGCCACTTCCAGCGAAATCCTGCCCACTGGCCGCGCTGAATTACCCGGGATCACACCATGAAAGATGGTGGATGAAGGTTTTAAATCCTTCTCAAGCAATTTCATCCGCTGGAAAGTGTCATAATAAAGGATGTTTATACTGTTTCTGTCATCCATAAGCACCTTGTTCAACATATATCCGCCCACTTGGGGGGCTACAACCAAAGCCAGCCGCCCCGGGTCATCAACCCGCGGCGGGTGATCCTCTCGGCTCCAGGTTATGTCGTATTCAGACCACTTTAAGTATTGTGGAAGAGGCGGCGCAACCGCATTGACTGCTCGCTTTCGCAACTTCTGGTCCTGCTTGCTGAGACCGGTTGTAAAGACGTGGTACTGCCCAGAGCTGAGCTGCTTCGGATTACTCTGAAAACCAGACTGAGTATGCTGTTGCTGTTGATTGTTGTTGCTAGGATGCGTATGGTGTCCTCCTTGATTATGCTAGCCCGGCTGACTGGACCCTAAGCCGCCAGATCCAAACCCGGCTCCTGAGCCGCCATGTCCTTAACCGCCTGGCGGACCACCATCTCGATTATTAGGTTGCATGAAATACTGCCTGTACTTTTGCATGAAATTACAATTCTCCCATGTGTGGCTGGCCGGCTTATCAGGCAGACTGTGATTTGGACAAGTTCGCTTAAGGAATTCCTCTATGTTCGCAGAGGAGATATCCTTACCAAAGGGCGGTCTGAACCTCCTATTGCCTTTGGGATAATTCTGCTGGGTGTTTGCATTAGCCACCAGTTCTGACCCGGCCTCCGGATTCTTGCGCTTGCTCTGGCTACCATTGTTTGCTTCGCCCTTGCCTTGGTTGCCCTTTTTACCTTGACCTACTTTCTCATCATCAGAACTCGAATCTTTCGTGCTGTCAGAGTCGGCATATTTCGTGAGAGCCGTCATGAGCTCTCCCATGTCCTGACACATACGTTTGAGCCAGCCAAGCTTCTGCTTCAGAGGAACAAAGTGGCGATTCTTCTCCAAGATCAGTACTGCTTGAGCCCCTGTAATCTGTTCTGAGGAGTGGATGATCGTCGAGACCCGCCGCACCCAATGATGGGCCGACTCGTTCTCTTGTTGGACACACTGATCAAGATCCACAATGGTCATAGGCTGCTTGCATGTCCCTTGAAAGTTTTTAATGAATCGAGCTCGAAGCTCTGCCCATGAATTGATATTATTAGGTGGTAACCCCTTTAGCCACGTGCGAGCCAGGCCTTCAAGCATCATGATGAAATACTTGGCATAAACCGCCTCACTGACATCCAGCATCTCCATGGCCAGTTCATAGCTCTCCACCTAGGCCTCCGGGGGTAAATCAGCGGTATAATTTGGGACCTTGCGGGGCCCTTTGAAGTCCTTAGGCAACCGTTCGTTCCGCAGAGCCGGTGACAAGCACGGCAGCCCTGCCATCCTGGAGTTCACTCCTGCCCCTACCGAAGCAGAGGGCGCAGGCTCCTGGTTAGCCCACCTAGATGGTGCCTCGTGCAGGCCTCCCGCATGGTTTACCAACGCCATCATGTCTCTACCAGGCCGGTGACCCGTCGGAATCTCTCTGTGCCAGCTGCTACTGGAACCCGCCGGCGACTTGTAGCGCCGGCTGAAGTAGCGGCTAGGGAGAGGGGTTGAATGAACATGGCTCTGATAGTGGGTGTATTTTTCCTGCTGGGCCACGGCCGTCTGCAGGTACCCGATGGTGTTCTGCACCTCCTCTGCAAAGGGTGCTTCGTCCGGGATAGGAATAGTCTCAAGTCGGGTGACAACCGCCACCATATTCTCGGCCGGGTTGGAGTAATGACCCGCCGGCGTCGGAAAACCACCATATGAAGCTTGGTTAAGCCGGGCCATATGAGTTACTGGTCGCACCGTCCGACGGCTCTCGGGTGCGTCCGTTACTCGCCTCGCGCCAGGAGTATTGAAGAGGTTCCTTGCCTCATAGCGCTCTGGTAGACGGGATTGATGCCTCCTCCGATGAACCGCTGCTGCTGATATCTGCTCTAGCCCAAGATGGAAAGCGTCTGCCTTGATGCGCTCCGCCTCTTCCTCCATTTGGATTTGTAGCTCAACCATCCTCTGCTGTTCCTCTGCCATCCGGCCCTTGATCCTTGCGATCTCTAAATTTTGAGCCGCTTGGTTATCGGGTGTGATCTCAGCGGCCATTAACTCCGCGAGCTCGTCCATCAGCTCCACAAGAACTTGAGCCGGCGGCAGCGGGTTATCACCCAAGGTGACGGCTCCTGCGGCCGCACTACTCATGCCTGGGGCTGGCCCTGCCATGAATACGGCAGCATGAACCGGACGTTCAAACTTATCCGACCCAGAGCGATCCGACTCAAAGCAGGAGTTGACGTAGCCCCCAAGGGCACCGTTGCGGAGCAGGTACACCGATTCTGTTTCTCCACTTGAAGACTCGCCCTCTGAATAAACGAAAGTTTCCTGTGACCCGGAAGCCTCCAGATCTGTCGCTTGAGTAAAGCCTACGAAGACATGCTTGTGATCCGGATTAGCACGGGCAGGACACATGTTACGCGCAGGCTGTAGATGCCGAGCCGGCTCCATGACGTCGGTGCTGACATCCGGCCCGGGTGTAGATCCATCAACCCTTCCGATGAAGACGTGGATCCCGCCGAACGGAACCCAAAATCCATACTCCACCGACTCAGCATCAAGTCCCCAGCCGGCATCGTCGATGTAGTGCCGGCCGCGGCGACTCTCGCTGATCCTTCCGACCACGTATCCTTTGAGCCCCGGAAGAGAGCCCTTTGAGAACTCAACACCACCAAGCGTAAGCCCCACAGTGGGCGCCAACTGTCGTGGATTTATCACGGCAGATGTCCGAGTCAACGGACTTGGATTCGAGGCCATCGCTAACGTGGTAGACTCAAAGGGGTTGTTAAGGATGAAGGACACGGTTTACCCAGGTTCGGCCCCTCGTGGTGAGGTAGCAGCCTACGTCCTGCTTGTGTTTGTTATTGCTTGTTGTATCAATTACAGGGGAGCTAAGGCTTGACCTGGTTCTCGATAACCTGATCTCTAAGTCGCCTCGGGTCTCGCCCTTATATAGGGGGTCAAGACCACGGGTCATACAAGTTCATGACCGACTCTCATTACATGTCCGAGTCTGCCTCTATCTTCTCTGATCTATCCTGTCCGAGCCGTCCCCGGGCGGCTTACACGCTCGGGTCTTCTCCTCTGGGCCACCTCGCGGCCCATCCCACGAGCCGCTACTCTTGTTGGGCCCTCCAGCCATGACGGCTCACTCTTGGGCTGGCTATGAGCCGTCCAATTTAACCCGGAACCTCCCAGGGCGGGTCTCACCGTGGGGTTATATCCCCAACACCTTCTGTGCAGCAATGAGGACAATCCTCAGATCACGGACCCAGTCCGCAATATTGCCACCATCATCTTTCAACTCTATTTCTCTAGGAACATATTAAAATTCAAGGGAGCTACAGCGTGAGCTAGTAATCTACAACATAATTTGCAAAGACACTACTGACTATGCTCATGATAATGAGTTCAATTAATCATATTACTTAAGAAATCCCACTCAAATTGACATCCCTCTGGCCATTCGAGTGATACACGATCCAAAGTCACCAACTCAAGTTCGATCATCATGTGAGTTAAGGTGGTTTGAATGGTGAACATCATTATGTTGATCATATCAACTATGTGACTCATGTTTGACCTTTCGGTATCTTGTGTTCCGAGGCCATGTCTGTACATGCTAGGCTCACCAAGTTTAACCCGAGTGTTCCGCATATGCAACACTGGCTTGCACCCGTTGTATGTGAACGTAGAGTCTATCACACCCGATCATCACGTGGTGTCTTGACACGATGAACTTTCGCAACGGTGCACACTTGGGGAGAACACAATTTATCTTGAAATTTAAGTGAGGGATCACCTTATAATGCTACCATCATCCTAAGCAAAACAAGGTGCATAAAAGGATTAACATCACATGCAAATCATAAGTGACATGATATGGCCATGAACTTGTGCTTTTAATATCCATCCTTAAAGCACCGACATGATCTCCATCATCACCGGCATGACACCATGATCTCCATCATCTTGATCTCCATCAACGTGTCGCCATCGGGGTTGTCGCGCCCACCATGCTTCTACTACTATTGCTACCGCTTAGAAATAAAGTAAAGTATTACATAGCATTTAATGATTGACACGGAGGCCATACAATAATTAAAGACAACCCTATGGCTCCTGTCATTTGCTGTACTCATCGACATGCAAGTCCTGATATTCTATATCATACATGATCATCTCATACATCACATATATCTCATCATGTAATTGGCCATATCACATCACAACATACCCTGCAAAAAAAGTTAGATGTCCTCTAATTGTTGTTGCAAGTTTTACGTGGCTGCTACGGGTATCTAGCAAGAACAATTCTCACCTATGCAAAACTACAACGGTGATACATAAATTGATTTTCAACCTTCTCAAGGACCGCCTTTGTCGAATCCGATCGAACTAAAATAGGAGAAATAGACACCCGCCAGCCATCTTTGTGCAACGAAGTTACACGTCAGTCGATGGAACCGGTCTCTCGTAAGCGTACCAGTAAGGTTGGTCCGGGCCGCTTCATCCCACAATACCGCTGAACCAAAACACGACCAAGGGAGGAACCAATCTAAGCATCAACGCCCACAAACTCTTTGTGTTCTACTTGAGATCTCATCTACACATAGACCTAGATCATGATGCCACTGTTGGGGAACGTTGCATGGGAAACAAAATTTTTCCTACGCACACGCAAGATCTATCCATGGTGATGAGCATCTATGAGAGGGAGAGTGGATCTACATACCCTTGTAGATCGCTAAGCGGGAAGCGTTAAGAAACACGGTTGATGTAGTTGAACGTCTTCGCGATCCAAATTGCCGAGTGTCCCGCGATCCCATCATGATCCATCTCGCGATCCAATCACGATCCGTCCTACGATCCCATCAAGATCGTCTCGCGATCTCGATCACGGTCCTTCCGATCTAGTGCCGAACGGACGACACCTCCGCGTTCAGCACACGTACATCTCGATGACGATCTCCGCCTTCTTGATCCAGCAAGAGGGAGCGGAGAAGTAGAAGAGTTCTCTGGCAGCGCGACGGCGTTGCGGTGATGGTGGTGGAGCTATTCTAGCAGGTCTTCGCCTAAGGACCACTAAAAACCGATCTAGAGGAGAAACTGCAATCTAGAGGAGAGGTAGCACGTGGCTTTTTTTTCTGTGTCTCAAAACCCTCAAAACCTCTAGTATATATAAGAGGAGGCAGGGAGGAGGTTTGGAGCACAACGGGCCATCCCTTGGCCTTGCGCAAGGATGAGAGGAGGAGTCCTCCTCCTACCATAGTAGGACTAGGACTCCTCCTTCCCAATTGGAAACTCTTTCCACTTTGGCTTTTTTCCTTCTCCTTCCACTCCAGCCGCATGGGACTCTTGTGGGACTTAGGCCAGCCCACTAAGGGCTGATATACCTCGTCCCACAGACCATGTAGCCCCTTGGGTGGAAATACCCCTCCCGATGGTCCCTCGGCACCCTCCCGGCACTCCTGGTAGACTACCGATGAGCCCGAAACTTTTTCGATGACCAAAACAGGACTTCCTATATATCAATCTTTACCTCCGGACCATTCCGAAGCTCCTCGTGATGTCCGGGATTTCATCCGGGACTCCAAACAACCTTCAGTCACCACCATACATAACTCTAAACTATCGAAACATCACCGAACCTTAAGTGTGCAGACCCTGCGGGTTCGAGAACTATGTAGACATGACCGAGACACCTCTACGGTCAATAAAAAATAGCGGGACCTGGATGCCCATATTGGTTCCTACATATTATACGAAGGTCTTTATCGGTCGAACCTCTATGTCAAGGATTCAGTTAATCCCGTATGTTGTTCCCTTTGTTCTTCGGTATGTTACTTGCCCGAGATTCGTCGGCATCTCCATACCTAGTTCAACCTTGTTGCCGGCAAGTCTCTTTACTCGTTCCGTAATACAAGGTACCGTGGCTAACACTTAGTCACATTGCTTGCAAGGCTTATTGTGATGTTGTATTACCGAGTGGGCCCTGAGATACCTCTCCGTCACACGGAGTAACAAATCTCAGTCTTGATCCATGCCAACCCAACTGACACCCTCGGAGATTCCTATAGAGCACCTTTATAGTCACCCAGTTACGTTGCGACGTTTGATACACATAAGGTACTCCTTCGTTGTCCGTGAGTTTCATGATCTCATGGTCATAGGAACAAATACTTGACATGCAGAAAACAGTAGCAATAAACTGACACGATCATATGCTATGTTTGTAGTTTGGGTCTTGTCCATCACATCATTCTCCTAATGATGTGATCCCATTATCAAATGACATATCATGTCCATGACTAGGAAACCATAGCCATCTTTGATCAACGAGTTAGTCTATTAGAGGCATACTAGGGACATGGTGTGGTCTATGTATCCACACATGTATCTGAGTTTCCGATCAATACAATTATGGCATGGATAATAAACGATTATCATGAACAAGGAAATATGATAATAACCAATTATTATTGCCTCTAGGGCATATTTCCAACAGGTGTTTGCATGCTCCGTGTGAGTCATACGGCCGAGTGGTCGACTGTCATCTGAGTGGATGGGATGTTTGCTTGTTCAAATGAATAGTATTTCTGTATTTGTTCGGACCCACCTCATGTGTGGAGCCCATGCTTCTATGATACTTCAACCCTTCATGGGCCTACCTATTACGTGTATCCACAACAGTAGCCCCTGAGAATCACACTGATTGCTGGTAATTAGTTCGAGTCTGTAGAGTTTGTTGAACTTGAATGTTGCTGTTGGACCTGACCGAGCAGAATGTTTGTTTTTCGTATTCTTCCAGTGGGGGCACGCTGAGTGCTGACGTGGCTTGAGACTGCGTCAGTATTTCCCTAAAGAGGAAGGAATGATGCAACATAGTGACGACAAGTATTTCCCTTAGTTATGAAACCAAGGTATCAATCTATAGAGGAAGATCACGCACCTACATAAACAACACCTGCACACAAATAACAAATACTTGGAACCCGACGCGTAAGAGAGGTTGTCAAGCTCTCAATTGTAAAAAGATAGATTAGGTAATGATACTTTTGGAAAATAGATCTCGCAATAACACAAATTAAAATAATTAAACAAAAAGTGCAGCAAGGTATTTTTGTTTTTTTGGATTAATAGATCTGGAAACAAAAAGGAAAAATAGTAGATCGGAAAGCAATATGTTGGAAAAGTAGACCCAGGGTCGTAGGTTTCACTAGTGGCTTCTCTCATGAGTATAGCGCACGATGGGTGAACAAATTACTACTGGGAAATTGATAGAAGATCAAAAAATCATGACGATATCCAGGCAATGATCATTATATAGGCATCACGTCCAAGATAAGTAGACCGAAATGATTCTACATCTACTGCTATTACTCTACACATAGACAGCTATCCAGCATGCATCTAGTGTATTAAATTCGTGGGAAAACAGAGTAATGCAATAAGAAGGCTGACATGATGTATACAAGATCAATTCATGTAGCAATAGAGCCCATCTTGTTATCCTTAATGGCAATGATACATGTGTGCCTTGCTGCCCCTTCTATCACTGGGAAAGAGCACCGCAAGATCAAACCCATCACAAAGCACCTCTTCCCATGGCAAGAAAAATCGATCTAGTTGGCCTAACTGAACCACAGATTTGAAGAAGAAATACGAGGCTATAAGTAATCATGCAAATAAGAGATCAAAGAAGACTCAAATCATATTCATGGATAGAAACTAATCATGAACTCAAAATTCATCGGATCCCAGCAAACACACCGCAAAAGTCATTACGCAAAATAGATATCCAAGAGACCATTGTATTGAGAATCATAAGAGAGAGAGGAAGCCATCTAGCTACTGCCGATGGACCCGTAGGTCTATGGTGGACTACTCACGCATCATCAGAGAGGCACCTGTGATGAATATGAACCCCTCCGTGATAGTGTTAGATTGGACCTTGAGGTTGTGGAGCTTGGGGTGGCTGGAATTGTGTTTCATCGAATCCCCTAGGTTTTTCGTATATTTGTGAATTTATAGGGTCGATAGTCGGTGGAGGGGGTCCTGAGGTGGGCACCACCCACTAGGCTGCTCCAGGGGCCTCTAGCACGCCCTGGTGGTGGTTTCCCACCTCGGGCCTCCTCTCTAGTAGTTGTTTGGCCCATCTGGTGTCTTTTGGTCCAAAAAAAATATCCAAATATTTTCAGGACGTTTGGACTTCGTTTGGTACTGATTTGTTGTGAAGTAAAAAACAAACAAAAATAGTAACTTTCACTTTGGCACTATGTCAATAGGTTAGTCCCAAAAAATGATATAAAGTTGCTATAAAATGATTGTAAAAAATCCAAGATTGATAATATAACAACATGGAACAAGCAAAAATTATAGATACGTTGAGACGTATCAGCATCCCCAAGCTTAATTCCTACTCGTCCTTGAGTAGGTAAATCATAAAAACAGAATTTTTGATGTGGAATGTTGCCTAACATGTTCATCACATATTCTTTTCTTTCTAGCATGGACATTTGGACTTTTAGATAGTTCAAAGCAATAGTCTAGTTTTGACATGAAACCTTTGATACTCAAGCATATCAACAAGCAACCATGTCTTTCAAAATATCAACACTAAAGCAAGTTATCCCTACCCCATCATGCTCAACCATTGATCCTTTCAAGAAACACACTCAAATATTAGCTACACCTAATGCTCAAGTACGATCATAGTGCCTCCTAGTTGCTGCTTTATAAGAGAAGATGGAGACTCAAGTTGAAAAATAAAAATTGCATAAAGTAAATAGATAAGCCCTTCGTAGAGGGAAGTAGGGATTTGTAGAGGTGCTAGAGCTCAAGGTTTAAATTGATAGAGAAAAAATATTTTGGGTGGCATGCCTATCCTGTCAACGAAAATGACAGAGAGGTTTCAATATATTTCCATGCTATATACATCATAAGCGGTTCCCAAACAGAAAATAAAGTTTATTCCTTTTTCCACCATACTTTCACTTTCCATGGCTAGCCGAATCCACGGTTGCCTTCCATACCAACACTTTCCAAGGAATTTATTATTTGACAACATAAAGTATTTTTTTCTTTCTTTCATTTCGGTACTAGGCATCCCTATTACCGCAGTTCTCTCGTGCAATGACAAGTTAATAAACACTCCTCTTGAGAATAAACCATCTAGCATGGAAAAATATGGTCACCCCCTACTGTTTCATGAGTGGTACGAGCACACAAAAGGGAATTTTTTTTTGAAATTTAGAGATGACACAGACAAATTTGCTTGGAACGGCATGGAAATACGATATGTAGGTAGGTATGCTGGACTCGTATGGCAAAACTGGGTTCACGGATTTTGGATGCACAAGTAGTATCTCTACTTACTACAAGTGAAGGCTAGCAAATATATTGAGAAGCATCCAACTAAGAAATGAAAAATCACATAAGAGAGCATTAAGCATAACTAACACCGAATAATGCACAATAAGTAGGATGTAATTTTGTAGCACAACTATTGACTTTCATGCTTGCATAGGGAATCACAAACATTAACATCAATAGTCTTACTAAGCATAATTACTCACTAACATAACTCACATACTACTATCGTCATGTCTCAAAACTATTACAAAGAATCTAGTTTAATTTGTCCAATGATCTTCAAAGCACCCACTAGGAGGCAATATGATCATACTTAAGTATTGGGTGAGCTAATATTCGAGTGTGTTTCATGAATGGATCAATGTTTGAGAATGATGGGCTAGGGATAACTTATTTTCGCGTTGATATTTTGAAAGACATGGTTGCTTGTTGATATGCTTGAGTATCTAAATTATTATGTCAAAACTAGACTATTGCTTTGAACAACTAAAAGTCCAAATGCCCATGCTATAAGAAAAATAATATGATATGACATGTTAGGCAGCATTCCACATCAAAAATTCTGTTTTTATCATTTACCTACTCGAGGACGAGTAGGAGTTAAGCTTGGGGATGCTGATACGTCTCTAACGTATCTATAATTTTTGATTGTTCCATGCTGTTATATTATCAATCTTGGATGTTTTATAATCATTTCATATTCATTTTATATCATTTTTTGGTACTAACCTATTGACATAGTGCCAGGTGCCAGTTGCTGTTTTTTCCATGTTTTTTACATCGTAGAAAATCAATAGCAGACGAAGTCCAAATGCCACGAAGCTTCATGATGATTTTATATGGGCCAGAAGTAACACAACGGGCCATGGCTGTGCCTGGGGGGTACCCCGAGGGAGGCACAACCCACCAAGGCGCGCTAGGAGGCCCAGGCATGCCCTGGTAGGTGGTGCCCACCTCGGGTGCCCCCCCGGACCACCTCTTCGCTCTATAAATACCCTAATATTCCAGAAACCCTAGAGAGACAAACGAAATATTCATCCAGCCGCCGTAGAGTCCAGAACCACCAGATCCAATCTAGACACCATCTCGGATGGGGTTCACTACCTTCATTGGTGCCTCTCCGATGATGCGTGAGTAGTTCTTTGTAGACCTTAGGGTCCATGGTTAGTAGCTAGATGGCTTTCTCTCTCTCGCTGAATTCTTAGTACAATGGTCTCTTGGAGATCCATATGATGTAACTCTTTTGCGGTGTGTTTGTTGGGATCGATGAACTTTGACTTTATGATCAGATCTATCTTTTTGTATCCATGAAAGTTATTTGAGATTATTTGATCTCTTATATGCATGATTGCTTACAGCCTCATGTTTCTTCTCTGATATTTGGGTTTTGTTTGGCCAACTTGATCTATTTATCTTGCAATGGGAAGAGGTGCTTTGTAGTGGGTTCGATCTTACGGTGCTTGATCCTAGTGACAGAAAGGGAAACAACACGTATGTATCGTTGCTACTAAGGATATAACGATGGGGTCTATCTCTACATAGATAGATCTTGTCTACATCATGTCATCGTTCTTATTGCATTACTCTGTTTCTCCATGAACTTAATACACTAGACGCATGCTGGATAGCGGTCGATGTATGGAGTAATAGTAGTACATGCAGGCAGGAGTCGGCCTACTAATCTTGGAGGTGATGCCTATGTAATGGTCATTGCCTGGATATCGTCATGAGTATTTGAAGTTCTATCAATTTCCCAACAGTAATTTGTTCACCCACCGTTTGCTATTTTTCTCGAGAGAAGCCACTAGTGAAAGCTACGGCCCCCATGTCTCTTTCTCATATTATTTGCCTTTGCGATCTACTTTTCCTTTGCTTTTATTTTCAGATCTATTAAACCAAAAATACAAAAATACCTTGCTGCACTTTATTTTATTTGGCGTTCGATCTATCATCATCTACAAATCTTTCTCTCGTCCACGTGCCTTTCTGGCGCCGTTACCCGAAAGGGATTGACAACCCCTTTAACACGTCAGGTTGTGAGTATTTGTTATTTGTGTGCAGGGGCTGTTTACATTGTGTTGCTTGGTTCTCCTACTGGTTCGATAACCTTGGTTTCATATCTGAGGGAAATACATACCGCCGCTATGCTGCATCATCCCTTCCTCTTTGGGTAAATACCGACGTAGCTTCAAGCGACATCGAAAAGAATTTCTGGAGCTGTTGCCGGGGAGGATCTTCAACATATAACAGGTTCCTAATCACAAATCTCATCTCCTTGAAATTTACATTATTCGCCAATTGCCTCTCGTTTTCCTCTCCCCACTTCACAAAAATTTGCCGTTTTATTCACCTCTTTTTTCCGTTCGCCGTTTTCTTGCCGGATCTGTTTTTGCGTGCAACTTTGTTTGTTGTTACTATGGATAGTTCTTCCCTTATCGCTTGCACTCCCGAGATTGAGGTTCTCAACTTTAAACAATGGGGCCGAGAGGAGAAAATTTAAAGGACGCTTGGTATAGAATTTGCAATGCTCATAATAGATCTATCCGTAAGCAATCTACCGTTGTTCTTATTCGGTGTTTTTATGTTGGCATGCATCACCACTTGTTATAGATTCGTCCTTGATACGATTACCGGTGGAAATTTCTTGATGTGTCCATCTCTTGATGCTTTTAATGCTATGGGAAATTTAGTGGGATCACCACCTCTCATGATTAATGGAACAACTTTGACTCTTGAGCATGTTATGGAAAGACTAGATGCTATTGAGAAGAAAATGCTCAGCGAAGATCATATGGAAATTATAGATAAAAAGTTGCATAATTTTTCCACTAATATTGGGTCAAAAGTGGGAGATATTTTGAAGTTGTTAAAAGAGAAGGGTACCATAAACCATGAAAGAATAGAAGAAAGTCCACCTTGAATAGATAAATTGGAAGAAATGTTTAGTAATCTAAGCACGGCTTTTGCTTCCACTAAAACTATCGAGAAAACTCCTGTAAAGAGTGGTAGATCCAAGAACAAGGGTACAACTTCTAGTAACAATAATAAAGGAGATCTTAAAATGATTAGTATTCACCCGGATTTTGTTGAAGTGATAAGAGATCCTTTTTGCAAGAATAAATTCTTTCAATTTATTCCTAGGGGTACTGGTATTGAAAATCTTGATGCTAAATCTCTTAAGGATCCTAAGTGTTTGATTGAAGAGTTGGACAAAGAGGACAAAACTTAGATCCTTGCTTTATGCCTAGCTAAGGGCGTAAAACAGTAGCACTTGTTGGGAGGCAACCCAATGAATAAAATTTATTTTTGCTTTTTGCTTTCTGTGCTTGAGTTTTTACACAATTATGATACTGTTATGATTGTGTTTTTGTGTTTTAATTAGTGTTTGTGCCAAGCAAAACCTTTGGGATCATGTTGGGTGATAGTTGCTTTGATCTTGTTGAAAAACAGAAACTTTGTGCCCCAGTCGCACAATTATTAAAAAGCACAGAAGCGTGATAACATTCTGAATTTTTTACACAAGATTGATATACAAATTTCTCACGTTTTGCTAATTTTTTAGACTTTTTTGAGTTACAGAAGTATTCGAAATATCCAGATTGCTATAGACTGTTCTGTTTTTGACAGATTCTGTTTTCTTTGTGTTGTGTGCTTATTTTGATGGCTCTATGGTTTTCTTTGATGAGTTTTTGCCATAGAAAAGTTGGAATACAGTAGGTACAATGCAATAACAAAATATGAATTAGTTTAATACATTACTTATAGTAGTGATTTATTTTTCTTATACTAACGGATCTCACGAAGGTTTTGTTGAGTTTTGTGTGATTGGAGTTTTCAAGTTTAGGGTTATCTTACGATGGATGAAGGAAGGATGGAAGAGCCTAAGCTTGGGTATACCCCGGCATCCCAAGATATTATCCAAAAATGAGCAACCAACTAAGCTTGGGGATGCTCCCGAGTGGCATCCCCGCTTTCTTCCAACGATCATCGGTATTTTACTCGAAACTATATTTTTATTCGTCACATGATATGTGTTTTGCTTGGAGCGTCTTGTATGATATGAGTCTTTGCTTGTTTTATTTTGTGTTTTAAGTCTTGATCCCTTGCTGGACGGACCTATTTGAGAGAGCCAAAATTATGTCATGACTTGTTAGAATTTCTCTCTATGCTTCACTTAAATTTTTTATGAGCAATGGACATGGCTGTAGTGCTTCACTTATGTCTTTTTGAGCACGGTGTGCTTAGTATTTTTGAATAAATGCTCTCTTACTTCACTTAGATTTATTTGAGATTTAGTAAAATTTTCAAGAAATTCTCTCTTGCTTCACTTAAATTATTTTGAGAGAAAGAAGAAAAATTATGCTCTTAATCTTCACTTATATTTGTTTGAGCTTATGAAAAGAAACACATGAAAATTAGTCCCAAAGTGATAGATATCCAAGAAGGACATAATAAAAACTTTCATGAAGATCATTGGACAAAATAAACTTGATTCTTAGTAATAGTTTTGAGATATGATGATGTGATATGTGAGTTATGTTGATGAGTAATTATGCTTTAGTAAGAATATTGGTGTTAAGGTTTGTGATTCCCGATGCAAGTACGAAAGTCAATAGTCATGAAATGAAATTATATCCTACTTGTGGTGCATTATTCGGTGTTATTTATGCTTAATGCTTGCTTATTAGATTATCCGTTTCTTAGTTGGTCGCTTCTCAATCTTTTTCTAGCCTTCATTTTGCACCAAGTATGAGCTCTACTTGTGCATCCAAATCCTTAAACACAGTTTTTGCCACATGAGTCCACTATACCTACCTATATGCGGTATTTCCGTACCGTTCTAAGAAAATTTGTATGTGCTATCTCTAATTTTCAAAATAAACTTCTCTTTTGTGTGTTTGTTTCGCTCGTGGAGCGGTGAGGGGTGGCTTATATTTACCATGCGAGATGTGTTATTCTAACGATGAGTGTTTATTTACTTGTCATTGCATGAGAGTAAGGCAAAGGTATTAGGGATGCCTAGTCCTGAAATGCAAAAATGAATTTACTTTATGTTTTCAAATAATAAATTCCTTGGAAGGTGTTGGTATGGAGGGCATCCGTGATACGGTTAGCCATGGAAAGTGAAAGTATGGTGGAAAAAGGAATAAACTTTATTTTCTATTTGGGAACTGCCTATGATATATGTAGCATGGAAAGTGTTGGGAACTCTTAGTCGTTTTCGTTGGTGGGATGGATACACCTCCCAAAATGTTTTTATCTCTAAGTTTTTCGCTTTGAGCTCTGGCACCTCTACAAATCCCTACTTACCTCTGCGAAGGGCCTTTCTTTTACTTTATGCAATTTTTATTTTTGAATTTGAGTCTCCATCTTCTCTTACCAAAGCACCAACTAGGAGGCAATATGATCGTACTTAAGTATTGGGTGTAGCTAATATTCTAGTGTGTTTCATGAATGGATCAATGTTTGAGCATGATTGGCTGGGGATAACTTATTTTAGCGTTGATATTTTGAAAGACATGGTTGCTTGTTGATATGCTTGAGTATCTAAATCATCATGTCAAAACTAGACTATTGCTTTAAACAACTAAAAGTCCAAATTTCCATGCTATAAGAAAAAGAATATGATATGACATGTTAGGCAGCATTCCACATCAAAAATTCTGTTTTTATCACTTACCTACTCCAGGACGAGTAGGAGTTAAGATTGGGGATGCTAATACGTCTCCAACGTATCTATAATTTTTGATTGTTCCATGCTATTATATTATCAATCTTGGATGTTTTATAATCATTTTATATCATTTTTTGGTACTAACCTATTGACATAGTGCCAAGTGCCAGTTGCTATTTTTTCCATGTTTTTTACATCGCAGAAAATCAATACCACACGTCAAATGGCACAAAACTTCACGATGAATTTTAATGGGCCAGAAGGAACACAACGGGCCCTAGTTGCGCCTGGGGGGTGCCCCGAGGGAGGCGCAACCCACCAGGGTGCACCCTGGTGCATTGTGCCCACCTTGGGTGCCCCCTGGACCACCTCTTCGCTCTATAAATACCCAAATATTCCAGAAACACTTGAGCGACAGACTAAATATTCATCCAACCGCCGCAGATTCCAGAACCACCAAATCCAATCTAGACACCATCTCGGATGGTGTTCACCACCTCCATTGGTACCTCTCCGATGATGCGTGAGTAGTTCTTTGTAGACCTTCGGGTCCGTAGTTAGTAGCTAGATGGATTTGTCTCTCTCGCTGAATCCTCAATACAATGGTGTCTTGGAGATCCATATGATGTAACTCTTTTGCGGTGTGTTTGTTGGGATGGATGAACTTTGAGTTTATGATCAGATCTATCTTTTTATATCCATGAAAGTTAATTGGGTTTCTTTGATCTCTTATATGCATGATTGCTTACAGCCTTGTATTTCTTCTCCGATATTTGGGTTTTGTTTGGCCAACTTGATCTATTTATCTTGCAATGGGAAGAGGTCCTTTGTAGTGGGTTCGATCTTATGGTGCTTGATCCCAGTGACAGGAAGGGAAACAACACGTATGTATCGTTGCTACTAAGGGTAAAACGATGGGGTCTATCTCTACATAGATAGATCTTGTCTACATCATGTCATCGTTCTTATTGCATTACTCCGTTTCTCCATGAACTTAATACACTAGATGCATGCTGGATAGCTGTCGATGTGTGGAGTAATAGTAGTAAATGCAGGCAAGAGTCGGTCTACTAATCTTGGAAGTGATGCCTATGTAATGATCATTGCCTGGATATCGTCATGAGTATTTGAAGTTCTATAAATTGCCCAACGGTAATTTGTTCGCCCACCGTTTTCTGTTTTTCTCGAGAGAAGCCACTAGTGAAACCTACGCCCCCCGGGTCTCTTTCTCATATTATTTGCCTTTGCGATCTACTTTTCCTTTGCTTTTATTTTCAGATCTATTAATTAAAAAATACTAAAATAGTGTTGACACACGAACACATCACTGTGTACCATTGACGCCGGGGGTGATGCACCGCAGCTCACGTCGAGGGAGGTCCGTCCGGCAGTGCGATACGCAAGACAGCCGGCGGACGCTTTTGCAGACCCGAAACCCCACATGCCCGGGAGGAACCCCGTCAGGGCGCACGGCGGCTATGGGATGCCCTCCAAGAGAAGAACAAACGAAGAACGAGGAAGAAGATACGAGGGTAGGAGGTAAAAGTAGATGAACACAAAAGTATAATTGATAGATTGGTTCGATTGTTGTGTTGTTCAATCGGCCGTCACCCCCAACATATATAGGAGGTGGCTCGACTTCCCGTACAAGCAAATGATTCATCTAGGCTTTCCTTACAAGAAAATTACGTCAATTCACGTCCTAGAGTCCTAGTTCTAGTCCCACTCGGATTCAACCCAAATCTAGCCCAATCTTCTGTCTCGCTCCTTGCATGGGCCGTGGAATCTGCATACGACCTCTGATTAAGATGGTCCAAACATAAATTTTGTGTGGATCGATGAGGCCAACAATACGTATGTTGATCACTTTCCCAAATAAAGCCATCTTTAATACTCCACGAGGTCATATTTAACTTTGAATCGGACTCGGTCACGAAGCAGACTGGACTGCCCGAGTGTTGTAGCGTCTCTGCAGGCCGCATACTATCTCAGATGATAATGATCTTAAAAGCAAAGTTGACCATTTCAATGTTACGAAGAACTTTCATGTTGGACACTTTTCCATCTGAGGTCATTTTGAACTTTCACTCAACCGGCACTTTCACTCGGACGACATTTTTCACTCAGACGGCGATTTCACTCGGCCAACACTTTCACTCGACCGATACTTTTCACGGATGGCAATCTTCACTCGGCCGTACGGAAAACTTTTCACTCGACGGCAAACGTTTCACATGGCCGGACGGAAAACTTTTCACTCGAACGGACGGCAAACGTTTCACTCGGCCGGATGGCAGACTTTTCCTTCGGCCGGATGGCAGACTTTTCACTCGGCCGTACGGCAAGCTTTTCATTCGACCAACAAACTTTCACTCGGAAGTCCCGAGTGATACTCCAGGCCGATTTTGTTTTGCTTCTCCAGATCGCATACAACCTCAGATTGAGAAGAATTATATATCAAAATCCATCATCTCGACGACGCGAAACGTTTTCATGTTGTAAGTTTTTCCATCCGAGGACGTCTTGAGGGCCGAATGACTCGCGTGACCCATCATACATGTGTCTGATCTCCTGCACCACATTTTGCTTTGTGGTAGGGCTGCACTTTGGTTGCTCTAAATTTTGCATACGACTTCTGATTGAGATGATCTATATATCAAAACCGATCAGCTCGACGAGACGAAGACAATCCATGTAGAACATTCCTTTATTCAAGGTTGTCTTGGAGGCGTAATTGACCAAAAAGCACTTAGAACATCTACATGACAATCCAAGTGTAATTTGGCACTTGAAATGATGTCGAATGGTGATGGCCTAAACATCAAGGTTGTTTCATTCGGCAATATGAACTTTCTCATAGAAAAAACCTTTTCGTTTGAGGCCATCTTTACTGCATTTTGCACCATGCCAAAATCAGGTGTCAACACATGCCCCCCCTATTTTTCAGCAAAGCATGCCAAAAAATAATTTGCACCACGTTTGTTCTAAGGACGATGTCAACACTCCATCGGCTTTGTATGCTAAGGATGACAATTATTATCGGCCATATGCTTAGGCACTCCTTGGGGATATTAGAACCGTTCGACAATACACCATTCTGGCTGACGAACGATTATGACCATGCACCTCAAAGGAATACCGTCAACTATTCGGCAACACAAAATCATCAAAGATCAAACTGTATCACAAGCCGTGTGCCGAACAATCTTGCTTCACTCAGATCCTGCAAACGACCAACACTCGGATTTCTTCCAGTTAGCTTCCTGAATAGCACTAAATCCTTCATTACTGGCTGAATCGACTAAGGAATCAGTCACATGTAGTTTTCCTGGACGATTCAAAGATGAGTCAGCCGTATTTTCCTCACGCGTCGAGTGAATAAATAAGTCCGCCATATGTGAATTGGCTAACCATGCATCAAACTGTTCATACGTGAAAAAACATGCTTCTTATTGGATCAACTCCATCTGAATTTATTTGAACATTTTTGATAGGTCCATCTTCAGTTTTATCGATATTACCCAAGTGGCGATCCACGTGGATTTGAATCACCCAGATAGCAACTTGATTATTTAGGACCAGTCGAGTCATCACAAAGATTTTCAATCGGACATACCGACTGTATTTCAATCGGTTCGAACGTTCGCAATATTACCTAAATGATGATCCACTCGAATTCAGCTGAGATAGTAGCCTAATGCTTGTTGTGTCAACATGACGAAATCTCAGGACGATAAATAAATATCGGCCATGCGTCCTCATCTCAAAGGATCTGGGGAACCTGCCCACCAAAGTGTGAACAGTCAAAATAAATCAGAAATTTCAGCTGGCGATAAATTGTTGGGCACAAACTCTGATGGGACGGTTGAAGAATATGGATGATGCACTGCCTGGAGTCTCGTATTGTGACATGAAAATCGTTTTTTATGCCTACCGGCTTCACGCTTGTCCTCCCTTACTCCTGCAACGAGAGCTGTCACATCATTCTTGCCTTGACGGCTTCCTTTGGGGACCCACGCCATGTTCCTCTTCTCCAGCTCATAGGCCCTAAGCCTCTTCAACTTCTTCTATTGTGAATATGATAACCCGAGTGGGCATCTCAGATATGGCTTTTTTTTATGCACTGACAAGTTTTTCTTGGCTTTGGGAACCACCAACTTGGCCTGTTGAAATTCAGCAATTGGATCCTTGAAAGTCACACGCTTCATCTCCTTGCCTTTAGTAGGCAATGTAGACTCAGCTAGCTTTTTGTCGTCCGGAGTCGGATCTTAAAGAGCACACTTGCGGCCATATTTTTCGCCAAGCTCCGGACCGATTCTTTTTGGTTGAGTCGGTCTTTAACATGTGGTTGTTGAACAACAATGATCCTCTCGAAGCTGCATAATTTTGATGAGGTGGTTTAGAATATGATGGACGGTGATCCCTCGATTTATACATGTCCCATGATTGATATGAATAATAGTCAACATGAGGAGGTACGTATCACATCGGCATTGGTGGCCCAAAAGGAGGATATGGAGTCAACTTGTTCTTTCGCCAATCCCAGTATTCAGATTTATTCCTTGGGGGTGACTTCGATGACTTTGTTTCACTCGTCCGATAAGCACTCTTCGCCTCACTTATCTTCTGATATTTTTCCAATAATTGCGCGAAAGTGACTTTCGGCTTTTTACCTTTGTGCTTACCACGGCCTTTGCTTTCTTTGGTTTTGAGTGCATCGGTCTTTTAATTTTGTTGTTGCCCCCCAGTGCTAGATGTGTCGGTTGTGACTTTGATGGAATTCCTGTCTTCAATATTATTGCTGATGCATTTTCGAATAATTACCTCACTTGAAGGTTCGATCCCATCATCATTAGCGTATACCTGTCCGTCTTTGGATGAGCTAGCTTGAGGTAGCTGAGTCAACACTTGATCACCATCAAAACCAATCTGAGTCGACTAGTCATATGCTTGTGCCTCAACGAGCTCCAATCGTCCTCTGTTAGCCGATTGTGTGGCTTGATGAATCACATTGTTTTCTTTGACATTCTGTTCAAACAAACATTGCACTTGTTCTCGGTTTGACAGCTCGATATCGTGATCAATTATAATAATAGGATTAGTCGGTGATTCACCGACGATGTGATCACACATGCCCGGACTAAAGGTAGACTGCTCATCCATTAATTGATATTGTGATACCAGCTCTGAAACAAAATAGCCGAGTGGTGCCGACTTAGCGTCATCCGACTCGGCTATGCACTGATTTTCATCCTCCTTTCCTGATGCTCTTGAATCGGCTATCTCGGAGGACTTTGGACCTGGCTTTATGTTTCTGCAACCAAAATAATTATAGAATAGACTTGTCATTTGAGACCAAATGTTAATTAGGCATAAAACAAACAAAGTTGTCCATATGAATATAAAGTTTAGTCGACATGTCCTGGACAACTTTGGTTGTGATAAGTTGTCACTATTAGCTTGTGTGAATGGTACCATGTGTTGATCAACACGAATAGTGACAAGATTACTCCAAACAAACAGATTACTCATCTCAATTGGTCTTTCAAAATTAATTATAATCTTGCTAATGGGTGGATCAACAATATGATTTTGATCGAATCAAAAATTGAGTAAATTGTCATCTAGGCGTACCTTTGTGAATACGTTGGGAGGACAAGATGGTTGCATAACTGGAACAATATCTTGCTCCACTTCTAAATAATTCTCCAATGTCCCTTCCTCTTCTTCTGGATCTCGTGCATCATCACTTGGATTTCCCGTGTAGATTTCACTCGGACTATCCAAATGGATTCCACTCAGACACTCTTGGTCAGCTAAACTTTGCTTAGCAACATGTTCTTGTTATTGATGTTCATCGTTAATCGAACTATGTTCGGCCATATTACTTTGTTCTTGATGCTCATCAATTTCTTTAGCACAGAACTCATATGGAAGCATGTAAGCTCCCTCACATCCAGAAAAATCGATTACGGCCAATTTGCTGCGTTTGTCGTTCCTTTGCTCCGTGAAGCTTGCATCATCTATTTTGGTACACTCTGCAACAACTGGCTTGATGCACTCGACATTAGCCGGTGATGCACTCGGATGACTCAATGCACTCGACTGACTTGATGCACTCGGCCTTAACTCGCTCGATGCACTCGGTTGGCTCGATGCACTCAATATTGACTATATGCACTCGACCTTGGCCATCTCGGTGCTCAGTCTGGTTTCAACCAAATCCATCATTGTCTCGGCTTTAAAGGAACCATTTGACTCGGTTGTAGACGACTTAGTCATATTTGACTCGGTTTCTACCGAATCAACCGTATTAACTGAGTGAATCTTTTTTTGTTGTTTGGCTTGCAAAGCTTCTGTTTTATCTTGCCCCAATATCGTAGAGGGACCAACATGATTGATGCATAAATGAAGGGACCTGACGTATTCTTGCAAATCTTCCTCCTCACGCTTCTTCTTGAGTGCTTCATAAGCCTGTCGATATTCTGCCGGTAACTCCTCAAGAGTCCGTGTGGTAAAATTGTTGACGCAATTCCCTGTGAGCTTTGGATTGACCTTGTCCATTCGGGACACATATATTTCTTCAAATCTCTCCTTGCTTGGATCGGCTTGCCCCCCAATGCTTTTAGGATCTTTCGGCAATGAACTGATGTTTCGGAAATTTTGCAATTGTATAGGGGGTGTATGGCACGCTGCAATGATAGGTGAAGACGTATGCACTGTTGTTGAAAAGCATCTTTCGGCAATGAACTGATGTTGCCGAAATTTTGCAATTGTATAGGGGGTGTATGACACGCTGCAATGATAGGTGAAGACGTATGCACTGTTATTGAACCATATTTCCTCTCGCCAATTTGGTCAATTGGCAACACGTTGTCTTCTTGCAAAACCTTACCTCTTATTGCCTCATAATCAGGTACCAAACCCTTATCATGTTTCTCAAGGCAAAGAGCAATAATCTGCTTATTCTGGGCTAAACTTTTTAAAGTAGCCAGAGCCACCTCATCTTTTGCAATATTAGACACAGATGCTCCTATAGAATCTCCACTCAATCGACAATAACCATGAAGGTGAGCCGAGTCATGACTATTTTTATTTGCATATGCTGCTGAACAATTAACCCCACGAGGTGTGGTATATGATGACTGAGGATAACCGGCCAAATAGCTAATGGAAGCATGGCCGATTCCCCCATCCATTGGCATGTTTGTGGATGAACCCGCAAATTGCAAGTCGGCTGCCGATGGACAAACTATGAAACACCTTCCTGTGCATGAGGTGTCTTATATTGATCACTCGAACTCATCGTGTTGTTCACCGGCATGTTGAAGGGAGTTGCCAATGCACTAAAGTTCGGATCTATAAGTTGCATGTCACAATTATGTAATTCCCAAGCTTCTCTAACAGGATACTTAGTTGGCCTTTGCTCGTTAGGGCTAGCCGACATGGTATGCCCATCAAAGGATCTAGTGACAACAATATAATGGCTATTTGCATCTACATAAGCAGATTTATCATACATGTTACCGTGTAGATTGCAGCCGCTTGATGACGCTCTCCTCGTAGCAAGAACGGGTTGGAGACCGTTCAAAGCTTCTGTCCCCAGTGGAGTCCCCAAAAAGTGTGTAGACACACGAACACGTCACCGTGTACCCTCGACGCCAGGGGTGATGCACTGCAACTCACGTCGAGGGAGGTCCGTCCGGCAGCGCGATACGCAAGACAGCCGACGGATGCTTTTGCAGACCCGAAACCCCGCATGCCCGGGAGGGACCCTGTTAGGGTGCGCGGCGGCTATGGGCTGCCCTAGGTCGACCTGATCGCCCCTAGGTCCTCGCGGAACGCTGACCTCCAAGAGAAGAATGAACAAAGAACGAGGAAGAAGATACGAGGGTAGGAGGTAAAAGAAGATGAACACAAAAGTATAATTGATAGATTGGTTCGATTGTTGTGTTGTTCGATCGGCCGTCACCCCCAACATATATAAGAGGCGGCTGGACTTCCCGTACAAGCAAATGATTCATCTAGGCTTTCCTTACAAGAAAATTACATCAATTCACGCCCTAGAGTCCTAGTTCTAGTCCCACTCGGATTCAGCCAAAATCTGGCCCAATCTTCTGTCTTGCTCCTTGCGTGGGCCGTGGAATCTGCATATGACCTCCGATGAAGATGGTCGAAACATCAATTTTGTGTGACTCGACAAGGCCAACAATCCGTATGTTGATCACTTTCCCAAATAAAGACATCTTGAATACTCCACAAGGTCATCTTTAACTTTGCATCGGACTCGGTCACGTAGTAGACTAGACTGTCCGAATGTTGGAGCGTCTCTGCAGGCCACATACTTTCTCAGATGATAATGACCTTAAAAGCAAAGTTGACCGTTTCAATGTTATGAACAACTTTCATGTTGAACACTTTTCCATCCGTTGTCATTTTGAACTTTCACTCGATCGACACTTTCACCCGGACGCCATTTTCACTCGGACGGTGATTTCACTCGGCCGACACTTTCACTCGACCGATACTTTTCACTCGGATGGCAATTTTCACTCGGCCGGACGGAAAACTTTTCACTCGACCGGACGGTAAACGTTTCACTAGGCCGGATGGCAGACTTTTCACTCGGCCGGATGGCGGACTTTTCACTCGGTCGTACGGCAAGCTTTTCACTCGACCAACAAACTTTCACTTGGAAGTCCTGAGTGATACTCCAGGCCAATTTTGTTTTGCCTCTCCCGGTCGCATACGACCTCGGATTGAGAAGAATTTTGTATCAAAACCCACCGTCTCGATGACGCGAAACTTTTTCATGTTATATATTTTTCCATCCGAGGACGTCTTGAGGGCCGAATGACTCGCGGGACCCATCAGACATGTGTCTGATCTCCTGCGCCACAATTTGCTTCGTGGTAGGGCTGCACTCTAGTCACTCTAACTTTTGCATGCGACCTCGGATTGAGATGATATATATATCAAAACCGATCAGCTCGACGAGACGAAGACAATCCGTGTAGAACATTCCTTTATTCGAGGTTGTCTTGGAGGCGTAATCGACCAAAAAGCACTCAGAACATCTACATGACAATCCAAGTGTAATTTGGCCCTTGAAATGATGCCGAATGATGATGGCTTAAACATCAAGGTTGTTTCATTCGGCAATATGAACTTTCTCGTAGACAAAACCTTTTCGTTTGAGTCCATCTTTACTGCATTTTGCACCGTGCCAAAATCAGGTGTCAACAAATACCTTGTTGCACTTTATTTTATTTGGCGTTCGATCTATCATCATCTACAAATCTTTCTCTCGTCCACGTGCCTTTCTGGCGCGGTTACCCGAAACGTATTGACAACCCCTTTAACACGTCAGGTTGCGAGTATTTGTTATTTGTGTGTAGGGGTTGTTTACATTATGTTGCTTGGTTCTCCTACTGGTTCGATAACCTTGGTGTCATATCTGAGGGAAATACCTACCGCCGTTGTGCTGCATCATCCCTTCCTCTTTGGGGAAATACCGATGTAGCTTCAGGCGGCATCATGCAGCATCAGAGGATTTCTTCAAATATGTACAAGCACGCCGTGCTCAAAAAGATATAAGAGAAGCACTAGAGCAATTCCATAGCTCAATAGATTTAAGTGAAGCATATAGAGCAATTCTAGCAAATCATAGCATAATTTTGGCTCTCTCAAATAGGTGTGTTCAGAAAGGATAAAAAGCAAATAAATCAAAGATACAAGATGCTCCAAGCAATACTCATGATATGTGACAAATAAAAATATAGTTCCAAGTAAAATACCGATGGTTGTTAGAAGAAAGAGGGGGTGCCACTCGGGGCATCCCTATGCTTAGTTGCTTATTACTCTTTGGATATTATTTTGGGATAATTTAGCATCCCCAATCTTATGCTCTTCTTACTCCTTATTCCTTCATCCATCGTGATCTCACCCAAAACTTGAAAACTTCAATCAGACAAAACTTTACAAAATTCTCGTGAGATCCATTAGTATAATAAAGCCAATTACCACTCTAACTACTGTTTTAAACCCATTCATATCTTATTATTGCATTATATATACTGTACTCTAACTTTAGCATGACTTATACCCCCGATACAAGTATAGATTCATCAAAACTAGCACACAATGCAACGAAAACAGAATCTGTTTCAGGCAGAACAGTGTGTAGTAATCTGTACTCTATCCATACTTATGTAACTCTAAACATTCTGGAAAATTAGGACAAAGTAAATAATTTGTATATACATACTTTTTAAAAATTTCAGATCATTATCACGTTCCAGTGAAAAATGAAAATTCGAGCACTTGAGACAAAGTTTCTGTTTCAGATTCAGCATTGTTTCTACTCATCTTATGAATCATCCTAAAGGCTTTACTTGGCACAAACACTAAATAAAACATAAAAGCACAATCATAAAAGAAGCATAATTTTCCAAACACTCAAAAACATAAAGCAAAAGATAAAAATAATTTTATTTGTTGGGTTTCCTCCCAACAAGCGCTCGTTTTACGCCCCTAGCTAGGCATAACACATAGATTCAAGTATTGTCATCCTTTGTTTTCATTCCATAGAAGGCCCTCATGATTGATTCATATGATGGCTTAATTATTGTTCTAGGGAAGTGTTCCATACCCTCTCTAAGTGGAAACTGAAATTTAATATTGCCTTCTTTCATATCAATCACGGTACCTATATTGTGTAAAAACGGTCTACCAAGTATGATAGGACAAGCTGGATTGCAATCAATATCAAGAAAAATAAAATAAATGGGCACATAGTTCCTATTTTCAAGAATAAGAACATCAGTAATTCTTCCCAAAGGCCTTTTAATAGTAGAATCCGCCAAGTGCAAATTAAGAGAACATTCTTCAATATTGGTAAGACCAAGCACATCACATAGAGATTTCGGAATAGTGGAAACAATAGCACCCAAACCACACAAAGCAAAGCGTTCATAATTTTTAATCTTGACATTAATGATAGGTTCCCACTCATCATGCGATTTTCTATAAATTGAAATCTCTAATTCCAACTTTTCTTCTCAGGATTTCATCATGGCATCAACAATATGTTTAGTAAAAGCTTTATTTTATTGAGAAGCTTGGGGCAAATTTATCATGTATTGCAGCAAAGAAATAAAATAAACCAAGGATAAAATCTCATAATTAAAGTCTTTGTACTAAAAAATAGTGGGCACATCACGAGTTAAAGTTTTCACCTCTCCAAACCCAATTTCATCAATTTTTTCATCAAGATTTTCACCCTCCAAATTATTGGGACGCCCTCTAGCTAAAGTTGACTCTTATTCAATGCCTTTATCACCAATTTTCACATTACAAAATAAGGAATTAATAGAGAAAACACCAATCATTTTAAGATCTTCATCATTGTTATGAAAGTAATCGCTAGAAAACGTTTTTTCTAAGAATTCTCTTTTAGCTCTAAGCAGAGCGGTTATTTTCTTACTTTCATCCATAGAAACATATAAAGCTTTAGTTTATTCATTAATATTAGGTGCAAAAACATTCAACTTGAGATTTTCCACATCATGGGAATGCTATCAATGCTTCTAGACATATCATCAATCTTATTCAACTTTTCTTCTATCGTAGTATTGAAAGACATTTGAGGATTGATAAATTCTTTAACAATATTCTCAAGATCAGATGTGTTCCTATTATTATTATTATTATTAGCACCATAGGAATTACCATAATTATTAGAGGAACTTCCACGAAAAGGCCTAGGATTAAAATTACCTCTATAAGCATTGTTATTAAAATTGTTTAGTGAGATGAAATTGACATCTATGGAATCACTATTTTTCTCAATCAAAGTAGACAAAGGCACATCATTAATATGAATAGGAAACTTTTTGCTAGCAACCAACTTCATAAGAGCATCAACTTTTTCACTCAAAGTACTAAGTTCTTCAACCAAATTAACCTTTTTACTAGTAGGTGCTCTTTCAGTATGCCATGATATAATATAGCAATTTAGTAGCTTCACCTAAAGTAATTTCGATAACAGTACCTCCCATGAAGGAATCTAAAAGATTTCTAGAGACAAAATTCAACCCCGCATAAATTTTTTGTATGATCATCCAAAGATTTAAACCATGAGTAGGACAATTTTTGAGCATCAAATTAACTTTTTCCCAAGATTGTGCAACATGTTCATGCTCATGTTGCTTAAAATTCATGATTTGAGTTCTAAAGGAAATAATTTTCGTTGGCGGAAAATACTTAGTAATAAAAGCATCCTTGCACTTATCCCAAGAATCAATACTATTGGGAGGCAAAGAAGAAAACCAAAATTTTGCACAATCCTGCAAGGGGAAAGGAAATAATTTCAACTTCACAATATCATTGTCCACATATTTTTTTCTTTTTCATATCGCATAATTTCACGAATGTGTTTAGATGGGACGCGACATCCTCATTAGGAGTACCAGAAAATTGATCTTTCATGACAAGGTTCAGCAAAGCGGCATTAATATCACAAGACTCTGCACTAGTGGTGGTACGAGAAATAGGTGTGCTAATAAAATTGTTATTATTGGTATTGGATAAATCACACAACTTGGCATACAAGATTCGAGTCATCGTGACTATGCAAACAAGATTGCAAGCATACAAGAGATCTGACGAGAAAAAGGCAAACGAAAAAGAGTGGGCGAATAAAATAGCAAATTTGTGAAGTGGGGGAGAGGAAAACAAGAGGCAAATGACAAGTAATGTATATTGCAAGGAGATGAGATTTGTGATTAGGAACCTGGTAGATGAGATCGCTTCCTCTCGGACAAAGACGCTAGAAATTCCTTTGACGTGGTTTGAGACTGCGTCATTTTCCCCCCAAAGAGGACGGGGAGATGAAGCACAACGACGATAAGTATTTCCCTCGGTTATGAAACCAAAATATCAATCCATAGAGGAAGATCACGCACCTATGTAAACAACACCTGCACACAAATAACAAATACTTGCAACCCGACGCGTAAGAGAGGTTGTCAAGCTCTCAATGGTAAAAAGATATATTAGGTAATGATAGTTATGGCAAATAGATCACGCAATAACACAAAATAAAATAAGTAAACAAAAAGGCAACAAGTTATTTTTGGGTTTTTTGGATTAATAGATCTAGAAACAAAAAGGCAAAATAGTAGATCGGAAAGCAATATGTTGGAAAACTATACCCGGGGGCCCTAGATTTCACTAATGACTTCTCTCATGAGTATAGCGCATAGTGGGTGAAGAAATTACTGTTGGGCAATTTCTATAAGATCAAATAATCATGATCATATCCAGGCAATGATCATTATACAAGCATCATGTCCAAGATAAGTAGACCGAAATGATTTTGAATTCTACTTCTATTACTACACACATCGACCGCTATCCAACATGCATCTAGTGTATTAAGTTCATGAGAAAATGGAGTAATGCAATAATAACGGTGACATGATGTAGACAAGATCCATTGATGTAGGAATAGACCCCTTATTATTATCCTTAATGACAATGATACATGCATGCCTTGCTGCCCCTTCTGTCACTGTGAAAGAACACCGCAAGATACAACCCATCACAAAGCACCTCTTCCCATGGCAAGAAAAATCGATCTAGTTAGCCTAACTAAACTAAAGATTTGAAGAAGAAATACGAGCCTATAAGCAATTGTGCCAATAAGAGATCAAAGAAGACTCAAATAATATTAATGGATAGAAACTGATCATGAATTCAAAATTCATCGGGTCCCAACAAACACACGACAAAATTCATTACATCAAATAGATCTCCAAGAGACCATTGTATTGAGAATCATAAGAGAGAGAGGAAGCCATCTAGCTACTTCCCACGGACCCATAGGTTTATGGTGGACTAATCATGCATCTAGAGAGGCACCTATGATGAAGATGAACCCCTCCGTGATGGTGTTAGATTGGATCTTGAGGCTTTGGAACTTGCCGTGGTTGGAACTGTGTTTCGTCGAATCCCCTAGGGTTTTCCAAATATTTTTGAATTTATACGGTTGATAGTCAGTGGAGTGAGGGGGGTCCGAGGTGGGCACCACCCACCAGGCCGCGCCAGGGGCCTCTGGCGTGCCCTGGTGGTTGTTCCCCTCCTCGAGCCTCCTCTCCGGTAGTTGTTTGGCCTTATGGTGTCTTCTGGTCCAAAACAAATCTTCAATTTTTTTTGGACATTTGGGCTTTGTTTGGTACTGATTTTCTGTGAAGCAAAAAACAATCAAAAACAACAACTGGCAGTTTGGCACTATGTCAATAGGTTAGTCCCAAAAGATGATTAAGTTGCTATAAAATGATTGTAAAACATCCAAGATTGATAATATAATAGCATGGAACAAGCAAAAATTATAGATACGTTGGAGATGTATCAAGTGCGCCCACTGGTTGTAGTCCCCAAGCCTCTGTGTTTAGATGAGTCTGGCAATTAGATGAGTCTGGCAGAGGGTTTATGTCTTCTAGTGTTGGACTAGACTGAACAGGTGAACTCTCATGCGCTTGGCTTAGTAAATTTTCAGCAATCTAGAACTGAATCAGTGCGATTGATCTTTTTGCGCTGGGCACGGTAAATAAATTTAGCCTAGAACTGGGCCAGTGAGGTAAATCTTTGTGTGCTCGGCATACTAAATGCTTGTTGAGTGTACCTTATATGATTTTTGGATCAAGGTTGAGTCCCCAAGTGTATTTCTGAAATTATGCGATTGATGCGTCGCAGCTAAACTCCCAAGTGTGGATGATGTCCTCACTCATATTTTTTTTTAACTTAGGCAATATGGGGTCGTAGCTAAGCCCCTGAGTGCAGATGATGTCCTCACTTAAAGTATTTTTTAACTTAGGCGATACGGGGTCGCAGCGAAGTCCCCGAGTGTGGATGATGTCCTCACTTGGATATGTTTTTAACTTAGGCGATACATGGTCGCATCTAAGCCCTCGAGTGTGGATGATGCCCTCACTCGAATTAGTTTTTAACTTAGGCGATACGGGTCATAGCTAAGCCCCCGAGTGTGGATGATGTCCTCACTCGGAATTTTTTGAACTTAGGCGATACTGCGTCGCAACTAAGCCCCCGAGTGTGGATGATGTTCTCACTCGGATTAGTTTTTATCTTAGGTGATACGGGGTCGCAGCTAAGCCCTCGAATGTGGATGATGTCCTCACTCGGATTAGTTTTGAAGTTAGGCGACACGGGGTCATTGCTAAGCCCCCCGAGTATGGGTGATATCCTCACTCGGATTTGTTTTTAACTTAGGCGTTACGGGGTCACAGCTAAGCCTCCGAGTGTTGATGATGTCCTCACTCAGATGTGTTTTTAACTTAGGCGATACGGGGTTGCATCTAAGCTCCCGAGTGTGGATGATGTCCTCACTCGGATTAGTTTTGAACTTAGGCAATAAGGGGTCGCAGCTAAGCTCCCGAGTGTGTATGATGTCATCACTCCGATTTGTTTTTAACTTAGGCGATACGGGGTCGCAACTAAGTCCCCGAGTGTGGATGATGTCCTCACTCGGATTAGTTTTTAACTTAGACAATACGGGGTCGCAGCTAAGCCCCGGAGTGTGGATGATGTCCTCACTCAGATTAGATTTTAACTTAGGTGATACGGGGTCACAACTAAGCCTCCGAGTGTGGATGATTTCCTCACTCGTATTTGTTTTTAACTTAGGCAATACATAGTCATAGCTATACCCTCGAGTGTGGATGATGTCCTCACTCGGATTAGTTTTTAACTTAGGCGATACGGGGTTGCAGCTAAACGCCCGAGTGTGGGTGATGTCCTCACTCGGATTTTTTTTAACTTAGGCAATACGGGGTCGCAGCTAAGCCCTCGAGTGTTGATGATGTCCTCACTTAGATTAGTTTTTAACATATGCGATACGGGGTTGCAGCTAAGTCCCCGAGTGTAGATGATGTCCTCACTTTGAGTAGTTTTTAACTTAGGCGTTACGGGGTCGCACCTAAGCCCCCGAGTGTGGATGATGTCCTTAATCTGAGTAGTTTTTAACTTAAGCGATCTAGGGCCGCAGCTAAGACCTCGAGTGTGGATGATGTCCTCACTCGGATTATCTTTAACTTCGGCAATACGGGGTCGTAGCTAAGCCCCCGAGTGTGGGTGATGTCCTCACTCGGATTTGTTTTTAACTTAGGCGATACTGGGTCGCAGTGAAGCCTTTGAGTGTGGATGATGTCCTCACTTGTATTAGTATTTAACTTAGGCAATGCGGGGTCGCAGCTAAGCCCTCGAGTGCGTATGATGTCCTCACTTTCTCCAGGTTTAACTTAGGCGATACGGGGTCGCAGCTAAGCCGTTCACCCATTGGGGATTGTTGTGTAGATGTGTTCGGTGGAGTCACGACGCGCGAGGTGACCGGTTAACCAAGGGGCATCCAGCAAAGTGACGGCGTGCAGGCCGGTCGAGTGACGAAGGCACGTCCAATGGAGCGACGACATGTGGGACGACCGAGTGATGGAGAAGCTGAGTGGCGACGCGCGGATCGGCCAAGTCACGAAGGTGCATCAGCTGAGTGGCGACGGGTGGGGTGGCCGAGTGACGAAGGCACGACCAGCGGAACGACGGCGCGCAGGGCGACCGAGTGATGGAGGTGTGCCCAACTGAGTGGCGTCATGCGGGGCGGCCAAGTGACAAAGGCACATCAAGCTGAGTCACGACGCGCGGGGTGGCTAGGTGTTGGAGACACGTCCAGCTGAGTGGTGATGCATGGTGTGGCCGAGTATTGGAGACGCGTCCAACTGAGTGACGACGCGAGGTGGACGAGTGACGAAGGCACGTCAAGCAGAGCGACGGCGCGCGGGGCGGCCGAGTGATGGAGATGCATCCAGCTGAGTGGCGATGCGTGGGGCAGACAAGTGATGAAGGTTCGTCCAGCAGAGCGATGGCGCACAGGGCGGACGAATGATGGAGATGCGTCTAGCTGAGTAGCGACGCATGGGGCGGCCGAGTGTTGGAGACACGTCCAGCTGAGTGGTGATGTGCGCGGCGGCCGAGTATTGGAGACGCGTCCAGCTGAGTGACGGCGCGTGGGCTGGCCAAGTCGGAGAGCAAAAGTGCTCTTGTGCAGGTTCCGCCTCGAGATGGCGGCACTTCGTTCCTTTTTTCTAGGAAAAATGGCACCAGATAAAAGAGGAGGGGCCCTAGAGACCTGCTGGTGCGTTCACAAGCTCACGTGAAGCGCCCTAATGGGGCTGCCACCTGAGCTTGTGGCCCACTAGTGGCTCCCCTCCCAGAAATTCTTCTTCAAATATTTTCTATTAATTCTAGAATAATTCTACATTAAATTTCAGGTTATTTGGAGTTCGAGAGTGCCCAACTTTTATGTAGCTTTTTTTGGTATATAATTTCAGTTGCCGGCACTTTCCCCCTTCATGTAAATCTTGCATAATAAGGGAGAAGAGGCATTAGAATTGCATTATAAAGTGGAATAATCACCCAAAACATTATTTATAAATAAGAATAGGAAAACATTATGCAAAATTAACATATCAAGGGTGTCTTCATTTCAAGATGGGTGCGATCTCCCCTTTCATGGCCTCACCTGGGATTGCTTCAGACCCCTCAAGGTCAAGGTGTTCTCTTGGATTCTGTGGCATGGCAACACTTGTACATGGGCCTTCGTCCATTGAATAGGTTGTCTCGATTAGGATGACTACCCTTTCTGCCCGGGGCATTAGAAGACAATCCTTCACCTCTTCTTGGAGTGCACCTGATTGCATCTGATGTGGACACATGTCCACGCTCGTCGCCGCTTGCCTATAAATTGCATGGTAGAAAGTGTTGCGTGCAATTTCTTTGCCTATCATCCCTCCTGGAGTCGTCCTCTCTATAGCACGGTGATGTGCTCTGTCCTCTGGGTAGTCTAGAAGTCTAGGAACCGGATGGTGTTTGATAATATCCATACATTTGATCTTGATTTGAGACATTCAATCCATGAGCAACTTTTACTGTGGGTTGCTCGTGCACCGCCCCCCCCCACGTAGACTGTACCTCCTTGGTTCAGTGGTGTGTGGATATTTTTAGCTGATGCGCCATCTCTCTCTCCACAGAGCTTCTGTAATTAATGAACGATGACATATTATCAATACAATGTTTAGGTGGGCGATCACCCCTGGTTGACTTCTCAAAATAATATAGGCATGCAAACTAAAGGAGTTGTAGATTGCTGAAACCTCCTTTAATCATTGCGGTGGGTGGCCTGCATCAGCATCCATGAAGACTTTTCAAAATACTCCCTCTATTCCACAATGTAGTGCGTATAGATTTTCTGAGAAGTCAAACTTTATAGACCTTAACCAAGTTTGTAAGAAAAAATATATACATTTAGAATACCAAATACAAATCCTTAGATACATCACAAGACGTACTTTCATATTGTATATAGTTGGTATTGTTGATATAAATAGTTTTCTATAAATTTGATCAAGGTTTATAAAGTTTGATTTTCCTAAAAAGTTATATGCATTACATTATGAAACGGACAGAGTAGATGCTTGAATGCTGACAGATCGGCTTCAATCATCGGTGCCACCAAGCGTCAATCTGATTTTATTGTGCCGTTTCACATGTTGTGCCGCATCAGTTGCCGAGACGTGCAAAGAGATTCACATGTGTTTGTGACCCTCGCACCGCCTCTCCCCGGTAAGTGGAGGGGATGAGTGATGGCAATCGAGTCGCTCCTTAGGCAGATCGGTTCTACGGGTGGGCTAACACGCTGCTCACAGACACCAAATGGGTTAGATGCTCACATAACAACACAATGAACCACATGCCTATCATACGAAAGCGTTCCTACTCTTCAATGAGTAGCCCCGTTGGTTTATATTAATGTGAGGCAAACAACCTTGCCATGGATTACAAGAAAGGTCTACCTACCGATCTCCAGGATTCGGTGGTTACAGATATTCCTAGGCAGCTATAGGAGAGGTAGAGATAGATGTAGGTTGAGATTACATGTAAAGATAAATACAAACTCTAACACCCTCCCTTAATCTTTGCTAACCTACATTAAGATTCCTTTTGAATTCTTCAAATGGTTTGACTCACAGGGCTTTGGTGAATCCATCTACTACTTGATCTTTGGAAGGAATGAATCGTATGTCTAACTTCTTCTTTGCAACCCTTTCTCCCACAAAATGAAAATCAATTTCTATGTGCTTAGTTCTACCATGGAAAATTGGATTTACAGAAAGATATGTGGCTCCCAGATTGTCGCACCACAAACATGACACATGACGTTGCTTAATTCCCAACTCATTTAGAAGTGATTCTAACCAAATGATCTTAGCAGTAGCATTGGCTAATGACTTGTATTTAGCTTCTGTACTTGACATGGATAATGTGGCTTGTTTTCTAGCACTCCAGGAAATGAGATTAGAACCGAAGAACACTACAAACCCTCGAGTTAACTTTCTGTCATCACTACGCCCTGCCCAGTCAGCATCTGAGAAAGCACTGATCAGGGTGGAATTCGAACGCCTGAACTGATGGCCTAGGCTCGTAGTATGTTTTATGTACTGTACAATTCTTTTAACAGATGTCCAATGTACAATAGTAGGAGCATGCAAATAGTGGCAAACCTTGTTAACACAAATGAAATATCTGGCCTTGTAACTGTCAAGTATTGTAAAGCACGTACTACACTCCTATATCTTGTGATATCTTCTTCCTTAAGTGGACCTCCTTCAAAAGCTGAGAGTTTTTCTGAGGAGGACAAAGGTGTGGGTGAAGGCTTACAATCCTTCATTCCCATATGAGTTAGAAGTTCAGTGGCATATTTCTCTTGATTCATTACTATGCCATCTTGAATATTCTTGACTTCAATGCCTAGGAAGAAGTGGAGATCACCAAGATCTTTGAAAGCAAATTCTAAACTGAGATCACATAATAGGGCATTAGTGGCACTTTGTGAAGAACTTGGAACAATGATATAATCCACATATATTAGCATAAATATAATTGTGTTTGCCTTGTTGTAAATAAAAAGTGATATGTCAGCCTTAGATGCAACAAAACCAAGGTACCTTAACTGAGAGCTTAGCCTTGAATACATGCTCTTGGTGCTTGTTTTAAGCCATAGAGTGCCTTTTCAAGCTTACACACATAATGAGGTACCTATTTTTAGCATACCCAGGTGGTTGTCTCAGATAAACGTCCTCTTCCAGAACACCATGCAAAAATGCTTTCTGAACATCTAGCTATCTTAAGCTCCATCCATTTGATACAACAATAGCTAGTACTAGCCTAATAGTTGCAGCTTTAACAATAGGACTGAAAGTATCTTCATAGTCCAAACCCTAGCTGTTGACACAAGAACACGTCACCATGTACCCTTGACGCCGGGGGTGATGCACCGCAGCTCACGTCGATGGAGGTCCGTCCGGCAGCACGATATGCAAGATAGTTGGCAGACGCTTTTGTAGACCCGAAACCCCGCATGCCCGGGAGGGACCTCCTTCGACGTGAGCTGTGGTGAATCACCCCTAGCGTTGAGGGTACACGGTGACGTGTTCGTGTCTCAACACACTTTTTGGCGACTCCGCTGGGGACCAAAGATCAATCCCCTTCATCAACCATCATGTATGATCTTTCGAAGCCATCTAAGATAGATGCTGATAACATCATTAAGCCAAGGCTTCATGAAGTATGGGCTGATCATCGCCAAGCTTATGAGGAGTACAAGAAGGCACGTGAAGAGAAGGAGTTGCAGGAGTTCCTTGGAAACTTGAAGAAAGATTGCCAAGGCAATATCACTCCGATTGGAGAAATCAAGTTCCCTCCTCTTCACGACGAGCAGGTTAAACCTCCTGTCAGTACTACCTTTTCTCCCGAGCAGTGGGTAGAGATTGAGAGTCGTATTGCCGATGGTAATAATTTGGTCTATCAAACTTTCATAGAAAATACCAATGCGTAGAAAAATATGCCTCAATCGTCTAGTGGTAATATTGGTGTGGCTGCTAGTGTAGGAAACCCTAATCTGACTTTACCTCTTTCATCGGCACCTCCCATGCCGATAAATTACTATCCTACCCACACCAATCAGATTGTGGCTGCACCCGCTAATCCTATCATGAGCATGCCAAGTTCGGTACCTATGCTGAACCAAGCTGTACTTACATGTGCATGCACTCGGCCACAGCTGAACTATGGTTCGGCATATGTGCTACAGTTCCTGCCTACTGCTAGTAATTCTAGTTCTCCCATCCCACAGCATCAAGCTTCACCCTTTACTGCGGACGATACTTTAGCTAGTTTTAGAGAGGAGATGGCTAAGATGCTTAGAGAGAACTTTGGAGTTGAGTTACCTCGGAATCGGATTTACCAAAAACCGTACCCCGAGTACTTTGACGCTATCCAGTGCCCTCCGGGATATAAAATTCCAGATTTTGTTAAGTTCAATGGAGAAGGCACAAAAACCAGATGGGAACATATTAGTCAATACTTAGCACAACTGGGTGAAGCAGGCTCGCTGAATGAATTGAAAATGCGCTTGTTTCCTTTATCATTAACTGGTACTGCATTTTCATGGTTTTCTTCTCTACCACATGGTTCTATCCGTGTGTGGTTGCAGCTGGAACAGACGTTTCATGATCACTTTTCTAGCGGCGACAACGAACTTAAATTATCACATCTTACATTGGTTAAGCAGAAATATGACGAATCGGTCTCCGATTACGTCAAGAGATTTAGAGATACAAAGAACCGGTGCTATAGTTTGGTCATAACTGAGAGGGACTCGGCTGACCTTGTGCTTAGTGGTTTGAAAACTCACATTAGGGAAAGACTAGAAGGCTATGACTTCTTAAGTGTCAAGGAGGTATTGCAAAAAGCTTTGGCTTAGGAGAGCCGGAGCAAAGATCTGAAGGAGGTGCATAGATATAAAACTGATCGTCCTAAAAGGAATATTGTTGAGTATGGTAGTGATCACTCGGATGAAGAAGGTGATATGTTTGCTACCGAATATGTTTGGCCGTCTAAGGCCAAACCATTTACTTGCAATGATCTGAAACCGATTCATAAGAATCGTGACGAAGTGATGAAGTTTACTTTTAACATTGCTAAGTGTGACAAAATATTTGATGCTTTGCTGCAAGCTAAGATCATTAGGACATCTCGCACTTTACCGTCGATTGAAGAGTTGAAATGGCGTGCTTATTGCAAGTATCATAATTCTTTTTCTCATGCTACTAATGATTGCATTGTTTTCCGACGATAGATACAATCGGCCATTAATGACGAACGATTGAACTTTTCTGAGATGCAAGTTCATAAGAAGCCCTTCCCAATGAAAACTCTGGATTTGGAGGGGAATAAGTTGCTCATTCGTCCAGAGGTAGCCGAATCTGCTAACAAAACTAATGTCATTATTGGTGAACCAAGGAAAAGCAAGGAGGCAACAAGGTCTTGGGGATGCAGGTTGTGCTTGACAAGCAACCCATTGGCAAGGAAGTAATCAAGATCACCATCAAGAATCCTGCACTCGGGGGGCAACAACAAGTGCAACAAAACACTCGTGTTAAGTTTGTTAAACCCAAGAGTCTAGAAGTTGGCAAGTGGAAGAGGAATGAAGCCAAGGTACATCGTAAGCGAGTCAAGCCAACTTTTCATATGCTGCTGTCCAAATATGCAAATCAGTCGGCCGGTTCTAGCTCTAATCGGTCATCATACCTGAAGCGACCAAGGTCACCATCAACCGATATGTTCAGTCGGCATGCAAAACCAACTGGATAAAGGATGTTGCTTCCACAAGAACAACGACACGCTGTTTGGGATCGACTTGGATGCTCGTATGAAAGCCAACTGTACACGGGTGTCCATTACTCGGTTGGTCAAAATATGCCTCCAAGTGGAAATTATCCGAGTGTGAGAATGCACTTGGGCGGATGTTATCTGAATGAAAGAATACGGTCGAGTGGATTTCGTCCAAGTAAAAGGGTGCGCCCGAGTGAAAGCTTTGTAGGCCAAAAAAGTCGACAAGAATGGAGCGTCAAGTTGTCAAGTGTTGCAGCAGTGGAGTCATGGAAAGGAAAAGAAAATATCAATGCTTACTCGCTCGTCTTGGGCAGCGAAATGTTCACCACACAACAGTCGACTGTGCGTAGCAACCCAACTGAGCCGATACTTGTTATCGTGCCAAAGCACTCGACCAATGATCATGAAGCAAGTACCAGCCAAGTAAAGCCAGTTGATCCTAAATATACTCGACCAATGTGGTGTCCTCCAGGGCTAACGAAGACACAAAAGAAGAAATTACAGAGGTTAAGTAATCAAGAGATGACAGAACAAGAAGCTGAGAAGCAAAGGGACGAGTTGTTCAATGTCACTCGGCCCATGATACCAGCGAAGCAGGTGTGGAAGCCCAAACCAGTGCAAAACATAGTGGATTCTACATCCGCCACGGTAGCAATTACACCATCAAAAGAGGACGATGTAGCTTTGACATCGTCTCAGTCGCCTATTACTTCTCCTCCACTCGGACATAATTCAGATTTAGTGGATGCACGAGAAGAGGAAGACGATCTGTTGGACTATGAGTCTACACCGGTTCATGAAGGTATGGATATCAATATGGTGTATTACTTACCCGCTGAATTCCGTGATGTAGAGTAAGAAGGGGAAGTGGCTCAGCTGGATTTTGGCCCTAGAAATGCAATATTCAAGAAGCCAAAGGAACGAGTGATGCACTTGAAACAGTTATACCTCAGAGGTCATATCAATGGATCACAACTCACTCGGATGCTTGTTGATGGTGGTGTTGTGGTGAATCTCATGCCCTATTCGGTCTTCAAGAAATTGGGTTTTCCCGATGATGAATTAATCAAGACCAATATGGTGCTTACTGGGTTTGAAGGAAAAGAGCAAACTGAAGCCAAAGGTGTGATGCATGTGGAGCTTACAGTCGAGAGAAAAACATTGGCTACTGCATTCTTTGTCGCTGAGGTGCAAGGTAACTACAACGTCATACTAGGCCGTTATTTGGTTCATGTAAACTAGTGCGTACCATCTACAATGCACCAGTGTTTGATCCAATGGGTTGATGATGAAGTGGAAGTCATTCATGCGGATAACTCGGCTGGTGTTGCTTTGGCCGATGCATCAGTGGATTGGCAACATCCAATGCTACTTGCTTGACGGGACGCGACTTGTCAAAGTTTGATTTCCTTAGCACAACGAAGAATGGCTTTGTGTGTGTCTCTTTAAAGCCGATTAGTGGCAATCGGCTCCAAGGTATGATATGTTTAAATGGATTCTAATTCCGAATGGTTGCAGAAATGTCTTGCAAAATATCGGTCTAGTGAGAATGATATGTATGAATCCGTAGAGGAGTTGGATGACATGGATAAGTTAGGACAGGGTTTTGAATCGGCAAATCCATTAGAAGAAACAGATATAGGGGATGGTTCAGTTCCTAGGCCAACGTTTGTAAACAAGAATTTGAAAGACGATCATAAAGCTGAGTTGATTGGGCTATTGAAAGAATATGTTTGTTGCTTTGCATGGGAATATCATGAGATGCCAGGTTTAAGCCGAGAGCTAGTGGAGCATCGGTTACCCATAAAGGCTGGTTTTAGACCTTACAAACAATCGGCCAAAAAATTTAATCCAAAAACATATGAACGGATCATGGAGGAGATCGGTTGGTTGCTCACAGCTAATTTCATTCGGCCTTGCAGGTATGCCGAGTGGATCTCTAACATCGTGCCGGTGGAGAAGAAAGTATCCGGCAAGATAAGGGTGTGCATTGATTCCAAAGATTTGAATAGAGCTACACCCAAAGATGAGTACCCCATGCCAATAGCCGACATGCTTATTAATGATGCTTCTGAACATAAGGTTATTAGCTTTCTTGATGGTAATGTCGGTTATAATAAAAAATTGTGTCTGAAGAGGACATGTCCAAGATAGCCAATAGTTGCCCTGGTTTCCTTGCTTTATTCGAGTGGATAGTGATGACATTCGGATTAAAAAACGCGGGTGCCACATATCAAAGGGCTATGAATTTAATTTTCCATGATTTACTCGGAATTATACTTGAAGTCTATATTGATGATATTGTTGTCAAATTGGATGCTTTTAAGTATCGTTTGGCCGATTTGCGTTTAGCTTTTGAAAGAATGAAAAAATATGGACTGAAGATGAATCCTTTGAAGTGTGCATTCAGCATGTCAGCTGGAAAGTTTTGGGGTTTCATTATTCATGAGAATGGTGTAGAAATTGATCCCAAAAAGATAGAAGCTATACAAAAAGTGGAGGCTCCAACATGCAAGAGGGATATGAAAAAATTCCTTGGCAAGGTCAATTATTTGAGGAGGTTCATAGCTAATTTGTCAGGGAAGGTTGATGCATGCACTCCTATCCTTCGGTTAAACAATGATGCTGGTTTTAGTTGGGTGGGGCAAAACAGCAAGAGGCATTCGACATGATCAAGACTTATTTGAGCACTACTCCGGTGATGAAAGCACCCAAACAAAAATAACCCTTTAGGCTTTACATTGCGGTAGAGGAAGGTGTTATTGGTGCTGTATTGACTCAAGAAAGTGAAGGAAGAGAACATGCTATTACATATTTGAGTCGACGCTTATTGGATGCTGAGAAAAGGTATACATTTATTGAAAAATTATGCCTCTGTTTATATTATGCTTGCACAAAACTAAGACATTACCTAGTGCCGAGTGATTGCATAGTAGCTTGTCAAACTAATGTCATTAAGTACATGTTGCATAGGCCAATTCTTAGTGGTAGAATTGGCATGTGGGCTTACGCTTCAATTGAATATGAGTTGGCTTATGAATCTCTAAAATCCATGAAAGGCCAAATTGTTGCTAATCTTATTGTTGAGCATCGGATTAATGACAAGCACGATGTTGATATAAACCTTGTCTCATTAGTGCCATGGTGGTTATATTTTGATGGTTCAGTTTGTGGCAATGGACAAGGTGTTGGTATTGTTTATATATCTTCTCATGGTGCTTTTTTTCAAGCCTCATGCCGACTGGAATATTTTTCCACAAATAACCAAGCCGAATATGAAGCATTGTTTAATCTGTTTAGAGATGTTGCTCTCTATAGGTGCAACACATGTTGAGGATTTTGGTGATTCGTTATTAGTAGTGCGGCAAGTGTCCAAAGTCTTTCAATGTTTAGACGAATCACTTAATGTTTATCTTGATAAGTGTCTAGATACGATTTCTACTTTGGATTATTTTAGCATTGCCCATATATCTAGACATGATAATTGGAGAGCAAATGAGTTGGCACAACAATCATTCGGCTATCATATTGATCATGGCATGTTTCATATTTCTTAGAAGCTGATGTCTTGTCTTGTTAATGTGGGAGAGGCCAAACTAGAGCCCACGGATTCGGCCACTAACAATAAACCTAGTACAGGTGAAAATCATGACTGGAGGAAGCCCATAATTGATTACTTGTCCAATCCGAGTGAAAGGGTGGACAGGGCTGTTTGGCTTATGGCTTTCAAATATACAATGAGAGATGATGGTCTTTATTGCCGAACGGTTGAAGATTTTCTTTTGAAGTGTTTGGATGAAGACCAAGCAAGAGTTGATATGGGAGAGGTACATGAAGGCATCTGTGGTACTCATTAGTCGGCACCCAAAATGAAATGGCTCGTATGACGTGCTGGATTTTATTGGCCGACTATGATCAATGATTGCTTCTGGTATTATAAAGGGTGTGAAGCTTGTCAAAAATTTGGTGATATTCAGTTGGCTCCTGCTGCTATGTTGCATCCTATTATCAAGCCGTGGCCTTTTAGGGGATGGGGTTTAGACTTCATTGGACAAATTCATCCATCTTCTTTGAAGGGGCATCAGTTTGTGTTGGTGGCAACCGATTATTTCACTAAATGGTCTGAAGCAGTATCTCTCAAGAACATGACACATATGGAGGTAATTCAATTTATAACCAAACACATTATTCATAGATTCGGCATTCCTCAGACGTTAACTACATATCAAGGTTCATCTTTCATGTCACATCAAGTTAGAGAATTTGCCGAATCATACAACATAAAGTTGCTCAATTCATCTCCATATTATGCCCAAGCTAATGGAAAAGCTGAGTCTAGCAACAAAATATTGATTAAACTCATCAACAAGAATGTTGAGTATAATCCAAGAAAATGGTAAGAGTTGTTGTCTGAGGTTTTGTGGGCACATAGGATCTCAAGGCATGGTGCTACAAAGGTAACTCCGTATGATCTAGTATACGGGCAAGAGGTTGTTTTACCAGTGGAGGTAAATTTGAGTGCTTTGAAAATAGCCAAACAAAATAATTTATCGGCAGTGGAATTTTATGATTTGATGATGGACAATATTGATGAGGTTGCTGATAAACGTTTGGCTGCCTTAAAGGCCATGGAGAAGGACAAATTGTGGGTAGCAAGAGCTTACAATAAAAAGGTCAAGTTGAAGAATTTTCAGGTTGGCAATCTTGTCTCGAAAGTGATTCTGCCAATTAGTTCTAGAGATAGAAGATTCGGGAAGTGGTCTCCAAACTGGGAAGGTCCTTTCAGGATTGCAAGAATAGTTCCTAGAAATTCATATTTAGTGGAATCCATACAAGGAGTATTATTACCTCGAGCTCTCAATGGCAGATATCTGAAGAAGTACCACCCGAGTGTGTGGCAAGAAGACTGATTAGGCAATGGCCGATATATGATTATCGCCCTTAGCATAAACATGGCCGATACATAATTATCGCCCTGAGAAATATAGATGGACGATGGAGTGTTGATGTCCATCGGCCATCTATATTTCTCAGGGCGATAATTATGTATCGGCCATGTTTATGCTAAGGGCGATAATTATATATCGGCCATTGCCTAATCAGGCTTCTTGCCACACACTCGGGTGGTACTTCTTCAGATACATGCCATTGAGAGCTCGAGGTAATAAAACTCCTTGTATGGATTCCACTAAATATGAATTTCCAGGAACTATTCTTGCAATCCTGAAAGGATCTTCCTAGTTTGGAGACACTTCCTGAATTTTCTATCTCTAGAACCTACCGGCATAATTACCTTCTACACAAGATTGCCAACTTGAAAATTCTTCAACTTGACCTTTTTACTGTAAGCTCTTGCTACCCTTAATTTGTCCTTCTCTATGGCTTTTAATGCAGCCAAACGCTTATCAGCAGCCTCATCAATATTGTCCATCATCAAATCATAAAAGTCCACTGCCGATAAATCATTTTGTTTGGTTATTTTCAAAGCACTCAAATTTACCTCCATAGGTAAAACAGCCTCTTGACCGTATACTAGCTCATACGAAGTTACCTTTGTAGCACCATGCCTTGAGATCCTATCAGCAAGACAAGTCATCGGCTTCTGAGAAACATGAAACATGCCATGATCAATATGATAGCCAGATGCTTGTTGTGCTAACTCAGTTGCTCTCCAATTGTCACGTCTAGATATATAAGCAATGCTAAAATAATCCAAAGTAGAAATCGCATCTAGACACTTATCAAGATAAACATTAAGTGATTCGTCTAAACATTGAAAGACTTTGGACACCTGCTACACTACTAATAACGAATCACCAAAAGCCTCAACATGCGTAGCACCTATAGCGAGCAACATCTCTAAACCGAATAACAATGCTTCATATTCGGATTGATTATTTGTGCAAAAATATTCTAGTCGGCATGAGGCTTCAAAAACAGCACCATGGGGAGATATATAAACAATAGCAACATCTTGGCCATTGCTACAAACTGAACCATAAAATATAACCTCGATGGTACTAACGATACAAGATTTATATCAACATCATGCTTGTCATTAATCCGATGCTCAACAATAAAATTAGCAACAATTTGGCCTTTCATGGATTTTAGATATCCATAAGCCAAATCATACTGAATTAAAGCATAAGCCCACTTTCCAATCCTACCACTAAGAATTGGCCTATGCAACATGTATTTAATGACATCGGTTTCACAAGCTACTATCCAAGCACTTGGCACAGGGTAATGTGTCAGTTTTGTGCAAGCATAATATAAACAGAGGCATAACTTTTCAATAAATGTATACCTTGTCTCAGCATCCAATAAGCATCGACTCAAATATGTAATGGTATGTTCTCTTCCTTCGGTTTCTTGAGTCAATACAGCACCAATAACACCTTCCTCTGCCGCAATATAAAGCCTAAAGGGTTCTTTATGTTTGGGTGCTTTCATCACAGGAGGAGTGCTCAAATAAGTCTTGATCATGTCGAATGCCTCTTGCTGTTTTGCCCCCCATGTAAAATCAGCATCATTCTTTAACCGAAGGATAGGAGTGAATGCATCAACCTTCCCTGACAAATTAGCTATGAACCTTCTCAAATAATTGACCTTGCCAAGGAAGTTTTGCATATCCCTCTTGCATGTTGGAGACTCCACTTTTTGTATAGCTTCTATCATTTTGGGATCAATTTCTACGCCATTCTCATGAATAATGAAACCCAAAAACTTTCCAGCCGACACGCCGAATGCACACTTCAAAGGATTCATCTTCAGTCCATATTTTTTTCATTTTGACAAAAGCTAAACGCAAATCAGCAAAATGAGACTTAAAAGCATCCGATTTGACAACAATATAATCAATATAGACTTCAAGTATAATTCTGAGTAAATCATGGAAAATTAAATTCATAGCCCTTTGATATGTGGCACCCGCATTTTTTAATCCGGATGTCATCACTGTCCACTCGAATAAATCAAGGAAACCAGGGCAACGAAAGGCTATCTTGGACACGTCCTCTTCGGCCATAAAAAGATGATTATAACCCGCATTACCATGAAGAAAGCTAATAACCTTATGTCCAGAAGCATCATTAATAAGCATGTCAGCTATTCGCATGGGGTACTCATCTTTGGGTGTAGCTCTATTCAAATCTCTAAAATCAATGCACACCCTTATCTTGACGGACCCTTTCTTCTCCACTGGCACAATGTTAGAGCTCCACTCGGCATACCTGCAAGGCCGAATGAAATTAGCTTTGAGCAACCGGCCGATCTCCTCCTTGATCTGATCATATGTTTTTGGATTAAATTTTCTAGCCGATTGTTTGTAAGGTCTAAAACTGGCCTTTATAGGTAACCGATGCTCCACTAGCTCTCGGCTTAAACCTGGCATCTCATGATATTCCCATGCAAAGCAGCAAATATATTCTTTCAATAGCCCGATCAACTCAGCTTTATGATCGTCTTTCAAATTCTTGTTTACAAACGTCGGCCTAGGAACTGAACCATCCCCTATATCTATTTCTTCTAATGGATCTTTCGGTTGAAAACCCTGTCTAATTTATCCATGTCATCCAACTCCTCTACAGATTCATACATATCGTTCTCACTAGACCGATATTTTGCAAGACGTTTCTGCAACCACTCGGAATTAGAATCCATTTAAACATATCATACCTTGGAGATGATTGCCACTAATTGGCTTTAAAGAGATGAGCACAAAGCCATTCTTCGTTGCGCTAAGGAAATCAAACTCTGACAAGTCGCGTCCCGTCAAGCAAGTAGCATTGGGGTGTTGCCAATCCACAGATGCATCGGCCAAAGCAACACAAGCCGAAGTATCCGCATGAATTACTTCCACCTCATCATCAACCCACTGGATCAAAAACTGGTGCATGGTAGATGGTACGCACTGGTTTGCATGAACCCAATCACGTCCTAGTATGACATTGTAGTTACCTTGATCCTCAACAACAAAGAATACAATAGCCAAAGTTTTGCTCCCGACTATAAGCTCCACATACATCACACCTTTGGCTTCAGTTCTCTCTTTGCCTTCAAACCCATTAAGCACCATATTGGTCTTGATTAATTCATCATCGGGCAAACCCAATTTCTTGAAGACCGAATAGGGCATGAGATTCACCACAGCACCACCATCAAGAAGCATCTGAGTGAGTGGTGATCCATTGATATGACCTCTAAGGTACAATGGTTTCAAGTGCGTCACTGGTTCTTTTGGCTTCTCGAATATTGCATTTATGGGGCCAACATCCAGCTGAGTCACTTCCCCTTCTTCATCTACAGCATGGAATTCAGCGGATAAGTAATACACCATATTGATATCGATACCTCCATGAACCGGTGTAGACTCATTGTCCAACAGATCGCCTTCCTCGTCGCGTGCATCTACTAAATCAGAATTATGTCCGAGTGAAGGAGAGTAATAGGCGACTGAGACGATGTCACAACTACATCGTCCTCTTTTGGTGGTGTAATTGCTACGGCGATAGATGTAGAAGCATCTATGTCTCGCATTGGTTTGGGCTTCCACACTTGCTTCGCTGGTATCATGGGCCGAGTGACATTAAACAACTCATCCCTTTGCTTCTCAGCCTCTTGTTCTGCCATCTCTTGATTCCTCAACCTCTGTAATTTCCTCTTTTGTGTCTTTGTTAACCCTAGAGGACACTGCTTTGGCCGAGTGTGTTTAGGATCAATTGGCTTCATTTGGCTGGTACTTGCTTCATGATCATTCGTCGAGTGCTTTGGTGCGATAACAAGTATCGGCTCAGTTGGGTTGCTACGCACACTCGACTGTTGCGTGGTGAACGTTTCACTGCCCAAGATGAGTGAGTCTGCATGCAACACTCGGCATCTTGACGCGCCACTCTTGTTGACTTTTCTGGCTTATGAAGTTTTCACTCGGGCGCACCATTTTACTCGGATGAAATCCATTCGGATGTTTGACTGAGTAGAACCCACTCGATCATATTCTTTCATTCAGATACCTTCCACCCGGGTGCATTCTTACACTCGGATAGTTTTCACTCGGAGGCATATTTTGACCACCCGAATAATGGACACCAATGTCCAGTCGGTTTTCATACGAGCATCCAAGTCGATCCCAAACAAGTTGTCGTTGTTCTTGTGGAAACGGTACCGTTGATTCAGTCGGTTTTGCATACCGAATGAACATATAAGCTGATGGTGAGCTTGGTCGCTTCAGGTACGATAACCGATTAGAGCTACAACCGACCGACTGATTTGCATATTTGGACAGTAGCATATCAAAAGTTGGCTTGATTCGCTTACGATGTACCTTGACTTCATTCCTCTTCCACTTGCCAACTTCTGGACTCTTGGTTTAACAAATTTAACACGAGTGTTTTGTTGCACCTGTGGTTGCCCCCCGAGTGCAGGATTCTTGATGGTGATCTTGATTACTTCCTTGCCATTGGGTTGCTTGTCAAGCACAACCTGCCTCCCCAAGACTTTGTTGTCCTCCTTGCTTTTCCTAGGCTCACGAATGATGACAGTAGTTTTATTAGCCGACTCGGCTACCTCTGGCCGAATGAGCACCTTTTTCCCCTCCAAATCCAGAGTTTTCATTGGGAAGGGCTGCTTATCAATTTGCATCTCAGAAAAGTTCAATCGTCCGTCGTTAATGGCCGATTGTGTCTGTCGTCGGAAAACATTGCAATCATTAGTAGCATGAGAAAAAGAATTATGATATTTGCAATAAGCACGCCATTTCAACTCTTCAATCAACGGTAAAGTGTGATATATCCTAATGATCTTAGCTTGCAGCAAAGCATCAAATATTTTGTCAAACTTAGCAAAGTTAAAAGTAAACTTCATCTCTTCATCATGATTCTTATGCATCGGTTTCAGATCATTGCAAGTACATGGTTTGGCCTTAGACGGCCAAACAAATTCAGCAGCATACATATCACCTTCATCGTCTGAGTGATCACTACCATACTCAACCATATTCATCTTAGGACGATCAGTTTTATATCTATGCACCTCCTTCAGATCTTTGCTCCGGCTCTCCTGAGCCAAAGCTTTTTGCAAGACCTGGTCAACACTTAAGAACTCATAGCCTTCTAGTCTTCCCTAATGTGAGTTTTCAAACCATTAAGCACAAGGTCAGCCAAGTCCCTCTCGGTTATCACCAAACTATAGCACCGGTTCTTTGTATCTCCAAATCTCTTGACGTAATCGGAGACCGATTCGTCATTTTTCTGCTTAACCGATGTAAGATGTGATAATTTAAGTTCGTTGTCGCCGCTATAAAAGTGATCATGAAATTTCTGTTCCAGCTGCGACCACACATGGATAGAACCATGTGGTAGAGAAGAAAACCAAGAAAATGCAGTACCGGTTAATGATAAAGGAAACAAGCGCACTTTCAATTCATTCAACGAGCCTGCTTCACCCAGTTGTGCTAAATATTGACTCATATGTTCCCATCTGGTTTTTGTGCCTTCTCCATTGAACTTAACAAAATCTGGAATTTTATATCCTGGAGGGCACTGGATAGCGTCAAAGTACTCGGGGTACGGTTTTTGGTAAATCCGATTCTGAGGTAACTCAACTCCAAAATTCTCTCTAAGCATCTTAACCATCTCCTCTCTAAAACTAGCTAACATACCGTCCGCGATAGAGGGTGAAGCTTGATGTTGTGGGATGGGAGGAGTAGAATTACTAGCAGTAGGCAGGAACTATGGCACATATGCCGAACCATAGTTCAGTTATGGCCGAGTGCTTGCACCTACATGCACAGCTTGGTTCGGTATAGGTACCGAACTTGGCATTCTCATGATGGAATTAGCGGGTATGGCCACAATCTGATTGGTGTGGGTAGGATAGTAATTCATCGGCATGGGAGGTGCCGATGAAAGAGGTAAAGACAGATTAGGGTTTCCTACACTAGCAGCCACACCAATATTACCACTAGAAGATTGAGGCATATTTTTCTATGCATTGGTATTTTCTATGAAAGTTTGTTAGACCAAATTATTACCATCAGCAATACGACTCTCAATCTCAGCCCCTTGCTCAGGACAAAAGGTAGTACTTACAGGAGGTTTAACCTACTCGGCTTGAAGAGGAGGGAACTTGATTTCTCCAATCGGAGTGATATTGCCTTGACAATCTTTCTTGAAGTTTCCAAGGAACTCCTGACCCTCGTTCCCTTCACGTGCCTTCTTGTACTCCTCATAAGCTTGGCGATGATCATCCGATAGTTCATCAAGCTTGGGCTTAATGATATTATCAACATCTATCTCGGATGGCTTGGGAAGATCAGAAATGATGGTTGATGATGATGATTGATCTTTGTTCCTCAGCAGAGTCGCCAAAAAGTGTGTTGACACACGAACACGTCACTCTATACCCTCAATGCCGGGGGTGATGCACTGCAGCTCACGTCGAAGGAGGTCCGTCCGGCAGATACGCAAGACAGTCGGCGGATGCTTTTGTAGACCCGAAACCCTGCACACCCGGGAGGGACCCGGTCAGGGAGTGCGGCGGCTATGGGCTGCCCTCGGTCAATTTGCAAACCCCTAGAGTCTCAGGATTCGCAGCGCTCAAACGAAGAACAGCGAAGAACGAGAGAAAAACGAAGAACATAGATGAAAAAGTAGTATAGATTGATTTGTTCGATTGTGTGTTGTTCAATCGGCCATCACCCCTAACATATATAAGAGGCGACTGGACTTCCCGTACAAGCAAAGGATTAATCTAGGCTTTCCTTACAAGAAAATTACATCTATTTACGTCCTAGAGTCCTAGTTCTAGTTCCACTCGGATTCAGCCCAAATATGGCCCAATCTACTGTCTTGCTTCTAGCGTGAGCTGTGGAATCTGCATATGACCTCCGATGGAGATGGTCCAAACATCAATTTCGTGTGCCTCGACGAGACCAACAATCCATATGTTGATCATTTACCTAAATAAAGCCAGCTTGAATACTCCATGAGGTCATCTTTAACTTCGAATTTGATTTGATCACGTAGCAGACTGGACTCTCCGAGTGTTGTAGCATCTCTCCAGGCCGTATACTATCTCAGATGATAATTACCCTTAAAGCAAAGTTAACGGATTCGACGTTTCGATCAACTTTCATGTTGAACACTTTTTCATCCGAGGCCATTTTAAACTTTCACTCGACCGAAACTTTCACTCGACCGAAACTGTCACTCGACCGATATTTTTCACTCGGACGGTGGTTTTCACTCGGACGGCAATTGCACTCGGGCCAGTATTTTCACTCGATCGGTACTTTTCACTCAGACGGCGATTTTCACTCGGACGGCAATCTCACTCTAATGGCGATTTTCACTCGGATGGCAATTTCACTCGGCCGGACGGAAAACTTTTCACTCGACCGGACGCCAAACGTTTCCCTCGGTCGGCAAACTTTCACTCGGAAATCCCGAGTGAAACTTTAGGCTGATTTCGTTTTGCCTCTCCAGGTCGCATACAACCTTGTATTGAGAAGATTTATATATCAAAATCAATCGCCTCGACGACGCGAAACTTTTTCATGTTGTAAGTTTTTCCATCCAGGAAGTCTTGAGGGCCTAATAACTCGCGCGACCCATTAGACATGTGTCTGATCTCCTGTGCCATATTTTGCTTTGTGGTAGGGCTGCACTCTGGTTGCTCTAACTTCTGCATACGACCTTAGATTGAGATGATTTATATATCAAAATCGATCAGCTCGACAAGGTGAAGACAATCCATGTAGAACATTCCTTCATTCGAGGTTGTCTTGGAGGCGTAATAGACCAAAAAGCACTCAGAACATCTACATGACAATCCAAGTGTGATTTGGCCCTTGAAATGATGTTGAATGATGATGGCCTAAACGTCAAGGTTGTTTCACTCGGCAATATGAACTTTCTCGTAGAAAAAACCCTTTCATTTGAGTCCATCTTTATTGCATTTTGCACCGTGCCAAAATCAGGTGTCAACAAAGTGTGTTGACACACGAACACGTCACTGTGTACCCTCGACGCCGGGGGTGATGCATCGCAGCTCACGTCGAAGGAGGTCCGTCCGGCAGCACGATACGCAAGACAGTCGGCGGACGCTTTTGTAGACCCGAAACCCCGCACGCCCGGGAGGGACCCCGTCAGGGAGTGCGGCGGCTATGGACTGCCCTAGGTCGATTCGCTCGCCCCTAGAGCCTCGGGATTCGCAGCTCTCAAACGAAGAACAACGAAGAACGAGAGAAAAACGAAGAACATAGATGAAAAAGTAGTATAGATTGATTTGTTCGATTGTGTGTTGTTCAATCGGCCATCACCCCCAACATATATAAGAGGCGGCTGGACTTCCCGTACAAGCAAAGGATTCATCTAGGCTTTCCTTACAAGAAAATTACATCAATTCACGTCCTAGAATCCTAGTTCTTGTTCCACTCGGATTCAGCCCAAATCTGGCTGAATCTTCTGTCTTGCCTCTTGCGTGGACCGTGGAATCTACATATGACCTCCGATCGAGATGGTCCAAACATCAATTGTGTATGCCTCGACGAGGCCAACAATCCATATGTTGATCCCTTTCCCAAATAAAGCCATCTTGAATACTCCACAAGGTCATTTTTAACTTCGAATCGGACTCGATCACGTAGCAGACTGGACTCTCCGAGTGTTTTAGCGTCTCTCCAGGCCGTATACTATCTCATATGATAATTACCTTAAAACCAAAGTTGACCGTTTCAACGTTTTGAACAACTTTTATGTTGTACACTTTTCCATCCGAGGCCATTTTAAACTTTCACTGGACCGAAACTTTCACTCGAACGAAACTGTCACTTGACCGATATCTTTCGCTCGGACGGTGATTTTCACTCGGACGACAATTGCACTCGGCCAGTACTTTCACTCAACCGGTACTTTTCACTCGGACGGCGATTTTCAGTCGGAAGGCAATTTCACTCGACCGATATTTTTCACTCGGACAGCAATTTCACTCGGCCGGCGATTTTCACTCGGATGGCAATTTCACTCGGCCAGACGGAAAAAATTTCACTCGACCGGACAGCAAACGTTTCCCTTGGTCGGCAAACTTTCACTCGGAAATCCCGAGTGAAACTCCATGCTGATTTTGTTTTGCCTCTCCATGTTGCATACCACCTCGGATTGAGAAGATTTATATATCAAAATCAATCGCCTCGATGACGCAAAACTTTTTTATGTTGTAAGTTTTTCCATCCGAGGATGTCTTGAGGTCCGAATGACTTGCGCGACCCATCAGACATGTGTGTGATCTCCTGCGCCACATTCTGCTTTATGGTAGGGCTGCACTCCGGTTGCTCTAACTTTTGCATACGACCTTAGATTGAGATGATTTATAATCAAAACCGATCAGCTCGACAAGATGAAGGCAATCCATGTACAACATTCCTTCATTCGAGATTTTCTTGAAGGCGTAATTGACCAACAAAGCACTCAGAACATCTACATGACAATCCAAGTGTGATTTGGCCCTTGAAATGATGCCAAATGGTGATGACCTAAACATCAAGGTTGTTTCACTCGGCAATATGGACTTTCTTGTAGAAAAAACCTTTTTGTTTGAGTCCATCTTTATTGCATTTTGCACCATGCCAAAATCAGTTGCCAACAATAGCATTGCTTAAAACCTTTTGCAACTTAGCAACCTTTATACCTGTCAACTGTGTCATGTGGCTTTTTCTTGATTTTGTAGACCCTTTATAATCAATAATATTTTTACCTCTTTTCTTAGGTACAAGATGCCAAGTCTTGTTTCTCATAAGCGCTGAGTACTCCTCATCGATTGCATTTTTTCAGTTTGGATCTTCTAGCGCATCTTCTAATTTTGTTGGTTCTCCTGCAACATACAACATACCATATTGTACAGTACCATCAGTTCTGACCTTTGGATTTGTTATGCCTTTCTACAGTCGAGTGGAGACACGTGAAGCTGCAGTTGGCTAAGGTAAGTTTCGGCGTGTACGTGATGTTTTCATCACAGGAGATGGCACAGAAGTCTCGGCCATAGACAATCCTAGCGATGAATCAGGTTCGCTTTCCACAGCAAACCCGAGGTGAACCGCGTGCTCCGTGGTGCGGCCGAATCTTGAGATTCGCTACCCACAGAAGACCCTGCACTGGCAATGGTGTCCGTCGTTGTCGGGGAAGCAGACCCGCGCGTGGGACGCGGTGACCCACTTGCATGCGGTGATGTGTCACCCACCGGTTGGTGTTGCATGCCTCTGCATGGCGCACGATCCGAGGCGTATCTACGCGCCTGATCCAACGCAACCTAGCGAATAGGAGTTCGAGGTGACACATGATTCGCCCCGTGCTCCGCGTTGGCTTCTTCTCTTCTTCCACATGAAATACCCGATCATTTTCTCCAAAATTGTGATCATTTTCTGCACCATTTTCTGTTGTACGTTCCTGCACATGAGGATACAAAATACTGCTGGTGGAATCATCAGTTGGATTAGTGCAATTATCGCCCCCATGATCTAGGTTTTGGAGATGTGATGGAAGAAGAATAATCTCCTTCTTAAGGAGTGCTCCGGCATTTGGATGAAGAGTTTCAAATGGATAGATGGTTTCATCAAAAACGACACCATGAGAGATGTAGAATTTTCCAATGGAGATGTCTAGGCACTTAACTCCTTTGTGGATTGGGCTATACCCAAGGAACACACACTTCTTTTAACGGAAAGACAATTTCCGTGTATTGTATGAATGCAGATTGGGCTAGCAAACACAACTGAATACTCGGAGGGATTTATAGTCGGGAGTGATGCCAAAAAGATGTGTGATGGGAGTTTCGAATTTAATAACTTTGCTGGAAAGTAAATTGATGAGACATGTGGCAGTTAAAAATGCTTCATCCCTGAATTTTAGTGGCATAGATGCATTTGCTAGTAGTGCAAGTCCTACTTCTACAACACGGCGATGCTTTCTTTGAGTAGAACCATTTTGTTGATGTGCATGAGGACATGAGATATGGTGAGCGATACCAAGTTCTTGGAAGAAAACATTGAGTTTCTTGTATTCACCTCCCCAGTCAGTTTGCATGGCAATGATTTTAGTGTTAAGTTTTCGCTCAACAAGGTTTTGAAAATTCTTGAACACTTGAAACACTTCAGACCTTTTCTTAAGGATGTAGATCCAGGTAAATTTGCTATAGTAATCAATGATACTTACATAGTTAGAATGTCTACCAACAGAAGTAGGAGTTGGCCCCCAAACATCTGAGAATACAAGTTGCAAGGGTGTAGTGGAAATACTGGTAGAAATAGGGTATGGCAATTGATGACTTTTAGCTTGCTGACATGGATCACAAACAGATTCAATGCTAGACTCATGAGAGTAGGGAAGTTTATTCTTGCTAAGAACAAGTTTAACAATAACAGATTAAGGATGACCTAGTCTACTATGCCACTTTGCTGAAGAAGGCTTGACAACAACAAAGGCCTGTTTATTTGATGATGATGATGATGATGATGATGATGAAGATATAAGCGGGTAGATACCTCCGACGCACTTGCCCCTAAGAAGTATTCTCCTCGTGTCCAGATCCTTAACCAAAAATAAATAAACTTCAAGCAACGGCAACAGAAGAGGTGGTCGTCAACAACAGCAGCAGTAGCAACGTCCACCACACCGGGATTATCCCGAGTGCCAAATCTGTCTCAAACATCACCGCGGGGGCACCCGTGAGTGTTGGGATCGCTATGAAGACAATGAGTATGAGGCAAACTTCGCCCACGACTCCTACGGCATCGACACAAACTGGTATGCGGATACCGGTGCAAAATATCACATCACAGGAGAGCTTGACAAGTTGACAATCAGAGACAAGTATCGCGGGCATGATCAAGTGCATACTGCAAACGGTTTTGGTAAGGAAATCACTCATATTGGTAGTTCAATTGTCAAAAAACCCATGAAAAACTTGCATCTAAAAAAGGTTCTATATGTGCCCACAACATCAAAGAATCTCCTTTCTGTTCATAGATTTACCCTTGATAATCGTGTTCTCACTGAATTCTACCGTTATTTCTTTTTGGTTAAGGATCTAGACACGACGAGAATACTTCTTAGGGGCAAGTGCGTGGGAGGTCTCTACCTGCTTATATCCTCATCATCATCATCAAATAAACATGCCTTTGTTGCTGTCAAGCCTTCTTCAGCAAAGTGCATAGTAGACTAGGTCATCCTTCATCTGTTATTGTTAAACTTGTTCTTAGCAAGAACAAACTTCCCTACTCTCATGAGTCTAGCATTGAATCTGCTCTGATACCATGTCAGATGGAAGCGTTCCTACTCCTCAATGAGGAGCCGCGTTGGTTTATATTGACGTGTGGCAAACAACCCTGCTGTGGATTACAAGAAAGGTCTACCTACAAATCTCCAGGATTCGGTGGTTACATATATTCCTAGGCAGCTAGGGGAGAGGTATAGATAGATATAGGTTGAGATTACATGTAAAGATAAATACAAACTCTAACAATGCCTTCAATTTTTTTACGGGAATGGTAGCTCATTAGGACATGTTACTACGAACTAACTTGTGATTGGATGCTTAGGAGGACAGTGGTATTCCCGGTACAACAGAGTTCAAGCCTCAGACTTGAAAATGGTGCTCGTATTTTCCTAAATTTAATCTAGGACTTTCGACGATGTGCATTCAGTGGGAGGAGACGTCCCCGTCGAGTACGAATGCATCTGTGACGACTTCGTCAATCTCAAGATGATGTGTTGGCTCAGTCTTTCGAAGGTACTCATAAGGATAGGGTGTGCGTGCGTCCATTCATAGGGTTGAATGTATGCTTATGTTTATGAGCGACTTTGATTGTACCGTGTTTAAAAAATTAGGACATGTTACCTGGTTGACGGTATAGTGAAGCTAAAATGAAGATCATACGGTAAAAAAATGGCTAGATTACGGAAACGGATGACTTATATCTACCGAAGAAGCCTTGTTCTATGGATGTCAATGAAGTGAAAAATCCTAGTCCATGGAACTATGAATTGGAATACGTTCATTCTGCTCTTTGTGCAAGAGAATTGGACGAAAAATCTTAGTATTAATACAAATATGAAATTTTAGATGGGAACATGAATAAAGAAGCAAGCAAACAATAGAATCTATTTGATGCTTCAACGAGAAAATGAAAGCCTGCATATACGAGCGGCATGCTTCTTTTTTTTGTGAGGATCATGCATCTGCTATATACCAGAATCAAAATCCTCGGACGAGGTGAAGGCCTCCTGAACGTAGGTGATGCAAGTATGGTATGGCGGCAGTGGTTACATTTATGCTTTTACTATATTAGCAATACCGATTTTTGATCAACTAATTCATAGGGCACATAGAAAAATCTCAAATAGAGTTACCATAGTGAGGATATGGCTTCAAATAATAAACACTTAAAATGTACAATGAGGAGGGATTGACACATGATTCTTTTCTAAGTCAGACTTGAGTGTAGATAGAAATTAAGAATTTGATACAAGGGAAAATATACCATACACCTCTGAGAGTGCCAGTTCTAACATTTTACAGTGAAAAGGGCTTACGTGAGAGGATTGCTCGTCCTTGTCCTCCTGCTTGCTCCAACTTGCAGCAGCAGAGAATGCGTGATGATGTGGATGTAGGCATATGTGGCAGCCATCTTTGACAGAAGCACACCTGGGAAGTTGTCAGCTACCTGAAGTTACCTACACTACTGTCGACGATTCAGTTAACTGCAGACCGGTTCAGTTATAAGGAGGGAAGCAATCCACCGGCTGACGATGACGTGAGCGAGACGAAGGGCCACAATGGACCAGAACTCCTTTTCCTTTCTGTTCTCACCCTAGGTGTGTGGACAGCTTATAAGCGCCTACGTGCGTGGTAGAGGCATCTAGAAAATTATCCTCAATATTGTAACCCTAGTTTCTTAGCTACCATAGAAATTCCCCAATTAATAGACGGGTCTCCGTCATCAGGAGTTAAATTCTTGTCTCAGTTTCTAGTTCATAGTTGTACTAACTGTAGATCCAAGTCGGCATTTGACAATTGGTATCAGCAGCAATCGGTCCTCGGTGGCGTGGCAGCGGAGTTGGACCCGGGTGGCGCGGGCGGCGGTAGAAAATTCGAGTGCAGATGGGTAGTTGAGGGCGGTTGTCGGCGAGATCATCACTCCCGGAGGAAAAATCCCGCGACCCAAGCCTGTTGGTGCACTAGGGCGGCGTGGAGCTCCGGCGGCAGCAGGGTTCGAGATCCAGCGAGGGTTCCAAGGTTTGTCCTTGGGGTAAAATTCCATAACAGGCCTCGATCCAGATGGTGAAATCGAAGGGGGAAGATAAGGCGGACGCCATAGAAGTGGCGGCGCTTAGGATCGATGTGGAGTAGTTGGACGACAAGGTCGACCATATGCACACCGAGGTGGAAGGCATAAACACCCAGGTCATCGCTCTCAAGACGCAGTTAACTCACCTAGAAGAATTGATAGCCAGGATGACCGAGCAACTGAAAACTGCGCCACAGCCAAGAGGGGAATCGACAGAGGACGGGGGCAACACATCTCACCAGCGCTCTCCTTCTCAGCTACTCCGGCAAGCAGAGCAGCAACCACCTCCACCCCAACCTCCACTCATCCCTCATAGTCAACAGGAAATTTTCTCCCATGCCTCAGGCAAGTAGATCCCCCTTTTGGACATAGGAGTACCAGTTTGGAGGCGTCGGGAAGAAGTGCCTTTGCAATCTCAACAAATCCCACACGGCTGGCCTGCAAGTGCAGCACAACACAATGTTCAGCAACCTCAGTTTGAACAGTACCAGTACACTGACAAAACTTATTACCAGCAACAACAGGCATACAATGAACAACTTGGCCAATGGAACTACAACCTGCACCCACCATATCAGACCCATAGACCACCCCCACCCCCACCTCTGCAATACTACCCACCCAAACAACCTCCTTTCGAGTACTACCAGCATCATCGCCCTGAAATGCAATACTTACAGGGACCTAAATACTGGCAGAACTCGGGCCAACAATCCCAACAGTGCACACCTTGGCAAGGGAGAGGTTTTGACAATGGAAGAGGCCAAGACAAGGACACCCAGTTTTCTAGATCTATAGCCAAAGCTCCAAAACTAGAATTTCCTAGGTTTGATGGCATAAACCCAATGGAATGGTTACGGATGACTGAGAAATTTTTCTCTATGGTGTATGTACCTGAAGAGGCAAAGTGGGACTATGTCAAGTGGGATGATGGTGGTAGAGCAAGGTACTGCCTCAGTGGCTGAATATACTGACTATTTTGAAGAGAAGATGTCTGCCTATAAGAAGGAAAACCCAGGAGCCCCTGAAAGTTACTCCCTTCGTCCCATAATGTAAGACGTTTTTTAACACTACACTAGTGTTAAAAAACGTCTTACATTATGGGACGGAGGGAGTACTATGTAAAGTTTTACATCAATGGGTTGAAGCCTAAAATCAAACACTATTTGAAGCCTTTTAATCCAACCAATCTCTATGATGTTGTGGACAATGCCAGACACATGGAACTGGGAGGTCAAGCTCAAGTACAGCAAAGAAAATACACCACCATTAGTGGATATCAGAAAAGCAATAACTAAAACCCATACCCCAGCAGATCCCAACAACCAGAATTCACTCAAAAGAAAGAAGGAGAAACCAGAAACAACTACAGGCCTGAAACAAAATACAAAGAACCTAGAACATGCAGATACTGTGGAGGGAAATGGTTTTTTGGCCTCAAATGTGCCCAACATAAGACACTGAACATGATGGCCATAGAAGGCGCTACTAACCAGGAACAAACTATTGAAGATCCACTCCAAGAGTAGACCCAAACAGAAGAAACTGAAGCACCTGCTACTACCCTTACTGAAGAGGAGCATTGTATGAAGATCTACCTTCAAGTCTTAGGCCAGAAAGCCCCAGCCAAAACCTTTACTCTGCAAATCAGCATAGGGGGCAGATGTGGCATATCACTTGTGGACTCTGGCAGCTCCCACACATTCTTGGATATGAAGTTCATTGCCAAAACTTCCCGCACAACTGTGAGCAACCCCATGGAAACAGTTCAAGTGGCAGGAGGGGGCACTCTTCACTCTGGATCGCACATAGGGGACACACCATATACAATTCAAGGCCACAAATTCAAGAACTCCTTTAAAGTACTCCCTCTCAATGGTTTCGACATCATTATAGGGTGTGACTGGTTGCAAAAAGCACAACCCAATAACCATGGACTTCAACACAAGGAAGATGCAAGTAATCATAGATGGGAAGAACAAGGTGACATTGAAGGACAATAATAAAAAGGGGACTGTGCCACTCATTTCCCTACAACGAATGCAAAAACTCTCAAACACTGGAGTAACGGGTTATTGCCTATTCCCACTTTCTCCCAAAAAACACCAACCACAACAACAACCATGTGCTGAAATAAAAGATTTATTGACGGAATATGAAGATGTCTTTGCTGAGCCCAAGGGCATGCCACTTGTGAGAGCACATGACCATGCCATAACCCTCAAGGAGGGCTCTGAGCCACCTATGGCCAAACCCTACAGATTACCCCATATGCAAAGGGCCGAGATGGAAAAGAAAATCAAAGAGCTACTCAATGCTTCTATTATCACACCTAGTGAGAGTCCCTATGCAGCCGCGGCTATATTTGTGAAAAAGAAAGATGGAACATGGAGACTATGCATTGACTATAGGAAGCTCAACACAGACTGTCAAGAACAAATTCCCCATCCTTGTAATTGAAGATTTGTTTGATGAACTTCAAGGTGCAAAATACTTCACCAAACTTGACTTGAGAGCAGGGTACCACCAAGTGCAAATGAAGAAAGAGGACATTCACAAGACCGCCTTCACGACATACCTGGGTCACTATGAATTCCTTGTCATGCCATTCGGCCTCACTAATGCCCCGGCCACCTTCCAAGCCCTGATGAACAAAGTTTGTGCAATATATCTTAGGAAATACATCCTAGTATTTTTTGATGACATCCTGGTTTTCAGCAGGACACTAGCTGAGCACCCGGAACATCTCCGCGAAGTGTTGCACGCCCTAAGAAAGTAACAACTGTTTGCCAAAATGAGCAAGTGCATCTTTGTTGCACCACAAGTAGAATATCTTGGGCACATAATCACTGGTGATGGAGTACAAACCGCCCCCCACAAAATTGAAGTTGTGGCAAATAGGCCTATACCAAAGAACACAACACAATTGACAAGCTTCTTGGATCTGACAGGGTACTACTTAAGATTTGTACAACATTATGCTTTGATATGCAGACGCCTTCATGATATGCTTAAAAAGGAGGCCTTCCAATGGACTGAATAGCAAACAATAGCCTTCAACAACCTCAAGCAGCGCCTCACTACTGCCCCAGTGCTAGCTCTGCCCAATTTCCCCCTCCCCTTCTAATTGGAAATTGATGCAAGGGGCACAAGCCTAGGTGTTGTACTCATGCAATAGGGTAGACCCCTAGCATTCTTTAGCAAAACCCTTGGACCCAGATCTGCCGCACTATCAACATATGAGAAGGAGGCTTTACCAATTCTTGAGGCACTAAAAAAGTGGAGACACTACTTTATTGGCAATGAACTCCACATCAAAATTGATCAAAAAAGTTTGAAATTTATGACCAATCAGAAAGTATCTAAAGGAATCCAACAAAAACTGTTGCTGAAACTTCTGGAGTTCACTTACAAAATTGACTACAAGAAAGGAGCTGATAACAAGGTGGCAGATGCGCTAAGCAGGAAAGATCACATGCTAATGGCCACCAACATTGTAACTCCCACTTGGATTGAGTCAGTAGAACAAAGTTACCAGCAAGACCCACACTCCCAAGAGTTACTCCAAAAACTACTCATTTCCCCAGACTCTGAAAAGAACTATACGTTGGCTGCTGGAGTCATAAGGTACAAAGGTAGAATACATATAGGCAATGATACAGATCTCAAGCACCAACTCATTGAATCCTTGCACTCCTCCACTATAGAGGGGCACTCGGGTATGGTAGCCAACTACCAACGAATCAAAAGACTATTTCACTGGCCAGGTCTTAAGAAGGATGTGCACAAATTCATTTTGGAATGCCCTGTTTGCCAGAGAGCCAAGGCTGAACACTGTCATTATCTTGGTCTTCTCGACCCCCTTTCCCTACCAGAAATGGCTTGGACTCACCTCACAATGGACTTCATTGAAGTCTTGCCAACATCAAATGGAAAATCAGTCATTCTTGTGGTCATAGACAGATTCACCAAGTACGCCCATTTCATCCCGCTTCCCCACCCCATACACAGTTCATACTGTTACTCACGCTAGCATTGTCACAAACAGAGATCGAATCTTCACTAGCAACATGTGGCAAGGGATATTCAAGGCCATGACTCAGCACGGCATATCACCCTCAAAGCGACGGGCAAATGGAGAGGGTAAATCAATGCTTGGAATCATACTTGAGATGCATGATATTTGAGGAACCCAAGAAATGGTGCTCATGGCTCCCTATAGCTGAGTGGTGGTACAACACCACTTACCACACGGCTACCAAGTTCAGCCCCTTCCAAGCCCTTTACAGCTACCCTCCACCAATGATAAGTGAGGTCGTAGTGACCGGTCCGGAAGACACACATGCCAAGGACTTTCTGACAGAAAAGAAACACATGCTCTCCACTCTGAAAGAGCACTTAGCTCAAGCACAGGCCAGAATGAAAAACTATGCTGACAAGAAATGCCTGGAGAGGGAAATAGGAGACATGGCCTATTTGTGAATGCAACCTTACAGGATGGTAGCATTTGGTCTTAGGCAACCTATGAAACTCACAACAAAATACTATGGGCCTTACAGAATTCTCCAAAAAATTGGACATGTAGCTTACAAACTCCAACTTCCAGACCACACTGGCATCCACCCGGTATTCCATGTTAGCCAGCTGGAGAAACACCTGGGAACACACGCTGTCCCAAGCAAAGACTTAGCCTTAGTGGACAACAATGGCAGAATAAAAACAAAGCCACTTGGAGTACTGGAAACTCGTTCACTCCCCAGGAATGCAGTGCTCGTGACCCAATGGCTCATCAACTAGGAAAATTTGAAACCTGAAGAAGCAACTTGGGAGGATATCAACTTCATCAAGCAAGTATTTCTGGAGTTCTTCGCCAGCATGCTCAAAATCTGGTTTCCTGACAAATATACTTGAGCACAAGTATAATTTCAGAAGGGTGCATTGTCAGCTACCTAAAGTTACCTACACTTCTGTCGACCGATTAAGTTAACTGCAGACCAGTTCAGTCATAAGCAGGGAAGCAATCCAACGGCTGACGATGACACAAGCGAGATGAAGGGCCACGATGGACCATAACTCCTTTTCCTTTCTGTTCCCACCCTGGGTGTGTGGACAACTTATAAGCACCTGCGTGCATGGTAGAGGCATCTAGAAAATTATCCTCAATATTGTAACCCTAGTTTCTTAGCCACCATAGAAATTCCCCAATTAATAGACAGGTCTACATCATCGGGAGTTAAATTCTTGTCTTAGTTTCTAGTTCATAGTTATAGTAACTGCATATCCAAGTTGGGATTTGAGAGAAGTCCCCCGCCGAGGGGCGATTCGACGAGTCAGGGGCGTCGCTGCTCGGGGCCATGGCGGGGGGTGATACGTCTCTAACGTATCTATAATTTATGAATTATTCATGCCATGTTTGCAATAATTCTATATGATTTTGATATGATTTTATGAGAACTAACCCGGACTGACGTTGTTTTCAGTAGAACTACCGTGGTGGTGTTTTTGTGCAGAAATAAAATTTCTGGGAAAGAGGTGAAAATTTACGGAGAATATTTTTGGAAAATATAAAAAATACTAGAGCGAACAGTCACCCGAGAGGAAGGCCGAGGAGGCCACAAGCCCCAGGGGCGCGCCCACCCCCCTAGCCACGACCACCAGGCTTGTATGCCCCTCGGGAGTCCACCGACCTCCCTCTCAGCTCTATAAATCCTCAAATATTCCAAAACATCCGAGGCATAACCTAGATCAGGAGTTCTGCCGCCGCACACCACCAGAGCCATGAAAAACCAATCTTGGCCCTCTCCGGCAGGGTGCCCGATGGGATCACCATCACCGGAGGCCATCTTCATCGTCCCGAAGGGGTCATCAACACCACTGAGGTCAAGGACCAGAGAGAGAACCTCTCCCCACAGAGGGGGGAGGCCATGCAGGAGGAAGCACGAGGGGAGAACCTCTTCCCCTCTCTCTTAGTGGTGCCGGAGTGCCATCGGGGGAACCATCGCCGTGGTGATCGTCTTCATCAACATCACCTTCTTCATCACCATCATCATCTCCTTTTAGCGGTCCACTCTCCCGCACCCCACTCTAATCACCTACTTGAACAAGGTGCTTTATGCTACATATTATGATCCAATGATGTGTTGCCATCCTATGATGTTTTGAGTAGATTACTTTTGTCCTTTGGGTTGATTGATGATCTAGATTGGTTTGAGTTGCATGTTCTATTATTGGTGCTATCCTATGGTGCCTTCCGTGCCACGCACACATGAGGGATCCCCGCTGCAGGGTTTGCAATATGTTTATGATTCGTTTATGGTGGGTGGCGTGAGTGACAGAAGCACAGACCCAAGTAAGTAGGTTGTTTGCGTATGGGATAATGGGGACTTGATGCTTTAATGCTATGGTTGGGTTTTACCTTAATGATCTTTAGTAGTTGTGGGTGCTTGCTAGAGTTCCAACCATAAGTGCATATGATCCAAGTAGAGAAAGTATATTACCTTATGCCTCTCCGTCATATAAAATTGCAATAATTATTTTCGATCTTGTTAACAATTTCCTAGGATAATTCCGCACACCGACCCATCATTATTCCACACTCGCTATTTGTAATATATTCTAATATTATGATAACACCACCTATATTTATATTTTAGTTCTCCGATATCATGCAAATCTATCCTCTTCGTACCCACAACGTGGTTTTATTTCTCGTTCCTGATGGAAGCAAACGTTCGGTGTACGTAGAGTCGTATCGGTGGCAGATAGGACTTGAGAGAATATTGATCTTACCTTTAGCTCCTTTTGAGTTCGGCACTCCATACTTATCACTTCCACCTTTGGAAATTGCTATGATGATTCCTTACACTTGGGTATAATCAAGCTCTATTCTGGCGCCGTTGCCGGTAAGCAATAGTGTGGGGTTGATATTCTCGTGTATGCTTGTTTGCTTTCTTCACTAAATAGATTTTTTTCGCTTTTTACTTTCTGTTGTTTTGGGTGAAACAAACAAAAAAATAAAAAAAAAATACAAAAAGAGTTACTTGCCCCCTTTGCCCAAGATGTTTTTCGAAAGGAGAAGTGATTGGAAGATTGTGCATTGGAGAAGTGAGGGTCGACCTTGAACACTTGTGTTCATGCTCATGGAAACAATGTAGAATTTTTCATGGAAGCTTCTTTAAAATAATTATCACCTTGTATATATCCATTGTATTATAAAAATAATGTGCCAAGATTTGCTTTTAGGATGATTAGATTGCTTGTTTGGTGTGTGCAGTGCAAAAACAGAAACTTTGGCTGTAGTGTGTGAATTTACATTTTTTTTAATGGAACGTCAAAAGTTTTTGAAATTTGTACACAGAACTGCTATGAATTTTGTTTAATTGTTCCCAAATTTTCAGAATTTATCGAGTTACATTAGTATACGAAGTTTCAGATTACTACAGACTGTCCTATTTTTTGACAGATCCTGTTTTCTATGCATTGTTCTCTTATTTTGATTAATCTATGGCTTGTATTGGGGGGTCTGAACCATGGTGAAGTGGGACTACAGTATATATAATGCTAATATGAATTTGTAATGAGTTCACAACAGTATTTAAACTAGTAATTTGCTTTATTATACTAACGGATCTCATGAGGGTTTAGTTAAGTTTTGTGTGAATGAAGTGTTTGAAGATTGCGGAGGTATCGATATAAGAACAATACGGAGAGACAAGAGTTCAATCTTGGGGATGCCCAAGGCACACCAAGTAAATATTTCAAGGAGACTCAAGCACCTAAGCTTGGGGATACCTCGGAAGACATCCCATCTGTATTCTTCAACAATTATCGGTATACCTTGGTTTTTGTTTTATTCACATGACATGTGTCTTTAATGTTTGTCTTTTCCTTTATACTCCCTTCTAGTTTGAGTTAGTCCTTGATGGATTTGTAGAATGCTCTTTGTTCTTCACTTAAATATTTTGAGTACGGATTTGGAGAATGCTCTTTGTGCTTCACTTAAATTTTTGAATATGGCTTTATAGAATGCTCTTTGTGCTTCACTTAAATTTTTGAATATGGATTTATAGAATGCTCTTTGTGCCTCACTTAAATATTTTGAGTATGGCTTTATAGAATGCTTCGTATGCTTCACTTATATATTTTGAGCTTGGATGTTGGTCAATATATATTAAATAAGAATGATCTATGAACTTCACTTATATCTTTTAGAGTATGAATATAATGATCATCATAATTTGGCTTGGAAGAGTATCAATGAAATATCATGCTTAGCTAAAAAGGCATTAAAAATAAGCGCTTATTGGGAGACAACCCAATACTCTTACTTTCTGTTTTGGTGTGTTTACATGATTAAGTTACTGTAGTAATCATGTTTTGTGCCTTTCATTTCAATAAAGTGCCAAGTAAAGCCTTTGGGATAGTATGGATACTTACTTGTTTGATTCTGTGCAAAAACAGAATGTTTTGCGTCCATATTTGAATTTTTGGATTTTACTGGAGAGTCAAACAATTCTGAAATTTCTACACAACTTTTCTACGCAAATTCTGTAATATATATGAATTTTTCAGAATTGTTAGAGTCAAGGAAGTATGGTGATCCTTCAGATCTTTACAGACTGTTTTGTTTTTGACAGTTTCTGTTTTGCATGCATAGTTTGCTTGTTTCAAGTGTTCCTATAGATTATATTGAGTAACATAAATTATGAGAACGATATAATAAAGTAGGTACCATGGGGGAACAATTATGAATCTTGTCTTGACAGTACCTAAGTGAATGATTTATCTTTATTACACTAACCCTTCTTACGAAGTTCCGTTAAGTTCTGTGTGATTGAAGTTTTCAAGTTTCGGGTGAAATACCGATATGAGGGGAATAAAGAGTGGCAAGAAACCAAGATTGGGGATGCCCAAGGCACCCCCAAGGTAATATTAGAGGAACACTGAAGTGTCTAAGCTTGGGGATGCCCCGGAAGGCTTCCCCTCTTTCGTCTTCAACACTATCGGTATATCTTACTTGGAGCTATATTTTTATTCGTCACATAATATGAGTTTTGCTTGGAGCGTCATTTTATTTTTGTTGTTCTATGTTAGGTGTTATTTATAATATATCTTTTCAATAAAAAGTTCCAATAATTGCCTTAGGATGCTTGCATTGCATGTTTTATGTGTGTTGTGTAAAAAAACAGAAAGTTTTGCTGTAGTGTTTGAATTTTAATATTTTACTGGAAAGCAGAAAATTTCTGAAATTTTTACACAGTATTTGAATATAAATTCCTTACCATTTACTAAATTTTCATAATTGTTAGAGTTCCATAGGTACACTGGTTTTATAAATTACTACAGACTATTCTGTTTGGACAGATTGCTGTCATAGTTTTGCTATCCACTTATCCTATAGTTTCCACAGCCTATATTGGTAGATATAAATTATGGAAATGATAGTATGCAGTACCTAATGTTTTAAAATTATTGAGAAACTTGTCTTGGTAGTACATGAAGTGTTGATTTGTTTTTATGTGTACTAACCTATCTCACGAGTTCTTTTTGAGTTTTGTGTGGATGAAGTTTTTGAGAATAGGTGAAACCAGGATATGAGAGGATTGAAAAAGACACAAAAGATCAAGCTTGGGGATGCCCAAGGCACCCCAAGAAAAATATTTCAAGAACTCTCAAGTATCTAAGCTTGGGGATGCTACGCATCCCACCTCTCTTCATCAACAATAATCGGTTAGCCTATGTTGAGCCTAAATTTTTATTCGTTCACATGATGCATGCTATTCTTGGAGTGCCATTTTTTATTTTGTTTGATGTTTCATTAAAATCATTAGATCTGAAATTTTGAATAAGAGAGAGTCCTCACATGGATATTTATCTAATTAACTACGTGTTGATCTTCACATATATCTTTTTCGAGTAGTTTGTCACTTACTCTCGTGTTTCACTTATATCTTATGAGTAAATGGTTGAATGAATTGAATATCATAAATCTGAAATAAAAAATGCTTCATATACTTATCCCATGGGGAGTAGTTACTTCCCAAATAATAGGTATAGGTGGTGAAATTTATTGGAAGTTAGCAAACACCGCATTGGTCACTTGAACAATTCATGAAAGGATATTGAAGGAAGAGAGATTTCACATGTAAATATACTATCTTGGACATCTTCTATGATTGTGATTACCCATTAATTATTTTCATACTTGAGCAAATCAGTTGAAGTTGGACAAGGAAGACAACATAATGAGTTATGTTTGGGTATATTTGTATAGAAGTTATATCGTTATGGATCCCCCAACATGTGGTGCTTGCTTCCACCTGATACTAGCCAAAACATCCGCACCAAGTAGGAATACTACTTGTGCATCCAAACACTCTTAAACCTGTTTTTCCATGAGAGTCCACTATACCTACCTATGGATTGAATAAGATTCTTCAAGTAAGTTGTCATCGGTGCAAAAAGCAATAAAAATTGCTCCTAAATATGTAAGATCTTTTATTGTAGGGGAAAATAAGCGTTGTATGAATTTTTGATGACAAAGAAATAAAAGCAACGAACTGCATAATAAAGGTTGCTATCACAAAGGGCAATACAACATGACGTTCCTTTGCATTAAGAGTTTGTGCATCCAAAAACAAAAGGCGCATGACAACCTCTGCTTCCCTCTACGAAGGGCCTATCCTTTATTTTCTAATACTTACCTTTATACAAGAGTCATGGTGATCTTCACCACTTCCTATATTTCGCCTTTTTCTCTTGGCAATCATCATGTGGTGGGGAAAGATCCGAGCATATATGGCCATCCAAATATATTTGATCATGAATTATTATTGTTGAAAATTATCTATATGATAAATAAGTTCGGAGGCGAAACATTAAGCCCCTATCTTTATCTGTGTTCGATGGATGACATTTGTTCTAAAAATATGCTTTGAGTGCTAGCAATCGTGGAAGACTATATGATAGTTGAGTATGTGGAATTTGCTAAATCAAAGCTCTTACATAGACCCTTCTTGAAAATAATATGAATTGCAATTGTTCGATGACTAGGAATATGGTTTGTTAGTTTTCAAAAAGTTTTCTGGTCTATACTTTAACATGTGAATAGCTTGTTACTCGATCATGAGAAGTTTTATGAGATGAACTACTATTTATGATATATATTGATGCTAGACAAATTGATTGAAATTATCATTGATCAAACTTATGCACTTGCTAGCATTCACGCTTCACAAATTATTTCTTTTATCATTTACCTACTCGAGGACGAGAAGGAATTAAGCTTGGGGATGCTAATACGTCTCCAACGTATCTATAATTTATGAAGTATTCATTCTTGGAGAATGTTGCATGGGAAACAAAAACAATCCTACGCTTCACCAAGATCAATCTAGGAGATGAGCATCTACGAGAGGGGAGAGTGGATCTACATACCCTTGTAGATCGCTAAGCGGGAAGCGTTAAGAAACGCGGTTGATGTAGTCGAACGTCTTTGCGATCCAAATGGCCAAGCGTCCTGCGATCCAATCACGATCCGTCCCGATCTAGCGCCAAACGGACGACACCTCCGCGTTCAGCACACGTACGGCTTGATGACGATCTCCGCCTTCTTGATCCAGCAAGAGGGAGCGGAGAGGTAGACTAGTTATCCGGTAGCACGATGGCGTTGTGGTGATGGTGGTGGAGTTATTATAGCAGGGCTTCGCCTAAGCACCGCTGAAAACCGGTCTAGAGGAGAAACTACGATCTAGAGGAGAGGAAGCATGGGTTGTATTTATGTATCCAAAAAAAACCTCAAACCTCTAGTATATATAGGAGGAGGGGAGGACGAGGCTTGGCCCCCAAGGGGCAAGCCCTTTGCTTCGGCCGAAGTGGGAGGGAGGAGTCCTCCTCCTCCACTCCTAGTAGGATTAGGACTCCTTGCTTTTTTCCACTTTGGCTTTCTTTCCACCTTGGATTTTCTTCCCTAACCGCATGGGCCTTCTGTGGGACTTCGACCAGCCCACTAAGGGCGGGTATTCCTTCTCCCACAGCCCATGTAGCCTCTTGGGTCGAAATACCCCTCCCGTTGGCCACCTGGTACCCTCCCGGCACTCCCGGTACACTACCGATGAGCCCGAAACTTTTTCGGCGACCAAAACAGGACTTCCTATATATCAATCTTTACCTCCGGACCATTCCGGAGCTCCTCATGATGTTAGGGATCTCATCTGGGACTCCGAACAACCTTCGGTCACTATCGTGGTTTTGTCACGGCAGATGTCCAAGTGTACGGACTTGGGTTCGAGACCATTGCTAACGTGATGGACTCAAAGGGGTTGGTTGGGACGCAGCACATGAGTTTACCCAGGTTCGGCCCCTCAAGTTGAGGCAATGACCTACGTCCTTCTTGTGCTTTGTATTGCTTGTCGTACCGATTACAAGGGAAGTTATTGCCTGACCTAGCTTTCGGTAACCTCTCCCCTAAATCCCTCGGGTCTTCCCTTTATATACTAGGTGAAGACCACGGGTCATACAAGTTGTGGCCGACTCTCATTACACATCTGAGTCCGCCTCTATCTCCTTTTTGCCTATCCTGACCAAGTTGTCCCCGGGCAGCTTACACGCCCGGGTCTTCTCATCCGGGCTACCCACTGGCCCATCTTGTGAGCCGCTACGCTTCTTGGGCCCTCTAGTCTTCACGGCTCACTCTTGAACCGGCATACAAGCCGCCAGGTATGACCCGAAGCCTTCTAGGCGGGTCTCACCATGGGGTTATATCCCCAACATTAGGCCCCAAGTTGACTTGAGCTTGCTCACTTCAGCCTTTTCCTCCTTCCGCGGTGAGTCGCCCGGAAATGACCCGCCATGACGTCATGTCAAATCTGCAAAAAGGGATCCTCTGTCACACGCAACAGATCTTCTCATTAAATAATAGCCCGAAAACCGAGGCATCCATTTCGGTCAAACGACATCCGACGCGTGGATTTTCATGCCCGTTTCGTTTTTCCCTGTTAAATAGGACCGCCCCGTGTGGCTTTGCCTTCTCTCGCTCCATTCATCTTCATATTCTTCCTCCCAGCGCTACCGCGTCCAATACTTCCCGTGCTGGTGTCGTCTCCTTCCAGCTATCGTCCGGGCCGCTGCATCAACCTGACCCGACCAGAGATTCCTCCGCATCCATCGCGTCGCCGCTGGTGAGTCCCTCTCCCCTTAGATCGCAACCGGTAGAGCGTTCATGAAGCTCCGCCGCCGCCGTTTTTAGAACCCTAACTTCCGCCAATGCTAGTCGCATTTCAGCCCTTACGTCCTCCATTATATCCTGCCTCCATGGTGCTGCTAGATAGGAGGCCAATGATGATGCCTTTTGGATCCGCGACGGCTCCGCCTGCTGTTTTTGTTTTTCCTCCAGTTCGTCTCTGGGTCTGAAAATAGAGATATTTCTGTTCCTTTTGTAGATCCACAATCGCATCGATATTTTGAGAAATTTATTTTTGGTACTTAGCCAAATTTCCCATAGCCCTCTATTGACGTTTGACTCGTCATGTCGTCCGGCTCTCATTAGCCGGATCTTGACGTTTTACCGGTCATACCGTCCGGCTCTCATCAGCCGGATCTTGACGTCTCTCCCTTAGGGTCCTTGATTTTTAAGCCGCCCACTCTGTTCACCTTTATCTTGACTCGCCGTATGTGGTTACCCTTGCACAGCTAAGAACTGCCACCATGTCTCGCGCAAGCAACTCCTGCAATTGGGTCGGCTCATGCATCACTGAAGAATTTCTGACAGATTTTGTACTTGCGGGCACCCTCCCTGCCAAAGAGGTCGTCCACTGGCGGGTCCCTGGCAACGAACTGACGCCCAATCCTCAGGAAGGTGAAGTAGTTGTTTTTTTGGATCACATCGAACGTGGGTTCGTGCCCCCCGGCTCAAAGTTCTTCCAGGACATCCTTCATTTATATAAGTTGCATCCTCAAGACCTTGCCCCCAACTCCGTTTCAAATATCTGCAATTTTCAAGTGCTCTGCGAGGTCTACCTGCAGACCCAACCGTCTGTAGGTCTATTCCAAGAGTTCTTTTACGTGAACCGGCAGACTGAAGTAAAATCTGGCCCGAGTTTAGAACTTGGTGGACTGTCCATTCAAAGGCGTCGGGACATTACCTTTCCAGTTGTACCAATGCCGAGTCATCCAAAGGACTGGAACAAAACTTGGTTATATTGCAAGGATACTTCTCTGGAGAATGAACGTCCGCTGTCGGGTTATCGCTCCTCCTGGCTCAAGACAACTTCGGAGCTTCCTGGCCGGCTATCAGCTTCTGAACGTGCAAGGCTCGAGCCGGCTCACGCCAAGATTAAAGCCCTCATGGCTAATGGTTTGACAGGCTTGGATTTGATCCGCTGTTGGATTTCTTGGAGAATTATGCCCTTATGTTAGAGAAGTCGCCTCATGTGCGAGTATCCTGGCGAGTATGACATCTCCCTCTGCTTCAGCCGAACAACCTTAACCGAAGACGGCGTCATCACCACCACCCGGAGTCTTGTTCACGAGACGTCGGGAGCTTGCAGCAAAATCGGTCTGGCACTCTTCAGCGCCGTTAATCCGGCCCCAGAGGTAAGGCGACTCTTCGTTTGCTTTTTCCTCTTATGCAAGGTGACTTTATCAATCCATTGTTATTATCTGACTTCCCTTTTCAGGTTGACTCCAATTTCTGGAAGAAGAAGTATATTCCTCCCTTGAAGAAGAGCAAGAAGAAGGCCGCCGCCCCTTGGGAGGAATGGTTTGACCCGCCAGAATCATCCGGCTCAGAGGTATAGTGTTGACTATTTTCTGTAACCTTTATCAGTTACCTTACTGACAACAATTTATTTCATAGGACGAGGTTGAGATGAGCCGTGCCAACGCTGCAGAGGTAACTTATATTTCATCCGACTCAGACTATTTTGTACCCCAGAAGATACGGCGGGTTGTTTGGAAAGTTACCGTTTCTCATCCTCTTGCTTATTTCGATCCTTAATTTCTTTTGAAAAAACTACAGCAAGCCGACCGTCGTCAGACCCGAAGCGCCGGCTCTACCGATCTTGTGTCCGGGTTACCTAACTCCCCGACTCAGAAGAAACGCCCCGCTGAGGTATACATCTCTGTTTGATTTCCTTAACTTTCCTTTATAGTCTCAACATTTTCTTTTATATCTTTTTAACTATTGCACAGAAATCACCTTCCTCCGGCGACTCTACGGCTGCTGCTCTTCCACCTCCAAAAATTAATCGGCTATAAGTATCTTACATCTTTTACCCCTGGCTCCTCGGCGGCTGTAACCCTTAAACTCCGGATTTCATGTCTTTTGTAGGGCTCAAGCCAAGCGGAGGAAGACCAACAAGTCCGCCCCTGAACCTGCTGCTCAAGAGCCGAAGCTTGAGTCGGACCACCCAATGCCTTCTGTAGAGCCGGCGGCTGACGACTTCATTCCTGGAGCCCGCAAAGGGATCTTTCCCAGCTGCCGAGCCCTGCCAAAGCCACTGATGACACCGTCGCCCCGGAGGTCAAAATCACGGGCACCGGCTTACATTCTCCTCCACCCCGCGTCCTATCCAAGCATAGTGAGCTAGCTGACGCCTCCAGGAAACTTGAGTTTGAACTCCCTGCTTTGGAAGATGACGGTGGATGAACTCCATGCTAGCTACATGAACTGGCTGTCCACAAGTCGGGATCTGGAACTGAAGCTTGTTACTTTGATGAATAAAAAACAGGAGGTACTCCCCTTTCCTACTTATAACCTTTCCTAGCCCCCAAGGGCCGGGTTAATATTGACCGATAATAATCTGGCTCTTGAATCTTAGCAATAGAAGACATATGTAATCCTCATTTTACTTTAATCTTGATGGCAAACTGTTATCCTAGCCCCCAAGGGTCGGCTCAATCTATCTCAAGGTTGAGTCGGTACCTCATAAAAGATAGATTTAACAGAGGCCATTGATAGCCCCCAAGGGCCGGCTCAATCTTTTCTAATGTTGGGCTGGGATTTTCACACAAGATACCATAATAGAGCCAATACTATCCCCCAAGGGCCGGCTCGATCTTTTCCAATGTTGAGCCGGGGCTGCCTTTGAAAGTAAACATTAGCCCCCAAGTGTCATGCATATTGCTTGCAATCTGTTTGAGACTTGCTGACATGTTCCATATTTTTAACGTCACAGGAAGCCTTGATAGAAGCCGGGTCAGAGCTAGCCGGCTTAAAAGCAAACCTAGCCACTCAGCAAGCCGCCTGGAGCAAAGTTTATGAAAGATGTCGGCGTCTTGCCGAAGAGTTGGAGAAGACCAAGGCTGAATTTTTGCTTTCAAGGAATCTGCTGAAGCGGAAAGAGCAACTTTAACCAAACGGGCGGATGATGCTGACCAGCGACTCATGATCGTCTCTGACGAGCTGTAGTCTTTGAAGCGCCATATCACAAAAATGGCGGCTGCCCTCTTTGGTAAGCTTCTAACAGCTTGGCATTGACCTGTTTTGTAAACTTCTGTTGGCGACTCATAATGATGCCTCCGTCTTGCACATGCCCCAGGAGCCAGCAACTTGCCTCCGACAGTCTGCTGCCTCTAAAGGCCATTTACACCTTCACCGAGCAACTCTACTGTGATGCCATATGCACCATTAAAGCCGTGCAATACAAAGAAAAAATTCCTTCAACTCTCAAAGGCGTCCTGGAGCTCCTGTCCACAATGCCTAAGCAGATCATGGAGCTGAAGAAGTCAGTCGCCCGCCAAGGGGCAATTGCCGCCATAAGCCGAGCATTGGCCTTTGCTCCAGAACTTACGCCGGCTGAAATGATGGATGGATTCCCCTCCAAGAAGGTCGACGGCTCTGAGTTCAGTGATGCCGACTATGCACGATGCATTAAAGAGTCCAAAGTCTTAGCCTCCGTCTTAGCAAAAGAGGTTAACCTGGCGACTTACCAAGCGGCTTACAATGCTGACCAAAAGAGAATCTATGGCCTGCTCTTTGAGTCCTGGGACTTAACACCCGCCCGCAGTAAGACTCTTTTCGCTTCTGACCTTGACCCGTCCCCTTCTTTGAAGAAGGAACTTTCGCGGCTTTAACCGACTGCAATTGGGACTTGGACAATCTCCAGATCAAGCCAGCGGAAGAGCCGGAGCAGGGTGACCCGCCAGCCAGCTGAACACATTGTAGAAAGTTTAAGATAGCCAGCTCTCCATGACCCTCCAAGGGTGTTTGTTAAAAACCTGCTGATACTTTTGGGCTCCCAGAGAGCATCTTGTAATAACAACCTTTGCTGTTCTTGAGTTTAATGCTTTTGTGCATCTATGAAAGTCCGGTTTTGAAAATAGATCCGCTCCACTTTCCTTGTCCATCTTATTGCATGCCCTGCCGGCTCTTCGTAGCTTAGCTTTCTGCATGCATAACTTCGCTGGGCTTCAGAGCCAGCTGAGAAGGTCTGAGAAACTTCTCCCATAGGATAGGAAGCCCCCTTCATGGTTATGTTGACATGTCAACATTTCTGGTGCAAATGCCGGTTGTCTAAGGGTTAGATTCGCTACACCCGAAGGTGGTAAGCCCCCTCTTAACAACCATGGATAATCGTGTTAGCCGAAGATGACATAAAGCCGGCCGATAAGGCGTTAGAAGCGATACCCGGAGGTAAGAAGCCGCCCTCAGCAATATGGCGTAAATGCCGGCCGATAAGGTGTTAGAAGCGATACCCGGAGGTAAGAAGCCACCCTCGGCCGTGGCTAATCGCGTTAACCGGAGCTTTGGCATAAAGCCGGCTGATAAGGCGTTAGAAGCGATACCCGAAGGTAAGAAGCCGCCTTCAGCAATATGGTGTAAACGCCGGTGATAGGGTGTTAGATACCCGTCGGTAAAAAAAACCTACAACCGCGGCTAATCATGTTAGCCGGAGATTTGGCATAAAGCCAGCCGACAAGGTGTTAAAAGAGATACCCGTCGGTAAGAAGCCCCCTTCAGCAATATGGCGTAAACGCCGGCCGATAAGGTGTTAGAAGCGATACCCGGAGGTAAGAAGCCACCCTCGGCCGCGGCTAATCATGTTGACCGGAGATTTTGGCATAAAGCCAGCAAATAAGGCATGAGAAGCTATACCCAGAGGTAGGAAGCCACCCTCCACCGCGGCTAATCGTGTTAGCTAGAATTTTGGCATAAAGCCGACAGATAAGGCGTAAGAAGCTATACCCGGAGGTAGGAAGCCGCCCTCCACCGCGGCTAATCGTGTTAGCCGGAATTTTGGCATAAAGCCGAGGTTCTCGTATTAACAAGGATGTGCAACATGGCAGAGGTCCCGACTTGCAAGGATGATATTTGATTCATAAATATGATATATACAATGATAATGTACAATGATATCTTTCAACAACTTTTAGGTGTAGTAAGGCCAACAATGCACTATGTTCCACGGCCGGTGGGTCTCTTGATCCGAAGTATCTGAATCATCCCGGATGTCAATCAGGTAGTACGACCCATTGTTGAGATTTCGGCTGACCACAAAAGGCCCTTCCCATGGAGGAGATAGTTTATGCACATCTGTCTGGTCTTGAATCAGCCGTAAAACCAAGTCGCCCTCTTGAAACGTCCGGGTCTTAACCCTGCGGCTATGATAACGGCGCAGGTCTTGTTGATAAATCGCCGAACGGGCAGCCGCCATTTCTCGTTCCTCTTCCAAAGCGTCCAACGCGTCCTGACGCGCTGTCGCATTATCCGTCTCAACATAAGCCGCCACTTGAGGCGAGTCATGCCGGATGTCACTTGGCAAGACGGCCTCAGCACCGTAAACCATGAAGAAAGGTGTATACCATGTGGATCTGTTCAGGGTGGTTCTGATGCTCCATAAGATGGAAGGCAGCTCTTCTACCCAACAACCGGGCGTTCCTTGTAAAGGAACCATGAGCCGTGGCTTGATACCTCTCAAGATTTCTTGATTGGCACGCTCTGCCTAACCATTAGACTGCGGATGAGCAACTGCTGAAACATCAAGACGGATGTGCTCTTCATCGCAGAATTTTTTCATAGCCCCCTTGGACAAGTTTGTGCCATTATCTGTGATGATGCTATGAGGGTAACCAAAATGGTAGATCATCTTTTTAACAAACTGAACCGCCGTCGCCACATCACACTTGCTGATCGGCTCAGCCTCTACCCATTTGGTAAACTTATCGACTGCCACTAGGAGGTGTGTTTTGTTATCCTTGGATCTCTTGAAAGGTCCTACCATATCAAGCCCCTAGACTGCAAACGGCCGAGTAATTGGTATCATGCGCAATTCTTGAGCCGGAACGTGAGCACGCCTGCCGAACTTTTGACATCCGTCGCACTTGCGGACCAGATCCTCTACATATTTGTGAGCCGCCAACCAGAAAAAACCGTGCCGGAACGCCTTGGCTACCAAAGATTTTGAACCGGCGTGATGCCCGCAATCTCCAGCGTGAATCTCATTCAAAATTTCCTGACCTTCCTCTGGTGAAACACAACGCTGAAAAACCCCGGTCACGCTGCATTTGTGCAACTCACCATTAATTATTGTCATCGACTTGGACCTCCGGGTGATCTGCCTGGCCAAATTTTCATCATCAGGTAAGTCGCCCCGAGTCAAGTATGTCAGGTAAGGCACAGTCCAATCTGGAATAGCATGCAGGACCGCTACCAACTGCCCCTCCGGGTCAGGGATAGCCAAATCTTCCTATGAAGGCAACTTGACAGTCGGGTGATATAAAACATCCAAAAATATATTGGGCGGCACCGGCTTTCGCTGAGAGCCTAACAGTGATAAGGCATCTTGTTGGGGTTATAACCCCATGGTAAGACTCGCCCTGGTAAGCTCCAGGTTAAACTGGACGGCTCATAGCCAGCCCAAGAGTGAGCCGTCATGACTGGGGGGCCCAACAAGAATATCGGCTCGCAGGATGGGCTGCGAGGTAGCCCGGATGAGAAGACCCGAGCGTGTAAGCCGCCCGGGGATGGCTCGGACAGGATAGATAAGAGAAGATAGAGGCAGACTCAGACATGTAATGAGAATCGGTCACGAACTTGTGTAACCCGTGGTCTCGACCCCATATATAAGAGCAAGACCCAGGGTGACTTAGGGATTAGGTTATCGAGAACTAGGTCAAGATTTAGCTCCCTTGTAATCGATACAACAAGCAACACAAACACAAGAAGGACGTAGGCTATTACCTCACCTTGAGGGGCTGAACCTGGGTAAACCGTGTCCTTCGTCCCTAACAACCCCTTTGAGTCTACCACGTTAGCGATGGCCTCGAATCCAAGTCCGTTCACCCGGACATCTGCCATGATAAATCCACGACAGTTGGCGCCCACCGTGGGGCCGACGCTTGTTCTTGTTGAGTTCTCGAAGGGCTATCTCCCGGGGCTCGAAGGATACGTGGTCGGAAGGATCAGCAAGAGTCGCCGCGGCCGGCTCTACATCGACTATGCCGACTGGGGGCTTGATGCTGAGTCGGTGGGTTATGGATTCCAGGTTCCGTTCGGTGGGATCCACGTCTTCATCGGAAGGGTTGATGGATCTACACCCGGGCCGGATGTCAGCATCGACATCATCGAGCCGGCTCGGCGTCTGCAACCTGCGCGTAACATGCATCCTACCCGTGCTAATCCGGATTAGAAGCATGTCTTCGTAGGCTTCACTCAAGCGACGGATCTGGAAGCTTTCGGGTCGCAGGAAACTTTCGTCTATTCAAAGGGTGAGTCTTCAAGCGGAGAAACGGAATCGGTGTACCAGCTCTGCAACGGTGCCCTTGGGGGCTACATCAACTCCTGCTTTGAGTCAGATCGCTCTGAGTTGGATGAGCTTGAGCTTCTGATTCATGCTGCCGTGTTCATGGCGGGGCTAGCCCCAGGCACGGGTAGTATGGCCGCGGGAGCCGCCACCTCGGGTGATAACCTGCCGTCGTCGGCTCAAGTCCTTGTGGAGCTGATGGACGAGTTCGCGGATTTAATGGCCGCTGAAATCACACCCGATAACCAAGTAGCTCAAAATTTAGAGATCGCAAGGATCAAGGGCCGGATGGCAGAGGAACAGCAGAGGATGGTTGAGCTAAAAATCCAAATGGAGGAAGAGGCGGAGTGCATCAAGGCAGATGCTTTCCATCTTGGGCTAGAACAGATATCAGCAGCGGTGGTACATCGGAGGAGGCATCAATCCCGTCTACCAGAGCGCTATGAAGCAAGGAACCTCTTCAATACTCCTGGCGCCAGGCAAGTAACAGACGCACCCGAGGGCCGCCGGATGGAGCGACCAGCGACTCATACGGCCCGGCTTAACCAAGCTTCACCTAGTGGTATTCCGACGCCAGCAGGTCATTATTCCAACCCGACCGAAAATATGGTGGCGGCTTTCACCCGGCTTGAGACTATTTCTATCCCGGACGAAGCACCCTTTGCAAAGGAGGTGCGGAATGCCATCGGGTACCTGCAGACGGCCGTAGCCCAGCAGGAAAAATACACCCACAGCCGGAGCCGTGTTCATTCAACCCCTCTTCCTAGCCGCAGCTTCAGCTGTCGCTATGAGTCGCCAGCGGGTTCCAGCAGCAACCAGCACAGAGAGATTCTGACGGGTCACCGGCCGAGTAGAGACACGTCAGCGTTTGTAAACCATGCGGGAGGCCCGCAAGAGGCGCCAGCTAGGCCGGCTCACCAGGATCCTGCGCCCTCCGCTTCGGTACGGGCAGGAGTGAACTCCAGGACGGCAGGGTTGGCGTGTTTTTCACCGGCTCTACGAAACGAACAACTGCCGAAAGACTTCAAAGGGCCCCGCAAGGTCCCAAATTATACCGCTGATTTACCCCCGGAGGGCTGGGTGGAGAGCTATGAACTGGCCATGGAGATGCTGGATGTCAGTGAGGCGGTTTATGTCAAGTATTTCATCATGATGCTGGAAGGCCCGGCTCGCACGTGGCCAAAGGGGTTACCGCCTAATACCATCAATTCATGGGCAGAGCTTCGGGCCCGGTTCATCAAAAACATTCAAGGGACGTGCAAGCAGCCTATGACCATTGTGGATCTTGATCACTGTGTCCAACAGGAGAACGAGTCGGCCCATCATTGGGTGCGGCGGGTCTCGACAATCATCCACTCCTCAGAGCAGATTACGGCGGCTGAAGCAGTACTGATCTTGGAGAAGAATTGCCACTTTGTTCCTCTGAAGCAGAAACTTGGCCGGCTCAAACGTATGTGTCAGGACATGGGAGAGCTCATGACGGCTCTCACGAAGTACGCTGACTCTGACAGCACGAAAGATCCGGATTCTGATGATGAGAAAGCAGGTCAAGGTAAGAATGGCAATCACGGCAAGGGCGTGGCAAACAATGTTAGCCAGAGCAAGCGCAAGAATCTAGAGGCCGGGTCAGAGCTGGTGGCTAATGCAAACACCCAGAAGAATTACCCCAAAGGCAATAGGAGGTTCAGACCGCCCTTTGGCAAGGATATCTCTTCTTTGAACATGGAGGAATTGCTTAAGCGGCCTTGTCCGAATCACAGTCTGCCTCATAAAACGGCAAGCCACACATGGGAGAATTGCAATTTCATGCAGAAGTACAAGTAGTATTTCACGCAACCTAATAATCGAGATGGTGGTCCTCCAGGCGGTTCAGGGCATGGAGGATCAGGAGTTGGGTTTGGTTCTGGCGGCTCAGGGTATGGTCATCCGGGTCAGGATAATCAAGGAGGACACCAGCCGCATCCTGATAACAACAACCAACAACAACAGCGTAACCAGTCTGGTTTTCAGAGTAATCCGAAGCAACTCAGCTCTGGGCAGTACCACGTCTTTACAACCGGTCTCAGTAAGTGGGACCAGAAGTTGCGAAAGTGGGCAGTCAATGCGGTTGCGCCGGCTCTTCCGCGATACTTAAAGTGGTCTGAATATGACATAACCTGGAGCCGAGAGGATCACCCGCCACGGCTTGATGACCCGGGGTGGCTGGCTTTGGTTGTAGCCCCCCAAGTGGGCGGATATATGTTGAACAAGGTGCTTATGGATAGCGGAAGCAGTATAAAAATGCTTTATTATGACACTTTCTGGCGGATGAAATTGCTTGACAAGGATTTAAAACCTTCATCCACCATCTTTCATGGTGTGATCCCGGGTAAGTCGGCACGTCCGGTGGGCAGGATTTCGCTGGAAGTGGCCTTTGGAGATGAGTACAATTACAGGGTGGAATCCTTATGGTTCGAGGTGTTCAAGATCAAGAGTCCTTATCATGCGTCGTTTGGACGGCCGGCTTATGCTAAGTTCATGGCTAGGCCTTGCTAGGTTTACTTACAGCTCAAGATGCCCGGCTTAAATGGTACCATTATTGTTCATGACAACCAAAATACAGCTATTGAGTGTGAAGAAGGAGACGCGGCTTATGCAGAGTCCAGTTGCGCCCAGGAGGAGCTTAAGTTCTATAAGGAGAATGTTGATCCGAAGGACATGACCCCGCTGAAAAATCCCACCACAGAGGCAGAGCCGCCCCTCAAGTTTTCAGCGGATGATACCAAGACCGTGGATTTCACTCCGGGTGATTCATCTAAACAGTTCATCATTGGAGCTCACATGGATCCCAAATAGGAAAGTGCGCTCATCGAATTCATCCGTGAGAATCGGGACATCTTCGCATGGAAACCTTCTGACATGCCGGGTGTACCGAGAGAGTTCGCTGAGCACAACCTTAATGTGGATCCAAAGTTTAAGCCGATTAAATAGTTTTTACGGCGGTTCAATGAGGAGAGGCGCAAGGCTATTGGTGAAGAAGTTGCCCGGCTCTTGGCAGCGGGTTTCATCATTGAAGTTTTTCACCCGGAGTGGTTGGCTAACCCGGTGCTGGTACTCAAAAAGAATGGTACATGGCGTATGTGTGTGGACTACACGGACCTTAACAAGGCTTGTCCGGCTGATCCATTTGCTCTCCGTCATATTGATCAGATCATTGATGCTACGACGGGGTGTGAAAATTTGTGTTTCCTGGATGCGTACTCAGGTTATCATCAAATCAAGATGGCGGTTAAAGACCAGGAGAAGACGGCTTTTATTACACCCTTTGGGGCATTCTGCTATGTCTCTATGCCTTTCGGACTCAAAAGTGCCCAGGCGACTTACCAGCGATGCGTGCAGAACTGCCTTCACAGTCAGATTGGCCATAAGGTTCATGCTTATGTAGATGACATCGTGGTCAAATCCAGAAAGAAGGAGACTCTCTTGGAGGATTTGAAGGAAACTTTTGATAATCTCCGGGTCTATAAGATGATGCTTAACCCGACCAAGTGTGTCTTTGGTGTTCGAGCGGGCAAGCTTTTGGGTTTCCTAGTCTCTAAACGTGGTATCGAGGCTAACCTGGATAAATCAAGGCTATTACCTCTCTGGGGGAGCCGGCTTGCATTAATGATGTCCAGCGCTTGGCAGGGCGGATTGCTGCGTTGAGCCGGTTCATAAGCCATCTTGGAGAGAAGGCTATTCCTTTATATCAAATGATGAAAAAGACAGACAAATTTGTCTGGAGTAAAGCGGCAGGTGAAGCACTCAAGGCACTTAATAAACAGCTCACTGAGCCGCCAGTGCTGGCCGCTCCGGCTGAAAAAGAGCCGTTACTCCTTTATGTGGCAGCTAATAACCGGTCGGTGACTGCTGCAATAGTGGTCGAACGCAAGGAGGCCAAAAAGGAATACCCAGTGCAAAGACCGGTTTATTATATCAGGGAGGTCCTGACAGAGTCTAAACAAAGGTATCCACATTGGCAGAAGCTGGTATATGGAGTTTTCATGGCCAACCGCAAGTTAAAACACTACTTCTTAGGCCATCAGATAACTGTGGTCAGTTCTGCTCCGCTTGGGGATATTATCCAGAACAGAGAAGCTACAGGAAGAATTGCTAAGTGGGCATTGTAATTGGGACCTTTCAATGTGAAATATGTGCCTCACACAGCTATCAAGTCCCAAGCCCTTGTGGATTTCACAAATGATTGGACACAGTGTCAAGCTCCCGAGGAAAAGCCAGACAACACATACTGGACTATACACTTCGATGGATCCAAGCAATTAGAGAGATCAGGGATAGGAGTTGTTCTGACATCCCCCAAGGGTGATAAGTTTTGTTATGTGCTCCGGCTGATGTTCCCCTGCACTAATAATGCGGCTGAATATGAAGCTTTGCTTCATAGTCTTCGGTTAGCCAAGGAGATGAATTTGAGCCAAGTCAGGTGTTTGGGCGACTCACATCTGGTGCCTCAAAAAGTTTCTGGCACTTGGGATTCCAAGGACCCACGGATGGCGGCTTATCGTCAGGCGGTTGATATTATTGCGGGTCACTTCAAAGGATACCAGGTAGATCACATTGATCATCGCAGGAATGAGGCGGCTGATGCTTTATCACGGTTAGGCTCTTAGCGAAAGCCGGTGCCACCGCCGCCGGTGCCAGCCAATGTCTTTCTGGACGTCTTATATCATCCGACTGTCAAGACACCTTCAGAAGAAGAATTGATTGTTCCTGACCCGGAGGCTGAACTAGTGGCGGCTCTACATGCTATCCAAGATTGGACTATTCCTTATTTGGCCTATTTGACCCGGGGCGAGTTACCTGAGGATGAATACCTAGCCAGAAAGGTCACCCGGCGTTCTAAGTCCATGACCATAGTCAATGGTGAGTTACATAATTGCAGCGTGACAGGAGTCTTCCAACATTGTGTCTCACCAGAGGAGGGCTGGCAAATCTTGAATGAAATTCATGCTGGCGATTGTGGGCACCATGCCGGTTCAAAGTCTTTGGTAGCCAAGGCTTTCAGACACGGGTTTTTCTGATTGATGGCTCATAAAGACACAGAGGACCTAGTCCGTAAGTGCGATGGCTGTCAGAAGTTTGGCCGACAGGCTCATGTTCCGGCTCAGGAATTGAGGATGATACTAATTACTTGGCCGTTTGCGGTCTGGGGGCTTGATATGGTGGGACCTTTCAAGAGATCCAAGGATAAGAAAACACACCTCCTAGTAGCGGTAGACAAGTTTACCAAATGGGTAGAGGCAGAGCCGGTCAGCAAATGTGATGCGGCTACGACAGTTTTATTTATCAAAAAATTGATCTACCATTTCGGTTACCCGCATAGCATCATCACTGATAATGGTACAAATCTGTCCCAGGGGGCTATTAAATTTTTTTGTGATGAAGAGCATATCCAGCTTGATGTTTCAGCCGTTGTGCATCCACAATCCAACGGTCAGGCGGAGTGTGCCAATCAGGAAATTCTAAGAGGGATTAAACCACGGCTTATGGTTCCTTTGCAGCGGACGCCCGGGTGTTAGGTAGAGGAATTACCCTCCGTATTATGGAGCATCAGGACCACTCCTAACAGGTCCACGGGTTTCACGCCTTTCTTTATGGTATTCAGTGCCGAGGCAGTTTTGCCCAGTGACATCCGGCATGACTCGCCAAGGGTGGCGGCTTACGTTGAGACGGACAATGAGACGGCACGTCAATACACGTTGGATGCTCTGGAAGAGGCGTGAGAGCTGGCAGCGGCTCGGTCGGCATTTTATCAGCAAGACTTGCGTCGCTATCATAGCCGTAGGGTCAAGACCCGGACATTCCAGGAGGGCGACTTAGTGCTCCGGCTGATTCTGGACCAGACAAATATGCATAAGCTCTCTCCTCCGTGGGAAGGGCCTTTTGTGGTCAGCAGAAATCTCAACAATGGGTCATACTACCTCGTCGATATCCGAGATGACTCAGATACGGCGGGTCAGGAGAGCCGCCGGCCGTGGAACATCGCGCATCTCCGGCCTTATTTCACTTAAGGGTGTAGAGACCCTTCATTGTATACTATCATTGTACATGTCGTAATTATATAAAGAAATATCATTGCAAAAATGAAAGATCCGGCTCAAGAAAATGAGTCACGGCACCAGATGTTACATCGTCAAAAACTGGCTCGGGAAAACGAGTCGTGGCGAGGGCGGCTTCTTACCTTTGGGTATAGCTTCTAACGCCTATCCACCGGCGTCGTACGCCGTACTAATCGGCTCAGGAAAATGAGTCGTGGCGAGGGCGGCTTCTTACCTTCTTGTACAGCTTCTAACGCCTATCCGCCGGTGTCGAACATTGTAAAAACCGGCTCAGGAAAATGAGTCATGGTGAGGGCGGCTTCTTACCTTCGGGTACAGGTTCTAATGCCTACCCGCTGGCGTCGTACACCGTATTGCTGAAGGGGGCTTCTTACCGACGGGTATCGCTTCTAACACCCTATCAGCCGGCTTTATGCCAAATCTCCAGCTAACATGTTTAGCCGCGGTTGTGAGGGTTTTTTATCGATGGGTAATTAACACCTCATGACCCGGCGAGGGCGGCTTCTTACCTTCGGGTACAGCTTCTAATGCCTATCCGCCAGCGTTTATGCTGTATTATTACCTCCGGGTATAGCTCGTAATGTTTATGAGCCGGCCTCCTGGCACAAAATCCGGCTAAAGAAATTAGCCTCGGCGAGGGCGGCTTCTTACCTTCGGGTACAGCTTCTAACGCCTATCCGCCAGCGTTTACGCTATATTATTACCTTCGGGTGCAACTCATAATGCTTGTTAACTGGCCTTATGCCACAAAACTCCGGTTGACATCATTAACTGGAACGCGTAAAAGGAAGATGGCATTTGGAAAGCCGGGTTTTTTCTCAAGATCAACACAGCAAATGTCACAGGACATGTATATTACAAACGCTCTATGTAGAGCCCAAAAGTGTGGATCAAGTTTTTCAAAGTCCTCTACTATGAGAGCCGGCTATTACAAAGTGGAGCGAGTCAACTGGCCTCCGGCTCATCCTGCTCCGGCTCTTCGGACGATTGGATCTAAAGGTTATCCATGTTCCAGTTGCAGTCAGCTAGAGCTGCAAAAGTCCCTTCCTGGAAGAAGGGAGAAGTGTCAAGAGCAGAAGCGAAGAGGTCCTTACTGCGGGCGGGTGTCAAGTCCTTCCATTCATAGAGGGGGCCACGAATCCTCTTCTAGTCAGCATCATAAGCCGCCTGATAAGTGTTCAGGTCGACCTCTTCTGCTAAAACGGAGGCTAGATATCTGGAGTCCTTGACACACCGGATGTAGTCAGCTTCTGTGAATTCAGAGCCGTCATCCATTCTTGGAGGGGAAGCCTTCCATCATATCATATGGAGTAAGCTCCGGCGCAAAGGCCAGAGCCCGGCTTATGCCTGCGATCGCCCCCTGGCGGGCGGCTGATTTCTTTAACTCGGCAATCTGCTTTGGCATGGTGGAGAAAAGTTCCACGACCCCTTTGAGATTGGAAGGGATCTTGTCCTTGTACTGTACAGATTTTATGGTAAACATGGCACCGTAGTAGAGCTGCTCCGCCAGGGTGTAGATAGCATTCAAAGGCAATAGGCTATTAGACGCCAATTGACGGCTTCTAGGACATGTATGAGCCGGAGGTTTTCGTGATAAGTCGCCAGCTCAGATGTAATAACAGCAATTAAGGAAAACTTATCAAAGAGCTTACCGAAGAGGGCGGCTGTCATCTTGGTGATGTGACGTTTCAGGGACTGCAACTCGTCAGAGACGATCATCAACCGCTGGTCAGCATCATTCGCCCGTTTGGTAAGCGTGGCCTTCTCAGACATGGCGGACACTTTGAAAGCAGGGAACTCCGCCTTAACTTTAACCAGCTCTTTGGTTAAGAGCTGGCATCTCTCATCGGTGGCGCTCCGAGCAGCCTGTTGATCCGCCAAGTTGGTCTTTAAGCCGGCCAGCTGTGACCCGGCTTCAGTCAAGGATTCATGCAAACGTTTCAAAGTAGAGAATAAGACGGACAAGTCTCAAATAGATTGCAAGCAATATGCATGACACTTGGGGGCTAATGCTTTTCAGAAGTCCCGACTCAACTTTGAACAAGTTTGAGTCGGCCCTTGGGGGCTACTATTAAGCTCTCTTCAACATATCTTCTGAGAAGCTCTGACTCAACTTTGAACAAGTTTGAGCCGGCCCTTGGGGGCTACTATCTAGCTCTTTAAAAAATTATCTTCTCAGGAGTCCCGACTCAAAGACAAGTTTGAGTCGGGCCTTGGGGGCTATTAACGGCTCTTCTGATTGCCTTCTACAGAATAATTTTATCTAAAAACCTGCTAAGCAAAGCCTCGGTTCAATATGATTAAACCGGCACTTGGGGGCTATGTAGGGATATAAGGAGGAAAATAATACCTCATACTTCCGCTTCATGAGGTTAACCGGTTGGAGCTCCAAGTCCCGGCTGGTGGATAAGCGGGTCATATAGCTAGCATGAAGCTCCTCAACTGACATCTTCTCCAAGGCAGAAGGTTCAAAATCAAGCTTCTTGGAAGCTTCAGCTGTTTCACCCTACTTGGTCAGCACGTGAGCCAGGGGAGAATGCAACCCGGTGCTAGTGATTTCAACTTCAGGGTCAGTTGTGTCCTTGGCTGCTTGGGCAGGGCTCGGCGGCTTAGCAGGACTCTTCAATGGACTGTCTGGGACAATGTCATCAGCAGCCGGTTCAGCAGAAGCGGCTGGGATATCTTCAGCCGGTTGCGACTGATCTGGCTTCAAAGGCTCCGGCTTTGGGGCAGCAGGGCCAGGGGAGGACCCGTTGGTCTTTCGACGCTTGGCTTGAGCACTAGAAAGTGTGAGTATTAGAATCCACAAGATGCTATGGCGGCTCAAAAAGCCGGAGGTCATAGTGGAAAATACTTACAACGGGTTAATCTTGGGAGGCGGCAGAGCAGTCGCTGAAGAGTCACCGGAAGAGGGTGATTTCTGAGAGACAAGGCAAAGAAAAGATGAAACGGCATCAAGGATGCAAAGTGAAATTAACTAAACTAAGATACATACCTCGGCGGGGCGTGCCTTCGGGGCTGGCGAGTTTGGCAAGTCGGACATCAGTTCAGAAGAACCGGCGCTCCAGGTCTGGCGATGCTCAGTTTGTTGTTGCTTCTTCAAAAGAAAATCGGGAGCCAGATAAGCGAGAGGATGAGAAAGCGGAACCTTTTTAATAACCCGCCGCGGCTTCCGGGGGACAAAATATTCTGAGCCGGAAGAAATATAGATAACCTCAGGGGCGTTGGCGTGGCTTGTTTCAACGTTATCCTGTGAGTAAAACAAGGGTAAGTAAAATAAGATGACAAAGTGGCAGAAAGCAGCCAAAGTTTACCTCTGAGTCAGATGTCTACGACAAGTCAAACCATTCTTCTTGTGGGGTGGTCTTCTTAGACTTCTTAGCCGGAGTTTTCTTCTTGGGCTTGTTCAAGGGAGGAACATACTCTCTCTTCCAGAAATCAGAGTTGGCCTGGAAGCAAGCTTGTTAAACGATAATGAGTCAGAAAAGTATAAGGAAAAAGAGGGGAAGAGTCGCCTTACATTTGGAGCCGGATTTTTGGCGCTAAATGGCGGCAGGACAATGGCACAGCATGATCCGGAAGCTTCATGGACAAGGCTCCGGATGACGGTGGTAATGTCATCTTCCGAAAGTGTGCATCGGCTGAAGCATAAGGAACTATCATATTTGCCTTCGTATTCATACATGAGCCGGCTTCTATGACTGAAGGGCATAATCCGCCAAGAAATCCAGCAGCGGATCAAGTCCAGTCCGGTTAAGCCATTGACCATCAGGGCCTTGATCTTGGCATGAGCCGGCTCGTACCTTGCACGCTGTGAAGCTGATAACCGGCTAGGAAGTTCTGAAGTTGTTTTGAGCTGGGAAGGACGATAACCCGGCAATGGACGCTCATTCTCAGGAGAGATGTCCTTGCAATAGAACCAGGTCTTGTTCCAGTCCTTTGGGTGACTCGGCATCTGTGTGGCTGGAAAGATAATATCTCTACGCCGTTGGATGGAGATACCGCCAAGCTCTAGACTCGGACTGGCTTTCACTTTAGTTTGTCGGTTGGCATAGAAAAACTCTCGAAATAACCCCACAGACGGCCTGGCCTGCAGATAGGCTTCATAGAGCACTTGGAAATTGCATATATTTGAGATGGAGTTGGGGGCCAAGTCTTCGGGGGTGAAGCTTGTAGCAGTGAAGGATGTCACGAAAGAACTTCGAGCCAGGAGGCATGAATCCTCGTTCGATATGGTCAGAGAAGACCACCACTTCGCCTTATTGAGGAGTGAGCCATGTTTCATCACCTGGGACCTGCCAGCTAATGACTTCCTTGGGAGGAAGAGTGCCCACATGAAAAAATCCAACAAAAACTCCTTTGTGATGCAAGACCTGACCCAGTTGCACGAGTTGATGGCGCGAGACATGCTGGCGGCTTAAAAGACTGTGTAAGTTAAAAGTATGGCGAGTTAGGTGCAAAATAAGTATCTACGGCGGCTTACAAATTTAAAGGTTCTGCAAATGATATGCCATGGTCTGGCTGATGAGAGCCGGAGAGGCCTGGCGGGTCAACAAAGAAAAGGGGAGAAGCGAAAATCGGCTAAGTCCGAGGAAACAGGTTTCGCAAAGCTCAGCTAAAATAATGGATCTACAAAAACAGGATAAATGCTTTTATTTGCAGACCTAAGGACGAACAGGCGAAGTAGATGGAACCCAAATGACAAGCGGAGCGAGGATCAATCTATGTGTTCTTGTTGACCACTTATTACATAGCAGCTCCGTGAAGGCGAGTGACGGCCTGGAGTCCATACGCCAAGGTGCGACCGGCGGCAATGGAGTGCGAGCCCTAAAACACGACGACGGCGGCGAAATTTTCTAGAATCCCTACTGGAGACGGCTATGGATCTACGGGAAGAGGACTTACCGGCGACGGGGTGACGAGCGCGAGACGAGCTCTGGTTCGCAACAGGGTGATGCAGCGGCCAGTCGACGACGAGGACGGCGTCGGAGCAGGAGCGGAAGCGTCGGAGAGGAGGAAGATGGAAGCGCGAGTGGGAAGAAGGAAATGACCATTCATAGCAGCCCTATTTAAAAGGAAAAAATGGGCAGGCACGAAAATCCAGGCGACAGAAATCGTTCGGCCGAGGCGGACTCCTCGATTTTCGGGCTGGCCAATTAATATGCGATTTGTTGGTACGTCAGCGGATCTTTTCGGCAAGTCCCACGTGATGTCCACAGCGGGTCATCACCGGGCGACTCACCAAGAAACAGAAGAAGAGGATGAAGTGAGCAAGCTCAAATCAACCTGGGGCCTAATGTTGGGGATATAACCCCACGGTGAGACCCGCCCTGGTAAGATCCGGGTTAAACTAGACGGCTCATAGCCAGCCCAAGAGTGAGCCGTCATGACTGGAGGGCCCAACAAGAATAGTGGCTCACAGGATGGGCCGCGAGGTGGCCCGGATGAGAAGACCTGGGCGTGTAAGCTGCCCGGGGACAGCTCGGACAGGATAGATAAGAGAAGATAGAGGCAGACTCGTACATGTAATGAGAGTCGGTCACGAACTTGTGTAACCCATGGTCTTGACCCCCTATATAAGGGCAAGACCCGGGGCGACTTAGGGATCAGGTTATCGAGAACTAGGTCAAGCTTTAGCTCCCTTGTAATCGATACAACAAGCAATACAAACACAAGCAGGACGTAGGCTATTACCTCACCTTGAGGGGTTGAACATGGGTAAATTGTGTCCTTCGTCCCTAACAACCCCTTTGAGTATACCACGTTAGCGATGGCCTCGAATCCAAGTCCGTTCACCCGGACATCTGCCGTGATAAATCCATGACACATCTGTTGCCTCATTCTTACAACGGTCAATATGATCCACCTGATAACCTTTGAATTGACCAGCAATGATGTCCACCGCCTGTCGATAAGCCGCCATGCACGGGTCTTTGGAATCCCACATGCATGAAACTTGCTGAGCCACCAGACCTGAGTCGCCCAGACACCTTACCCGGCTTAAATTCATCTCCTTAGCTATTCTCAGACCATGAAGCAGGGCCTCATATTTAGCCGTATTATTAGTGCAAGGGAACATTAGCCGGAGCACATAACAAAATATATCCCCCTTAGGGGATGTTAGAACGACTCCCGCTCCTGATCCTTCCAACTGCTTGGATCCATCAAAGTGTATAGTCCAGCATGTGTTATCCGGCTTTTCCTCAGGAGCTTGACACTCTGTCCAATCCTTAATAAAATCCACAAGGGCCTGGGATTTGATGGTCGTGCGAGGCGCGTAAGTTAAATTAAAAGGTCCCAGCTCCAACGCCCACTTAGCGATCCGACCGGTGGCTTCCCTGTTCTGAATTATATCCCCTAACGGAGCGGAGCTAACCACTGTGATCGGGTGTCCTAAAAAATAGTGTTTCAACTTGCGATTTGCCATTTACACCCCATACACCAGCTTCTACCAATGTGGATATCTCTGCTTGGATTCGGTCAGGACCTCACTGATATAATAAACCGGCCTTTGAACCGGATACTCCTTACCAGCCTCCTTACGTTCGACCACAATTGTGGCACTGACTGTCCGATTGTTAGCTGCCACATATAAGAGCAAAGGTTCTTTCTCACCCGGAGCTACCAACACCGGCGGCTCAGTGAGTTGTTTCTTGAGCGCCTCCAACACTTCACCCGCCGCCTTACTCCAGACAAAATTGTCTGTCTTTTTCATCATCTGATACAAAGGAATTGCTTTCTCACCGAGGCGGCTTATGAAACGGCTTAATGCAGCAATACGCCCTGTCAGACGTTGAACGTCATTAACACAGGCTGGCTCTGCTAGAGAGGTAATGGCCTTGATTTTATCCGAGTTAGCCTCAATGCCACGCTCAGAAACCAGAAATCCCAAGAGCTTGCCAGCCGGAACACCAAAGACGCATTTAGCTGGGTTAAGCATCATGTTATAGACCCGGAGATTGTCAAAAGTTTCCCTTAAATCATCCAAGAGGGTCTCCTTCTTCCTTGACTTGATCACAATGTCATCTACGTAAGCATGGACGTTGCGCCCGATCTGACTGTGGATACAATTCTGCACACAGCGCTGATAAGTTGCTTGGGCACTCTTGAGCCCGAAAGGCATAGAGACATAGTAGAAAGCTCCAAAGGGCGTAATAAAATCCGTCTTTTCTTGGTCCTTAACTGCCATTTTGATCTGATGATATCCTGAATACGCATCTAAGAAGCACAGGCTTTCGCAACCCGCCATTGCATCAGTGATCTTGTCAATACGTAGGAGAGCAAAGGGGTCAGCCGGACAAGCCTTGTTAAGGTCCGTGTAATCTACACACATCCTCCACGTGCCGTTCTTCTTCAACACCCACACTGGGTTGGCAAGCCATTCCGGGTGAAAAACCTCAACGATGAAACCCGCTGCTAAGAGCCAGGCGACCTCTTCCCCAATGGCCTTCTGCCTCTCCTCATTGAACCGCCGTAGAAACTACTTGATTGGCTTAAACTTAGGATCCACATTAAGATTGTGCTTAGCAAACTCTCTTGGAACACCCGGCATGTTAGAAGGTTTCCATGCAAAGATGTCCCGATTCTCACGGATGAATTCGATGAGCGCGCTTTCCTATTTGGGATCCATGTGAGCCCCAATGATGAACTGTTTGCATGAGTCGCACGGAGTAAAGTCGACTGCCTTGGTGTCATCCGCTGAAAACTTAAGGGGTGGCTCAGCCTCCATTTTGGGCTTTTTTTAGTGGTGTCATATCCTCTGGATCAACAGTCTCCTTATAAAACTTAAGTTCCTCCTGAGTGCAACTGGCCTCTGCATAAGCCGCATCTCCTTCTTCACACTCAATGGCCGTGTTCCGATCCCCATGAGCGGTAATAGTGCCCTTCAGCCCGGGCATCTTAAGCTGCAAGTATACGTAACAGGGCCTAGCCATGAACTTAGCATAAGCCGGTCGTCCGAACAGCGCATGGTAAGGGCTCTTAATCTTGACTACCTCAAACCACAAGGACTCCACCCTGTAGTTATACTCATCCCCGAAGGCAACCTCCAAAAAAATTCTGCCCACTGGATAAGCCGACTTACCAGGCACCACACCATGAAAAACGGTGGATGAAGGCTTAAGATCCTTGTCAAGTAACTTCATCCATCGGAAAGTGTCATAATAAAGGATGTTGATACTACTGCCTCCGTCCATCAGCACCTTGTTTACCATGTAGCCCCCTACCTGGGGGCAACCACCAAAGCCAGCCACCCCGGGTCATCAACACGTGGCGGGTGATCTTCCCGGCTCCAAGTTATGTCATATTCAGACCACTTTAAATACCGTAGTAGAGCCGGCGCAGCCGCATGAACCGCCTGCCTACGTAATTTCTGATCCCGTTTGTTAAGACCGGTCGTGAAAACATGATATTGTCCTGAGCTGAGCTGCTTTGGATTATGCGATACCCGGACTGGTTATGCTGCTGCTGGTTGTTATTATCAAAGTGCTGCGAATGCCCTCCTCGATTGCCTTGACCATGAGGACCGGACCCTGAGCCGCCAGACACAAACCCAGCTCCTGACCCGCCGTGACCTGAGCCGCCGGGCGAATCACTGCCCTGGTCATTGGGTCGTGTGTAATAATTCTTTAACTTCTGCATGAAGTGACAATCACCCCACGTTTGCAATGAAGGTTTGCCGGGCTGGCTATGATCCGGACAGGGTTTCTTGAGCGCCTCCTCCAAATTGAAAGGAGTCTGACTCTTATTAAAGGATGGTGTGAACTTCCCATTGCCCTTGGAAGGACTCTGGCCAGTACTCGCGTTAGCTACCAGCTCTGACCCGCCATCAGGATTCTTTCGCTTGCCCTGACCACCATTGTTAACTGCACCTTTTCCTTGATTGTTTTTCTTTCCTTGCCCGCCTTTCTCCTCATCCGACCCTGGATCCTTCGTATTATCAGAATCGGTGTACTTCGTAAGATCCGTCATGAGTTCTCCCATATCCCGACACGTACGCTTGAGCCGGCCAAGTTTCTTCTTTAGTGGAACGAAATGACAATTTTTCTCCAATATGAGCATGGCCTGGGCTGCCGTGATTTGCTTAGATGAATGGATAATGGCCGACACCCGTCGGACCCAATGATGAGCCAACTCAGTATCCTCCTGGACACAGTGATCAAGATCCACGATGGTCATAGGCTGCTTATAAGTCCCTTGGAAATTCTTGATGAACCTTGCCCTTAACTCAGCCCACGAGTTGATGGTGTTGGGAGGCAACCGTTTCAACCACGTGCGCGCCGGACACTCCAGCATCATGATAAAATATTTAGCACACACTGCCTCACTGACATCTAACATCTCCATGGCCAGCTCATAACTCTCGACCCAGGCCTCTGGAGGTAAATCGGCAGTGTAATTTGGGACTTTGCGAGGCCCTTTGAAATCCTTCGGCAATCACTCACTTCGTAGAGCCGGTGATAGACATGGCACCCCCACGGCCCTGGTAGTTACTCCGGCTCCTACTGACACGGAAGGCGCGGGCTCCTGGTGAGTCGACGTGGTTAACACAGCTGCCGGCAGCTGGTTCCTTGCCCGGTTCACGGGCGCGTGTGCATCTAGAGCCGCCCGATCGTCCTCCGGAGGTGCTCTCCGCCGGTCACTGCTGGAAATCACTGGCGACTCATAACGCCGGCTGAAGCTCCGGCTGGGGAGAGGCATCGAATGAACGCGGCTCCGGCTGCGGGTGTACCTCTCCTGTTGGGCCATCGCTGTCTGCAGATACCCAATGGCATTCCGCACCACGTATCCCTCGAGCCCTGGAAGAGAGCCCTTTGAGAACTCAACTCCATCGAGCGCAAGCCCCACGGTGGGCGCCAACTGTCATGGTTTTGTCATGGCAAATGTCCGGGTGTACGGACTTAGGTTCGAGGCCATTGCTAACATGATGGACTCAAAGGGGTTGGTTGGGACGAAGGACACGAGTTTACCCAGGTTCGGCCCCTCAAGTTGAGGTAATGACCTACGTCTTGCTTGTGCTTTGTATTGCTTGTCGTACCGATTACAAGGGAAGCTATTTCCTGACCTAGCTTTCGGTAACCTCTCCCCTAAATCCCCTGGGTCTCCCCTTTATATACTAGGTTAAAACCACGGGTCATACAAGTCGTGGACGAATCTCATTACACATCCGAGTCCGCCTCTATCTCCTCTTTGCCTATCCTGACCAAGTTGTCCCAGGGCGGCTTACACGCCCGGGTCTTCTCATCCGGGCTACCCGTCGACCCATCCTGTGAGCCGCTACGCTTCTTGGGCCCTCCAGTCTTCATGGCTCACTCTTGAACCGGCATATGATCCGCTAGGTATGACCCGGAGCCTTCTAGGCGGGTCTCACCGTGGGGTTATATCCCCAACAGTCATCACCATACATAACTCTATACTACCGAAACATCACCGAACCTTAAGTGTGCAGACCCTGCGGGTTCGAGAACTATGTAGACATGACGGAGACACCTCTCCGGTCACTAACCAATAGCGGGACCTGGATGCCCATATTGATTCCTACATATTCTATGAAGATCTTTATCGGTCAAACCTCTATGTCAAGGATTCAGTTCCCACGTGCATCATCACTTTGTCCTTCGCCAGCCTTCATCTATTCCGTAGTTCCTTCTTTGAGTTGCAAATGTGAGTAACCGAACCGGTATCAAATACCCAGGCACTACAACAAGAGCTAGCAAGGTACACATCAACAACATGTATATCATATATACCTTGTTTTTTGTTGGCTGCCTTCTTGTCAGCCAGATACTTGGGGAAGTTCCGCTTCCAGTGACAAGTTCCCTTGCAATGAAAGCACTCAGTTTTTGGCTTGGGTCCAGCCTTGGGTTTCTTCACGGGAGGGGCAACTGTTTTGCCACTCTTCTTGGAGTTACCCTTCTTGCCCTTGCCATTCTTATTGAAACTAGTGGTTTTATTGACCATCAACACTTGATGTTCTTTCTGGATTTTAGACTCGGCGACTTTCAGCATCGCAAATAGCTCGACGACTGACTTGTTCATCCCGTGCATGTTATAGTTCATCACAAAGCTCGTGTAGCTTGGTGGCAGTGATTGAAGAACTCTGTCAGTGATCACCCCTGGCGGAAGGGGCATCCCTAACTCCACCAGACGAGTCGAATACCCAGACATTCTGAGTATATGTTCACTGATAGACCCATTCTCCTCCATTTTGCAAGCATAGAACTTATCGAAGGTCTCATACCTCTCGATCCGGGCATTCTTCTTAAAGATAAACTCCAAATCCTAGAACATCTCATATGCTTCATGGCGTTCAAAACGTATTTGAAGTCCCGGTTCTAAGCCATACAATATTGCACACTAAACAATTGAGTAATCTCCAGAACGTGCCTCCCAAGCGTTCTTAATGTCTTCGGATGACATGTCTGTGGGTTGGTTACCAAGCGATGCATCAAGGACATATGCCTTCTGGGAAGCCATGAGGATAATCCACAAATTACGGGCCCAGTCCACAAAGTTTCTTCCATCATCTTTCAACTTATCTTTCTCTAGGAACGCATTAAAATTCATGGGTGCTACTGCACGAGCCATTGATCTACAACATAAATAAGCAAAGGTTACTAAGACTATTGTTCAAGATAATGAGTTTAATTAATCAAATTACTAAAGGTCCCACTCAAATTTACATCCCACAGGTCATCTGAGTGATACATGATTCAAATTCACCGACTCAAGTCCGATCATCACGTGAGTTGAGGTCGTTTCAGTGGTGAACATCATCATGTTGATCATATCTACTATATGACTCATGTTCGACCTTTCTGTCTCTTGTGTTCCGAGGCCATGTCTGTACATGCTAGGCTCGTTAAGATTAATCCGAGTGTTCTGCACGTGCAACACTGGCTTGCACCCGTTGTATGTGAACGTAGAGTCTATCACACCCGATCATCACGTGGTGTCTCGACACGACAAGCTATCACAATGGTGCACACTCGGGGAGAACACAATTTTACCTTGAAATTTAAGTGAGGGATCACCTTATAATGCTACCGTCGTCCTAAGAAAAACAAGGTGCATAAAAGGATTAACATCACATGCAAATCATAAGTGACATGATATGGCCATGAACTTGTGCTTTTGATCTCCATCTTGAAAGCACCGACATGATTTCCATCGTCACCGGCATAACACCATTGTGTCGCCATCGGGGTTGTCGCGCCCACCATGCTCATACTACTATAGCTACTATTTAGCGATAAAATAAAGCACTACATAGCGCTTAATGATTGACACGCAGGTCATAAAATAATTAAAGACAACCCTATGGCTCCTGCCGGTTGCCGTACTCATCGACATGCAAGTCGTGATATTCTATAAAACACATGATCATCTCATACATCACATATATCTCATCATGTAATTGGCCATATCACATCACAACATATCCTGCAAAAACAAGTTAGACGTCCTCTAATTGTTGTTGCAAGTTTTAAGTGGATGCTACGGGTATCTAGCAAGAACAATTCTCACCTATGCAAAACCACAACGGTGATACATAAATTGCTTTTCAACCTTCTCAAGGATGGACTTTGTCGAATCCGATCCAACTAAAGTAGGAGAAGCAAACACCCACCAGCCCTCTTTGTGCAACGAAGTTACACGTCAGTCGGTAGAACCGGTCTCTCGTAAGCGTACGAGTAAGGTTGGTCCGGGCAGCTTCATCCCACAATACCGCTGATCCAAAACACGACCAAGGGAGGAAGCAATCTAAGCATCAACGCCCACAAACTCTTTGTGTTCTACTCGAGATCTCATCTACACATAGACCTAGCTCTGATACCACTGTTGGAGAACGTTGCATGGGAAACAAAAAGGATCCTACGCTTCACAACGATCAATCTAGGATACGAGAGGGGAGAGTGAATCTACATACCCTTGTAGATCGCTAAGCGGGAAGCGTTAAGAAACGCGGTTGATGTAGTCGAACGGCTTCGCGATCCAAATCGCCGAGCATCCCGCGATCCAATCACGATCCGTCCCGATCCAGCGCCGAACGGACGGCACCTCCGTGTTCTGCACACGTACGGCTTGATGATGATCTCCGCCTTCTTGATCCAGCAAGAGGGAGAGGAGAGGTAGACGAGTTCTCCAGCAGCACGACGGCGTTGCGGCGATGGTGGTTGAGTTATTCTAGCAGGGCTTCGCCCAAGCACCGCCGAAAACCGATCTAGAGGAGAAATTGCGATCTAGAGGAGAGGTTGCACGTGGCTGTTTTTCTGTATCCAAAACCCCCCTCAAACCTCTAGTATATATAGGACGAGGGGAGGAGGAGGCTTGGCCCCCAAGGGGCCAGCCATTTACTTCGGACGCAGTGGGAGGGAGGAGTCCTCCTCCTCCACTCCTAGTAGGATTAGGACTCCTTCCTTTTTTTCCACTTTGGCCTTCTTTCCACCTTGGGTTTTCTTCCCTAGCGGCATGGGACTTCTATGGGACTTCGGACAGCCCACTAAGGGCTGGTATTCCTTCTCCCACATCCAATGTATCCTCTTGGGTCGAAAAACCCCTCCCGATGGTCCCCCGGTACCCTCCCGGCACTCCCGGTACAGTACCTATGAGCCCGAAACTTTTCCGGTGACCAAAACAGGTCTTCCTATATATCAATCTTTACCTAATAACTGGAGCTCCTCGTGATGTCCGGCATCTCATCCGAGACTCCTAACAACCTTCGGTCACCACCATACATAACTTTATACTACCGAAACAACATCGAACCTTAAGTGTGCAGACCCTGCGGGTTCGAGAACTATGTAGACATGACCGAGACACCTCTACGGTCAATAACCAATAGCGGGACCTGTATGCCCATATTGATTCCTACATATTCTACAAAGATCGTTATCGTTCGAACCTCTATGTCAAGAATTCAGTTAATCCCGTATGATGTTCCCTTTGTTCTTTGGTATGTTACTTGCCCGAGATTCGATCGTCGGTATCTCCATACCTAGTTCATTCTCGTTGCCGGCAAGTCTCTTTACTCGTTCCGTAACACAAGATCATGTGGCTAACACTTAGTGACATTGCTTGCAAGGCTTATTGTGATGTTGTATTGCCGAGTGGGCCCTGAGATACCTCTCCGTCACACGGAGTAACAAATCCCAGTGTTGATCCATGCCAACCTAGCAGACACCCTCGGAGATACCTGTAGAGCACCTTTATAGTAACCCAGTTACATTGCGACGTTTGATACACACAAGGCACTCCACCAGTGTCGTGAGTTGCATGATCTTATGGTCATAGGAACATATACTTGACATGCAAAAAACTGTAGCAATAAACTGACACGATCATATGCAACGTTTATAGTTTGGGTCTTGTCCATCCCATCATTGTCCTAATGATGTGATCCTGCTATCAAATGACATCTCATGTCAATGGCTAGGAAACCTTGACCATCTTTGATCAATGAGCTAGTTTACTAGAGGCACACTAGGGACAAAGTGGTGTCTATATATCCACACATGCAATGTGTTTCCAATCAATACAATTATAGCATGGATAATAAACAATTATCATGAACAAGGAAATATAATAATAACCATTTTATTACTGCCTCTAGGGCATATTTCCAACATTCATGCCATGTTTGCACTAATTCTATATGATTTTGATATGATTTTACAAGAACTAACCCGGACTGACGTCGTTTTCAGCAGAACTACCGTGGTGTTATTTTTGTGCAGAAATAAAAGTTCTCGGAACGAGCTGAAAATTTACGAAGAATATTTTTGGTAAATGTAAAAAATAATGGAGTGAAGAGTCATCCGAGAGCAAGGCCGAGGAGGCCACAAGCCCTAGGGGCGCGGCCACCCCCCTAGTCACGGCCACCAGGCTTGTGTGACTCTCGGGAGTCCACCGACCTCCCTCTCAGCTCTATAAATCCTCAAATATTCCAAAACCTCCGAGGCATAACCTAGATCGGGAGTTCAGCCGCCGCACACCTCCAGAGCCGCGAAAAACCAATCTTGGCCCTCTCCGGTAGGGTGCCGGAGGGGGTAACCATCACCGGAGGCCATCTTCATCGTCCCGGAGGGGCCATCAACAACATGGAGGCCAAGGACCAGAGGGAGAACCTCTCCCCACATAGGGGGGAGGCCACGGAGGAGGAAGCACGAGGGGCAGAACCTCTTCCCCTCTCTCCCGATGGTGCCGGAGTGCCATCGGGGGAACCATCGCCGCAGTGATCGTCTTCATCAACATCACCTTCTTCATCACCATCATCATCTCCTTTTAGGGTCCACTCTCCCGCACCCCACTGTAATTACCTACTTGAACATGGTGCTTTATGCTACATATTATGATCCAATGATGTGTTGCCATCCTATGATGTTTTGAGTAGATTACTTTTGTCCTTTGGGTTGATTGATGATCTAGATTGGTTTGAGTTGCATGTTTTATTATTGGTGCTGTCCTATGGTGCCTTCCGTGCCGTGCACACGTGAGGGATCCCCGCTGTAGGGTTTGCAATATGTTTATGATTCTCTTGTGGTGGGTGGCGTGAGGGATAGAAGCATAGACCCGAGTAAGTAGGTTGTTTGCATATGGGATAAAGGGGACTTGATGCTTTATTGCTATGGTTGGGTTTTACCTTAATGATTTTTAGTAGTTGCGGATGCTTGCTAGAGTTCCAACCATAAGTGCATATGATCCAAGTAGAGAAAGTATGTTAGCTTATGCCTCTCCCTCATATAAAATTGCAATAATGATTTCCGATCTTGTTAACAATTTCCTTGGATAATTCCGCACAACGACCCATCATTATTCCACACTCGCTATTTGTAATATATTGTAATATTATGATAACATCACCTATATTTATATTTTAGTTCTCCGATATCATGCAAAGCTATCCTCTTCATACCCACAACGTAGTTTTATTTCTCGTTTCTAGATGGAAGCAAATGTTTGGTGTACGTAGAGTCGTATCGGTGGCAGATAGGACTTGAGAGAATATTGATCTTACCTTTAGCTCCTTGTGGGTTCGACACTCCATACTTATCATTTCCACCTTTGGAAATTGCTACGATGATTCCTTGCACTTGGGGATTATCAAGGGGGCGCCGTTTGAGGTCAAGGTTGGGCGAGCAAAAGCACCTTCGCCTTGATCCAGCTTGACTTCGCTCATCATCTCATCCTCCTCTGCTCTTCGATTCGACTCGCATAGATTACCGATGACAGTGGGAGGGATCAAGGAGGAGATGATTATGCCATCGGCTAGGCAGGTGCCCCACCTCTGTGTGTGTGTGTGTGTGTGACATTGGCAAAGGAAACAACGGCGTACCTAGGTTTTCGTAGGCTTACATTTGGGAGGGGTGGGTGCCGAATAACATTGGTCACCTGGTCGCCTAAAACAATGTTGCAATTAAAATTGATGGAGCAACGAGATGAGAGAGGATTGATCACATATGTTTATTTTTGTCAAGTCTCGATCTATGAACAACATTCGGACATAGGATGCATTACGTAGTAGGCGATGGTGACGGTGGGGGGAGGGGTGATGGGGGCGACGGAGGAGTAGGGGCGGTTAGGGCGAGCCTCTGCTTGCCTGTCTCAGTGGAGCTGTGATCGGTGATGCAGTGGTAGGTTATGCTGCTGAAGGGCGTGGGAAGACCACTTCTTTGGCATGGGTTATGCGGTTGTGGCAGACATCGGCAGCCTACCAATGATGTGCAACAACCTTCTTACCCAACTACCACGTGTTCACTTTAGAACCTGACCACACCTGCATCACCCACAACAAATATGTCCATATTTGTCCACGGGAACCACTAACAATGGTACTCGAGCTTCGATTTTCAAGTAAAATTTCAATTGTTCAGGGATTATCATACATCTCTTCTATCATGAGGAGCGAATACTTGAATTTGTGGGTAGAGACAACTAGAATGTCTTCCAAACAAAGAAAAAAACTTGTGTTATACAAACAGCTTCATACTCAAAAATGGCCTTCGCATTCCAAGTATCTTCATCATTATCAGTGCTACATATGACTCCGCCAGCACAGTTTGGATTGGACGCACGGGTTTTCTTTTCCGGATAAATTGTGTGGCACTTTCATTTAAGAAGGTATACCACCATTTGGCCAAAAGAATTTGTGACAATCTATTAGAAAATCTATAACGGGACAACATGTGAAGAAACTTTCATCGTATAAGAAGCCGGAAAAAATGATATTGAAATGCCTTCTAGTTTCTTTGGTTTCCTCCAGTATTTCAAAGCTCTCACTGATATACTAATTTGGGGCCGGAAGAAATGTGAGCCTGGCATGACACACTCTACGAGCATTATCACTCTCGCACTAGACGTATTTTTGTTCTCAAAGCAAGTGCATGAAGGCATACGTATATATTATAGGGATGTCACACTAGAAGTGTTTTTTGTTGGACATTATGTCATGCTAGAAGTGTTAGCTTGATTTACCTTCATGTAATGTTCTTTTGGGGGGTCATTTAGAGTTGTGAATACAAAGGCCTTCCAAGAGATAAGAAATGATGCATTTGTGTTAGTTTTTTTTGTGAGCACATTTGTGTTAGTTGTGATGTGGCGAGAAATGCCTCTAAAAAATGCATGATGAAACACAAGAAGTCGCACGGGTCTAATCAGGTTTCAATTCCACTCAGCTTGTGGCACATGCAATTGGTGCAGAGGGCTCTGCAAGCCAATAGAAATGCTTTGGTGCATGCATCCATAGCATAAGAAAACCATGACAGGTGGTGTCCTTGGGTGTTGGATTTTTGGTTAGCTTGGTGATGGATGATCACTCAGTTGGCGCGCCAAGTGGCTCTGCAACTATTGCCTGTCCTGGGTGTTGGTGTGGTAGAGAACCCAACCACTGCATCCTCTATGAGACCAACGAGTGGGACACAAATTTGGATGAGAGATCCCGATAAACTTGATTGAACTTGCCTATTTTTCCTTTCGGAAGAAGAAATAACTTTCCTTGCTCAAAATGGGACAAATCCCACAATACCCTCCTACATGTCAAATTGTACTACAAAATTATGAAAGCAATAGAACGAGAGTTATTAGCATTTTTTGCGTGATTTGAAGATTGTCCATCCCGCCTGACACGCTGTTTTAGCAAAACCAAGTAGTTCTAATCTCGAACAGAAGACCTGTAATACAAAATATGAACTCCTACACCGTAGTTCTGAGCTGACTTGGTAGACTCGTAGAACCATTTTACATGGAATTTTTACAGGGGGAAATATATGAAAAATGGATCGGGAACACTCTGCTCGCGGGTTGTTACAAACCGGAGCAAAGGCTGAAGCCCATCGCAAAGAGAAAAAAGTCCCCATTTTTTCAGTTTGGTACGGTAAAAAATAACATGAATCACGGATAATCCAAAGCCATGTGAGTCCAAAGCCTTGTTGCCAGTCTCACCACGTGACAGTTATGGGAGACGGTCGTATGGGCTATCTTCAGCTGATTTGGATGGCGAGCTAATAATATGCTAGGTGTATAGGCATCGTAGTTTACATTTAGTTTCGTCGGTTGTGGCAGTTTTATTTTACTTGTGCACTTGTTTTTATGCTCAACTTGTGAGCATATTGTGGATCTAAGACTTTGTTCTTATATTTTGAATAATAATATGGTTGTATGCATAAAAAAAAAAGCACGTGACAGTTAATCAAAGCACCAACGAATCAGAGCAAGTCATCATCACACGAATTGAGATGCCAGAGAACTAATCAACTAGCACTCTCATAAATATTTCGCTACATCATGTTCCAAAGAATTTGTTTGGCGAGAGAAACTGAGATTCAGGTCACTCATGTTGATGTAGTATCAGGTGGCCTCTAGAAATGGTACCCATGAATTTGAGTAGCTAGTGGAGATCTTTGTGGTCAAGACGACGTGACGCTGTTGCAGCTTCGGTTTCATGAGAGATTTCTAGACGATCGAATATGCATCGGCGAAAATACTATGTCTATTCATCTACCAGTGAGTGCCCAAGAGTAGGATAAGTCTGAATACATATATACATGTTGTTTTCATTAGTCTTTAACGAATGTTTACTTCTAGTAGTAGTACTACAAATGTTTACGCCTCTCCGATTTATCGCTGACTCCGCGGCGTTCGGATAGCGTCTCCCTCTGCTGCGAGCCTGCGACGCCCAGACGATGAGCAGAGCCGCGCCCAGGTCGTGCCCTACTTCTCCACCGCCCTCCGCCTGTCTTTCACTCGTCTCTTCTGAGTCGAGTGGAAACTACAACTGCCATCTTACCACCTTGCTCGATCGATTTGTGGTGCTGCTGGAGAGACGTGATTTACAACCATTGTTCAACCGAACCTATGTTTCACGCTATTCGATTCAACATCCTCCTACATGTGGATTTTGTCATACATGTCAAATCCATCCAACACTTTGTTTCATACATTATTTAACATGCAAACATGCTCCATCCATGCATATTTTAATCAAACATGTACGGATCCTCATGAACAGTGTTCAAAAATCAATGATGTGAAGCGTAGGTTCGGCTAGACCATGGTCCAGTAAAACATTTTTAGATAAATCGATTGATCGGTGGTGCAGCCGGTAGTGCTGCGGGACGGTGGTTTGTGCTGATGAAGGGTGGGTGCGGGAAGGGAAACGAGTAAGGGCATGGGAGGAGTGGGCTCTGCATGGGGACAATGGTGGCAGCATGCAGGGTGTGGGCGCGCCGTGCCGTGTGACCGAACATACCCTCACCCCATCCTGTTGCCGTCGTCGTGGGGCGGGAGCGACGATGAAGGGCACCGGCTAGGAGGCGTCCCTTCTGGCAGATTGCATTGCTTTTCTATTTTTCGTCACTAAACCAGGAGGTTCCCCTTGGGAGGGACTGCCTACACGGCTATGTAAGCCACCCTACCATATTTGCACAAGTCACACGAAAAATGTGTAAGATTGTCTTTAAACGATGGAAGGTGCTAACGAGCATCAAATTTCCATTCATACGACTATCTTATTACAAGCGACTAACCAGAGCCTCCTTTGGACAAATATTTAACTCCCTATAGTTTGAGTGCCTTGCCGAAAGATACTCCCATATCATAGTAAATTACATAGTGTAATGCTGAGTTTAGAGAAATGAGCTAGTTCAGGTGATCTTCATGACTTTGTTCACTGTGCCTGCTGGTGGAGCTCATGCCGAGAGGTTGCATGCTATGATATGGCTCATGTTTCTACCATATAGCATAGGTTTTCTCCTCAGAAAACCATATTATCGACTAGCAGAATAACATCATCATAATCGCTTGAAAAGGCATCATAGATATAGCGCGTATCCCAAACCGCGTTGCACAAATGCAGATAAACTAAAAGAAGGAGATGCTATCCAGTTTCTTTGTTTCCCTCCCATATCTCATAGCTCGGATATATTCAGTGGCGGAGCCAGGAATTTTTGATTAGGAGGGCCGAGTGATGTAAAACCAGGTTGGGAAGGGCCAAACGTTGGGGAAACAAACTTTTAGCATCAAATAACCACTTAATATGCACTGTTCAAAAGGAAATTAACAGCAAACTAGTGATGTTAGGGGGGGCCAGGGCCCCTGCTGGTCCCCCCCCCTGTCTCCGCCACTGGATATATTAGATGGGGAAGGGAAGAAATTGCAGACTATGGCATGACCCATTTGCGAGGACTATCACACTCAACCTACGCATAGTTTTGTTTCCAAACAAGTTCATGGATGTATATATAGCATGGGTACATTATTCAGGAAGGTATTAATTTCTTTTGAGATCTTGTACCATACAATAACTCATGTAGAAACATCTTGAGTTCATGTATATTCTTTTGGTGGTCATTGAAAAATTGTGAACACAAGCTATAATTAAATGATGTGAAATGTTATGAGTGCTTGATGTTGGTTGTGGTGTAGCGAGAAATGCATGTTACTTAAACGAGTGATGAAACGCATAAAGTCGTGGACCCTAACAATATTTCAATTTCTGCCAACTCAAGAACACCTTTGGTACCAACGGAGCCCACGATTCCATTTTAGAGTTTGACCAGAAAGCACCACCGTAGGGGGGAGGCACCATCCGAACAGGTGGAGTTCCCACTCAATTGGTGACACGGAGCTTTATGTTGGTGAACAATATGAGGGAGAAAAAAATCACTCTTCTAAGGTGTCGGTTGTGTGGATGTGGTTATGTAGGCTGAGAATGCGTGGGTGCTGTAGTGTTTTAACACATAGTACATCCCCACCTTGCTCCCTTCCTTGTGGCTCTGGAACCATTATCTAAGCGTGTTTCGGCAATGGTGTGGGACTATTCGCAGGATCCATTGGGAAAAGAGTAAAAAGTTCCTTTAATGGGAGTGCCTTGTAAAAAATGTGTCTCACAAACATATTCATATTTAAAATTGAACATAGAGAAATGTGATAGTCCAAGTCTTCATGGCAACTATCTTCACCATTCCCAATGCTATGGTTCTGTTCTACCATCAAATCATGAGATAATCTCACTAAGTGACATCGCTCCATCCAAAAGGCGTGCATGGTACAACACATGAAAGAATCTTTTGTGGAATAACTATCGAGAAACAAATAAGTAAATGCATCCAGTTTCTTTGCTTTTCTCCAGTATCTTAGGGATATCAAATATATTGAACGAGGAAAGACAATATGTAACCTAGAATGACACATTCAATAAGTTCCCAAAGGCATCATATATGTAGCATATGAAATGTCAGTCTGACAGTGTGAAACTGCATGTAAGTTTGATATTCATTCATCTTGTGGGTCATCTACCCTAGAAAATATCATGTGGAAACATCTTGTTATTATGTATGTTCTTTTGTTATTCATTTAGCTGTTGTGAGAATAAATTTCTATAAAGAGGCAAAAAATGTTTTTTTAAGAGATATGAAATATTATTTGTACATGTTCTTAGTTATTGTGTAGCGAGACATACATCTAATATAGTATGTTTGATGAAACAGATTCATCGATCAAACCTACTCATAGTTCATTCTCCACCCATTACCTTTGGTAAAGCCGTACCGATAGATTGACCATGATTCCATTTAAAATTTGGCAGATAAAGATTAGTGACTTTCTTCACAAAAACACGTACCTAAAGTCTTGGGGTAGAGCAGAACACTAGCTATGGCTAGAGCACCTGAGGAGACAGAATGGCATTCTGTCAGTAAGCAAATGTCTTCATGACAGAAAGAGAGAGAAGATTAGATGCAGATTTCAGCGCTGCAGCTCCTTGGTTCAACCCACAAACAAATATGTTTGTAGGACTCGTCCTGGCGGCCACTTTTTTCTCTAGCATTTCGTGCACACGCTCGACGGCTTCAAGGACTCATTCCTAGGTGGTCTAAGATATAAAGTGGCCACAGCAAGCAATGTGAATAATAATTAATTCCATAATAGCGAACGAGGTATTAGCATGTAAATGATTATAGACTCGGACAGTTTACCCGTTCTTCATCCGATTTGAGTTCTACAGGGTAGTAGAACATTAAAACAACAAGAGATCATGTGGACTCTTAACTCTGTTCAGTATGAACAGGCTCCAGCCTCCAGGTACTCTGCTTTTGTAACGTGTACATTTATGTTCTTTAGTGGACATGTGGATTCTAAAAGGTTTCATTTGGTGCAAGAGGTTCGTTATAATGCAAAGTGCTCAAGAACTTACTCTACATTTTAAATCTTCAAACCGATGAGAAAATGATGTCATGTTGTTCTGAAGTAACAGTGCAAAAGATACCAACTTATTTTCCTTCAACAATATTCCATACTTTGTAATAGTCCTATAAATTGACCGGCAAATAGAACTGGCAGTTTCAAACAAAGTTTGAAGCAAGCGGATTGCAGCCTCGGCAAGTAGCACTAGCCAGGTTTTAGCAGTAACACAACAAATATATACTGCTGAAGAGAGATTGCAAGTGCCTACAGTATTCGTAAATGACTCAAGACCAAGCAATTATTTCTGGGGTAATTGAGCGGGAATTACAGCGGTTATGGGAGCCTCCTGGATGCCAAACCTGCAGCAATACCGCAAAACTATTGGCCAACGGGATGAGATCACATCACAGGTATGTTTCCCACCTCAAATCATGAACAACACTTGGGCGCGATTCAGGCACCAGGTGCACGTACCTTAGCAGGCAAAAGCAGACATTTTTGGAATTTCAATCCAGAGGTAAAAGCAGGCATGTTTGTAAAAGCAGGCATGTTTATAATTGAACAGAAATTCCATAGCACCAAACAGTTTGGTTCATGTTGCAAATGTGCATGTAACTTCTGAAATACTCCGTCCGTCCGGAATTACTTGTCATCAAAATGAAAAGGAATGGACGTATCTAGACCTAAAATACGTCTAGATACATCTATTTCTATGACAAGTAATTCCGGACAGAGGGAGTAGAATGACTAATGGCATCAAATGTAACATGACACTGAGTAGCAACAAGAAGTATCCTCCAAAGGTCCCATTGTTAACACTGGAAGAGAAACTCTGAAGGAACAAAACTCCAGAAAATACGCCCAGACTCCGGTTACTGAAGATCAACAGGAAACACAAAGACATGCTAAGGCATAATTTATCTTGGGCACTGTAACAGATGTTATGTTTACTTACGATGGTGCATAATTAGCACTGTTGCAAATTCTGTAGTTGTTTGCCTACAGTACTAATGTACATGGTTATGGCCTGCATCCCATTGATGTCAGCCTGGCTAAATTACAGATTTATTTGAGTATAAAAAGAAGAGCAGAAAAAGGAAAGAAGATAAGGAAAAATATCAGCACATTCACAAGAAGCTAGTATGGACTCACATATAGGTAGGTCTAGCCAACATAAATTCTGATAAACATACTCATCTCCTCCCAAATATATGTGAAGACTTCAGGACAAGGCAACATGATCTAAAAGACATCAGTGCATATCACATACATACATACATACATATATAAGCTATAAGGACAGCAATACATGTTCTCTAGTCAGGCGATCAAACATTTCCTCTGTTCTAACAGAAGAGCTTGATATACTCAATGCAAGCCTCTCTCAGCTTGCTGCAACGATGCTGATCAGCTAGAGCTAACGTGGCCACCACACTCTCCGCATCAAGACCCTTGCAGAGGATGCTCTCGCACATCAGCTTGAGCCTGTCCATGGCATACCTGTCTGCAGCCACAAGCAGATACTTGATCACCTCCCTCTTGTCATGGCTGTCAAGGAGGTCATCCATGGCAGGCAGTGAATCTGTATATATGAAGTGAAGCAATGCTCCGAAAACGGCAGGCTGCATGTCCACAATCTGTATGCACTGCTGCTCGTTATCCCACACTGCCATTGGCCCGTAGAGCTCCGCGTCAAAGACCGGAGACCGCATCGCGAGCACGATCTTGTGTGCGTAGAAGGTCTCCCCACTGACTTTGATCACCAAGTCTGCTCCTTTCTTCCCCTCAAGCAGCTTTCCGAGATTATTTGACAAGTCAGACGGCGGCACGTCGATCTCGGGCGTCTTGTTGGTGGCCACGGTTGGTATTTCCTTGAGGACAACAGTCACATCGCAGTGGATCACGAGGCAGTCATGAGTCATCCTGCAGGTACGCGGATGCCTCCAGGAGGTCCCTCTCCATGAAGAGGGATTTCCCCCTGACGTGGTCGTTGTTGCGGGAGTCGAACGCCGGAAAGGACGATTGCCGGGAGCAGATCAATGTCGACAGCCCGGTGATCTGGTTGGTCAGCTTCAGGTCGTAGAGAGCCCTCACTATGGATTCCTTACTCTGGAGCTCGACGCAGACCGAAATGTAGTCCTCGTCCGCGTCTCCGTCGGGGTAGTAGCGGATGCACCAGTCGTAGCCGCCGACGGCGAAGGTGGCAGATCTGATGAAGTAGCCGACGCCGCGGCCCTTGTGCAGCCTGTAGCCGGCGACCGTGAACACGTGCGTACCCCGCGCCGTATCCGGGATGCACGCCGACGCCGTAGTCGTCGTACTGGGCCTCGGCAGTGCCGCCATTGCCGGTGCTTGTGCGGACTGCGGAGGTGGAATTAGGGCGGCGGCGGCGGCGGAGAATAGGGTTTTTCGCAGCGACCTCTGCTCTACGGCTGGGCTAGACCTGTGCTCTGCTCTGCTCTGCTCTACAGCTGGGCTGAGGATGGACTGGTACAAATTCGGTTTGGGCCAGCTCACTCGAAATCCCGGACACAGTCGCGACTTGAGGTCTTTCGTCGGTCCGGGTAGAGTAAAGTCTGATTTAAAAGAGCATCTAAAACCCGATCTCTCAAACTATCTCATATGCTCGTACATGCCGTTCGGTTATTTTTTTCATCCCGACGGACCCCTCAAATGGCCCTTAACGTTCGGGCTGACCGACACCCCCATATCTAGCCCAAATATAAGGCAGTATGGGGCGCCCGGACGCGCCCAGGCACTTCCGGCACGTCGAAGCCGGCCCATGTTGGCTCATCCCTACCTTACATATATTCGTCCTCATTCGCTCGCCGGACCAAACCCTAGTCACTTCACCCCCCCTCCCCTTCACTGCCCTTCGCCACCCGAACTCTCCTCCGGCGGATTCCGACCACCTCCACCATGTCAAACAGCGGATCGGAGTCCGATCTTTCCGGATCCGTCGACTGGGGTGTGATTCCGTGTGGGTTGGAGGAGGCAATGGCAGTTCACATTGCACTCCACCGGTGTCGGGAGGAGAGCAGCCGACCGAGGGATGCATCCATCCGCCGCGAGGCCCTAGCGTTGGCTCACCGGGCGCTCTGGTCCGATGGTGCTGGATCCTCGCGGGCCCGGTAGCCGGAACACCACTCCATCCCCATCACCGGTCCGACAGACTATGAGTCGTGCCGGGTCCGGGCGGCACGCCGTGAGAAGGAGAGGGCAAGGGACATCGAGGCCCGTCTCGCGGTGGATATGGCGGAGGCAGAGGCGGCTGCTGCGGCAGCACGGGCGTCCGCAGAGGAGGAAGCCATCTGCGCCTGCATTGTGAAGAAACGACAGCGGAGGAACACACGTGCCCTCGCCCGAGAGCAGATTCAGGCGGTCCGGGCCATGGTCAGACTGCCACCGAAGGAGGAGAAGGATAGCGACGGCGAGGATAGCTCCGGTGACGAGTAGATCCGACTGGATCCGTACTGTGTCTTTGAGCGGTACTTCCGTGAGAAGGCCAGCAAGGACGCAGGGAAGGGCAAGGAAGCCGTGGATGAAGTCCGCCATAGCCAAAACATGCCAAATTTTGGTAGTCCTATGGCATGTTTAGTGTAATGTGATGGAGTAACCGGACGATCCGTGTGCGTCGATGTAGTTGCATGACTTTGTATGGATTTGAGATATGCTAATTGAGGTGTCCGGATGTGGACTGCCTAATTTGAATGGTGTCCGGCCAGTGCCCGCGGGCGCGTCCGCGGGCGTTTGAAGGACCGGATTTGCCAAGTCCGGCTGTAGATGCTCTAAGATTGTAGTGCTAGACGGAAACAAACCCCCACCTCTAAATCCCTGAAATCTATACCATGTCATCTTCAATCCCGGCCGTTTTGAACCTTGAAGTCCTATCCAAACAGGCATTTTCTATGTGGCACAGAGACAGGCCGGGATTTGTGGATTAGGCCATGTGTGAGGTTCACTTGTTAGTTGGGGAAGGACACTCTAGGAGCAGCTGCAGCGACCCCAACCATTTCGTCGACCTCTTCATTTCCGTCATGGCATGCCACTGTTGGCAAACGTAAACCAAGGCCTTCCATGTCCACACGGTTGCTTCGGTCCACCAATGCGGCCACCATATCGTCCGAGCTGTTGCGCCACACGAATGCATCGTGGGAAGAAGACAAGGTGTAGAGCAGTTGTGACAAGGTCAGCGGGGGAAGAATGTTGAGTATATTGGTTATTAGGAAATATAGATAGACTAGGACTTATTCCTGCCTTGACTTGTACTTCAAGATGATCATGTATTCCTGTATATATGCCCATGAGGCTCAAGCAATACAACAACAATTCCACCAATCTCTCTCTCCCTTTCAACAAGGCATCTGCCGCAAGTTCCTAGACCTAGTCGCCACCCGCCGTTTTCGCACCACGTGCCGGTCGGTCTCCATGACCGTCGTCGGGGGCCGCGCCGCCCGTACCTAGGGTTTGTCCACCGGTCGTGTTGACCGGTTGCCCTAGAGCATCTTTTTCCCGATCTCTTGATCCGGTTTTCTCTCTTCCGTCGGTCACTTTGATTAGCGTTTTCTCTTTGGTTATCCGATCTAAGATTGGTTTGCATCGCCCGCTGCCGCCGTCGACCACCGCGCCTCTACTCCGACATCGACGCGACCCGGCCTCTACACTCGACCCGGCGGCCTCGCACAAACCGGCGGCCCCTCAACGCCGCCGTTCGTGCGCCTGCACGCTCGTCGATCTACGCCGGCCCTCATCGCCCTGCTCCGGTTGGGACTCCTGCATCGCCTCGACCCGACGACCTCGCGCCATGCAACGGCCCATCACAGCCGTCGTTCGCGCGCCGGCCTGCCCGTCGATCTCCATCGTCACCTCGTCCGGTCGCGCATCGGCTTCCTTGTTGGGAGACGTAGTAGTAAATCCAAAATTTCCTACGTGTTCACCAAGATCTATCTATGGACAAACCAGCAACGAGTGGGAAGATATTGCATCTTCATACCTTTGAAGATCGCTAAGCGGAAGCGTTACAGGAACGCGGTTGGTGGAGTCGTACTCGTAGCGATTCAGATCGCGATGGACTCCGATCTTAGCGCCGAACAACGGCGCCTCCGCGTTCAACACACGTGCAGCCCGATGACGTCTCCTACTCCTTGATCCAGCAAGGAGGAAGGAGAGGTTGAGGGAGAGCTCTGGCAGCACGATGGCATGGTGACGGTGGAGCTGCGTGGTCTCCGGCAGGGCTTCGCCAAGCACTATGGAGAACGAGGAGAGGGAGGAGTAGGGCTGCGCCGAGAGGAGAGGAACTCATGTGTTGCAGCCCTCAAAAACCCCACATATATATAGGGGGAAGGAGGAGGAGGCACCCCATCTAGGGTTCCCACCCTAGAGGGTGCGGCAGCCCTAGATGGGAGGGCCGGCGGCCAAGGTGGGAGGAGGGGTGGTGCCCTAGGGTGGGCCTTGGGCCCATCCATGCCTAGGGTTTGCCCCCTCCACCCCTTTCTACGCCTTGGGCTGGGGTGGGAGGCGCACCAGCCCACCTAGGGGCTGGTTCCCTCCCACTCTTAGCCCATGAAACCTTCCGGTGACCGAAACCTCACTTCCCATATATGAATCTTTACCTCCGGACCATTCTGGAGCTCCTCATGATGTCCGGGATCTCATTCGGGACTCCGAACAACCTTCGGTAACCACGTACACTATTTTCCTATAACTCTAGCGTCATCGAACCTTAAGTGTGTAGACCCTACGGGTTCGGGAGACACATAGACATGACCGAGACACCTCTCCGGTCAATAACCGACAGCGGGATCTAGATACCCATGTTGGCTCCCACATGCTTCATGATGATCTCATCAGATGAATCACAATGTCGGGGATTCAATCAATCCCGTATACAATTCCCTTTGTCTACCGGTATGATACTTTCCCGAGATTCGATCGTCGGTATCCTTATACCTTGTTCAATCTCGTTACCGGCAAGTCTCTTTACTCGTTCCGTAACACATCATCCCATGTCTAACTCCTTAGTCACTTTGAGCTCATTATGATGATGTCTTACCGAGTGGGCCCAGAGATACCTCTCCGTCACACGGAGTGACAAATCTCAGTCTCGATTCGTGCCAACCCAACAGACACTTTTGGAGATACCCGTAGTGCACCTTTATAGCCACCCAGTTACATTGTGACGTTTGGCACACCCAAAGCATTCCTACGGTATCCGGGAGTTGCACAATCTCATGGTCTAAGGAAACGATACTTGACATTGGAAAAGCTTTAGCAGACGAACCACACGATCTTGTGCTATGCTTAGAATTGGGTCTTGTCGATCACATCATTCTCCTAATGATGTGATCCCGTTATCAATGACATCCAATGTCCATGGTCATGAAACCATGACTATCTATTGATCGACGAGCTAGCCAACTAGAGGCTCACTAGGCACATGTTGTGGTCTATGTATTCACACATGCATTATGGTTTCCGGTTAACACAATTATAGTATGAACAATAGACAATTATCATGAACAAGGAAATACAATAATAACCATTTTATTATTGCCTCTAGGGCATATTTCCAACAGTCTCCCACTTGCACTAGAGTTAATAACCTAGTTACATTGTGATGAATCGAACACCCATAGCATTCTGGTGTTGATCATGTTTTGCTCGTGAGAGGGTTTTAGTCAACGGATCTGCGACATTCAGATCCGTATGTACTTTACAAATATCTATATCTCCCTCCTGAATGTAATCACGGTTGGAGTTGAAGCGGCGCTTGATGTATCTTGTCTTCTTGTGAAACCTGGGCTCCTTCACAAGGGCAATAGCTCCAGTGTTGTCACAGAATAGAGTCATCGGGCCCGACGCATTGGGAATCACTCCTAGGTCGGTGATGAACTCCTTCATCCAGACTCCTTCTTTTGCTGCTTCCGAAGCAGCTATGTACTCCGCTTCACATGTAGATGCTGCCACGATGCTTTGCTTGCTGCTGCACCAGTTGACTGCCCCTCCGTTAAAAATATACACGTATCCGGTTTGCGACTTGGAGTCGTCCGGATCTGTATCGAAGCTAGCATCGACGTAACCCTTTACGACGAGCTCTTCGGCACCTCCATATACGAGAAACATGTCCTTTGTCCTTTTCAGGTACTTCAGGATATTCTTGACCGCTGTCCAGTGTTCCACTCCGGGATCACTTTGGTACCTCCCTACCAAACTTATGGCAAGGTTCACATCAGGTCCGGTATACAACATGGCATACATAATAGAGCCTATGGCTGAAGCATAAGGGATGACACTCATCTCTTCTCTATCCTTTGTCATGGTCGGGCATTGAGTCGTACTCAATCTCACACCCTGTAACACAGGCAAGAACCCCTTCTTGGACTGATCAATATTGAACTTCTTCAATATCTTGTCAAGGTATGTCCTTTGTGAAAGACCTATGAGGCGTCTCGATCTATCTCTATAGATCTTTATGCCTAATCTGTAAGCAGCTTCTCAGAGGTCCTTCATTGAAAAACATTTATTCAAGTAGGCCTTTACACTTTCCAAAAGTTCTATATCATTTCCCATTATCAGTATGTCATCCACATATAATATGAGAAATGCTATAGAGCTCCCACTCACTTTCTTGTAAATACAGGGTTCTCCATAAACCTATACAAACCCAAACGCTTTAATCACCTCATTAAAGCGAATGTTCCAACTCCGAGATGCTTGCACCAGCCCATAGATGGAGCGCTGGAGCTTGCATACTTTGTTAGCTTCTTTAGGATCAACAAAACCTTCCGGCTGCATCATATACAGTTCTTCCTTAAGGAAGCCATTAAGGAATGCCGTTTTGACGTCCATTTTCCAGATCTCATAATCATAAAATGCGGCAATTGCTAACATGATTCGGACAGACTTCAGCATCGCTATGGGTGAGAAAGTCTCATCGTAGTCAACTCCTTGAACTTGTCGATAACCCTTAGCGACAAGCCGAGCCTTATAGACGGTCACATTACCATACGCGTCAGTCTTCTTCTTAAAGATCCAATTATTTTCAATGGCTCGCTTATTATCAAGCAAGTCCACCAAAGTCCACACTTTGTTCTCATACATGGATCCTATCTCGGACTTCATGGCTTTAAGCCATTTGTTGGAATCTAGGACCGCCGTCACTTCTTCATAGTTCGAAGGTTCACCGTTGTCCAACAACATTATCTCCAGGACAGGGTTGTCGTACCACTCTGGTGCGGAACGTGTCCTGGTGGACCTTCGACGTTCAATAGTAACTTGATCTGAAGTTTCATGATCATCATCATTAACTTCCTCTCCAGCTAGTGTAGGCTCCACAGAAACAACTTCCTGTGCTGCGCTACTCTCTGGTTCGAGTGGAGGTACAATTACTTCATCAAGTTCTATTTTCCTCCCACTTACTTATTTCGAGAGAAACTCTTTGTCGAGAAAGGATCCATTCTTGGCAACAAAGACTTTGCCTTCGGATCTGAGGTAGAAGGTATACCCAATAGTCTCATTGGGATATCCTATGAAGACGCACTTTTCCGCTTTGGGTTCGAGCTTCTCAGGTTGATGTTTCTTCACATAAGCATTGCATCCCCAAACTTTTAGAAACGACAACTTAGGTTTCGTTCCAAACCATAATGCATACGGTGTCGTCTCAACGGACTTTGACGGTGCCCTATTTAAAGTGAATGCGCCAGTCTCTAATGCATATCCCCAAAATGATAGCGGTAAGTCGGTAAGAGACATCATAGATCGCACCATATCCAAAGAGTGCGATTACGACATTTAGACACTCCATTTCGCTGAGGTGTGCCAGGCGGCGTGAGTTGTGAAACAATTCCACATTTCCTTAGGTGCGTGCCAAACCCGTGACTTAAATATTCTTTGCCACGATCATATCGTAGGCACTTTATTTTCCTGTCACGTTGATTCTCTACCTCACTCTGAAATTCCTTGAACCTTTCAAAGGTTTCAGACTTGTGTTTCATTAAGTAGACATACCCATATATGCTCAAGTCATCAGTGAGGGTGAGAACATAACGGTAGCCACCGCGAGCCTCGATGCTCATTGGACCGCATACATAGGTATGTATTATCTCCAATAAGTCAGTTGCTTGCTCCATTGTTCCGGAGAACGGAGTCTTGGTCATCTTGCCCATGAGGCATGGTTCGCACGTGTCAAATGATTCGAAATCAAGAGACTCCAAAAGTCCATCAGCATGGAGCTTCTTCATGCGTTTGACACCAATATGACCAAGGCGGCAGTGCCACATGTAAGTGGGACTATCGTTATCAACCTTACACTTTTTGGTACTCACATTATGGACATGTGTAACATCAAGTTCGAGATTTATTAAAAATAAATCATTGACCAGCAGGGCATGACCATAAAACATTTCTCTCATATAAATAGAACAACCATTATTCTCAGATTTAAATGAGTAGCCATCTCGCATCAAACGAGATCCAGATACAATGTTCATGCTCAAAGTTGGTACTAAATAACAATTATTGAGGTTTAAAACTAATCCCGAAGGTAGATGTAGAGGTAGCGTGCCGACGGCGATCACATCGACCTTGGAACCATTCCCAACGCGCATCGTCACCTCGTCCTTTGCCAGTCTCTGCTTATTCCGTAGCTCCTGCTTGGAGTTACAAATGTGAGCAACTGCACCGGTATCAAATACCCAGGAGCTACTATGAGCGCGGGTTAGGTAAACATCAATAACAAGTATATCACATATACCTTTAACGTTGCCGGCCTTCTTATCCGCTAAGTACTTGGGGCAGTTCCGCTTCAAGTGACCGGTACCCTTGCAATAAAAGCACTCAGTCTCAGGCTTGGGTCCATTCTTGTTCTTCTTCCCGGCAACTTGCTTACCGGGCGCAGCAACACCTTTGTCGTCCTTCTTGAAGTTCTTCTTACCCTTGCCTTTCTTGAAACTAGTGGTCTTATTCACCATCAACACTTGATGCTCCTTTTTGATCTTGACTTCTGCTGATTTCATCATCGAGTACAACTCAGGAATGAACTTCTCCATACCCTGCATGTTGTAGTCCATCACAAAGCTCTTGTAGCTAGGTGGAAGCGACTGGAGGATTCTGTCAATGACCGAGTCATCCGGGAGATTAACTCCCAGCTGAGTCAAGCGGTTGTGCAACCCAGACATTTTGAGTATGTGCTCACTGACAGAACTATTCTCCTCCATCTTACAGCTGAAGAACTTGTCGGAGACGTCATATCTCTCGACCCGGGCATGAGCTTGGAAAACCAGTTTCAACTCTTGGAACATCTCATATGCTCTGTGTTGCTCAAAACGCTTTTGGAGCCCCGGTTCTAAACTGTAAAGCATGCCGCACTGAACAAGGGAGTAATCATCGCAGCGTGACTGCCAAGCGTTCGTAACGTCTTGGTCCGCTGGGAAAATGGGTGGGTCACCTAGCGGTGCATCAAGGACATAAAATCTTTTGGAAGCTATGAGGATGATCCTCAAGTTGCGGACCTAGTCCGCATAGTTGCTTCCATAATCTTTCAGCTTGGTTTTCTCTAGGAACGCGTTGAAGTTGAGGGTGACATTAGCGTTGGCCATTGGATCTACAATATAGATTGTAAAGACAATTTTAGACTAAGTTCATGATAATTAAGTTCACATAATCAAATTATTTAATGAACTCCCACTTAGATAGACATCTCTCTAGTCATCCAAGTGACATATGATCCATGTCAACTAGTTTGTGTCCGATCATCACGTGAGACGGATTAGTCATCCATGGTGAACATCTCCATATTGATCGTATCTTCTATACGACTCATGTTCGACCTTTCGGTCTTCCATGTTCCGAGGCCATGTGTGTACATGCTAGGCTCGTCAAGTCAACCTAAGTGTTTCGCGTGTGTAAATCTGGCTTACACCCGTTGTATGCAAACGTTAGAACCTATCACACCCGATCATCATGTGGTGCTTCGGAACAATGATCCTTAGCAATGGTGCACAGTTAGGGTGAACACCTTTCTTGAAATTTTATTGAGAGATCATCTTATTTAGTACTGTCGTTCTAAGCAAATAAGATGTAAACATGATAAACATCACATGCAATCAATATAGTGACATGATATGGCCAACATCATCTTGCTCCTTTGATCTCCATCTTCGGGGCACCATGATCATCACTGTCACCGGCATGACACCATGATCTCCATCATCGTGTCTTCATGAAGTTGTCTCGCCAATTATTACTTCTACTACTATGGCTAACGTTTAGCAATAAAGTAAAGTAATTACATGGCGTTTATGATTGACATGTAGGCCATACAATAAAATAAGACAACTCCTATGGCTCCTGCCGGTTGTCATACTCATCGACATGCAAGTCGTGAATCCTATTACAAGAACATGATCAATCTCATACATCACAATGCATCACATCACATCCTTTGGCCATATCACATCACAAGGCATATGCTGCAAAAACAAGTTAGACGTCCTCTAATTTGTAGTTGCAAGTTTTTACGTGGCTGCTATAGGTTTCTAGCAAAAACGTTTCTTACCTATGCCAAAACCACAACGTGATATGCCAATTGCTATTTACCCTTCATAAGGACCCTTTTCATCGAATCCAATCCGACTAAGGTGGGAGAGATAGACACCCGCTAGCCACCTTATGCAACAAGTGCATGTCAGGCGGTGGAACCGGTCTCACGTAAGCGTACATGTAAAGTTGGTCCGGGCCGCTTCATCCCACAATACCGCCGAATGAAGATAAGACTAGTAGTGGTAAGCAAATTAACAAGATCGACGCCCACAACAACTTTCTGTTCTACTCGTGCATAGATTCTACGCATAGACCTAGCTCTGATACCATTGTTGAAAGACGTAGTAGTAAATCAAAAAAATTCCTACGTGTTCACCAAGATCTATCTATGGAGAAACCAACAACGAGTGGGAAGAGATTGCATCTTCATACCTTTGAAGATCGCTAAGCGGAAGCGTTACAAGAACGCGGTTGGTGGAGTCATACTCATAGCGATTCAGATCATGGTGGACTCCGATCTTAGCGCCGAACAACGGCGCTTCCGCGCTCAAAACACGTGCAGCCTGATGACGTCTCCTATGCCTTGATCTAGCAAGGAGGAAGGAGAGGTTGAGGGAGAGTTCCGGCAGCACGACGGCGTGGTGACGGTGGAGCTGCGTGGTCTCCGGCAGGGCTTCGCCAAGCACTACGTAGAACGAGGAGAGGGATGAGTAGGGTTGCGCCGAGAGGAGAGGAACTCGTGTGTTGCAGCCCTCCAAAACCCCACATATATATAGGGGGAAGGAGGAGGAGGCACCCCATCTAGGGTTCCTGCTCTAGAGGGTGCGGCAGCCCTAGATGGGAGGGGCGGCGGCCAAGGTGGGAGGAGGGGCGGCGCCCTAGGGTGGGCCTTGGGCCCATCCATGCCTAGGGTTTGCCCCCCTCCACCCCTTGCTGCTCCTTGGGCTGGGGTGGGGGGTGCACCAACCCACCTAGGGGCTGGTTCCCTCCCACTCTTGGCCCATGAAACCTCCGGTGACCGAAACCTCACTTCCCATATATGAATCTTTACCTCTGGACCATTTCGGAGCTCCTCATGACGTCCGTGATCTCATCCAGGACTCCGAACAACCTTCGATAACCATGTACACTATTTCCCTATAACCCTAGCGTCATCAAACCTTAAGTGTGTATACCTATGGGTTCGGGAGACACGTATACATGACCGAGACACCTCTCCGGTCAATAACCAATAGCGGGATCTAGATACCAATGTTGGCTCCCACATGCTCCACGATGATCTCATCACATGAACCACGATGTCGGGGATTCAATCAATCCCGTATACAATTCCCTTTGTCTACCGATATGATACTTGCCCGAGATTCGATCATCGGTATCCCTATACCTTGTTCAATCTCGTTACCGGCAAGTCTCTTTACTCATTCCATAATACATCATCCCGTGGCTAACTCCTTAGTCACTTTGAGCTCATTATGATGATGTCTTACCGAGTGGGCCTAGAGATACCTCTTCGTCACACGGAGTGACAAATCCCAGTCTCGATTCGTGCCAACCTAACAGACACTTTTAGAGATACCCGTAGTGCACCTTCATAGCCACCCAGTTACGTTGTGACGTTTGGCACACCCAAAGCATTCCTACGGTATCCGGGAGTTGCACAATCTCATGGTCTAAGGAAACGATACTTGACATTGGAAAAGCTTTAGCAGACGAACCACACGATCTTGTGCTATGCTTAGGATTGGGTCTTGTCCATCACATCATTCTCCTAATGATGTGATCCCGTTATCAATGACATCCAATGTTCATGGTCATGAAACCCTGACCATCTATTGATCAACGAGCTACCCAACTAGAGGCTCACTAGGGACATGTTGTGGTCTATGTATTCACACATGCATTACGGTTTCCGTTTAACACAAATATAGTATGAACAATAGACAATTATCATGAACAAGGAAATACAATAATAACCATTTTATTATTGCCTCTAGGGCATATTTCCAACATTCCTCGGGCTGGCTCCTGGCTCCGTCATCACCGGCTGTCTCGCGTAGGCCGCTTCAAGCCTGCTGTCGGGCCACCTGCGTCGCGTCGGCTGCTTTGGGCCGGCTGCGTCGGGCCGGCTGCCGACTCCGGCCGCCACCCCGCCTCCAGCAAGCGACGTCCACGACCTGGCGCGCGATCGAATTGATCACCCGCTCGCTGTCGCGATCTGCCTCATCTACGCTGAGCTACCGACCTAGCCCGTCGGTTGTGCGCGCCTCCGTAGCTCCTGTGAAGACTGTCCCAAGTACAGCGCGCTCCTCCACCGATCGAACACCGGGTTACCACTGCGTCGCCTCGTCAGGCTGCAGCGTCGCCGCCCCATGGTTCTCCTCACGGCCGCATCGACCCGCATGCTGCTGCTGCGTCTCCCCTTCGGGACGTAGTGTCACGGCCCGCGGTCCACCGCCGCCCTGAGGTCGTCCCCTCTAAGTTGTCCTCGTGGCTGCACCGACCCTCGCGCTGCCGTTGTGTCGCCCCATCGGGCCATAGTGAGCGTGGCACGCGTTCTCCGCCGTCGTCCGAGGCCGTCCCCGCAGTCGCACCGACCCGCTCTTCGCCATTGTGCCGCCACTTCGGGCTGTAGCACCGCGGCCCACGGTCACCGCCGCCGCCCGAGGTCTTCCCGCGTAGCCCCGACCTGCCTGCTGCCATTGCGTTGCCCTGTTGGGCCGTAGCGTCGTGGCTCGCGGTCCACTCCGCTGTCCACGCACGTTGACTTCCTTGGTATGCGTCGTGCCGCCTACCTTGGCGCGACAACGCCACCGTCCACGCTGGTCTTCATCACATTGTCGGGTTCTTCGTCGCCTACTTCAAGCATCGCCGCTGCGCTCCTAACCAACAGTCGCCGCTCTTCTTCGGTGTTGTTGCAGCTCGCTCACCCGAGCCGCGTCGCCAGTCCACCCCCTTCTTCTTCATCTAGCACCAACTCATCGCCGGTGTCGATGTCGTCTACCCCGACCACTTCATCTACTCCAACCACCACAGGCGACATCGACCCCTCGCCGATTTGCGCCGCAACCATCGTCGAGTCCTTCTCTGCTAGCTTCCTCAACATGGCGTACAAGTTGTGTGCAGGTCCCCGTCTACGCATGCCCGGTGCTGACAACACCGTCGCATGCTTTCGTCCTCGATGTGTTCCCAGGCCTAGCAACCCTGGAGCGACGCATCGTCAACATCGTCTTTGTCCGTCTACGCATGCACGATGTTGGCAACACCGATTTGTGCCTTCGTCCACGATGTGTCCCCGGGCTTGGCAATCCCGACGTGACGCATCGTCAACTACGTCTTCTTCTCGGTGCACCACTACTTTGACACCACTGCGCCCAAGACTAATTGGGCGCCTTCGTGCGCCCGCGGCTTCACGGCGACTTCCTCGACACCGGCTACCCCGACTCGACATCTACCATGACGTTCTTCACACGGCTACCTCAACCACGGCTACACCATCCTACGCTCTCTGCTACTTCGATATCGGCACAAAAGGCTACCGCCTTGCTTCAGCAACCTTGTCGGTTTCTACTCCAGCCACGACTTCCGTGATGCATCGACCGTTACGACCGTGGGGGGATGACCATCGGTTCACCTTCAGATTCTTCTACAGTCTCATCGTATGCGTCGCTACCGTTGTGACTGCCGGAGGATGTTGAGTATATTGATTATTAGGAAACATAGATAGACTAGAACTTATTCCTGCCTTGACTTGTACTTCAAGATGATCATGCACTCCTATATATATATGCCCACGAGGCTCAAACAATACAACAACTATTCCACCAATCTCTCTCCCGTTTAACAAAGAAGAATGCGCCTGGTGCATTGTCGATGGTTGCAACACCGTGGCCAGGCCGCTTCGCGTGCTCACGCATGTGAGCAACATAGGTGTGCTGCAGTATGGAGATCCAGAGACAACAACGCCGACAAGCACCACGTACATGATGCAAAAGAGGTGCCATGGTGGGCAGCGCGGAAGCCCTAGCGGAGAGGTATGCTCGCTCGCAGGTGGCCAGGCTCGACGACGTGACAGCCCGGGCGATGCAGGAGCAGGCAAGACGACCGACAGCTTGCCGATGTAGGAAGCTGTGTATAGCAATTGGTTCGCCCGACGCGATCCTACAAAAGTCATGTCGCCCAAGGAGCGGTGAGAGGTCAGGGACGACACCGGAGAAACGGTTCCCTTGACGATGAATGGCTGAGACGCGGAGGCTTTCGAGCCTGGCGAGCAGCGTGATTGCGTCAACGGCGAACAGATCGAGCCCCTCCAGCACAACCCCATGACAGCGCAGCTTACCCCATGCGTTGCTTTCTCCCCGTTGCATGGGACGGACTAGCGTACAGGTTCCATCTCGCGAGCGCGCCGGAGCGAACCCGACAGAAGTACCACAATTGAGGCAGAACGTACGGATTGGTATCATAATTGTTAATTTTTTCATGTCAGTATCATCTTTGTGTGTGTTTTTTGCAAATAAGGCTAAACATGTGTTTTATACGTATTGACGATGTATCTGACGAGCAGGGCCCGCCTGTCAGGTGCTGATGTGGCATGTTTTTTTACAGAAAACCCCCTTGCTTTGTAGGTAATCACATAAATATCCTTTATTTTGCAGGAAAAAAATACTATGAGATATTTTTTTCTTTCGTAATTTTTTAACACTGAATCGGACTCTTTTGAAAATTCTCATCAAAATCGAACACGGGACCTCCCGTACCGAAGAGCAGGACCCCAGCCAACTGGACACGCAGCCGGTAGTGTTAGACTAAAGGGGTGAACATCTTTCTACTACGACAGACCTGCTGGCCGGCTGGTTAGGCCCAGCAGGGCGTGCGCTGAATTATGACATTAAAAATTATACGTAACTATTAAAAAGTACGCAAATTATACATTGCGAGGCTGCAGGAATCGATATAAATATTGATTATCCTCATTATATTATTCAAGTACATTAAAACTGTTCAACTTTTATTTTAGAAAATAAGATGTTTCTTGAAATGCAAAATGATTTTACACAATAATATCTAAAAATATTCATCATATCTTAAGAAAATTACTTATTATTGTAGATACCATTGCGTAATCAACTATTAAAAAATTTCATTCATCATATCTACCTTTTCTGAACATTTTTTGAAATACACATGGGCAAAACGTGTATTCAGAAAATGTTCACCATAAATTACAAAAAGCTTACTGCACATATTTAAAATGATAATCATATTATAAATTTTTTTTAACATATGTTACAAAAATTGTCAATTTGCATTTAAAAAATGTTCACTCTATATTAATTTTATTATATCAAATATTGTTCTTTAAAAGAATCTTCGGAACTGCAAAGTGTATTCACATTCTAAAAATGCTGTTCAATTGTTTTTGTGTTTTAGAAAATATTAGATATTATAAAATTATTCATAATTCGCAAAAAAGGTTTGAACAAATTGTGAGATTGTCTTCTAATCTCGACAATCTGCCATATTCTTATATATCTCCCCTTTCTTCTAAATATCAATGACAGCTATCGGTTGGAGTGGCAGGAGCGTGCGCAAAATATTTGTGGTTGCGAGTTTGAATCCCGCACGGCGCACTGCATCAGGTGATTTTTTTTGTAGCCCGAAGGAAAAAAGACAAATAAGAAAATCACGCGAAAATAAAATAAATAAGGATTTCGGCTTATGTTACCGTTTGGATGTGAAAATAAAAAAAATGTTCACCGTTTGTAAACAGAACCTAGGGAACGAACGATCCCCAGTAAAACGCAAAATAAAATAAACAAAGCAGGCCCCTTGGGCCCTATTACCGGCCCATTGCGTATTAGACAAAATGAATGACGCAGGACTATTGACGTAAACTTCTTTGTGGCGTTGTGGATAGCACGCAGAGACTTCGAAAAGGAGGTTGTGGGTTCAATTCCTGCCTCCGCAACATTGCGTTTCTTTTATTATGACAGGCGGGCTCCATTGGTCAGATACACCGTCAATACGTATAAAACACATGTTTAGCCTTATTTAAAAAAAAACGCACAAAGATGATACTGACATGAAAAAAATTAACAATCATGGCCATTAACTCCAACCATATCTTTTTTTGTGTGTGGCACATGCATCCATACCTCTGTGCTGAGCTGCCTATCGTACATGAGCTTTGCTACGTATTCCGGAATGCTTTACAGAGAATTACAGACGGACTGATGTGTGCCAATTTAAATGGTTGTTAGATGGGAGCCGGCCCCACCCTGAAAATTAGGGGGGAGAGATTAGTTGTGGAGGATGAAGGAATCTATAAAACTCCCGTAACTATCCGTACCTAGCATTTTTGATCGTATAAACGACCGACCAGCACGGTAGGTATGTGCATGCATGTAGTCGTTTTTTTAGAAAAAGTAAAGTTAGCAAACCCGGTCTTCCCTGCCATGTCATCAAATCCACTCCTAAAAGAGCATCAAGGTTCAAAACGGCCGGGATTGGAGAGGACAGGGTATAGATTTCAAGCATTTAGAGGTGGGAGTTTGTTTTCAACCAGCACTACAACCTTAAGGTTTAAAACAGACTTTACTCGTCCGGATACAGTCAGACAACAAATCAACCACATTTAACTTGCTAGCATTATTTCTGAATTTATTTCATAATTTTCAGCGATGCACATTTAATGGAGAAGACGTTTCTGTCGACGATGAGACGCCTACGATGACTTATTAAATCCGAAGATGAAATGTCGGCTCAGTCTTTTGGGGGTCCTCATAGGGATAAGGTGTACGTGTGGGATGCAGAGTTTCTGCTCCCGGCCTCATTTGAGCCCGGTGAATAGTAACATCGATTTTTTTTTGAGTTTTTTTGTGATTGAACATTGAGAAAATTTCTAACTGCATGCAATTTTTTTGTCTGAAATAACATTCCTACGAATGATGCTCTTTAGAGTATCGATTTTTTTGCCACACCTTGTAGAAATGTTATTTCAGGCCGAATTTTTGTACGCGATTAGAACTTTTATCAATGTTTGATCACAAAAAAATTCAGAATTTTTTGAGTTTTTTCCTTTTTTTCTAATTTACTATTCACCGGGATCAAATGAGCCCGGAAGCAAAAGGACACTTTTTTTACGTGTGTGCATTTATAGAGATGAATATATGCGCATGTACTTGATTTTGTAACGGCGCGCACGACAGAAAGCCACAACGAACCGATCATATGATTCATGGTGCATGGAAGAAGCACGATCAACAAGCAGGTGTGACGTATACGCCAACCGTTCAGGCCGCAACAACCCAAGACCAGACTGACATGTCAACACAAACGATCTCGATAAACAAAGCATGAAGAAGCTTAGAGGACATCCCAACAACCGCCATCCGGCCAGCGTCATGTGTCGTGGCGGTGTGCTCTGCCCTTCTATGCACCCGGATAATGTTGGGTTGCTCTATCCGACAAAATAAGGAGACTGATTTCTCTCATTGGTAAATATACATGTTAGATACAAACACAACACAAACAGAAGCATTTGCATAGCATTTACGAGAAACGTCTGTGTCAATGGGCAATGGCTGCAATTGGCCTTTTCAAATAGTTCACTTGATTTTCATTTTATGTTCGTTCATGCAATTTGCCGTGGGATATGCGCTTGGGTTTTCTGTTAACCCAGTTGGGGCATGAAATAATATAATGTACAGTCAATTGACATTTTTAATCACCTTTTTGGGATTATTTATTGAAGGAGTGTTTCCTATACGTGCCGAGCATAACTTGCTTAACTTTTGGTTGTTATTGGTCTTTGCGCAATTGTAGACAGTTGAGAAAAAAACATCAGGAGTAGAGTCTCATGTCATCAAAAAAAAAATCGCTAAAGAAAGCTATGGAAAACGATCACTGCCAAGGCAAATAGAAACACAATATGGACATAATCATTTGCAGGAAATTAAGAAAAAATCCTTCAAATAGTAACTTTCGGCCTGTAGTTGGTCTCTGTACCAGTTGACGCAGCAGGTCATCTATTGTGATGTAATAATGATGGTACTGCATAACGTTATACTCAGAATGGCTATAAAAATATCGTGGTAGGTATGTACGGTGATTTTTTAAGAATATGTAGGGTTTATGTGTAGGAATTCCTCCAACGAGTTTGGATGTACTAGTACAGTATGTGTCAAATCTCAATGCGAGAATGGACAATAGTCGGTTGCAAAAAGGCTAGCAATAAAAAATGAAGCGAAAGTGCAAAGGCTTTGAAATCGCCTTAATTATAAGAAAACTCAAACACTACACAAACATATTGCGGTGTCATATTGTGTAAGACTAAAAACTAAGTACCCCGGAGGTTATTTGGTAGGGTTACTCGTTCTGCATCCCAAATTAACCAAACTCGTTGGGTTTATTAACAAAAAGATTTGATAACATGTCGTGCTAATCAAGCCACCACTAGTCCCCAACTTATGTAATTTGGTGAAACAAATGCAACAGTTTAATTTATTGCTTTTCATTAAAAAAACATGGCAATGGCTTTTGAAAAGTAAGAAGGTTACATCGTGCTAGGTGAAATTAAAGCAAAAAAAAGCATGTCAAAACAGTGGGACACATGATTGCGTGAAAACCGTAAGCTAATAAATATTGAATAAGACCCTATCCATGCAAATAGATCTTACCCGAGCTTAGAACTTTGCAATACCAAACTCAAGTAGAAAAAAAAAAGAGAAAATGCATAAGATCCAAGCCCGTGTGAAAATAACGGACAAGATAAAAAACATGGATTTGGTATAAGAATGACCAAGAAAGGAAAATAAAAAAAATCGGTTGCTACGAGAGTTATTAGTTAAAGAGCTTTGAAGGTAATTAATGAAAATTAGAGGCCCATCGACCTTACACGTCAAACATAAGCAAAATAGGTGTATTTTTTGCCTGGCACGAGCGGCGTTGCGACCGACATGGTCGTATCATGCGGCATCTTTCTCTCTGGAATTCCATCGTCTGCATCACCCTTTCGTACGAGCACAAGTACGGTGCGCCGTCTTAGAATCCAGGACCTTCTGTTACTCGGTGTTAACAACGGGTATAGGTGGCGGTACCGTGCACCGTCGATCAGTCTGTGGAGGTTGCTTCTGTTGAAGTATTCCTTTTGTCCATCTCACATGTAATAGGAAACCTACATAGAATCCCACCGAATCATGTGTATACTTTTGCTTTGGAATTCTTCTGATCTTTAACCTTTATATGTGAATATACAACGCCCTGGAGATGGCGTGAGTTGCACAGCAATACTCGTTTTCTTGGTATCAGACGCAGCGTTCCGATCCTCTCGCTAGCTTCTCCGGTCCAGCTTGCCGCCGCCACGTCATGTCGCCGCCCAACACCGGCGCCCTCCTCTCGGCTCCCATGCCTGCGTCCAGCTCGCCGGAGCCTCCAACTTCACGAAGTGGAGGATGCTGCTCTGTGTCCTCCTCGGCAAGTATGACCTCCTCCCGCACGTTCAACACCGTCACAGCCGAGGCGGACCGCACTGCGGATTGGATTCGCAAGGACTACATCGTCCGTTCATGGCTCTACGGATCGATCTCCGACGAGATCCTCGACATCATCATGGCCGAGGACCAGACGGCTCAGGAGGCATGGACGCTCATCACCAATTTGTTCCTCGACAACCAGATGACCCGCGCTGTCTACCTCGAGGTCGAGTTCCGCGACCTTGTCCAAGGGGACCTCTCCATCACACCCTACCGCCACCGTCTCAAGTCTCTCTCCGACGCCCTCAGCGATGTTGGCATCCCCATCTCCGACCAAACACTCGTCCTCAACTGCCTTCGTGGCCTCAACCCGCGCTTCTCCGACATCACGACCATCGTCACCATGCAGAGCCCTCTTCCGTCGTTCAGCCAGACACGGTCGCTCCTCACTCTTCGTGAATCCCAGCTCGCGAACTCTGTTGTTGTTGGCAACCAGACTGCCCTCTACGGTGGTGCATCCTTTCATGGCGCCGGCGGCTCCACCTCTGGTCACCACCGCGGCAATGACCACAACTCCGGCGCCCGACACGGCAACAACTCCGGCGCTGCTGTTTCTGGAGACAATCGCAACGGTGGCCATTGGAAGAAGAAGAAGGCCGCCAACAGCGGGAACAGTGGCGGAGGCCGCTCCTACCCGCAAGATGGCTCCTTCCAGCACGGGGCACCTACATCGCTTGGTCCCTGTGTTTGCTTTAACCCTTATACGGGGCAGACCCAGCAGCTCCAGGCTCCACCGGCACCGAGGTCCAACTCCGGAGCTGGTCTACTCGGCTCGCGGCCTTCCATGTTGCCGCCGGCGCAGGCCTTCACTTCACTCGCTCCGTTCCATGGTCAGGCTTTCGGCACCAACCCTCCACCGACCCCGGCTTACGGCATCACACCGGCATGGGACTGCTCTGCCCTCCTCGCTGCCCTCAACAACGCAGCCACTCCTTTGACAGTTGGTGAGTGGGTCATGGATTCCGGCGCCACCGCACATATGGCGTCCGACCCCGGTATGCTTCAAAACCTCACTCCTTCTTCTTCCTCCTCCATTGTCACCGTGGGCAATGGTTCTACCTTGCCCATTACTCATACCGGCCAAGCCATCATACCCACTTCTGCTCGTTCTCTCTTCCTTCGTTATGTCTTACTCGTTCCTCATATAGAAAGAATTTACTTTCTGTTCGTCGTTATCACATGGCTGCCTATGATATATGCGCCAGTATGAGTGCGAGTGCCCGTACCGTTGTAACTATTTTGCTTTGGACTTGTTTTTGTCTTCGGCCTTGAGCTGGTGCGAGCATGATACTCCCTCAGTTTTTGTACTCGGTGTATAAGATTTATGTCAAATCAAACTTTATAAAGCTTGACTAAATTTATATTAAAAAATATCAACACCTACAATACCAAATATATATAATATGAAACTACATTTTATAAAGAATCTAATGATATTGATTTGGTATTGTGAATGTCAATACTTTTTTCTGTAAGTTTGATCAAAGTGAAAATACTTTGATTTTTGACAAAAGTTATATGCACACTAGAAAACGGAGGATTGTGAATGTCGATACTTTTTCTATAAGTTTGATCAAAATAAAAATAATTTCATTTTAAACAAAAAAATATATGCAAACTAAAAAGAAACGAAGTGAGTACAACCAGCGCGGTTTCCTCCTCGAGTTGTACAACTTCGTGAAAATAAAGACCAGGACACTTATCTACTTAAATATTAAATTTAGAAAACCAAGACGTCTCTGCATGGGTGGTATAAGATTGTGCAATAGTTTCGAACGGACCCTTGTGACCTATCCGAACACCCACCGTTGAACATGGTCTATTTTCGAACATCCTTAAAATGACCATAACTTTTACAAGCAGGCAGACATGCCCATGGTAGGCATCCATGCCTAGTTTCAGTGGCAGAGCTTAGTACAACTCTGAGGGGGCCATGCCCCCAGCGCGAGGCAAAACAGTAAAGAAAATATACTTGTCATGGCTTACATAAGGGAAAAGTCAATTATTTTCCCTATTAGTTGTTCTTGTTTTGGCTTTGGCCCCACCTGAGATTCATGTCTAGCTCTGCCACTACCTAGTTTGAACGACTTTTGATATCGTGAGCATGTTGCGACACCTCCGGTCATTTATTCGTCTTTTTAAACCAAAAATACTCTACAAAATGGAAAATTTGTCGAAAATCATAACAACTTGGCATGATGCCTTGAATTGGTCATACAAGGAGATGAAAAGATTGGGGGCATTTCAAATATATTGAGAAACAACGTGCTCCCAAACAGAGTTGTGTGGCTTCCCTGTACCCCCTCCGTTGAACATGGTCTAGTTTTGAATATTCTTGAAATGATCCTAACTTTTGCCAACAAATTGGCATGTCTATATTAGACATTCATGCAATGTTTGAATGATGTTCGACACTGTATGCAGGTTGCGCACGTCCGGCCATTTATCAGTCGTTTTTCATCGAAAAAACTCCAAAAAATGCAAGAATTGTCGGAAACTGGAACAACTTGGCATGGTGCTTTGAATTGGTAATATGAGCTCATGAAAAAGTTTTAAGATCATTTGACGATGCCAAAAAAACATGCTCTCATAAGAACCCTTGTGGCCTACCCGAACACCCTTTGTTGAACATGGTCTATTTATGGACACAAGTAAAATGACCCCAACTTTTGCCAGATAGGCCATGTCCATGGTAGGCATCCATGTCAGGTTTGAACGAATTACGACAATGTATGCAAGCTGCGTCACGTCCGACCATTTATCGACCATTTGCACCGAGACAACTCCAAAAAATGCAAATAATAATAATCAAAAACTCGAACAACTTGGCATGATGCCTTTCATTGATCATATGAGCTCATGAAAAAATTGAGTCATTTGACGATGCTGAAAAAACGTGCTCCCAAGTGGACCTTTCTCGCTTATCCGAACACCCTGCGTTGAAGATGGTCTATTTTTGGACATAAACGAAATAACCCCAAATTTTTCCATCAGACAGACATTCCCATGATAGGCATCCATATCAGGTTTGAACAATTGTGTCACTACCGACCATTTATCAGCCATTTTCATCGAGAAAACTCCAGAAAATGTAAGAAATGTTGAAAACTCGAACAACTGGGTATGGTGCTTTTAATTGGTCATATAAGCTTATGATTTTTTTTTGGATTATTTGCCGATGCCGAAAAAACATTCTCACATACGTACCCTTCTAGCCTACTCGAACACCCTTCGTTCAACATGTGTTTTTTTCAGCATAAATGAACCGAACCCAACGGTTTTCGAGAAGGTGGGCATGCCCATGGACCATGGTCGGCATCATGCCAGGTTTGAAAAATTGTTCACGTTTTGGGAAAATGTTTGGAAATTTTAAAGATTGTTCATGTCATAATTGTTTTTTTCAAATTTTATAAAATGTTCTTATTTTCAAATTTTGTATATAGTATAAAATTTCGTGCATTTCAAAAAAGAAGGCACATAAAAAAAAATCTTATTTTCATTTTTTTGTTCACAAATTAAAATAATAATAATTTCAAAAGTTTCCGCTTTCAAAAATTCTTCACAGATCCCAAAAAGTTTGCCTTTTACCAAATTTTTCGTAGTTTCAAGAAATGTTTCTATTTGTAAAAACATGTTTTTGAACTTTTTTGTGTTTTCCTAAAATTGATTGGAACTTTGATTTTTTTTACATTTCTATAAATTGTTAAGGATTCAAAAAGTTGTTCACAATTATAAAAAATAATGTTAGTGCTCCCAAAAATTCTTCACTTTTTGCAAAAAAGTTTTTGAATTTCAAAAACTTATCCATTTTTCAAAAGAGTTTGAAGTTTCATAAATAAATTTCTTTCCCCAAAAATATTTGACATTTCCAAACAGTTCACATTTGTATTTCAACAATAGTTTATATTTTTTCAGAATTTTTTATATATATGAAAGTCGTTGTTTGTTCTTATAGATGTGGCGCTATATAAAATCACAAGAAGCGAGTTGGTCTAGTTGCAATATTGTTCTTTAAATAAAAACTGGATGTTACTTGGGCCGGCCTAGTCCCTCGCAACTGAGGCCAATTAAAGTCCATACTACCCTTTATACCTCTTGTGAGGGGGGTTGTACCGAAGCGGGGCTATTGTTTTTATATTTATTACAGGCTGCAAGGAGGCCAGACGGCGATTTGATGTATCAACGGCTTATTAACCGTCTTTAGATTTAATTTGTTTTGTGTTCTCCTTAACTGGATTAGTGAAGATGCAGCATATATGATCTTCTCACCTGGAGGTATGATTTAAGTGTTTCCTAATTTCTGAAAGTACCTTAACAAGAAGTTGCATGTTAAGCTGGTCAAAATGGAATTGTCAGACTATTTATGTAACATTTATTTGTAGATAGACAAAATAGAATTACTTGCCCAGATGTCAAAGAAGGAGAAATCTATCGACATGTATAAATAGATTGCTCAGCACATCGGTAATATGTTCGCTTGACCTGAAAACCTTTCATTTTTCTATTGAGACGTCATTTGCCATGCATTCATGATATTTGCTTCACTGATATCTAGTGCTTGATGATTCTCGATGTCTTGTTTTCAAGTGTTTATCACAATTCTTGATGGGGCCTATTCTAATGCTTGCAATAGCCTTCGTTTTACAAATGATGAAAACTATGCTGAAATTTACGTGCTTCAGTAAGAATTGTAAATTAGGCCTCATTGTAGATTGGAAATTGAAGATTGTAATTTATTGTGTTTGGATAAATATTAATTAAAATGATAGCAAAAAGGCCCATGTCTGCTTCTTAGGAGAACCAGCCATTTGTCTTATTTCTACTGTTCCACTCTATGATATTTAAAAATAATAATATCCTTTATACTGTTTCATCAGTTTATTACCATGTCCACTTCTTCTTTTTATTGGATACATCTCCCAATTCATTGCCATTAATTTTTAGTACCTACTGACAACCTCTCTTATATCTACTAGGTCCTTTCTTATATCTGACTATTTTAGATCCAAAAGGAAAACTAGCGTTCTAGGTATGGAGTTGCTTATTGTTACTTCGAAACAACAAGACTGTTTGACACTTGCTAGAGTGATTGACATAACACTAAATATAAGATCTATTTTCTATAAGAAGTGCTATGTATCTTTGTTCTCTAGAAGCAATTTCTATTATACCGGCTTTTCAATATACACTGGTTTTTATGTATGCTTTTAAGTAGCAAGATCATAGTTAATTGTGTTCTTTTTTTCCACAAGCCGTTGATTCCTATTTATGTGTCTTTTGACTGAGATAACTAGAACATCCTAGGCCTCCAACTTCTTGATATCATTTTTATGAAGGATTGACTTCTTGATATATCATTACTGGTCTGTTATTGAATATTTAACTTCCGAGACTATTCTTTCAGAACTACCGATATCACTCTGATGTCTCGAAGAGCTTTCTTATAAGTATGTTGTGTGGATATACTTAATCAAGATCTGGTAAAGGGGGAGACAATGGAAGAGGCCTCGGTGGAAAGGTAGAGGTCGAAGAAGAGGGTGTGGTAGAGGAGGCGGGAGGCATGCCAAACATAAGTCCGAGTACAAGATAAAGATTAAGAGGAAGATTTACAAGGCAATGTGGAAGGATATTTCACATTTTGTTTGGTTCTAGGTGCAATCCAAAAGTAAAGGCAGAAGAATGTGTGTAAACATGTGTAGTTGAGGAGGGAGGAACACCCAACAGTGTGCATAGCAAACTTGACGTATGCGCATGTGTGAACATTTGGACTTTCTTGGGTGGTTCTAATTCTTGATGTCTCATGCTTAAGACAATACGTTTGCACTTAGTGATGCTTTTGCTTGGCCAAAGGAACTGATGTCATGATTTAGTTTGTCATGCTTAGTTATATTCTACCAAGTGGTATTTGTTTTGCTATATTTGATTAGAGCTTGCTTTCTGTCCTTGTATAGAAGAAGAAAAAACGGGAGCGTACTATGACATTTATGTGCCATGTCACATTTTATTATTATCGTGCTTAATATTTTGTCTACCATTCTATTATACTGCCCAACCAATTATTATTTTTACAACAACATTGATCATCAAAAGTCTCAAACCTACGTCTTTTGAAATTGCTGATCCCAATGTTGTAACACTTACATTGAATAGCACACATTCGCCCATTGCATGCTTCCAGAACTTGCAACCTAAAGAAGTAGAGAAATTTAGTATGTGGAGTAATGTAATAAATAGCAATTGCCACTAAGGATCCTGTTTTCTCTATACTTCACATCAAATAGGGTGATGGAGTCAAGCTTTCCAGTGGGAGCTCGGATGTTTGTTTGGTAGTCCTTGCACGTGCCTTGATTTGGTTAGGTGAAACAAGTCTTGCACATGCATCTACTATCCCTACAAAACCACGAAGGGCAGAGAACAAAATACATCTCAACCATCCAACCATTTAATCTTATGGCGGTGGTACGAGGTGGGAGAGAGTCACATGTCGGCTATAGTTAGGAAGCAACCGGGAAGCGACGGTTTGAGTGAGAGACCCAGATCTACCTTCTTCCTTGAAAGTGAATTTCACATCTATTGTAAAAATAGCCAAGACATGCGTTGCACATGCACACTTTACTAGTTTTCTCAAGCAAGACTCCTCCCAGGATTGGAAAGGCACAAGCGATACAACACATGAATAAGCCTGTGTGGTACAAACACCGAGAAGAAAAATGATGATATGCCATCTTGTATCTTTGTTTCCCTCCAGTATCCCAGAGTTCACAAATACATTGAACGGGGGAAGGATTATCACTCCAATCTACCACAGTTTTGCTTTCAGTGGAGCTCTTGAAAGCATACATATATACAGGGTCAATGGAGGTCAGTCCGGAAGTGTGAACTTGCATGTGAGCATTCATTTTGCAAATCAACTACCAATAGGAGTTCATGCATGTATGTTCATTTAGTGGTCATTCAAGAATCGTGAATAGGACTGCTCTCGAAAGGGTAGAAATGTTATCTAGTGTGATGAGGCGACAAATGCATCTAGAAAATCAAAATGTGTGATCCCTAGTCAGATTTCAGTCTCCACCTTTTGTACGCGTAGACGCTAGACCATTTGAAATTTGGACCTTTTTTAGGATACATGCTTGCACCAGTTTGAGTAATCAGTACCAAAGGGAAAGGAAAAAAAATACTCCTTCCGCTCGGCGAACCCCGACCGAGAGAAGAAGCCGAAGCCGTAGCTGAAGGAACGCCTGGTCCTCGGAGCGCCACGGTCCACGCTTCTCCCTGTGTCATGGATCGCCGGCTCAGCAGCTGCCAGCGGTAAAATCTGCAATGACCGGATCGAAAGCTCGGCTGGCTCAGCGATCGCAAATGCCTCAGATAGCCGGCTAGACCAGGATCCTTTCTATATGGCATTTTGCAGAACGTGTACCAACAAGGGTTCGTATATATGGAAACACCTTGATGCCATGTGTGTTCTTTTGGTGGTTATCTCAGAATTGTGAATAAGACTGCACTCGAAAGGTAAGAAATGTTATTGATTCTCCACTTTCATGGTTCTCCTAATAATACAGAAGTAAGTAAACAGGAAATCTAAGATTAAATTGTTACTGTAATGTAGTCACTTACCGTTTGATGGCCTATGTCACATCTAGCATCACAATCTAACCCATGATCAGTCACACAGTATTCTTGTGGACAACAGATAAAATCATATATGGAGTAAATAAAATGAGAGTCGATTCACAACACAAAATACTAATTAAGCAAAATTCACAAGAAAAAAAGTACGAATTAAGTCGCCCACTACAATTCCATGGTGGGACGACATAGTGGTTCTAGTTCCTCAGTTTGTATGTGCGTCCGTACATCCCGTGGCATCCTCAATTTCATGGCAGAGTAGAGCAAAGAGGGGAAATTAATAGTGAGATTGCCATATATGAAATCTGGCTACTAAGGGTTGAGGTGGGATACCACACGGTCAAGATCAAACCTACTAATAGTCCCCTCCAGTAATTGGTAAACCAACACAAGTTCAGAATTCCACGGAAATTTCATATACCAAACAGAATTGCCCTCCAAAGGTCCGTGCCGCTTAACACTGGAGGAAGATCATGTTTTTACTTTTTTTATTCTAAACCAAACCTCGGCGATGGAGGTAAGGCGTTGCGGCGTGATCCGTACCCCGCGGGCAGTGCAGCCACCTCAACTTTGATGGTGGGGATGTGCTGAGTGATGCGTGCCACAAGATCTCGTCCTTGTCGGCCGCAGATACACCGAGTCTTCAGGAGTAGCCGCCGACGGTGCGAGCGTCTCGGAGAGTGTTGGAACAACAAAGCTATTTGATTGTGGTAGTCACTTCTATACTTAACTGCTGAATTTAGATAAACAAGGTGGCTATGCATGGATGGTATAAGATTCTACATAGTTTCTTTCGGGATGACGCGTCATTTTCTCAGAGAGCAAAGACACAGCGGATTGGAAAGGCACAGACGATACAACACATAAATAAGTTTGTGTGGTACAACTACCAAGAAACAAATATGATGAAATGTCATCTTGTGTTTTTGTTTTCCTCCAGTATCTCATATCTCGGAGTTCACAAATACATTGAGTGACGAAGGGAAGAAATGTAAGCCTAGCATGACACATTTGCAAGGATTATCACTCTCAATCGATGGTAGTTTTGTTTTCAATCAAGTTCTATAAAGCAAACATATATAGGGTATATGGATGTCATTCTGTAAGTGTGAGCTTGCATGTGAGTTGGTATTCATTCATTTTGCAAAAACATGTACGAACAATAGTTCATGTGGAAACACCTTTGATGCCATGTGGGTTCTTGTGGTGGTCATTTAAGAATTGTGATTAAGACTGTTCTCGAAAGGTAAGAAATGTTATATGTGATTGGTGCTAGTGTGGTGTAGCGAGAAATGCATGTAGAAAACTAAAATGTGTGCCACTGGTGGGAGTGTTATATATGATTCCATTTAAAAGTTTGAACAGAAATTTATGCACTCTCTCCGATCCACGTTAATAAATTCGGATTGGAGGGAGTAGCAACTTTTCTTAGCAGAAGTTAGGCAACTGCAGGCGTTCAAGACCTGGACATGTACACCAAAGAATCCTTGACAAGATCGATCGAAAGAGGTGCTTCGGTACAAACCCCGACCGCACCTCCCCCAGAAAACTTTGAAGACGGTAATATCAAAAGATTAGCCATTGGGGTGGTAATTGATTAGATATGGTAGGCAAAATCCAAACCCAAAAATCATCCTAAATGATAACGCATCCCTGCCTGCGCTCTGGCGATTCACGGCGCGTTACGACCGGGAGAAGAAGCGGAAGCCGAAGCCGCAGCCGCAGGAACGCCTGCTCCCCGGGAGGCCACGGTCCACGTTTCTTCTCCCTGGGTCGTCGGTGGAGCCACAGCCACCGCCCCCGCCGTCGGCCCACTGCTCGCAGTAGTGGAGCTCGTAGGGCGCCAGCTCGTGGCCGAGCCCGTCGTACACTTTGAACTCGCAGCTCATCCCGAGCCGTCCCCGCAGGAATTTGGTCCCGTCTTTGCCGGCCTCGATCGGGACCAGAGAGTCCGCTCGCCCGTGCACCCACAGCACCGGCGTGTTCTTGGCCACGGCCGTGACCCTGGACGCGAAGGAGGCGCCGAACGGGAGGAAGCCGCTGAAGACCGCGCAGCCGCCCAGCGTCTTGGGATACAGCAGCACGCTCGCGATGCTCAGTGCGCCTCCCTGGCTGAGCCCGAAGACATACACGTCCTCCGGCCTCGTGCCGGCGGATATCTCCCGGTCGATCATGGCGTGCACGCCCTCCACGGCTCTCAGCACGTCCGCCTCGCCCCTCACGGATTTCTGCCCACGTTTACGATTTAACGCGGCCATCAGTTCTGCAGATATAAACGATCGATACTTGAGCAAGAGAGGACTCGGCATTTGGCTTACGGAGGTGATGGGCGTGTCGTGGATGTCGAACCACGACGGCATCAGCATGCCACCTGATGCACGCGAAACACATACAGATTAGACGCCTGATGCGTGTCAAGCGTCAAGCAAACAAGCAAGCAATGGAGGTCCGATGTGATGCGTACGGTTGCATGTGACGGGCGCGGTGGACGCCGTGGGGAAGGCCCAGCGGGCGCCGGCGAAGGCGTACCCAGCGATGGGCTTGTTTGCGCGGCCGCTGTCGCCCAGCCCGTGCAGCCACAGAACGAACCGCTGCGACGGAGGCTCCGCCGCCGCCGGGGAATCCTCCTCCATTTCTCGGCCGAGAAGAGCAGAGCAGGGAGGGGAAAATTAATGGTGAGAGGGCCAGACATGGAATCTGGCTAGCTATAGGAAGCTCTGCCGCAGTTTCTGACTTCCATTGCGCGTGTTGACTTGCGACGAGAGCTTGACCTGGGATGCCAGGGTCAAGATCCAATCATTTTCTGAATTCAACAGGTTTCTGCTGGAATAAAAAACCAAATGCTAGGTGTCGTGAGTGGCGTACCGACCCTCACATTTTTCGATTGCAATTCCACTCAACGAGGATGACAAATACAGTGACACACGGTAAATTTCTGCCAAATGCAATCTGAAGCACGAAAATTGCCATGCTAACCGACTAAAGATGGCATCATCATGTAACTGAGCCATAAAAAAATGTCGTCAAGTGCTCGTACCTGAAATTCAGGCGTTATAAGGATCCACAGAAAATGATTTCGCCACATAAAGAAAAACTTCTGAAATAAGACGCCATGAATGAAAACTTCTGAAACAAGATGTCTTATGGCATCATAGTAGCAGCAACCAGATTCCATGTTTTGCTGTCTTCTTGGAAATGTAAATCACATTCTTATAAAAGGAAACAAAAACCGTCCAGGAAGGCGAAATGTTCCACACCGACCTGAGTTTTCACATGAGAGGCATGTTTTGAAATAGAAGAGGTATCTCACACTTTGCTAAACATAAACACTTCGGTGATTGTGTGTGTGTGTGTGAACATGGGTTGAATTTTGTGGCAATTTCTGAGGCTGGTAATTGTGAGTTCTGCAAGCATGTCCTTGATCACCTATCAGGTGGTTTCGATTACACATGGCATAGTCTATCAACTCATGGAAGGTCTACAGAAATCCTTCGATCTTGGAATACAAACCACTGCCATTGACTTGTTGGTTTTTTTAACCGGTGAATTTCATATGAAATTTCACTTACAAAATGGAGCTCATCGTTTTACATGGGGCCTCGTCGCGATCTATGGGGATGCCCAAGGTTAGTATAAATTGGGTTTCCTTCGTGAATTGGTGAACCTCCGTAAAAGGGTTTCTCCCCGCTTTGTATTACAAAGCAACCAACCGAACATTCACTGATAGATGCTGGGGCGGAAGCACCATAGTCACACCAGAAATAAACGACAGAGAAAATGCAAAAAAAATCAAATGTTGACAACGGCGGATCAACAAAAGCGAAGAAGCCTCGTACCCGTTGCGCCCACCGGAGATCTTCCACCAAGCTCCAAGACTCTGTAGCGGCAGAACCAATCAACACCTCCAAGAAGGACCGCGACGATGACGACGCTGCTGCCAAGGGTTTTCCCCGGTACACGACGAGGCGAGAGGAAGGGTAGCCCCGACGCCCTCCAGGAAGGTCCGGCGGCACCAACAGGAGCCACCGCGTCGGTGTCGACCAAGCCGACAAGGGTTTCCCTCGATCCCAACTAACACCTCGGGCGCTCCGAAGCCTGCCACCAAACCAACCACCACCTTGCGACACGACGGTCTTGAGGCCCCCACGCTGTCTCACCACGACACCACGAAATGAGGGTTGCACAACAACGATTCGGAGCTGGGACTAGGGCAGCAGCACCATCGGCACGCGGGAGGGCTCAACCTCCACCGTCAAAGACGGTAGCCGTCCGGACGCAATAGCAGAAGCACACCAGGCCTGTGGGCCCACAGGCCCCGCCGGGAGCTCATAAGCCCATAAAGCTCCAGTCGTTGCGCTGCTGCCGGCACGCCATCGGCGTCGCCACCCCACATGCGAGCTGCTCCTCTTCCTCACCACGCAGTGGACAACAGAGCCACACCGGGGGGGGGGTCAGCCCGCTAGGACCCAGATGGGCCCTGCAAGGCCCAGATCTAGGCTGGGGGCGCGCTGACGGTCACTCCGTGCCACAGCACTGCCCCGCCGCCAAGGAGAAACGCCGCTACCTCGCCCGCCGCCGGTTCGCTGCCTAGCCGAGCAGCACCGCCGCTGCCCCGGGAAGGGAAGGCGTGCGTGAGGGAACAGGAGGTCTCGCCGCCGCCGGCACCAGAGTCGGGGGCGCCCGCCGACGACGGCGGGGGGGAGGGGGAGGAGCAGGGCCGACGTGGGAAGGAGCTCGCGCCAACCGGGCTGCCTCCCGGGGAAGGCGACCCAAGGGCGGGATCTGGCGAGGGGGAGGGGGAGGGGAGGGGCGGGGGCCGGCGACCGGCGGCGGAGGGAGGACCCGAGGGCGGCCGGCCGCGATGGGGGTGGGGAGGGAGGGAACCCTAGCAGGGGTTGATTTTTTGCATGGTTCTTTAATATTCTTAGGTACGAGCAAGAGAAAAATAATGACCGATTCAAACCCATTGGCCTTACCTATTCAATGTTGTTAGACAATTTGGTTCTCATGTCGGAGCGGCTGTTCATCTGGGCTAATAACCAATCTGTGCCGACATATGAGAAGCTCGATAGGGTGCTCATGGACATCGAATGGGAACTAAAATTTCATTCACGATCCGTGCGAGCCCTAGAGCGTATTGACGTGTTACTGGATCATGTAACCATCATTATGGATTCCAACTCGATGAACCCTACTCGTTGAATTGGGATGCCTTCATCGGGATGGATTTGCGAACATATTCAAGAATGTCTGGGAGAAGTCCGTTGTTGGTCATCCGCCTATTCAGACATGGAACTTTGAAATAAGGTCCATGATACAACACTTCACTGGATGGGCGAAACACAACAACGGAATATGTAGAAAAGAAAAACAACGACTCTCTACAATTATTGACTACTTCGACAAAATTGCTTAGACACGCACCTTATGTCAACAAGAGGTGGGATTGAAAAATCAACCCAATGAGAAGAATGCCCGTCTTGTACGAGAAGAGGAGATAAAATACTACCAGAGATCCAAAGCTGATTTAATTCTGATGGGTGATAGTAATAAAAGATACTTCTAATTGGTTGCCAATGGGTGGTATAGGAAGAAATGTATTTACCGTCTCCATCAAGGTGAGGGGCAGATTGACGGCTAGGAGGAGCTCAAAAAGTATATCACCAAACACTACAAATCTCTATTCGGGGTGTCGACTGAAGGGAACTTCAACATTGACGAGAACCGAATAGATAAGATTCCACAAGTCACGATAGACGAAAATGATATTCTTACAATACCATTCTCAAAAGAGGACGTGAGACCCTCGGTGTTCCAAATGGAACATAACAAAGCTCTAGGCCCAGATGTTTTCTCCTTAGAATTCGATCATAATTTCTATGATATCATGAAGACTAGCCTAGCCTTTTGGAGTTCTTCAATTGTCTTCTTGCCAACCGACTAGACCTATTCGTATTTAATTTTGGTTGATTGTCTTGTTACCGGATATTAACGAGGCTAAATGGACCCAAAAGGTTAGACCCATATTCCTACTTAATGCTAGCTTCAAGATTTTCACCAAAGTGGTTACGAATAGGTTAGACTCGGTAGCTGACCGCAATTTTGCAAGAGACCGTTTGTGAGATGCACCAGGAAAACATTAGTGGAGTACTATCCAAAATCGACTTTTAGAAATTCTATAACAAGTTCAAGTGTTCTTTCCTCCAATAGTCCCCAAGAATGAAAGGGTTCTTCGAGAGATAAATGGTGTCAGTGGATCCAAAAAATAATAATTGAAGGTAGTGTGGCCATCGAAATCAATGATGATCCATGTCATTACTTTCAGACAAAAAAGGACTATGACGGGGTGACCTAGTGTCCCCATAATGTTATTTAATATATATATTATTGTTGACATGGTGGATATTATGATTGAGCGCACCAAGCAAGACGACCAGAGTACATGAGTATAGAGTGCCACACCTTGTGGATGGTAGCCTCTCTATTCCGCAATATGCCGATGACATAATTCTTTTCATGAAACATGAACTGGACAAGGCTGAAACCTAAAAATCTTGCTCTCAACATTTGAACATTCCGGAGTGGGAGCATGTAGATAAGTGTCCAGGGAAATGGTTGAGCAGTTGGAAAGGCAAGCCACTCTCAGTTGGAGGACGACTGATTTTGATTAACTTTTTCCTCACAAATATGACTGTCTATATGTTTTCTTTCTTCCAACTCATGAAAGGGGTCCTGCAAAGATTGGAATATTTTAGATTCGGATTGTTTTGGCAAGGAGACGGTGAAACGAAAAAATAGAGGCTAGCGAAATAGAGTTTGGTTTGTAGGCCGAAAGACCAAGGTGACATTGGAATTCATGACCTGCAGGTCAAGAATTAGGCCCTACTTCGTAAATGGTTGTTCCAACTTCTTAGTGAGGATGGTGTTTGGCAAACCATGCCGAGCAACACTTATGCCAAAAGTTGGTGTCTCTGACCTATTGGAAACATGGCGACTCGTACTTATTAGCTAGGCTATATAATGGTGGCAAAGAAACTTCTCTTTCCTTTTGGGTGTTTCTTGATAAAGGATGGGTCGAAGATTAGTTTCTAGAAAGACATATGGCTAGGCAATACTAGTCTATGAGAACAATACCCAACCTTGTACACCATTTCTCACGATAATAATAATATCATTGCATAGGTGCTCAGTTTCACTAGTAGAAAATAGAGCTTTGGTCCTATGCAGATCAAAGCATTAGTCCCGGTCGTGTTACGAACTGGGACTAATAGGACCATCTGTCCTGGTTCGAGCGGCTAGGACGCCGGCCGGGCCTCGGTAGCCACCGGTCCCGGTTTAACTAGGACCTTTAGTACACGGCAACTGGAGGTTCACTCGAATATTTATTCGTGTGGGTATAGGGATCGATATGGGTGTCCACGGCTCCGATGTTGATCATTGATCGGAAGGGGTTCCAGGTCATGTCTATGCTTCACCGAACCTATAGGGTCACACGCTTAAGGGTCATCTATCTGTTGAATACTAGACAGGGAGTCTGAGAGAAAATCACTGAAAAGTTTCGGACACCGGAAAAGTTTCGGACAGCGGAAATGTTCCGCAGACAGGTCACTGGAACAGTTTCGGTGAAACTAAAAAGTTGTTTCAAAGGATACCATAAAGTCAAATTGGTTTTGGCACATGCCTGATAATTCTTGGAGGGTGCCAGAATCATTCTGGAAACTTCTGGGAATTTTCCGGAAGAATAACCGGAAATGTTCCGGAGCTGCCGGAACCGCTTCAGATGCTTTTCACAGATGAAAATCACTATTCCGGAATTGTTCCGGATCGTATTGAAAATTATTTTAGTGGGTACTGGAAATGTTCTAAGCCCACATAAATATTTTTAGTTCGAACGGACGCTGAAAAATATCGTCATGAATAGTGAAAGTGCTTTTTAGATTACTTTATTGAAAACACTATTGGGAAAACACTACTGGGAGAAAATATCTCATGACTAGTGAAAACACTATTACGAAATAGTGGAAAACACTATTGTGAATAGTGGGAAACACTATTTATGAATAGTGGAATCACTATTATGAATAGTGAAATATCTGATGGCATTTTGGTATTTTTACCATAGTCTCTCATCCTATAAATAGGGGTGAGGAGGCAGCCCAAAATCCTCATCCTTGTGCTCTCATACACATGCTTTGCTTTGCAAGCTCTCTCTCTCCCTCCCAGCGAAATAGTTTCGTAGAGCCGAAAGGCTGTCTGGGTTCCGGCAGGAACTAGTTCTGGACGGCGAAGCCTGCCGGATAGATGACACCATATGTGTGCAACTCTGTAGAGAGATCGTAGTTTCGGTCTTAGTTCGAGAGTGCCTCCCGAAGGGCTGTCTGTGTGACCGTCCAAGTTTTGGAGGTCCTCCCGAAGGGCTGTCCGAGTGACAGTCCGAGTTTCGGAGGTCCTCCCGAAGGGCTGTCCGCGACACCGTCCGGGGGGGGGGGGCTATGCGACCGCCTCCCGGAGGGCTGTCCGCAGGGCAGATGAGGGTATACATCCTCGCGGTTGGGAGGTTGTAAAATCCTAGCTGCGGGGATCTGCACCGCCGTTCGTCATCGACTCTACTTCTGCTGCGCTTCGAGTCGGTACGGATCAGATCAAACCTTGTATGCAGTATCCATAGTGGTCCTGGGCATACTCGCTATACCGGAAATTTTTGTTTTCTGTCGCGTTCCCCAACAGTGGCATCAAGAGCCAGGCTATGAGTAGATGCATGTTATGATCTAGAATACATGAGATGTATGGGTATTGCATAGTATAATTTTGTAGTAGATGAGATCTATTGCTGAAAATTATTTGTGCGGGTAGCAGATGAAATCTGTTACCCGATGTTCCTATTGCTTCCCGTGAATTTGCGTAGTCCATATCTTGATGGAATGGTGCAATCTTACAAAGTTCTGACAATCCGCGATCCTTTCATGCTGCTCCTGAGTATGCTGATTGACAGATCAACGAAGTGCTAACAGTTCTTTGGGTTCCACCATAGTCAAAAGTAATATGGATGTTTCGCAGACGAAAGGGCAATGCAGATGTGATCTGCACGGGGGTCACGTGTATGACGAAGTTTAGTATGGGGCTCGAGATTTTATTATCTCGTGTTTCATACACCCTGGAAAGTTAATCTAGCAACTTGAATTATCATACTTGATGATGGACGTTGGTAGATTCGGTTTGTTTCGAAACCTTAGAAGCCACGTAAAACAAGTTTTTGCATGGACCGATTAGAGGCGTCTAACTTGGTTTTGCAGGATGGTTTGCATGTGCATGTGATGTGGTATAGCAGTGTTCGTAATAATTTGATTATGTATGAGATGACTATATGATGTAAATTGATTAACATGACCTGTGTGTCATGATTCGGCATGATGGTTGGAGCCATATGATTGCACTTTAATGACCTGCGTGTCAACCTTATGTAATGCACTTATTTTATTAAGCTATAGAGATAGCAATATTATTTGGTGCATCAACAAGGTGGTGGCAATCTTCGCAAAGGTGAACACCAACGCGAATGCCGAAGACGAAGGAATGAAAGACTTCTCCATCAGAAAGGGCTATACCATATCATGCTATTATGAATTGCCTAAGATGTTTATCCCTCTTGATGCACCCTTCTTGATTGCGCTGTAGTCGCTTTTTATTAGGGTGATCTCTCACAAAATATCAAGTAGTTAGTGTTCTCCCAAGTGTAGCACCGTCACGACACCTATCTCTTCGGGGTATCACATGGTTACATGGGTACGAACGATTAGAGAAGTGTGAGGCAGGTGAGTTGAGACCTCGTAGCGAGATCACTTGGTTGTCTTGACATTCAGGTATGAAAGTCATGAGCTCGGAACACATGCATCGAAAGATGAACAAGAGTCACATAGAGATGTGATTGGCAAGTTGGCCTACCGATTGCAATTCTCGTCACTTGAGATGGATACATCCTTGGCATTGAATTGTAATTTGGATCTTGAATCACTCACAATCAATTATGAGAGATATTGATTTGAGTGGGACCTCACTGTAGAATTAACTTGTTTTAATTCTCAGTGCAATTAATTTTGAACAATGTCTAAGTGTGATTTGCATAATAGTTGTAGGATAATGGCTCGCATTTCCACCTTCCCTATTAAAATTGAATAAGCTGTTAAATATCTGGTTAAAACTTTACGGTTGGTAACGTAATGTGAGGATTGTCCTCAAGAGTGCCGAGAAGGACTTGTCCTATCGCATGCTTTCGGTATTCTCCCGCTAATGCTATGGATGATATGACTCCCGTCCTTCGATCCAAAAGCTAAAATTCCATTTCGGTCAAGTGAAATATGTTTGCTTCCATGAGACCCGAACTTCGAAAGTTTGGATATTTATGTGATATTCATGGAATCTGAAAATCATTTTCAGAGACAGACAAAGGCTAAAAAGATATAAGATATCCAAAGCAATGTTTGTTTGCAAACTATTAGTAAAGGAGTTTACTATGCATTAGACTGATAAGAGAGGGATCCAGGAGAACGCCTGTCATATGATGAAAGGTGAATAAAACAACAACTTAAAGAGAAAGGAAGTGTCCGAAGGGTGTTAGTGAGACTTTCACGCCTAGGAAGTCCGGGGCTAATGCCACTCTTAAGTTGGGTGCTTCTTCTGAGAGTAGGAGAAATACTGAAATTTAAACTATTAGAAGTATAATGGCAAAAGGAAAGAAGAATGGAATATCCAGCTCATGTATGAATGTCATACAAGTTTTTGATGTATAGAAGGCTGGTCAAAGATATAGTTCTTGGGAATTATGGTTAAACATGTTAATCATTAATTCTTGGGTACTGTGAGTTGGTCACAAAGATACCCGCTCGATTGCATTCTGTTGCAACTCGATGTAAGAACTACTATGGCCTGAAAGACTAGCCAGAAATATGAGGCTTAGATACACGCGGGGAACATAGTAAATGTTACTATGCCTTCCATCGGTGTATTCCCTATGTATTAAGTTTCATAATTCATTTTAGAGTTTCACACTCTAGCCCTTTGCATAAGGTATCTTGCAAGAAGGTTGTTCATAAGAGAACTTTTCATGTTCGGTGTTATGAATAACATAAGGGCCATATTTTCATTATGAATGAGACGTATGTTATGAATATTGATAATAATACATTACCTCTGGGTTTATTTTCATAGTTCATTTTAGAGTTGCATACACTCTAGCCCATTGCACAATGTTTGTTGCAAAAGATTTGTTCATAAAAACAACAATTGTTGTTCAGTATTATGAATAACATGAAGGGCCATGCTTCCATCCTAGATGGGATGTATGTTATGAATACTGATGGAAATATGATACATCCATAACACTGACGCTAAATGTCGCAAGACTAAAAGAATACCACATATGTGTGGCACTGCATTTGGTCACATTGGAGAAACCCGCATGGAAAATTCCATTATGATGGATTTTGAAGTCGTATGATTTTGAATCATATGACACTTGCAACTTTCCTCCAAACGGTGAAGTGACTGAAATACCGTTCACAGGCAATAAGGAACGAGCAAAGAACTTATCGGTGATCATACATTTGATGTATGTAGTCCGATAAATGTTGTTGCAAACAGTGGATTTGTCTACCTTCAAAAATGACTCAAGTAGATATATGGATATTTACTTGATGAGACGTAAGTCTGGATCTTTTGAAATCATTCGAAAGATTTTAAAAATTGAAGTAGAAGTTATTGTACCAAGAAAATTATGTTTCTGCAATTTGATTGCGGAAAGGAATATTTGAGTTACAAGTTTAGTGAATGTCTGATGAGTTGTGAAAAGAGTTTCATAACTTGCACCTCCCGGAACACTACTCCAAAGTGGAAAGTCCGTGAAGATGTAATCCAACCATTTATGACATGGTAAGATCAAGGATGACATAAATAGATTTGCCATTATCCCTTTTATAGAGTGATGCTTTAGAGACTGCGGCTTTTACACTGAAAAGAGATCCATTAGGTCTGTTGAAATGATGCCATGGTATGGTACACCCAACCATGTTATATCTTTTCTTAGCATTTGGAATATGGGGCTTGTGTAAAAGGTTACAAACCTATTCCAAATCAGACAAGTACTACTTTGTATGGTTATCCCAAGTCATTGGGTATTCCCCCACCACTATACCGAGGCAAAGGGTTTTGCCACAAAATGGTATGCTTTTAAAGAGAATAGTTCTTACAAAAGGTGAGTGGGAGGACAGTGCAACTCGATGAGATAACCAGTATCTTCGTCATCAGTTCAAAGGAAAGAAACCCTGGAAATGATTCCGTTGTTTCCTACTACGACTGATACGTAAGTCTCTACAATAAAATGTATGGACTTCGGTCGAACGTGCAGCTGAACCACGTAGGCAAAGCTCGTGCAAACCTATCAAGTGCGCAAAGGAGATATTGTTGTTGGACAACAGTATACCTACAATACACAAGGAAGCATTGATGGGCCCTGACTCCGGGATTGGCTAAATGCCAATACAATCTGAAATAGTTTCCATATATGTGATTCAAGATTAAAACCTTGATACACCTTTCAGAGGACTTAGAGTCTAACGAATATTTATGGAACTAAAAACTGATACGGATAAAAATGTTTAATCCATAAAGCTCGACTTGTTGAAATAACAAGTTCAAGGAGTTGGCTACGATGAGGTTGTTTCATCGTAGCGATGCTTAAGGTTGGGTCGGGTTGAACTAGCAACTAATACATATATCAATCATGAGATATGAAACATGGATGACAAAAGGATTTCCATCTGATGTAAATGAAACCTAGGACTTGTATGTGATACAGTCCAAAGTAATTTGTCGATCCATAGGATGCTAGTAAGTATGCAAACTTCAGAGTTCCAGCGATGGACAGAAGAGAGCAAAGTGGAGTTGGAATCTTCGTTTTTGATGGAATGGTCAAAGGGGTTTGACTTCATCAAATGGGTATCGAAGATGCTTGTGATTCAAGAAAGTAAGTGAGAGCATAATACTATTTCTAAAAACCTTGTGTAATTGACACATTGTTAATTGGAAATAAATTTCTTGACACGAATTAGGACTTCATTTGAAAATAGTTTTTTCCATGAAGTGCTTAGGCTAAATAGCCTCAATATTAGGCATGATGATCTATGGAGATAGATTTACCTAATGGGGCTAAGCAATGAATACATATTGACAAGGTGCTAAAACCTTTTAGCATTTAAAATGCCAAGGAGTGATTCTTGCCGAAGTCACATGGAAAGAGTTTTTGCAAGACTCAGTGTCCCAAAACACTGATGAGTGAAATACATGATGGAAATTCCACACACTCTTGTGTTTGGATTAATCATGTATTCCATGGTATGTAAAGCAACCAGATATGTCCGATACTCCAAAGTTGTTGCGAGTATAGATACCAAAGTGATCAAAGCACTGATCATGGGACAATAGTGAAAGATGTCATTAAGTACTAGAGTAGTGCTGATGACATGTTTCTTGCAAGCAGAGATTATGAAGTGCTCGTTGTAAGAAATTACATCGATACAGTCTCAATCAATGCTCCATGCGATTTTCGATTTAAGTTAAGGGTTTTGTGTAATACACAATATGGTGGCACGGTAGTTGGAAATTGTTCCAAACAAGATACTGTGGCGAATTCTATAACAAAGGCTAAGTATGTTGACGCTTTGGAAGCGACAAAGAAGTTGTTGAATCATATAGTTCATTCATGAACTTAGTATGGTTCCAAGATGGTTTTGGTCTATGAGACACTATTGCAGATAGTTGCTCCATAGCTCAGTCTGAGGAATCGGGTTTCGACCAATGATTCACACATATGAAAAGCCAAGTTCACACAAAATACGAATTTTGTGATAGCGTGAAAACGCGAGGATATGCATAGTTACACACGGAGCTGAAGTTGTCAGATCCGTTGGACATCAGGCTATACCACAAGCGAAGCATATTTTACACCAGTATGCCATAGGTGTAAAGTGCATTAGCATTGACTAGATTATTGACTCTAGTGCAAGTGGGAGTCTGTAGGAGATATGCCCTAGAGGCAATAATAAATGTTATTGATTATCTCCCTGTTCATAATTATGTTTATGTTCCATGCTATAACTGCAATGATTCTCGAGTCTACAAATAAAACGAGGCTTGGAGGGAAACTCATGTGCACGTGTGGGATAATAAATGGTAAAATGTATTCCTAGTCTGGCCTCTAAGACTGGCTCAAGTATTGCATGATGATCCTGTTTTCCTGATCATGAGCATGGCTATGCCGGCAATTTTGAGGGCATAATGTTAGAAGAACATTTGTGTTGAATCGACCCAAATTAATGTTATGCTATGAGATACATTCGTCATAAGTTAATGGTTAATAACACAGAGAAGTTAATGTTTGCATAATTCCTTAGACCATGAGAGTATCGAGTTTCTTCATGCTTGCTTCATGAACTTTGGGGTTTGTTAAACGTCATCCGTAAATGGGTGGCTATTACGGCGGCTTACGGGTTCATGGAAAACTAAGTGAAGTAACTTGATAGCTCAAGATTGGGATTTGCTCCTCCGACGATGGAGAGATATCTCTGGGCCCTCTCGGTGTTACTGTATCCATCATCGTCTGGCCAGACACTTTGCGATTTGATCACGGGGATGCCGAAACACGGGAACGAGAAAAGAGAACAATACCGATAACGAGGTAACTGGCATAGTGGACAAGTTGTTGATCCATGGGGATGCCAACATGTCTCACCTCGGGTATTTGTAACATATCGCGAAGCAACAGGAATAGCACACGGCAACTGGAGGTTCACTCGAATATTTATTCGTGTGGGTATAGGGATCGATATGGGTGTCCACGGCTCCGATGTTGATCATTGATCGGAAGGGGTTCCAGGTCATGTCTATGCTTCACCGAACCTATAGGGTCACACGCTTAAGGGTCATCTATCTGTTGAATACGAGACAGGGAGTCTGAGAGAAAATCACTGAAAAGTTTCGGACACCGAAAAAGTTTCGGACAGCGGAAATGTTCCGCAGACAGGTCACTGGAACAGTTTCGGTGAAACTGAAAAGTTGTTTCAAAGGATACCATAAAGTCAAATTGGTTTTGGCACATGCCTGATAATTCTTGGAGGGTGCCAGAATCATTCTGGAAACTTCTGGGAATTTTCCGGAAGAATAACCGGAAATGTTCCGGAGCTGCCGGAACCGCTTCAGATGCTTTTCACAGATGAAAATCACTATTCCGGAATTGTTCCGGATCGTATTGAAAATTATTTTAGTGGGTACTGGAAATGTTCTAAGCCCACATAAATATTTTTAGTTCGAACGGACGTTGAAGAATATCGTCATGAATAGTGAAAGTGCTTTTTGGATTACTTTATTGAAAACACTATTGCAAATAGTGGAAACACTATTTGTGAATAGTGGAAACACTATTCGTGAATAGTGGAAACACTATTATGAATAGTGGGAAAACACTATTGGGAGAAAATATCTCATGACTAGTGAAAACACTATTACGAAATAGTGGAAAACACTATTGTGAATAGTGGGAAACACTATTGATGAATGGTGGAATCACTATTATGAATAGTGAAATATCTGATGGCATTTTGGTATTTTTACCATAGTCTCTCATCCTATAAATAGGGGTGAGGAGGCAGCCCAAAATCCTCATCCTTGTGCTCTCATACACATGCTTTGCTTTGCAAGCTCTCTCTCTCCCTCCCAGCGAAATAGTTTCGTAGAGCCGAAAGGCTGTCTGGGTTCCGGCAGGAACTAGTTCTGGACGGCGAAGCCGTGCCGGATAGATGACACCGTATGTGTGCAACTCTGTAGAGAGATCGTAGTTTCGGTCTTAGTTCGAGAGTGCCTCCCGAAGGGCTGTCTGTGTGACCGTCCAAGTTTTGGAGGTCCTCCCGAAGGGCTGTCCGAGTGACAGTCCGAGTTTCGGAGGTCCTCCCGAAGGGCTGTCCGCGACACCGTCCGGGGGGGCTATGCGACCGCCTCCCGGAGGGCTGTCCGCAGGGCAGATGAGGGTATACATCCTCGCGGTTGGGAGGTTGTAAAATCCTAGTTGCGGGGATCTGCACCGCCGTTCGTCATCGACTCTACTTCCGCTACGCTTCGAGTCGGTACGGATCAGATCAAACCTTGTATGCAGTCTCCATAGTGGTCCTGGGCATACTCGCTATACCGGAAATTTTTGTTTTCTGTCGCGTTCCCCAACAGATCTATCTATGGAGAAACCAACAACGAGTGGGGAGATATTGCATCTTCATACCTTTGAAGATCGCTAAGCGGAAGCGTTACAAGAACGCGGTTGGTGGAGTCGTACTCGTAGCGATTCAGATCGTGGTGGACTCTGATCTTAGCGCCGAACAATGGCGCCTTCACGTTCAACACACGTGCAGCCGGGTGACGTCTCCTACGCCTTGATCCAGCAAGGAGGAAGGAGAGGTTGAGGGAGAGCTCTGGCAGCACGACGGCATGGTGACGGTGGAGCTGCATGGTCTCCGGCAGGGCTTCGCCAAGCACTACGGAGAACGAGGAGAGGGAGGAGTAGGGCTGCGCCTAGAGAGGAAGAAACGTGTGTTCTTGGCAGCCTAAAAACCACCACTATATATAGGAGGAGAGGGAGGAGGGTGCCCACCCCTAGTGTTCCCACCCTAGGGTTCCCATCGTAGGGTGGCGCGGCAGCCCTAGATGGGTTTTGGCCGGTGGCCACAGAGGGATAGGGGGAGGGCGCAGCCCTAGTGGGCCTTAGGCCCATATAGGTCTAGGGTTTCCCCTCCCACCCACCTTTCCTGCGCCTTGGGCCAGGGTGGAGGGTGCACCAGCCCACTCTGGGGCTGGTCCCTTCCACTCTCGGCCCATGCAGCCCTCTGGGGCTGGTGGCCCCACTTGGTGGACCCTTGGAACCCTTCCGGTGGTCCCGATACGTTACCGGTAATTCCCGAAACACTTTCGGTGGCCAAATCATCACTTCCTATATATCAATCTTTGTCTCCGGACCATTCCGGAACTCCTCGTGAAGTCCGGGATATCATCCGGGACTCCGAACAACCTTCGGTAACCACATACACTATTTCCCTATAACCCTAGCGTCATCGAACCTTAAGTGTGTAGACCCTACGGGTTCGGGAGACATGCAAACATGCACGAGACACCTCTCCGGTCAATAACCAACAACGGGATCTGGATACCCATGTTGGCTCCTAGATGCTCCACAATGATCTCATCGGATGAACCACAATGTCGGGGATTCAATCAATCCCGTATTCAATTCCCTTTGTCTACCGGTATGATACTTCCCCGAGATTCGATCGTCGTTATCCCTATACCTTGTTCAATCTCGTTACCGACAAGTCTCTTTACTCGGTCCGTAACACATCATCCCGTGGCTAACTCCATAGTCACATTGATCTCATTATGATGATGTCTTACCGAGTGGGCCCAGAGATACCTCTCCGTCATACAGAGTGACAAATCCCAGTCTCGATTCGTGCCAACACAACAGACACTTTCGGAGATATCCGTAGTGCACCTTTATAGCCACCCAGTTACGTTGTGACGTTTGGCACACCCAAAGCATTCCTACGGTATCCGGGAGTTGCACAATCTCATGGTCTAAGGAAACAATACTTGACATTGGAAAAAGCTTTAGCAGACGAACTACATGATCTTGTGCTATGCTTAGGATTGGGTCTTGTCCATCACATCATTCTCCTAATGATGTGATCCCGTTATCAGCGACATCCAATGTCCATGGTCATGAAACCGTGACCATCTATTGATCAACGAGCTAGCCAAGTAGAGGCTCACTAGGGACATGTTGTGGTCTATGTATTCCCACATGTATTACGGTTTCCGGTTAACACAATTATAGCATGAACAATAGAAAATTATCATGAACAAGGAAATACAATAATAACCATTTTATTATTGCCTCTAGGGCATATTTCCAACACTAAAGGGGTTGAAAGCTTTAGTCCCGGTTGGAGATACCAACCCGGACCAGTGGCGAATGCAGAAACATTTTACATGTGTGGCGGAGTTACTAGTATATGCATCTTGGCTCAAATCTTCAACCATGTACTTCATAGACCTAGTATGCATGGGATATCTTTGGTATGGGAGCAGCCACACCTTGCCAGATTGCTGGATTCGCCAGTGACCCGGAGTAAAGGGTTTTGAAAGTTTCTTTTTCTTTTTTCTATTTGTTTTCTGTTTTTAGTTTCTGTTTTAAATTGCTTATATCTTTTAGGATATTTGATGTTTATGAGTGATTCTTTTTTGCATTAGATTCAACATTTTCTCTAGTTTGTGTTTGTGCAATTAGTTTTCAAATTTAAATGGTCTAAATTTGAATTTGTTCACATTTGCTTCAAACCCTAGATTGTGAATAACTTGAGTTTAAAAATAGTTTTTGATTTATTTATTTTTTGCTCATAGGCACTTGTTAGATGGTGCATGTTGAACGCACAAAAAGTCTGTAGTTGAAATAAGTTTTAAAAAATGAAATGATTTTGTAACAGATGAGTTTTTCGTCCGAAACCCAGATACTACGAAATAGATTGTTCAGTTTGTACACAAAGTGCATCCATCTTCTTCCGTAATCAGCTCAACTTTTTAGCACATGCTTTGTGGGTTTCAACCTTTTCAGTGTTTATTTGTAGTGTTTTTCAATTTTGGGGTCATTTAGCTTTAAATATCAATAAATGCATGGTTAATAGCAAATGAACTGGGAAAGGATTGAAAATTGATGATGTGGCTTTGAATGGTGCATGTTGAACACACAAAAAGTCTGGAGTTGAAATAAGTTAAAAAAATGAAATGCCTTTTGTAACAGATGAGTTTTCGTCTGAAACCCAGATATTTCGAAAGAGATTGCCCTAGTTTGTACACAAAGTACATCCATCTTTTGTCGTACCCATCTCAACTTTTAGCACATGTTATGTGGATGAAATTATGATACCATGCCAAGTTTTAACCTTTTCAGTGTTCGTTTGTAGTCTTTTTTAATTTCAGGGTCATTTAGCTAAAAAAATCAATAAATGCATGAAACATAGCGAACGAAGTGGGAAAGGGTTGAAAATTGATGATGCGTCTTTGAATGGTGCATATTGAACGCACAAAAAGACTGGAGTTTAAATAAGTTTAAAAAAATGAAATGCCTTTGTAACAGATGAGTTTTCGTCCGAAACCCTAATACTTCGAAAGGGATTGCCCACTTTGTACACGAAGTGCATCTAGTTTTTACCGTAACCTTCTCAACTTTTTAGCACATGATATGTGGGTGAAATGATGATACCATGTCAAGTTTTAACCTTTTCAGGGTTTATTTGTAGTGTTTTTCAATTTCAAGGTCATTTAAATCAAAATAATAATAATAAATGCATGAAAAATAGCGAATGAAGTGGGAAAGGATTGAATATTGATAATGTGGCTTTGGATGGTGCATGTTGAAAGCACACAAATTCTGTAGTTGAAACAAATTTTTTTAAAAAAATTACGAAAAAATAAAACGGCTATAACTTTTGCATACGATATCGAAAATAGTGTTATGAAAAATTAATTTTAATTTTTTTAAATAACTGATGTACTATTTGGATTCCTCACATTTTTCTGATAATAATAAATATATTATTTGCCGAATTTCGATTTACAGATTTAAAGATATTAATTATGCCATATTAAATGAATAAATGACAAAACACTTAATAAATATTATTATTACTTATTTTATTTTCATTGAAATTAAATATTATTATTACTTATTTTATTTTGAACTTTTTATTTTGGTTTTTTCGTTTGTTTTTTGTTTTTTGAGAATTTTTGGAAATTTTGCCTTTTTTGCCTTTTTTGGAGTTTTTATATTAGTCATTTTTGTTTTTAATCATGGTTGTTTATTTTAATGATTTTTTGAATTTAAAAAATTAAATCATGTGACATCAATACCTAAGGGTTAATAGGATTGATAGCTTACTATTGTCAAGAAAACAACAAGTGCAAATTTGGAAACTAGAGGTGATAGAACTCGAAAGTTAAGCAGTGAGAGGATGGGTGACCGGCCGGAAAGTTAGATGATTTGGAATGAGGGGTGATTAGAGATTAAGTTGTCAAATAATTCAAGAGCAGTGAGGAGGTGTGAATAGAGATTAAATTGTCAAATAATTCAAAGATTTGAAAATCAGAAAAAAATAAAAAGAATCGGAAAATAAACTATTTAAAAAAAAGTCCGGGACTAAAGGTCCTCCAACCCCCGCTCCAGAAATCTGCCACGCGGAGCCCCTTTAGTCCCGGTTCGTAGTTCAACCAGGACTAAAAGTGGAGGCCTTGGAAAACCGGGACTAAAGGTCCTTACGAACCGAAACTAAAGGCCCGTTTTCTACTAGTGTTACTAGTGAAAAAATGTCTAGTCAAAATTTTTGTTGGTGACGCCTTATTACAAGGAACATCAACACTATTTTTTTGAAATATTGTTGCCGTGGTCATATTTGGCACGACATCATTATGGGCTTATTTCTGGTGTTGTATTTTTATGTCACGTCATATATGTTTCATGATTTTTTTCTTTGGGCTACACATTGCTATGGCGTAGCCTGTTAGGTCCTCGTCAGAACTAGTCCACTTACCCCACTAAGCAAACGAACCTAACTCCCACCAATCCGGCCCCTAGCTCTTTTCACACCAAACCTCTCGACTGGCACCGCAGGCGCCACGCGATCCGGACCAGAAGGCTACACCCCCTCCCCTTTGGGCATTAGGGCATCACTGCTTGTTGCCACTTTGCGTGCGTGCTGATTAGTGATCAAATCCATTGGAGGAGCTGCCGCCTCCTGGGTTTTGGCCTTTTGGGTGTCACAGATTGATAGAAATAGTCTGTGAAGAAAATGATCAAAGCTTGATACACTAGATGAATGTATAGCATGAATATATGTGTACATGTAGGAGAGATCTACAGTAGTTGAATATATAGCCTAATTTGAAATGTACACCTGGGACAAATGGAAAACATAACTGTTTTTGTGGAAAAAAATAAATAGGAAATCCATAGAGCTATTTATAAGTGACAAATTAACCTAGTGGCAGACAGCCATCAAAGTGGCAGTTGCAAAAGGATGGCATGCATGTCTCACATTTTCAAGTCAAATTAACCTAGAAGAGATGACTGAGTGGGACTACAATATCCGGAGTTCACCAGAAGCATCAATTATAGTATTTAACACAATTCAATTTACCTAAAACCGTAGCAATGCATGCCAATTAAGAGCAACTCTACACACCATATATACTTTCGTGAAAAAGCTTTCTTTTGTTTGCCAAAGCTATGCATATTGTTGTCATATATAGTTCAAATGTGAAATGCATATGGTATAATGACATCAATAGGTGCTAACCTTCACAGTTCAATTGTTATATATGTCTTGTAGTTGGCTCCGACTTGTCATTATTTTGTAGTTGGCGCTGACTTGCCATGGACAATGGAGGCAACTAGGTAAGATTCCAAGCACATCCATGTATATTGAACCATTGATGATGATTGCAAAAACACATGCATATCAAACGATTTCAAACATTTGACTTTGTAAGAGTCGGTATATGATGTGGAGATGCTTAACCGCGAGCTCTTAGAGTCTCATCAATATGCCTTCAAGACCCTGCAGATGATGAATTAGTCGCTGAAGGCGGAGATAAGTGAGCTGCTGAAGGTGAAGGTTGATCTCTTCCACAAGACTACGCCGAGGGATGAGAGATCCAGCTCATCGAGGAGAGGCATAAGCTGAAGAATGAGAGAAAACTCCTCAGGCCAAGAGGAATGAGCTCAATATGGAGACAACTCATTAAAAAAATACGGAGTGAATAATAGGCACACGATTCGATTGTTGAAGTTAATCCTTAATCAAGAAATATGATCGACCACCCAGCATGCTCGCTATGGAATGATGATGTAGTTTGTGAAGTTGAATTATGTATTACTTTAAGTGTAACTTTTGTGAAATTGAACTACTTAAGTCGATGAGTACCTATGTAGTTTTGTGTAGGCTAACTAGTTGATGTAGTAGTCGGGGTATGTTGAACTAGTGAAGTTGATGAGTAACTCCGTAGTTTTGTGGAGTGGAACTTTTTTGATTTTTTATTAGCAAAAATGCAGTTCACTGGCGTTGGCCAACAAGGCACCTCAGTGGTAATATACACTTACTGCTGGCGTTGGCCACGTGGCATGCCGGCAACATGTGAAATACTGCTGACATGGGCTCCAACTCCAGCGCCATCATTATTTTTTAACAAATGACGGCATATTGGTGGGGTCAAGTGTCCACGCCAACAAGACCGTTCAATTTAATGACAAAAATGCTTTTTCCTGTATGTTATTTTTTGTTGTACGCATTCGCTTCTTCATAATCTATCCTACAACCACGGAGCACCAACTGTTGTGCGTTGGTAAATCCTGCATATTGTCAATCAGTTGAACTTATCAACACTGGCTGAAGGCCTGAAACACTGCTAGTTAAGTTGAAATTTGGTATGCATGCACTGTGCTAGGAGACGAAAATGTTGACAGAATTGGGTAGGCGACAAGGTGCATTAGTTAGTACTCCAACCGGTGCCCGGCCCTGATCAGTTAGTGTGCAGGCAAGGTAACCTAACCAACTCTGATGTTCTTTCGTGTGCCAAGGCATGCATGCATGCACATAGTGCACTGCCACAAGTAAGGCGCCAAAGAGAAAACGCAGATCGTTACCATTCTTCAAGTAGCTAGTACGTGCATCGACATGCATGCATGCATGCATGCGTCCGTCGCCGGTCGATCCATAGCCAACCTGACACTGCCAAGACATGCTCCCGCGCTCCACTTGTAATGAACTCTCGCACTATATAAACGGTACGCGCGTCTACACTTGCATGCTCAAGCAGAAGCTTGTGTACGTAGATCGATCGATATGGCTTTCCCCCCTGGCGGCACATGGCCGGTGATCCCTATAGTAGTTCTGCTAACGGGCGGCCTCTTCGCCGCCTTCCCCGCGGCGTGGGGCGGCCGCGTCGACGCCGGTGACATGCTGATGATGGACAGGTTCCGGCAGTGGCAGGCCACTCACAACCGCTCGTACCTGAGCGCGGAGGAGAGGCTGCGGCGCTTCGAGGTGTACCGCAGCAACGTGGACTACATCGACGCCACCAACAGGCGCGGCGACCTCACCTACGAGCTCGGCGAGAACCAGTTCGCCGACCTCACCGGGGAGGAGTTCGTCGCAAGGTACGCGTCGTCGCACGACACCGGCGGTGACACTGGCTCTGTTATCACGGCGACCGCCGAGGCTGACGGCCTGTTGTCGTCTGGCGGTGGCGACGGCTCCTTGGAGGCGGATCCTCCGGCCAGCGTGGACTGGAGGGCCAAAGGCGCCGTGACGCCGGTCAAGAACCAAGGCTCGCAATGCTGTACGTAAATTAGTTAACCTCATCCATTTCAACTACGTAGTGGCCTGCATTAACTAATTTGATTTTCCCCCCGGAGCGGATGCATGCAGACAGCTGCTGGGCGTTCTCGGCGGTGGCGCAGATGGAGAGTCTCTACTTCATCAAGACGGGGAAGCTGGTGCCCCTGTCGGAGCAGCAGCTGGTGGACTGCGACAAGTACGACGGCGGCTGCAACAAAGGCTACTACCACAGGGCCTTCCAGTGGATCATGGAGAACGGCGGCATCACCACGGCGGCACAGTACCCGTACAAGGCGGTGAGAGGCACCTGCATGGCCGCCAAGTCCGCCGTCACCATCACCGGCCACCTGGCGGTGGCCAAGAACGAGCTCGCCCTGCAGAGCGCCGTCGCCAGGCAGCCCATCGGCGTGGCCATCGAGGTCCCCGCCAGCATGCAGTTCTACAAGAGCGGCGTCTTCTCGGCCGCGTGCGGGATCCAGATGAGCCACGCCGTGGTGACCGTCGGCTACGGCACCGACGCCTCCTCCGGGCTCAAGTATTGGCTCGTCAAGAACTCGTGGGGCACGATGTGGGGCGAGGCCGGCTACATCCGCATGCGCCGCGACGTCGGTGGCTCCGGGCTCTGCGGCATCGCGCTCGACACCGCTTACCCGACCATGTGAATGTGAATGTCATGTCCATCATGCATGCGCATGCGCGCGCACCGAGTTAAGTAAACTCGCATGCACTCGCAGGCAGCACCATCTGCCCTCGTACGTACTACTGCTCCATCGTGCACCCCTAAAAACAAAGTACTCCATCGTGCATTTGTGACGTCCTACCTATGTCGATCGTCGATTACATACATCGCGAGGCCATTATACGTATGTGGTGTGTGTACGTGTAACACATATAGTATCATATCATGCGTGTTTTCCTGTTAAAAAAGAAGAAATTCCCCGAGCAAACTAAGGGCAGCGCAAAGTCTCTGTGTCTAGCTATCTTTTTTTTTCTTTTTCTGCTAGTTCTGTGCAAGGTAAAAAAAATAGCCTTTGTTGGCTAGAGCTTAACATCAACATCCCATGCTCCGGGAAAAAAAACATCAACATCCCATGCGGCAATAACACACTATAAATTACTTATTCAGAATCATCAACATTAGCGATGTCATCTTCCGATTCAGAAGAGGAACCAACAGATTCTTATTCATCACCACGAAAAACAGGAAGCAACTTCTTTTTCTTTCTAACATGGAAAATTCGGGCCTTTGGGCCGATAGGTTGGGGCATCCGGTCTAACCGAACCGTTCAGTTCGGTTTCTCGAGTTTTAAAATATTTTGGCTTCTTGAAAGTGTTGACCAATCAGTCTTGTGAAGAAGCATTAACCGACAGATCGATCCACCTAAAATTCGGTTCGATCCTCGATGGCAACCGAATATCACCGATCTATAGCAGCAATCCAATCCATGATGGTTGTGTGTCTTCGTTGCCTCACCTCCCACCTCACCTCCCACCAGATCGAGGCCACACCTCTCTTGCCACCAAGTTGGGAGAGCAAAAGAGGTGGAGGTCATCGGGGAAGAGGGAGTGGGAGGAGATGGCACCGGGTAAGAGGAATGGGGCGGGATTAAATTGAACTGTTGGTTTCCCGACTAGCACCGCTAGCTGCCGGTGCGGGTGGAGAACGGGGGCAGCGACTTAGGGCAAGGCAGATCACATCGTGGGGTCGCGAGACTAGATGGGGATAAGATGCAGAGCAAGGGTGTTGGACGGTTCGAGTGTGATAAAAAAAAACAAGGGGACGAGCAACACGAGGCCTTGCGAGTTAGATAATGGGTTGGGCTTTTTTACATTTTTGACCCAAATTCGGTTATTTTGTCCGTTCGGGTACCAGAGGCCTAAAACCGAATTCCTAAACTTAGTTTCGTTTTCTAGGATTGATGACCGGAATGCTAACCAAAATTATCAATTTCGGAGTATTCGGTTTCGTTCTAGGTCCTTTCGGTTCGGTTGTTCGGTCATCGGTTAATATGCCCACCCCTAAGCGTGATGATATCATGTATGAGCTCATTTGGTACTTTGCCAAACAGTCACTCCGTGTGACGGCTTGGCCAGTTAGACATGATCGAACGCTTGGGGCCCCACGTGTTGCATCGGGACATCGCTTAATGATGTTGTATGATGGTTGCGCCTCAATCTCCAGCAAGATCTTTGGTGACGACCAAATTGGTTACTCCCTTGATAATGGAACACGTGGAGGTTAGCGCATGATGCAATATCTCCCCCCACTCCTCCTAGAAAAGGTTAGGCAAAGCAAATTAGGGAAATAATATCCTCCGATTCTTCACATTCTCACATTTTTCCTTTGCGCTACCATTATGAAAGGAACAAAAGTTTCAATCTCACAAAAATTTAGCGATCAAGAAATAAATCACATTTACAAGTGAAACCGAATTTTAGTCCATATGACACGTCCAACAAATCTTAAAATTCCACCGGTATAAAAATATGGGCTAATTGGAACGAAATCTTAGTCCACAGAAACAAATAATATATGCAAAAACAGAACAAAACAAGGACCATAATTTTTGAGTACGTGAAATAAATCAAGATTACAAGAGGAACAAAAGCTTAGACCAAGTGGAGCAAATCTTTAGCAAATGAGAAATAAATCATGATTGTGTAACTCAATTTTGGACTAAGTGAAACAACAATTTAGCAATTATGGAACAAACCACAACAATCGACAGGACAAAAATTTGGACTAAATGGAGAAAAAAATCAGCATCAATGAAACACATCCCGATTATAAGCGAACCAAAATATTGGATCTAATTTGAAGGACTTGGTTCTAATAAGGAGTACTAAAGAAACAAAGTTTTAGCCTAAATGGAAGTGGAATCATGAAATCTTACAAAACTATAAGAAAACCAAATAAAGAAGAATGAAAAAATAACAACAATAGAAATAACAATAAAATACCTAAACATGAAATAAAATAATACAAGAAAAAGGAAAAAAAATGTACGAGGATGGGTGAGAGTAGAGGGAAGGATGGAAGCGAAGCAAGGAAGGAACATGAGCTAACCATATGTTGTTTTTGGTCCACGCATACTTCTGAACCACGAGCGGTTTTTCTTGTTAGGAGTCACCCGTGCGACACCGAGCATTTCAGTGGAAGAGGGACCGGTTTAGGACCTAATGTTTCCACGATATTATTTCTGTTGGGCTTTAACAAACTTTCTTTGGGCCGAATCTTATTGGGCCTAGCCAAATGCGTTTTGATGTTTCATGTGAGCAAATGAGTTCTCAAAAAAAGAGCATGTCTCGAGATAGAAGGAGACAATAGGTGAAAATAGACAAACTGACCCAAACTTGAATTTTCCGGATGTAAAAGAAATAACATCCACCAGGGCACCATGAATATTGCATGGCGTCATGAAATACCTATACGGAGTCCCTAAATTTCATGTAATTTAGTAAACATAATATATATTTTTCGATTCCTAGGGATCGACGAATAGTGAGCAATTTTCTTTGTGAGCACTATCTTTGGGCACTCTGACATATATGTTATGTTTGCTTATAACAGTGTATAGTTTGCACTTTTTGCGGGGATATAATTAGCACTATGCATAGACTGAAATTCGATAATTGTTTGCACGACACAACATATACTAATATAATGTTACTAGTCACTATTGTACGGTACTGTAGTTCATAAAGGAGATGGCTATGGCAGTCCTGCACATTGTTATTGGTAATTAGAAATAAAAAGAAGAGCACAAAAATGGAAAAAGGATAATGACAAATATATTATTTTGACAACACATCAACACAATTACTAGAAAACTAGTGAGCTATCATGGATTCATATATTGGTTTAGCCAATATATTTTCTGATAAGCCAACTGATCTCCACCAAAAATACCTCTAGAAGAACTATATATGACAAGACAACCTGGTCTCAAGTGGTCACATTTTCTGATAATCCCACTGATCTCCTTCCAACTATCTGCAAAAAAAGTTCAGGACTAGGGCACTAGGCAACATGATTTAAGGTGTTATGTTGCAAATGATCAACCTACTAAATGTATACAAATCAACTACGGAACTACAGTCTGAAGCTAGCAAAACTTGATTGCGTTAATCCACATATCATCTATATGTTAATAAATAGCAGTACATTGCTCTAGTCAGGCGATCAGACTTTGCTTCCCAATTGCCATCACATATCCTCTGTTCTAAGAGAAGAGCTTGATATACTCAACGCAAGCTTCTCTGAGCTTGCTGCAATGATGTTTGTCAGCTAGAGCCAATGTGGCCACGACGCTCTTGGCATCGAGACTCTTGAACAGAATGCTCTCGCACATCAGCTTCATCCTTTCCATGGCATACCTGTCTGCAGCCACGAGCAAGTGCTTAATCATCTCCCTGTTGTCATAATTGTCATTTTCATCCATGGCAGGCAGTGAATCTGTATAGGTGAAGTGCAGCAATGCTCTGAAAACAGCCGGCTGCATGTCTTCAATCTGTATGCACCGTTTGTCGCTGTCCCCCATTGGCTCGTAGAGCTCCGCACCGAAGACCGGAGACCGCAACGCGAGCATGATCTTATGCGCATGGAAGGTCTCCCCATTGACCTTGATCACCACGTCCGATCCATTGTTCCCCTCCAGCAGTTTTCCCAGATTCTCCAACAAGTCGGACGGCGGCAACTCGTGTTAAGAATAAGTCATGACAGTGTGTGCGCGCACGTGTCACGGTGGTGTGAGCCTGGACGAACTGATGTGCATGCATGTGTGCTGGCTGGGGTCGTGGCCGTTGAGAGGTTGAGCAAGTCATGATGCATGTACGTAGTTATTAGTTAGTGGCTGGATGGCTAGCGTTGTGGGTGAGTCCGTTAGCGTGTGAGACGACCGTGTACGTGCTAGTGGTGGCTGCCTCTTGCGTGCTTGTTGTGGGCGTTGGGTGTTTATGCATCCGGATATAAAAGCCCTCTCATGTACTGATGTAAAGGGTGCTCTGGAGTGTTGCCGCGGACATCGGTCTGTTGCCATGCTACGGTGACGGTATGTGCCGAGCCGAGGGGGAGGGGCCTATGGAAGATGTAGTCTTCATCGGGACCGTGGTATGCGCCCGGTCGACGTGAGAGTTCTTCCTAGGTTCTGCTGCGTGTGTGCGTGTGTACCTCCGTATATGTGTATTCGAGGGAGTTGAGATGAATAGATGCCAACATATCAGGCCGTTCGTGCGGCCGGAGCGTTCGTCACCGGAAGTGTGTTTTGTTCGTCTTCTACCTCCGTCCGGCGTTCGTCGTCGGAGGGCTTCTCGGCGTTTGTCGCCGGTGGGTTTGTCCCAACATTTGGTATCATGAGCTTGGTGGTCTTGGGCGTGTTCGCCGTGCCGGAGGCGTACCGGCGACGGCGGTGTTCGCCGGCGACTGCGTGGAGCTCCGGGCCATGTGTCGGCCTGTGGAGTTGCGTAGCGTGGCGGCTGTCATGGCGGACGCGGACACGACGAGCACGGTGGAGGTGGACGTGTGCCACGAGCGCGCGACGACAACGACCCGCGGTGAGTCCGCAGCGGTGGTGACCGACGTCAGTGCGCCAGGTTGAGTCCGCGGCGGTGGTGATCATCGTCGGCACGCCAGGTGAAGTCAGCGGTTATGGTGACGACTACGGTGAGAGCTGCATCGACGACAACAACGGGAGCTGCGACAACTCCGACGGCGGCAAGGTTATGGCTTAGGAGGAGAATGTTAGGAATAAGTCATGACAGTGTGTGTGTGCGCGCGTGTCATGATGGTGTGAGCCTGGAGGCGGACTGATGTGCATGCATGTGTGCTGGTTGGGGTCGTGGCCGTTGAGAGGTTGAACAAGTCGTGATGCATGTACGTAGTTATGAGTTAGTGGCTGGATGGCTAGCGTTGTGGATGAGTTAGTTAGCGCATGAGACGGCCGTGTACGTGCTAGTGGTGGCTGCTTCCTGCGTGCGTGGGCGTTGGGTGTTTGTGCATCCGGCTATAAAAGCCCTCTCATGTACTGATGTAAAGGGTGCTCTGGAGTGTTGCCGTGGGCGTTGGTCTGTTGTCACGCCATGGTGACGGTATGTGCCGAGCCGAGGAGGAAGGGCCTAAGAAAGATGTAGTCTTCGTTGGCGTTGTGGTATGCGCCCCATCAACGTGAGAGTTCTTCCTAGGTTGTGCTGCGTGTGTGCGTGTGTATCTTCGTATATGTGTATTCGAGGGAGTTGAGATGAATAGATGCCAACATATAGGCCGTTCGTGTGGCCAGGACGTTCGTTGCCGGAAGTGTGTTTTGTTCGTCTTCTACCTTCGTCCGGCGTTCGTCGTCGAAGGGCTTCTCGACGTTTGTCGTCGGTGGGTTTATCCCAACACCTCGATCTCTGGCGTCTTGGTGGCGGTCGCCACGGCTGGTATTTCCTTGAGGAGAACGGTCAAGTCGCACTGAATCAAGAGGCAATTATCCTGGAGGTATGGGGACGCCTCCAGGACGTCCCTCTTCATAAACTTGGAAGCCCCCCTGAAATGGTCGTTCCTGCCTGAGTCGAACGCCGGGAAGGACGACGGTCGGGAGAAGATGAGTGACGACAACCCGGTGGCCCGGTCGGTCAGCCTCAGGTCGTACAGCGCCCTCACCATGGATTTCCTGCTCTGGAGCTCAACGATGACAGATACATAGCCGATGGTTTCAGAACTGAATCCGTCGGGGTAGTAGCGAATGCACCAATCGTAACCGCCGACGGCGAAGGTGGCGGATCGTACGAATTTACCGATGCCGAGGCCCTTGTGCAGCCTGTAGCCGGCGATCGTGAAAACGTGCGTTCCACGCGCCGTATCCGGGATGGACGCGGACGCCGTGGCCTTCGTACTCGGCCTCTGCGGTGCCGCCATTGCCGGTGCTTGTGCGGAGGGAAAATTACGGCGGCGGTGAATAGGGTTTTTGTCAACGACTTCTGCTCTACCGACTGGCCTGGACCTCTCCTCTGCTTTCTTAAAGAAGACCTCGATCTCCTCTACTCCGGGCTGGACTAGACTACGGACTGCTAACACTTGGGCCGTGGCCTACTCCGAACCTAGTCAGCATCGAAAGACCGGCTATTTTTGTCCAACAATGTATTCTTCTCCTAATTTTTCTTTTAAAATGTAACCGTCTAAAAAAATAAAAAAATATTTTTCTTCTTTGCTTCCCCTGATCATGTGGTTTCTTGATCCAAAATCACCATAGATCGACGCAAACATCTCGGTCCAAACTCCTTCACCCATCGCTCACAACCTACTCGACACAATGCGGATCCACAAAGTCACATGTCGTGATTGTCTTCTTCACGTCAGGATGAGCCTAGTGAAGCAATCCAGGACCGTCGAGATGTTTCGTCGTTGTTTCATCGGCCAGGCTTTAAGAATTTGCTATTCACATTTAAAGGAGTGGTTGAGGGGAGTACAACATGGAGGCCTACGCCCTCTTCCGCTCTCGGAAGGAGACTTGTAATAGCGGAGAGGAGTTTTGGTTGCGTCGAAGCATGGCGCCACAGCTTTTTTCCCGTGTGTCGGGTGTTGAGGACTTGCAACGGCGGTTGGCAGGATGGGGTGACAACAAAGGTGGACAACATTTTTGGAGGTGCTACTCGAGTACCGAGCCGCGATCTTTAGGATGAAAGCACAAGGTCTGGACTTCATTGGTTGTACCTGGCAATGGTCGTGTGACGGCATTGTTTTTAGGATCTCAGACTCTCTCGAGGGTGAAAACTCAACATTCTTCTTGGAGGTGTCACTTTTGGAGAACCTCTTCTGTTGTGTAGTTGTTGTCTTTGGTGGTGGTTAGGGTGTCCCTATTGAGAGTGTTTCATGACGGGGTCTTTGTTTTTATATTCCTTTTTTTATATATTTTTGTTTTTGATTGTGTGCATCCTTGATGTTTTTTAATATCTTGTTGATAGAAAGGCTGGGTGTAATTGATATTTTCACAATCAATGGTTGTCGATTTTTCTTGGTACGCGTAGGTTAATCCTGCCAAGCTACGTATGCCCCCCACTTGGGCCATTACTTTGCCCCCACTCAGTCTTGTTTTCAAAGGCCCGTATATTATAAATCTATGGAAAGACTATAAGAAGCCCACCAAGTACAGGCCTACACTTCGAACCCTTCGATTGCATTATTCGATGGATGAGTGAGGCCCTAGACCCCCAGTCCACGCACGCACAGAAAATAACGAACGCACGGTACGGCAGCGGCGGAGCCGCCCGAAACTGCCCCTCGCGCGATCGCGGCATCACGCAGTCTCCGGCTCGGCTCGCGGCCGTCATGAGCAACCTGTCGTCGCCCATCTCTAACGCTTGTGCATTACTAAGAAACACCTTATAAATAGGACATTATTAGTAGCGTTGGAAAATAACAAGCGCTGTTGATAATTAGCAGTAGCGCTGGCTTCTGTCAGCCGTTATAAGTGAAGACTTAGCAGTAGCGTTGCTGATAATTAAAAAGAATGCTACTGCTAAGCTGGACCTGATGAGCCCACCGACAATGTTTATAGTAGCAGCGCTCTTCGCAAAACAACGCTACTGCTAAAATTTTATCTATAACGCTGGGTTGAACCTAGCGCTACTGCTATTTTGAGCTAACCCCGCATGGGTCGGCTCAAAATTTCTTAAGTCTCCCACTACTCCCCCTCTCCCCCTCTCCTCCACTCCGCTCTGTGGCCACCATCGCCATCGACCTCACCGTTGCTGCCCGAGGCCGCCCTCAACCTCACCGCCGTCGTCGCCACCACCCTCTCCCCTGTCGCCACCGCTCCCCTCCTCGAGACCACCACCGCCGCCGCAGCCCTCTCCCCTGCCGCCGCCGCTCCCCTCTTCGAGACCACCGTCGCCGTAAGCCTCTCCCCTGCCCTCCTTTCTTCCTCTCTCTCTGTATCTCTCTCTCTCCCGTCACTCTTCCCCTCTCTCAGATTCATTCCTCTCCCCCTCTCCCCTGCCCTCCTTTCTCTCTCTCTCTCTCCCGTCACTCTCCCCCTCTCTCCTTCACTGCCGTCGCTGCCCCACCCTCTCCTCCTCCCATCCCATCTTGTACCCTCCCCTCCCCTCGAGCAGCGAGAAGGTCAGGCGATGGCCATGGCGCCCGCCTACAGATCCGCCATGGGCTTATCTCCTCCCCATCACCGGCCGGCGGTGCATAGGACCTACTCCTCATAAGTGTCCATCTCCGGCCGGCGGTCATAATTTTTTTTTGATTTTTGAAATTAATAGTAGTAACGCGGGTCACGGACACGCGCTACAGATAGTTAGTAGTAGCGCGTGTGGCACCAGCGCTACTACTAACACATGTACTAGTAGCGGGGATGAACCAGCGCTACTACTACCAGTTAGCTGTAGCGCGATAGTAGTAGCGCGGGCACCCGCACTACTGCTAGGCTTTTTCCTAGTAGTGGTATGCAGTACGCCGCCGCTGCAAGACAATCGCATCAACGATTCTGCAATTTCAGCATTCTGATTTGCATCAAGTAAGCCATATAGTAGATCATTAGGGTTCTTTCTTTTTGAACTTTTTTGTGCGTTTGCAATTCCTTTGTACAAACCATATTAGTATCAGCAACTTATGTGTATAATTTTCCTATTTAGATGACTAGATCGGTTCAACATATTTTCTCATATGATGTAAATTTTAGTACAACTTTAATCTAGACTGACACGCTCAAAATTTCATTCGGATCATCTATTCTTCCTAGTTCCCAGCACACTTAAACTTCATGTACTATGCTCGAAACCTTGTCAATTCATTTGACGTTTTGCTTTCTGGCACTTCAAGTTACCGAGAAGCTAATGGAGAGTTTTGTAAACAAACCTAACAAACCCCAAGATTCCTAAAGTAGTTGATTTGAACAAGCTTCTTATGCATCCATCGAAAACGAAGAAGATTGCATATTACAATCCCAATCAACACAAGGATATTAACCTCGTCCAAAAAAGTTTAAGCCAAGGACAATTGGGAAGACCAATCAACATACTAGTGCTGCTTGGTATGAATTATGGTCGTATTTTCTTTGTAGAAAAATAATTGCTAGTTTTCTCCCTAATGAAGTAATCGTTAAATATCTTCACGAGGCAAAAATCGCCGTGGGATGAAACAAAATGATTGTGTTAAAATCTCTTTTTCATCTGTTTAAAGGCATCCTTCAATATTTTCATTCTCCCCCCATTTGATAATGATTATTTTTCTTTGCAGGTTGTACATTAGATTGTTAGACAATGTATCAATGTTATCTTTTGCGATTTCGAAACAAGATATTGACATACTGATGTAAGTCATTTTTCTTTAAATTGTTATTTTTCTTCTTTTTGCAATGAATTTGGTTATTTCATGAAGAATGAAGTGATTGAGCATAGTCTTACTTTATAAGGAGAATTGCCTTGTTAATTCATAAATATGGTCCTACATTATTGCCCCCTCTCGATTTTGTTGCTGGGTCCACCCCTGTTCACAATTTTAATATATTTCCTTTATCGGAAAAAAAAGCTTGCTTGTTCACCACCCTCTGGGTCTGAATTTGAGGTGGACATGGCAGCTACTCCACTTTGCTGCTTGTGTCATTCATTCGGTTTTGCATTTGGGAGCAGGAGCATGGAACATATGTAGCGCTTAATACTAGTACTCCTTCTGTTTCAAAATAAGTGTCTCAACTTTAGTACGACTTCATATTAAATTAGTATAAAGTTAAGACACTTATTTTGAAACGAAGGTAATATTAGGAAGTTAACTGCAGAGATGGTGCTACGACAAAACAAGAAGCCATGCACAAGAGAGCGCCTCAGCAAGGATGGAGTCTCCAACAGATTGATTGGCTCTTTCTTCCCACAAGTAACCATTGCAAGCCCTTGTGCGCGTTCCTACCGACACGCTCACGCTGCACCTGCCGGTCCAAGAGATGAGATCGGCGATGTTTTATTCAAATGTCCAATTAGCCTATTAATTTCCTACCGTGAGCTACCTAAGCAGCCACTAGTTAACGATTTCCTTTACAATGGTAAACACTGTTTGACAATCTCAATAGCTAATTCCACTACCAGAATCATCCATAATAAACTCAGGGAATTCTTCACCAAGTGCCGACCTCATTGTACATCACTCGGCTGGACGGGGCCCGGCAGTCCGAGTTCTTTCCATCGCGAAGATGGTGAATATTTAAAAAATGTTTGCCAAATTTGGCCTTCCAGAAAAGTCGGCAATTTATACCGTCAGACGGGACGGGCTGTTAACGGAAATGCCACGTCTCACCATGGTTTGCCAAGTTCCTGCGCGCTAAACTCGACAGAGTATGACGAATAGAAATAAGCCATGTGCCAACAATTATTGTCCACTACAAAATATCTGTCAAGTTCCTTCGTTAGTAGAACTGGGCAAATTGTTTGCCGAGTTTGGTTCATGGCAGTCTCCCATCCAGTAACGTCTCGAGGCGTGGCACCCAGTGCCACATTTCGTCGAGTTTATGACAAACAAAACTGGCAAACTTCTATCGATTATTTTCCCAAGTCCACATGTTTGCCGAGTTTTCTACCAAAGTAAAGTAGATGAATATGTTACTTAGTTGACTGGCAAATCGTATGTTTGCCGAGTTCTGAACAATTAACTATACTTTTTATATATATGAAATTTTGAATACGATTAAAGGAAATCGTTTGTTTCCTACAAAATTTATAGATGGATCATAAATAGCTAATTGAAGAATATAGTCTTATATATCAAACATTCTGATTGGTGCCTAAAAGGGCAACTACTTTCTATGTACAGAATTTGACTATTATTTCAATTTGAAAATTTGCAATCTGCAGCCACGGCGGAACAAGCCAACGTAACAAGCCTCTAATTTTATCAATGTGCCTCTGTTTCTAGAAGATATTTATAAATCATTTCTAACAAACTGTTCATGCTTTTAATTATCTAACTACCTATGGATGTTGAATCGTACCCTCATATAGTGAGAAGACTCTGTGCATTCAATCTTTCTTAGCAATGGCGATAAATATAAAATATATTTTACATTTTACATTTTAAAAGTATGTAACTGCCATGTTTTAATTATCTAACTACATATAGCTGTTGAATCATAAACTGATATAGTGAGAAGAATGCATGCATTTCGATCTTTTCTAACAGTGGCGATAAATATAAAATATATTTTAGCCTTCCATTTTAAAAGTAGGTAACCGTTCATACTTAAATTATCTAACTGCCTATGGCTGTTGAATCATAAACTCATATAGTTTCATAGACTACAACAGGAAGAAATAAAGGTCATTAAATACGATCAGAAAGATTTTTTGAAAGCTAAAGGAAGATAGAAGATTCAGGTGGAGAGGGGGATGGGTAGCTAACAGGTGAGAGTTGGGAAGTACTACAAGTCTCTAAAACGTCTTATATTTTTGAACAAAGAGAGTAGCAGTTAATGGAGCTTTCGTGATGTGCTGTGTCGACCCAAAGGGTACAAGATGGAGATGAAATAATACTTGTATGAAATTGCAGGAATATATCACTACATTTTTTTAATATGGCTGTTGAATCATAAACTCGTATATGTGGCTTTATCACTACATGATTGAAGAAGATACCTACAGACAAAGCACGAATCTCAGAGAACTTGAGCGATGGGATATGAGGGAGGACTGGGGCCGAATGCACATGGGTATTTCCCCGCTATATATGTACCTGGGCATTTCTTCCCCATAGCAATATTTTAGCTTGCCGACGAGTTCACATCGTGCGCCACAACTATGGAGCATCACTCAGCTGTCCCAAGGTGTACAGCCTTCTTAATCCCCCCTCTCCTGGCCAGCGTGCATTACACACAGGCAAACCCTGGTCGTCGCTCGATCCAATCCATCTTCAGCTTCGGCAATTCGTACGCCGACACTGGCAACTTTGTCAAGCTCGCAGCGCCGCTGCTTCGGTCATCCCTTTCAGCAACCTTCCCTACCATTAGTAGAAAACATGCCTTCCGTTTCAACCTTTAGTCCCGGTTTGGCTTTGGATCAAGACTAATGTGTCCATTAGTCTCGGTTCCAACGGCTAGGGTCGGTCGGGGTGTACGGGCCCCATTGGTCCCGGTTCATTCAAGACCTATAGTCCCGGTTTGTATCACAAACCGGGAAGAAAGGGATGGTGGCAGACTAGGTGTGGGCCTCACGAGCCATTTTAGATCACAAACTGGGACAATAGGTGAAGCTTTTGTCCCGGTTTGTATAACGAACCGGGACTAAAGCTTTTCCTATATAAACCCTTCGTCCAGCCCGACTCCATTTCTCTGTTTTCTCCATACAAATTTTCCTCTCTGTTCTTCCCCTAGCTCGAGATCCTCCCTCCATTTTTGCCAAGATTTGTCAAGATTTGAGGCACCCCTATCCATCCAAGTGTCCACAAAGGTTAGCAACTTTGTCCTATCATCTCTTATTGTTAGATCAGCTCGTGCAATGCTTTATAAGTATAATGATTTGTAGGTTTTAGTTTGGGTGTAATTACGTGATAGTTTTTTTATTCATATGCAATCTGAGCTCAAATTAACTCCTTACTTTGCATATGTGTAGGTGTGGTTTACTTAGTGTGCCGTGCCGTCCCCGTCCTAAACATCGTCAATCGCCCGCACCGTCCCGTCGCCGACAGCACCTGGTGAGCCTCTTTTTGTGTTCTTATCCTTTTTATTAAAAAATCGCATTTGTATGATTTAGATAGTTACTTGTATGATTGTTATTATATGTAGTGCCATGGTTATGATATCCGTGCCCTTGGCCCTCGGCCGGTTTACGATTCGGATGTGGTATATTCTCTTTTATAACTATTTGTTGCATTTCGTGTTAATGATAATTATGCCCATCAAGTTGACATAGATATTTTTATCTAGGAGGTAGTTGAACTGAAAATGCCAACCGACCCTATTGTCGAGAAGTTAAATTTAGTTGAAAAAGAAAACAAGGATTTGAAAGGAAAATTGAAAAGAGCTGAAGAAAAGAAGATAAAAAGAGAGTTGTACGTTGTCGATGTCGTCGATGATCACAAGATCAAGATGGATGCAATGCGCTTGAAAATTAGAAAGATTAGAAAATATGCCATTAATAAAGAGGCTTGATATCATTATCTTGTTGGATCAATTGCTACCTTAGTTGCGATTTTGATCGCATTTGTTGTTGCATTTAAATGTTTTATCTAGATAGTTGTATGTTTTTTTATGAGAATAAGTGTGTATGAACTTTATGTATGAACTTGTATTAATTTGGTCTTTTTCGTGTTGTGTAATGAAGATGAACCGACAATGGATGAACGATGGCGGACACTCTCCCCAGTTCATTAATGGCGTGCAGAGTTTTTTGCGTGCGACTGAGGCAAACAAGCGGGATGGTTTTATGTGTTATCCATGTGATGTGTGTAAGAATGATAAGACTTACTCTACCTCAAAACAGATGCACGCCCACCTATTTACGTCCGGTTTCATGTTCGGCTATAATTGTTGGACCAAGCACGGAGAAAGAGGGGTTCTAATGGAAGAGAATGAAGAAGAAGAAGATGACGACAACTATCCTGGGTGTCCTGAATATGATGGTACTACAATGGGGGAAGAGAATGAAGAAGAAGCCGAGGCATCAGATGAGCTCACTGATGATCTTGGTCGGGCCATGTTGGGGAACGTCGCATGGGAAACAAAATTTTTCCTACGCACACGCAAACCTATCCATGGTGATGAGCATCTATGGGAGGGAGAGTGGATCTACGTACCCTTGTAGATCGCTAAACGGGAAGCGTTAAGAAACGTGGTTGGTGTAGTCGTACTTCTTCGCGATCCAAATCGCTGAGCGTCCCGCGATCTAATCAAGAACCTGTTGGAAATATGCCCTAAAGGCAATAATAAATTAGTTATTATCATATTTCCTTGTTCATGGTAATCGCTTACTATCCATGCTATAATTGTATTGATCGGAGGCTTAAATGCATGTATGGATACATAGACAAAACCATGTCCCTAGTATGTCTCTAATGGACTAGCTCGTTGATCAAAGGATGGTTAAGGTTTCCTAGCCATGGACATGAGATGTCATTTGATAACGGGATCACATCATTAGGGGAATGATGTGATGGACAAGACCCAAACTACAAACATAGCATATGATCGTGTCGGTTTATTGCTACTGTTTTCTGCATGTCAAGTATATGTTTCTATGACCATGAGATCATGCAACTCACGGATATCGGAGGAGTGCCTTGTGTGTATCAAACGTCGCAACGTAACTGGGTGACTATAAAGGTGCTCTATAGGTATCTCCGAGGGTGTCTGTTGAGTTGGCATGGATCGAGACTGGGATTTGTTACTCCGTGTGACGCAGAGGTATCTCAGGGCCCACTCGGTAATACAACATCACAATGAGCCTTGCAAGCAATGTGACTAATTGTTAGTTGCGGGATCTTGTATTACGGAACGAGTAAAGAGACTTGCCGGTAACGAGGTTGAGCTAGGTATGGAGATACCGACGATCGAATCTCGGGCAAGTAACATACTGAAGAACAAAGGGAACGTTATACGGGATTAACTGAATCCTTGACATAGAGGTTCGACCGATAAAGATCTTCGTAGAATATGTAGGAACCAATGTGGACGTCCAGGTCCCGCCATTGGTTATTGACCGTAGAGGTGTCTCGATCATGTCTACATAGTTCTCGAACCCACAGGGTTTGCACACTTAAGGTTCGGTGACGTTTCGGTAGTGTAGAGTTATGTATGGTGATGACCGAAGGTTGTTCGGAGTCCCGGATGAGATCCCGGACGTCACGAGGAGCTCCCGAATGGTCCGAAGGTAAAGATTCATATATAGGAAGTCCTAGTTTGGTCGCCGGAAAAGTTTCGGACTCATCGGTAGTGTACCGGGAGTGCCGGTAGTGTACCGAGAGACCTCCGGGAGGGGTATTTCGACCCTAGAGGGACCATGGGCTGTGGGAGAGTATTAACCAGCCCTTAGTGGGATGGTGAATCAGCCTATAAAGGCCCATGGCGCAGGAGAAAAAAGGGCTAAAGAAAAAGGCCAAAAATCAGCCAATAGGGAGCAATCCTAGTCCAACTAGGATTGGAGGAAGAGTAGGATTCGTCTCCTCCTTGGCGCAAAAGGCTGGTTGGCTGCCTTGTGTGCCAGCCCCTCTTCCTCTCCTCTCCTCCTATATATACTAGTGGAATAGAGGGTTTTTGCACAGAAAATACGGCCACGTGCTACCCGTTCCACCGGTGCTCCTCTAGATCGGTTTTCTGCAGTGCTTAGGCGAAGCCCTGCCGGAATTGCTACGCCACCATCACCGGAGCACCGTCATGCTGCCGGTGAACTCTCTCTTCTCTCCACCTCATCTTGCTGGATCAAGACGGCGGAGATCGTCATCAAGCTGCACGTGTGCTGAACGCGGAGGTGCCGTCCGTTCGGCACTAGATCGGAAGGACCGTGATCGAGATCACGAGACAGTTCGTGATAAGATCGCGGAACAGATCACGATGAGTTCGCGGGACAGATCGTGATCAAGATCGTGAGACGGATCATGACAAGATCGCGGGACGGATCATGATGAATTCACGGGACGGATCGTGATAGGATCGCGGGACGGATCGTGATGAGATCGCGGGACGCTCGGCGATTTGGATCGCGAAGATGTTCGACTACACCAACCGCGTTTCTTAACGCTTCCCGCTTAGCGATCTACAAGGGTACGTAGATCCACTCTCCCTCTCGTAGATGCTCATCACCATGGATAGGTTTGCGTGTGCGTAGGAATTTTTTTGTTTCCCATGCGACGTTCCCTAACAGTGGCATCATGAGCTTGGTTGATGGTTCGATGAGATCTCGAGTAGAACACAAAAGGTTTGTGGGCGTTGATGCTTAGATTGCTTCGTCCCTTGGTCGTATTTTGGTTCAGCAGGATTGTGAGATGAAGTGGCCCAGACCAACATTACTCGTACGCTTACAAGAGACCGGTTCCCTCGACGTAACTTGTTGCCTAGATGGCTTGCGGGTGACAGTTTCTCTCACTTTAGTTGGATCGGATTCGACAAAGGCGGTCCTTGAGAAGGTTGAAAAGCAACTAGTGTATCACCGTTGTGGTTTTTGCGTAGGTGAGAATTGTTCTTGCTAGATACCCGTAGCAGCCACGTAAAACATGCAACAACAATTAGAGGACGTCTAACTTGTTTTTGCAGGGTATGTTGTGATGTGATATGGCCAATTACATGATGTGATATATGTGATGTATGAGATGATCATGTGATGTATAGATTATCACGACTAGCATGTCGGTGAATACGGCAACCGGCAGGAGCCATAGGGTTGTCTTTAATTATTGTATGACCTGCGTGTCAATCATTAAGCGCTATGTAATGCTTTACTTTATCGCTAAACGGTAGCAATAGTAGTAGAAGCATGCAGGGCGTGACAACCCCGATGGCGACACGTTGATGGAGATCATGGTGTCATGCCGGTGACGATGGAGATCATGCCGGTGCTTTCTAGATGGAGATCAAAAGCACAAGTTCATGGCCATATCATGTCACTTATGATTTGCATGTGATCTTAATCCTTTTTATGCACCTCGTTTTGCTTAGGATGACGGTAGCATTATAAGGTGATCCTTCACTTAATTTCAAGATAAATTGTGTTCTCCCCGAGTGTGCACCGTTGCGAAAGTTCATCGTGTTGAGACACCACGTGATGATCGGGTGTGATAGACTCTACATTCACATACAACGGGTGCAAGCCAGATTTGCACATGCAGAACACTCGGGTTAAACTTGACGAGCCTAGCATGTACAGACATGGCCTCGGAACACAAGAGACCGAAAGGTCGAACATGAGTCATATGGTAGATATGATCAACATAATGATGTTCACCATTGCAGCCACCTCAACTCACGTGATGATCGGACTTGAGTTGGTGAATTTGGATCATGTATCACTCGAATGATCGGAGGGATGTCAATTTGAGTGGGAGTTCGTAAGTAATATGATTAATTGAACTCATTATCATGAACATAGTCAAAGTGTCTTTGCAAATTACTAGCTCATGCTGTAGCTCCCTTGTAAATTTTATATGTTCCTAGAGAAATAGAATTGAAAGATGATGGTAGCAATATTGCGGACTAGGTCCGTGATCTGAGGATTGTCCTCATTGCTGCACAGAAGGCTTATGTCCTTATTGCACCTCTCGGTGCGCCACCCCATCTAGCGTCGTCTGTGGATGTTGTGAACATCTAACAGGCACGTTTCGATGACTACTTGATAGTTTAGTGCATCACACATTACGGCTCTGAAACGTTTTGAACGTCACGGAACATATGAGATGTTCTAAGAGCTGAGATTGTGATCTCAGGCTCGTGCTCGTGTTGCGAGATATGAGATCTCCAACAAGATTCTTTGCCTGTAAGATGAAGGAAAATAGCTCAATCATTGAGCATGTACTCAGATTGTCTGGGTACTACAATCGCTTAAATCAAGTGGGAGTTGATCTTCTAGATAAGATAGTGATTGATATAGTTCTCCAAGTCACTGTCACTAAGCTACTAGAACTTGGTGATGAACTATAAATTGCCAAGGATTGAAATAATGTTTGACACCGCGAAGGTAGAAATCAAGAAGGAGCGTCAAGTGTTGATGGTTAATCAAAACCACTAGTTTCGAGAAGGGCAAGAGCAAGGAGGGAAACTTCATGGATAGCAAGTCAGTTGTTGCTCCAGTGAAGCAACCCAAAGTTGAACTCAAACCCGAGACTTAGTGCTTCTATTATGAGGTGAGCGGTCGCTGAAGCGGAACAACCCTAGATACTTGGTAGATAAGAAGTCTGGCAATATCGACAGAAGTATATTTGATATACGAGTTATTGATGTGTACCTTGCTAGTACTCCTAGTAGCACCTGGGTATTGGATACCAGTTCGGTTGCTAAATGTTAGTAACTCGAAATAAAAGCTACGGAATAAACGGAGAACTAGGTAAGGATGAGGTGACGATATGTGTTGGAAATGTTTCCAAGGTTGATGTGATCAACATCGCACGCTCTCTCTACCTTCAGGATTAGTGACGAACCTAAATAAATGTTATTTGGTGTTTTGCGTTGAGCATGAACATGATTAGATCATGTTTATTGCAACACGGTTATTCATTTAAGTTAGAGAACAATGGTTATTCTATTTACATGAATAATACCTTCAATGGTCATGCACCCAGTGAGAATGGTTTGTTGAAATCTTGATCGTAGTAATACACATGTTCATAACACTGATGTCAAAAGATACAAAGTTAATAATGATAGTACCACATACTTGTGACATTGCCGCTAAATGTCATATTGGTATAAGCGCATGAAGAAACTCCATGCTGATGGATCTTTGGACTCATTCGATTTCGAATCGGTTGAGGCATGTGAACGATGCCTCTTGGGTAAGATGACTAAAAACCCCGTTGGATGGAGCGGGCAAGTGATTCATTGGAAATGATACATGTTGATGTATGCAATCCAGTAAGTCTTGTAGCGTGTAGTGGATATCGTTATTTTCTTACCTTCATTGATGATTTGAGTAGATATAGTGTATATTTACTTAATGAAACACAAGTCTGAATCGTTTGAAAGGTTCAAGCAAATTCAGAGTGAAGTTTAAGATCATCGTGATAAGAAGATAAAAATGACTGCGATATGATCGTGGAGGTGAATATCTGAGTTACGAGTTTGGCATACAACTTAAGACAATGTGAAAGTTGTTTCACAACTAAACGCCACCTGGAACACCATAGTGTGATGGTGTGTCCGAACGTCATAGTCATGCTCTATTGGATATGGTGCATGTTATAATGTCTCTTATCGATTTACTACTATAATTTTGGGTTTATGCATTAGAGACAACTACATTCACTTTACATAGGGCACCATCTAAATCCCTTGAGATGACACCGTGTGAATTATGGTTTGATAGAAACCTAAGCTGTCATTTCTTAATGTTTGGGCTGCAACACATGTGTGGAAAATGTTTTCACCTAATGAGGTCGAACCCAAAGCGGACAAATGCATCTTCGTAGAAAACCCTCAGAACAGTTGGGTGAACCTTCTATCTCAGATCCAAGTGCAAAGTGTTTGTTGCTAAAACGGATCCTTTCTCGAGGAAAAGTTTCTCTCGAAAGAATTGAGTGGGAGGAAGATAGAACTTGATGAGTTTGTTAAATCTTTGTTCAACCAGAGAGTAGCGCAGCGCAGAAAGATGTTTCTGTGAAGCCTACGTTAGTTGAAGAGGAAGTTAATGATGATGATCATGAAGCTTCAGGATCAAGTTACTATCGAACTTCGTAGGTCGACAAGGATGTGTACTGCTCCTAAGCGGTACGACAACCCTATTTTGGAGGTCATGTTGTTGGACAACGATGAACCTACAAGCTATGGAGAAACGATGATGGACCCGAATTCCGACAAATGGTTGGAGGCCATGAAATCCGAGATAGGATGCATGTATGAAACCCAAGTATAGATTTTGGTAGACTTGCTTGTTGGACGGCAGGTCGTTGAGTACAAATCGATTTTTAAAATGAAGACAGACGCTGATGGTAATTGTCACCATTTGTAAAGCTCGACTTGTTGCAAAGATGTTTGTGACAAGTTCAAGGAGTTGACTGCGATGAGGCTTTCTCACTCGTAGTGATGCTAAAGTCTGTTGGAATTATGTTAGCAGTTGCTGCATTTTCAATTATGAAATCTGGCAGATGGATGTCAAAACATCGTTTCCTTAAACGGTTTACTTGAGGGAAGGTTGTATGTGGTACAACCAGAAGGTTTTGCCAGTCCTAAGGATGCTAAAAGGTGTGCAAGCTTCAGTGATCCTTCTATGGACTGAAGCAAGCATCTCGGAGTCGGAATATACGCTTTGATGAGGTGATCAAAGTTTTGAGGTTTATACAAAATTTATGAGAAATTTGTATTTACAATAAAGTGAGTGAGAGCACTATAGAATTTCTGATAAGTATATGTGGATGACATATTGTTGATCGGAAATAATGTAGAATTTCTGGAAAGCATAAATGGTTGTTTGAAAAGTGATTTTCAAAGGAAGACCTAGATAAAACTACCTAATTGTTGAGCATCAAGATCTATAGAGATAGATCAAGATGCTTGATGAGACTTTCAATGAGTACATACCTTGACAAGATTTTGAAGGAGTTCAGAATGGATCAGTCAGAGAAAGAGTTCTCGTCTGATTTGTAAAGGTGTGAAGTTGAGTGAGACTCAAAGCTCGACAACGGCAGAAGAAAGAGAAAGGACGAATGTCGTCCCCTATGCCTTAGCCATAGGCTCTGTACAGTATGACATGCTGTGTACCGCACATGTGTGTGCCTTGGCATGAGTTCGTCAGGGGGTACAAGAGTGAACCAGGAGTGGATCACTGGACAGCGGTCAAGAATATCCTTAGTAACTGAAAGACTGAGGAGATGTTTCTCGATTATGGAGGTGATAAAGAGTTCGTCGTAAAGAGTTACGTCGATGCAGGCTTTAGCACCAATCCGAATGACTAGTAGTAGCAATCTGGATACATATAGTGGAGCAGCCATTTGGAAGTAGTACCAAGTGGAGTGTGGTAGCAGTGTTGATGGTTTGACATAGAGATTTGCAAAGTACACACAGATCTGAATATCGCAAACCCGTTGACTATAAAAGACCTCTGTCACATGCAAAGCATGATCGAGCCCCAGAACTCATTGGGTGTTAGATTCATAACAATGCGAATCACATAGTGATGTGAACTAGGGTATTGACTCTAGTGCAAGTGGGAGACTGTTGGAAATATGCCCTAGAGGCAATAATAAATTAGTTATTATCATATTTCCTTGTTCATGGTAATTGTTTACTATCCATGCTATAATTGTATTGATCGGAGACTTAAATGCATGTGTGGATACATAGACAAAACCATGTCCCTAGTATGCCTCTAATGGACTAGCTCGTTGATCAAAGGATGGTTAAGGTTTCCTAGCCATGGACATGAGATGTCATTTGATAATGGGATCACATCATTAGGGGAATGATGTGATGGACAAGACCCAAACTACAAACATAGCATATGATCGTGTCAGTTTATTGCTACTGTTTTCTGCATGTCAAGTATATGTTCCTATGACCATGAGATCATGCAACTCACGGATATCGGAGGAGTGCCTTGTGTGTATCAAACGTCACAACGTAACTGGGTGACTATAAAGGTGCTCTACAGGTATCTTCGCGGGTGTCTGTTGAGTTGGCATGGATCGAGACTGGGATTTGTTACTCCGTGTGACAGAGAGGTATCTCAGGGCACACTCGGTAATACAACATCACAATTAGCCTTGCAAGCAATGTGACTAATTGTTAGTTGCGGGATCTTGTATTACGGAACGAGTAAAGAGACTTGCCGGTAACGAGGTTGAACTAGGTATGGAGATACCGACAATCGAATCTCAGGCAAGTAACATACCGAAGAACAAAGGGAACGAGTAAAGAGACTTTCCAGCATTTCTATATTGTTTCCAATCAGCAATATGTCATCCACATATAAAACTAGAAACGCTAGAGAGCTCCCACTCGCTTTCTTGTAAATACAAGCTTCTCCATAAACTTGTATAAACCCAAACGCTTTGATCACCTCATCAAAGCGCTTATTCCAACTCCGAGATGCCTGCACCAGTCCATAAATGGACCGCTGGAGTTTGCAAACTTTGTCAGCATTCTATGGATCGACAAAACCTTCGGGTTGCATCATATACAACTCTTCCTCAAGGAAACCGTTGAGGAACGCCGTTTTGACATCCATCTGCCAAATTTCATAGTCGAAATAAGCAGCTATCACCAACATGATTTTGACAGACTTAAGCATCACTACGGGTGAGAAAGTCTCATCGTAGTCAACTCCTTGAACTTGTGAAAAACCCTTTGCCACAAGTCGAGCTTTATAGACGGTGACATTACCGTCTGCGTCTGCCTCCTTTTATAGATCCATTTGTGCTGAATGGCCTTTCGCCCTTCAGGTAGTACTTCCAAAGTCCATACTTTGTTTTCATACATGGATCCCATCTCGGATTTCATGGCCTCTAACCATTTCTCGGAATCCGGGGCCATCACTGCTCCTCCATAGCTCGTAGGTTCACTGTTGTCTAACAACATGACCTCTAAGACAGGGTTGCCGTACCACTCAGGAGTAGTGCGCGTCCTTGTCGACCTACGAGGTTCAACAACAGCATGATCCGAAGCTTCATGATCATTATCATTAACTTCCTCTTCTACCGTCGTCGGTTCCACAGAAACATCTTTCTGCGCTGCGCTACTTTCCGGTTGAAGTAAAGGTTCAAAAACCTCATCAAGCTCTATTTTCCTCCCACTCAATTCTTTCGAGAGAAACTCTTTCTCAAGAAATGTTCCGTTCTTAGCGACAAACACTTTGCCTTCGGATCTGAGATAGAAGGTATACCCGACTGTCTCTTTCGGGTATCCCATGAAGACGTATTTCTCCGCTTTGGGTTCCAGCTTTTCAGGCTAAAGCTTTTTCACATAAGCATCACATCCCCAAACTTTAATAAATGACAACTTTGGCCTTTTGCCAAACCACAGTTCATATGGCGTCGTCTCAACGGATTTTGATGGTGCCCTATTTAAAGTGAATGCTGCTGTCTCTAATGCATAACCCCAAAACGTTATTGACAAATCGGCAAGAGACATCATAGAACGCACCATATCTAATAAGGTTCGATTACGACGTTCAGACACACCATTACGCCGTGGTGTTCCGGGCAGTGTCAATTGTGAAACAATTCCACATTGTCTTAAGTGACTGCCAAACTCATAACTCAGATATTCACCTCCTCGATCAGATCGCAGAAATTTAATCTTGTTGTTACGATGATTCTCAACTTCACTCTAAAATTGTTTGAACTTTTCATAAGTTTCAGACTTGTGTTTCATCAAGTAAATATACCCATATCTACTCAAGTCATCAGTGAAGGTGAGAAAGTAACGATATTCACCGCGCGCTGCAACATTCATTGGGCCGCACACATCAGTATGTATGATTTCCAACAAGTCACTTGCCCGTTCCCTTGTTCCAGAGAACGGCGTTTTAGTCATCTTGCCCATCAAGCATGGTTCACATGTGTCAAGTGATTCAAAATCAAGTGACTCCAAAAGTCCATCAACATGGAGCTTCCTCATGCATTTTACACCAATATGACCTAAACGACAGTGCCACAAGAAAGTGGTACTATCATTAACAACTCTACATCTTTTGGTATCAATGTTATGAACATGTGTGTCATCACTATCAAGATTCAATATGAATAAACCCCTAACATTGGGTGCATGACCATAAAAGATATTACTCATATAAATAGAACAACCTTTATTCTCTGACTTAAATGAGTAACCGTCTCGCAATAAACAAGATCCAGATATAATGTTCATGCTTAATGCAGGCACTAAATAACAATTATTCAGGTTCATCCCTAATCCCGATTGTAGTCGAAGAGAGAGCGTGCCGACGGCGATCACATCAACCTTGGAACCATTTCCCACGCGCATCGTCACTTCGTCCTTTGCCAGTCTTCGTTTATTCTGTAGTTCCTGCTTTGAGTTGCAAATGTGAGCAACCGAGCCGGTATCAAATACGCAGGCACTACTACGAGAACTAGTAAGGTACACATCAATAACATGTATATCATATATACCTTGTTTGTCGTTGGCCGCCTTCTTGTCAGCCAGGTACTTGGGGCAGTTCCGTTACGAGTGACCAGTTCCCTTGCAATGAAAGCACTCAGTTTCTGGCTTAGGTCCATGCTTAGGCTTCTTTGTAGGAGTAGCAACTGCTTTGCCATCCTTCTTGGTTTTACCCTTCTTGCCTTTGCCCTTGCCATTTTTCTTGAAACTAGTGGTTTTATTGACCATCAACACTTGATGTGCTTTCTGGATTTCAGACTCAGCGACTTTTAGCATCGCAAACAGCTCGGATGAAGACTTGTTCATCCCGTGCATGTTATAGTTCATTACAAAGCTCTTGTAACTAGGTGGCAGTGATTGAAGAACTCTGTCAATGATCGTCTCTTGCGGTAGGGTAATTCCCAACTCAGCTAGACGGTTTGAATACCCAGACATTTTGAGTATATGCTCACTAATAGACCCGTTCTCCTCCATCTTGCAAGCATAGAACTTATCGGAGGTCTCATACCTCTCGATCCGGGCATTCTTCTGAAAAATAAACTTCAACTCTTGGAACATCTCATATGCTCCATGACGTTCAAAACGTCTTTGAAGTCCCGGTTCTAAGCCATACAATATTGCGCACTGAACTATTGAGTAGTCTCTAGCACGAGCGTCCCAAGCGTTCTTAACGTCTTCGGAGGTCATGTCTTCTGGTTGGTCACCAAGCGGTGCATCAAGGACGTATTGTTTCTGGGAAGCCGTGAGGATAATCCTCAGATTACGGGACCAATCAACAAAGTTACTTCCATCATCTTTCAATTTAGCTTTCTCTAGGAACGCATTAAAATTCAGGGGTGCTACTGCGCGAGCCATTGATCTACAACATAAATATGCAAAGGTTACTTAGACTATTGTTCAAGATAATGACTTTAGTTAATCAAATTACTAAATCTCCCACTCAAATTGACATCCCTCAGGTCATCTGAGTGTCACATGATCCAAATTCACCAACTCAAGTTCGATCATCACGTGAGTTAAGCTGGTTTCAATGGTGAACATCATTATGTTGATCATATCTACGATATGACTCATGTTCGACCTTTCGATCTCTTGTGTTCCGAGGCCATGTCTGTACATGCTAGGCTCGTCAAGTTTAACCCGAGTGTTCTGCATGTGCAAATCTGGCTTGCACCCGTTGTATGTGAACGTAGAGTCTATCACACCCGATCATCACGTGGTGTCTGGACACGACGAACTTTCGCAATGGTGCGCACTCGGGGAGAACACAATTCATCTTGAAATTCAAGTGAGGGATCACCTTATAATGCTACCGCCGTACTAAGCAGAACAAGGTGCATAAAAGGATTAACATCTCATGCAATTCATAAGTGACATGATATGGCCATGAACTTGTGTTTAAGATCTCCATCTTCGAAACACCGGCATGATCTCCATCGTCACCGACAGATCTATCCATGGTGATGAGCATCTACGAGAGGGAGAGTGGATCTACGTACCCTTGTAGATCGCTAAGCGGGAAGCGTTAAGAAACGCGGTTGGTGTAGTCGTACTTCTTCGCGATCCAAATCGCCGAGCGTCCCGCGATCTAATCACGAACCGTCCCGCGAACCAATCACAAACCGTCCCGCGATCTCGTCACGATCCGTCCTGCGATCCGATCACGAACGTCCCATGGCCTTGATCACGATCCTTCCGATCTAGTACCGAACGGACGACACCTCCGCGTTCAGCACACGTGCAGCTTGATGACGATCTCCACCGTCTTGATCCAGCAAGAGGAGGTGGAGAGGAGAGAGATTTCACCGGCAGCGTGACGGCGCTCCGGTGATGGTGGTGGTGGAGCAATTCCGGCAGGGCTTAGCCTAAGCACTATAGAAATCCAATCTAGAGGAGCACAGGTGGAACGGGTAGCACGTGGCCGTAATTTCTGCCAAAACCCTAGCTATTCCACCAGTATATATAGAAGGAGAGGAGAGGAGAGGCAGCCAAGGGCCTCCTTGGTTCAGCCGAATAGGAGGGGTGGAGTCCTACTCCACCTCCAATCCTACTTGGAGTAGGATTGCTCCCTATTGGCTGATTTTTGGCCTTTTTCCTTTAGCCTTTTTTCTCCTGCGCCATGGGCCTTCTTGTGGCTGATTTACCAGCCCACTAAGGGCTGGTTATTATTCTCCCACAGCCCATGGACCCTCTAGGGTCGAAATACCCCTCCCGGAGGTCTCCCGGTACACTACCGGCACTCCCGGTACACTACCGATGAGCCCCAAACTTTTCCGGCGACCAAACTGGGACTTCCTATATATGAATCTTTACCTCCGGACCATTCCGGAGGTCCTCGTGACGTACGGGATCTCATCCGGGACTCCGAACAAACTTCGGTCACAACCATACATAACTCTACACTACCGAAACGTCACCATACATAACTCTACACATTCGAGAACTATGTAGACATGACCGAGACACCTCTACGGTCAATAACCAATGGCGGGACCTGGACGTCCACATTGGTTCCTACATATTCTACGAATATCTTTATCGGTCGAACCTCTATGTCAAGGATTCAGTTAATCCCGTATAACGTTCCCTTTGTTCTTCGGTATGTTACTTGCCCGAGATTCGATTGTCGGTATCTCCATACCTAGTTCAACCTCGTTACCGGCAAGTCTCTTTACTCATTCCATAATACAAGATCCCGCAACTAACAATTAGTCACATTGCTTGCAAGGCTCATTGTGATGTTGCATTACCGAGTGGGCCCCGAGATACCTCTCTGTCACATGGAGTAACAAATCCCAGTCTCGATCCATGCCAACTCAACATACACCATCGGAGATACCTGTAGAGCACCTTTATAGTCACCCAGTTACATTGCGACATTTTATACACACAAAGCACTCCTCCGATATCCGTGAGTTGCATGATCTCATGGTCATAGGAACATATACTTGACATGCGGAAAACAGTAGTAATAAACTGACACGATCATATGCTACGTTTGTAGTTTGGGTCTTGTCCATGACATCATTATACAAATGATGTGATCCCGTTATCAAATGACATCACATGTCAATGGCTAGGAAACCCTTACCATCTTTGATCAACGAGCTAGTTCACTAGAGGCATACTAGGGACACAGTGTTGTCTATTTACTCACACATGCAATGTGTTTCCAATCACTACAATTATAGCATGGATAATAAACGATTATCATGAACAAGGAAATATAATAATAAACACTTTATATATTGCCTCTAGGGCATATTTCCAACAGGCCATTGCTAATGCAGAGAGAAACTTCGAAAGTGAAAAGGAGAAGTTGAAGTTGCAGCGCATGTTAGAGGATCACAAAAAAGGGTTGTACCAAAATTGCGAAGATGACAACACATAACTCGGTACCACATTGGAATTGCTGCAATGGATGGCAGAGAATGGTGTATCTGACAAGGGATTTCAAAAGTTGCTGAAAATAATGAAGAATAGCTTCCAATGGACAATGAATTGCCCGACAGTACATACGAAGCAAAGAAGGTTATCTGTACTTTAGGATTGGAGGTGCAGAAGATACTGTTGGGGAACGTTGCGTGGGAAACAAAAAATTTCCTACGCACCCGCAAGATCTATCCTTGGTGATGAGCATCTACGAGAGGGAGAGTGAATCTACATACCCTTGTTGATCGCTAAGCGGAAGCGTTAAGAAACGCAGTTGAGGTAGTCGAACGTCTTCACGATCCAATCACGATCCGTCCCGCGATCTCATCACGAGCCGTCCCGCGATCCCATCGTGGTCCTTTCGATCTAGTGCCGAACGGACGACACCTCTGCGTTCAGCACACGTACAACTTGATGACGATCTCCGCCTTCTTGATCCAGCAAGAGGGAGCAGAGAGGTAGATGAGTTCTACGCCAGCACAACGGCGTGGTGGCGGTGGTGGTTTAGCTGTCCTGGCAGGCCTTCGCCAAGCGCTACCGCGACAATCTAGAGGAGAAACAGATCTAGATGGGGAGGGAGAGGCTGCGCCATGGCTTATAGTGCTGCAGCCCTCCCTCCCCTCACATATATATAGGAGGGAGAAGAGGAGGGGGCGCCCTAGGGTTTTCCCTAGGGTGGGGCGGCGGCCAAGGGGGGCAACTTGGCCCCCAAGGCAAGTGGGCGCACCCTCTTGGGCCTGCCCTAGCCCTTCCAGCCGCATGGGCCTTAGGTGGGAGGGGCGGCCAGCCCACCAGGGGCTGGTGCGCCCCCTCTCACAGCCCATGGGGCCCTCCGGGGCAGGTGGACCTCCCGGTGGACCCCCGGAACACTTCCGGCACTCCCATCACAAAACCGGTAAGTCTCGAAACTTTTCCAGAACCCGAATACCAACTTCCTATATATTAATCTTTACCTCCGGACCATTCCGGAGCTCCTCGTGATGTCTGGGATATCATATGGGACTCCAAAAAACCTTCGGTCACCAACGTACATAACTCATCTATACCGAGACGTCACCGAACCGTAAGTGTGTAGACCCTGCGGGTTCAAGAACTATGTAGATATGACCGCGACACCTCTACGGTCAATAACCAATAGCGGGACCTAGATGCCCATATTGGCTCCTACATATTCTATGAAGATCTTTATCGGTTGAACCTCTATGTCAAGGATTCATATAATCCCGTATGATGTTCCCTTTGTTCTTTGGTATGTTAGTTGCCCGAGATTCGATCATCGGTATATCTATACCTAGTTCAATCTCGTTACTCGCAAGTCTCTTTACTCGTTCCGTAATACAAGATCCCATGGCTAACACTTACTCACATTGCTTGCAAGGCTTATTGTGATGTCGTATTACCGAGTGGGCCCTGAGATACCTCTCCGTCACACGGAGTAACAAATCCGAGTCTTGATCCATGCCAACCCAACAGACACCCTCAGAGATACCTATAGAGCACCTTTATAGTCACCCAGTTACGTTGCGATGTTTGATACACACAAGGTAGCCCTCCGTTGTCAGTGATTTGCATGATCTCATGGTCATAGGAACAGATACTTGACATGCAGAAAACTGTAGCAATAAACTTACACGATCGTATGCTACATTTATAGTTTGGGTCTTGTCCATCAAATAATTCTCCTAATGATGTGACCCTGTTATCAAATGACATCTCATGTTGATGGCTAGGACATCTTAACCATCTTTGATCAACGAGCTAGTCCATCAGAGGCATACTAGGGACATGGTGTTGTCTATGTATCCACACATGTATCTGAGTTTCCGATCAATACAATTCTAGCATGGATAATAAACGATTATCATGAACAAGGAAATATGATAATAACTAATTTATTATTGCCTTCAGGGCATATTTCCAACAGTCTCCCACTTGCACTAGAGTCAATAATCTAGTTCACATCACCATGTGATTCGCATTATGAATCTAACACCCAATGAAATCTGGGGCTCGATCATGCTTTGCATGTGAGAGAGGTCTTTTAGTCAACGGGGTTGCGACATTCAGATCTGTGTGTACTTTGAAAATCTCTATGTCATACTATAGACACTGCTACCACACTCCACTTGGAGATATTCCAAATGGTTGCTCCACTATATGTATCCGGATTGCTACTAAGAGTTATCCAGATTGGTGTCAAAGCTTGCATCGACGTAACCCTTTACGATGAACTCTTTATCACCTCCATAATCGAGAAATATTTCCTTAGTCTTCTAGTTACTAAGGATAATCTTGACCGTTGTCCAGTGATCCACTCCTGGATCACTCTTGTACCCCTTGACGGACTCATGGCAAGGCACACACCAGGTGCGGTACACAGCATGGCATAATATAGAGCCTATGGCTAAGGCATAGGGGATGACCTTCGTCCTTTCACTTTTTTATACCGTGGTCGAGATTTGAGTCTCACTCAACTTCACACCTTACAAATCAGGCAAGAACTCTTTGTTTGACTGATCCATTTTGAACTCTTTCAAAATCTTGTCATGGTATGTACTCATTGAAAAATATCATCAGGCGTCTTGATCTATCTCTATAGATCTCGATGCTCAATGTTCAAGTAGCTTTATCCAGGTCTTCCTTTGAAAAACTCCTTTCAAACAACCCTTTATGCTTTCCAGAAATTCTACATCATTTCCGATCAACAATATTTCAACCACATATACATATCAGAAATTCTATAGTGCTCCCACTCACTTTCTCGTAAATACAAGTTTCTCATAAACTTTGTATAAACCCCAAAACTTTGATCACCTCATCAAAGCGTATATTCCAACTCTGAGATGCTTGCTCCAGCCCATAGAAGGGTTGCTGAAGCTCGCACACCTTTTAGCATCCGTAGGACTGACAAAACCTTTCTGGTTGTATCACATACAACCTTTACTCAAGTAAACCATTAAGGAACGATGTTTTGACATCCATCTAGAAGATTTCATAATTGAAAAATCCAGCAACTACTAACATAATTCCAACAGACTTTTAGCATCGCTACGGGTGAGAAGGTCTCATCGTAGTCAACTCCTTGAACTTGGCGAAACCTTCTGTGCGACAAGTCGAGATTTACAAATAGTGACGTTCACCATCAGCGTCTGTCTTCATCTTAAAGGTCCATTTATACTCAATGACCTGCCATTCAACGGACAAGTCTACCAAAGTCCATACTTGGTTTTCATACTTGGGTCCTTTCTCGGATTTCATGGCTCCTATCCATTTGTCGGAATCCGGGCCCATCATCGCTTCTCCATAGCTCGTAGGCTCATCGTTGTCCAACAACATGACCTATAAGACATGGTTGCCATACCACTCAAGAGCAGTATGCGTCCTTGTCGACCTACGAGGTTCTATAGTAACTTGATCCGAAGCTTCATGATCATCATCATCAACTTCCTCTTCAACTAACGTAGGCTCCACAGAAACATCTTTCTGCGCTGTGCTACTCTTTTGTTGAAACAAAGGTTCAACAACCTCATCAAGTTTTATCTTCCTCGCACTCAATTCTTTCGATAGAAACTCTTTCTTGAGAAAGGACCCATTTTCAGCAAGAAACACTTTGCACTCGGATCTGAGATAGAAGGTATACCCAACTGTTCTTAGGGTATTATATGAAGATGCATTTCCCCGCTTTGGGTTCGAGCTCATTAAGTGAAAACCTTTTTCACATAAGCGTTGCAGCCCCAAACATTAAGAAATGACAACTTAGGTTTCCGCCAAACCAAAATTCATACGGTGTCATCTCAGCGGACTTAGATGGTGCCCCTTTCAAAGTGAATGTAGTTGTCTCTAATGCATAACCCTAAAACGATAGTGGCAAATCGATAAGAGACATCATAGTTCACACCATATCCAATAGAGCACGACTACGACATTCGGACACACCATCACACTATGGTGTTCCAGGTGGCGTGAGTTGTGAAACAACTTTCATGTTGTCTAAAGTTCTATGCCAAACTCGTAACTCAGATATTCACCTCCACAATCATATCGTCGACATTTTTATCTTATTGTCATGATGATTTTAAACTTCACTCTGAATTTGTTGAACCTCTCAAATGCTTCAGACTTGTGTTTCATTAAGTAAATATACACTATATCTACTCAAATAATCACTGAAGGTAAGAATATAACGATATCCACCGCACGCTACAACACTCATTGGACCATATACATCAATATGTATCGTTTCCAATAAGTCACTTGCCCGTTCCATCAAGCCAGAAAACGGGGTTTTAATCATCTTTCCCAAGAGGCATGGTCCGCATGTCTCAACCGATTCAAAATCGAATGAGTCCAAAGATCCATCAGCATGGAGTTTCTTCATGCGCTTTACACCAATATGACATTTAGCGGTAGTGCCACAAGTATGTGGTACTATCATTATTAACTTTGTATCTTTTGGCATCTATGTTATGAACATGTGTACTACTACGATCAAGATTCAACAAACCATTTATTGGGTGCATGACCATTGAAGGTATTATTCATGTAACCATTATTCTCTGACTTAAATGAATAACCGTATTGCAATAAACATGATCTAATCACATTCATGCTCAATGCAAACACCAAATAACATTTATTTAGGTTCCTAACTAATCCCGAAGGTAGAGAGAGCGTGCGATGTTGATCACATCAACCTTGGAAACATTTCCAACACACATCATCACCTCACCCTTAGCTAGTCTCCGTTTATTCTATAGCTTTTATTTCGAGTTACTAACATTTAGCAACCGGACCGGTGTCCTATACCCAGGTACTACTAGGAGTACTAGCAAGGTACACATCAATAACACATATATCAAAATATACTTCTGTCGACATTGCCAGCCTTCTTATCTACCAAGTATCTAGGGTTGTTCCGCTTCAGCGACCGTTCTCTTCATAATAGAAGCACTTACTCTCGGGTTTGGGTTCAACCTTGGGTTGCTTCACTGGAGCAGCAACTGACTTGCCATCCACGAAGTTTCCGTCCTTACCCTTGCCCTTCTCGAAACTAGTGGTTTCACTAACCATCAACACTTGAAGCTCCTTCTTGATTTCTACCTTCGCGGTGTCAAACATCGCGAAATAGCTCAAGGATCATCATTTCCATCCCTGGCATAATTATAGTTGATCACGAAGCCCTAGTAGCTTAGTGATAGTGACTTGGAGAACTATATCAACCACTATCTTATCTAGATGATCAACTCCCACTCGATTCAAGCGATTGTAGCACCTAGACAATCTGAACACATGCTCAACGATTGAGCTATTCTCCTTCATCTTGCAGGCAAAGAATCTTGTTGGATATATCATATCTCACAACACGAGCACGAGCCTGAGATCCCGATTTCAGCTCTTAGAACATCTCATATGTTCCGTGACGTTCAAAATGTTTTTGGAGCCTCAGTTCTAAGCCGTAAAGCATGAGGCACTAAAATATCAAGTAGTCAAGTGAACGTGCCTGTCAGATGTTCACAACATCTACAGACGACGCCAGAGGGGGTGGCGCACTGAGCGGTGCATTAAGGACATAAGTCTTCTGTGCAGCAATGGGGACAACCCTCAGATCATGGACCTAGTCCGCAATATTTCTACCATCATCTTTCAACTATATTTCTCTAGGAACATATAAAAATTAAAGGGAGCTACAGCGCGAGCTATCTACAACATAATTTGCAAAGACAGTTTGACTATGTTCATGATAATGACTTCAATTAATCATATTACCTAAGAACTCCCACTCAAATTGACATCCCTCCGGTCATTCGAGTGATACATGATCCAAATTCACCAACGCAAGTCTGACCATAACGTGAGTTGACGTGGTTTCAATGGTGAACATCATCATGTTGATCATATCCACTATATGACTCATGTTCGTGTTGGGAGACGTAGTAGTAAATCAAAAATTTTCCTACGTGTCATCAAGATCTATCTATGGAGAAACCAGCAAGGAGAGGGGAGAGATTGCATCTTCATACCTTTGAATATCGCTAAGCGGAAGCGTAACAAGAACGCGGTTGGTGGAGTCGTACCCGCAGCGATTCAGATCACGGTGAATTCCGATCTAAGCGCCGAACAACGGCGCCTCCGCGTTCAACACACGTGCAGCACGATGATGCCTCCTACGCCTTGATCCAGCAAGGAACAAGGAGAGGTTGAGGGAGAGCTCTGGCAGCATGATGGCGTGGTGACGATGGAGCTACGTGGACTCCGGCAGGGCTTCGCCAGGCGCTACGGAGAACGAGGAAGAGGAAGGGTAGGGCTGCGTCGAGAGAGAGAGAAGTCGTGTCTCAAATCAGCCCAAACCCTTGAATATATATAGGAGGAGGGAGAGGGAGGGCTGCTTGGCCCCTCCTCCAAGGAGGAAAGGTTCGGCCGAACTAGGGGGAAGAGTCCACCTCCCACAAGGGAGGTGGATCTCCTCCTTTTCAAACTCCTTTGCCCTATCTCCTTATCACCAGCCGCATGGGCCTTTCTAGAAGGTCTTGGCCAGCACAAAAAGGGCTGGCACGCCTCCTCTAAGGGCCCACGAAGTCCTATGGTCGTCACACCCCTCCCGGGGGTTCTCCGGCACCCTCCTGGCACTCCTAGTACACTACCGATGAGCCCGAAAACATTCCGGTGACCAAAACTGGACTTCCTATATATCAATCTTTACCTCCGGACCATTCCGGAGCTCCTCGTGACGTCCAGGATCTCATCCGGGACTCCGAACAACCTTCGGTAATCATGTATACCATCTCCCTATTAACCCTAGCATCATCGAACCTTAAGTGTGTAGATCCTACGGGTTCTGGAGACATGTAGACATGAACGAGACATCTCTCCAGTCAATAACCAACTGCGGGATCTGGATACCCATGTTGGATCCCACATGCTCCACGATGATCTCATCGGATGACCCACGATGTTGGGGATTCAACCAATCCTGTATACAATTCCCTTTGTCTATCGGTATGATACTTGCCCGAGATTCGATCGTCAGTATCCCTATACCTTGTTCAATCTCGTTACTGGCAAGTCTCTTTACTCGTTCCGTAATACATCATCCCGTGGCTAACTCCTTAGTCACATTGAGCTCATTATGATGATGTCTTACCGAGTGGGCCCAGAGATACCTCTCCGTCACACGGAGTGACAAATCCAAGTCTCGATTCGTGCCAACCCAACAGACACTTTCGGAGATACCCGTAGTGCACCTTTATAGCCACCCAGTTACGTTGTGATGTTTGGCACACCCAAAGCATTCCTACGGTATCCGGGAGTTGCACAATCTCATGGTCTAAGGAAATGATACTTGACATTGAAAAGCTTTAGCAAACGAACTACACGATCTTGTGCTATGCTGAGGATTGGGTCTTGTCCATCACATCATTCTCCTAATGATGTAATCCCATCATCAACGACATCTAATGTCCATGGTCATGAAACCGTGACCATCTATTGATCAACGAGCTAGTCAACTAGAGGCTCACTAGGGACATGTTGTGGTCGATGTATTCACAAATGTATTACGGTTTCCGGTTAACACAATTATAGCATGAACAATAGACAATTATCATGAACAAGGAAATAAAAAAATAACCATTTTATTATTGCCTCTAGGGCATATTTCCAATAGTCTCCCACTTGCACTAGAGTCAATAATCTAGTTACATTGTGATGAATCGAACACCCATAGCAATCTGGTGTTGATTATGTTTCGTTCGTGAGAGAGGTTTAGTCAACGGGTCCGCGACATTCATATCCGTGTGCACTTTACAAATATCTATATTTCCCTCCTGAATGTAATCACGGATGGAGTTGAAGCGGCGCTTGATGTCTCTTGTCTTCTTGTGAAACCTGGGCTCCTTTGCAAGGGCAATAGCTCCAGTGTTGTCACATAATAGATTCATCGGGCCCGACACACTTGGAATTACTCCTAGGTGGGTATTGAACTTCTTCATCCAGACTCCTTCCTTTGCTGCTTCCGAAGCAGCTATGTACTCTGCTTCACATGTAGATGCCGCCACGACGCTTTGCTTGCTGCTGCACCAGCTGACTGCCCCTCCGTTCAAAATATACACGTATTCGGTTTGCGACTTGGAGTCGTCCGGATCTGTGTCGAAGCTAGCATCGACGTAACCCTTTACGATGAGCTCTTCAGCACCTCCATATACGAGAAACATGTCCTTTGTCCTTTTCAGGTACTTCAGTGTAACATCCCAAACTTTGGAATGTTATAATAATTATTAGAATGATTGTTTGTTTGCTTGAGTGATTTGAAAGTGACTGAAATCTGAAACTTTTTGAAACTTTTGAAAGTTGATGAGATGGAATGAAATGACTTTCCCAAAACTTTCACTCTGCATTTTGATCACCAGGAATTCAAATTCATTTCATCACAAAACCCCAGAGGGAAGATGACATGACTTCTTCCGTTTAAAGAAATGAGAAGGGATTTGAAAATGGTTTGAATTCCCATTTTGAAAATATTTCAAATTCAGGAACTTTAGGCAACTCAATGATTTTCATGAGAGAGGATAATATGACTTCTTCAAATGTGTGAAATATGAGTTCGAAGTTTAATTATTTGAAGTTGAAAACTATTTGATAAAAGTATCATCTGGAGTTTCACCTTCATTTGAATTCCCTATTTGAAATTTCATGCATCCAAACCCCTTGAAAAGATTTTTGAGAGGAGTAAAAGGACACTCCAAAGCCAGGGGGTTAATTGTGAAGTTTTTGAATCATAAAACCCAAGGGGTGATATGAAAAATAGTTGCAAAAGTAAATAAAGCCAATTAGGCAATTTCTGAAAATAATATTTTTCCAAATGCTCCAATAACAGAATAAAAATGTTCATTAAATGGCATTTATTATTATGTTAATCTTGATAGAAAATTTGACTATATTTGGAACGAATCAATAGCATTAAAGTAGTTTTACTGCACCGTTTTTGAAAAAATGGAAAATCTTTAAAAGGCTTTAAAAGTCGCCGGCCCAGCCCCCCCTAATCTCGCCCGAAAACCCTCCCGACCGGTCGCCCGCTGTCTATGCTCCCTCTCCCCTCTCGTCGACGTGTGGGGCCCGCTGTCCGATCCAAAGCCGCCGCGGTCGCCTCCTTCCTCCCCCCCGAGCAAACCTCACCGGCGAATCTCGCCGTGATCCTCTCCCCTTTCCTTTTCGGACGCCCCGACCCCTCCTATAAATAGCCGCCGCTCCCCTCTTCCCATTCCCCCTCATTGCCCCCGACCCCGACACCTCTCCTCGCCGGAATAGCTCACCGGAGCTCCCTGTCGCCGCCGCGCCTCTCCCCTCCTAGCGCCAGTCTCCGACCGCCCTTTCGCCTCCCAAGCCCTCCGACGGCCTCCCTGCACCCGTGCGCACCACCCCATCCCCTCGCCTTCACCGGAGACCCACCGGAGCCCCCCACACCATCGACCTCGCCGGAGTCCGAACCGCCCCGGAGCTTCTGCCCGTCGCCTCCATCGCCCCGAGGCCTCGCTGAAGCCGCCACCGCAATCGCCGCGCTCCCCTGCGTCGAACGGAGCCACCGCCGTCGCCAAAGACCCACCAGAGAGCTCGCCTGCGTCATGCCGCCGCCGTCGCCGTCGGCGGAGATGCCCATCGCCGGCACCCCTCCCCTGTGAGCTCTCCCCTTCCTCCTCTACCGTCGGATCTAAATCCAACGCGTAGGATTAGAACTTTTTTATAAACGAAACGATATCTCTTTCGCTTCGGTCACCCGCTCGTTTTCACCCGCACGCGCACCCCTTCAACCAATCAGAGCGCGACACGTCACCCCCTGACCGTTAGCTAGGATTTTTTTCTTATTTTTTGTTTTGTTTTAAAAACAGATTTAGTCCTGTTTTTGTTTTTAGCATAGCTTTTATGTTTTTAAGTATTTTAACTTGATTCTTTTTGCATTAGATCATAAATTTTATCTAGTTTCTGTAGATGCCAAGTTTTGACCATGTTTGAATATTTCAATTTGAATTTGAACAGATTTAATTTAAATTTTGTTTTCTGAATATCTTGAGTTCTAAAATGTATTTTTGATAGATTCTTTTTGCTACTCTTCACTAGTGATCTTAGTTATCATTGGGCAAAGTTTGAGAATTATTTGGATAAATTTGATTAGGGTTTTAAATAGAAACAATATCTGTTTACTTTGTCAATATAGTTTAATTACTTTTATTTTGTTAGTTTAAATCTGAATTAGTTATATTTTGTTTTAGTAGGTTCCATTGTCTCAACATTAGGAGTTTACTTGCTGTTAATATAATAAAATAATTTGCTTAGTTTGTTTCTTTATGAATATAGGAATCACAACTCCTTTTCAATTAGGTTTAACTTGATTAAAACAAACTAGTTAGTAATAGTAAATTTTAACAAAGTTTTAAGTAATTAGATTCTGTTTTCAAATAAAATTTGTAGTAATTCCTTTCTGTTAAGAAATGTTCTGTTAATAAAAATAATTTAGTTTGCTATATTATGATAGGAAAACTATTTATTTTTCATTAGGTAATGTGTTATAAAACAATTTAGTTTTAATAGAAACTCTTTTCCCAAAAGTTTTAGATGATCTAATTCTGTTTTGTAATTAAGATTTTTATTAATTACTTTCTATTAACTTAGTTGTTTCATAATTTGTTTTCTCTTAGTTTATGGTTGTGCTTGTAGTTAAGTTCATTAGGCAAACACTTATGTTGTTTAGAATGTTGTTTCCATAGTTTTACTTGTTCTTCAAAAGTAATTCTTTTTGCTAGTAAAATATTTACTAAAATACTTTAGTTGTATTTTACTTTGTTATCGTTTTGTTACTATTTGAAAATAATTGTTTGTAGGGGAAAAATACTTTAGTTGCTTTTATGAAAACTTTCTTGATTTTAACTTTTGTCCTAAGTATTTCCTTCATCATCACCTTAGTTGTGTTGAAGTAGTTTTGTTACCTTGAGTTTTTGTCTTAAGTATTTCCTTCATCAACCTTGTTGTTTTTGATTCTTGTGTTACATTGTGATTGTTAGTTTTGATTGCTAGAAGTGTTTGCTTATGAATGCAATGTTTGTTATTATAGATTTCATCGGAGAGTGACGAATAGTTCTATCAAGTATTTTCTAAGAGCGATACTTATCTTCATCAACAGTACATGCAAGTTCACTTTGACCATCTATTTCATACCTATGTTTTTATTGCATGTAGAGACATCATTCAACAAATCCCTCCCGTAGTGTTATTGAAATTCTTGTAGTTGAGTAGAATGCATGAGGTAGGAACCCACCACTTGTTACTAAAGCCCCGGGAATGCTAGTTAGTGCAATGCTATGCTAAAATAGACGGGGTCTGGTATGAGTGTTCGTGAGTGGTGTGAAGAAGGACTCCAGGTCAAAACGACGACTTCATGAAGGCTTCTTCAAGCCTGCATATTCAAGACCTCAAGACTTCGAGACTCGAGAAGCAAGTTTTCAATACACACTACTGGGTGAGGGATGGTTGAAACGGTACCCTGGAGAAACCAGTGGATTTGCCTAGGTGTTGCTGGAGATGGCCAGTATTCACGCGGGAAAGCCTCACCCAGACTCAAAGAGAAGGATGAATACTTCATGACCGGAAGCTTACCTGTGTAGCCACAAGTCATTATGGGCTCTGGCTTGGTCGATCTTTGTTGTGACTCTGCTGGGCAGTGCTACGAGATGTAGTCGACGTTAGGATTGGATGGGCACTGTCGGACAGTCAGGGAAGCACTCTGAAAGACCATGTTTCGTTCATCCTGTTCTCAAACACCATGAAGTGCGAGGACTTTCCAGGAGGGAACGAACCTTGTGGGTAAAGTACACAACACTCTGCAGAGTTAAACCTAATCGATTAGCCGTGCCCCCGGTTACGGACAATTTGAGCTTCTAGACTTGGATCTATCTCTGAACTCTCAACACTGGACTGATAACTAATTGTGGGCAACTTAAGATATTTGTGGGCATTGAGAGATTGGTTGGCGGAACCATGTCATGATAGGTAACTCCATAGTGAAATTCCTGATATTCCTTTGTTGTAGGAAAATAAAATCAACTTTTATGCAAAAACTTAGACACAGAGTCACAAAGCCTTTGCATATAGAATAGTCTTTATTCTTCTGTTCTTCTATGGTGATCTTGCCAGTACATTCCATGTACTGACCTACACGGCTGCAACGTCTTATGTCGCAGATACTCTTGTATGACGGGTAAGAGTACGATTCAGGGTTACGGTCCGCACTCAACTTGCCGTTGGTGTTATTGGGACTCCACTCCCGTTGACTGTATCCGCTGCTATTTTAAGGTATATATCAGTTTTACGTTAATTACATGTGATTGCACTTTGATATATACATTGATGTACTGTGTGTGCCAGCATACTGATCCAGAGATGGCACAGAACATACAGAGGCTTGACTCGTTTTGAGTCGGGTCGCTACATTGAGGATATTCTTCACCGGTGTCCAGTGTTCCGCTCCGGGATCACTTTGGTACCTCCCTACCAAACCTAAGGCAAGGTTCACATCAGGTCTGGTACACAACATGGCATACATAATAGAGCCTATGGCTGAAGCATAGGGGATGACACTTATCTCTTCTCTATCCTTTGCCGTGGTCTGGCATTGAGTCGTACTCAATCTCACACCCTGTAACACAGGCAAGAACCCCTTCTTGGACTGATCCATATTGAACTTCTTCAATATCTTTTCAAGGTATGTGCTTTGTGAAAGACCTATGAGGCGTCTTGATCTATCTCTATAGATCTTAGTACCTAATATGTAAGTAGCTTCTCCAAGGTCCTTCATTGAAAAGCATTTATTCAAGTAGGCCTTTACACTTTCCAAAAGTTCTATATCATTTCCCATTATCAGTATGTCATCCACATATAATATGAGAAATGCTATAGAGATCCCACTCACTTTCGTGTAAATACAGGGTTCTCCATAAACCTGTACAAACCCAAACGCTTTAATCACCTCATTAAAGCGAATGTTCCAACTCCAAGATGCTTGCACCAGCCCATAGATGGAGCGCTGGAGCTTGCATAATTTGTTAGCATCTTTAGGATCGACAAAACCTTCCGGCTGCATCATATACAGTTCTTCCTTGAGGAAGCCATTAAGGATTGCCGTTTTGACGTCCATTTGCCAGATCTCATAAACATAAAATGCGGCAATTGCTAACATGATTCGGATGGACTTCAGCATCGCTACGGGTGAGAAAGTCTCATCGTAGTGAACTCCTTGAACTTGTCAATAACCCTTAGCGACAAGTCGAGCCTTATAGATGGTCACATTACCGTCCGCGTCAGTCTTCTTCTTAAAGATCCATTTATTTTCAATGGCTCGCTTATCATCAGGCAAGTCCACCAAAGTCCACAATTTTCTCTCATACATGGATCCTATCTCGGATTTCATGGCTTCAAGCCATTTGTTGGAATCCGGCCTGCCATTGCTTCTTCATAGTTCGAAGGTTCACCGTTGTCTAACAACATGATCTCCGGGACAGGGTTGTCGTACCAATCTGGTGCAGAACGTGTCCTAGTGGACCTTCGACGCTCAATAGTAACTTGATCTGAAGTTTCATGATCATCATCATTAACTTCCTCTCTAGCCAGTGTAGGCTCCACAGAAACAACTTCCTTTGCTGTGCTACTCTCCGGTTCGAGTGGAGGTACAATTACCTCATCAAATTCTATTTTCCTCCCACTTACTTCTTTTGAGAGAAACTCTTTCTCTAGAAAGGATCCATTCTTGGCAACAATGACTTTGACCTCGGATCGTAGGTAGAAGGTATACCCAATAGTCTCTTTGGGATATCCTATGAAGACGCACTTTTCCGCTTTGGGTTCGAGCTTCTCAGGTTGAAGTTTCTTCACATAAGCATCGCATCCCCAAACTTCTAGAAACGACAACTTAGGTTTCTTTCCAAACCATAGTTCATACAGTGTCGTCTCAACGGATTTTGATGGTGTCCTATTCAAAGTGAATGCGGCAGTCTCTAATGGATATCCCCAAAATGATAGCGGTAAGTCGGTAAGAGACATCATAGATTGCACCATATCCAATAGAGTGCGATTACGACGTTCAGACACACCATTTCACTGAGGTGTGCCAGGCGGTATGAGTTGTGAAACAATTCCACATTTCCTTAGGTGCGTGCCAAACTCGTGACTTAAATATTCTCCGCCACGATCAGATCGTAGGCACTTTATTTTCCTATCATGTTGATTCTCTACCTCACTCTAAAATTCCTTGAACCTTTCAAAGGTTTCAGACTTGTGTTTCATTAAGTAGACATACCCATATCTTCTCAAGTCATCAGTGAGGGTGAGAACATAACGGTAGCCACCACGAGCCTCGACAGCCATTGGACCGCATACATCGGTATGTATTATTTCCAATAAGTCAGTTGCTCGCTCCATTGTTCTGGAGAACGGAGTCTTGGTCATCTTGCCCATGAGGCATGGTTCGCACGTGTCAAATGATTCAAAATCAAGAGACTCCAAAAGTCCATCAATATGGAGCCTCTTCATGCGTTTGACACCAATATGACCAAGGCGGCAGTGCCACATGTATGTGGGACTATCGTTATCAACCTTGCACTTTTTGGTACTCACACTATGGACATGTGTAACATCACGTTCGAGATTCATCAAAAATAAACCATTAACCAGCGGGGCATGACCATAAAACATTTCTCTCATATAAATAGAACAACCATTATTCTCAGATTTAAATGAGTAGCCATCTCGCATCAAGCGAGATCCTGATACAATGTTCATGCTCAAAGATGGTACTAAATAACAATTATTAAGGTTTAACACTAATCCCGAAGGTAGATGTAGAGATAGCGTGCCGACGGCGATCACATCGACCTTGGAACCATTCCCGACGCGCATCGTCACCTCGTCCTTTGCCAGCCTCTTCTTATTCCGCAGCTCCTGCTTGGAGTTACAAATGTGAGCAACTGCACCGGTATCAAATACCCAGGAGCTACTACGAGCGCTGGTTAGGTACACATCAATAACAAGTATATCACATATACCTTTAATGTTGCCGTCCTTCTTATCCGCTAAGTACTTGGGGTAGTTCCACTTCCAGTGACCGGTACTCTTGCAATAAAAGCACTCGGCCTCAGGCTTGGGTCCATTCTTGTTCTTCGTCTTCCCGGCAACTTGCTTACCGGGCATGGCAACAGCTTTGTCGTCCTTCTTGAAGTTCTTCTTACCCTTGCCTTTCTTGAAACTAGTGGTCTTATTCACCATCAACACTTGATGCTCCTTTTTGATCCCGACCTCTGCTGATTTCAGCATCGAGTACAACTCAGGAATGGACTTCTCCATACCCTGCATATTGTAGTTCATCACAAAGCTCTTGTAGCTAGGTGGAAGCGACTGGAGGATTCTGTCAATGACCGAGTCATCCGGGAGATTAACCCCCAGCTGAGTCAAGCAGTTGTGCAACCCAGACATCGTGAGTATGTGCTCACTGACAGAACTGTTTTCCTCCATCTTACAGCTGAAGAACTTGTCGGAGACATCATATCTCTCGACCCAGGCATGAGCTTCGAAAACTAGTTTCAGATCTTGGAACATCTCATATGCTCCGTGTTGCTCAAAATGCTTTTGGAGCCCCGGTTCTAAACTGTAAAGCATGCCACACAGAATAAGGGAGTAATCATCGCAGCGAGAATGCCAAGCGTTCGCAATGTCTTGCTCTGCTGGGAGAATGGATGGGTCACCTAGTGGTGCATCAAGGACATACAATTTCTTGGAAGCTAGGAGGATGATCCTCAAGCCACGGACCTAGTTCGCACAGTTGCTTCCACCATCTTTCAGCTTGGTTTTCTCTAAGAACGCGTTGAAGTTTAGGTTGACATTAGTGTTGGCCATTGGATCTACAATATAGATTGTGAAGACAATTTTAGACTAAGTTCAAGATAATTAAGTTCACATAATCAAATTATTTAATGAACTCCCACTTAGATAGACATCTCTCTAGTCATCTAAGTGACACATGATCCATGTTAACTAGCCCGTGTCCGATCATCACGTGAGACGGACTAGGTATCCATGTTGAACATCTCCATGTTGATCGTATCTTCTATACGACTCATGTTTGACCTTTCGGTCTTCCGTGTTCCGAGGCCATGTCTGTACATGCTAGGCTCGTCAAGTAAACCTAAGTGTTTCACGTGTGTAAATCTGGCTTACATCCGTTGTATGCGAACGTTAGAACCTATCACACCAGATCATCACGTGGTGCTTCGGAACAACGATCCTTAGCAACGGTGCACAGTTAGGGTGAACACTTCTCTTGAAATTTTATTGAGAGATCATCTTATTTACTACCGCCGTTCTAAGCAAATAAGATGTAAACATGATAAACATCACATGCAATCAACATAGTGACATGATATGGCCAATATCATCTTGCTCCTTTGATCTCCATCTTCGGGGCACCATGATCATCACTGTCACCGGCACGACACCATGATCTCCATCATCATGATATCCATCATCATGATCTCCATCATTGTGTCTTCATGAAGTTGTCTCACCAACTATTACTTCTACTACTATGGCTAACGTTTAGCAATAAAGTAAAGTAATTACATGGCGTTTATGATTGACACGTAGGTCATACAATAAAATAAGACAACTCCTATGGCTCCTACCAGTTGTCATACTCATCGACATGCAAGTCGTGAACCCTATTACAAGAACATGATCAATCTCATACATCACAATGCATCACATCACATTCTTTGGCCATATCACATCACAAGGCATATGCTGCAAAAACAAGTTAGACGTTCTCTAATTCGCAGTTGCAAGTTTTTACGTGGCTGCTATAGGTTTCTAGCAAGAACGTTTCTTACCTACGCCAAAACCACAATGTGATATGCCAATTGATATTTAACCTTCATAAGGACCCTTTTCATTGAATCCAATCCGACTAAGGTGGGAGAGACAGACACCCGCTAGCTACCTTATGCAACAAGTGCATGTCAGGCGGTGGAACCAGTCTCACGTAAGCGTACGTGTAAAGTCGGTCCAGGCCGCTTCATCCCACAATACCGCCGAATCAAGATAAGACTAGTAGTGGTAAGCAAATTAACAAGATCGACGCCCACAACTTCTTTGTGTTCTACTCGTGCATAGATTCTACGTATAGACCTAGCTCATGATGCCACTGTTGGGAGACGTAGTAGTAAATCAATAAATTTCCTACGTGTCACCAAGATCTATCTATGGGGAAACCAGCAAAGAGAGGGGAGAGATTGCATATTCATACCTTTGAAGATCGCTAAGCGGAAGCGTTACAAGAACGCGGTTGGTGGAGTCGTACTTGCGGCGATTAAGATCGCGGTGGATTCCGATCTGAGCGCCGAACAATGGCGCCTCTACGTTCAACACATGTGCAGCCCGATGATGTCTCCTACGCCTTGATCCAGCAAGGAGCAAGGAGAGGTTGAGGGAGAGCTCCGGCAGCACGACGGCGTGGAGACGGTGGAGCTACGTGGACTCCGGCAGGGCTTCGCCAAGCGCTACGGAGAACGAGGAAGAGGAAGGGTAGGGCTGCGCCGAGAGAGAAGTCGTGTCTCAAATCAGCCCAAACCCTTGCATATATATAGGAGGAGGGAGAGGGAGGGCTGCCTTGGCCCCTCCTCCAAGGAGGAGTGGTTCGTCCGAACTAGGGGGAAGAGTCCACCTCCCACAAGGGAGGTGGATCTCCTCCTTTTCAAACTCCTTTGCCCTATCTCCTTATCTCCAGCCGCATGGGCCTTTCTAGAAGGTCTTGGACAGACCAAAAATGGCTGGCACACCTCCTCTAAGGTCCCACGAAGTCCTATGGTCGTCACACCCCTCCCGAGGGTCCTCCGGCACCCTCCCGGCACTCTCGGTACACTACCGATGAGCCCGAAAACTTTCCGGTGACCAAAACTGGACTTCGTATATATCAATCTTTACCTCCGGACCATTCCGGAGCTCCTCGTGACATCCGGGATCTCATCCGGGACTCCAAACAACCTTCGGTAATCATGTATACCATTTCCCTATAACCTTAGCATCATCGAACCTTAAGTGTGTAGACCCTACGGGTTCGGGAGACATGTAGACATGACCGAGACATCTCCCTCGTCAATAACCCACAGCAGGATCTAGATACCCATGTTGGCACCCACATCCTCCATGATGATCTCATCGAATGAACCACGATGTCAGGGATTCAATCAATCCCGTATACAATTCCCTTTGTCTATCGGTATGATAGTTGCCCGAGATTCGATCGTCGGTATCCCTATACCTTGTTCAATCTCATTGCCGACAAGTCTCATTACTCGTTCCGTAATACATCATCCCGTGGCTAACTCCTTAGTCACATTGAGCTCATTATGATGATGTCTTATCGAGTGGGCCCAGAGGTACCTCTCCGTCACACGGAGTGACAAATCCCAGTCTCGATTCGTGCCAACCCAACAGACACTTTCGTGGATACCCAGTTACGTTGTGACGTTTGGCATACCCAAAGCATTCCTACGGTATCCGGGAGTTGCACAATCTCATGGTCTAAGGAAATGATACTTGACATTAAAAAGCTTTAGCAGACGAACGACACGATCTTGTGCTATGCTTAGGATTGGGTCTTGTCCATCACATCATTCTCCTAATGATGTGATCCCGTCATCAACGACATCCAATGTGCATGGTCATGAAACCGTGACCATCTATTGGTCAACGAGCTAGTCAACTAGAGGCTCACTAGGGACATGTTGTGGTCTATGTATTCACACATGTATTACGGTTTCCGGTTAACACAATTATAGCATGAAAAATAGACAATTATCATGAACAAGGAAATACAATAATAACCATTTTATTATTGCCTCTAGGGCATATTTCCAACAGTTCGACCTTTCGGTCTCTTGTGTTCTGAGGTCATATCTGTACAACTAGGCTCGTCAAGTTTAACCGGAGTGTTCCGCATGCGCAACACTGGCTTGCACCATTGTATGTGAACGTAGAGTCTATCATACTCGATCATCACGTGGTGTCTCGACACAACGAACTTTCGCAACAGTGCACACTTGGGGAGAACACAATTTTACCTTGAAATTTAAGTGAGGGATCACCTTATAATGCTACCATCGTCCTAAGCAAAAGAAGGTGCATAAAAGGATTAACATCACATGCAAAGCATAAGTGACATGATATGGCCATGAACTGTGATTTTGCTCTCCATCTTAAAAGCACTGACATGTTCTCCATCATCACCGACATGACACCATGGTCTACATCATCTTGGTCTCCATCAATGTGTCATCATTGGGGTTGTCGTGCCCACCATGCTTCTACTACCATTGCTACCATTTAGCGATAAAGTAAAGCATTATATAGCGCTTAATGATTGACACGCAGGTCATACAATAATTAAAGACAACCCTATGGCTCCTGTCGGTTGCTGTACTCATCAACATGCAAGTCGGGATATTCTATACAACACATGATCATCTCATACATCACATATATCTCATCATGTAATTGGCCATATAACATCACAACATACCCTGCAAAAACAAGTTAGACGTCCTCTAATTGTTGTTGCATGTTTTACGTGGCTGCTACGGGTATCTAGCAAGAACAATTCTCACCTATGCAAAAACCACACCGGTGATACATAAGTATCAACCTTCTCAAGGACCGCCTTTGATGAATCCGATCCAACTAAAGTAGGAGAAACAGACACCCGTCAGCCATCTTTGTACAACAAAGTTACACGTCGGTCGATGGAACCGGTCTCTCGTAAGCGTACGAGTAAGGTTGGTCCGGACCGCTTCATCCCACAATACCGCTGAACCAAAACATGACCAAGGGAGGAAGCAATCTAAGCGTCAACGCCCACACATTCCTTTGTGTTCTACTCGAGATCTCATCTACACATAGACCTAGCTCTGATACCACTTTTGGGGAACATTGCATGGGAAACAAAAAATTTCCTACGCACATGCAAGATCTATCCATGGTGATGAGAATCTACGAGAGGGAGAGTGAATCTACATACCCTTGTAGATCACTAAGCGGAAGCGTTAAGAAACGCGGTTGATGTAGTCGAACGTCTTCAAGATCCAATCACGATCCGTCCCGCGATCTCATCACGAGCCGTCCCGCGATCCCATCGTGGTCCTTCCGATCTAGTGCCGAACGGACGGCACCTATGCGTTCAGCACACGTAAGGCTCGATGACGATCTCTACCTTCTTGATCCAGCAAGAGGGAGCAGAGAGGTAGATGAGTTCTCTGCTAGCACAACGGCGTGGTGGCGGTGGTGGTGGAGCTGTCCCGGCAAGGCTTCCCTAAGCGCTACCATGACAATCTAGAGAAGAAACAGATCTAGAGGGGGAGGGAGAGGCTGCGCCGTGGCATGTAGTGCTGCATCCCTTCCTCCCCTCACATATATATAGGAGGGAGAGGAGGAGGGGGTGCCCTAGGGTCTTCACTAGGGTGGGCGACGGCCAATGGGGCAACTTGGCCCCGAAGGCAAGTGGGCGCCCCCTCTTGGGCCTGCCCTAGCTCTCCCAGCCGCATGGGCCTTAGGTCGGAGGGGCGGCCAGCCCACTAGGGTCAGGTGCGCCCCCTCTCACAGTCTAGGGGGCCTCCGGGGCAGGTGGACCCTCCCGGTGGAGCCCCGGAACACTTCCGGCCCTCCCATCACAAAATCGGTAAGTCCCCAAACTTTTCCGGAACCTGAATACGAACTTCCTATATATTAATATTTACCTCCGGACCATTCCAGAGCTCCTCATGATGTCGGGGATCTAATCCAGGACTCCGAACAACCTTCAATCACCAACATAAATAACTCATCTATACTGAAACGTCACCGAACCATAAGTGTGCAGACCCTGTGGGTTCAAGAACTATGTAGACATGACCAAGACACCTGTACGGTCAATAACCAATAGCAGGACCTAGATACCCATATTGGCTCCTACATATTCTACGAAGATCTTTATAGGTTGAACCTCTATGTCAAGGATTCATATAATCCCGTATGATGTTCCCTTTGTTCTTCGGTATGTTACTTGCCTGAGATTTGATCGTCAGTATCTCTATACCTAGTTCAATATCGTTACCGGCAAGTCTCTGTACTCGTTCCGTAATACATCATACCGTGGCTAACACTTAGTCACATTGCCTGCAAGGCTTATTGTGATGTCGTATTATCGAGTGGGCCCTGAGATACCTCTCCATCACACGGAGTGACAAATCCCAATCTTGATCCATGCCAACCCAACAGACACCCTCGGAGATACCTGTAGAGCACCTTTATAGTCACCCAGTTATGTTGCAACATTTGATACACACAAGGTACTCCTACGATGTCTGTGAGTTGCATGATCTCATGGTCATAGGAACAGATACTTGACATACAGAAAACTGGAGCAATAAACTAACACGATCATATGCTACATTTATAGTTTGAGTCTTGTCCATCACATCATTCTCCTAATGATGTGACCCCATTATCAAATGACATCTCATGTCGATGGCTAGGAAACCTTAACCATCTTTGATCAACGAGCTAGTCCATCAGAGGCATACTAGGGACATGGTGTTGTCTATGTATCCACACATGTATCTGAGTTTCCGATTAATACAATTCTAGCATGGATAATAAACGATTATCATGAACAAGGAATTATGATAATAACTAATTTATTATTGCCTCTAGGGCATATTTCCAATAGTCTCCCACTTTCACTAGAGTCAATAATCGAGAGAGAGTGGCCGAACTTTGCAGATGACCCAAGGAACTTATGGTTTGGTTTAAGTGCAGATGGCATTAATCCATTTGGGGCGCAGAGTAGCAAGCATAGCACATGGCATGTGACTATATGTATCTATAACCTTCCTCCTTGATTATCATGAACAAGCTAGTTCATTATGATGCAAATGCTCATCCAAGGCCCTAAGAAACCCGGGAACAACATTGATGTGTACCTAAGGCCATTAGTTAATGAACTTTTACAGATGTGGAATAAAAAAGTTGTATGTGTGTCAGAGGAGCACCAACAACAGGAATTTGACCTGCAAGCGTTGCTATTTGTAACCATCAATGATTGGCCTGCCCTTAGAAACATTTCAGGATAGACAAACAAGGGATACCATGCATGCACACACTATTTAGATGAGACTGAAAGTATATATTTGGAAAAATGCAAGAAGAATGTGTACCTAGGACATCGTTGATTTCTTCCGACCAATCATGCCTTAAGAAAGAAAGGCAAGCATTTGAAAGGTGAGGCAGATCACCGGAAGAAGCCCATCCTCCGTACCGGTGATGACATACTTGATATGGTCAAGGATTTACATGTAATATTTGGAAAGGGTCCTAGCGGACAATCTTTTTCGACTGATGCTAAGGGACGTGCACCCATGTGGAAGAAGAAATCTATATTTTGGGAGCTAGAATATTGGAAAGTCCTAAAGGCCCGCTCTGCAATCGACGTGATGCACGTGACGAAAAATCTTTGCGTGAACCTGCTAGGCTTCCTGGGCGTGTATGGGAAGACAAAAGATACACCGGAGGGACGAGAGGACCAGCAACGTGTGCAAGAAAATGATGACATGCATCTAAAGCAGTATCAAGGTCCTGCCAGCTACACTCTTACCAAAGCAAAGAAGGAAATCTTCATTGAATGCCTACCCAGTATGAAGGTCCCGTCTGGCTTCTCGTCGAATATAAAAGGAATAATAAATATGGCAGAGAAAAAAATTTCCAGAACCTAAAGTCTCATGACTGCCACGTGATCATGACACAATTGCTTCCGGTTGCATTGAGGGGGCTTCTACTAGAAAATGTTCGATTAGCCATTACGAAGCTATGTTCATTCCTCAATGCAGTTTCTCATAAGGTAATCGATCCGGAAATCCTACCAAGCTTACAAAATGATTTGCTCCAATGTCTTGTTAGTTTCTAGTTGGTGTTCCCACCATCCTTCTTCAATATTATGACGCACGTCCTAGTTGACCTAGTCAAAGAGATTGCCATTTTGGGTCCTGTGTTTTTAAACAATATGTTCCCCTTTGAGAGGTTCATGGGAGTCTTAAAGAAATACGTTCGTAACCGTGCTAGGACACAAGGAGACATCCCCAAGGGCCATGAAACAAAGGAGGTTATTGTGTTTTATGTTGACTTTATTTGTGACCTTAAGCCGATTGGTGTTCCTCAATCGCGGAATGAGGGGAAACTATGTGGAAAAGGCATGCTTGGACCAAAATGAATAATATATAGGGATGGGCATTCTTGGGCAAAAGCACACTATGCAGTTCTACAGAATTCTACCTTGGTGACCCCGTATATCGAGAAGCGCATGGATATTGTACGCTCAAAGAACCCGGAGAAAGTATGACCCCTGGATTCAATGTACACACATCGAGGCTTTTGGCGGTTGGTTGAGAACACATCTCATGAATGACGACAATGTTGAAGATGACTTGTACTTGTTGGTCAACAGATCATCTTCGACTATATTGACTTTCCAAGGGTACAAGATAAATGGGGATACATTTTACACGATCACCCAAGATAAAAAGATCACTAATGAACCACAAGTATAGGGGATCTATCATAATCCTTTCAATAAGTAAGAGTGTCGAACCCAACGAGGAGTAGAAGGAAATGACAAGCGGTTCTCAGTAAGGTATTCTCTGCAAGAACTGAAATTATCGGTAACCGATAGTTTTGTGATAAGATAATTCATAGTAGGTAGCAAGTAACAAGTGTAACAAAGTTACATCAAGGTGGCACAATCCTTTTTATAGCAAAGGACAAGCCTGGACAAACTCTTATATAAAGCAAAGCGCTCCCAAGGACACATGGGAATTTCTGTCAAGCTAGTTTTCATCATGCTCATATGATTCACATTCGTTACTTTGATAATTTGATATGTGGGTAGACTGGTGCTTGGTTGCTGCCCTTACTTGGACAAACCTCCCACTAATGATTAACCCCTCTCGCAAGCATCCACAACTATGAAAGAAGAATTAAGATAAATCTAACCATAGCATGAAACATGTGGATCCAAATCAGCCCCTTACGAAGCAATGCATAAACTAGGGTTTAAGCTTCTGTCACTCTAGCAACCCATCATCTACTTATTACTTCTCAATGCCTTCCTCTAGGCCCAAACAATGCTGAAATGTCATGTAGTCGACGTTCACATAACACCACTAGAGGAGAGACAACATACATCTCATCAAAATATCGAACGAATACCAAATTCACATGATTATTTATAACAAGACTTATCCCATGTGCTCATGAACAAACGTAACTACTCACGAAGCATATTCAAGTTCATAATCAAAGGAGTATTAATGATGATCAAGGATCTGAACATATGATCTTCCACCAAGTAAACCAACTAGCATCAACTACAAGGAGTAATCAACACTACTAGCAACCCACAGGTACCAATCTGAGGTTTCGAGACAAAGATCGGATACAAGATATGAACTAGGGTTTGGATAGGAGATGGTGCTAATGATATGTTGATGGAGATTGACCCCCTCTCGATGAGAGGATCGTTGGCGATGACGATGGCTTCAATTTCCCCCTCCCGGAGGGAAGTTTCCCCGGCAGAACAGCTCCGCGGAGCCCTAGATTGGTTCTGTCCAAGTTCCACTTTGAGACGGAGGCGCTTTGCCCCGACAGCTCTATTATGATTTTTTCAGGTAAAAACCCTCCATATAGCAGAAGATGGGCACCGGAGGGCTGCCAGGTGGGCCACAAGCCACAGGGGCGTGCCCCGGGGAGTAGGGCACGCCCCCTGGCTTGTGATTACCCGGTGGGCCCCCTGATGTATTTATTTCGCCCAATAGTTTTTATATATTCCAAAATAATTCTCCGTAGATTTTCAGGAATTTTGGAGTTGTGCAGAATAGGTATCTCAGATTTGCTCCTTTTCCAGTCCAGAATTCTAGCTGCCAGCATTCTCCCTCTTCATACAAACCTTGTAAAATAAGAGAGGAAGCATAAGTATTGTACCAAAATGTATAATAACAGCCCATAATGCAATAAATATCAATATAAAAGCATGATGCAAAATGGACGTATCAACTCCCCCAAGCTTAGACCTCGCTTGTCCTCAAGAGAAAGCCAAAATTGATAAATATGCCCACATGTTTAGAGATAGAGGTGTTGATAAAATAAAATGCGGACATGAAGGCATCATGATCATCTTTAGAAGAAAAACATATATTGACATATAATTTCTTACGCTGAAGTAACAATTCGTTCACAAGGTAAAGTATGAATGAAGAAATATATTGGGAACCAACAAACTATGATCTTAGTCATTGAAGCAATTCCAATTTATCATAACGTAGGAAAGAGTCAATATAAGATCTTGTAAAGCAAACCCACATACACTATAATATTTTAGTATTCACAATTGCTAACACCCATGAGGTACCTATGAGATCAAAGCTTCAATCGGACACAGAGAAAGATAGGGGCTTCTAGTGTTGCGTCCCAACTATTTACCTCAAGGGTAGTGTCAACAGTAATAGCTCATGCTCACCCACTTCCGAGTGGATATATGTGTCTAGATCATTCCCCAACACATGACGCTTGCCAAGAGATAAAGGAGAAGTAAGGAAAGTGATGGAAATCACCATGACTCTTGCATATAGGTAAGTACTAGAAAATAAAAGTAACAGCTAGGCCCTTCGGAGAGGGAAGCAGAGGTTGTCATGGGCTTTTATAGTTGGATGCACAATCCCTTAATGCAAAACAACATCACTTTATATTTCCCCTTGTGATAGAGAACTTTATTATGCAGTCCTTCACTTTTATTTCTTCCCTATTACAAGTTCGTATAAAGCTTTTCCTCACACTAATGGATCACACATATTTAGAGAGCAATTTTTATTGCTTGCACCGATGACAACTTACTTGAAGGATCTTACTCAATCCATAGGTGGGTATGGTGGACTCTCATGGCACAACTTGGTTGAGGGTGTTTGGATCCACAAGTAGTATGTCTACTTGGTGCGGAAGTTCTGGCTGATATGAGGTGGAAGCAAGCGACACATGTTGAAGGATCTATAACCATATAACTTCTATTCGAAAGTAAGCAAACATAACACATTATGTTGTCTTCCTTGTCCAACATCAACTTCTTGACATATAATATTTCAATGAGTGCTCACAATCATAAAAGATGTCCAAGATAATATATTTATATGTGAACCTCTCTTTCTTTATTACTTCCTTTTAATTGCCACAATGACCAATAGCTATGTTTGTCAACCCACAACAAGTTTCGTTCGACATACTTATTATATGTGAAGTCATCACTCCCCATAACATCATCATATATACTCTTTGATTTTATTCTATACTTCTTTCATTTCATTTTCTCAAGATCAAGATCATAGCAAACAAGCCAAGCCCTCAACTCAAAACTAATCTTTATTATATAACACTCGGACTTGCTTACATAGGGGGAACATAAAACAAAAACTCAAAACTAGATCACACGAAAAATTTATTGTACTAGATCAAGATATAACCAAAATGATCAAACTAAGAAAAAACTATAAAAGTAAGGGATGTGATTACGATACGATATCGGGGTACCTCCCCCAATCTTGGCACAAGCCAAGGGGAGTGCCCATACCCATGTGTTTAGTTGTCTTGCTTCGGAGGTGATGCTGTTGGAGTTGTTGATGAGGTTGGAGGCTTGTCCTCCATCTTCCAAGGCATGGGCTCACCATCGTAAAAACATGAACGAGTCTCCGGGATCCTAAAGTCTGCAGCCAAACTCATTCTCTTAAATCTATATTCATAATCATAGTTTTGGTTTTGCAGGTCATAGATCTGGGCTTGGAGATGCTCAATTTTCTCGTAAAGCTTGAAGATGTGTTCCCCGATGTCCTTGGTGTCCAACTTGTGATTTTGGGTAAACTCTGCGATCATCATGTGATTGGCGTTGAGTCCTCGTTCCACCATCCCTTGGCACTTGAAGACTTATTGTTCCATTGCTTCGAGCCTTGTTTCTACACTTCTGGTCTTCTTTGGCCCCTTCGCATCACAGATGTGCAGAACCCCCTCACGCATCTCAATGGTTTGAGGGGGTTGCAGCAACTCCGCGAGGTAGGGGTTGATGACCTTCTCGAATAAATTGTCTGTCGAAGCACTTGGGGACATCATGTTGATCTAAATCTGCTACAGAGACAACTCAAAAAGAAAATAGGAGGTATCGTCGTGATATGAGATTCAAAACCTTCGGGAGATTATATAATGAATTTTTACCGACCCAAAGGAGTATACCACAAGAAAATGAAGTCCGGATGGTTCACGAGGTAGCCACAAGCCATAGGGGCTCGCCCCCTGGCTTGTCGCCTCCTTGTGCACTATTCGGACTACTTTAAATTTTCCTATTTTTTTAAATATTCCAAAATGGATAAAATTTGCCATTGAAAATGTTTTGGAGTCGGTTTACTTACCGTACCACATACCTATTCCTATTCGGAGTCTCTAACGTTTTGGTAGGTCTCCCTAATGTACTCCTCTAGAGTTATGGAATTAATAATATTGGTCTCCACATTTATGGGAGTACCTGAGATATAATGTTTGATTCTTTGCCCATTTACCACCTTTGGGTTGTTGGGAGACGTAGTAGTAAATCAAAAAAATCCCTACGATCACCAAGATCTATATATGGAGAAACCAGCAACGAGAGGGCAGAGTGCATCTTCATACCTTTGAAGATCGCTAAGCGGAAGCGTTACAAGAACGCGGTTGGTGGAGTCGTACTCGCAGCGATTCAGATCGCGGTGGATTCCGATCTTAGCGCCGAACAACGGTGCCTCCGCGTTCAACACACGTGCAGCTCGGTGACATCTCCTACGCCTTGATCCAGCAAGGAGGAAGGAGAGGTTGAGGGAGAGCTCCAGCAGCACGACGGCGTGGTGACGGTGGAGCTGCGTGGTCTCCGGCAAGGCTTCGCCAAGCACCACGGAGAACGAGGAAGAGGAAGGGTAGGGCTGCGCCGAGAGAGAGAGAACTCGTGTGTCTGACAGCCCCCCAAACCCCACATATACAGAGGGGGAAGGAGGAGGGGTGCAGCAGCCCTAGGGTTCCCTCCCCACGGCCGGCGGCCAACCCTAGATCAATCTAGGGCGGAGGCCAAGGAGGGAGTGGGAGGGGTGGCGCCCTAGGTGGGCCTAGGGCCCATCTGCATCTAGGATTTGCCCCCCTCCCACCTCAAGCTGCACCTTGGGCCCCTTGTGGAGGCGCACCAGCTCACCTAGGGCTGGTTCCCTCCCACTTGTGGCCCATGCAGCCCTCCGGTGCCGGTGGCCCCACTTGGTGGACCCCCGGAACCCTTCCGATGGTCCCGGTACGTTACCGGTGATGCCCAAAACTCTTCCGGTGACCAAAACCTCACTTCCTATGTAAAAATCTTTACCTCCGGACCATTCCAAAACTCCTCGTGATGTTCGGGATCTCATACGGGACTCCTAACAACCTTCGGTAACCACGTACACTATTTCCCATAACCCTAGCGTCATCGAACCTTAAGTGTGTAGACCCTACGGGTTCGGGAGACACGTAGACATGACCGAGACACCTCTCTGGTCAATAACCAACAGCGGGATCTGGATACCCATGTTGGCTCCCACATGCTCCATGATGATCTCATCGGATGAACCACGATGTCGAGGATTCAATCAATCCTGTATACAATTCCCTTTGTCTATCGATATGATACTTGCCCGAGATTCGATCGTCGGTATCCCTATACCTTGTTCAATCTCGTTACCGGCAAGTCTCTTTACTCATTCCGTAACGCATCATCCCGTGGCTAACTCCTTAGTCACATTGAGATGTTTATGATGATATCTTACTGAGTGGGCCCAGAGATACCTCTCAGTCACACAGAGTGACAAATCCTAGGGTCGATTCGTGCCAACCCAACAGACACTTTCGGAGATACCCGTAGTGCACCTTTATAGCCACCCAGTTACGTTGTGACGTTTGGCACACCCAAAGCATTCCTACAGTATCCGGCAGTTGCACAATCTCATGGTCTAAGGAAATTATACTTGACATTAGAAAAGCTTTAGTAGACGAACTACACGATCTTCTGCTACACTTAGGATTGGGTCTTGTCCATCACGTCATTCTCCTAATGATGTGATCCCGTTATCAACGACATCCAATTTTCATCGTCATGAAACCATGACCATTTATTGATCAACGAGCTAGCCAACTAGAGGCTCACTAGGGACACGTTGTGGTCTATGTATTCACACATGCATTAAGGTTTCCGGTTAACACAATTATAGTATGAACAATAGACAATTATCATGAACAAGGAAATACAATAATAACCATTTTATTATTGCATCTAGGGCATATTTCCAACAGTCTTCCACTTGCAGTAGAGTCAACAATCTAGTTACATTGTGATGAATCGAATACCCATAGCATTCTGGTGTTGATCATGTTTTGCTCGTGAGAGAGGTTTAGTCAATGGATCGGCGACATTCAGATCCGTATGTACTTTACAAATATCTATATCTCCCTCCTGAATGTAATCACGGATGGAGTTGAAGCGGCGCTTGATGTGTCTTGTCTTCTTGTGAAACCTGGGCTCCTTCGCAAGGGCAATAGCTCTAGTGTTATCACAGAATAGAGTCATCGGACCCGACACAATGGGAATCACTCCTAGGTCGGTGATGAACTCCTTCATCCAGAATCCTTCTTTGCTGCTTCTGAAGCAGCTATGTACTCCGCTTCACATGTAGATGCCGCCACGACGCTTTTCTTGCTGCTGCACCAGCTGACTGCCCCTCCGTTCAAAATATACACGTATACGGTTTGCGACTTGGAGTCGTCCGGATCTGTGTCGAAGCTAGCATCGACGTAACCCTTTACGATGAGCTCTTCGGCACCTCCATATACGAGAAACATGTCCTTTGTCCTTTTCTGGTACTTCAGGATATTCTTGACCGCTGTCCAGTGTTCTGCTCCGAGATCACTTCGGTACCTCCCTACCAAACTTATGGCACGGTTCACATTAGGTCTAGTACAGAGCATGGCATACATAATAGAGCCTATGGCTAAAGCAAAGGGATGACACCCATCTCTTCTCTATCCTTTGCCGTGGTCGGGCATTGAGTCGTACTCAATCTCACACCCTGTAACACAGGCAAGAACCCCTTCTTGGACTGATCCATATTGAACTTCTTCTATATCTTTTCAAGGTATGTGCTTTGTGAAAGACCTATGAGGCATTTCGATCTATCTCTATAGATCTTAATACCAAGTATGTAAGCATCTTCTACAAGGTCCTTCATTGAAAAACACTTATTCACGTAGGCCTTTATGCTCTCCAAAAGTTCTATATCATTTCCCATTATCAGTATGTCATCCACGTATAATATGAGAAATGCTACAGAGCTCCCACTTACTTTCTTGTAAATACAGGGTTCTCCATAACCTGTACAAACCCAAACGCTTTAATCACCTCATTAAAGCGAATGTTCCAACTCCGAGATGCTTGCACCAGCCCATAGATCGAGCGCTGGAGCTTGCATACCTCGTTACAATCTTTAGGATCGACAAAACCTTCCGGCTGCATCATATATAGTTCTTCCTTAAGGAAGCCATTAAGGAATGTCATTTTGACGTCCATTTGCCAGATCTCATAATCATAAAATGCCGCAATTGCTAACATGATTCGGATGGACTTTAGCACCGCTACGGTTGAGAAAGTCTCTGTTGGGGAACTACGCATGGGAAGCAAAGTTTTTTTCCTACGCACACGCAAACCTATCCATGGTGATGAGCATCTACGAGAGGGAGAGTGGATCTACGTACCCTTGTAGATCGCTAAGCGGGAAGCGCTAAGAAATGCGGTTGGTGTAGTCGTACTTCTTCGCGATCCAAATCGCCGAGCGTCCCGCGATCTAATCACAAACCGTCCCGCGAACCAATCACGAACCATCCCGCGATCTCGTCACGATCCGTCCCGCGATCCGATCACGAACGTCCCGTGGCCTTGATCACGATCCTTCCGATCTAGTACCGAACGGACGTCACCTCCGCGTTCAGCAGACGTGCAGGTTGATGACGATCTCCACCGTCTTGATCCAGCAAGAGGAGGTGGAGAGGACAGACAGTTCACCGGCAGCGTGACAGCGCTCCGGTGATGGTGGTGGTGGAGCAATTCCGGCAGGGCTTCGCCTAAGCACTGCGGAAAACCAATCTAGAGGAGCACCGGTGGAACGGGTAGCACGTGGCCGTAATTTCTGCCAAAACCTTAGTTATTCCACCAGTATATATAGGAGGAGAGGAGAGGAGAGGAAGCCAAGGGCCTCCTTGGTTCGGCCGAACCATAGGGTGGAATCCTATTCCACCTCCAATCCTACTTGGAGTAGGATTGCTCCCTATTGGCTGATTTTTGGCCTTTTTCCTTTAGCCTTTTTCCCTCCTGCGCCATGGGCCTTCTAGGCTCATTTACCAGCCCACTAAGGGCTGGTTAATAATCTCCCACAGCCCATGGTCTCTCTAGGGTCGAAATACCCCTCCCGGAGGTCTCCCGGTACACTACCGGCACTCCCGGTACACTACTGATGAGCCCGAAACTTTTTTGGCTACCAAACTAGGACTTCCTATATATGAATCTTTACCTCCGGACCATTCCAGAGCTCCTCGTGATGCCTGGGATCTCATCCGGGACTCCGAACAACCTTTGGTCACCACCGTACATAACTCTATACTACCGAAACGTCACCGAACCTTAAGTGTGCAGACCCTGCGGGTTCGAGAACTATGTAGACATGACCGAGACATCTCTACGGCCAATAACCAATGGTGGGACCTGGACGTCCACATTGGTTCCTACATATTCTACGAAGATCTTTATCGGTTGAACCTCTATGTCAAGGATTCAGTTAATCCCGTATAACATTCCCTTTGTTCTTCGGTATGTTCTTGCCCGAGATTCGATCGTCGGTATCTCTATACCTAGTTCAATCTCGTTACCGGAAAGTCTCTTTACTCGTTCCGTAATACAAGATCCCGCAACTAACAATTAGTCACATTGCTTGCAAGGCTCATTGTGATGTTGTATTACCGAGTGGGCCCCGAGATACCTCTCCGTAACACGGAGTAACAAATCCCAGTCTCGATCCATGCCAACTCAACAAACACCTGTAGAGCACCTTTATAGTCACCCAGTTACGTTGCGATGTTTGATACACACAAGGCACTCCTCCGATATCCGTGATTTGCATGATCTCATGGTCAAAGGAACATATACATTGACATGCAGAAAACAGTAGCAATAAACTGACACGATCATACGCTACGTTTGTAGTTTGCATCTTGTCCATCACATCATTCTCCTAATGATGTGATCTCGTTATCAAATGACATCTCATGTTCATGACTAGGAAACCTTAACCATCCTTTGATCAACGAGCTAGTTCACTAGAGGCATACTAGGGACATTGTGTTGTCTATTTACCCACACATGCAATGTGTTTCCAATCACTACAATTATAGCATGGATAATAAACGATTATCATGAACAAGGAAATATAATAATAAACACTTTATATATTGCCTCTAGGGCATATTTCCAACAGTCTCCCACTTGCACTAGAGTCAATAATCTAGTTCACATCACTATGTGATTTACATGGTAACGAATCGAACACCCATACAGTTCTGTTGTTGATCATGTTTAGCCCTTGGAAGAGGTTTAGTCAACGAGTCTGCAACATTCAGATCCGTGTGCACTTTGCAAATATTATGTCCTTCTCCTCGATGTAGAACCGGATGGAGTTGAAGCGTCGCTTTATGTGTCTGGTCCTCTTGTGAAACCTTGGTTCCTTGGCTAGAGCAATGGCACCAGTGTTGTCACAGAACAGGTTTATTGGATTCAGTACACTGGGCACTACTCCAAGATCTGTCATGAACTGCTTCATCGAGACACCTTCCTTCGCTGCCTCCGAGGCTGTGATGTACTCCGCTTCGCACGTAGAATTAGCTACCACGCTTTGCTTGGAACTGCACCAGCTTACCGCTCCCCCGTTAAGAATAAATACGTATCCGGTTTGCGACTTAGAGTCGTCCGGATCGGTGTCAAAGCTTGCATCGACGTAACCCTTTACGACGAGCTCTTCATCGCCTCCATAAACGAGAAACATTTCCTTAGTCCTGTTAAGGTACTTAAAGATATTCTTGATCGCTTGCCAGTGCTCCATTCCAGGATCACTTTGAAACCTTCCAGCCTTACTTATGGCAAGGCTGACATCAGGGCTTGTGCACAGCATTGCATACATGATAGAGCCTATGGCTGAAGCATAGGGGATGACATTCATCTTTTCTTTATCTTCTGCAGTCACTAGGCATTGAGTCTTACTCAACTTCACACCTTGTAACACAGGCAAGAACCCCTTCTTGGCCTGTTCCATTTCGAACTTCTTCAAAACTTTATCAAGGTATGTGCTCTGTGAAAGTGCTATCAAGCGTATCGATCTATCTCTATAGATCTTAATGCCTAATATGAAAGCAACTTCTCCTAGGTCCTTCATTGAAAAACTCTTATTCAAATACTCCTTCACGCTTTCCAGCATTTCTATATTGTTTCCAATCAGTAATATGTCATCCACATACGATACTAGAAACGCTATAGAGCTCCCACTCACTTTCTTGTAAATACAAGCTTCTTCATAAACTTGTATAAACTCAAACGCTTTGATCACCTCATCAAAACGCTTATTCCAACTCCGAGATGCCTGCACCAGTCCATAAATGGATTGCTGGAGTTTGCAAACTTTGTCAGCATTCTCTGGATCGACAAAACCTTCGGGTTGCATCATATACAACTCTTCCTCAAGGAAACCGTTGAGGAACGCCGTTTTGACATCCATCTGCCAAATTTCATAGTCGAAATAAGCATCTATTGCCAACATGTTCTGATAGACTTAAGCATCGCTACGGGTGAGAAAGTCTCATCGTAGTCAACTCCTTGAACTTGTGAAAAACCCTTTGCCACAAGTCGAGCTTTATAGACGGTGACATTACCGTCTGCGTCCGTCTTCTTCTTAAAGATCCATTTGTTCTGAATTGCCTTTTGCCCTTCAGGTAGTACTTCCAAAGTCCATACTTTGTTTTCATACATGGATCCCATCTCAGATTTCATGGCCTCTAACCATTTCTCGGAATCCGGGCCCATCACTGCTCCTTCATAACTCGTAGGTTCATTGTTGTCTAACAACATGACCTCCAAGACAGGGTTGCCGTACCACTCGGGAGTAGTACGCGCCCTTGTCGACCTACGAGGTTCAATAGCAGCTTGATCCGAAGCTTCATGATCATCATCATTAACTTCCTCTTCTACCGTCGTAGGTTCCGCAGAAACAACTCTCTGCGCTGCGCTACTTCCCGGTTGAAGTAAAGGTTCAATAACCTCATCAAGCTCTATTTTCCTCCCACTCAATTCTTTCGAGAGAAACTCTTTCTCAAGAAATGTTCCGTTCTTAGCGACAAACACTTTGCCTTCGGATCTGAGATAGAAGGTATACCCGACTGTCTCTTTCGGGTATCCTACGAAGACGCATTTTTCCGCTTTGGATTCCAGCTTTTCAGGCTGAAGCTTTTTGACATAAGCATCACATCCCCAAACTTTAAGAAACGACAAATTCGGCTTTTTGCCAAACCACAGTTCATATGGCGTCGTCTCTACGGATTTCGATGGTGCCCTATTTAAAGTGATTGCAGCTGTCTCTAATGCATAACCCCAAAACGATAGTGGCAAATCGGCAAGAGACATCATAGAACGCACCATATCTAATAAGGTTCGATTACGATGTTCAGACACACCATTAGCTGTGGTGTTCCGGGCGGTGTCAACTGTGAAACAATTCCACATTGTCTTAAGTGACTGCCAAACTCATAACTCAGATATTCACCTCCTCGATCAGATCGCAGAAATTTAATCTTCTTGTTATGATGATTCTCATCTTCACTCTGAAATTGCTTGAACTTTTCAAACGTTTCAGACTTGTGTTTCATCAAGTAAATATACCCACATCTACTCAAGTCATCAGTGAAGGTGAGAAAGTAACGATATCCACCGCATGATTCAACGTTCATTAGACCGCACACATCAGTATGTATGATTTCCAATAAGTCACTTGCCCGTTCCATTGTTCCTGAGAACGGCGTTTTAGTCATCTTGCCCATCAGGCATGGTTCACATGTGTCAAGCGATTCAAAATCAAGTGACTCCAAAAGTCCATCAGCATGGAGCTTCCTCATGCGTTTTACACCAATATGACCTAAACGGCAATGCCACAAGAAAGTGGTACTATCATTAACAACTCTACGTCTTTTGGCATCAATGTTATGAACATGTGTGTCATCACTATCAAGATTTAAAATGAATAAACCCCTATAACATTGGGTGCATGACCATAAAAGATATTACTCATATAAATACAACAACCTTTATTCTCTGATTTAAATGAGTAACCGTCTCGCAATAAACAAGATCCAGATATAATGTTCATTCTTAACACAGGCACTAAATAACAATTATTCAGGTTCATCACTAATCCCGATGGTAATCGAAGAGAGAGCATGCCGACGGCGATCGCATCAACCTTGGAACCATTTCCCACGTGCATCGTCACTTCGTCCTTTGCCAGTCTTCGTTTATTCCGTAGTTCCTGCTTTGAGTTGCAAATGTGAGCAACCGAACCGGTATCAAATACCTAGATACTACTACGAGAACTAGTAAGGTACACATCACTAACTTGTATATAATATATACCTTGTTTGTCGTTGGCCGCCTTCTTGTCAGCCAGGTACTTGGGGCAGTTCTGCTTCCAGTGACCAGTTCCTTTGCAATGAAAGCACTCAGTTTCTGGCTTAGGTCCATGCTTAGGCTTATTTGTAGGAGGAGCAACTGCTTTGCCATCCTTCTTGGTTTTACCCTTCTTGCCTTTGCCCTTGCCATTTTTCTTGAAACTAGTGGTTTTATTGACCATCAACACTTGATGTTCTTTCTGGATTTCAGACTCAGCGACTTTCAGCATCGCAAATAGCTCGGCGACTGACTTGTTCATCCCGTGCATGTTATAGTTCATCACAAAGCTTTTGTAACTAGGTGGCAGTGATTGAAGAACTCTATCAGTGATCGCCTTTGGCGGAAGGGTAATTCCCAACTCACCTAGACGGTTTGAGTACCCAGACATTCTGAGTATATGCTCATTGATAGACCCGTTCTCCTCCATCTTGAAAGCATAGAACTTATCGGAGGTCTCATACCTCTCGATCCGGGCATTCTTCTGAAAGATAAACTTCAACTCCTGGAACATCTCATATGCTCCATGACGTTCAAAACGTCTTTGAAGTCCCGGTTCTAAGCCATACAATATTGCACACTGAACTATTGAGTAGTCTCCAGCACGAGCCTCCCAAGCGTTCTTAACGTCTTTGGAGGTCATGTCTTCTGGTTTGTCACCAAGCGGTGCATCAAGGACATATTGTTTCTGGGAAGCCGTAAGGATAATCCTCAGATTACGGGCCCAATTAACAAAGTTACTTTCATCATCTTTCAACTTAGCTTTCTCTAGGAACGCATTAAAATTCAGGGGTGCTATTACGCGAGCCATTGATCTACAACATAAAAAAGGTTACTTAGACTATTGTTCAAGATAATGAGTTTAGTTAATCAAATTACTGAAGCTCCCACTCAAATTGACATCCCTCAGGTCATCTGAGTGTCACATGATCCAAATTCACCAACTCAAGTCCGATCATCACGTGAGTTAAGCTGGTTTCAATGGTGAACATCATTATGTTGATCATATCTATTATATGACTCATGTTGGACCTTTCGGTCTCTTGTGTTCCGAGGCCATGTCTGTACATGCTAGGCTCGTCAAGTTTAACCGAGTGTTCTGCACGTGCAAATCTGGCTTGCACCCGTTGTATGTGAACGTAGAGTCTATCACACCCGATCATCACGTGGTGTCTCGACACGACGAACTTTCGCAACGGTGCACACTCGGGGAGAACACAGTTCATCTTGAAATTCAAGTCAGGGATCACCTTATAATGCTACCGTCGTACTAAGAAACACAAGGTGCATAAAAGGATTAACATCTCATGCAATTCATAAGTGACATGATATGGCCATGAACTTGTGTTTAAGATCTCCATCTTTGAAACACCGGCATGATCTCCATCGTCACCGGCACAACACCATGATCTCCATCATCTTGATCTCCATCAATGTGTTGCCATTGGGGTTGTGGCGCCAGCCCTGCTTCTACTTCTATTGCTACCACTTAGCGATAAAGTAAAGCATTACATAGCGCTTAATGATTGACACGCAGGTCATACAATAATTGAGTACAACCCTATGGCTCCTTCCGGTTGCCGTATTCACCGACGTGCAAGTCGTGAAAATCTATACATCACATGATCATCTCATACATCACATATATCTCATCATGTAATTGGCCATATCACATCACAACATACCCTGCAAAAACAAGTTAGACGTCCTCTAATTGCTGTTGCATGTTTTACGTGGCTGCTACGGGTATCTAGCAAGAACGATTCTCACCTACGCATAAACCAAAACGGTGATACATAGATTGCTTTTCAACCTTCTCAAGGACCGCCTTTGTCGGATCCGATCCAACTAAAGTGAGACAAACTGTCACCCCCAAGCCATCTAAGCAACAACTTGCATCGAGGGAACTGGTCTCTCGTAAGCATACGAGTAATGTTGGTCTGGGTCGTTTTATCTCACAATCCCGCTGAACCAAAATCCAACCAAGGGAGGAAGCAATCTAAGCATCAACGCCCACAAACCTTTTGTGTTCTACTCGAGATCTCATCGAACCATCAACCTAGCTCATGATGCCACTGTTGGGGAACGTCGCATGGGAAACAAAAAAAATTCCTACACACACGCAAACCTATCCATGGTGATGATCATCTACGAGAGGGAGAGTGGATCTACGTACACTTGTAGATCGCTAAGCGGGAAGCGTTAAGAAACGCGGTTGGTGTAGTCGTACTTCTTCGCGATCCAAATTGCCGAGCGTCCCGCGATCTAATCACGAACCGTCCCGCGAACCTATCATGAACCGTCCCGCGATCTCGTCATGATCCGTCCCGCGATCCTATCACGAACGTCCCGTGGCCTTGATCACGATCCTTCCGGTCTAGTACCGAACGGACGGCACCTCCGCGTTCAACACACGTCCAGCTTGATGATGATCTCCACCGTATTGATCCACCAAGAGGACGTGGAGAGGAGAGAGAGTTCACTGGCAGCGTGATGGCGCTCCGATGATGGTGGTGGTGGAGCAATTCCGACAGGGCTTCGCCTAAGCACTGCTGAAAACCAATCTAGAGGAGAACCGGTGGAACGGGTAGCACATGGCCGTAATTTGTGCCAAAACCCTATCTATTCCACCAGTATATATAGGAGGAGAGGAGAGGAGAGGCAGACAAGGTCCTCCTTGGTTCGGCCGAACCATAGGGTGGAATCCTGTTCCACCTCCAATCCTACTTGGAGTAGGATTGCTCCCTATTGGCTGATTTTTGGCCTTTTTCCTTTAGCCTTTTTCTCTCCTATGCCATGGGCCTTCTAGGATGATTTACCAGCCCACTAAGGGCTGGTTAATACTCTCCCACAGCCCATGGTCTCTCTAGGGTCGAAATACCCCTCCCGGAGGTCTCCCGGTACACTACCGGCACTCCCGGTACACTACCGATGAGCCCGAAACTTTTCCGGCGACCAAACTGGGACTTTCTATATATGAATCTTCACCTCCGGACCATTCCGGAGCTCCTCGTGACGTCTGGGATCTCATCCGGGACTCCGAACAACCTTCGGTCACCACCATACACAACTCTATACTACCGAAACGTCACCGAACCTTAAGTGTGCAGACCCTGCGGGTTCGAGAACTATGTAGACATGACCGAGACATCTCTACGGCCAATAACCAATGGCGGGACCTGGGCGTCCACATTGGTTCCTACATATTCTATGAAGATCTTTATCAGTCGAACCTCTATGTCAAGGATTCAGTTAATCCCGTATAACGTTCCCTTTGTTCTTCGGTATGTTACTTGCCCGAGATTAGATCGACGGTATCTCTATACCTAGTTCAACCTCGTTACCGGCAAGTCTCTTTACTTGTTCCGTAATACAAGATCCCACAACTAACAATTAGTCACATTGCTTGCAAGGCTCATTGTGATGTTGTATTACCGAATGGGCCCCGAGATACCTCTCCGTAACACGGAGTAACAAATCCCAGTCTCGATCCATGCCAACTCAACACACACCATCGGAGATACCTGTAGAGCACATTTATAGTCACCCAGTTACGTTGTGATGTTTGATACACACAAGGCACTCCTCCGATATCCGTGAGTTGCATGATCTCATGGTCAAAGGAACATATACATTGACATGCAGAAAACAGTAGCAATAAACTGACACGATCATACGCTACGTTTGTAGTTTGGGTCTTGTCCATCACATCATTCTCCTAATGATGTGATCTTGTTATCAGATGACATCTCATGTCCATGACTAGGAAACCTTAACCATCCTTTGATCAGCAAGTTAGTTCACTAGAGGCATACTAGGGACATTGTGTTGTCTATTTACCCACACATGCAATGTGTTTCCAATCACTACAATTATAGCATGGATAATAAACGATTATCATGAACAAGGAAATATAATAATAAACACTTTAGATATTGCCTCTAGGGCATATTTCCAACAGTCTCATCATAGTCAACTCCTTGAACTTGTCGATAACCCTTAGCGACAAGCCGAGCCTTAAAGACGGTAACATTACCATCCGCGTCAGTCTTCTTCTTGAAGATCCATTTATTTACAATGGCTCACTTATCATCAGGCAAGTCCACCAAAGTCCATACTTTGTTCTCATACATGGATCCTATCTCGGATTTCACGGCTTCAAGCCATTTGTTGGAATCCGGGCCCGCCATTGCTTCTTCATAGTTCGAAGGTTCACCGTTGTCCAACAACATGATCTCCAGGTCAGGGTTGCCGTACCACTCTGGTGCGGAACGTGTCCTAGTGGACCTTTGACGTTCAATAGTAACATGATCTGAAGTTTCATGATCATCATCATCATTAACTTCCTCTCCGGCTGGTGTAGGCTCTACGGACACAACTTCCCGTGCTGAGCTACTCTCCGGTTCGAGTGGAGGTACAATTACCACATCAAGTTCTATTTTCCTCCCACTTACTTCTTTCGAGAGAAACTCTTTCTTGAGAAAGGATCCATTCTTGGCAACAAAGACTTTGCCTTCGGATCTGAAGTACAAGGTATACCCAATAGTCTCTTTGGGATATCCTATGAAGACACACTTTTCTGCTTTGGGTTCGAACTTCTTAGGTTGAAGTTTCTTCACATAAGCATCGCATCCCCAAACTTTTAGAAACGACAGCTTAGGTTTCTTTCCAAACCATAATTCATACGGTGTCGTCTCAACGTTTTTTGACAGTGCCCTATTTAAAGTGAATGCGGCAGTCTGTAATGCATATCCCCAAAATGGTAGCGGTAAGTCGGTAAGAGACATCATAGATCACACCATATCCAATAGAGTGCGATTACGGCGTTCAGACACACCATTTCGCTGAGGTGTGCCAGGCGGCATGAGTTGTGAAACAAATCCACATTTCCTTAGGTGCGTGCCAAACTCGTGACTTAAATATTCTCCGCCACGATCAGATCGTAGGCATTTTATTTTCCTGTCACGTTGATTCTCTACCTCACTCTGAAATTCCTTGAACCTTTGAAAGGTTTCAGACTTGTGTTTCATTAAGTATACATACCCATATCTGCTCAAGTCATCAGTGAGGGTGAGAAGATAATGGTAGCCACCGCGAGCGTCGACGCTCATTGGACCGCATACATCGGTTTATATTATCTACAACAAGTCAGTTGCTCGCTCCATTGTTCCGGAGAGCGGAGTCTGTGTCATCTTGCCCATGAGGCACGGTTCGCACATGTCAAATGATTCGAAATCAGGAGACTCCAAAAGTCCATCAGCATGGAGCTTCTTCATGCGTTTGACACCAATATGACCAAGGCGGCAGTGCCACATGTAAGTGGGACTATCATTATCAACCTTACACTTTTTTGTGCTCACACTATGGACATGTGTAACATCACGTTCGAGATTCATCAAAAGTAAACCATTGGCCAGCGGGGCATGACCATAAAACATTTCTCTCATATAAATAGAACAACCATTATTCAAATTTAAATGAGTAGCCATCTCGCATCAAGCGAGATCCAGATACAATGTTCATTCTCAAAGCTTGTACTAAATAACAATTATTGAGGTTTAAGACTGATCCCGAAGGTAGATGTAGAGGTAGTGTGCCGATGGAGATCACATCGACCTTGGAACCATTCCCGATGCGCATTGTCACCTCGTCCTTTGCCAGCCTCCGCTTATTCCGCAGCTCCTGCTTGGAGTTACAAATGTGAGCAACTGCTATGCCAATTGCTATTTACCCTTCATAAGGACCCTTTTCATCGAATCCAATCCGACTAAGGTGGGAGAGATAGACACCCGCTAGCCACCTTATGCAACAAGTGCATGTCAGGCGGTGGAACCGGTCTCACGTAAGCGTATGTGTAAAGTTGGTCCGCGCCGCTTCATCCCACAATACCGCCCAATCAAGATAATACTAGTAGTGGTAAGCAAATTAACAAGATCGACACCCACAACAACTCTGTGTTCTACTCGTGCATAGATTCTACGCATAGACCTAGCGCCTGATGCCACTATTGGTAGACGTAGTAGTAAATCAAAATTTTCTACGCGTTCACCAAGATCTATCTATGGAGAAACCAACAACGAGAGGGAAGAGATTGCATCTTCATACCCTTGAAGATCGCTAAGCGGAAGCGTTACAAGAACACAGTTGGTGGAGTCATACTCGTAGCGATTCAGATTGCGGTGGACTCCGATCTTAGCGCCGAACAATGGCGCCTCCGCATTCAACACACGTGCAACCCGGTGACGTCTCCTACGCCTTGATCCAGCAAGGACGGAGGAGAGGTTGAGGGAGAGATCCGGCAGCACGGCAGCGTGGTGACGGTGGAGCTGCATGGTCTCCGATAGGGCTTCACCAAGCACTACGGAGAACGAGGAGAGGGAGGAGTAGGGCTGCATCGAGGGAGGAAGAAACTTGTGTTCTTGGCAGCCCAAAACCCACCACTATATATAGGAGGAGAGGGAGGCGGGTGCCCACCCCTAGGGTTCCCACCATAGGGTGGTGCGGCAGCCCTAGATGGGTTCTAGCCGGCGACTAGAGAGGGGAGAGGGGGAGGGCGCAGCCCTAGTGGGCCTTAGGCCCATCTGGGTCTAGGGTTCCCCTTCCTCCCACCTTTCCTATGCCTTGGGCCAGGGTGGAGGGCGCACCAGCCCACTATGGCTAGCCCCTTCCACTTTCGGCCCACGCAGCCCTCTGGGGCTGGTTGCCCCACTTGGTGGACCTCCGGAACCCTTCCGCTGGTCCTGGTACGTTACCGGTAATTCCCAAAACACTTACGTTGGCCAAATCCTCACTTCCTATATATCAATCTTTGTCTCCGGACCATTCCGAACTCCTCGTGATGCCCGGGATCTCATCCGGGACTCTGAACAAGCTTCGGTAATCATGTACACTATTTCCCTATAACCCTAGCGTCATCGAACCTTAAGTGTGTAGACCCTACGGGTTCGGGAGACACGTAGACATGACCGAGACACCTCTCCATTCAATAACCAACAGCGGTATCTTGATACCCATGTTGGCTCCCACATGCTCCACGATGATCTCATTGGATGAACCACGATGTGAGGGTGCCCGAGATGCGATCATCGGTATCCCTATACCTTGTTCAATCTCGTTCTCGGCAAGTCTCTTTACTCGTTCCGTAACACATCATCCCGTGGCTAACTCCTTAGTCACATTGAGCTCATTATGATGATGTCTTACCGAGTGGGCCTAGAGATACCTCTTCGTCACACAGAGTGACAAATCTGAATCTCGATTCGTGCCAACCCAACAGACACTTTCAGAGATACCCATAGTGCACCTTTATAGCCACCCAGTTACGTTGTGACGTTTGGCTCATCCAAAGCATTCCTACGATATCCGGGAGTTGCACAATCTCATGGTCTAAGGACATGATACTTCACAATGGAAAAGCTTTAGCAGACGAACTACACGATTTTGTGCTATGCTTAGGATTGGGTATTGTCCATCACATCATTCTCTCAATGATGTGATCCCGTTATCAACGACATCCAATGTCCATGTTCATGAAACCGTGACCATCTATTGATCAACGAGCTAGCCAACTAAAGGCTCAATAGGGACACGTTGTGGTCTATTTATTCACACATGCATTATGGTTTCCTCTTAACACAATTATACCATGAATAATAGACAATTATCATGAACAAGGAAATACAATAATAACCATTTTATTATTGCCTCTAGGGCATATTTCCAACACTATTGACTTATCTTGTGATATAACTTGTGTAAGCATGCGTGCTTACTTGAGTTTGCTTGTATCATTCAATTCCATATATTGTGATACAATTTGTGTAAGCTCGTATTGCTTACTTGTGGTTGTGTGTATTATTCATTTCCATAGCTTGGGATATACATTGAGTAAGTTTGTGTAACTTGTGCTTACTCATATCCTCATTGTTCTCATCTTGTTTATCCTAAGTTGTTGGTGCACTTAGTGAGCTTAGTATATTTAGGGTTTGTGCTTGAAAAGTATCCGCTTAGTTTATTTCTGCATTAGGATATAGCCAAATCCATAAAAGATTTTAAAATGCCTATTCACCCCCTCTAGGAGACATCATGGTCCTTTCAAGATTGACCCCCTCTCGATGAGAGGATTATTGGTGATGACGATGACTTCAATTTCCCCCTTCGGGAGGGAAGTTTCCCTGGCAGGATCGCCCTACCGAAGCTCTAGATTGGTTCTGCCGAAGTTACACCTCGAGACGGCGACGCTTCGTCCCAAAAGCTCTGTTCTAAATTTTTCCAGGTTGAAACCTTCAAATAGAAGAAGATGGGCATCGAAGTGCCGCCAGGTGGGCCACATGCCTCAGGGGCACACCCAGGGGGGTAGGGCGCGCCCTGCAGGCTTGTGGCTGCCTGGTGGGCCCCCTAATGTATTTCAACCGGTAGATTGTCTTTCAAAATAGGCTACTGATCAAAGAAATTTTTATCTATTTCATTCCTCTCATTCATATGCATATCATTTTCATGGTCTAGAAAATATTGTTCTAAAGGATAAGTAGGAGGCACAATAATAGAAGGAAGACCAATAATTTCATATCTACTAGGAAATTATTTGTCATGGGGTTGTCTACAAAATGTAGAGAAATTGAACTCATGAGACACATCCCCAAAACTAACAGTAACTATTTCTTTCTCACAATAAATCCTAGCAGTAACAATATTCAAGAAGGGCGTGCCAAATATAATGGGACAAAAATCATCTTGTGGGGAACCAAGAAAAAGAAAATCAGTAGGATACTTTATTTTATCACACAAGACTTCAACATCTCTAACAATCCCAATTGGTGAAATAGTATCTCTATTGGCAAGCTTAATAGTAACATCTATTTCCTCTAGTTCAACTGGTGCAATATCATGAGAATTTTCTTTCTATAAGGAAAAGGGAATTGCACTCATGATAGCACCCATATCACACAAGCCACGATAACAATGATCTCCTACTTTAATAGAAACAACATGCATGCCAACAACTGGTCTATGTTTACTCTTAGTATGAGGCCTAGCAATTCTAGCAACTTCATCATAGAAATGAATAACATGCCCATTAATATTATCAACGAAGAGATCTTTAACCATAGCAATACTAGGTTCAACTTTAATTTGTTCAGGGGGTGTAGGTTTTCTATTACAACTCTTACGAACCACAGTTGAAGCTTTAGCATGTTCCTTTATCCTAATAGGGAAGGGTGGTTTCTCAATATAAGTAGTAGGAATAACAGGATCAACATTATAAGTAATATTTTTCTCTTAAACTTTAATAGGTTCAACTACTTTCACTTAAATGGGAGGATGATATTTAAACCACTTCTCCTTAGGGAGATCAACATGGGCAGCAAAACATTCACATAAAGAAGCTATGATCTCAGAGTCAAGTCCATATTTAGTGCTAAATTCACGAAAAGCATCGGTATGTATAAAGGATTTAACACAATCAAACTTAAAGTTTATACCCGAATCCTTACCTTTGTCAAGTTCCCAATATTCATAGTTGCATTTAATTCTTTCCAATAAAGCCCATTTGAATTCAATATCTTTCTTCATAAAGGAACCAGCACAAGAAGTATCGAGCATGGACCAATTATTATTAGAAAGCCAAGCATTAAAATTCTGAATGATAATTTCTGTTGAGAGCTCATGATTGGAGCATGAATATAACACTGACTTAAGCCTCCCCCAAGCTTGAGCGATTCTTTCTCCTTCACAATGCCAGAAATTATAAAATAATTCCGATCACGATGAACGAGATGCATAGGATAAAACATCTGATGAAATTCCAATTTCAATAGGTTGTAGTTCCATGATCCAATATCATCACACAGCCTATACGATGTCAACGCCTTCTCCTTAAAAGATAAAAGAAAGACCTTCTTCTTGACATCATCCTTGGGCAAACCTGCAAGCTTAAATAATCCACAAACTTCATCCACATAGATTAGATGCAAATCTGGATGTAGTGTTCCATCTCCTACATAAGGATTAGCTAGCAGTTTTTCTATCATACCCAAGGGAATTTAATAATAATTATTTTCAATAGGTGAAGCAGGTTGAGGGGCAACTCTTTGTGCTTCCGGTCGAGGTGAAGATACCCCGAACAAGCCCCTCAAAGGATTACTTTCCATAGTAACGAGTGACAGTAAATTTCACACTAGTGCAGAACCGGCCTATAGTCGCGGTTCGTAAGGGCCTTTAGTGCCGGTTCTAGAACCGACACTAAATGGTGGGGACTAAAGCCTACCCCCCTTTAGAGCCTATTCAACACGACCCGGCACCAAAGGCCCTCCACGTGGCATCTGATGGCGCTGTGGGCAGGGGACCTTTAGTCCCGGTTGGTAACACCAACCGGGACTAAAAGTATTGAGTTTTTTTAGTTTTGTTTTATTTTTCGTTTTAATTCTTTAGGGGTTTATGAATTAATTATGGTTATACGCCATTATACAAATTTTGATACAATACCAATTAAGAGGTTGTTATATCATTATGTTCATGATGAATTATTATATCATTGTGAGGAACAAACATGGATTTTATTTATCCAAATGAATAAAAAGTGATCAAAAGTTGAATTAGTAGGACGACGATCCTACTAATTCAACTTTTGGTCACTTTTGATCCATCCACATGAATCTAATCCGCTTTCCTTCCCCCAATGATATAACAAATCATCATGATAATCATGATCAACATCATCATAATATTAATATAAAAACTCTTACATCATATCATCACCAACAACACTATAGCTAATAATCATCATAGTCATTACCACCAACTCCCCCTCCTCATCATCATCAACTCTAACAATTTGTAGCACATAATAACACATTGTACCTAGGACCTAGTCCTCTCTCATAGGACCTACTCTACCCTCTATTAGGTATAATATCATAAAACAAGATAGGCCTTGACTCTCCATTATGGAGAATGGAGATCATCCTGTCTCCAATTCTTGGCCTACGCACAATGTTGCTTCCAAGTAGCTCTCTACGATTGACATACATTTTTTCCAATCTTCGATTGTCATGCCTTCATCGGTTTTAGAAATCCGGTATGGATAGGAGTGATGCGTAGGCTGACCTGGCCGTGGTGGCCCTAAGCTCATAACAACAACGCTACCTCCCGGAAGCATCAGACGAGGCACACAATCCTTCGGGATTTTCTGTTGAAAAACATAGTAATAATTTTGTAGTTAGCTATGTAGTTTAGTTTTAGAAGAATTTATGCAAAAGATACACATATGTCGTAATAGTAGAAAATCTTACTATGCAATCTCCGTGGATGTTACCGTAGTTCACCACGTGCACTAGTGGCACGGATTGACCATAATGTGGAGGAGTTTGATAATATATATTGTAATTCTCAAGATGATTAAGAAATGCGGTAAGATGATATTTCTCCTTATAAGTTAATTCTGCTTCATCATTGTAGTAGTAGGTTCTGTCTACCATCTTCCGTACATTTTTTGAAGAATGAAAATAAGCTGTCAATGGAAATATGTTGTCAACTATTTTTAAATAAACAATATAAATTACTTAATAAATACGGTTGAGAAACTCACATAATGGTAGAACTGGAGGCGTCTGCACATCGACCCAGATGTCGATATTACCTTCAATTTCATCTTCCGGACGAATATCAAAGGTGATAAGTATATTAGGCTCAAATGCATAAACCTTGCATAGTGCTCTCCAACTTTTGCATTCAAAATAGCAGTAGGTGTCCGTATTGTACAATTTTACGGCAAAAGGATAACCATGCTCGGTCCTCAAGTGAACTATCTTTACCTCCATACTTTTTTTAGTATTGAAACCAATCTTATCCAAGACATAAATTTTTGCATGGCAGGGGATACACTAGTAGAATAGTAAAAAATTAAAATTATAAGTTGAAGAAAAAGAAGCAGAAGTCATGCTTAATTATGAAAAAATACTTGTCGCGGTGACTTACTGTATCCACTTCGAAGGTCTCATCCAGCATGATGCTGAAGCGCCTACCATCAACTAGGAAAGACTTGTCACACAAGCCGCGCTTGTCTTCGCAATATTCGTACATAGAAAATTCCCTTTCGTCGTCAGACATTTCCTATGTTCATAGTTGAAACATTTAAAATCGATCAAAGGAAACCACGAGAAAACTGATCAACACGCAGATACCTATTACTCAATATGCAACAGGTTGACTTTAGGTCGGTCGAGCCTTTCCTTCCTAAACTCCCATCTCATGTATATGGTGGGCACTCCTTCCGATATTGCGACGGTCAGTGATGGTGGATCCTCCATTTATCCCAGAGTGCATTACACCAAAATGCCTATCACACTGGAACGAAGGAGAAGCGACCCTCACGACAACAGTCGGGATTCTTCCTCTCTCATATATATATATATATATATATATATATATATATATATATATATATATATATATATATATATCGTGGATACTCTCCCTCACAGAAAGACACACAAGGAGCCGAAACAGACGTAAAGTCAACCCGTTCCATATATCGAGCAATGACATAGAAAAAATGCACCATTAAAATATGCGACTTTTGCAAATACTAATTGCTATACATTGGATCAAATGTCAAAATTCATCAACTTTTTATATATACTAATCAAACATATATATTAATTAAACACTAATTATAGAAAAACAACATTATATAAAAAATTCAAAATTCATCTAATTAACATTTATATATCTAAAATTCGTCTAACATTTCTATAACTAAAAGTATAAAAAACTAAAAAAACTTTTATCTAAAATTTATATATCTAATTCATCTAACATTTCTATAACTAAAAGTATAAAAAACTAAAAAAAAACAAAAAATAAGAAAATGTGTGTGTGTGTGTGCGTGTTTGTGTTCATGCATATGTGTGTGTGTGTGTGCGGGCTCGATCGATAGAAGGGCGGCCATGGCGGTAGGTGCTCACAGCGGGGCGACTGGCGGCGAGGCGAGGCGAATCGTTGGTGACGGTGACGGCGACGACGACGGAGCGCGACCTCGAGGAGGGGGCGGCGTGAGACGGGGGCGGCGACGTACGGGGGAAGCGCGTTAGGGGCGGCGACGGCGTGGGCGGCGTGTTGGGGCGGCGACGGTGTGGGCGGCGACAACAACGAGGCAGGTGGTGCGTCGGGGGCGGCGGCGGCGATCTCTATTGGTGGAAGAGACGAAGAAGCAGAGGGAAAATGAAAAAAAATCAACTCCTGCTTATATAGGAGGACCTTTAGTCGTGGTTAGTGGCTCCAAAAGCGACTAAAGACCCCCCTTTAGTCGCGGTTGAAGCCACCAACCGCGACTAAAGGTGAATTTCACCAGCCAAATCGCCGGGAAGCAAAACCTTTAGTCGCGGTTGGTGGCTCCAACCGCGACTAAAGGGGGGGTCTTTAGTCGCGGTTGGAGCCACCAACCGCAACTAAAGACCTGTTCCTAGCACGACGCACTGCGGTGGAAGTTTAGTACCTCCTCGCCACGCGAGGGGCAGCCGCACTGGTTTATAAGCCCCGCTGCGGCTGCTCCCTCGAGCTCCTCTCTAAGGAGGCCCATGTGGGCCTATTGAACATGTGCGGCCTTGTTGGGCCTACTAGGCCTTGCGGGCCTGCATCCTGGCCCAGGTTACGTTTCTAATCATATGCAGGCCGTGGCGGCCCAGTAGGCGGCCTATTTTTTATTTATTTCTCTATTTTTCTTTTTTGCTTTATTTATTTTCTTTTGTTTCTCTGTTTTTTTGTGCTTTATTGAGATTTAATGAGTGAATCTTTTTGCGTTAGGTCATAAAAATTATAACTTTCTGTTAGTGGCAGTAGTTTTCAAATTCGAATAGTTTAAATTTGAATTATTTGAAATTCGTGTGAATCACTAGTTTGTGAATAACTTTACTTTAAAAATAGATTTTCTAGTGATTCTTTATTCTACTGTTTAATATTATCGTGTTTTATCATTATATCCAATTTGGTAATTCTTAGGTTATTTAAAAATAAATCCTTTGTAACAGGCGAGTTTTCGTCTAAAACCCTGATACTTCGAAAGAGATTGTCCATTTTGTACACGAAGTGCATCCAGTTTTTGCCGTAACCCTCTCAACTTTTTAGCACATGCTATGTGGGTGAAATGATGATACCATGCCAACTTTCAACCTTTTCAGAGTTCATTTGAAGTGCTTATTAATTTCAGGGTCATTTAGCTCAAAACAAATCAGTAAATGCATGAAAAATAGCAAATGAAGTCGAAAAGGGTTGAAAATTGATGGCCTCCCTTCAAATGGTGCATACTGAACGCACAAAAAGTATGGAGTTGAAATAAGTTAAATAAAATGAAATGTCTTTGTAACAGGCGAGTTTTCGTCTGAAACCCTGACACTTCGAAGAGATTGTCCATTTTGTAAATGAAGCGCATCTAGTTTTTGCCGTAACCCTCTCAACTTTTTAGCACATGTTATGTGGGTGAAATGATGATACCATGCCAACTTTCAACCTTTTCAGAGTTCATTTGAAGTGTTTCTCAATTTCAGGGTCATTTAGGTAAAAAAAAATCAGTAAATGCATGAAAAATTACAAATGAAGTCGTAAAGGGTTGAAAATTGATGGCCTCCCTTCGAATGGTGCATACTGAACGCACAAAAAGTCTGGAGTTGAAATAAGTTAAAAAAATGAAATGCCTTTGTAACAGGCGAGTTTTCGTCTAAAACCCTGATACTTCGAAAGAGATTGTCCATTTTGTACACGAAGTGCATCCAGTTTTTGCCGTAACCCTCTAAACTTTTTAGCACCTGCTATGTGGGTGAAATGATGATACCATGCCAACTTTGTACCTTTTCGGAGTTCATTTGTAGTGCTTATCAATTTCAGGGTCATTTATCTCAAAATAAATCAGTAAATGAATGAAAAATAGCAAATGAGGTCGGAAAGGGTTGAAAATTGATGGCCTCCCTTCGAATCGTGCATATTGAATGCACAAAAAACATAAGTACACTACTATTACAAAGATTCCCTTCGGTTTGTCCGAAGTGGGACTTTCTAGATATATAAGTCCGGAAACTAACTAGAGAAGCCGGTCACATCCCAGAGTGGGATCTTTGGGTGTAAAACTTTTTCTTCGCGTGTGTCCCTTTGCGTGATAACCATGGACAATCTTCGTCGTTTAACTTGATGCTCGGGTCAACATTCACTATGAAGGGAGCAATTTCATGAAACTTTTCATAATCTTCTAACATGTTTGTCTTGTCCTCCACTCGCACGACGTTTCTTTCCCCTAAAAGAACTATGTGGTGCTTTGGCTCATCGCATGATGTATTTGCTTCCTTATCTTTTGTTTTTCTCGGCTTGGTAGACATGTCCTCCACATAAAAAAAACCTGCGCCACATCATTAGCTAGGACGAATGGTTCGTCTGCGTACCTATGATTGTTGAGATCCACTGTTGTCATTCTGTATTGCGGGTCTTCCTTTACCCCGCCTCCTGTCAGATTGACCCATTTGCACCTAAACAAAGGGACCTTCAAATCAAGTCCATAGTAAAGTTCCCATATCTCCTCTATGTAACCATAGTATGTGTCCTTTGTCCCATTGATGTTTGCTGCATCAAAGCGGACACCACGGTTTTGGTTGGCGCTCTTTTTATCTTCGGTGATCATGTAAAATGTATTCCCATTTATCTCATACCCTTTGAAAGTCAATATAGTCGAAGATGGTAACTTAGACAGCAAGTACAACTCATCTTCAACAGTGTCGTCATGCATGAGACGTGTCTGCAACCAATCGGCGAAAGTCACCATTTTATTCATGTGTAATCCAGTCGTCAGACTTCTCCGGGTGTTTGGAGCGTAGAATATTCTTATGTTGCTCGATATATGGAGCCACCAAGGCGGAACTTTGTAGAACTGTGTAGTGTGCTTATGCCAAAGAATGCCCATCCCGGCATATTAGTGTGCCTTTTCCACCCAGTCTGCCCTCATGCCACGATTGAGGAACACCTATCTGCTTAATGTCAAGAATAAAGTAAACACAAAACTCAATGACCTCCTCTATTTCATGGCCCTTGGAGATGGTTCCTTCTGGCCTAGCATGATTATGAACATATCTCTTTAAGACTCCCATGAACCTCTCAAAGGGGAACATATTGTATAGAAATACAGGACCCAGAATGGCACTCTCCTCGACTAGGTGAACTAGGACATGCGTCATGATATTCAAGAAGGATGGTGGGAACACCAACTCGAAACTGACAAGATATTGCACCAAATCATTCTCTAACCTTGGTAGGATTTTGTTGGAAATATGCCCTAGAGGCAATAATAAAGTGATTATTATTATATTTCCTTGTTCATAATAATTGTCTATTGTTCATGCTATAAATGTATTAACCAGAAACCATAATACATGTGTGAATACATAGACCACAACATGTCCCTAGTGAGCCTCTAGTTTACTAGCTTGTTGATCAATAGATGGTCATGGTTTCCTGGCCATGGACATTGGATCTCGTTGATAACGGGATCACATCATTAGGAGAATGATGTGATGGACAAGACCCAATCCTAAGCATAGCACAAGATCGTGTAGTTCATCTGGTAAAGCTTTTCTAATGTCAAGTATCATTTTCTTAGACCATGAGATTGTGCAACTCCCGGATACCGTAGGAATAGTTTGGGTGTGCCCAACGTCACAACGTAACTGGGTGGCTATAAAGGTACACTACGGGTATCCCCGAAAGTATCTGTTGGGTTGGCACGAATCGAAACTGGGACTTTTCACTCCGTGTGACGGAGAGGTATCTTTGGGCCCACCCGGTAAGACATCATCATAATGAGCTCAATGTGACTAAGGAGTTAGCCACGGATGATGTGTTGTGGAACGAGTCAAGAGACTTTCCGGTAACGAGATTGAACAAGGTATAGGGATACCGACGATCGAATCTCGGGCAAGTAACAAACCGATGGACAATGGGAATTGTATACGAGATTGATTGAATCCCCGACATTATGGTTCATCTGATGAGATCATCGTGGAACATGTGGGAGCCAACATGGGTATCGAGGTCCCACTGTTGGTTATTGGCCGGAGAGGTGTCTCGGTCATGTCTACATGCCTCCCGAACCCGTATGGTCTACACACTTAAGGTTCGATGACACTAGGGTTATAGGGAAATTGTGTACGTGCTTACCGAAGGTTGTTTGGAGTCCCGGACATCACGAGAAGTTCTGGAATGGTCCAGAGGTAAACATTCATATATACGAAGTGAGCATTTGATCACCGGAAGTGTTTCGGGCATCAGCGGTAATGTACCGGGACCACCGGAAGGGTTCCGGGGGTCCACCAGCAGGGGCCACCGGCCCCGGAAGGCTACATGGGCCAAGAGTGGGAGGGAAGCAGCCCCTAAGTGGGCTGGTGCGCCTCCCACCTCAGCCTAAGGTGCAGCTAAGAGGAGAGGGCGCAAACCCTAGGCGTTGATGGGCCCTAGGCCCACCGTAGGGCGCGCCCCCTCTCTCCCTCTCTTTGCCGCCGGCCATCTCCCATCTAGGGCTGCCGGACCCCTTAGGGTGGGAAACATAGAGGGGGTGCACCCTCGTCCCCTCCTCCTATATATAGTGAGGGTTTTTGGGGCTGCCGGCAATGCAACTCTCTCTCTCTCGGCGCAGCCCTACCTCTCTACCTCCTCGTCCTCCGTAGTGCTTGGCGAAGCCCTGTCGGAGTACCACGCTGCTCCACCACCACCACGCTGTTGTGCTGCTGTTGGAGTTGTCTTCCCCAACCTCTCCCTCCTCCTTGCTGGATCAAGGCGCGGGAGACGTCACTGGGCTGCATGTGTGTTGAACGCGGAGGCGCCGTTGTTCGGCGCTTAGATCGGAATCAACCGCGATCTGAATCGCTGTGAGTACGACTCCACAAACCGCGTTCTTGTAACGCTTCCGCTTTGCGATCTTCAAAGGTATGAAGATGCACTCCCCCCACTAGTTGCTGGTTTCTCCATAGATCTATCTTGGTGATGCGTGGGAAAATTTTGATTTACTACTACGATCCCGAACAATGGCATCATGAGCTAGGTCTATGCGTAGAATCTATGCACGAGTAGAACACAAGTTGTTGTGGGCATCGATTTTGTCAATTTCCTTGACGTTACTTGTCTTATCTTGATTTGGCGGCATTGTGGGATGAAGCGGCCCGGACCGACTTTACACGTACGCTTACATGAGACTGGTTCCACTGCTTGACATGCACTTGTTGCATAAGGTGGCTAGCGGGTGTCTGTCTCTCCCACTTTAGTCGGATCGAATTCGATGAAAAGGGTCCTTATGAAGGGTAAATAGAAATTGGCATATCACGTTGTGGTTTTTGCGTAGGTAAGAAACGTTCTTGCTAGAAAGCTATAGCAGCCCTGTAAAAACTTGCAAGAACAATTAGAGGACGTCTAACTTGTTTTTGCAGCATATGCCGCTGTTGGTTATTGGCCGGGGAGATGTCTCGGTCATGTTTACATACCTCCCGAACCCGTAGGGTCTACACACTTAAGGTTCGATGAAACTAGGGTTATAGGGAAATTGTGTACGTGCTTATCAAAGGTTGTTCGGAGTCCCGGATGAGCTCCCGGACGTCACGAGGAGTTCTGGAATGGTCCGGAGGTAAAAATTCATATATACGAAGTGAGCATTTGGTCACCGGAAGTGTTTCGGGCATCAGCAGTAATGTACCGGGACCACCAAAAGGGTTCCGGGGGTCCACCAGGAGGGGCCACCGGCCCCGGAAGGCTACATGGGCCAAGAGTGGGAGGGAAGCAACCCCTAAGTGGGCTGGTGCGCCTCCCACATCAGCATAAGGCGCAGCTAAGAGGAGAGGGCGCAAACCCTAGGTGTAGATGGGCCCTAGGCCCACCGCAGGGCGTGCCCCCCCTCTCCCTCTCTTGGTCGCCGACCATCTCCCATCTAGGGCTGCCGGGCCCCCTAGGGTGGGAAACCTAGAGGGGGTGCACCCTCGTCCCCTCCTCCTATATATAGTGAGGGTTTTGGGGGCTGCCGGCAATGCAACTCTCTCTCTCTCTCTCTCTCTCTCTCTCTCGGCGCAGCCCTACCTCTCTACCTCCTCGTCCTCCGTAGTGCTTGGTGAAGCCCTGTCGGAGTACCACGCTGCTCCACCACCACCATGCTGTTGTGCTGCTGTTGGAGTTGTCTTACCCAACCTCTACCTCCTCCTTGCTGGATCAAGGCACGGGAGACGTCACTGGGCTGCACGTGTGTTGACCGTGGAGGCGCCGTTGTTTGGCGCTTAGATCGGAATCAACCACGATCTGAATCGCTACGAGTACGACTCCACCAACTGCGTTCTTGTAACGCTTCTGCTTTGCGATCTTCAAAGGTATGAAGATGCACTCCCCCCACTTGTTGTTGGTTTCTCCATAGATTGATCTTGGTGATGCATAGGAAAATTTTTATTTACTACTACGATCCCTAACAGATTTCTGGATCAATTACCTTCTGAGAGATTGCATTCAGGAATGCACATAGCTTCACAATGGCTAATCGAATGTTTTCCGGTAGATGCCCCCTCAATGCAACCAGAAGGAGTTGCGTCATAATCACGTGGCAGTCATGAGACTTTAGGTTCTGGAAGTTTTTCTCTGCCATATTTATTATTCCCTTTATATTCGACGAAAAGCCAGACGAGACGTTCATACTGAGCAGGCATTCGAAGAAGATTTCCTTCTCTTCTTTGGTAAGAGCATAGCTGGCATGACCCTGAAATTGCTTTGGATCCATGTCGTCTTTTCCATGCATACATTGCTGGTCCTCCCGTGCCTCCGGTGTATCTTTTGTCTTCCCATACACGCCCAAGAAGCCTAGCAAGTTCACGCAAAGATTCTTCGTCACTTGCATCACATCGATTGCAGAGCGAACCCGAGGTCTTTCCTATACGGTAGGTCCCAAAATATAGATTTCTTCTTCCACATGGGTGCGTGTTTGTCAGCGTCATTCGGAACAGATTGTGCACTAGGACCCTTGCCAAAGATTACTTTTAAATCCTTGACCATATCAAGTATTTCATCACCCGTACGGTGGCGAGGCCTCTTCCGGTGATCTGCCTCACCTTTGAAATGCTTGCCTTTCTTTCTTACAGGATGCCTGCTCTGAAGAAATCGACGATGCCCCAGATACACATTCTTCTTACATTTATCCAATTATATACTGTCGGCATAATCCAAAAAGTGCGTGCATGCATGGTATCCCTTTTTTGTCTGTCCTGAAAGGTTACTGAGAGTGGGCTAATCATTGATGGTTACAAACAGCAACACATGTAGGTCAAATTCCTCCGGATCTTTCGCATCCCACGCAGGTACACATTTTCCATTCCACAGTTGTAAAAGTTCTTCAACCAATGGCCTTAGGTACACATCAATGTCGTTGCCGGGTTGCTAGGGGCCTTGTATGAGCACTGTCATCATAATGAACTTCTGCTTCATGCACAACCAGGGAGGAAGGTTATAGATACATAGAGTCACATGCCATGTGCTATGATTGCTGTTCTGCTCCCCGAAAGGATTAATGCCATCTGCACTTAAACCAAACCATACGTTCCTTGCATCCTTTGCAAAGTCCTTCCACTTTCTCTCGATTTTTCTCCAATGCGACCCGTTAGCGGGCACTCTCAACTTCCCGTCTTTCTTACGGTCCTCGTTGTGCCATCACATCAACTTGGCATGCTCTTTGTTTTGGAACAAATGTTTCAACCGTGGTATTATAGGAGCATACCACATCACCTTGGTAGTAATCTTCTTCCTGGGGCACTGGCCCTCAACATCACCAGGGCCATTGTGGCCGATCTTATAGCGCAATGCACATCATACCGGGCATGCATTCAAATCCTCGTAATCACCGCGATAGAGGATGCAGTCATTAGGGCATGCATGTATCTTCTCGACCTCTAATCCTAGAGGGCATACAACCTTCTTTGCTTCGTACATACTCTCTGGCAATTCATTGTCCTTTGATAGCTTCTTCTTTAACATTATCAGCAACTTTTGAAATGCCTTGTCAGATACACCATTCTGTGCCTTACATTACAACAATTCTAGTGTGGTACCCAACTTTTTATTGTCATCTTTGCAATTTGGGTACAACCCTTTTTTGTGATCCTCTAACATGCGCTGCAACTTCAGCTTCTCCTTTTCACTTCCGCAGTTTCTCTTTGCATCGGCAATGGCCCGACCAAGATCATCAGTGGGCTCATCTGATGCCTCTTCTTCAGCTCCTTCCCACATTGTCGGCTCAGCTTCTTCCCCCATTGTTGTACCATCGTATTCATGGAACCCATGGCCAGGATAGTTGTCATCATCCTCTTCTTCTTCATTCTCTTCCATTAGGACCCCTCTTGCTCCTTGCTTGGTCCAACAGTTATAGCCGGACATGAAACCAAACTCAAACAGGTGGACGTGAATGGTTCTTGAGTTAGAGTAATTTCGATCATTCTTACAGCCAACACATGGACAATACATAAAACCATCCGGCCGCTTGTTTGCCTCAAATGGAAACCAGAAAAGTATGCACGTCATTAATGAACTGGGAGAGCATCGGTCCTCGTACATCCATTGCCGGCTCATCTTCATTACACAACACCGAAAAGACCAAATTAATACAAGTTCATACATAAAGTTCATACACACTTGTTCTCATAAAACAACATACAAACTCAATAGCTAAAGCATTTAAATGCAACAACAAATGCGATGAACATTGCAACTAAGGTAACAATTGATCCAATAGCATAGTGATACCAAGCCTCACTATCAATGGCATATCTTTTAAATTTTCTAAACTTCAAGCGTATTGCACCCATCTTGATCTTGTGATCATCGACGACATCAGCAACATACAACTCCAGTTTCATCTTCTCTTCTTCAACTCTTTTCAATTTTTCTTTCAAATACTCGTTTTATTTTTCAACTAAATTTAACTTCTTGACAAGAATATCTATGTCGGTTGGAATCTCCGGTTCACATACCTCCTAGATAAAAATATCTATGTCAACTTAATTGTCATAATTGTCATAAACACAAAATGCAACAAAGAGTTATAAAAGAGAGTATATACAACATCCACATCATAAACCGGACGAGGGTCGATGGGGACGGATTTGAAAACCATGCCACTATGTATAACAAACAACGATATAGGTAAGAAAACTGTACAAGTAACTAACTAAATCTTACAAACATGGTTTTTTGTATAAAAAGGATAAGAACAAGAAGCTCACCAAGGTGGTTCTGGCAACTAGATGGTGCGGGCAATCGACGGTGGTTAGGACGGAGACGGGAAGGCACTAAGTAAACCACACCTACAAATGCAAAGTAAGAAGTTAATTTGAGCTCAAATTGCATAAATCAAATAAACTACCACATACAAACTAAAACCCACAAATTACTATACTTATAGAGCATTGCAAGAGCTAATCTAGCAATGAGAGATGAAAGGACAAAGTTGCTAACCTTTGTGCACACTTGGAAGGATGGGATGCCTCCAAATCTTGACAAATTTTGGCAAAAATGGAGGATGAGCTCGAGGAAGAGAGGAAGAACAGAGAGGAGAGGAAAGGGGAAGAACAGAGGACTCTGCTCGGGCTGGCGCCGGAGGGTTTCAATATAGGGGGACCTTTAGTCCCGGTTGGTGGCTCCAACCGCGACTAAAGGTTAGCCTAGAGTCGTGGTTGGAGCCACCAACCGGGACTAAAGGTTCCCATGGGGGCCCAGGCTGCCACCAGCCTGCCACCACACGTTTAGTGCCGGTTCGTGGCATGAACCAGGACTAAAGTTCCGAAATGAACCGACACTAATGATGCCCGTCACGAACCGGGACTAATAGGCACATTAGTGCCGGTTCAAAACCGGACCGAGACTAATGATGTGGACAAAAGGTCTGTTTTCTACTAGTGTTAGCACAATATATTAATTTTTGATTACCAAGTTCCACTCACCAAAGGCGCTTCACTACCCGGCAACGGTGCTAGAAAAGAGTCTACATGACCCACAAGTATAGGGGATCTATCGTAGTCCTTTCGATAAGTAAGTGTGTCAAAACGAACAAGGTGTAAAAGGAAATGGCAAGCGGTTCTGAGTACGGTATTCTCTGCAAGCACTGAAATTATCGGTAACATATAGTTTTGTGATAAGATAATTCGTAGCGGGTAGCAAGTAACATGTGTAACAAAGGCGCAGCAAGGTGGCCCAATCCTTTTTATAGCAAAGGACAAGCCGGGAATAACTCTTATATAAAGCAAAGCGCTCCCGAGGACACATGGGAATTTCTGTCAAGCTAGTTTTCATCATGCTCATATGATTCATTTTTTTACTTTGATAATTTGATATGTGGGTAGATCGCTGCTTGGATGCTGCCCTTACTTGGACAAACCTCCCACTTATGATTAGCCCATCTCGCAAGCATCCGCAACTACGAAAGAAGAATTAAGATAAATCTAACCATAGCATGAAACATGTGGATCCAAATCAGCCCCTTATGAAGCAACCCATAAACTAGGGTTTAAGCTTCCACTACTAGAAAAAAGGTTGTTAGTGGCGCACCTATTTTGGCTATTAATGGCGCACTATAGGTGCGCCACTATTATCACGCCACTACTAATAAATAGTAATGGTGCACGCCTGGTGCGCCACTGTTAATCTACATAACAGTGGCGCACCACCTGGTGCGCCATTACTATGACAAACACTAATGGCGCACCTAAAGTGCGCCATTACTAGGCCCAGAAGTGTGCCACTGATGTTACTCCAATGGGCCATGTGTACCTTGTGCTTTGGGTTACTAATGGCGCACTTTTAGATAATGCGCCACTGGGGTGTTTATCTATGTGCACCACCAAAGTGCAATATGGTGCGCCACTACTATGAATATTAGGATTTTTTTTGCTTTTCTGATATTTGCACAGGTTACAAAATACATTACAACATAGAATATAAACAGCACAACATATAAACAGCAGATTTATCGAATACAATAGAAGATTAGTCTCCGAATAGAATTCATCATATTAGTCTCCGAATTCAAAATACCAAACAAAGTTAGAACATTACAAGTCTTGAGACTGCGAGTAGTGAGTTTGTCTTCACATTACAAGTCGATATCTAAACTACCATCACATAGAAGAGGGTTGCGGTCATGATGAGCATCATCGCGATGAAACTGATCTTCATCCGGTTCCTCCTCCGCTCCCTCCTCTCTCCCGCTAGATAGCGTGCGTATCTAGCTTCCGCCTCCGCCCTAGTGGTGTACCCTTTGTAACTGTTACTGCTGAAACGGTGAACCTATCTCCGACACTCCTCCCAGTCATCGTAGACTCCGGGAACCTCACCCTTGTACACGACATATGACGGCATCTCTATGCACTAGACAAACAAAACTAGTAGCAATTCACAGATAATATATAAGCAATATATAAGTATGCGACAAAAGGATCAGAAGAGAAAAGCAACACATTAATAGCACGATTCATGATACTACTAATAAATAGCATCGATTACATATAAGTTGAACGACTGTCCGAACTAAAGAGACATACAAGTTCATTAAAGTTTAATTACAACATGAGCTACTAGATATTTCATAACTACATAGCATCAATACTTTCGACTCGACTTAGGGACCGAAGTGTGGATGAAGCCGCCGTCTTTCGTGATGGTCATGAATGTGCGGTCGTTGTCAGCCTGGATTGGTAGCGTTGTTTCTATTTCACTTTTGGACGGTTGATAGTTGAGGTAGAACTGCTTCGAGGTACGAAGGACATCTTGATAGATGATTTCTGCAAACTCCGACTGGATGCGAAAGAATTCTTGTCTGATGTCCTCGTCCTGGATTACTGACAAGCGTGTGGCCCATTCTTTGAGATTATTTGGTAGCATAAGGTGATGATGGTTCCGTACGATCGCCCGCATGTGATGGAGGGCGTAGTAGGCATCCTTCTGACTGCCAGGCGGCTTCTTGACGCAGGGGAACGTCGTTACGTGGGTGAACACATGCTTGTTGTACCTACAAATTGGCCTCCTGAAGGTGCCTCCAGATTTGGCGTAGCCGGGGAGAGCATTATCAAGAACTTTCTTGATATTTGTGTAGTCTTTCTTCGACTGACGGTCTGAGTCGAAATACGTGACCATGGAATATTTCGGGCTTAAGAGGATGAGTGTGCAATGTGTGTCACTGCACAAAACACGGAATGTTAGAAAAAAAAGAACGATCGAAATCTAAGAAATCATATGTTACGGGGCGGTGAGGGGATGACTTACTCGGAAAAGTAAGGCACGAGGAAGTTATCCTTATCTGGGTTCGCCAGAATGATGCCTTCGAGGTATGAACTTGCGACTTGCCGGTCCCCAGTGCTGCCCAAGATCTTGGCATGCATGTAGAAGGGGTCGACTATCACGATGCCCGGGGTCTTGTCTCTAATGATCCGCATCTCCATACTGAGCGAAAATAGCCGAATGAAGGTGTAGTATAGCGGATAAAGGTTAAACATAGCGAAGATGTCATCAAACCACATGACGATCATATGCCCGATGGTGCTATCGACAAAGCCCTTGCCCTCTGGCACCTTGGCCACGGAAACTGGTTATGCCACATCATTCTAGGAGAGACGTCGCTTCTCCATAGAAAGAACACCGTCATGCAGATTCCGCAGAGCACCGGTTGCATCATTGAGCAGATTAGTCAGTAGCATCGGCCAACCGCCACATGCACCCTCCTCGAGATATCCTTAGGTATTATTGGCCCGTCCTGAGCACGGATCGTACTCGGTGCTGGCTGTCTTGCACCCTTGTTATTTTTTCTTTTCCGTCCCTTCTGCTTCTTCTGCTGTAATGGGATCGAGTTCTGCTCAGAGACCACCTTCTTGAGTGTGTTGGGGCTGATAATATTTTGCACCTCAGCTATTTGAGTCTCGGTGAAGGCGGCAGCTGGAGGCGTCTCCTCAGAACTGAACCGACGACGCCTGTTGCAATTGGGTTTCTCCGCGGTACCAGCTAGATCGTGATCGTCTTTTGCAGGGTTGGGTTCTTGAGAAGGAGGCCCAAGAATTCGTCGCTGTACCCATGTTCATTGATGAACTTATCGACGTTGGAAAATGTACCGTCATCACGGTCCAAATCCTGTGCCATATGCATGTCCGGATGAGCTAACGGCGGTAGTGTTGCGGCGGTCTTGCCATGGCTTGACGCCGGCACAACTGGCGGTGTTGTCTGTGGGGTGGTGTCCCCCGCCCCCAAACGAATCTGGCTCTTTGGCCAAAGCATGGACCAGTTTAAGCAGACACTGAGGGTCATCACATCATCTTCGTCGGCCCCACGGGTCGATACCGAGGTAACAAGTCATCGCAGCCCCGCAACACCCGAACCAGTTGAACCCTATACACGGTGGGTGGCATCGGATTACCGTGGAACACGCGGTTGCCCGGTTCAACGATTTTGGCCTTGGCGACATCGATCAAATCGTCGTCCACGAAGTGCAGGAGAGTGCATGGAACGTTGGCGGCTCCCTGCGAAAACATGTAGGGCGTCAGGGATGCCTAGTCAAAGGCAAGGAGATGAAGTCATCGGCCGAGGCTTAGTTACCGTGATGGCGTCGAGCTCGGCTAATGTCGAGGCACCGCCAACGGCGGGCGTGCAAGTGACGGAGGGACCGCTTGCTGCCGAGGTGCCGGCCGGCGTATTCTTCCCACACACGGGTGCATTAAGCTCCAATACCGGCGCCGACGCCGGAGACACCAATGCCGCCTCCGCCGGAGACACCAATGCCGACGCGTTGTGCGAGTTGCTGCCCGTGAAGCTGGGAATCGGGGGCGGCCCCTGTTGGCCGCCCGCAATCCACCCCCTCAGCCCCTCAAGCAAGGATGGCATAATGGCGGTGATCGTCACTCCCAGTTGGTCTCGCACTTGCTCTTGGACTATCTCCGGAATCCACGCCACTTCTGCCTTGAGTTCTTTAACCTCGTGCTCCTGGCTTTCCGAGCTGGTCTTTCTCTCCTTTCACCCAGCCTTATTGTATTCCGACCATTTCGTGGACAAGCCTTCGCCGGCCAGACGACCACCTGACGACGGCTTAGTGAACTTATCCTTGTGTTTCATTACGTTCAACGCCCTATTTAAAGTGGTGTCCCAAGGGGCAGACGGGGAGCTCTCAGACCCCGCGCTACTGCTTTCAGTTTCCTGCGGAAGGAACGTGAACCATTTAGAAATTTGGCTTCATTAATTAGAATGCAACCATATGGAGCTAATTATGCGGGGGTGTATTCCTTACCAGAACACGCTCAAGCTCCTTCACCTTCGGATTCGTGGTAAGCTCCTTTGTTACCGGGTCCACCTTGTACTGGGCCCTGACTAGTTCCTGGTCTGCTTTTCATGGTATTTATCGAAGAGGGGCAGTAGGCCTTGCTCGGCATGCTCCGCGTCCTCCTTGTCCCATTTAGGTTCCGCCACTCTATAACCGCCGGGATCGAGTTTGTGGACCCCTAAGTTCAAGTCTCGCATATCTTTCGCCCACTGACTTGATTCCGCGGATGCGTTGCTCTCGCACTTGATCTTGAACTCAAGGTAGTCAGCTTCCTGATCGAAGAATTTGTCTCCTTGATCTTCTCATAACTATCACATCTTAGAATCCTTCTCTTCACCGCAGCTCTCCAAGTAGCCAAGGCCGTGCTCATCTTCGTGAGGGCGGCACTGTTCAGTTTAGTCCCTGAGAGGCGTGTGTTTGGGAAGTCACCAGGGAACTTGTATCATTCGTGCAGCTTCATGAAGAGGAGGTTGCACAAATTCCATCGGTCACGATGCCTTAGGTTCTCGGTGTTGATCGAGACGGTGCTCAGGAGAATGCACCCGAGTTTTCCCACGTACCCACCGACTAATTCTTTGGGCGCCGCCAGAGAATACAAGTCCTTAGAAAAACTTGTTATCCCTCCATGCTGATAACCAAGCATACAAACAAAGCATTTTTCATGATAAACAACCAAGGCAACCAATATGTATATCAAACAAATAAACAAATAAAAATGAGTTATTGGTAGAACCTGATGGTTGAGCTTTCGTTAGCATGGCATATGTATGGAAGAAAAAATAGTTTGCATTTCAACTTAAGGGAAAACTATAAAAGCCACTTAGAAATATTTTCTTTGTAGAAATAATATTGTCTCTAAATGTTGATTAATTTTTGTTTCGGTTGAGAATCGGGCACCTTCTAGGTCAAGAAAATTGGGCATGGCCTTTGCTAATTTTCTTCACCTAGGAGTGCCCCATTCTCAACCGAAACGGAAATTAATCAACATTTCATGAGAAAGGGGTAACTATTTGTCCCTGCACAAAAAAAGGCCTACACATAGGCACAACCAACATATAGGCACAAGCAGCATATCTTCAATTTACTATTTTTTCAGCATATAGGCACAACCAACATCCTCCTAGGAGGCAGATTCCATGGCAAAAACAGAGGATCAATGGACATCTCTCGTGAGGGGGGGGGGGAGGCCATGCGCAGGTTTACCTCGGGTGATGCATCACTAGTTTCTGTATAACATGCATGTACTCCTCCATGATTGGAATTGTCATGATTCAGTTAATAATAAGTTAATTTCACTAATTTTCAGGTAGCAGTACTCTGATGGAGTACCTTCTTCAGAGCGCAGAGGAGCAGCAACAGCATGGGAAGAGCAGCAGCAGCAGCAGCTCGAGCAGAGGAGCAACAGCAGCATGGAAAGAGCAGAGGAGCAACAGCAGCACGGGAAGAACAGCAGCAGTAGTAGCTCGAGCAGAGGAGGAGCAGTAGCAGCATGGACAGATGAGCAGCAGCAGTATGGGTAGAGGAGCTCCACCAACGGCAGGCGGGAAGCAGCCACACGGGAGAAGGAGAAACACGGACTCGTCTGTCCACCAGGGGAGAAGGAGCAGGACGGGCGCGCGGGCAGGGGAGATCAACAAGGAAGCTCCCGAGCTCATGTCCACCGGATCGTTAAGGACGTGGCACCGGCAGGTAATCGCAGCGGGAAGGGATTCAGCGGTGCAGGTCTGGGCTGCGGCGACGGAGGCGAAGGCGGAGGAGGTACTTGGCTACGGCGACAGGAGAAGGGGTGGCGGGACGCGCTAGAGGCGGAGGATGACGGGGTCGTCAGTGAACCTCGCTACATGATGAAGGCGCTGATGGGGACAACGGAGTCGATCTGGAGGCGGACACGGAGGCAGAGGCGGTTGGGCTCGTCGGCAGAGTTCGATCTGGATGGCGGCGAGGTGGGTGGCGGCGAGGCGGGATGAGCCGGGTGGCGCCGGTGGCTGGTGAGAGACGAGTGAGGGGAGGGAATGAAAGAAGGGGGAAGGATAATGCCGTAGTGGGGGGAGGGTTAGCAATGGCGCACCTTGGAGGGGTGCACCATAAACAAGGATAGCAATGGCCCACCTTTTAGGGGTGCACCATAAACACCGTGATAGCAATGGCGCACCTTCTCCTAGTGCGCCATTACTAACTTTTTTTTATTTTTTTTGGATTTTTAGTTGCTTGTAATAATTTAAGATTTGAGATAAAAGAAAAGGAAAATGCAAATGGAGTGATAAAACCATTGTGCAAAGATTTAGAATTAGATGACATGGTTGAAATCAAGTGACATGAAATAAAAGTCATCAAAGATTGAGCTTGCCAGGGACACACACACGCGGCCGACACATCATGATTCGATCTTAGCTATCTTTTCACAATCTTCTTGCTCTTCTTTCTCACGGTTGAATAATTTAGCCCCGGAACCCCTTGAATTCTTCTCTTGAACGGACGTCCTTTAGGTAGGGTGGTCCTGCTTCTTCTTGTGGTGTATGGTACTTCATCGTCGTCGTCATCTTCCATTTCGGGTCGCCGTACTTGTCGAAATCTTGCTCATTGGCGACTCCATCCATTACGATGACGTTCCTTTTACCTGTCCTCACGACAACACGACTGGGCTTTGACGGGTCGGTAATGAAGAAGCATTGGTCCACTTGGCAAGCCAGTACCCATGGCTCATTTTTCGCGGTGACGTTTGCGCCCGCGGTCTTGGATTTGGCTTCGGGTATAACCATGGTGGTGAAATACCGGTCTTCTTTTAGGATGCTCTTGGCCCATCTGAGACAGAACATCGGGACCTTCTCTCCAACGTAGCTCAGCTCTCAGATCCCCTCGATCCTTCCGTAGTATCTGTCCTTGTCGTTGCCGGTGTAGGATTCCATCGTTACCCCGGAGTTCTGATAATCGCTCTTCATGTCCTTTTCCTCGGTATAGAATGTGTAGCCGTTGATATCGTACGCCTCATAGGTCATCAGGTTGCGCTCGACGCCCTGTGACACAACGAATATGAGTTTTTCTTCCGCAGAAGAATCCTCATGTAAAGGGTACAACAGAAGCTTGTCCTTGAACCAACGCGTGAAACATGAGTTGTGCTCTTTGATTATATCTCCGTGCATCCTCTATTGGCCTTGGTCATTGTACGTCTTCTCAATAAAGGTTTTGTGCTATACCACCCAAGGATCGACCACGTCTATGTGTTGTAGCGCGACTAGGTTTCCTCTTTCAAAGTCGGCGAGTCGACCCTTGAAGTCGACATGCATTTCGCGGCGACCCTCGCGGTGACCCCATCCAGCGAGCCTGCCGAGGTGCCTGTTGACGGGAAGACCAATGCGGTTCTCGATGCCTAGATAATTCGTGCAGAAGGAGATGCACACTTCGGTCAGAAAGCCCTTGGCTATGCTTCCATCTGGACGTGCCCTGTTGCGAATGTATCCTTTGATGACACCATTCATCCTTTCGAACGGCATCATGCTGTGCAGGAACGTCGCCCCGAGTTGGATGATATCCTCCATGATATGGACTAGCAGATGCACCATAACATCAAAGAATGCGGGCAGGAAGTACATCTCAAGCTCGCATAGTATCACCATGATCTCTTCCTGTAGCCTTCTGAGTTGCCTCATGCCAACCGACTTCCAAGAGATGACGTCGAAAAAGTTGCATAGGCCAAATAGCATTTCAGGGACGTGCGCGTCCATGATCCCACGGATTGCAACCGGAAGTATCTGCGTCATCAGCATGTGATAGTCGTGAGACTTCATCCTGCTGAACTTCTGCTTCGCTGAGTCTAGGTATCTGCTTATCTTCCCCGTGTAACTGTAACGAAGTTTTACTCCTACGAGGCAGGTGAAAAACTGCTCGATCTCTTTCTGAGTTAGAGTGAAGCACGCAGGAGGACTGTCATATTCGATCTTCTTGGCCTTTTTGCCTTTGCGACCACTTTCCGGGTCCTTCGCCTCATCATCATCATCATCATTAGGGCGTTTTGCGTGAAGCTCCTCCCCGATGCCCATTGCTTGCAAGTCTGCCCTTGCTTTCAGCCCATCTTTGGTCCTCTCTAGCATGTTGAGCAGGGTACCAAGCAGACTCTCGCACACGTTCTTCGTGATATGCATGACATCAAGGCTGTGAGGCACACGGAGGATCTTCCAGTATGGCAAGTCCCAGAAAACAGACCTTGTTTTCCATACCTTTAGCAGCGGCTCTAGCGCCTTTCGCTTCTTTCCTAGAGGTGGGCACTCTTTCCAATTTTCCAATCGTACGTGGGGGTCTTCGGGGTTCGGTTTCACCATCGAACAGATCCTTGCGTTTTCTCCATGCGTCATCATCACGAAGCCACCTTCGATGTCCCATGAACACGGTTTTCGAAGACCCAAGATCTCTATCTAGCTGGCGATACGTTGTGTCATCCATGCACCTGACGCATGCACAAAATCCGTGGACCACCTGCTCCGCGACATATCCGTAACCGAGATAGTCGTGCACCGTCGTGAGCAGTGCGACTCTCATAGGGAAATATTGTTTCGCTGCGACGTCTCACGTATTGTCTGGCATTTTCCATAGCGTGTCTAGCTCCTCTTTCAGCAGCCCCAGATACAGATTGATGTCGTTCCCTGGTTGTTTCGGCCCTTCAGTTAGCATACTCATGTGAATCTACTTCCTCTTCATGCACATCCAGGGGGGAAGGTTGTACATCCACACAAACACATGCCAAGTGCTATGTGTGCTTCTCTGACTGCCAAACGGATTGACTCCATCGGTGCTCGTGCCCAGCATGATGTTCCTTGGATCGTCCCCAAATTCTGGGTGTTCGAAGTTCAACGCTTGCCACTGGCCCGCATCCTTAGGGTGACTCAGCATCTTGTCTTTTTTATTTATCTCCGAATCATTTCCGTCATCTTCTCGCTTCTTCTCCTCCCTATCCGCATGTCAACGCAAGAGCTCTACTTGCTTAGGGTCTGCGAAATACCGCTACAGACGAGGAGTGATCGGAAAGTACCACACCACTTTTCGAGGAGCTTTCTTCCTCTACTTGTATCGAGTGACGCCGCGCACCAGACATATGGTAGACTCCGCGTGATCGTCCCGATAAATGATGCAATCATTCATGCACGCATGGTATTTCACGTGTAGTAAATCTAGAGGACACACGATTTTCTTCGCCTCCTCGAAACTGGTCGGGCACTTGTTCCCCTTGGGAAGACGTTCGTGCCAGAATGACATGTTCTCGTCGAGCATGCGTCGGTCATTTTGTGTTTTACCTTCATCTCCAGAGCCATGAGCGTTACTTTCAGGCGGGTATCCTCGGGCCTGCATCCTTCATACAATGGAGTAACCGCGTCTATCTCCAGTTGATCCAGCTTGGCTTTCTCTTGGGCGTCAGCTCTTGCGTTACCCGTCTGCTTGAGAAGCGGCTCTTGCATATGAGGGTCCTGCACCCAGCCCATCGATGGTCCAGCATCGTCTGCTCCGGCATCTTCATCTTCATGATCATGCCCTTCGTCTTGATCTTCCTCATCATCATGTCCAGCATCTTCTACATGATGACTGTGTCCTCCATCTACTTCGTGATCATGTCCTGGAGATTCTTCGTCTTCTCGCCCGCCCTCGCTGCTATTGTCTTGCTGCCCTTCCTTATTTCTTGCCCGGCCCCCATGGACGACTTCATAATCATCTTCATCACCTTGCCACCGATAACCATCCATGAAACCACGCACGAGCAGGTGGTCCCGCACATGTCTGGAATCCGGGTCCATAGGGCTCTTCAGCTTGCATCGTCGACCCAGACATCTTATCTCCGTCTCGTTCTTTTGAAGCATCTCGGCCTTCGCGGAGCTCAAAAACCTATTCACGATGCATTCGGTCGTCGTGTGGACCATGGTCGCCTGCGGGGTAGAGCAAAACAATATTTTAGAACCAAAAAAAAGTTGGCATGACTTTGCCTAAAAATAGGACCAAAAAGAATGCATAGTGCCAAATTCTCGCCGAAACGGAAATGAATCAACATTCCGGCAAAATATTGGCAACTATCGCATTTCAAATACCGGTACCCGCAAACACAAACATATGCCACACCACAAACATACGTTGATCTAGGCCATAAAAAGTGTGTACGTTGGAGGGAGAAAAAAGTAGATCTAGAACATAAAGAAAGCATTCCCCTTACTTACCTATCAAAAAAAGGAAATTGAACCACTTAATTTGGGTGAATCTATGATGCAAATGAGGTGAGGAGGAGGAGGCAGCCGAGACTAAGCTTGGTAGAGGTGGAGAGAATGAAGTGGGGAAAGCGAGTGTGGTAGGTGGCTGTCAAAAATATCTAGCTGCTCTCAGGTTACCAATGGCGCACCTCCTAAGAATGCGCCATTGGTAACCAAGGTTACTAATGGCACACCTAGTGTGTGGTGCGCCATTACTAGTTTTGATTTTTTTTTGAAAAACAATTATTAGTAGTGGCACACCGTGGGTGTGGTGCGCCATTACTAGTTAAAACTAGTAATGGCGCACTTTCCCCTGGTGCGCCATTGCTAAGTCTGGGAAGGGGTGTGGGGCCAGGACAAAACTAGTAATGGCGCACCACACACTAGGTGCGCCATTAGTAATATCGCCATTAACGGCGCACCCATATCTGGTGCGCCACTGCTATATAGCAGTGGTGCACCACATACATGGTGCGCCATTAATGTCCATATTAGCTATAGCCGTTTTTCTAGTGGTGTTCTGTTCACTCTAGCAACCCATCATCTACTTATTACTTCCCAATGCCTTCCTCTAGGCCCAAACAATAGTGAAGTGTCACGTAGTCGACGTTCACATAAAACCACTAGAGGAGAGACAAAATACATCGAATCAAAATATCGAACGAATACCAAATTCACATGATTACTTATAACAAGACTTATCCCATGTCCCCAGGAACAAACATAACTACTCGCAAAGCATATTCATGTTCATAATCAGAGGAGTATTAATGATGATCAAGGATCTGAACATATGATCTTCCACCAAGTAAACCAACTAGCATCAACTACAAGGAGTAATCAACACTACTAGCAACCTACAGGTACCAATCTGAGGTTTCGAGACAAAGATCGAATACAAGAGATGACCTAGGATTTGGAGAGGAGATGGTGATGGTGAAGATGTTGATGTAGATTGACCCCCTCTAGATGAGAGGATCGTTGGCGATGACAATGGCTTCGATTTCCCCCCTCCCAGAGGGAAGTTTCCCCAAAAGAACAGCTCCGCCGGAGCCCTAGATTGGTTCTGCACAAGTTTTGCCTCGAGACGGCGACGCTTCACCCTGAAAGCTCTGTTATGATTTTTTCAGGTCAAAACCCTCCGTATAGCATAAGATGGGCACCGGAGGGCTGTTAGGTGGGCCCCAAGCCACAGGGGCGCGCCTAGGGGGGTAGGGCGCGCCACTGGCTTGTGACTGCCTGGAGGGCCCCCTGATGTATTTCTTTCGCCCAATATTTATATATATTACAAAATAATTCTCCGTAGATTTTGAGGACTTTTGGAGTTGTGCAGAATAGGTATCTCAGATTTGCTCCTTTTCCGGTCCAGAATTCCAGCTGCCAACATTCTCCCTCTTCATGTAAACCTTATAAAATAAGAGATAAAAGGCATAAGTATTGTACCGAAATGTGTAATAACAGCCTATAATGCAATAAATATCAATATAAAAGCATGATGCAAAATGGACTTATCAATCACCAACCAAAACAGTGGTGTCCACTTTTACGATGCGACAAACACCAAGGAAAAGGACACATATTATGATTACATAGAGGAGATATGGGAACTTGATTTGAAGGTCCTGTTGTTCCGGTGCAAATGGGCCAATATGACTGGAGGAGGGGTAATGGTAGACCTGTAGTACGGAATGACAACAATGGATCTCAACAATCTTGGGCACACAGACGAACCATTCGTTCTAGCCAATGATGTGGCGTAAGTTTTCTATGTGAAGGACATGTATAGCAAACCAAGAAAAAGGTAAGATAAGAAAGCGGATAGATCATACGATGGGCCAAAGTGCCACATAGTTCTTTCTCGGAAAAGAAACATCGTGGGAGTGGAGGACAAGACACACATGTCAAAAGATTATGAAAAGTTTGATGAAATTCCTCCCTTCGCAGTGAAGACTGACCAAATTATCCTATTAAATGATGAAGATTGTCCATGGTGACTGTGGAATAATCAAGGGACACACACGAAGAAAAAGTTATATACCCTAAGATCCCAGATCTCTGATGTGATTGGCTTCACCGTCATCACTTTTGTTCTGTAGTGAGTAGCCGAGATGGTCCAGTTTTGTACACGAAGTGCATCCAGTTTTTGTTGTAACCCTCTCAACCTTTTGAGAGTTCATTTGTAGTGCTTTTTAATTTCAAGGTCATTTAGCTCAAAACAATTCATTAAATGGATGAAAACTAGCAAATGAAGTTAGAAAGGGTTGAAATTTGAGAATCTGGCTTAGAATGGTTCATATTGAACGCACAAAAAAATTCTAGAGTTGAAATAATTTAGAAAAATGAAATACCTTTGGAACATCTGAGTTTTCCTCCGCAACCCTCATAATTCGAAGTAGATGGTCCAGTTTGTACACGAAGTGCATCCAGTTTTTGCCACAATCCTCTCAACTTTTTAACACATGCCATCCGGGTGAAATATTAATACTATGCGAAATTCCAACCTTTTCAGAGTTCATTTGTAGTGCTTTTGAATTTCAGGGTCATTTAGCTCTCAAAACAATTCATCAAATGGATGAAAAATAGCAAATGAAGTTAGTAATGGTTGAAATTTGAGGATGTGGCTTAGAATGGTTCATATTGAATGCACAAAAATTCTGGAGTTGAAATAAGTTAACAAAAATGAAATGCCTTTGTAACAGGTGAGTTTTCGTCCGAAATCCTCATACTTTGAAGTAGATTGATCCAGTTTGTACAAGAAGTGCATCCAATTTTTGCCGTAACCCTCTCAAGTTTTATCACATGCTATGTGGGTGAAATGATGTTACCATGCCAATTTTCAACCTTTTCAGAGTTCATTTGTAGTGCTTTTTAATTTCCGGGTCCTTTAGCTCAAAACAATTCATTAAATGGATGACAAATAGCAAATGGAGTTAGAAAAGGTTGAAATTTGAGGATGTGTCTTAGAATGGTGCACATTGAATGCACAAAAATTCTTGAGTTGAAATAAGTTAACAATAATGAAATGTCTTTGTAACAGATGAGTTTTCGTCCGAAACCCTCGTACTTCCAAGGAGATGGTCCAGTTTGTACACGAAGTGAATCCAGTTTTTACCGTAACCCTCTCAACTTTTTACCACTTGCTATGTGGGTAAAATAATGATACCATGCCAAGTTTCAACCTTTTCAGAGTTCATTAATAGTTATTTTTATTAAAACAAATGAAGGTATGAAACTAAAATGAGTTAAACACAATCTAGTTTTGATTAAAACACCTATTTAAATATGCTAAAAATTCCAAAATTTAACATAATGATAAAACATATTAATATTAAACAACAGCGAAAGCAATCACTCAAAAAACTATTTTTAAACTAAAGTTATTCACAAACTAGTGATTCACAAAAATTTCAAAAGGATTCAAATTTAAACTATATAATTTGAAAACTACTCGCACTTATAGAAAGTTTGTAATTGTTTTGACGTCAAGAAAAAAGATTCATGAAAAAACTATAAATATTCTAACAGTTATTCCAACTATAAAAACACTTATTCCAAATATTAAAAAAAAAGAAAATAGACATTTAGGCCAGGTTGGTATCACCTACCAAGACTAAAGGTCCCTTCCCGCGCGAATTTGGGCCTCCGAAAAGTCCTCTTTAGGCCCGGTTGGTATCACAAACCGGGACTAAAGGGATTTAGTCCCGGTTGGAGCCACCAACTGGGACTAAAGGTCCTTTCTATATAACCCTGCCTTCTTCCTCCCCAAATCACAACGTCTCCTTCTTCCCTTGACGACGCCGCTAGGCGCGGAACCCAACCTCGCCGTTGACACCACAGGTTCTACTCCCTCCCTCGACGCCGTCGCCAGGCTGCCAAAGAGTGCCACCGCCGTCCACCTCACGTCGTCATCATCGTCTTCCTCCCGCGCCTAGCTCAGTCGGCGAACTCGTGCCCATGTGGTGAGCTCCTCTTCCCCTCTGGCACCGTCCGACCGACCCCCTCTCCTCCCTGCATTCTCTTCGCATGTGCTGCCGTCGTCGTGGAGCTACCGTTGCCAGCCGCTGTCGTCGTGTGCATATAAATTTCATCTTTTGTACTTAGTATGGTCGCATGTAGTTGTAGTTGTTTTAGTTAGGGTGTTTTAGTTGTAGTTGTTTTAGTTGTGTTAGGTTTTTTTAGTTGTAGTTCTTTTAGTTGCTTTAGGTTGTTTTAGTTATTGATCGCCGGAGGAGTCCCCGACGATCGCCGGTGAGGAGTTTAGTTGTAGTTGTTTTAGGTTGTTTTAGTTGTTTTAGATGTTAATATGATCTAGTAAATGAGACTTTTTATTAGGCATTACCTATTTTATATTAGGGAGATATATGATGTTTAGATGTTTAAATGTTTAGTTGCATAGCGTAGCCGTTGAGTCGATGATGTCCGGCCAGCATCCTTGTCGTCGACTCGGTGGCAACAACCTGCTTGAGAGGCGCCATGTCCGGGACTCGGCTCCGCCGGGCTGGCACTAGGAGTTGCTCCCTTCCGGGGCGCGTAGCTTGGTCAGGAATCAGGGTCCCATCGTCGACCCGGAGGTTCTTTGGTGGCGGTCACGTGGACCACTGTCGGTGCAGAGGGAGCCGGCCCCGCGTTGGTGGTACGTCGCTGTGTCAGCGAGGAGGACAAGCACGTCCGACGCTACATGGCTGCGTTGGATGCCAGATTTTCCAATACCTAGCAGGTTCTTCAGGGATCTCACCCGAGCTATGATCCTATCTTAGTTCCTTCTATTTGGGTGTCCACTGCCTCTGACGCGAGACGTCAAGTAGATCTATATTAGTGATATTATATAATAATATTCGATGATGTATTAGTGACACTATTCGATGATGTATTAGTGATATTATATGATCGTATTGTTGCATTGCGTTGTATTTATTTGTATATCTCCGGTTCTGCTTATTGAATGCATTTTAATTGTTTTATATTTGTTCTGGATTAGTTAAGCCATGAACTGTAGAGACAGACCATGATCAAGAGAATGCCATGTATGACCTGATATGGTCCGGAAACGAAGAGAATGAAGTAGATGATGTCTCATAATACCTTAACCCATCCGGTGAGGGAATTGAGCTAAAGTATGGAGTGTCGAACCCACTGATACGACTCTCCGTACACTGAACGTTTGCTTCCAACGAGAAACAAGAAATAAAACTACGTTGTGGGTATGAAAGCTTTGCACGATATCGGAGAACTAAAATATAAAAATGGGTGTTGTTATCATAAAGTTAGAATATATTACAATATATTACAAATAGAGAGTGTGGAATAATGATGGGTCGGTGTGCGGAATTTTCCTAGGCAATTGTTAAACAGATCGGTAATCATTATTGCAATTTTATATGAGGGAGAGGCATAAGCTAACATACTTTCTCTATTTGGATCATATGCACTTATGATTGGAACTGTAGCAAGCATCCGCAACTACTAAAAATCATTTTGTTAAAACCCAACCATAGCATTAAAGCATCAAGTCCCCTTTATGCCATACGCAACAACCCCCTTACTCGGTTTTAAGCTGCTGTCACTCTAGCAACCCACTATAAGCGACTCATGAACGTATTGCAACATCCTACAACGGGAATCCTTCACATGTGCGCGGCATGGAAGACACCATAGGATAACACCAAAATAAACATACAACTCAAACCAATCTAGATCATGAATCAACCCATAAGACAAAAGAAATCTACTCAGAACATCATCGGATGGCAACACATGATTGGATCATAATATGTGCATCAAGCACAATTTTCAGGTAGGGGATTATAGCAGGATGCGGGAGAGTGGACCGCTGAAAAGATATGAGGACGGTGACGAAGAAGGTGATGTTGATGAAGACGATCACCGTGGTGATGGTTCCCCAGATGGCACTCCGGCGCCACCCAGAGAGGGGGGGAGAGGGTCTCCCCCTTGTGCTTCCTCCTCCATGGCCTCCCACCTAGGTGGGGAGAGGTTCTCCCTCTGGTCCTTGGCCTCCATGGTGATGATGGCCCTCCGTCTTCCTCCTCCATGGTCTCCGGTGATGGTGAACCCCTCCGACAGAGTACCAGAGAGGGCCAAGATTGATTTTTCGTGACTATAGAGACTTGCGGCGGCGGAACTTTTGATCCAGTCTTCTTTATGGGGTTTTTGGTATTTATAGGAATTTTTGGTGTCGGTCTCATGTCACGGGGGTGCTCGAGTTGTCCACAAGCCGGGAGCATCCTTCCCGGGGGTAGGGCGCGCCCCTAGGCTTGTGGCTTCCTCGGTCACTTCCTGGCCCAACTCTGGTGCTTCGGGGTTCTCTTTTGGTCCATAAAAAATCACCGTAAGTTTTCAGCCCATTCCGAAAACTTTTATTTCTGTATAAAAAACGACACCATGGTAGTTTTGCTGAAAATAATGTAAGTTCTGGTTAGTTCTAATAAAATCAAACCAAAATCTTATAAAGTTACTATAAACATGGCATGAATACTTCATAAATTGTAGATACATTGAAGACGTATCAAGTCCAACCAAATGACCGCATACGAGCAATTCAAGACGAAATTGCAGGTTTTTTGCTTGAGAAGGTCATATCTCCTGACGAAGAATACCATTACACCTAATGCCTGCATGTAATGATTTGCGAACTGTAGGAGAAATTGTATGGATACCAAATTGTACATATGTGTATGCATGGTCGTACGAAAAATTCTATGTGTATGATTGGTTCTACGAGATATTGTATTATATATGCATAACGTGTACGGTATGTAGCATCTTAAAATATGTTTAAAATGAAAATGAATTAAATCGAATACAAAAAACGAAAAGGAAAAATAAACAATAAAACTCATACCCCCAAGCCCCTAAATCTTCAGTCCCGGTGGGTGTTAGGTCCGCATCCCCTGACGCGCGCTGCCATCCCACGTGGTAGGGATTTAGTTCCGGTTCGTAACCAACCGGAACTAAAGGCTTGGACCCTTTACTCTCTATATATACTCTAGTCCCGGTTGGAGAACCGGGACTAAAGGCCCTTCCCAACCAGGACTAATGTCCTATTTTCTATTAGGGGAAGACCTTCTTCGGTCGCCCCACCGGCCGAGCCTCCAATGGCCGCATCGTTTTGGACTTCATTGGTATTTATTCATATGCTCCCGTCCTTTGTATCGAGTTAGATACCTCTCAGGTTTTTGTTAGGTAGAAGGTAGCATTGTCTACCAATGCCTGGACTGATGATTGATCAATCAACTTGGCAGCCGATGAGTTTGGGCTCCCTTTCGTCCCCCCGATTCTCGGTGAAAAACATAAGTTCACCCATGGAGCAAACTTCGCTGTCGTCGGCGCCACAACACTCGATCTGGCCTACTTCTACGAGCGCGACATCACGAGTGTGGCCCCTTTCAACAGCTCCTTGAGCGTGCAGCTCGACTGGTTCCAGAAGCTCAAACCCACCTTGTGCTGAACACCCCAAGGTACTATCTCTCTTTAAAAAAAAAACACAAGGTAGTAGCTACAATGGAACTTTACCATTGTGTTTTATCTTCAGGTTGCAGAGACTATTTCAAGAGATCCCTCTTCTTGGGAGAGTTCGGAGGAAACAACTACATCTTCATCATGGCCACGGGGAAGACGTTGGGCCAGGTAGCATCATACGTGCCAGAAATCGCACAAGCAATCTCAGCAGGCGTTGAGGTATCTATACTATATAGTACTACTATGTACCAGCATACATATATATATGCGGCACATGATAGATATTAATTACCAAATAGTATATCTTAACCACAAAGGTTAATTAATTTGCTGCTTGATTTAATTTTCTCACCCAAGCTAAATAATACTCCTACTGATAATTAAGCATAAGGGAGGGAGATGATTTTCCTTTGTTGTTTTGATTTTGCAGCAACTAGTCAAGCAGGGAGGCCGGTACGTGGTGGCGCCGGGGCAACCGCCAATGGGGTGCATTCCCATCGTCCTGACCTTGTACGCCAGCCCGAACAAGAAGCATTACGACCCCCGGACCGGGTGCCTGAGGAAATAGAATGCTCTCGCGCGCTACCACAACAGACTGTTGTTGAAGGCCGTGTATCGGCTCCGGATCAAGTACCCCGCGACCAAGATCATCTACGGCGACTACTACGCGCCGGTGATGGAGTTTCTCAGGGGACCAACAAGATTTGGTGAGCTCCAAAAGATAAATGCATGCATGGTTACACAATTTTCAGCACTTTCTAATTGATACAGGCCTAATTGACGCCGTAGAGTTTAGTGCTTCGTCGACGCTCGACGTGTGCTGTGGCGCGGGTGAGCCGTACAACTACAACATGACGGCGGCGTGCGGCTTACCCGTGGCGAACGCTTGCGCTAACCCCGCCACACACATCAACTGGGACGGCATCCACATGACAGAACCTGCATACATGCACATCGCCGCCGGTTGGCTCTGGCGCTCTTACGCGCAACCACCTATTCTCAAGGCCATGTCACGGTCACTGGACCTCAAGTCATCTTCAATCTTAGAAACCAGCACCTTCATCTACACTAGCTCCTGAGTAATAGCTAGGTGCAACGGACGGCGCAGGTTTCTTCAAGCTCTATCCTACGGTTGCAACCTTCATTCTTCATGCATGCTACTCCTTCAATACACTCCAGACTTACTACCTGAAGTCTGCTTAATGTAATAATTCTGGGACTGACATTATCGTGGTTCATGGCAGTATAAATTAAAGCAGCTTGGCATATGTAAACACTAAATTCGTGGCTGCTATTTCCCTTCATTTGTCCATGGTGGCCATTTTACCGTAGATATAGTTCAACTTTAATTTTAGTTTGATCATATTATATTATCTAGCTTTCTTTTCCAAACCATTCTAATACCTTCAGTTCTCCACCCCGGAGTCCTACCAATCGGTATTAGTGCATAGATTCTCCAAAGTCCTATTTTTCCGGTTGTGGTTTCCTTATCGCATAGGTATCAGATGCTTGGAGATAATGACCCAATAATGTGATTGCGCAACAAACAACAGGATAACACTACAAGTTTTAGAATCCAAGAGTTATTGGTTTTCGCCATGAGGCTTGGAATATCTTGTTCAAACCTACATCTTCGAGACCGAGCAATATATCGGCAGAGATACATACGATCATAGATGACTACCTCAAGTTCATAGGGGTGCATGGAACCGAAAGAGTAGCCTCGACCCGAGAAAGCCATCACAACATTACATAAACAAGCTACACAATGTGCATCAGATCATGTCAAGAACAATAAAAATAAATAGAGAATATATAGATAGTTTTGATGAACAAGCTTCCTTCATTAATTAATTACTAGTAATAACCATTAACAGGAAGGTTAAGAACCATGCTAATCCGAGACACACCTTGGCCTATATGTAACAAGAAAGTGAACTTTGAAAACGTAGACACAATGTGGTGATCTAGGGGTGCATGGAGCACAAAGCGAAGTTTTGGTGCATGGAGCAAAGTTTGAAAACATAGACACAATGAGGTGAAGATGCATGGACAAGGATTAATTAGGACAAGACGTCGTGATCTAAGGTAGACACAACATGTTCTCATATAAAGCTACTCGTCTCCTCCAAAATACCCATAAATACTTTAGGACGGGTAAACATGATGTAAGTTGGATGTATATAGTTAGTCCCTCAACTCTTAATACCAGGATTAATTAGGATAAGTGCATTTTTTGTCCCTCAACTTATCATAAAGTGCAGCTTTCGTCCCTGAACATTTTTTGGGTGCAACGTCCATCCCTCAACTCTTAATAAAAGGTATAGTTAGTCCCTTGCAGTGGTATTCAATAGTCAAACCCGCACTAGTAGAAAACAGACCTTTCGTCCTCCTCATTAGTCGCGGTTGGCTTTTGAACCGGCACAAATGTGATCATTAGTGCTGGTTCGTGACGGGGATCATTAGTGCCGGTTCGTTACGGACCTTTAGTCCCGGTTCGTGCCACGAACCGGCACTAAAGGTGTGGTGGCAGGCACCAACCGGGACTAAAGGGTTGGTCCTCGCTGTGGTGGGAGTTTAGTCTCACCTTGCCAAGCGAGGGACGCTCGCACCGGTTTATAAGCCCACCCCTCTCTGCCTTGTTGAGTTCCTCTCAAATTGAAAATAAATGCCCTTATGTGGGAAATTTGACCTCAAATCAAACTGAATTTCAGTCTGATTTCAGGTCGAATTTTACCTACATAAGCGCATCTATGTTCATTTTTGTTATTTTTATGTTATTTCAATTTTTTAAACATATTTTAACTCAAGAGTTTCTCTGCATTCAATATGCACCATTCAAAGCCACATCATCACTTTTCAACCGTTTTTTGACCTCATTTACTATCTTTCATGCATTTCATGATCTATTTTGAGCTAAAATGACCCTCAATTGAAAAGCACTACAAATGAACTCTGAAATGGTTGAAAGTTGGAATGGTATCATCATTTCACCCACATAGCATGTGCTAAAAAGTTGAGAGGGTTACCGCAAAAACAAGATGCACTTCGTGTACAAAATAAACAATCTCTTTCGTAGTGTGAGGGTTTTGGACGAAAACTCATCAGTTACAAAAGGATTTCAAAATTTTAAACATATTTCAACTCAAGACTTTTTATGCATTCAATATGCACCATTCAAAGCCGCATCATCACTTTTCAAACCTTTTCTGACTTCATTGGCTATTTTTCATGTATTTCATGATTTATTTTGAGCTAAGATGACCCTAAATTGAAAAGCACTACCAATGGACTCTGAAATGGTTGAAACTTGGCATGGTATCATCATTTCATCCACACAGCATGTATTAATTTGGTCTTTTCGGTGTTGTGTAATGAAGATGATCCGACAATGGATGTACGAGGACCGATGCTCTCCCTAGTTCACTAATGGCGTGCTTAGTTTTCTGGTTGCGGCTGAGGCAAACAAGCGGCCAGACGGTTTTATGTGTTGTCCATGTGCTGGCTGTAAGAATAATCGAAATTACTCTAACTCAAGAACCATTCACGTCCACCTGTTTGAGTCCGGTTTCATGTCCGGCTATAACTGTTGGACCAAGCACGGAGAAAGAGGGCTCCTAATGGAAGAGAATGAAGAATAAGAGGATGACGATAGCTATCCTGGCCATGGGTTCCATGAATACGATGATACAATATGTTCATAATCGTGCTAGGCCAGAAGGAAGCATCTCCAAGGGCCATAATAGTAGTGTACTTATGTGTTTTGTGCGTTCAATATGCACCATTTGAAGAGAGGCCATCAATTTTCAACCCTTTCCGACTTCATTTGCTATTTTTCATGCATTTACTGATTTTTTGAGCTAAATGACCCTGAAATTGATAAGCACTACAAATGAACTCTGAAAAGGTAGAAGATTGGCATGGTATCATCATTTCACCCACATAGCATGTGATAAAAATTTGAGAGTGTTACGGCAAAAACTGGATGCACTTCGTGTACGAAATGGACAATCCCTTTCGAAGTATGAGGGTTTTGGATGAAAACTCGCCTCTTACAAAGGCATTTCATTTTTTAAAATTATTTGAAATCCATAGTTTTTGCGTGTTCAAAATGCACCATTCAAAGCCAAATCATCAATTTTCAACCCTTTCTGACTTCATTTGCTATTTTTCATGCACTTACTGATTTTTTTCAACAAAATAACCCTGAAATTGAAAAGCACTTCAAATGAACGCTGAAAAGGTTGAAAGTTGGCATGGTATCATCATTTCACCCAAATAGCATATGCTAAAAAGTTGAGAGGGTTACGGCGAAAACTGGATCCACTTCGTGTACAAAATGGACAATCTCTTTCGAAGTATCGCGGTTTCGGACGAAAACTCGCTTGTTACAAAGGCATTTCATTTTTTCAACTTATTTCAACTCCATACTTTTTGTGTGTTCAAAATGCACCATTCAAAGCCACATCATCAATTTTCAACCCTTTCTGACTACATTTGCTATTTTTCATGCACTTACTGATTTTTTCAGCAAAATAACCCTGAAATTAAAAAGCACTTCAAATGAACTCTGAAAAGTTTAAAAGTTGGCATGGTATTATAATTTCACCCACATAGCATGTGCTAAAAAGTTGAGAGGGTTACGGCAAAAAATGGATGCACTTCGTGTACAAAATAAACAATCTCTTTCGTAGTGTGAGGGTTTTGGACGAAAACTCATCAGTTTTCGTTCCCTCTGCTTTCTTCGTCTCTAGCTTCCACCACCGAGGAGATTGCCGCCCGCGCGCCCCCGATGTCGTCGCCGCCCCCGACGCGCCGCCCATGCCGTCGCCGCCCCAGAAGCACCACCCCCGCCCCCGTCACCGCCCCCGCCTCCTTGAGCTCATGCGCCATCGCCGTCGCTGACGACTCGCCACACCTCCCCGGTCGTCGCCCCGCTGTGAGCCCTTGCCGCCATGGATTTTTTTAGATGTTGTTTTAGATGAATTTTAATTTTAGATGAATTTTGATGTTAATTTTAGATGTTGCTTTTAGATGTTAATTAGATGTATAGAAATATATAATGTTATTTTTAGATGTTGTTTTTAGATGTTAATTTTAGATATATGAATGTTAATTAGATGTATAGAAATGTTAGATGAATTTTAGAAATATGAATGTTAATTAGATGAATTTTGATTTATTTTATATGATGTTGTTTTTCTATAATTAGTGTAGTTATAACCTAGGAATTTTATTAGGAATATTATTAGGATATTTATAATCTTAGGATTTTTTTTCATAAGAATTTTTTTCTCAGAGTCAACGATGCCTGGCCCCCATCCTAGTTTGGGATTGGGCCCCGTTGGGCTAACACTGGAAGGTACTACCTGTTGGAAATATGCCCTAAAGGCAATAATAAAATGGTTATTATTGTATTTCCTTGTTCATGATAATTGTATATTGTTCATGCTATAATTGTGTTATCCGGAAACCATAATACATGTGTGAATACATAGACCACAACATGTCCCTAGTGAGCCTCTAGTTGGCTAGCTCGTTGATCAATAGATGGTCATGGTTTCATGATCATGGACATTGGATGTCATTGATAACGGGATCACATAATTAGGAGAATGATGTGATGGACAAGACCCAATCCTAAGCATAGCACAAGATCGTGTAGTTCGTCTGCTAAAGCTTTTCAATGTGAAGTATCGTTTCCTTAGACCATGAGATTGTGCAACTCCCGGATACCATAGGAATGCTTTGGGTGTGCCAAACGTCACAACGTAACTGGGTGGCTATAAAGCTGCACTACGGGTATTTCCGAAAGTGTCTGTTGGGTTGGCACGAATCGAGACTAGGATTTGTCACTTCGTGTGACGGAGAGGTATCTCTGGGCCCACTCGATAAGACATCATAATAATGAGCTCAATGTGACTAAGGAGTTAGCCACGGGATGATGTATTACGGAACGAGTAAAGAGACTTGCCGGTAACGAGATTGAACAAGGTATAGGGATACCGACGATCGAATCTCGGGCAAGTATCATACCGATAGACAAAGGGAATTGTATACGGGATTGACTGAATCCCCGACATCGTTCTTCATCCGATGAGATCATCGTGGAGCATGTGGGAGCCAACATGGGTATCTAGATCCCACTGTTGGTTATTGAACGGAGAGGTGTCTCGGTCATGTCTACGTTGTTGGGGAATGTTGCATGGGAAACAAAATTTTTACTACGTTCACGCAAGACCTATCCATGGTGATGAGCATCTACGAGAGGGAGAGTGGATCTACATACCCTTGTAGATCACTAAGTGGGAAGTTTTAAGAAACGCGGATGGTGTAGTCGAACGTCTTCATGATCTAAATCGCCGAGCGTCCCGCGATCCAATGATGATCCGTCCCGCGATCTAATCACGATCCGTCCCGCGAACTTGATCACGATCCTTCCAATCTAGCGCCGAACGGACGGCACCTCCGCGTTCAGCACACGTGTAGCTTGATGACGATCTCCGCCGTCTTGATCCAGCAAAAGGGAGTGGAGAGGAAGAGGAGTTCTCCGGCAGCGTGACGGTGCTCCGGCGATGGTGGTGGAGCTATTCCGGCAGGGCTTCGCCTAAGCACTGCAGAAATCCGATCTACAGGAGAAACTATGCACTGGAGGAACGGGTAGCACGTGGCTAAAATTCTGTGCAAAACCCCTAAAAGCACCAGTATATACAGGAGGAAGAGAGGAGGAGGCTTGGCCCTAAGCCACCAGAGAGGAGGCCGAACCAGGTGGGAGAGGTGGAGTCGACCTCCAATCCTAGTAGGACTAGGATTCATTCTATTTTTGCCTTTTTCCACTTTTTTCTCTTTGGGCTTTTTCTCCTAGCCGCATGGGCCTTGTGTGGGACTTCCACCAGCCCAAAAAGGGCTGGTATTTACTCTCCCACAGCCGATGAAGCCTCTTGGGTTGAAATACCCCTCCCGTTGGTCACCCGGTACACTACCGCACTCCCGGTACATTACCAATTAGCCCGAAACTTTTCCCGCGACCAAAATGGGACTTCCTATATATCGACCTTTACCTCTGGACCATTACGGAGCTCCTCGTGATGTCCGGGATCTGATCCGGGACTCTGAACAACCTTCGGTCATCACCATACATAACTCTATACTACCGAAACGTCACCAAACTCTTAAGTGTGCAGACCCTGGGGTTCGAGAACTATGTAGACATGACCGAGACACCTCTACGGTCAATAACCAATAGCGGGACATGGATGCCCATATTGGTTCCTACATATTCTACGAAGATCTATCGGTCGAACCTCTATGTCAAGGATTCAGTTAATCCCGTATAACGTTCCCTTTGTTCTTCGGTATGTTACTTGCCCGAGATTCGATCGTCGGTATATCCATACCTAGTTCAACCTCGTTACCGTAAAGTCTCTTTACTCGTTCCGTAATACAAGATCCCGCGACTAACATTTATTCACATTGCTAGCAAGCCTTATTATGATGTTGTATTGCTGAGTGGGCCCTGAGATACCTCTCCGTCACACGGAGTAACAAATCCCAGTCTTGATCCATGCCAACTCAATAGACACCCTCGGAGATACCTGTAGAGCACCTTTATAGTCACCCAGTTACATTGCGATGTTTTATACACACAAGGCACTCCTCCGGTTTCCGTGAGTTACATGATCTCATGGTCATAGGAACATATACTTGACATGCAGTAAACAGTAGCAATAAACTGACACGATCATATGCTATGTTTGTAGTTTGGGTCTTGTCCATCACATCATTCTCCCGTTATCAAATGACATCACATGTCAATGGCTAGGAAACCTTGACCATCTTTGATTAACGAGATAGTTCACTAGAGGCATACTAGGGACAATGTGTTGTCTATTTTCCCACACATGTAATGTGTTTCCAATCAATACAATTATAGCATGGATAATAAACGATTATCATGAACAAGGCAATATAATAATAAACACTTTATTTATTGCCTCTAGGGCATATTTCCAACAGTCTCCCAGTTGCACTAGAGTCAATAATCTAGTTCACATCACTATGTGATTTACATTGTAATGAATCGAACACCCATGCAGTTCTGGTGTCGGTCATGTTTAGACCTTGGAAGAGGTCTAGTCAACGGGTCTGCAACATTTAGATTCGTGTGCACTTTGCAAATATTTATCTCCTTCTCCTCAATGTAATCGCAGATGGAGTTGAAGCGTCACTTTATGTGTCTGGTCCTCTTCTGAAACCTTGGTTCCTTGGCCAGAGCAATGGCACCAGTGTTATCACAGAACAGGTTCACTGGATTCAGTGCACTAGGCACTACTCCAAGATCCGTCATGAACTGCTTCATCCAGACACCTTCCTCCGAGGTTGCGATGTACTCCGCTTCGCATGCAGATTCGGCTATCATGCTTTGCTTGGAACTGCACCAGCTTACCGCTCCCCCGTTGAGAATAAATACGTATCCGGTTAGTGACTTCGAGTCATCCGGATCAGTGTGAAAGCTGGCATCGACGTAACCCTTTACGACGAGCTCTTCATCACCTCCATACACAAGAAATATTTCCTTAGTCTTGTTCAGGTACTTAAGGATATTCTTGACCGCTGCCCAGTGCTCCATTCCAGGATCACTTTGAAACCTTCCGGCCATACTTATGGCAAGGCTGACATCCGGTCTTGTGCACAACATTGCATACTCTGCAGTTACTGGGCATTGAGTCTTACTCAACTTCACACCTTGTAACACAGGCAAGAACCCCTTCTTGGACTGATCCATTTTGAACTTCTTCAAAACATTATCAAGGTATGTGCTCTGTGAAAGTGCTATTAAGTGTCTCGATCTATCTCTATAGATCTTAATGCCTAATACGAAAGAAGCTTCTCCTAGGTCCTTCATTGAAAAACTCTTGTTCAAATATTCCTTCACGCTTTCCAGCATTTCTATATTGTTTCCAATTAGCAATATGTCATCCACATATAATACTAGAAACGCTATAGAGCTCCCACTCACTTTCTTGTAAATACAAGCTTCTCCATAAACTTGTATAAACTCAAACGCTTTGATCACCTCATCAAATCGCTTATTCCAACTCCGAGATGCTTGCACCAGTCCATAAATGGATCGCTGGAGTTTGCAAACTTTGTCAGCATTCTCTGGATCGACAAAACCTTCTGGTTGCATCATATACAACTCTTCCTCAAGGAAACCGTTGAGGAACACTGTTTTGACATCCATCTGCCAAATTCATAATCGAAATAAGCAGTTTTTGCCAACATGATTCTGACAGACATAAGCATCGCTACGGGTGACAAGGTCTCATCGTAGTCAACTCCTTGAACTTGTGAAAAACCCTTTGCCACAAGTCAAGCTTTATAGACGGTAACATTACCGTCCGCGTCCGTCTTCTTTTTGAAGATCCATTTGTTCTGAATGTCCTTTCGTCCTTCAAGTAATACTTCCAAAGTCCATACTTTGTTTTCATACATGGATCCCATCTCACATTTCATGGCCTCTAACCATTTCTCGGAATCCGGGCCCATCACTGCTCCTCCATAGCTCGTAGGTTCATTGTTGTCCAACAACATGACCTCCAAGACAGGGTTGCCGTACCACTCAGGAGTAGTACGCGCCCTTGTCGACCTATGAGGTTCAATAGCAGCTTGATCTGAAGCTTCATGATCATCATCATTAACTTCCTCTTCTACCGTCGTAGGTTCCATAGAAACATCTTTCTGCATTGCGCTACTTTCTAGTTGAAGCAAAGGTTCAATAACCTCATCAAGCTCTATTTTCCTCCCACTCAATTCTTTCGAGAGAAACTCTTTCTCAAGAAATATTCCGTTCTTAGCGACAAACACTTTGCCTTCGGATCTGAGATAGAAGGTATACCCGACTGCCTCTTTCGGGTATCCTATGAAGACGCATTTCTCCGCTTTGGGTTCCAGCTTTTCAGGCTAAAACTTTTTGACATAAGCATCACATCCCCAAACTTTAAGGAACGACAACTTTGGCCTCTTGCCAAACCATAGTTCATATGGCGTCGTCTCAATGGATTTTGATGGTGCCCTATTTAAAGTGAATGCAGCTGTCTCTAATGCATAACCCCAAAACGATAGTGGCAAATCAGCAAGAGACATCACAGATCACACCATACCGAATAAAGTCCAATTACGGCGTTCGGGCACACCATTACGCTGTGGTGTTCTAGGCGGTGTCAACTATGAAACAATTCCACATTGTCTTAAGTGACTGTCAAACTCATAACTCAGATATTCACCTCCTCGATCAAATCGCAGGAATTTAATCTTCTTGTTACGATGATTCTCAACTTCACTCTGAAATTGCTTGAACTTTTCAAACGTTTCAGACTTGTGTTTCATTAAGTAAATATACCCATATCTACTTAAGTCATCAGTGAAGGTGAGAAAATAACGATATCCATCACACGCTGTAACATTCATCGGACCGCACACGTCAGTATGTATGATTTCCAATAAGTCAGTTGCCCGTTCCATTGTTCCAGAGAACGGTGTTTTAGTCATCTTGCCCATGAGGCATGGTTCACATGTGTCAAGTGATTCAAAATCCAGTGACTCTAGAAGTACATCAGCATGGAGCTTCCTCATGTGTTTTACACCAATATGACCTAAACAACATTGCCACAAGAAAGTGGTACTATCATTATCAACTCTACATCTTTTGGCATCAATGTTATGACCATAAAAGATATTACTCATATAAATAGAACAACCTTTATTCTCAGATTTAAATGAGTAACCGTCTCGCAATAAACAAGATCCATATATAATGTTCATGCTTAACGCAGGCACTAAATAACGATTATTCAGGTTCATCACTAATCCCGATGGTAATTGAAGAGAGAGTGTGCCGACGGCGATCAAATCAACCTTGGAACCATTTCCCACGCGCATCGTCACTTCATCCTTTGCCAGCCTTCGTCTATTCCGTAGGTCCTGCTTTGAGTTGCAAATGTGAGCAACCGAACCGGTATCAAATACCCAGGCACTAAAACGAGAGCTAGTAAGGTACACATCAATAACATGTATATCATATATACCTTGTTTGTCGTTGGCCGCCTTCTTGTCATCCAGGTACTTGGGCAGTTCCGCTTCTAGTGACCAGTTCCCTTGCAATGAAAGCACTCAGTTTCTGGCTTAGGTCCATGCTTGGGCTTCTTTACAGGAGTAGCAACTGCTTTGCCATCCTTCTTTGTTTTACCCTTCTTGCCCTTGCCCTTGCCATTTTTCTTGAAACTAGTGGTCTTATTGACCATCAACACTTGATGTTCTTTCTGGATTTCAGACTCAGCAACTTTCAGCATCGCAAACAGCTCCGCGACTGACTTGTTCATCCCGTGCATGTTATAGTTCATCACAAATCTCTTGTAACTAGGTAGCAGCGATTGAAGAACTTTGTCAGTGATCGCCTCTGGCGGAAGGGCAATTCCCAACTCCACTAGACGAGTTGCATACCCAGACATTCTGAGTATATGTTAACTAATAGACCCGTTCACCTCCATCTTGCAAGCATAGAACTTGTCGGAGGTCTCATACCTCTCGATCCGGGCATTCTTTTGAAAGATTAACTTCAACTCCTGGAACATCTCATATGCTACATGACATTCAAAACGTCTTTGAAGTCCCGGTTCTAAGCCATACAGTATTGCACACTGAACTATTGCGTAATCTCCAGAACTTGCCTCCCAAGCGTTCTTAACGTCTTCGGAGGTCATGTCTTCAAGTTGGTAACCAAGCGGTGCATCAAGGACATATGATTTTTGGGAAGCCGTGACGATAATCCTCAGATTACGGGCCCAGTCAACAAAGTTACTTCCATCATCTTTCAACTTAGCTTTCTCTAGGAATGCATTAAAATTCAGGGGTGCTACTGCACGAGCCATTGATCTACAACATAAATATGCAAAGGTTGCTTAGACTATTGTTCGAGATAATGAGTTTAGTTAATCAAATTACTAAAGCTCCCACTCAAATTGACATCCCTCAGGTCATCTGAGTGTCACATGATACAAATTCACCAACTCAAGTCCGATCATCACGTGATTTGAGGTGGTTTCAATGGTGAACATCATCATGTTGATCATATCTACTATATGACCCATGTTCGACCTTTAGGTCTCTTGTGTTCCGAGGCCATATCTATACATGCTAGGCTCGTTAAGTTTAACCCGAGTGTTCTGCACATGAAACACTGGCTTGCACCTGTTGTATGTGAACGTAGAGTCTATCACACCCGATCATCACGTGGTGTCTCAACACGACGAACTTTCGCAATGGTGCACACTCGGGGAGAACACAATTCATCTTGAAATTTTAAGTGAGGGATCACCTTATAATGCTACCGTCATCCTAAGAAAAACAACGTGCATAAAAGGATTAACATCACATGCAAATCATAAGTGACATGATATGGCCATGAACTTCTGCTTTTGATATCCATCTTGACAGCACCGGCATGATCTCCATCGTCACCGGCACTACACCATGATCTCCATCATCTTGATCTCCATCAATGTGTCGCCATCAGGGTTGTCGCGCCCAACATGCTTCTACTACTATTGCTACCGTTTAGCGATAAAGTAAAGCATTACATAGCGCTTAATGATTGACACGCAGGTCATACAATAATTAAAGACAACCATATGGCTCCTACCGGTTGCCGTACTGATCTACATGCAAGTCGTGATAATCTATACATCACATGATCATCTCATACATCACATATATCACATCATGTAATTGGCCATATCACATCACGACATACCCTGCAAAAACAAGTTAGACGTCCTCTAATTGTTGTTGCATGTTTTACGTGGCTGCTACGGGTATCTAGCAAGAACAATTCTCATCTACGCAAAAACCACAACAGTGATACACTAGTTGCTTTTCAACCTTCTCAAGGACCGCCTTTGTCGAATCCGATTCAACTAAAGTGAGAGAAACTGTCACCCGCAAGCCATCTATGCAACAAGTTGCGGTCGCGGGAACCGGTCTCTCGTAAGCGTACGAGTAATGTTGGTCCGGGCCGCTTCATCACACAATACCGCTGAACCAAAACACGACCAAGGAAGGAAGCAATCTAAGCATCAACGCCCACAAAATCTTTGTGTTCTACTCGAGATCTCATCTACACATAGACCTAGCTCGTGATGCCACTGTTGGGGAACGTTGCATGGGAAACAAAAAAATTCCTACGTTCACGCAAGATCTATCCATGGTGATGAGCATCTACGAGAGGGAGAGTGGATCTACATATCCTTGTAGATCGCTAAGCGGGAAGCGTTAAGAAATGCGGTTGGTGTAGTCGAACGTCTTCGCGATCCAAATTGCCGAGCGTCCCGTGATCCAATCACAATCCGTCCTGCGATCCAATCACGATCCGTCTCGCGAACTTGATCATGATCCTTCCGATCTAGCGCCGAACGGATGACACCTCCGCGTTCAGCACACGTGCAGCTTGATGACGATCTCCGCCGTCTTGATCCAGCAAGAGGGAGCGGAGAGGAAGAGGAGTTCTTCGGCAGCGTGATGGTGCTCAGGTGATGGTGGTGAAGCTATTTTGGCAAGGCTTCGCCTAAGCACTACAGAAATCCGATCTAGAGGAGAAACAATGCACTGGAGGAACGGGTAGCACGTGGCTAAAATTCTGTGCAAAAACCCTAAAACCACCAATATATATAGGAGGAATAGAGGAGGAGGCCGAACCAGGTGGGAGAGGTGGAGTCCACCTCCAATCCTAGTAGGACTAGGATTCATCCTATTTTTGCCTTTTTCCACTTTTTCTCTTTGGGCTTTTTCTCCTAGATGCATGGGCCTTGTGTGGGACTTCCACCATCCCACAAAGGGCTGGTATTTACTCTCCCACAGCTCATGAAGCCTCTTGGGTCGAAATACCCCTCCCGGTGGTCTCCCGGTACACTACCGGCACTGCCGGTACATTACCGATTAGCCCAGAACTTTTCCGACGACCAAAATGGGACTTCCAATATATCAATGTTTACCTCTGGACCATTCCGGAGCTCCTCGTGATGTCCGAGATCTCATCCGGGACTCCGAACAACCTTCGGTCATCACCATACATAACTCTATACTCCCGAAACGTCACCAAACCATAAGTGTGCAGACCGTGCGGGTTCGAGAACTATGTAGACATGACCGAGACACCTCTACGGTCAATAACCAATAGCGGGACCTGGATGTCCATATTGGTTCCTACATATTCTACAGAGATCTTCATCGGTCGAACCTCTATGTCAAGGATTTAGTTAATCCCGTATGATGTTCCCTTTGTTCTTCGGTATGTTACTTGCCCAAGATTCGATCGTCGGTATCTCCATACCTAGTTCAACCTTGTTACTGGCAAGTCTCTTTACTCGTTCCGTAATACAAGATCCCGCGACTAACATTTAGTCACATTGCTTGCAAGGCTTATTACGATGTTGTATTACCGAGTGGGCCCTGAGATTCCTCTCTGTCACAAGGAGTAACAAATCCCAGTCTTGATCCATGCCAACTCAACAGACACCCTTGGAGATACTTGTAGAGCACCTTTATAGTCACCCAGTTACGTTGCGACATTTGATACACACAAGGCACTCCTCCGGTGTCTGTGAGTTACATGATCTCATGGTCATAGGAACAAATACTTGACATGCAGAAACCAGTAGCAATAAACTGACACGATCATATGCTACGTTTGTAGTTTGGGTCTTGTCCATCACATCATTCTACTAATGATGTGATCCCGTTATCAAATGACATCACATGTCAATGGCTAGGAAACCTTGACCATCTTTGATTAACGAGCTAGTTCACTAGAGGCATAATAGGGACAATCTGTTGTCTATTTACCCACACATGTAATGTGTTTCCAATCAATACAATTACATCATGGATAATAAACGATTATGATGAACAAGGAAATATAATAATAAACACTTTATTTATTGCGTCTAGGGCATATTTCCAACATACGTGTCTCCCGAACCCGTAGGGTCTACACACTTAAGGTTCGATGACGCTAGGGTTATAGGGAAATGGTATACGTGATTACCGAAGGTTGTTCAGAGTCCCGGATGAGATCCCGGACGTCATGAGGAGATCCGTAATGATTCGGAGGTAAAGATTGATATATAGGAAGTCCTGTTTTGGTCACCGGAATGTTTTCGGGATCATCGGTAGTGTAACGGGAGTGCCGGAAGGGTGCCGGAGGACCACCGGGAGGGGTGTGACGACCAAAGGACTTCATGGGCCCTTAGAGGATGTGTAAAAGCCCTTATTGGGCTGGCCAAGACCTTCCGGAAGGGACCATGCAGCTAAGGATAAGAGATAAGGCTGAAAAGGATTCAAAAGGAAGAGATCCACCTCCCTTGTGGGAGGTGGACTCTTCCCTAGGTTCGGCCGAACCTCTCCTCCTTGGAGGAGGGGACAAGGCAGCCCTCCCTCTCCCTCCTCCTATATATACGCAAGGTTTTGGGCTGATTTGAGAGATGACTTATCTCTCTCTCGGCGCAGCCCTACCCTTCCTCTTCCTCGTTCTCCGTAGCGCTTGGCGAAACCCTACGGGAGTCCACGTAGCTCCACCGTCACCATGCCGTCGTGCTGCCGGAGATCTCCCTCAACCTCTCCTTCCTCCTTGTTGGATAAAGGCATAGGAGACGTCATCGGGCTGCACGTGTGTTGAACGCGGAGGCACCATTGTTCGGCGCTTAGATCGGAGTCCACCACGATCTGAATCGCTACGAGTACGACTCCACCAACCGCGTTCTTGTAACGCTTCCGCTTACCAATCATCAAAGGTATGGAGATGCAATCTCTCCCCACTCGTTGCTGGTTTCTTCATAGATAGATCTTGGTGACACGTAGGAATTTTTTTGATTTACTACTACGTCTCCCAACTGTGGCATCATGAGCTAGGTCTATGCATAGAATCTATGCATGAGTAGAACACAAAGCAGTTGTGGGCATCGATCTTGTTAATTTTCTTACCACTAGTAGTCTTATCTTGATTCGGCGGTATTTTGGGATGAAGCGGCCCGGACCAACTTTACACGTACGCTTACGTGAGACCGGTTCCACCGCCTGACATGCACTTGTTGCATAAGGTGGCTAGCGAGTGTCTGTCTCTTCCACCTTAGTCGGAGTGGATTCGATGAAAAGGGTCCTTATGAAGGGTAAATAGCAATTGGCATATCACATTGTGGTTTTGGCGTAGGTAAGAAACGTTCTTGCTAGAAACCTATAGCAGCCACGCAAAAATTTGCAACTACAAATTAGACGACGTCTAACTTCTTTTTGCAGCATGTGCCTTGTGATGTGATATGGCCAAAAGGATGTGATGTGATGCATTGTGATGTATGAGATTGATCATGTTCTTGTAATAGGATTCACGACTTGCATGTCGATGAGTATGACAACCGGCAGGAGCCATAGGAGTTGTCTTATTTTATTGCATGGCCTGCGTGTCAATCATAAACGCCATGTAATTACTTTACTTTATTGCTAAACGTTAGCCATAGTAGTAGAAGTAATAGTTGGCGAGACAACATCATGAAGACACAATGATGGAGATCATGATGATGGAGATCATGGTGTCGTGCCGGTGACAGTGATGATCATGGTGCCCCGAAGATGGAGATCAAAGGAGCAAGATGATATTGGCCATATCATGTCACTATATTGATTGCATGTGATGTTTATCATGTTTACATCTTATTTTCGTAGAACGATGGTAGTAAATAAGATGATCTCTCAATAAAAATTTAAGAAATGTGTTCACCCTAACCGTGCACCGTTGCTAAGGATCGTTGTTTCGAAGCACCATGTGATGATCGGGTGTGATAGGTTCTAACGTTCGCAAACAACGGGTGTAAGCCAGATTTACACACGCGGAACACTTAGGTTGACTTGACGATCCTCGCATGTACTGACATGGCCTCGGAACACGGAATACCAAAAGGTCGAACATGAGTCGTATAGAAGATACGATCAACATGGATATGTTCACTATGGATGACTAGTCCGTCTCACGTGCTGATCGGACACGGGCTAGTTGACATGGATCATGTGTCACTTGGATGACTAGAGAGATGTCTATCTAAGTGGGAGTTCATTAAATAATTTGATTACGTGAACTTAATTATCATGAACTTAGTCTAAAATTATCTTTACAATCTATATTGTAGATCCAACGGCCAACGCTAATGCCAGCATCAACTTCAACGCGTTCCTAGAGAAAACCAAGCTGAAAGATGATGGAAGCAACTATGCGGACTAGGTCCGTAGCTTGAGGATCATCCTCATAGCTTCCAAAAGATTGTATGTCCTTGATGCACCGCAAGGTGACGCACCCGTTCTCGCAGCAGAGCAAGACGTTGCGAACGCTTGGCATTCACGCTATGATGATTACTCCCTTGTTCAGTGCGGCATGCTTTACAGTTTAGAACCCGGGCTCCAAAAGCGTTTTGAGCAACACGGAGCATATGAGATGTTCCAAGAGCTGAAACTGGTTTTCCAAGCTCATGCCTGGGTCGAGAGATATGACGTCTCTGACAAGTTCTTCAGATGTAAGATGGAGGAGAACAGTTCTATCAGTGAGCACATCCTCAAGATGTCTGAGCTACCCAGTCGCTTGACTCAGCTAGGAGTTAATCTCCCGAATGACTCGATCATTGACAGAATCCTCCAGTCGCTTCCACCTAGCTACAAGAGCTTTGTGATGAACTACAACATGCAAGGGATGGAGAAGTCCATTCCTGAGTTGTACTCGATGCTGAAATCAGCGGAGGTCAAGATCAAAAAGGAGCATCAAGTGTTGATGGTAAATAAGACCACTACTTTCAAGAAAGGCAAGGGTAAGGAGAACTTCAAGAAGGATGACAAAGCTGTTGCCGCGCCCGGTAAGAAAGTTGCCGGGAAGAAGAACAAGAATGGACCCAAGCCTGAGACTGAGTGCTTTTATTGCAAGGGCACCGGTCACTAGAAGCGGAACTGCCCCAAGTACTTAGTGGATAACAAGGCCGACAACGTTAAAGGTATATGTGATATACTTCTTATTGATGTGTACCTAACCAGCGCTCGTAGTAGCTCCTGGGTATTTGATACCGGTGCAGTTGCTCACATTTGTAACTCCAAGCAGGAGCTGCGGAATAAGGGGAGACTGGCGAAGGACGAGGTGACGATGCGCATCGGGAATGGTTCCAAGGTCGATGTGATCGCCGTCGTCACACTACCTCTGCATCTACCTTCGGGATTAGTTTTAAACCACAATAATTGTTATTTAGTATCAGCTTTGAGCATGAACATTGTATCTGGATCTTGCTTGATACGAGATGGCTACTCATTTAAATCTGAGAATAACGGTTGTTCTATTTATATGAGAGAAATGTTTTATGGTCATGCCCCGCTGGCCAATGGTTTATTTTTGATGAATCTCGAACGTGATGTTACACATGTCCACAGTGTGAGTACCAAAAAGTGTAAGGTTGATAACGATAGTCCCACTTACATGTGGCACTACCGCCTTGGTCATATTGGTGTCAAACGCATGAAGAAGCTCCATGCTGATGGACTTTTGGAGTCTCTTGATTTTGAATCATTTGACACGTGCGAACCATGCCTCATGGGCAAGATGACCAAGACTCCGTTCTCCGGAACAATGGAGCGAGCAACTGACTTGCTGGAAATAATACATACCGATGTATGCGGTCCAATGAGCGTCGAGGCTCGTCGTGGCTACCGTTATGTTCTCACCCTCACTGATGACTTGATCAGATATGGGTATGTCTACATAATGATACACAAGTCGGAAACCTTTGAAAGGTTCAAGGAATTTCAGAGTGAGGTAGAGAATCAACGTGACAGGAAAATAAAGTGCCTACGATCTGATCATGGCGGAGAATATTTAAGTCACGAGTTTGGCACGCACCTAAGGAAATGTGGAATTATTTCACAACTCACGCCGCCTGGCACACCTTAGCGAAATGGTGTGTCTGAACGTAGTAATCGCACTCTATTGGATATGGTGTGATCTATGATGTCTCTTACCGACTTACCGCTATCATTTTGGGGATATGCATTAGAGACTGCCGCATTCACTTTAAATAGGGCACCGTCAAAATCCGTTGAGACAACACCGTATGAATTATGGTTTGGAAAGAAACCTAAGCTGTCGTTTCTAAAATTTTGGGGATGCGATGCTTATGTGAAGAAACTTCAACCTGAGAAGCTCGAACCCAAAGCGGAAAAGTGCGTCTTCATAGGATATCCCAAAGAGACTATTGGGTATACCTTCTACCTCAGACCCGAAGGCAAACTCTTTGTTGCTAAGAATGGATCCTTTCTAGAGAAAGAGTTTCTCTCGAAAGAAGTAAGTGGGAGGAAAATAGAACTTGATGAGGTAATTGTACCTCTGCTCGAACCGGAGAGTAGCGCAGCACAGGAAGTTGTTTCTGTGGAGCCTACACCGGCTAGAGAGGAAGTTAATGATAATGATCATGAAACTTCACATCAAGTTACTATTGAACGTCGAAGGTCCACTAGGACACGTTCCGCACCAAAGTGGTACGGCAACCCTGTCCTGGAGATCATGTTGTTGGACAACGATGTACCTTCGAACTATGAAGAAGCGATGGCGGGCCTGGATTCAAACAAATGGCTTGAGGCCATGAAATCCGAGATAGGATCCATGTATGAGAACAAAGTATGGACTTTTGTGGACTTGCCTGATAACAAGCGAGCCATTGAAAATAAATTGATCTTTAAGAACAAGACTGGTGCGGATGGTAATTTGACCGTCTATAAGGCTCGGCTTGTCGCTAAGGGTTATCGACAAGTTCAAGGAGTTGACTATGATGAGACTTTCTCACCCGTAGCGATGCTAAAGTCTGTCCGAATCATGTTAGCAATTGCCGCATTTTATGATTATGAGATCTGGCAAATGGACGTCAAAACGACACTCCTTAATGGCTTCCTTAAGGAAGAACTGTATATGATGCCGCCGGAAGGTTTTGTCGATCCTAAAGATGCTAACAAAGTATGCAAGCCCCAGCGCTCCATCTATGGGCTGGTGCAAGCATCTCGGAGTTGGAACATTCGCTTTAATGAAGTGATTAAAGCATTTGGGTTTGTACAGGTTTATGGAGAACCCTGTATTTACAAGAAAGTGAGTGGGAGCTCTATAGCATTTCTCATATTATATGTGGATGACATACTGATAATGGGAAATGATATAGAACTTTTGGAAAGTGTAAAGGCCTACTTGAATAAATTATTTTCAATGAAGGATCTTGTTCATGATAATTGTCTATTGTTCATGCTATAATTGTGTTAACCAGAAACCGTAATACATATGTGAATACATAGACCACAACATGTCCCTAGTGAGCCTCTAGTTGGCTAGCTCGTTGATCAATAGATGGTCACGGTTTCATGACCATGGACATTGGATGTCTTTGATAACGGGATCACATCATTAGGAGAATGATGTGATGGACAAGACCCAATCCTAAGCATAGCACAAGATCATGTAGTTCGTCTGCTAAAGCTTTTCAATGTCAAGTATTATTTCCTTAGACCATGAGATTGTGCAACTCCCAGATACCGTAGGAATCTTTGGGTGTGCCAAACGTCACAATGTAACTGGGTGGCTATAAAGGTGCACTATGGGTATTTCCGAAAGTGTCTGTTGGGTTGGCATGAATCGAGACTGGGATTTGTCACTCCGTGGGACGGAGAGGTATCTCTGGGCCCACTCGGTAAGACATCATCATCATGAGCTCAATGTCACTAAGGATTTACCCACGGGATGATGTATTACGGAACGAGTAAAGAGACTTGCCGGTAACGAGATTGAACAAGTTATAGGGATACCGACGATCGAATCTCGGGCAAGTATCATACCGATAGACAAAGGGAATTGTATACGGGATTGTCTTAATCCCCGACATCGTGGTTCATCCGATGAGATCATCGTGGAGCATGTGGGAGCCAACATGGGTATCTAGATCCCGTTGTTGGTTATTGACCGGAGAGGTGTCTCGGTCATGACTACGTGTCTCTCGAACCCGTAGGGTCTACACACTTAAGGTTTGATGACGCTAGGGTTATAGGGAAATGGTATACGTGATTACCGAAGGTTGTTCGGAGTCCCGGATGAGATCCCGGACGTCACGAGGAGCTCCGGAATGGTCCGGAGGTAAAGATTGATATATAGGAAGTCCTGTTTTGGTCACCGGAAAGTTTTTGGGCTCATCGGTAGTGTACTAGGAGTGCCGGGAGGGTGCCGGAGGACCCCCGGGAGGGGTGTGACGACCAAAGGACTTCGTGGGCCTTTAGAGGAGGTGTACCAGGCCTTATTGGTCTGGACAAGACCTTCCGTATGGGCCCATGCGGGTAGGGATAAGAGATAAGGCTGAAAAGGATTCAAAAGGAAGAGATCCACCTCTCTTGTGGGAGGTGGAATCTTCCCTAGGTTCGGCCGAACCACTCCTCCTTGGAGGAGGGGCCAAGGCAGCCCTCCCTCTCCCTCCTCCTATATATACCCAAGGTTTTCGGCTGATTTGAGACACGACTTCTCTCTCTCTCTCTCTCGGCGCAGCCCTACCCTTCCTCTTCCTCGTTCTCCATAGCGCTTGGCGAAGCTCTACCGGAGTCCACGTAGCTCCACCGTCACCACGCCGTCGCGCTGCCGAAGCTCTCCCTCAACCTCTCCTTCCTCCTTGCTGGATCAAGGCGTAGGAGGCGTCATCGGGCTGCACGTGTGTTGAACGCGGAGGCGCCGTTGTTCGGCGCTTAGATCGGAGTCCACCGCGATCTGAATCGCTACGAGTACGACTCCACCAACCGCGTTCCTGTAACGCTTCCGCTTAGCGATCTTCAAAGGTATGAAGATGCAATATCTCCCCACTCGTTGTTGGTTTCTTCATAGATAGATCTTGGTGACACTTAGAATTTTTTTTTGATTTACTACTACGTCTCCCAACACTACCTTCAGGGCGCGCATCTTGGTGAGGAACCCGGGTCCCATCGTCGACCCGGAGCTTCTTTGGTGGCGTTCGTGTGGGCCACTTTCAGTGCAGAGGCAGCCGACCCCGCTGAAGGTATTACGTCGCCGTGTCAAGGAGGAGGACGAGCACGTCCATCGGTACATGGATGCGTTGTACGTCAGGTTCTCCAATACCTGGCAGGTTCTTTAGGGATCTCACCCAAGCTATGATCCTGTCATAGTTCCTTCTCTTTGGGTGTCCACCGCCTGCCGCGCGAGACGTCAACTGGATCTGTAGTAGTGATATTACATAATCAATAATATTTTAGATGTATTAGTAATAATATTCGAGATATATTCGAGATTATATTCGAGACGATTTATTCGAGATTATATTCGATGACGCATATTATGTACTATGATTCACTTTTCCTTATTGATTGCATGCATTCTAGTTTGAATACTAAATTGTTTTATCTTTCTTCTGGGTTAGTTAAATAAAAGCTATGGATAATACCAGCAGAGAAGGAGAAGAGGCTATGTTCGACATCATACGCTCCACGAGCCCAGAGCATGAACATGAAGATGATGACGGCTCGCAATATCTGAACAATTCCGGTGATGGTTGTATGTTTGATGAAGACGAAAGAATAGATGAATTCGACAACGATGTTGACGAAGAATATGCTCTACAAATAACAAAGACCGGTGAGATATATTTATTATATAAGCCATCCAGTGATCATTACATGTCTTAATTGAGTTGTATATGTATTAACGAATCTTCTACAAGCGACAGGGTAAAGCGAGGCCCGGCCAAAAAGTTGGACCCTGGCGTAAAGTTCACCATCGATTCCATCAATACATCAACTGGCGAACCGCTTGAACCTAAGAAAAATGCGACCAAGTTCAAGAATCAATGCGGGGTTCTTGTCAGGGACCAAATCCCGATCTCCACACAAGAATGGAAGAAGCCAGGAAAGGGAGATCGACAAGGAGTTACTTTTGTCGATGAAAGAGCAAAAGATGTGCTTTGGGTCGAGCTGATACCAATGAAGAGTCCCTCATGGTGAGAGACCAAGAGTCACATTACTTCCATAAAAACGATGTGTGGATTCATTATACAGAGTTGTTTCAGTTATTCAATCAAAACACACTCGACAAATCTTTAGTCAGTTGCTATTGTCTTCTAAGTGATTTCTTTCTATAATTTAAGTCTCTAGCTAGTTCTGCTCTCTTTCGTTTCCTGAAATTATCCTCACTATATTCGTTTCTATGGTATTGTGCAGAATGAAGATGTATGAAATGAAACAAGTTGGACGCCATGACATTGGGTTTATTGACCCAAATACCATTAATCAAAAGATATGGGAAACTTCGTATTTGAGAAAAGACACAAAGAAAAAAATGCTAGAATTTTTGATCCATCTAAACACCCAACTAGAAATAGTACTTTCTCAGAACTTCGGGTGAGTGTTATATATATATATATGTGTGTGTGTATATATATATATATATATATATATATATATATATATATATATATATATATATATATATATATCTTGTACTACAAATTCTATTTTTTGCTTACTAGATGTTAATAAGTGTTGTTGATGAGTTATGCAGTTATCACTGGATCTTGTTAATCATTGAAGTTGACAAGGAAAAAGTTGAAGTACTCGACTCGCTATTAAAGGATCAATCCGAATATGCAATCGTGAGGGGGCTGCTTGACAGGTAATTTCTATCATTATCGCACTATGTCGGCCTCTTTAATTACTTCATTTCTTGATATCAACTATTTAATAACTCATTTATTCTTTTTCTTTGCCGGCGGGCAGGACTTGGGTCAAGTTCATCAAACAGGTCCCAAGCGACTGGGCACAACAATTGAAATGCGTGCGACCCAAGGTAATTAAGTAGTACTAGCTAGCTAGCTATGTCCATGCATCTCTTTAATTTTAGTTTCAATACCATTATCATGGTTGATTAATTATTACCTAATTGAATTTTATTCTCGTAAAGTGCATGGTGCAGGAGTAGTGGAATAGTTTATGCACATACTACATTTATGAGTACATTCGCATGATCACGTCTGAAAGGAGCATAAACGAAAGAAATCTTTGGGTACGTTTGCCAGAACACTATCCATAATCTTTATCATGATCTAGCTAATATATATACACATAACTAATATATTCATCTTGATCTTCATCTTGTAGCTGACGAAGATGCGGGGCCAGCTCCTACCAAAGGCTCGAGTACGAGCAATTCAAGAGGAATTAGCCGGATTTCTGCTCGACCAGGTCATAGTTCCCAAAGGAGAATACCATTACAAGATCTCCAAAAATTAGCTAGATTTTTGCGCAGTCTGCATATATATATGTAATGATTCTCAAATTGTAGAAAATATTATATATATATATATATATATGTGTGTGTGTGTGTGTGTGTGTGATCGCGGTTCTACGAGAAATTCTATTTATATTTATATATATACGCATGCACAACGTGTGTACGGTATGTACGTACTAGCGTAATATATGTTTGAAATGAAAATTAATTAAATGGAAAATAAAAAATTAAAAGGAAAATTAAATCATAATTAATTCATAAACCCCTAAAGAATTAAAAGGAAAAATAAAACAAAACTAAAAAACAAAATACTTCCCACGGCGCTGTCGGATGCCACGTGGAGGGTCTTTGGTGTCGAGCCGTGTTGAACCGGCACTAAAGGGTTAGGCTTTAGTCCCCACCCTTTAGTGCCGGTACCGGCACTAAAGGCCCTTACGACCTGCGACTATAGGCCTGTTCTGCACTAGTGCCGGCTTTGACCCTTTGTGGGGAGGGGGTTATCATTTATGCCACTGGTTGTGTATCAATACTCAGTTTTGCCACTAGGAATTTCAATAACTCAAAAATGTCATCCCTTCATTAGGTGCATGTTCAAAAATGCCACAGGACACCCTTACTTTGAGCATAAATCTCGTTTGTCATGTTATAATGATCAAAAATACCTGTAGCACGATGCAGAGAGAAACCATATTTGGCCGAGGAATACTCTTGTTAGGGACTAATTTTACACGAGATTAAGAGTTGAAGGATCAACGTTGCACCAAGATGTGGTCAAAACAATGACACATCAAATCAAATCCGGGTTTGGCTGAGAAATACCACTATGAGGGACTAACTATATCTGGTATTAATAGTTGACGGAGGAAGGTTACACATAAAAGAGTTCAAGGACCAAAGTCACACTTTGCGATTAGTTGAGGGACGAAAAATGCACTTTACTCTATTGCAAATGATCAACAAAGTAAATATTCACAAAAATCAACCAGGGACCCGTACATTGAAGCTAGCAAACTTAAATGGGTTCATCCACGTATATCATCTATAATCTATAAAGACATCAATACATTTTCCTCCACACATGTTCTCCAGCTAGCCGTTCTAATTGCAGAGTTTGATATAGTGAATGCAAGCTTCCCTAAGCTTGGTGCAATGATGCTGGTCAGCTAATGCCAATGTGGCGACGACGCTCTTGGCATCGAGGCTCTTGCACAGGATGCTCTCACACATGAGCTTCATCCTTCCCATGGCATACCTGTCTGCAGCCACAAGCAATTGCCTAATCACGTCATTGTTGTCATCCATGGTAGGCAACGAATCCGTATATATGAAGTGAAGCAGTGCTTCGAAAACAGCGGGTCGCATGTCCGCGATCTGTATGCACTGCTCCTCTTCATCCCACATTGGCCCGTAGAGCTGTGCGTCGAAGACCGGAGATCGCATCGCCAGCACGAGCTTGTGTGCGTGGAACTTCTTCCCGCTGACTTTGATCACCACGTCGGCTCCTTTCTTCCCCTCCAGCAGCTTTGCCAGATTGTTGGACAGGTCGGACGGCGGCACATGGATCTCCGGCGGCGGCTTGGAGTCAGCGGTCGCCACGGCCGGTATTTTGTTGAGGAGGACGGTAATGTCGCACTGGATGATGAGGCAGTCATCCTGCAGGTACGAGGATGCCTCCAGGAGGTCCCTCTTCATGAACTTGTCGGACCCCCTGACGTGCCTGTTCCACCCGCCGAACGGAAGGGATGACGGCCGGGAGACGATTAAGGTCGGGTTCCCGGTGGCCTGGTTGGTCAGCTTGAAGTCATAGAGCGCCCTCACCACGGATTTCTTGCTCAGGAGCTCCACGAAGACCGCAACATAGCGATTGGTGTCAGAAGTGTATCCGTCGGGGTAGTAGCGGATGCACCAGTCGTAGCCGCCGACGGTGAAGGTGGAGGACCTTATGAAATTGCCGGCGCCGAGGCCCTTGTGCAGCCTGTATCTGGCGACCGTCAACACGTGTGTGCCCCGCGCCGTCACCGGGACGCACGCCGACGCGGTAGCCGTCGCCGTACCCGGCCTTTGCGATGCTGCCATTGCCGGTACTTGTGCGTGCTGAGGAGGCCCGCTCGAGTTGTTTGCGGCGATCACGGGCGTACGTACCCTCCTGCTGGTGTTTGCTTTCAATCAACCAACTTACAAGGGGCCGGGGTGTACATCGTCGTGTATATATTGGCTTGGTGCCGAGCTGAATCGGTGAAGCAAATACTAATCCTACTAGGTGATTAATTCCTGCACTACTCGGACACGCACCTACCCGTGCAGATGCGCAAGTATCCTCCAGCAGGTGTTTGTGTTAGGATAAACCACGTAAGTGTGCGACGTGCGTGCGGCTACATGCATGACAGATCGTGTGGCCGTTGGAAGAGGCTGAACGTGGGCGTGCATGCAGGTAGTGGCCAATGAGTTCGTTAGAGCATCTCTAACAGCCGTTCAACACGCCGCGTCTTAAAAACGACTTTGCCGTGTGCGCTTCGTGTCTGGTTTGACGTGACCGGCAGGGTTGGCTCCAACAGCCGTGCTAAAATGCAGCGCGCGCCGTTCCAGCAGCGCGTAAAAATACAGCGCGCACGAACAGTAAAAAACGATACATTTCATATATAATAAAAAACGATACATAGATATTTTACATAGTTCGATAGATAAAAACGATACATAGTTCGATAATGCAAACTAGATAAACTATGGTGCAACTAGAACTACTCCGAGTCGGCCTCAGCGTCATCCTCGCTGGTGTCGTCCGAGGTAGTGAGTCATGCGTCATGCCAACGTTCATCGTCCGGCGTGAAGATCGACGTCCCAAATGCTTCCATGGCACCGCATTGCGATACCGTCAGTGCCTTCCGCAGACGCCTGTCCGCCCGCTCCGCACGGCGCCTTGCCGTCCTTTTCGCCCAGTAGGCGCACTCGTTGGCGACGTCCTCCGGGTGGCGCTGACGCCACTCCGCCATGGCTCGCTCGTACTCCTCGGCGACAAGGAGGCAGTGCTGCCGCCGAAGGTGCTCCGCACGGTCCTGCTCCGTGATAAGACAAGGCGGAGGGGCGACGTCCTGCGCCTGCTGGCAGGTGTAGACGTCGTGGAAGTTCATCTGCGAACGAGGCTTTTCTAGGCGCCACGCCGCCGGGTCGTACGTGCGGGCGGCCTCGTGCGCGGTCCCGAACGTGTCGAGGCTGAGCCGGACGTCGCCGGACCTGATCTCGACATAGTGGGTGTCGTTGGGGCGCGCGCAGACGCCGCGGTAGCCAGACGATCCATGGCGGCGCGGCGGCATGATGGCGCGGTGGTGACGGGGCGAGGAAGCGACGAGGAATTGGCGAGCAAGCGGTAGACAGCGCGCGTGGCAGTGTGGAGGACTCGTGGCGAGCGCCGCAATTTATAGGCGTACCGGAAGCGGCGCGCCAAATCTAGCGCGCAAGCTGCCGCCTTTTTCCGCGCGTGCTACTTTCCTGCCGCCGCTGGAACGCTCGAAAAATTCTCGCGCACGCTAAAGTGGTTGTTTACCTCGCACGCGCGTCTTTTCGCGTGGCTCTTGGAGATGCTCTTAGTGCATGGATAGATTATTTAGCTAGTGGCTGGTATGGTCTGCGTGCGTGCTTGGTGAGGCCAACGCCTGGTGTTAGTCCGGCTATATAAGCCATGTATTGGTGTTGTGTAAAGGTACGCGGTCTGTTGTCGTGCCACGGTGACGGTATGTGTCGAGTCGATGGGGAGGGGTCTAAGGAAGATGTAGTCTACGTCGGAACCGTGGTATGCGCCCAGTCGACGTGAGAGTTGTTCTCGGGTTGTGCTGCGTGTGTGCGTGTGTACCTTCATTTATGTGTGTTCCAAGAAGTTGAGATGAATAGATGACAACATACAGGCCGTTCGTCAGCCGGGGCTTTCGTCGCCGGAAGTTTGTTTTGTTCATCGTATTCTATCTCCGCCTGACGTTCGTCGTCGGAGGGCTTCTTGACGTTTGTCGTCGTTGGGTTTGTCCCAACAGTTTGCTTTGTTCTTAATTCGCGCAAGGACGTGCATAGCTTGGAATTCTTCCTCGCAGTCTGCATATCTGAATTTAACATCATGATCGTGAGTCATCCGATGCTGGTAGCAGCAAATACTTGCAAAATGGAACAACATTTGCAATCCAAGCTCGTCGCAACATAACACCTTGTATGTCCGGCAAAACACACGAGTTTTCAGCATGTCATATTAACATATGCAACATGGAAATCCGCGAGTCATTGACCTCCATTTTTGGAGCATCGACCTCGCTGCTTGGGCTCTCTAGCGACGGATCCAGATCTTCAGTGCCAATGGGCACCGAGTCGGCGACACTGAAACCATTCTCGATAGTTTGATAATTTGCTGTCTCCTGGGAACTCAATAGCGTAGATGATCTCGGTCTTGAGCTTCGTCCTAGAAGTCCTCCAACTGGATTAGGGAGAGACGCCGCGGGGCAAGGCGAGGGGCAACGCGTAAGGCGTTGATGTTTTGTGATAGACAAAAGAAAATGAATTAAAAGGTAAACCCAACAAAAAGAATCTTGGGAAACAGTTAGGTTCCTATTTTTTTATAAAGAAAATATATTAAAATCGCGAAGATACCAATTACACCCAGTCTCTGTATCAAAAAGATATCGAAAGACATAAAGGATGCACACAACCAAGAACAAAAAAAAAGAAATATAAAAACAAAGACCCATCGCAGTGATGAAGCCCTCATAACAACAACACTCTAACCACCACCAAAGACAATACCGGACTACAGAAGAGGTTCTTGAAAAGCGACGCCTTCAAGAAGAAAACAATGCACAAGCGTTGTCGTCGCCCGATCAAGGATCTTGAGTTTTCACTCTGGAGAGAGTCCGAGATCCCAAAAAACAATGCTTTCACAAGACCATTGCCAGGTACAACCAATGAAGACCAGACCTTGGGCTTTCACCCTCAAGATCGCGGCTCGGTACCCGAGAAGCATCCCCAAAAATGTTGTCCACCTGTGTTGCTGCCTCCTTCTGCCAAGACCGTCGTTGCAAGTTCTCAATACCCGACGCATAGGAAAAACCTGTGCCGCCATTCTTTAACACAACCAAAACACTTCTTTGGCATGACAAGTCTCCGGTCGCAGCACCGTAACCTTCTTCCCTATTGCCAACGTCGTGAAAATCTATACTTAGACATGTCCCACGACACCGACAAGACAGCGAAGCTTCATGGCACGTCCTCATGAACCCTCTCTGGCCGAAGATGAGGACACGTCCGACCGAATCAATTTCGATCAAGATATCCAGTGACGCCATGCGCCAAAAACTGAAATCCTTGAGAGGAAGACCGGAACCCGTTGGTGTCTAGACCGAGGAGGCTTTCATGCAGCGGATCGAGCTTTTGAGCACAAAGAACGGTAGGGCCAACCATCATGGGACTCCCCTGGATCTCAACAGACCGCGGCCGCGATCTCGATGAAGAACCGAGACTGGCTGCCTCCGAGCTCCGTGCAGCGCCCTAGCAAGGCATGCTGCATACAGCACATCGGAGTAGAATCCATCGCCTGCAGCCGCCATAGCAGCACAACGCGGCATGGCACAAACGGCCACCACGCGCGATTCAGCAGTCCGCGTGCAGCAGATCAGCAGCATACAAGCCGCTCCCGCATCTGCTGCATCTGGCCGGCTGCTGCTTTTGCTCGCTGCTGCTAAAGCCCCTATTTAGCATGCATGAACAACCGCTTAGGATCAGGGATGATCCATGAGGGACCGATGCCGTGTCGCGGTTGCTCACTCCAAGCCGCCGACGCGGACCAGAGGGCCCCGCCGCCACTGTCGGCCGCACGGGCTTTGCCCGGCGGCGTCGGCCGGCAGCGGCGAGGTTCCTATTGCAGTCGAAAATGTTTCAACTCTTGCGTGTGTAAATTCTGAGATAAGTCCGTGTACAATAATATTATCTTGGCAATGCCACATTGATGAGCTGGAAGACACGGGAATTAAAAAGAGCATTGTGTTCTCTTAACTACGAGAGGATATTGCCGAAAATACCCGATGGAACATGGGTGTGCATGTACCCGAATTTAAAAGAATAGTAAAAAGGTCAATCGATCCTAAAAATATTGTAACAAACATTGTCTAGTCTAGTGTTAAACTCATGTGTAAAGTTCCACGAAGAAAAGAATTTGGTGGTCTTCTAAGCAAAAAAAAAGCAAGTGCTATATAATTGTTATGAGCTGTTTTACGGTGATTGGTGATTGGGATAGTACTCGGAGTACTAACCAGTACGTACACTGCTGATTTTTATCAGCCGTCCGATCTTATGGGAAATTAAAATTGATTAAATTTATTATGTTAATTATTATAAGAGCATAATGGTCCAGGGGGAAATATTTTTTCTTCAACCGATCACCTGAGGACCAGATCCACGTCTACTCGATCCAGTTGTCAATCCTTGTCCGATCTATTCGTCGCCGTCGTGCCCCTGACCTTCTCCGTCCTCGACGTGGTCGGTGAGAGGAAAAAATTCATCGTCCTCGTCCTCCACCCAACCAAACCAGCCCCCACCCCACGCCGTCGCCGAAGAAGAAGAAGGCAGGATCTGCGGCGGCTGAATCGGGCGATCCCATCTCTTCCCGCATACCATCTTAAGGTATGAATCCGGGTGGGCGTTATGCTCGAGGTTTCCATAGTGCATGCAATATAACTTTTTCGTCTCATCACTCATGCTAGGATAGTACTTCTTGGACGTTGATGATTGATTTCCCTCACATGTGAAATGAGCAAAAGTCTTTTCCATGCACTTCTCTTTGCGTATGAGCTATTTTACACATGCAACATTGATAAACACCAACTGTGTATTTCATATGTCATATGCAGGAAGACATGGCGGATGTAAGTGATGAGTGTATGTTCGAGTATCAAAATGTTGTCAGCAAGATGTTTGATAGTGAGGCTGAAGGCTACGAATTCTACAACAAATATACTCTTGAAAAATGTTTTAGTGTGAGGAGAAGCTGCGTTGAGTGGGATGGATCCAACAAATACGTAATTTTAAGGAAAATTGTGTGTAGTCGTCAAGGGTTTCACGAAGAGAAGCACCTGAAAAGAAAGATGGAAGATAGAAAGAGGAGGCCACGAAGTTTAACTCGTGTTGGGTGTAACGCTAAATTGGTCATTGCGATGCAGGAGGAAACAGGTCTGTGGTTTGTCAAGGATTTCATCGATGAGCACAACCATTCTCTAGCCCCACGGGATCTTTCTTGTCTGCTGCGTTCGCACAGACGAATTAGCGATGAGCAGAAAGCGGACATTGCCGACATGGAAAAATCTGGGATCCGCAAATACCGTATTATGGATATTTTGTGCATTCAATACGGTGGATTTGATAAGGTTGGATGCATAAAGAGGGACATTTATAATTTCTGTCATGCTAATAAGCAGGAGACAATCAGTGCCGGTGATGCTAAAACGGTGATCATGCACATGATGGCGAGGCGTGAGCGAGATGCGGATTTTTTTCTTCAGGTACTTGGTAGACGAGCTTGGCCATCTGAAGAGACTGTTCTGGGTTGATAGTCAATCGCGACTTGACTATGAGGCTTTTGAAGACGTCATTGTTTTTATAGCACATACAGAATCAATAAGTACAATCTGCCATTCGTGTCGTTTATCGGGTTGAATCACCACCACAGCACTGTTATTTTTGACTGCGGTATAAATTCTCATGAAACAAGCCACGCATACGAGTGGATGTTGCGGACCTTTTCTGAATTCATGGCACAGAAGCATCCGATATCTGTGATCACAGACGGGGACCTTGCAATGTAGCGAGCAATCAGGATGGTCTGGCCTGACTCAAACCATAGACTATGTATATGGCACATTCAGCAGAAAATTGTACGCCATCTGCATGATCACAACGTAAAGGAGGAATTCAGATCTTTCATATATGATACTTCTTCCATTGAAGAGCATGAGATAAAATGGATACAATTCTTACAACGGAATAAAGTAACCATTGAGGAGTCTTGGCTGCATCAGATGTATCAGATGAGAAAGTTGTGGTGTTCTCCATATCTTGCGGGGCGTTGTTTCCTAGGATTGAACAGCAATCAGAGGAGTGAGAGCTTGAACTCTGTGCTACATACACATCTTGAGGGTAAGATGTCGTTGTTGGAAATGCTAGAGCACTATGGGCGTTGCCTTGCGTCGCGGCGGATTAACGAAGCTCTCCATGACGTCGAAGCCTTGCAGTTCCTTCCATTTACAAAGGAAAATGCTTCGCTGCTTGAGAAACATGCCGCAACAGTTTTCACTCCTAGTGTGTTTATGGTGGTCTTATGGAGCATAGATGTTGTCAGGAAATGTCAGGTCAGAGAGATACTAGATGGATCAGAAGTTTCCACCTATGTTGTGTCCAAGCAGCAAAGAATGGATAAAAAGTTTGGAGTGCGCATTGAGGAGCAAGGAGGTATTTTGGACAGGGTCGGTTGTTCTTGCCATAAGCTGGAATGCGCAGTCACACCATGTTCCCACATTTTTTACATATTGGGGATTTTAAAGAAAACAATTCTGCCCAGTTATTGCGTTCACACTAGGTGGACTATGAATGCAAAATGTGCATACACACCGACTAGAAAAAACCAGATGTATGACTATTCGGCAAGCCTGCAGAGGTACTGCAAGTTGCGGAACTATAGTCACGCCGCAAGTTTCACGGCATGCCACTATGATGAGGACTATCAGCGTCTAAAGATGCTTTTGGAAGCAGCACATCATGGCAAGCAATCAAGTATTGAACAAGCTCACAACAAGGAGAGAAGTAATGCTCAGCATAACAGCATTAGGTTTGGCCCTTTGATGCCGCACTCGGAGAAAGTTGATAAGGTTCTGGATCCCGTGCATGTGCCAGGACGAGGTGCACCGAAGAAAAGGCTGCAGGCAAAGACAAAGAAGTCAAGATCACAGAATAACTGTGGCTATTGCAAGAATCCAGGTCACAATCGACGTAAATGTGCTAAATTGTTAGAGGTAAGAAAAAAAAGCCAGGTCACAATCGATTTATTTTTTGCATGGGTTTTACTCATTATTGATGTCCATGTGATTTATTCTATTCTTCTTTGTAGGATCTCAAAGTTGAACTCTGATGGCTACATAGAGTATGAATCGACGATGAGCCAGACAAAGTCGTGTGCCATTCAGCTTTGTGTGACGTGGTCTTTACATTCTATTTCATCGTGACAGTTATTTAGTGAAGTGTGGTTGTACTGCCATGTCACCGTATTAGTTCGACATCTTTCGTTTCCATTTTCTATGTGATCATTTCATGTCCAACTTTAATAATGACGATGTATTTCGAATAGGAATAAGGAGTTAAAAGCACCCCAAGTCACACAACTTGCACAGAATGTGACGATTTAGTCCAAAACTTGTAAAAGTGCACCCCACAGTCCTACTCCCTCTGTCCAGGTGTATTGGGCACCTAAGAAGGAGCTCTTTGTTGTAGGTGGCAGTAGATTGGACGAGGGAAATAATCAATCCGAGAAACAAGCCTATGACCACCTCCTTTCTCCTTTAAAACCGGGCCCAAAACAGCAAGAAATCCCTAATAATTAGGTGGGAGAGTTTGCCTAACCGGTCCATTGCTTTGCATGCATAATTAGCAACCCCCCCGCGCGCACTAGCTCCACCCCGTCTACACTTTTCCACATCGCCGCCGCCGCCGTCAAGCTAGGTGCTGCCACCACCATTCCGCAACCATGGCTTCCGGGAACGATTCGGCAACCTCATCCTCGGACGACGAATCAGTCACCAGTCCGATAAGTCCTCTAAATCAGATGGCTAGGTTTAGGCTTCAAATGGGGGAATTTTTTCCTAAACTGCACTGCCATTATCTGTTTTAGGCACTTGTCACCATTAGCTGCTCTGAATGGAGTGGTCTTGCTACAGAACTTGGTGCTAGATGTGAGCACCAAGCAGTGTGTGAGAAGTTAGTGGCTTTTGAATCTGTGGATAGTGGCAGGAGGTTCCTAGGCTGTGGAAAGAAGGTTAGTATCCAATATCAATGCCAGTGCCAGTGATGCAATGTTAATTTTATAGCCAATGGTAATGATGCCATCTTAATTTTATCCTAAACTGTGAACTGTTATTTGTTTAAATCGACAGGAAGGATCAAAATGCAACTATGTGCAGTGGGTTGATCCAGAGTGGCCTCCGCAACTAAAGATGGCCTTAGGAAACATTTGGGACTTGTATGAAGATGAGAACAAGCTGAGGCTTAGGAAAAATGTTGTGAATGCTGAAGAAAACTTTAAGATCCTGAAAGAGAAGGAAAAATGGAAAAAGATCTGAGGTTTTTCAAGGTGGATTTTGCTAAGATGGTTGCTGACAAGGGGGAAGCACTTAAACAGCTAGGGAGTAATCAGATGGCATTAACTGACCTAAAGGCGGAGCTAGAGAAGAAGAAGATTAGTGACAAGTCTGCCACTAATATTCACCAGGTTGTTAGAGCCAATGCAGAGAAAGAGAGGGACTGGATGAAGCAAGAGAGGGACCAATTCATGGATCATAATGGTAAATTGGTGCAAGATAGGAATAATCTGGTGTTGGAGAGGGATCAGTTAAAGCAGGAGAAGAAGAAACTGGAGTACATAATTGGTGACCTCTTCAAACTTAAAGAGGACACCAAGTGCAAGATAATGAAGATGAAGGAGATCCTTGATGAATTTCAGTGATGCATTGTTGTTGTATTACTCACATAATTTGTACTAGATTTAATTTCATGATCTTGAGGTGATTTCAGTAATATGTGTACTAGAGTATGTGTGAACTTGAAGGTCTCTGATCTTCTTTGTGTACTGAACTATTTCTGAAGTTTAAATGCTATATATGGTCCAGGCAACACACAAAAGCAGACATTAGCAGCACATATATGCCATATATGGTGCAGGCAACACACAAGAGTAGTCATCAGCATCACATATATGGTATATATGGTCCAGGCAACACACAAGACCAGACATCAGCAGCACATAGCAACAAGGCACATCAACACACCAGCAAGGCACAACAACACAGCAGCAAGTCAAGCAGCATGAGCAACACACTTAGCTGTTTTAACACAAAATACTTAAGCCCTGATAACTTGTAGATAACTTATATGTTGAAATCTATAACTAATCAGCATACCTAACTGCTAACTTCTTCATTTCTTCAGCTTGCTAATTGCATCTTCAGATTTGTTGAATCTTCAGTTCTTTAGGCGCTTGAGACGCTCTGAGCGGCACACCAGCCCTGCAACAGGCTTCCCCAATGCTTTCTTCCTCTCCTGCTTGTCATCCACCACAGGTTGCTCCTCCTGAACCTCCATCTTGATGATGTCGGGCACGTCTGGCAGTGCCTCCACATCAATTGGGAGCTCTGGGCCTCCCTCCTGCTCGATGACGAGCGCAAACATCATCACCTCCTGCTCATCGTCCACCATAGGCTGCTCCTCCTGAACCTCCATCTTGATGATGTCAGGCACGTTTGGCAGTGCCTCCACATCTATTGGGAACTCTGGCCTCCCTCCTGCTCGACAACGGGCGCACACATCATCACCTGCCCGTCGTCGGAGATGACAACAACCTCATGCTCCTCCTGCTCCTCTTGGTCAGAGGACTCACCCTCGCCATAGGATTCACCCTCGTCAGAAGAGGATGAGTGAACATCGGAGTTGTCATTGTGGTAGAGCATCTCCGGCTAGAATCTATCCCAATAGGCAGCGTTCACGGGCGCAGGGATGGCGTGCTCGACTTCCTGGACATGCTCCGCCCTGGATTGAACGCGGTTCGTGTCCGGCTGCGGCGGAGCGGCCGAATGATACATCCACCAATGGGCACGCTGGTTGGGATCGTCGGACTGCGTCTCCCGCATTGCGAACCGCATGATGAGTGCAGGAGGCAGGCCGTGGCCGTCGGGGAATGCGCGTGCCTTCTCGTCGTTGGTCATCACCTTCACCAGACCGCGCACATGGTTCCGCATCATCTGGACGCTTGGGAACCATCACACGATCTCCTTCAGCTCGGTGCGGGCGACGTGGTCGTCTCCGTCCAGATCTTCAATAGCCCTCTGTCATCCGAGGCTGTCATCCATGGCGTCAGCGACGGCGTTGAGCTCGACGCGGGTTTTCCGCATAGTAGTGGGCGGTGGGAGAGAGGAGTGGGAAGCAAGGAGGCCGAGGCGTCGCGTCTGCGGTTGTAATGATGACAGTGCTGGTGGAGCATTGGTTGGAGTTTTAAAGCGGTCAGGAATATAACGGCAGCTTTATGTTCGAGCAATCAATGAGTACTATATTTTAGCTTTTTTCTAAGCAGAAGCAGTAGAACTATCACACTCGCATTGCACTCACTGTTGTTCACGACTTGTTTAGACGCAAGGCCATCTCACAAACAACTCAAAAACAACTCTATGGTTGATCATAAAACAAATGCATAATTCTCGCTACATTGTTGTTCAAAGAAATGTCTCATTAATAAATTGTACCATAATTGCGAACATAGTGTGAAACAGAAATTATCTTTGTATTGTTTGAAACAAAATAATCCTGGTTTGAAGCTTAAACTGGTTGAAGAACCATTGAGCCTACTATATAATGTCTTCTTCGCTGCCAAAATCCAGTGACCTCTTTCGTTTGGACGTTGGAGATTGCGCCGGGCTTGGCGACGACCCATGTTCTTCAATCTTTTTCTGCTTAACATCAATGTAACCATACAACTTAAGTTGTTTTTCTTCTTTCTCCACCAACTCTATAGCAAGGCCCTTCAATTCTTGGATTTTCACTTCCTGTAAAAAACCATAGGAATGGTATGAGTAACAACTCAAAAATGATGTATCCATAAACTGCATGCATGTAACATGTACAAATTGAACCTCTGGATCAATGTCATCCTCGGGAAAACGACACGTAGTTCTATTGTACACAATGTACAAGTGAGATGTCTTGCTGCCATTCAGATCAGAAAGCATTTTTGCTACAACATCTGGTCCTGCAATCAAGATCATTCCTTCTGGCAGCTTCCACGCAGACCCGGGTAAGAAGTAGTACAGTTCTGCTCCCATTTCGCAACGAAAAGAAGTTCTCATTTCAGTCATAATTAGATCGTAGGTCACTTTGCTCGGTTCATTAAGTCTGACTTCTGCCGGTCTGTCCTCAAAGTATGATCTCGGGACATGTGACATCTCATCATCCCTATGACCTAAAAATTCCATGACCAGCACCTAGTATCTCACATCAAAGTTAATACATTCAATGAGTAAAGGGGCAAACATAATTTTTTTATGTGCATAGCAACATTGCGGCGTTGTTACCTTGTTTTTTGGAATGTATCCTTCATGTAGAGTGACTGGGGATTGTGCCATCTCAGACCTTGTCACCTTGTTATGTGGAATGTATCCTTCGTGTGGAGTGACTAGGGATTGTGCCATCTCAGGTTTCTTATCCTGCGTATGAAACGTCGACATTGGGTTTACACACAAGTATTAAAAGGTCATACCATATCTTGGGTATGGCATCGTTGCGAGATACTTACAAGGGGAGAATTGAAGATATGTTGTTGGGGTGGAGTGATGTGGCATTGAATGGGTGACTCTATCGCGAGGTCTCGAGTGAATGGGGATTGTGTCGTGTCATGATGCTTAGCCTACATATAATCACCGACATAAGGTTAGCCACAAATTAAAGATGTTTGTATCATAAAATAGCTAGGTCCTTACAAGGGGAGAATAATTGAAAACATGTTGTAGGGGTGGATTACTGTGGCATTGAAGTTGTGGCAATCAGATCGCACGGTCTTCTAACATCTGTCCTTCCAAGCGGACCTTCTCCAGCATGGCCTTATAATCCATGTCCGATCGCTCCTGTAGCATCTTACTGTCCATATCCGCACGTGGCTGCAACAAATTGGCATCCATCCTGACTCGCTCTGTCTGTATAATACTGTCTACAAGCTTTCGGTCTTTTTGCAATGCTCGATGCATTTCCTTGTAGCCAAGAAAAAACTTCTTTTCCATGTCCTCACGGTCCCTCTTACACTTTTCATCAATCTCATCGCGCATCTTCGCCATCTTACGGGATAACTCCTCACGCTCCTCCTTTATCATACTGTCAGCGTATGAACGTTCTTGTTTCAGTTTCTTATCTACGTCAGCGCGATCGTTTTGCACCTTCAAGTCGATATCCCGGCGCGCTTCATGCAAAGACTTGTCATACTCCGCACGGTTGTTATGCGCCTCTGAGGCCATGGTCCCTACAGCAACAGATATACCCATAGTATGAAATGTGAGAAACTCACTGCTGATTTTCATGCAAACCTCATCCAATTAATTCCTACGATCAACTACTACAAACTATCAATGAAAAAAGCTCTTGCATGACACCAGAAATACTCACTATGGAAAAGGCTGAATTTTCTAATCTCTTCGGAAATGACTTATTGGTCCAATCAACGAAACAATAATCAACACTACAAGAGAAGATGGGAGGAGCCGAGGAGGAGACCTTTTTAATACGGCGCCGGCATGGTCGACTGAGAAGCGACAGCCCGATCCCGGCGATGGCTACATGAGGAGAAACAAAGTAGATGGGGATGGTTAAGATAGGGTAGATATGCAGTAGAATGGGAAGGTATATAACCGTGATTGTAGGGTTAATTAGTTATTTCGAAGTACTCGTGATTGGATGCACGATCTTTTGCGGGCTTCCAAAACATGTCCACTGATCGCGGGACCAACCACATATCACAGCAGCCGCAGCCAACTTAACATGCGCTTGTTGCCCCGTTTATCACGGAAAAGATAATTACGAGATTTGTTCGGCGCAATTACTCGCTATTTCTTTTTTTAGGAATAGTGGCTAATTGGTTTGATGCATGCCAAAAGTTACGTTTAGATTGCTTGCATACCATTGTTAGTTATTGCACGCCTAGTTTGAACCATGTTCAACAATTGTTAGTTGTTACATGCATGCCAAACCCAAAACCCTAAAACCTAAACCCCTGAACCCCCAAACCCTAAACCCCTAAAGCCTAATAACCCTAAACCCCTAAACCCTAAACCCTAAAACCCTAAACCCTAAACCATCTTTAGGTTGACAAGTCTAGGCCATGTTAGGGCTATTTGCCAAGTTCGAACCATCTTCAACAAATGTTGTAAGTTTCGTCACATGCAGCATTTGTATGGTCGTCAGTACATGTATACGCCAACTTTGAACCATTTTCAATTTTTTTTGCAAGTTTTGTCACGTATGGCCTTTTGTTTGTCATATGTTAGGATCTCTGAGACGCGCATTTCCGGACTAGTCTGCCAACACCCCGAAAGCGTGTAGCTGTGTTGCTCACCTGTATGAAACCAACCCAACATCGATCCGGTCAAGTGGATGGATGCATGCTCCATGTTGCACGTGGTTTGTCTGCCGAGCAAGTGGACGGACCGAATCGAGGCTACCGGAGGGAATCCATTGGAGACCAACGCTCCACCGATGTCCGGTGTGTGTGCTAGGTTCAATGTAAGACAAACATAGTTTGGTAAACTCTAAACCCTAAACCCCTAAACCCTAATAACCCTAACCCTAAACCCTAAACCCCTAAACCAGAAACCCCTAAACCCCTAAACCCTAAACCCCTGAACCGTAAACTCCTAAACCCTAAACCCTTAACCATCTTCAGGGTGACAAGTCTAGGCCATGTTAGGGCTATTTGCCAAGTTCGAACCATCTTCAACAAATGTTATAAGTTTCGTCACATGTAGCATTTGTATGGTCATTAGTACATGTATACGCCAACTTTGGACCATTTTCAACAGTTTTTGCAAATTTTGTCATGTATGTCCTTTTGTTCTTTCATATGTTAGGATCTCTGACACGCGCATTTCCGGGCTAGTCTGCCAACACCCCGAAAGCACGTAGCTGGGTTGCTCACCTGTATGAAACCAACCCAACATCGATCCGGTGAAGTGAATGGATGCATGCTCTATGTGGCACGAGGTTTCTCTACCGAGCCAGTGGATGGACCGGATCGAGGCTACTAGAGGGAATCCATTGTAGACCAACGCTCCACCGATGTCCAGTGTGTGTGCTAGGTTCACTGTAAGACAGACATAGTTCGGTAAACTCTAAACCCTAAACCCCTAAACCCTAATAACCCTAACCCTAAACCCTAAACCCTAAACCCTAAACCACTAAAACTAAACCTCTAAACCCTAAACCCTAAACCCTAAACCCTTGAACACTAAACTCCTAAACCCTAAACCCTTAATCATCTTCAGGGTGACAAGTCTACGCCATGTTAGGGCTATTTGCCAAGTTTGAACCATCTTCAACAAATTTTGTAAGTTTCGTCACATGCAGCATTTGTATGGTCATTAGTACATGTTTACGCCAACTTTGAACCATTTTAAACAATTTTTGCAAGTTTTGTCACATATGGCCTTTTGTCTGTCATATGTTAGGATCTCTGATGCGCGCATTTCCGGGCTAGTCTGTCAACATCCCGAAAGCACATAGCTGGGTTGCTCACTTGTACGAAACCAACCCAACATCGATCCGGTCAAGTGGATGGATGCATGCTCTATGTTGCACGAAGTTTGTCTGCTGAGCCAATGGACGGACCGGATCGAGACTACCGGAGGGTATCCATTGTAGACCAATGCTCCACCGATGTCCAGTGTGTGTGCTAGGTTCACTTTAAGACAAACATAGTTCTGTAAACTCTAAACCCTAAACCCCTAAACCCTAATAACCCTAAACCCATAACCCCTAAACCCTAAACCCCTAAACCCTAAACCCCTAAACCCTAATAACCCTAAACCCCATGTTTGAACCATCTTCGACAAATTGTGTAAGTTTCGTCACATGCAACATTTTTAATACCTAAAAACCGAGGACAAGATTTTCTTCTTTTTTTATATCATTGTGATATTATCCAAATCTCACATAACTCACGCGGCCCACCCCTCCCTAATTCCCGTGATTACAGCTCCTCATTCTAACCACCCGGGCCGTCTGCACCTCCCACGACTGCTGCAAGATCAGATCGGAGTCGTCGGACGCACACGGAATACAAGCGTCGACGGCCACCAATCACCGCCCATCGCCAACGTGATCTGAGGGGTCAGACGTCAGTGTTCTTCTCGCTGCCTCCTCTTGGTGTGAACGCGCCGTTCTTTCTTGTCGCTGTCGACCGCGCTATACCGGCACTTATAGTTTGCGACGCACTATCCACCGCCATCAACTCGGCGCCACCGTCTGCGAGAGAAGGTATTACATGTTTCAACCTATTTTTAATCGTTGTTGGCCGCTTCTTTAGTAGTTGAACCCTCATAGGTTTTGCACAACTTCATGTGTTAAGCAATTGGACAGCCTTGTTAAATTGTGCTTATTTTATGCACGACCAAATAGTTTCTGTGCTTAAACTCATAAGTGGATCATATGTTAAATGACCCAGTTAATTTTGTTACAATTAATTCAATGCTAATTTTGTTATACATTTTATAATATTTTGTTCAGATTAATTCAACCGGTTTATAGCATTGCATACGAGCCAACAATGTCAGTTTCAGATACAAGTCTTCATAATGGAGAAAAGCCCATCTCCGAAATTACCGATGTGGTAAGTAATTGACTATTTGTGTACAATCTTTTGGTACACATACTTCATGTATACTCACTAAAATTTAATGGCATATAAGAGGAACTCGCCGAAAAGCATGGTCATATGAAGTTAGCATGCTCACAGACAAGGTTCGGAAAAACCATGAAACTGTTGTCATCAGACCACAAAAAGTACATCATATCACAAACCAGTGTTGGCGGTCTAACCCAGATGCATGAAGTGAACCTATGGCGCATAATGTTGGTAAGACTAGCCAAGAGCATCGATATGGACACGCAATCCATTACCATCGGTACAATGCCAATTCCTATAACAAAAGAGGACGTGCAGTGTATATTTGGCATTCCGATAGAAGGGGAGGATACAGAGCCACATCTGCAAATGGAAACCGACCCACAAATGTTTGCCGCCTACGAAAACAACGGGAAAATTTTGATTTCTGACCTTGAAACGGCGATCCGAGCTTCCAAATTCCCAGATGGCGATTTCCTCAGACGGTTCATTCTGTACGCAATTGGTACTATTCTAGCACCAACAACACAACATTATGTGGACTCAAAATTTCTCAACCTTGTTAAAGATCTTGAAAACCATCGGAATTTTAACTGGGGACGTTTCACACTTGATCACTTCTTCAAGGACATTCACAAGTTTAGAAATCTAGATCACGTGAATCTACAAGGAAATCTAATTCTGCTCCAGGTTAGTGGTAGATCACTACTTAATGTCTTATAATTATTGTTCTGTTGCATATCTGTATGGTGATGAACTAATTTATTGTGTACTCTTGGTACTGGGAGCACGTGCGTAGTGGCCGATTGATGTATCCTTGTAGACCCCCTCCATTGATCGCACGATGGGACGAAAGCAAGGCTACTTTAAGAAGCGATGCTTACGAGAAAGGAGGTCTTCATAACGGACTGGTACCTATCTACAATTGAACTTTCTATATTTGAATTTTTAGTTGGTACTAATGATTCTTTCTATATTATAAAAAAGGTTGTCATGAAAATTTGCGCTCCTTAACGACCATCCGAAAATTCAAATAATCCTGCAAGAAAAAATGATGAACATGTGCATGAACATGATTCATATCGAGCACCATCACAAGGACTGCAATTTAGTAGCCAGCAAGTATGTACCCCAAAGACGATTTGTTTTTGCAATATCACAAATAGGTGTCATCGAAGATCATTCATTTAGCTAATGTTATCAACGGGCTTTTATTTTGTTTACACAGATTGACATCATAGTTGAAGCCATGCATGCATGCTTTGCTGATCATGAAAAGAAGGTAGGCAAGAAGTTAATGGAAACTGAGCACAGATTTGATACCAAATACCAGACGCTGAGCGAAGACTTGATTGACATGAAGACAAAAATTGGCAGTAATCCTAGGTTGTCGAAGGCCGAGGACGAAATTAAAAAGGAGGGAAGTCATGTATGTCATACTGTGCATTTTATATTTTGTATGAATATGTTACTTCATGTTCATTATTGTTTGCATTCTTACAGGAATTAAAATACCAATTTACAAGCAGCCGACAATCAGTGTCACAGAAAGCAGGCGTGCAGGTGATCATTACGGCCCAACACGTTAATATCTAAAAGTAACAAACTAATGGTGAGCGACCGTTTTTCAATGTAGGATCAGGTAAATGTTTGTAATTCATCCTTCACAGTAACTCCTAGGTCTACCGAATTCAAGGCAGGGACTTCGAGTACACCAAGTGCAAGACATGTGACGCAAAACAATGAGGAACCACCATTAACTCCGATGAAGCCTGTCTTTGGTAATGATTACAAGTTCATGAAGGAGGACATAGAGATAGCCGTTTACATCCGCGGAACATACGACCCTGTTGAAATAGCTATAATCGGAGACATTATCCTCACAGCAGAAAAACTAAAGTGAAATTTGAACAATGAATACATTTATGATGATGTAAGCCCCTTATACTCTAGTCTACATCATTACTGCAACTACTTTCTTATTATTGTATGATTGAAAATTTGGCAGGTTATTATGGCATATGCTAGCATCAGCCAAATTGAAAATGATACTACCTCAATTCTGTCCCCTCAAGAAACTGAAAAGCTGTTAAGATTGAAGGGGATGGTTCCTGTTGGACATGCAACCTCATGGATTGCTCGTGTAGCACAAACATTTGTAGGGCGCCGAAAGGTACATGTTTTCCTCACTTTCATAGTTTCTGTACGCACTATACACGGAAAAATTCGGTTCTCGCCCCAACCCAAATTTTACTGCAGGTGCATGTCCCACTGAATGTACACTCAAACCACTGGATGCTAATGATATTGAATTTTGACAAAGAAGAGATACAGACTCTGAACTCCTTGAATTATCATCGTGACAAGACCAAGGAAGATTCTCTTGTAAGTGTTCTCTTGCTGCCTCTTTTGATCCACATAGCACATGAGCTCCCAAAGTACCGTAAACCTATGTATAACTCGTCGTACACTAGGTCGAGTCGATTCAATTGTGCATCGATGAAGCTGTGAAGAATGGGTTGATATCACCAGCTGAGAACATCAAATTTGCCGAATGGACCAAACAACGCTATGAGAACATACCACAATAGACCGATGAGTACGCACGGCGTCCTAAATTATTATTTGCATACACAACTAAGATTACTGATCTTTAACTAAACACCGCAGGACTTCTTGTGCGGTTTGGACACTGCAGTACATGTTATCATGGAACGGAGATGAAATGACCGATATTATGAACCAGGTAATTTGAATTCCTAAATTAAATTTGTACTCTGTTTTGCTTGAAAGTCATGCTGACGTAAGTGTCCGTTATCGAATATAGGCAAGGATAGATATTTTCAGGTGGAAAATATATACAACCTTACTGCATTCAAATTGCAATGCTCTTCATCTCGAATCATATAACTTTTCCATAACGGTTAGCGGTACATCAAGAATATTACATTTTTTTCTTAAGTCTCGTGATTTGAACTAACTCACCACTCTCTGTTCTACAGAAGGAGGTGTACGATGCCCAGCAAACAGCAGTTCAACCTAATGGTTCAGAAGACGACGTACAAATAGTCAACAATCCTGATGGTTCCAACGAACCCGATGTTGGGGAACGTCGCATGGGAAACAAAAAATTTCCTACGCGCACGCAAACCTATCTATGGTGATGAGCATCTACGAGAGGGAGAGTGGATCTACGTACCCTTGTAGATCGCTAAGCGGGAAGCATTAATAAACGCGGTGGGTGTAGTCGTACTTTATTCGCGATCCAAATCGCCGAGCGTCCCGCGATCTAATCACGACCCCTCCCGCGAACCAATCACGAATCCTCCCACGATCTTGTCACGATCCGTCCCGCGATCCGATCACGAACGTTCCGTGGCCTTGATCACGATCCTTCCGATCTAGCACCGAACGGACGACACCTCCGCGTTCAGCACACGTGCAGCTTGATGACGATCTCCACCGTCTTGATCCAGCAAGAGGAGGTGGAGAGGAGAGAGAGTTCACCGGTAGCATGACGGCGCTCCGATGATGGTGGTGGTGGAGCAATTCCGGCAGGGCTTCGCCTAAGCACTGCGGAAAACTAATCTAGAGGAGCATCGGTGGAATGGGTAGCACGTGGCCATATTTTCTACTAAAATCCTAGCTATTCCACTAGTATATATAGGAGGAGAGGAGAGGCAGCCAAGGGCCTCTTGGTTCGGCCGAACCATAGGGTGGAATCCTATTCCACCTCCAATCCTACTTGGAGTAGGATTGCTCCCTATTGGCTGATTTTTGGCCTTTTTCCTTTAGCCTTTTTCTCTCCTGCGCCATGGGCCTTCTAGGCTGATTTACCAGCCCACTAAGGGCTGGTTAATACTCTCCCACAGCCCATGGTCTCTCTAGGGTCGAAATACCCCTCCCGGAGGTCTCCCGGTACACTACCGGCACTCCCGGTACACTACTAATGAGCCCGAAACTTTTCCGGCCACCAAACTGGGACTTCCTATGTATGAATATTTACCTCTGGACCATTCCAGAGCTCCTCGTGATGTCTGGGATCTCATCCGGGACTCCGAACAACCTTCGGTCACCACCGTACACAACTCTATACTACCGAAACGTCACCGAACCTTAAGTGTGCAGACCCTGTGGGTTCGAGAACTATGTAGACATGACCGAGACATCTCTACGGACAATAACCAATGGTGGGACCTGTACGTCCACATTGGTTCCTACATATTCTACGAAGATCTTTATCGGTCGAACCTCTATGTCAAGGATTCAGTTAATCTCGTATAACGTTCCCTTTGTTCTTCGGTATGTTACTTGCCCGAGATTCGATCGTCGGTATCTCTATACCTAGTTCAACCTCGTTACCGGCAAGTCTCTTTACTCGTTCCGTAATACAAGATCCCGCAACTAACAATTAGTCACATTGCTCGCAAGGCTCATTGTGATGTTGTATTACCGAGTGGGCCCCGAGATACCTCTCTGTAACACAGAGTAACAAATCCCAGTCTCGATCCATGCCAACTCAACAAACACCATCGGAGATACCTGTAGAGCACCTTTATAGTCACCCAGTTACGTTGCGACGTTTGATACACACAAGGCACTCCTCCGATATCCGTGAGTTGCATGATCTCATGGTCAAAGGAACATACATTGACATGCAGAAAACAGTAGCAATAAACTGACACGATCATACGCTACGTTTGTAGTTTGGGTCTTGTCCATCACATTATTGTCCTAATGATGTGATCCCGTTATCAAATGACATCTCATGTCCATGGCTAGGAAACCTTAACCATCCTTTGATCAACGAGCTAGTTCACTAGAGGCATACTAGGGACATGGTTTTGTCTATGTATCCACACATGCATCCAAGTCTCCGATCAATACAATTATAGCATGGATAATAAATGATTGTCATGAACAAGGAAATATAATAATAAACACTTTATATATTGCCTCTAGGGCATATTTCCAACACCCAACACATCCAACTCCCAGAAGGATACCGCTACAACCAACTCCCCCAAAAGGAAGAGATCACGTGGACGCCCAAGAAAGAATGTCGATCCCGAGCAAGCATCAAAAACAATTAGTCTTAAAAAACTGAAACTTAAATTTGACAGTGAGACCGTAGCCAAGCAAGTGTCTTCGTTATCATCACGGTCACGTAGAGAACCTAAACCAGCACCAGTCATGTTGAGCTCATTCAAACACAATTAGGTACCATTAATTCATACATGTTCATGCTCATGCTCTACTTTTAGCATCATTTGATACATGTTCAGTTCTAACCAGAAAGTGGAAACAGGTACTTTTGGCAATCATGAGCATCATCTACTTACTGCAATAATTAATGCTTTCTCATTACAAAGATTCAATTCACAATCATCTGCATGCTTTAATTTTGGCAAAAACTAATGCATAGTTCAGTTGTAACTAGTTATAGATATGGAGATTCATGCCAAGCTGTAACTACCTAGTCATAGTAGTACAGTTCCTAGCATGCATCACCGTACGATTGTAAAAATAGGCACCGTTACCACCCTAAGCATCTAGCATTCTACAAGGCTTAACATGCATCAGCAAAATAGTAGTAACAACTTAGAACACCAAACCAGAGTAGCAGCAAACACTTAAGATAAACGGTAGATTAACCACCGCACAGCATCAGTTCACACACACCATAGGACATAAGTTTTAGAGTCAAACAACTTATAAACATACATAACATAAAAGGACACGGCGGTCCGGGGGCAGAAGCAGCACTCTAGTAGCACATCAGTTCTTTCGCTTCTTCATCAGCGGGATGTAGTAGGGCTCATTGGCTTTGATAATCTGGAGGAAGCGTCCGTAGGCCGCATGTTTAGCCAGAGTACTGGCCTGGCGCTTCCTACCATTTCCATTGCAAGTGTTGATGGCATGCTAGATCATGCCATCTATGCCGCCACCGATCACCTTGGAACAGAAAGGGCACCCAATCTTGCCAAAGAAACGGTACTTGATCGTGCCAGCAATCAGATGCCTCAGGGTGTAGCGGCTCTTGCTGTGCCTGTTGTCCATGTTGTCGCCCACGTCGTCGTCATCCTCCTGTGAATTAGTACACACAAAAGAACTCAGCTAATCTATACTGCTACATTGCTCTTAATTACAATGTTTGGAAAGTACACATGTGTAACATGACAACTATCTATTTGCTGGAAATAAGGCGTATATGCGCATACATATTTCAGCCAAAGAAATTGACATGCATAAATATGGACGGTGGAATAGTTGCATTGATAGATTAGTACGCAAGTAGTACATAATTAACAGATGAAACAATTCATGATGTCGCTTGGTTTCATGATACTTGATACTTGTTACAGGCGTAATTCCCTTGGCGTGCCAACTCTAGAGGGTTTTGGACATTTTTTGCATGCACTTCCCTTGGAATGCCAAATCTGGTCTAGAAACTGAATCTTGATACTGTGCTCAAATCAATCAATGAAAATTTGATAATATACTGTAGAAATTTTGGATAGATGAAATGTTATGATTTTTTTGGTATCCAGTGGTTATGTATCACTTGTTTACCCTACTTCTTTCATTAATGTATCCCTACCTTGAACATTTTATTGTATTTGCGTTGATTACCGATGTAAGTTTGCTTACTGAATCAAAAAAGCATGTCGTGATGGAATCAAATAATGAATCTCTGATTTAGCAATACTAGGTGGTTTTTGTTCTACATCCAACAAGAAAATCTATGATACATCCCTACAATCCTACGTACGTAGAACTAGCATGGCCATATGAAATTGATGCTCATCTACTTAACAAGAAAAAACCCAATGCCATGAAAAAACACAGCAAAAATAGAGTACTACCTTAGATAGCTCGTCGATGGCATCCTTGTCGAAGTCGCTGCCCTTCCTGAAATCTTCCTCCAACTCCTTGATTGCATTCGCCTCAAAGTCCGCATCGATTTGGTCATAAACCTCCTCCCTAAGCCTTGCCTTCTCCGTCTCCAGATCTTCCCTGTCATTGCCCTGCACAGGCTCGCCGACGGGTAGCTCCACGCCTGCGATGGCAGCGGGAGCACGCACAGCAGTTGTTGCACCGCCAGCCGTCACCGCTACACCGGACTCAGCCGCTCCAACCGCGGCGGCAGCCATGGCAGCAGACTGCTCTGCTCCGATGGTTGCCTCCGGCTCGGCCTCCGCATCTTCACTCCCGGGCTTCATTGTCTGGCGATGACAGGAGGAGGGAGGTGTAGGAAGGGAGGAGGATGGTGAAGAAAGGAGGAGGGTTCGGGAGAGGAAGGGAGGAGGGTTCGGGAGAGGACGAGGTGGTGTGGATGGAGTGGGAGAGGACGAGGGTTTTCTACCGATTTGTGGAAGAAATGCACTGCTCCTACCGGTTGGAGTTACCGAGGGGCCGCTGTTGGAAACATGCTCTAGAGGCAATAATAAATTAGTAATTATTATATTTCCTTCTTCATGATAATCGTTTATTATCCATGCTATAATTGTATTGATCGGAGACTTAGATGCATGTGTGGATACATAGACAAAACCATGTCCCTAGTATGCCTCTAATAGACTAGCTCGTTGATCAAAGATGGTTAAGGTTTCCTAGCCATTGATATGAGATGGCATTTGATAACAAGATCACATCATTAGGAGAATGATGGGATGGACAAGACCCAAACTACAAACGTAGCATATGATCGTGTCAGTTTAATGCTACTGTTTTCTGCATGTCAAGTATCTGTTCCTATGACCATGAGATCGTGCAACTCACTGACACCGGAGGAGTGCCTTGTGTGTATCAAATGTCGCAACGTAACTAGGTGACTATAAAGGTACTCTACAGGTATCTCCAAGGGTGTTTGTTGCGTTGGCATGGATCAAGACTGGGATTTGTTACTCCGCATGACGGAGAGGTATCTCATGGCCCACTCGGTAATACAACATCACAACAAGCCTTGCAAGCAATGTGACTAAGTGTTAGTCACGGGATCTTGTATTACGGAATGATTAAAGAGACTTACCGGTAACGAGGTTGAACTAGGTATGGAGATACCGACGATCAAATCTCGGGCAAGTAAACATACCGAAGAACAAAGGGAACATCATACGGGTTTAACTGAATTCTTGACATAGAGGTTCGACCGATAAAGATCTTCGTAGAATATGTAGGAACCAATATGGGCATCCAGATCCCGCTATTGGTTATTGACCGTAGAGGTGTCTCGGTCATGTCTACATAGTTCTCGAACCCGCAGGGTCTGCACACTTAAGGTTCGGTGACGTTTCGGTAGTATAGAGTTATGTATGGTGGTGACCGAAGGTTGTTCAGAGTCCCGGATGAGATCCCGTACATCACGGGGAGCTCCGGAATGGTCCGGAGGTAAATATTGATATATAGGAAGTCCCATTTTGGCCACCGGAAAAGCTTCGGGCTAATCGGTAATATACCGGGAGTGCCGGTAGTGTACCGAGAGACCACCGGGAGGGGTATTTCGACCCAAGAGGCTTCATGGGCTGTGGGAGAGTAAATACCAGCATTTTGTGGGCTGGTGTAAGTCCCACAAAAGGCCCATGTGGCTGGGAGAAAAAGCCCCAAGGGAAAAAGGTGGAAAAATGCCAAAAAAACGGAGGAATCCTAGTCCTACTAGGATTGGAGGAGGAGTCCTCCTCTCCTCCGCACTTCGGCTGACCCAAGGGCTGGCTTTTTGGCAGCCAAGCCTCCTCCTCCTCTCCCCCTATATATACTAGAGGATTTTATGGTTTTGGCATAGAATTTTCAGCCACGTGTTGCCCGTTCCTCCAGTGCATAGTTTCTCATCTGGATCGGATTTCTGCAGTGCTTAGGCAAAGCCCTGCCGGAACAGCTCCACCACCATCGCCGGAGCGCCGTCACGCTGTCGGTGAACTCTTCTACCTCTCCGCTCCCTCTTGGTGGATCAAGACGACAGAGATCGTCATCAAGCCGTACGTGCGCTGAATGCGGAGGTGCCGTCCGTTCGGCGCTAGATCGGAAGGACTGTGATCAAGATCGCGAGATGGATCATGATGAGTTCGCGGGACGGATCGTGATTGGATCGCGAGACGGATCGTGATGAGTTCGCGGGACGGATCGTGATTGGATCACGGGACGGATCGTGATGATATCGCGGGATGCTCGGTGATTTGGATCGCGAAGACATTCGACTACACCAACCGCGTTTCTTAACGCTTCTCGCTTAGCGATGTACAAGGGTATGTAGATTCACTCTCCCTCTCGTAGATGCTCATCACCATGGATAGATCTTGCGTGTGCGTAGGAAATTTTTTGTTTCCCATGCAACGTTCCCCAACAGTCGCGGTTTCTGATTTGTCCTCCCCACGTGCCGCGGTTGCCAACTTGTCTTGTCTCACCCACCCGGCCGTTCCCATTCAATACTGGGTACGTGGCGGTCGTACACCTGCGGTCTGCTGAGCGCCGCCCTTCCTAACTGCTGACACGTGGACAGTAATGATAGTTTGGTCCCACCACTCAGAGAGGTAAATTAATTTTCTTAAACTAGTTGGCGTAATTTATGTATAAAATGCAGCATCAGCCCAGCGGTTACACCCTCCCGATCACATATTGATGCCCCTGGTTGATTAATCACAAATTTTTTGCCTACTGGGTTTTAACATGACTAGTTTGCTAAGGTTATCGACATTTGTATGGATTCTCTAAGGTTTTCGCAATGACAAAATGCTAAAAAAACATCTCGGAGTTGACACAACATACTTTTACAATGTTTTATTCTTTTTCTAGGGTTTGCACGACGATAAACCCTAAAATATTTCCCACCAGCGCCACCCTTCCCTCTGATCAGTGTGACCAGCATCTACTTAACTTAGCATCAGGACCATGAAAACAGGAATCAGAACTTTATTTGATTTTGATCCCACACACACATGCACACACAACAGATAACACAAATCGTAGATTGTAGGACATACAATTATCTGATTCAACTTCTAATGCATAACAACTTATAGTCTTCAAATACATCGCATGAAATATGGACACAACTAGAAATTCAAAACAACTTCTGATGTTGAGGTTGAACAAGGGACTTATGTTGTGAGGCCCAGCATCTTCAGCAACCTATCCATGCTTCCAACTGTAGCATATAAGTAATTGAAAAATTCAGATTGAATACATTTGGTATTGCAAAAATGATAGTATGGTAATTTCAACATGACAAGGAAATCTGTCACAAAAACTGTAGGATACCTATTTGAACACAAAGTTCATACAAGTCAATGTTGAATTAATAAGAGCTTTGCAACATGCAAAATCACTGATGTGATGAGAGTAAACAGAATGTACGTCATAGCACATGCAAGAAGCATTTACAGGAAGTTAAGCAACAGGCTGTACTGAAATATTTCAGTGTCTACATGTCTCTACTGAAAGTGCACTACTGAAATATTTCAGTGGCTACGTGTGTACTGAAACTTCACTACTGAAATATTTTAGTGCCTAGGTGGGTGTACTGAAACTGCACTACTGAAATATTTCAGTGCCTACGTGCGTGTACTGAAACTGCACTACTGAAATATTTCAGAATCAAATTTTTCACTGTGTATCCAGAGTGCCTGCATGCCTATTTGCTGAACTTGCAATACTAAAATATTCCAGTTTCAAATTTTTCAGTGTATACCCAGAGTGTACCAATTACTAGTCAACTCGCAATACTCAAACATAATTTATTCTTTCCAACTAATTACGCTGCCATCCAGAGGCTATGGATTGGAGTACAAGTGCAGGTCAACATCAAATTCTACCACTACAACCATACAAATTTAGCCTAGGTTTCATATACATCACTATCCAGCCCCAAAAGCATGTACTCAAATCTTCATACAATTTATTGAGAATAAAATGATATCTAGCATTCCCTCAACGAACTATAATCATCACTACTAGCAGACTGTAAGCACGAGCAGAAGGAAGATTAGGAGTGGGGAATCTTACTCTAAACAACTGCACCGCCGCCGTTCAGACGACGAGAGTGCCGAGGGAAGCGTGGAGAATGGCGGGGAAGCGAGGTCGCGACCACTGTCCTCCTCTTCTTGTGCTTCGATGTCTCCGGTGACTCGGTTGGAGGCTCCACAATCTGCAACGGCACCTCGTGCACGGTGGCTTCCTGATCCAGTGCATGCTCTACCCTGGATCTGAACGCCCACCACCTCCGCCTGACCCACTCGTTGGGCGAATCCGCCTGCTCCATCGCCCACAGGAGGATTTGGATCTTGTGCTTTGATTGTGCGGGCGGGGGGGAAGCTTTATCCTCTCTTTCTTCGTCATTTCCTTGAGAGTGGCCATTGCCGTCCAGTTCATCTGCCCTGTGTTGTCAAACCAAGAACGGATCTCCATCAACCTGGCCATCTTGCCATGGTCGCCGCCGGCGATCTCGACGAACTCGGCGTTCTCACCGTCGGCGATCTGCTCAATCTGCTGCTCCATCGAGGTTCTTACTTCCATCAGAGAGGGGGGGTGGATGTGGAAGAGGAGAAGAGCAAAGTTGCGGCAGCAAGAAAGAGGAGATGGTTGCGGTGGACTTGGAATGCAGGAGGGGGGAGGTGGTCATGGTTGTGTAATGGTAATTGAAGAGGGAAGGACAATGGCTGCGGTTTTGCATTGGACGAGAGGGGCGGCGGGTGAAAAAAATTCCTAGGACTAAAATGCCCCTAGATTAAAATGCGACCCCACATTGTCATTAGTACTGACCCTACATGTTTTAGTACTTTCGAATACTTTCATCCGAGTACTACCCAGTACTAGGTATTTGTCTGCCATTAGATTGAGATCAACGAACGGTTCAAAAAAAGCCCAACCACTGTAAAACTTATAAATTGTTATTGCTCAAGTTTTTGGAAGTTGTAACTTTGTTTTTTTTTCTCAGAACGTGAGTAGAACAATCCGCCAAGTTTGTTACCAAAAAAAATCAATTTTACTATTTTTCAATTTAAATGTTTAAGTGCGTGCGCGTAGACCCAAGTTCAAAAATTCCACACCAATGATCCAGCTAAAAAAAAAAGGGCGATGATAGGCATCGGCCCGTGGATCTTTTCAAAAGATACGCGCCTCCATGAACGTTTAATCTGGGGCCATCCAGTGTCCCGACCCTTTCCTTACTATTGCAACAAACATAGTGATATGGGACCTTTTGCAACGTACCTCTTGCTACAAAAACATTTCAGCGCATTTTTTTGTTAACTTTCTGAAACATGAGCGTTGTTGTGGAAGGATTTCTGCAATATAAATGATGTTGCAGAAAATTTTGGTCTTGACTTATTTGCAACATGGATGTTGTTTCAAAAGGACTTCTGCAACACAGATGACATTGCGGAAAAAATGTCAAGGTGGCAGAGGCATGCGTCGAGTGATGAGGTCTTGGCTGGCCAATTATAGGTTCTGCTTCCTCTGATCAAACTCATATCTAACGGATGTGCGTGAAGTGAAACTCTACGTGTGATCGGCTGGCTGATTGTAACCATTTCCCCCCAAAATACTAAGAGACAATTTTCTTTATGGAAAACATTTTCCTCCCACCGGCACACAAAGCATCCACCACCTTGTATGCCCGCCACGTGCCATGCTAGTTGCAACCTTTTTTTTTGTCACTGCCTTAATTATCCATTCATTGCTATGTCTATCCTCATTCATCTTTGTTTGTCTCCACCGCTTGGCTCTCTGCTTCTCTTTCCTCAACCTTGACTGCTCCACCAATTCCGATGCCATGGGTCAACCACCATTTTCACTTCAAGATGGGTGACCCGCAACATCAACAGTAGCTCCGCTGTGCTCGAAGCTTGGCACCGGAGGAGCTACGAGCCAGTCCCATGTGCGCAAGTAAGCGTCGGACTGCACCGCCCGGTTTCCCATCGGGCCGCGTCTGCAATCACTGCCGTCCATGGTTTCCGCCTCCTGAAGGTGTTGCAGCAGCAGCAATTCGTTCAACATGGTTTGTGTTGCAAAAAATTCTACAACATAATCTTTGTTGCAAAATAATATGTAGACGTTTTCGGTAAAATGATCTTTATTGTAAAAAATTCTATAACATTGTCGTTGTTGTAAAAAATCTGTAGTGTTTTTCTGCAACATGATCTTTGTTACAAAAATTTCTGTAACGTCACCTCTATTGCAAATATTTCTATAACACGAACTATGTTATAAATGTTTTTGTAACATTGTTCTTGTTGCAAGAGAGCTAGCACATGTGAATGGGTAGATCAGACAGCCATCTTTGCATCAATCCAACGGCCAGCCAGGCGGCGGTTGTTTTCTAATTATCCGCCGGCCGACGCGTAGCATGGTCCTTTCTTTATTGTACAAGATAACTTGTTTTATTCACACTTTTTCTAGTATAACAATAAGAAATGAGACATTTTCTAACTTATTTTATTGCCTCCTCTAGATTATGTAGAATACATAAGAAAATATCATCTTATTATTAACTAAAAAAAATCTACTGGACATCCCAAGGAAAAATATTGTACGTTTCCTTATGGCGTCAAACCTACCGTGCCATCTAATAGCAAGAAGTATCCCGTAAAGGTCCGTGCCGGTAAACATTGCAAACCAAACTCGAAAAAAAATGACCTCCAATAGATATGTATAAATTTTGAGGATGTCCGTGTGATAATCAACATGTGTTACAACATGGCAAACGTGGTAAAAGCAAGCTTAAACAGACAAAAGGAAAATCAACATATGTGTTACAGTCAAAGTTTTAAATCGCGGGGAAAAAGTGCGCTATCATTGCAGGGGAGCGTCCCCGCGACGAGAAGCTCAATTTTCCGCGATCTGACGTTATGACCGCGATCGCCTCGCGAAACTGCGCTAAATTTGTTAGCTTTCGCTGCAGTTCCGCCGGATCGGCTGATATTACATTTTAACGGTCCGAAATAGAACCCAGCCAGATCTTAGCCCATATTAATCCGGAAAACCTAGCGTCATGCAGTCATTCTATCTCGTACCTTTCTCTCCCTCCCCTCTGGAAAGTTATGGCGGCTGGGCGGCTCTTCACAGTTGTGCTCGGCGGGCCGGAGGCAACGACGGGCAAGATGGCGACCAACGCTCCAGGCAACAGGCTGTGACCGTCACCGGCAATGAGCGGCCTCTCCACCTCTGCACCACGTCCGGTCCCAACTTCGCTCCATCGCTAGCCGGTACATGTAATGTGCTGTCCATGATGCATGGTGCAGACCCTTGTTTCTGCTGAAAATACTCTGTTTTTCTGCTGAAAATCCCCTGTCTCTGATTGCCGCTAAATGTCTTAGCGGCCGCTATTGCCCGCTATAGCGGCTGTAGCACGTGGCAAAAGCAGCCGCGAAATGCTTTAGCCCGCGATTTAAATCTTTGGTTACAGTACATACAATCTACTGCAACAATTGGTCATCAAGGCCTGCTTTGACGCTCCACTCTCTCCACCAATGCGCATTCAGTCACCAATGCACTACATTGCCCGGTTCTTCAGTACCCTGAAGACACACTAATTTAAATATATTATAACCGGGCACCCTAGGAGCTCCCTCACGCTATCAGCCTTTGGAGCCGTCCGATTCCAGGTTACGACCGTCTCTAGCCGTTGGATGCAAAGCTCCTGTCCCCGCAGGCCACAGCATTGAGAGGGCAGCTACTCCCGTAACATTTTCTCGCTAATCGGGTTAATTGGGCGAAACAACAATTGGGCTAAACAGCCCACGTAGCATAGCGAGGGAGCATCCCGTGTGGAAAAAGATGGATCCAAAAAGCATCGGAGATCCGTCGTGGACGATTGGTGTGGCCCCTAAAAAAGCCCTAACAAGGCGGCCCTTAAAAAAGACCTAACAAGGCGGATGCCGCAACCGCTCGATTCAGGCAAAGTGGGCGACCAGCTCGCGGTGCTCGCGAGGGAATCCAGCTCGAGGGATCAAGCGGAAGCGCTAGATGCCGGTGAACTAGGGGCCGATCGGTCCAGCCATCCGTCGGTCGTAGTGCGTTGCCGCCCCAGCCACTGCCGGCATATTCTTCTGTCGATCTCCACTTTAAGCAGCGGCGCTCACCACAAGGATCAGTCAACCCCTCCCACTAGCGACCCTAGGTGTCCTCTCCGACCACGACTTCAATCGAGGGCGGATCCTAGGCCAGTCGCCAGCACCGATTCCTCCAGAAGACCACAAGGACTCTGATCTGAAATAGCACGCCGACCTATACGCGGTGTGTCCTGTTGGTCCACCATGGCGTTGGCTCAACACTGCATATGGTATGCATTTTCTTCTTGCTGATGTTCAATCCATAAGAATGATCGTGGTGTGTGATACAACAGCGTGTTCACGTGCTTGGAAGAAATAGTTTTCTGTTCATTTTTTTAGATGTTCTTTGGTTTGCTACTCCTAACCTAAGTGCGTGCGCTATTAAGAGATTATGCATATATGAGTAGTGAGTTGTTCTCGTAATCATTAAAGTTGAACCAAATGATGGTTCTAACCTAAGAAAGATCCTATATAATTCTACCACTGCCACAGGTCTGAATATCAACTACAACCAAACCACTTGCGTTCCTATTCATGTGCGTGTAGACCAAGCTACAACCATCGGCTTTTCAACTCATCCTCAATTGTTGTGATATCTATCTCTCGAATTGGGCTGCTCTACTGGTGACGTCACCAGAGGAGGGAGGTTAATCTTACTTTTCTGCTGTTTGGGTTGGATAATCTACCCACCTAATTCATGCAATGGTTTCTTCTGCCAAAACATGCTATTGATGCCATGCACTAACAGAATAACGGTATTTGCCGACGGCCTAATCTATGCCTACGGTCATCGTTGGCATAGATGGAGGTATACCAACGGCCGAGGTTAGACCGTAGGTGCAAAAACGCCGTCGGCATACATTGGACTATGCCGACGGTGGCCGTAGGCATACATATGCCGTCGGCATACCCGCCTCTATGCCGACGGTGGCCGTAGGCATAGGTAGGCCGTCGACGTAGACGTGACGTAGGCAGGCCAGGGATGCACGGTGGGCTCACGTCGTTACTACTATGCCGACAGCTCGGACGGAGGTCGTCGGCATAGTGACGCTGACGGCCAAACCGTCGGCATAGACTTGTGTCCACGTCATCGATTCGCGGTGCGTGACACGTCATCGATCCGAGGCGCGTGCCTAGTCGATGCAGACAGAGGTATGCCGACGGCCATACCGTCGGCATATATGTGTGTCCACGTCATCGATCCGAGGCGTGTGCCTGTTCGGTGCAGGCAGAGGTATGTCGACGGCTATGCCGTCGGCATATTTGTTTTTTTTTGTTTTTTCATTCTCTAAATACAAACCATATATTTCTATTATATTTTTTAATCTGTTTTCTGGCATATCTTTTTTTATTCTGTTTTTAGGTAAATTTGTCTTATCTAAATACAAACAACCAGGTGAAAATGTACATCGGTTTCGGGGTGTGGCCCCCCTCACGGACGTTGTCGCACGGAGGGTTGAAACGGCCACATCGGGGAGACACAGAGGCAATCTTGTGGTGAGTTGGGGATGGACCTTGATCCGAAGTCTATCTATGGGCTGCCTATCACAGCCAGGTGAAAATGTTCATCGGTCATACCTCGTCCGGTGAAAGTTAAAGGGGTAGACCCGTCCGGTCAACGGTGCTATGGTTATACGGGATGGGGAACTTGCGGGGTAGCAATGCCGCCAGGTCTTGCGTCGGGACCTCTTATACGTCTGCAAGTGTGGTGGCAGGTGCAAGCACTCGGCACGTGTCTCCGTAGTGTGACCCCCCTCACGAACGTCGTTGTCACCGTCGCACGGAGGGTGGAAACGACCATGTCGGGGAGACACGGAGGCAATCTTGCACTGGGTTGGGCCCGGACCATGATCCGGAGTGTATCTATGGGCTCGCCTATCACACCCAGGTGAAACTTTCCATCGGCCATACCTCGTCTGGTGAAAGTCAAAGGGGTAGACCCGTGCGGTCAACAGAGCTAGGGTTAGACAGGACGGGGTATTTGGGGGGAGGCAATGCCGCCAGGTCTTGCTCTGGGACTTTTTATACGTTTTGGAAGTGTGGTGCACTACTAGAATTCAGTTATTTGCCATGTGCCAGGCCTTTGCCGTCTGCTGACACATGGCAAAGTTTCTCTTTGCCATCCGCTGTCCAAAAGCAGACGGCAAAGAACTAGCATATGGCAAACAGTGTCTTTGCCATGTGCTAGGCCTTTGCCGTCTGCCCACTCGCGGCAAAGAAGGCTAGGGCAGACGACAAAGAGCCCCCCCACCGCACACCCCCTCCCCCACCCCATAACGGCGCCCTCTTTGCCGTCTGCCGTCCAGCTCTTTGCCGTCGAGGGGCGGACGGCAAAGAGAGCCCCCTCCTAACGGCCGTCTACCCCGCCCGTTCTCACCCCTCGCGACCCCCTCTCTCTCTCTCTCACCCCTCTCTCTCTCTCACCCGCGCCCACCCCAGCGCCGCCCCCTCCTCCTCCCCGCCCCCTCCGGCCGCCCCAGCGCCGCCTCCTCCCCGCCCCCTCCGGCCGCCCCTTGCTCTCGCTGCCGCCCCTCCCCTAGTCGCCGCCAGCCCCAGCGTCGCCCACTCCTTCTCCCCGCCCCCTTCGGCCGCCCCAGCGCCGCCTCCTCCCCGCCCACTCCGGCCGCCCCTTGCTCTTGCCACCGCCCCTCCCCTGGCCGCCGCTAGCCCCCGCGCCGCCATCCCTCCTCCTCGCCCCCTCCGGCCGCCCCTCCCTTGGCCGCGGCCAGCCCCCGGCAACCCCCTCCCCCGGCCGGCCCCGCCCTCGGCCGCCCCTCCCTCGGCCGGTCCCACCCCCGGCCGGCCCTCCCCCACCCCCGGTGAGTGTTTTTTTGTTTATTGTTTTGTTTTTAGGTTAGTTCAGATTTAGGTTAGTTTAAGTTTTAGTTAGTTTTGTTTTTGTTTTGTTTTTTTAGGTTAGTTAAGTTTTAGTTTTAGGTAATTAGTTTAAGTTTTGGTTATTTTAGTTTTTGTTTTAGGTTAGTTTGGTTTTAGTTTTAGGTTAGTTTAGGTTTAGGTTAGTTTAATTATAGTTTTAGGTTAGTTTAGGTTTAGGTTTAGGTTGGTTTATTAGGTTTGTTTAGGTTTAGGTTAGTTGGTTTATTTATTAGTAAAGAAAAAATTGTTCAATGTTATCCATGGACAGCCCGAGTATGTGTAGATTGGGTTCGTTTTCCCGTATGCTGTGCTCCGGATGCGATGCGGAATTTCGTCAGTGCCTCCCTGTTGTTCTCCGGGTACACATCCTCTCTGCTTATTGCCGAGACGTGTATCAGGAGAACAGCGGGGAGGTGCTGCCGAAATTCTGCATCGCATCTGGAGCAGAGCATGGGAAAACGAACCCAATCTACACATACTCAGGTGGGATTAGGACCTATCTTTACCTATTAGCGTGTAGGTTGCATGGACGTAATAAAACTGACAAACTTGATTAGCGGATGAATATAGGTGATGAATTATATATTAATTTATTTCTTCTGTGCCCATAGGTAGCTAGGCAACATGAGTGATCGTGCTTGGATGTACACTGGTCACCCTACTCAGAAAGACATGACCAATGAATGGTTAACAAAAACCAGGGGGTTTGTGAGAGCTGCATTTGCAAATGGCCAACAAAAAACATGGTGCCTCTGTCCCAACTACGACAACTGGAAAAAGCAGACAGAGTTGGAAATGGGTAAACACCTGCAGAAGTGGGGTTTTACGCCTAATTATACGGTTTGGACTTTTCATGGTGAGTCTGACCAACGTGCCAGAGCTGAGGTGATTCGTCGTCGCACCGACGAGCATGGTACGGGGATCGAAGACATGGTGCAAGACTTTGATGATGCTCGATATTCAGACGATGAGATGGAGGAATCTACAAAGGCCTTCTATGAAATGTTGGTGTCTTCAAAACGTCCTCTCCACGAGCAGACTGAGCTTTGTCAGCTGGATGCCATCGCGCAAGTAATGGCTCTGAAGGCTCAATTCAACCTAGGCAGAGAATGCTACGATGCGATGATGACGATATTTGGATGCTTTCTACCCGAAGGCCATGTACTGCCTGCAAACCTGTACCAGTCAGAGAAAATCCTCCGTGTACTTAAGATGCCCTATGAGAAGATACATGCCTGTGAGAATGGATGTGCCTTATTTAGGCTTGAGTATGCCGCCTTGAACTATTGCCCCATTTGCAATTCTTCCAGGTATATTGTGGTAGACAACGGTATGGGTGAGAAGAATCAGACCAAAATCCCCATTAGTGTTCTTTGGTATCTGCCAATCGTACCAAGACTTCAACGTCTTTTCATGGTCGAAGAGACGGCCAGACAGATGACACGGCACAAATTGGGCAAAAGAACCGAACTAGATGCGGATGGGAACAAGATGCTGGTACACACTTCAGATGGTTTTGCGTGGAAGCACTTCGATGCATTACATAAGGATAAATCGAAAGATCCAAGGCATCCAAGAGTTACCATCAGCACGGATGGGTTCAATGTGTACGGTATGATGGCAACATAATACAGTTGTTGGCCTGTATTTGTCATTCCACTCAATTTCCCACCCGGAGAGATTATGAAAAGAAAGAACATTTTCCTGACGTTGATAATTCCAGGGCCCAACTATCCGGGGAAGAATATAAATGTGTACATGCAGCCGCTTAAGGATGAGTTGCAAGAAGCCTGGGATAATGGGTTCAAGACCTACGACGCCGCTACCAAAACAAATTTCAAAATGCATGTGTGGTACATGTACTCGACGCATGATTATCCGGCGTATGCGCTATTCTCTGGCTGGTGTGTGCATGGAAGGTTCCCGTGCATCACATGCAAGGCAGCTCTTCAGTTTCGTTGGCTGCAGGCTGGTCGCAAGTATTCTTGCTTCGACATGCATAGACAATTCCTGGATCCTGACCATAAGTTTAGAAAAGATAAGAAGAATTTCATCAAAGGTAGAGTTGTCAAAGACACTGCACCAGCTGCGTTGACAGGCCAACAGATCTTGGATCAGATAAACGCTCTCGAGCCGGATCCTAAACGTCCAGGGTATAATACGGAACACACCTGGACTCACAAGTCATGTTTGTGGGATCTGCCTTACTTTAAAGACCTCCTTTCCCCACACAACATCGACATGATGCACAATGAAAAGAATATTGCGGAGGCCATTTTTGGTACATTGTTCGGCATAGAGAGGAAGTCAAAAGATAATCCTAAGGCTAGAATCGACCTGGAGGCTCTATGTGATAGACCGTTACAGAACTTGCGACAACGGAAAGGAAAGCAAAGCATAGCGAAGCCAAAGGCATGGTTCAATCTTCAAAGGCCAACTATGAGGGAAATGCTATTTGTGGGTGAAAATGCGGTTGATGTTCCCCGATGGGTATGCTGCGAATCTAAAGAGGAGAGCGAGTCTTGAGAAATTGAAAATATTTGGTCTCAAGAGTCATGATTGGCACATATGGATTGAGTGGGTAATGCCGGTGATGTTGCGTGGCTTTATCCCTGAGGATGAATGGCTAGTACTGGCAGAGCTGAGCGATTTCTTCCGTTCTCTTTGTGCGAAAGAACTATCGCCTGGCGTGCTAGATGAAATGGAAGAGTTGGCGCCGGAGTTGATCTACAAATTCGAAAAGATCTTTCCACCGGGCTTCTTTAATCCAATGCAGCATTTGATTTTGCATCTCCCGACCGAGGCAAGATTGGGGGGGCCGTTCAAAATCGATGGTGCTTCTCAACTGAGAGGATGCAGAAGACGCTTCGAGCTAAGTGTAAAAATAAACGTAGAATTCAAGCATCGATGTCCGAGGCATTCATTACCGAGGAGGCGGCAAACTTCGTGACAGCACACTACGAAGCCAAAAATCATCATTTGCATAACCCGAAGCCTCGGTACAATGATGACAATCCACAAAAAGGTCGATGCAACCTCGGCCTATTCAAAGGGGAGCTCGCACCATTCGGTGCTTCGAAAGGGAAATCGTTGGATGTCAAAGAATGGCGGACCATTTCATTGTATATCTTCACCAACCTAACAGAAGTGCAGCTGTACATCGAGTAAGTTCTCGGTAAATTATTGTTCCGTAACTTCTAATTCCTTTCAACTACTCTTATTCCCGGATATTTGATATAGGTGATATGTTGCCGAATTCTCAGATGGAGCGGTCATCGAAAAGGATTCCGTCGAAGAGTATGAGCTTCTCGCAAATCATGGAGGCGACTATCCCGGTTTCATCTCTTGGTTCAAACAAAGGGTAATTAATTACCATTAATGGTCCATTTGATTTCTTGATCTAATTTGCGGCTAATGCATCCATTCTTTCATATTAAACTTGTAGGCTGATGCAGAGTCTATGGACGCCGAGTTGAGACAAGTCGCTAATGGTTTTGACTATAAGGTCCGTTCATTTCACAAATACAACATCAACGGATATCACTTTCGTACCTTTGGCAAAGAGCTATCTATGCCTGACCTAAAGACTACAAATTGTTGTGTCTCTGCTATCGGCGAAGGAGGCATCGAGTATTATGGAAGAGTTGAAGCAATTTATGAACTTCTATTCTATGGTGAAAACCCACCGACCGTCGTAGTCTTCAAATGTCATTGGTTTGAGCCGAGGGAGACTAGAAGGACTCATGAACATATAGGACTAGTCGAAATCAACCAAAACACCCACTTAGATGTTCCAGATGTCTATATTATGGCTCAACAGGCGACACAAGTTTTCTATCTACCGTGGGCCTGCCAAACTAATCCAAATCTGAAAGGTATGGATGTCGTTTATGAAGTACCACCACATTTTAGACCACCTACCCTCAATGAAGAGGATTACGAACCTCACATTAACCCAGACACATATGAAGGAGAATTCTTCCAAGAAACACGTATGTCCAAGAAATGTTTCAAGAACCGCTCTACTTCACCCCAGAACATTGAAGTAGACAGCGATGGTGAATCCGTCTTAACACCTGAGCCCGAACAGGAAGAGCAGGAAGAAGAAGAGGTTACTGCTGTGGATGACCTGTCACTTCTTGACCGATTACATAATGGTGGCCTTCCACATGTTCTTCCTGATAGTGATGATGATGATGCATTTATTGATGATAGTGATGATCATGATGCATTTATTGACCCCGAAGCATATATAGACGAGCACGATTAGTTCATGTCAGGTATTCAACTATTACTATATATAAATTTTGAGTTCATGTTAGGTATTCAATTTTTATTAGTCATGTTGGTATTTATGACGATGATACACTTAAATTATATACATTTTATTACTCATGTTGGTATTTATGTTGTACTAATTTCATTTACTCTTTGTCATGACAGGTGTTGAAAGATGGTGGGAAAGGGTCGAAAGCACTCCGCGGCTCCTTTGTCGGCGGGTCGTGGGAAGGGTACTTCCATTATTCCTGAGTCGACTCTTCGGAGAGCGTTGCTCTCTACTCTGCATGGAGTGGCCGCTTCTTCGACTCTCGCGGCCCCCGTGAGAGGAGGTTGAGTCCCCGCGAAGGCGAGAGGTACTAAAGGTATTACTCATGTTGGTATTTATGTTGTACTCATGTTGGTATTTATGTTGTAGTCATGTTGGTATTTATATACATTTTATTACTCATGTTGGTATTTATATTGTACTAAAGGTACACGTGCCCGTGGGAGAGGTAGGGCGGTGGCTGCCACGCCTTCCTCGCCGCCACCCCAAGCTGATTCACCTGAGCACACGACTTCTAGGGTGGACGAGCCTCAGGTCGACGAGCCTCAGGTCGACGCGCCTCAGGTCGACGAGCCTCAGGTCGACGCGCCTCAGGTCGACGAGCCTCAGGTGACTCCGGAGTCTTCGTTCCAGGCAACTCCGGAGCAAAGCAGGGATGAGGGTATGGCCCCAGAGACCCAGTGGGATACCTGGGCTGATCAGGGTCAGCCTGAGCCAAGTGGCCATGCTGATAGCGACGAGGAGCTGGGTGAGGGGGCTACCGTCTACCAGCGTGGTAGTTCGGGGCTCCCGCTCATGCCGGCGACCCGCGAGCAGAGGTGGTCGATTAAGCCCAATGGGGAGAAGTAAGTTAATTTACTCTTATTTAACCTTTTGCCTTCACGTTTTCTCAAATATTTATTGTTTTGGCTTTAATTTGTCATACTGCAGGGGTTGGATTGTTGCCAAGGGTGTCCGCAAGCCCAACAGCGTCCTTGGTGTGCTTTGCCGTAAAAACTTCCCGGGGTTTGTTACATTGCCCGGTCGGGAGCGAGAGGTAGGAATGACCTGGGAGCACTACTTGGGTGCCCCGGCCCCGCCGGAGTTGGAGATCGACGGTGTTTTGTGCCACACGAGGGCCGACATGGTGATCCGACAGTTCTGGGTAATTTCTCCTTTACACAATTATAAATCAACCGTAGCTAGTTATTGTACTAATCGGTGTTGTCTCGTTTGCAGACCTACTACAGGTGTGAGGAGGGATATGAGGAGGACGCGGCAAAGGTTATCGATACCCAATGTCGCCGCCTACTTCAAAACTTTCGGCACGAGGCTCGGGTGCAGGCTGTTCGAGATTACTATGCCTCGCGGCGTATTAGGAAGGACAAGGCGAAGTGCCGCAATTCTAAGATGGAGAAGGAGCATTACATGAAGGTAATTACATATTATTAAGGCTTTGTAGTTAGTTTCCTTGATTTGGTTCTTACGCGCTCAAATTTCTCTTTATTAACTTAGGTGCCCCCAAGATGGTGTGTGGTTAAGTTGGATTGTTGGGAGGCCTTGGTGGATCAGTGGTGCTCCGAAACGTGGGAGGCCAGCCAAAACAACGCCGAGGAGAGGCGTGGAAAAATGGTTGGTGTGCCACACCATCAAGGGAGCGTCAACTTAAACCAATTTGGTGAGAACTGGGTATGTGGTTTGCTTCATGCCTCATGCAATTCATTCTTAATGCTATCTTGAGCCCGTTACTAATACAATTTTCCTCCCTCTCTCTCTCTCTTTTAGGCGCGTCTAAATAAGACGGAGGTGCCAAAAATGTACGACCTGTATGCGATGGCCCATACTGCCTCATACAAGAAGGTCAAGGCATTCTCTGAGTCTGACCTCGAGCATCCAGAAAAGTTCACCAACATCTCCTCCCACCACAAGCTCGTGAAGTACAAAGATCACGGGAAGGCGAGGAAAGGGGAGGACTTTAACCCGAGCGAGGGGCCTATTGATCCAGAGCTGGTGATGATAGCTGGCAATGGGAGGCCCCATGGCTCGATCGCCATTGGAGACGGCCTTATACGTTGTCCTAGCAATCTCCGGCAGATAAAGGCACGCCAAACGAGCTCCTGTCCTGAGATAACACCTCGTCCACGGCCAGTCGAGCTCGCCATCGAGATTAGTTTAATGGACTCAACTATCTTTCCGCATTATGTTGTGCGTGGGAACCAATATGATTACAATGCTAACAATGAGTTCTGTTGCAGGCTGCTATTCTGAAGGAGAGAGAAGCAATGAAGGCAGCTTTGGCGGAGAAGGATAAGGAGATGAAGGAGCTGGAGGAGAGGACGACTGCATTGCTTGAGGCAGAGAGGGCACGGAATGATGCGTCTAATAGGGCCATGTACGAGCTCTTCGTGGTGAGTTTCTTCTTCATATTATTTCAAATCTAGCATTTTAATGTCCATTTCATTAATAACTAAAAAGTTTGACTTGTCGAAACCAAATGTACAGTCTATGTGCGAGAAGACCGGCCAAGTCCCTCCGGCGATGCCAGTCATTAACATGGAGGGGATGGTGAGTTTCATTTCAATGCAGTGATCTTAAGAGTGTCGTCATGATAACGACACATTGGAAACGATGTTTGGTGCAGAATATCTCCCGAAACGCATCGCACGACCCTTCTACAGTGGAGCGTTCTCCAGGGCAGCCTTCTCCAGGTGAAACAAGCCAGAGCCACCGTGCTTCACTGTCGTGATGACGATAATGGTATGTTTGGCTTCCACGTAGCTTAGAGTTATCCAAAAAATACTAAATTGGCTAATTATCCAACAAAATGACATAATTAGCTTAGTTAGCTCCGAAATGGGCTATTTAATAAAAAAATGACCTATACTTAGCTAATTTAGCTCCAAAATGACATAATAAGGTCAAAATGGATTTAATAATCATAGTTGGCTCCAAAATGACATATTTTACCCAAGTTAGCTCTAGAATGGCCTATACTTAGCTTGGCTTCCACCTAAATGACAAAATTAGCTTAGTTAGCTCCGTAATGGCCTATTTAATAAAAAATGACCTATACGTAGCTATTTATCCTCTAAAATGAAATAATTAGCTCCAAAAAGGCATAATTAGCTAATTTAGCCCAAAGAAGAGGACAAGAGGAGAAGAAAGAGGAGAAATGAAAAAAAGGAAGAAGAAGAAGAAGAGAAGAATAAGGAGAAGGAGAAGGAGGAAGAAGAAGGAGAAGAAGGAGAAGGAGGAGGAGAGAAGCTTCTTCTCCTTCTTCTTGTCCTTCTTCTTTTCTTCTTCTTCTCCTTCTCCTTCTCCTTCTCCTTCTCCTTCTCCTCCTCCTCCTCCTTCTTCTTTTACTTCTCCTTCTTCTTCTCTTCTTGCTTCTTCTCTTTCTCTACTTCTACGTAGCTTAGAGTTATCCAAAAAAGACTAAATTGGCTAAATATCCAACAAAATGACATAATTAGCTTAGTTAGCTCCGAAATGGGCTATTTAATAAGAAATGACCTATACTTAGCTAATTATCCTCCAAAATGATATAATTAGCATAGTTAGGTAAAAACATCATAAGAACATTGGTTAGCCCATTACAATGACTAATTTAGCTCCAAAATGACATAATAAGGTCAAAATGGATTTAATAATCATAGTTGGCTCCAAAATGACATATTTTACCCAAGTTAGCTCTAGAATGGCCTATACTTAGCTTGGCTTCCACCTAAATGACATAATTAGCTTAGTTAGCTCCAAAATGGCCTATTTAATAATAAATGACCTATACTTAGCTATTTATCCTCCAAAATGAAATAATTAGCTCCAAAAAGGCATAATTAGCTCATTTAGCCCGAAGAAGAGGACAAGAGGAGAAGAAAGAGGAGAAATGAAAAAAAGGAAGAAGAAGAAGAAGAGAAGAATAAGGAGAAGGAGAAGGAGGAAGAAGAAGGAGAAGGAGAAGGAGGAGGAGAGAAGCTTCTTCTCCTTCTTCTTGTCCTTCTTCTTTTCTTCTTCTTCTCCTCTTCCTTCTCCTTCTCCTTCTCATTCTCCTCCTCCTCCTCCTTCTTGTTTTACTTCTCCTTCTTCTTCTCTTCTTGCTTCTTCTCTTTCTCTACTTCTACGTAGCTTAGAGTTATCCAAAAAAGACTAAATTGGCTAAATATCCAACAAAATGACATAATTAGCTTAGTTAGCTCCGAAATGGGCTATTTAATAAGAAATGACCTATACTTAGCTAATTATCCTCCAAAATGATATAATTAGCATAGTTAGGTAAAAACATCATAAGAACCTTGGTTAGCTCATTACAATGACTAATTTAGCTCCAAAATGACATAATAAGGTAAAAATGGATTTAATAATCATAGTTGGCTCCAAAATGACATATTTTACCCAAGTTAGCTCTAGAATGGCCTATACTTAGCTTGGCTTCCACCTAAATGACATAATTAGCTTAGTTAGCTCCAAAATGGCCTATTTAATAATAAATGACCTATACTTAGCTATTTATCCTCCAAAATGAAATAATTAGCTCCAAAAAGGCATAATTAGCTCATTTAGCCCGAAGAAGAGGACAAGAGGAGAAGAAAGAGGAGAAATGAAAAAAAGGAAGAAGAAGAAGAATAGAAGAAGAAGGAGAAGGAGAAGGAGGAAGAAGAAGGAGAAGAAGGAGAAGGAGGAGGAGAGAAGCTTTCTTCTCCTTCTTCTTGTCCTTCTTCTTTTCTTCTTCTTCTCCTCTTCCTTCTCCTTCTCCTTATCCTTCTCCTTCTCCTTCTCCTCCTCCTCCTCCTCCTTCTTTTACTTCTCCTTCTCCTTCTCCTTCTCCTCCTCCTCCTCCTTCTCCTTCTTATTCTCCTTCTTCTTCTCCTTCTTCTTCTCCTTCTTCTTCTCCTTCTTATTCTCCTTCTTCTCCTTATTCTTAACCTTCTTCTTTTCTTCTTCTTCTCCTCTTCCTTCTTCTTCTCTTCTTGCTTCTTCTCTTTCTTCTTCTACGTAGGTTATTTTCCCCAACAAAGACATACTTAGCTAATTATCCTCCAAAATGACATAATTAGCATAGTTAGGTAAAAACATCATAAGAACCTTGGTTAGCTCATTAAAATTACTAATTTAGCTCCAAAATGACATAATAAGGTCAAAATGGATTTAATAATCATAGTTGGCTCCAAAATGACATATTTTACCCAAGTTAGCTCTAGAATGGCCTATACCTAGCTAAGTTCTCTCCTAAATGACATAATAAGGCTATGTAGCTCCAAGATGACATATTCCACCTAACTTAGCTATTAAATGGCCTATACTTAGCTAAGTTCTCTCCGAAATAACCTACATATACTTCTCTTCTTCAGCTAGTATTCTTCTTCTAACTTTCTTATTTGTCATTTTGCAGATTACATTCACTTCACGGGAAGCTTGGATTACATTGATGGAATGCTTGCGTATGATTGCTTGTACCATGGCTTCACGGAAGCTTGTATTGAAACTATTGTAGTATATGGATATATATGAAACTTTGTATGCATATGGATTAAACTGGTGTAATATATGGTTTTCTACGGAAGCAACTTGAATAATATGTATGTACTATGGATGAAAGTTTTTTTAATATGGTTATGAGTACGGAAAAAAAATTATTCCTGCCAAATATATATATATATCCTGATTATTGTGAAATTTGCTGGATATAATAGAAAATAAAAGAGGTGAGGTTGTTGTTTTGAGCCTTTGCCATGAGGGGCCAGACGGCAAAGGGCTGTTTTCAGCCTTTGCCGTCTGCCCCCTCATGGCAAAGGGGCTCAAGGCAGACGGCAAAGAAGGGGTAAGAGAGGTGCTGGGATGCCCCTTTGCCATGAGGGGGCAGACGGCAAAGGGGTGAGAGCCTTTGTCGTCTGCCCCCGCATGGCAAAGAGGCACATGGCAGACGGCAAAGGGGGGGAAAGAGAGGGGCTGGGTTCCCCCCTTTGCCGTGAGGGGCAAACGGCAAAGGGCCAAGAGCAGACGGCAAAGAGGGGGGGAGAGGGGCTAGGGTCCCCCTTTGCCATGAGGGGGCAGACGGCAAAAGGGGGCTAAGAGCAGAGGGCAAAGGGGGGAAGCCTGCCGTTAGCACTTAACGGGACGGCCTGTTGATCTGTCGTCCCGTTTTATTTGCCGTCTGCTCCCTCATGGCAAAGAGTCTTTGTCGTCCGCCGTACAAAAAGCAGATGGCAAATCACCTCTTTACCGGATATTTTTTTGCCGTCTAGTTTGTCGTCAGCTGACTGACGGCAAAGCCTTTGCCGTCCGTGTTTCCCCCCTTTGCCATCTGCCATGGCGGACGGCAAAATCTCAGATTCCTGTACTGGTGGTAGGTGCAAGCATCCGTCACGCGGCTACGGGGTGTGGCCCCCCTCACGGATGTCGATGCCGCCGTCGCACGAAGGGTTGAAACGGCCATGTCGGGGAGACACAGAGGCAATCTTGTGGTGGGTTGGGGTCGGACCCTTATCCGAAGTCTATCTATGGGCTGCCTATCAAAGCCAGCTAAAAATGTTCATTGGTCATACCTCGTCCGCTGAAAGTCAAAGGGGTAGACCCGTCCGGTCAACGGTGCTATGGTTATACGGGACGGGAAACTTGCGGGGTAGCAATACCCTGTTATTTTGGAGCTGAAATGAATTTGTATGAACCAGGAAAAAGAAAAAAAACGCAAAACTACGCCGACAGCATAGCCGTCAGCATAGAGGGCCTCCGGATTACTAGAGGCTGCCACGTGGCAAGCTATGCCGTCGGCGTACAGTTGTAGCCTAGGCCGACGGCCTGAGCCGTCGGCATATGCACGCCCTAGGGGATACCAGTGCCTGCCATGTGGCAAGCTATGCCGACGGCTAGGCCGTCGACGTATCTTTATAGCCTAAGCCGACGGCCCGGGCCGTTGGCATAGGTCGAACACGTGGGCGTCCCCGGGTGGTGCACTCTTGACGACAGCGCTGTCGGACGCCGTTTGCCATGGAGCTATGCCGACGGCCTAAGCCGTCGGTATCTCTATACGGACACCGTCGGCATAGCATATATGCCGACGGTGACTTGGGGTATGCCGACATATATGGTGCCGACGAACCTATGCCGACGGGGGCCGTCGGCATAGACCTAAAGGAGAGCCTTCTTCTCGTCCAATACTTATATGTGCTCAGCTTCAAGTTGCCTTGTGGTGTGGGACAAAGTTTGTACCCCCAGAGAAGCTGGAGGATTAGCTATTAAAAACAAAAAAAAATCGTGAATACCGAAAGCTTGTGTATCATTCCATTGATAGAAGAAGGTAGAAGAGTACAACAGGTGATACAACACATGGCACAGACGCAAGAGGTGTGAACATGGTGCACGCAACAGAGAGACATGAAACTCGACCCAAGCATAGAAAACACAGCTAAACTCTCCGGCCCAAGAAATAATCGAACCAACGGCTAGACGGCCGACATCTCCAAAGACAGCACCGAGGACGCCGCGAGCAAACAAGACAACGTCTTCACGAAGGAAAACGACACCAAGACATCGTCATCGTCCGATCCGGAAAACTGAACCTAGGGTTTCCCCTAATGCTCGAAGAGGGGCACATATAATGGCCATGACAGCTATTAAAAACATTCATGCACAGAACTTTTGCCTTATGATAAAAATTTCTTACAAGTTCCTCCATACTACTAATCTACCGTGGAGGGAGTGGATCCTACATCGCTCCCTCTACACATTGGGTTGAACTTCATCAACTCCCTAGAAAAGAAACCATTTTCTAACATTTACAAAGCCTGAGAGATATCTCACATTGCTCTGTTGGTAATGGAGAGTCCACTTTCTTTTGGTAGGATAGATGGCCTAGCTGTGGTTTTCCCATCTTTATTCTCTCACTACACTACACCAAACGTGCTAGTTGTAAATTTACTATAGGGTGTGGAACTCAGTCTTTGTACTCAGCTAACTGTGGCAAGGAAGGTTTTCTCCCTCCATGGATGGCGGTGTAATCTCCGGATAGGATCTACCCTACTCTAGGCTGGATTGATTTATTTTGCTACAAAACAATATTTATTTTTTGGTCTTTTAGACTTGTTAGCTGTGTGCATCATGTTATGCAGAGGCCGGACATTCTTTCGATGCGGTTGTATCATCTTCATATATCAATTCAATGAAATGTCCTTTATCAAAAAAAGCTAACTGTGGCTGCAATCCTGTGAGTTGTCATTTTTCAACTCGTTGCAGGGGGCCTCCCTTCGATGGTGCCGGCGTAAAAAAGTTTACTCAATGGCACAACATTCACCAGAAAAGGTGCCTACTCTGCACTTTCTCTCTGACCTATCGGATCTAGGCTGATGGAGATTTGCAGTCGTGTTTGACAAACGAGACCCAGCTTTTTGGTTGGCTGCTCTTCCTGCACAGACTAAACACCAAAGCTAACCTGCATCACGAGAGCATCATGTAGGAGCAGAGCTGTCTAAGATGCTCACGCCCATAGGGGAACACACAACATATCTTCTTCACCTGCCAGGCTGCACAGAGCGTGTCCGCGTCCCGGTGAGTCTAGAGGCAAGCCAACGGCAATCCGAGTGGTGGGCCGTGCTTGGACCTCCACTAGGAGCTCGACGCTGCAGAGTGAGCATCATGTAGGTGATGATTCGCTAGCGGACCATGGCTGCAGGCGGACGGCGAGCTCCGAGTGGATGGTGGGTGGAGGCCGGAGGGTGGTAGCATAGTGGGGAGGGAGAGGGTGAAAATTGGACTGACTAGCTAGGGTTGGGGTTGCCCTCAGGCTTAAATAGCTGGATGTGCCTCAATAACTTCCTCGATGCTCTTGAATTGGCGTCGGCCTGCCTTGGCACAATCAAGCGCACGACGCTCACATGATGCTCTTATTCTTGGAGGTTGGATCTTGACCGTGGCATCCCAAGTTTCTAAAAGTCAACCCCTCGTCACAAGTCAACACGCGCAATGGAGGTCAGAAGCTACGGCAGAGCTTCCTAGCTAGCCAGATTCCATATCTGGCCCTCCGGCCATGAACTTTCCCCTCTCCGCTCTGCTCTGCTCAGACGAGAAATGGAGGACGCCCCGGCAGCAGCTCGGCTGCACCGGTTCGTGGTGTGGCTGCACGGGCTTGGCGACGGCGGGCTCGCCAACGAGCCCATCGCTGGTGTCGCCTTCACCGGCGCCCACTGGGTCTTCCCCACCGCGCCCACCGCTCCCGTCACATGCAACCGTACGTACACATCGGACCTCCTTCAGTTCCATTGCTTGCTTGTTTGCTTGACGCTTGACACGCATCAGGTGTTGTCTAATCTGTATATATGTCTTTCGAGTGCATCAAGTGGCATGGTGATGCCGTCGTGGTTCGACATCCACGACACGCCCATCACCTTCGTAAACCAAACTCTCAATCCTCCTGTCGTCCTTGGATCCACAAGAAAATCAGGTATGCAGAAACTGATGGCCATGTAATGAATCCCCTTTCGTCGGGGGCAGAAATCGGTGAGGGACGAGGTGGACGTGCTGAGGACGGTGGAGAGCATCCACGCGATGATCGACCAGGAGATATCCGCCGGAACGAGGCCGGAGGACGTGTATGTCTTGGGGCTCTGCCAGGGAGGCGCGCTGAGCATCGTGAGCGTGCTGCTGTATCCCAAGACATGTAGGAAATAATTATGTGTGGCTTCCAACATATATATATATATATACACACACACATACTACATAGTTCCGGGAATGGTTTACCTCGATATGGAATTTACCTATGCACTTGAATATTGCTTGGAATACATGAATGAAATATAGTTCATGAAAGCCGGTACATATATGTTGGAAAATAGTATTCATTAATGCTGGAATATTTATTATACTAATGTATATTTGTCCGGGCATAACATATTATGGAAAGCCATGTTGTTCATGGGATTGGCTCCATGAATTAATAAAGCCTGTGAATTTGGATTATAATCCAAATTCAGTGTGCGACTCACACGTAAGTGCTTATGAGACATATTGCGGATGAAACTCCTTGATGGTTACTAATGATCGTGGTTGGTTAAGTTAACCTGGAGTCCTCGCTTAAACAAATTGTATCTGGACATTTATCTACAATTTATACAGTTTAAAATAAACTGGAATAACACTACATAAAGGTTCGTAACTCCTAGCCTCAAAGGTCATTGTGAGTGGAACCACGAAAAAAGATAGACGAATAGGGGTTAGATCGTGTGCATATATTTCTTACAAGACACTGGGCGGCTGTGCGGTCTTCAGCGGCTTCCTCCCGTTCGGCGCCTCCTTCGCGTCCAAGGTCACGGCCGAGGCCAAGAACACGCCGGTGCTGTGGGTGCACGGCCGAGCGGACTCGCTGGTCCGGACCGAGGCCGGCAAAGACGGGACCAAGTTCCTGCGGGGACGGCTCGGCATGAGATGTGAGTTCAAGGTGTACGACGGGCTCGGCCACGAGCTGGCGCCCTACGAGCTCCACTACTGCGAGCAGTGGGCCGACGGCGGATGTGGTGGCTCAGGTGAGCATGTTCAAGGGAGAAGCGTGGGCCGTGGCGTCCCGAGGAGCAGGGGTTTCTGCAGCTGTGGCTTCAGCTTCTTCTCCCGTTCGTAACGCGCCGTGAACCGCCGAGCGGAGCGAGTTTTCCCTTTTCCCCAAATGGTCCAGCGTCCACGCGTACGAAGGTGGAGATTGAAATCTGACTAGGGATCACACATTTTGATTTTCTACGAGCATTTCTGGCTGCACCACATCAACATTAATCACGGATAACATTTCTTCCCTTTTGAGAGCAGTCATATTCCACACCGCCCCTCTTTCCGCCCAGCCGCCCATCTTCCTGTCCTGTTTGTCCCTTCGCCGCTCCGTAGCTCGCGCGCCTGACGCTGCCCGGTGCCTCTTTGGCGGCGGGCGCGGTAGTGGCTCCGGCTTATGCCTAACTTCCACTTGTCTGATCCGTGCTCTAGTGGCTTGTGACTACTTGGACTCTGGCCATGATGAAATCCATGCATCATATGCTGGTAGCGCAACATTCGCTGGTGTTGTTTTCTTTCTGGAGGCGCTGTCATGGCCGTTGTCTTTTCCCCTCTTTCAGCAGCAGGGAAAACCTTAGGTCTGGTTATCCGGATCGGATAGCGAATGTATGTCGGCATCGTTCTCCTTCATGAAGGTGTCATATTGTTATCTCGAGATATTCTGGGTTTGGGATCTAGAGATGTTGGTCATCTTGTTGTTGGTCTCGGCTACTTCTTAGGATTGCGAGTCTAGCTGTGTTTTCTCTTTTTTGGGCCGAGCATTCCATGTCTCTCTGCTCTGTGCATCATGTTCTCGCCTGTTGCGTTTGTGGCATGTGTTTCTTTTTTGTAATCATTCTATCTCCTTTTATCAATGGAATGATATGCAAGCATTCCATGTCTCTTTGCTCGGCGCATCATGTTCATGCATATTGTGTTTGTGTCATGTGTTATTTCTTTTGTACTCATTCTATCTTCTATCGATGGAATGATACACAAGCTTTTCGAATTCGTGGAAGAAAGGAAAAAAGCAGTCTTAAGGCATCTCCAACACTGACTCTTAAGCTAGACACCGGATCCGTTCACGGATAGGAAGAGACAAGCCCGCGAACACAGATGCGAAAGCCGGTCATCCAACTGTAACCGCATACATTTCAAGCCAGATTTTAACTAACCGAACGATTTCATAAAATACGACGGAATTCATCGAAGTTCAGATAGAAAATATAACAAATCATCCATAAATAACATGAAAATAGGTCTAATACAAAAATAGTTTGAATTTAACGAAATTAACCGAATGTTTAACAAGTTTTCCATGAATGAATCATGTTATCCCACACACATATTACCCCTTAAGCTTCATCCTACAATGTATGTGCATGAATGGGATGCCCTTCGACCTGTAATACATCATGACAACGCGTACTGTAGAGCAACCATGGTTGTCGTGGGCAATGGCCACCTCTAGGCGATCAACCACACCACAATATTTCAGGATGGAGTTGTGGATGGTGTACCATCGATACGGTAAAGACTTGACACTATGTTATTGTTTGATGTGTATGTCATCGATACGTCTTCAACGTATCGATAATCTACCATTCTTAAGAAGTTGCTCCCCACTACTTCCTATTCTCTCATCATGCACACTGTCCACATCATCATGATGACACGTCATCATTCACTTTCCAAGCTGTTTGCCACATCAGCGGTTGTCAACAACGTTTCATCTCACACAAAAAATTCCGATGTTTTCATGAGCAAGTCGCTTTTCATTTCCATGCGTTCAGTTTCCTTCGCAGGCTGAATAGCAAGAACATGCAGCCCATTACTCCACCCACATGCTGCCCAATAATAAAGCTCACCTAATAATCAAACACACAAAGCTACGCATCAAGGGCGTTCTCTAGCGATAGCCACGTCAACAAACGCGACGATATTGGTCAAGTCGCTCACACACGCGGGATTGGCCTAACCTAACCTGGGTCTTCCCACGACGCCTTCTCTCTTTGCCGCCGCCGCCTCCTCTCCTTTTCCCTCGTTCTCCAGCCGCCGCCTCCTCCTCTCCTCTTCCCTCGTTCTCCAGCCGCCGCCGCTGCCCCCGTCCTCCCTCCTCGCCTCTACTCGCCCCATCCTCTGTCCAATGACAGTGGCCTCTGCCGTTCCATCTTTGTCGCCAACCTCCGACACGGTCACCGCCGCCGCCTCTCGAAGTGGTCGACGCCGACGAGGACTCGGTCCGTACCCTGACATGGTGCGTACTACGGGATCCTGGCGTTTTACTCTCCTCGTTATGATTTGTTGCCGTCCGGGATTCTTTTCTTGGTGGTGGAGTGATCACGACTCTGCTTTTGGATCTGGATGCAGTTCGGGAGTTCGACTAGCGAGCTCGAGGCGCAGGTCAAGATGATGGCCTAGCCAGATCCGGCCATCCTTAGGCGTCGCCGCTCGCCAGTCTTGCCCCCCTTGACCTCCTCGTTTGATTCCCCGCTGCACTAGTGGCCGACCGCGGAGGAGGCGCATCAGCCAAGGAGGGAGACCAGGTTCCGGTGCTGCACCTTGAGCAGCAACCTCACCTCAGCGAGGAACTCCCGCGCGCCCCTGCTGCGACTGCAGCGACAACGACTCCAGGTAGTGGTCGGAGAAGCCGATGGTGGCGGCCTCCAGCATGGGAAGGTCGACGAAGAGGCTGGTCTGCTTGCTGAAGGCCAACTCCTTGCTTTTTCCAAGGGCTTACGGCGAGGGTTATGTGCACACGGGTCTCTGAAGGTAGCGTTACTATAAACATAACTGCATCTAAACTCATGGTCTGGCCAGCTTATGCATTTATGAATTGGAGAATGTTCATCTCCTGATGTGTGCTTCATGCCGATAACTGATAATGCATCGTTTCTTGATAATGTACACAGAGAGCAAAAGTGCCACTATAGAAGTTTTCTTGAAAACATCTGGCTACTTGGATTGCGCAATCAAGTGCTCTAACATATACCATCAGAATTAAGGTAATCTACTTTTAAGTAGCTTGCTGGATAAGGTGAAGCTTTTTCTTTCCATATTTTAAAATATAATTTTATGTCGTAGCGCTGAAACATTGTTTCGTTTCTGCAACTGAGAAGGATGAACTCTTTCTGAAGTTGGTTCTGGAGTATGTGCCTGAGATTGTTCATTGTGTTGTCAAGCATGACAACAAGATGAACCCACTAATCTATGTGAAGTTGTATGTACACCACGTAATATTTCTATATGTTCTTGGATATTTTTTCATGATACTGCATTTACTTAAGCATCTGCTAATCCAATATTTTTTTTGACAGATATGTAGGGCTCGCTTACATTAATGGCAGCATTGGAGTTTGCCACAAAATCTTCCGGTATGCTGAAAAATTACTCATCTTCTATTGGTCTCAAAATCAATCACAGATTAGAAAGAGTTAGGAAATAAGTAGATATATCTCATATTTGAGAACAGTGACAACGACTTTATCCATTAATTTGCAATTTGCTTAATCAGCTCGTGCACAGATTCATGTTCCCACTATGATGTTTGAAGTTCACAATTGGCACAGTTGTTGAAGCTAACTCATTGATTTACAGGGGGTCAGCGATGGAACATTTGTTATTTGATGGACGTAGTCAGCAACAACTGGATTTCATGTAAGTTTCTTCATCATATATTCACTTGAATATTGTTATCGAACTGTGTCACGGAGGTTCATTAGTGGACTTGTCCCAGTCATGAATTATTCACTAAATGGGGATCTAGAGAAAATTTATCATTGGTCAATGGCCTGATGCTGAGTTTGCATCATTATGGTCGTGAGGTTCACAACTCTCGTCATCTCTTATCTTCCATTTTTCTATCTCGCTGTCTAATGCGTTGGTCAGACTCTAATTAGATGCATTAGTGATATTCTTTTGAAGCATCACTACTGATGCTTTAGAAGCATGCCGATCACGATTTGTCAAAATGACAGGCTGAATTTGCTATGTGTATTAGTAATGCCTATTTTGATTTTCACATAGAGTAATTCCGATTAGTTACACCTTTGCACTTTCCTAGATTTCCCCCTTGCTTATTTTATGAAATTTCTATCGATTCAGCTCTCTGTTGCATAATAATTTCTGTAAAACGGTTTACACAGATTTTAGTTGAGCAAAAATTACATAGGCCCTTATCGTCATGTCAATCAAATTGTAATTAAGGGAATGGCAGCAAACAAGATGTTCAACAAGCACTGACAAACCATCGAGCAGACAAACCGAAAAGTAAGTGTATTTGTCAATGCAATGATGCTATGTCGTCTAGGGCTATATTAGGAGGATCATAGGAGTGATGCTTTTGTTTTTAGTATCAGCAATCTGTCGGGCCAGGCGATTCAAGCTTGGTGAGTTTCCTTGCTGGATGTGCAAGGTCTCAATTGGGCAACGTATTCAATTGGGGCAAAGTTTCCTATTTATAACCTGTTTGTGATAAGCTTTCTTATAAATGCAGGAGGTAGGGTGTAATCATGCCATGGACCAGACTCATGCTTAATCAGGTCTTGATGTGATTTCTGATCTGCTTCGTCTTTGTATGGACCAGTCCTCCTCGAGTGTGAGTCTGTCGCTCTCACTGATCTTCGTTCGTTCGCTCTATGGCTACCATGGAGGTGATTGCTTTTTCCCTGATTCTGTCTCTTCTTCCCTTGTTAGAAATACCTGTGGCCTGGTGCCCTTCTAACTCTCATGTGTGTTCTTTGTTTGACAGATCATGGTGATGTGAGCAACCAAATCATCCTCGCTTCTTCATTCTGTGCTCCCTGGTGCTCTTCGTTCGTTGTTCAGGTTCATTTCCTGTCGGAGTGGCCATGCGTATCAGCGCTTGATTCGTTTTCTTTTTGTGTGCATTTATCTGTCCATCGATTCATGCTCGCCACCTGTTTGTTATGTTCCACAACCGTGTTTATGTTCCGCAACCGTATTTGTCTATTCGTTTTAAATTGCATCGGTTTAAAATTATGATTTGTTCATTAGAGTTTCTGGTGGTCATTATGTTGATGCTGCTCGTTGGTGATTGGTTTTCGCAGTTGGGTCGCGTTTGCGCTTCAGGTACAATTCTCTCTTCCTTCCATGAAAAATTATTTTCCCATCTTTGCCTTCATGGCGTAATCGTGTTGTTGCTGATGTTGTTACATAATGCCCTGGTTTCCTTCATTAGTATTATTGTTGGGTGCACACAATATGAGCTTGATCAATCCTGCTGCGGATCTTGTTGTTGCGCGTGGTTGTTGTCTTGCTCGGCGGCAGAACAGAGTGTCAGCTCGAATCGCATTGTGAACGTGCTTGTTTAATTTCCTTCTGTCTCTCGTCTGTTTTGCCTCACGCTCTCTGTTCTGTACAGAGTACACCGAATTCTTAAAAGGTTATACACACGATTCAAGCTAGGATATGTTATCATCTCTATTTTCCAGTTAAATTGTTTTTTTCTCAAAAAACTATGAACCTCTGATTATTTACATGGTCTTGCTCTTGGCCTCTTTTTATAAGTCCATGTCTGCATGCTTATTCTAATGTCCTATATTACAATCATATTTCATGTTCTATATATATTCTGATTTGAATCGTGTGAATCATACTGCTGTTATCAACTGTACTATGACTATTGCCCTTGTAGTCCTATGAGGTGTAATTATGTACTTAGCTCGTACATTAACTACTTTATGTTGATGCCACTCAGTTTCCACTTTCCAATCATGAACAAATGACTGCTGTTCTATTAGTATATTCTGCTTCTTTTGATACACTTGGTCCAAACTATGGCCGTTCTGATTACATACGCAATGCAATTTTCCTTCCTCTCATTGCTTTTCTATGACTTGAAAACCTAATTTTTAACATTCATTTTGTTTGCACTCACCTATCAAACTTCTTACATATCTCTATTTGGTAACTACATAGCTTCACTGTCAACAGACCTTCCACTCACAAATAAATAAATAAATACATCCTACCACCTGGGGGTAGTTACCCCACATGTTGTGATTCGAAGAAAGAAATTTGCATGTTCTCACTGAATGGAAAAGGAGGCACTACGGTGAGAGTTGACTAAATGTACAGTTTTGAATCCCTTTACCATTGTAGTTTAAATATTCTTTTCCCGAGCCAGTGATTAATCAATGCTAAAGCTGCTCCGCATATTAGTGAAAAATATTAGTTTGTAACAAATACCCCTCCGGAAGACCTCCGGGAGGGGTATTTCGACCTAAGCTGCTCCGCATATTAGTGAAAGCTGCTCCCCATGATCCTTTTTGTATACCACTATATGTGGACTATGATCAACAAAATTAGCATTTCCCCTCAAATAAAAAAACTCAATAGCCAGGTACATGCATTGCATGCACGCTGCACATGTCACAACGTGTCAATGCATGGCTTAGATAAAGGCCTCCTGGTAGTCCGGCCTCCAAAATGCTCCACTCGAAGATTGTGTGCGTTCAATCTTTTCTAACAGTGGCGGTAAGTATAAAATATATTTTAATTTTCCATTTTAAAAGTACGCAGCTGTCATGCTTTAATTATCTAACTACATATAGCTACATATAGCTGTTGAATCATAAATTGATATAATTAATTAGAAGACTGCGGGCATTGCGAGCCATAAATATAAAATATATTTTCGTCTTCCATTTTAAAAGTAGGTAACTGTCCATGCTTTAATTATCTGACTGCCTATAGCTGTTGAATCATAAACTCATATAGTTTCATAGACTACATAGCGCACATGGCTATTTTCCCAGTATATATGTACCCGATCATTTCCTCCACATAGCAATAGCATAGCTTGCCGACCACTTCACAGAGTGCGCCACAACTATGGAGCATCACTCAGTCCCAAGGTCTATAGCCTTCTTCCTCCTTCCTCTCCTGGCCAGCGTACATTACACTCAGGCAAACCCTGATCGTCGCTCGATCCACTCTATCTTCAGCTTCGGCAACTCGTACGCCGACACTGGCAACTTTGTCAAGCTTGCAGCGCCGGTGTTTCCGATCATCCCTTTCAGCAACCTCCCCTACGGGGAGACCTTCTTCGGTCGCCCCACCGGGCGAGCCTCCAATGGCCGCATCATTTTGGACTTCATTGGTATTTAAGCATATGCTTCCGTCCTTTGTCTCGAGTTAGACACCTTTCAGGTTTCTGTTAGGTAGAAGGTAGTGTCTACTAATGCCTGGACTGATGATTGACCAATCAACTTGGCAGCCGATGAGTTTGGGCTCCCTTTCGTCCCCCCGATTCTCGGTGAAGAACATAACTTCACCCATGGAGCAAACTTTGCTGTCATCGGCGCTACGGCACTCGATCTAGCCTACTTCTACGAGCGCAACATCACGAGTGTGCCCCCTTTCAACAGCTCCTTGAGCGTGCAGCTCAACTGGTTCCAAAAGCTAAAGCCCACCTTGTGCTCAACACCACAAGGTGCTACCTATACGTAGTATACAAACTCCACTCCCTTATACGTTTATATCTCATGCATGATGTAGTCAGGATCGAATGACGAATTGGCTGATAAATTGTATTTTATCTTCAGGTTGCAGAGACTATTTCAGGAGATCCCTCTTTTTGATGGGAGAGTTCGGAGGGAATGACTACACCTTCATCATGGCCGCCGGGAAAACCTTGGGCCAGGTCGCATCATACGTGCCAGATATCGTACAAGCCATCTCAGCAGGCGTTGAGGTATATATATTACTACATAGCCGGATATTGCTTTTGGAGGCCTCCCAATGCAAAATTCGAAATTCGTGAAAATTCATATTTTTACATGTCAAAAAATCAGAAAATAAATAGATGAAGGCATAATACACAAGTGTATAAATTTTCAGGACGAAATACGTGGAAGTGAAGGTTGACCAAAATTAAAAAATAAAATTTAAGACTTTTTAACACATGATGCTATTCATCCTCTTAGACCAAAATTAAAGAATCTTTCTCCCCATTGCATGTATCTCTCCCCATTGCATGTATCTCTCCCCATATCCTTGTTTAGTTGTACAAAAAAATCAGATTTTTTCGAAACAAAAATTTTTGAATTTTGATTTTTTTTAAAATTCATCCTTAATGATTGCCGAGAGCTAAAACGCCATTCTCAGTACTTACCAGCATATATGTAGCACATGACAATATTAATTAGCAAATATGTCCTAACAAAAAAGTTAATCAACTTGCTGCATGATTTAATTTTCCCACCCAAGGTAAATAATATTACCCCCTCTGTTCCTTTATGTAAGATGTATAGTTTTTGGTGTGGAAATCAAGGCACATAATTTTAGACAACTAAATACAAAATTACCATGAGCTAATTCGTTGATTAGCGGCAAGTAAATCGTTTAGGCTAGAAAATGAAGAGATATACACAATCAGAAGAGAGAAAAATTCTTTTTTCATGTACAAGGAGAGATACATGCAATGGAGAGAAAGATTCTTTTTATTTTATGGTGGGTTAAAAGGGAAATTGTGTGAAATTATAGAAAATACACCTTAGATTGTGAAATTTTATCAAAATACAAATACATCCTATATAAAGGTACGGAGGGAGTAATAATAATAATTAAGCCTAAGGGAGGGAGATGCTTTTCCTTTGTTGTTTGGTTTTGCAGAACCTAGTCAAGGAAGGAGGCAGATACGTGGTGGTGCCGGGGCAGCCGCCAATGGGATGCATTCCAATCGTGCTGACCCTGTATGCCAGCCCGAACAAGAAGCACTACGACCCCTCGACCGGGTGCCTTCGAAAATACAACGCCCTCGCGCGTTACCACAACAGATTGTTGTTGAAGGCCGTGTATCGGCTCCGGATCAAGTACCCCGCGACCAACATCATCTACGGCGACTACTACACGCCGACGATGGAGTTTCTCAGGGAACCAACAAGATACGGTACGTAAGCTCCAAACGATGAATGAATGCATGCAGGGTTACACAATTGCTAATTGATTCAAGGCCTAATTGACTTTGCAGGGTTTAGTGCTTCGTCGAGGCTCCGCGTGTGCTGTGGCGCGGGTGGGCCGTATAACTACAACCTGGCGGCGGCGTGCGGCTTACCTGGGGCTAGCGCGTGCGCTAACCCCGCCACACACATCAACTGGGACGGCATCCACATGACGGAGTCTGCATACATGCAGATCGCCGCCGGTTGGCTCTGGGGCCCTTACGCGCAACCACCTATTCTCAAGGCCATGTCACGATCTCTGGATCTCAAGACATCTTCAATCTTAGAGATCAACACCTTCAGCTACGCTAGCTCATGAGTAATACTCCTAGCTAGCTGCAATGTTTCTTCAAGCTCTATCCTACTTCCTACGGCAGCAACCTTCATTCTGCATGCATGCTCGTCTTTCAATAAACTCCGCACTTTACTAGCTATCTAGTCTGCTTAATGTAATAATTCTGTGGCATTGGCGTATTCACGGCTCATGGCGGTATAAATTAAACCAGCATGGTATATATGTAAACGGAAAGGTGCCACTACTCTGGAATGTACCCACGCCTGTTATCCTCACGGTTGGCCTGCGCCGAGATGTGTGCAACAGCCTGTCATGTTGCAGGTCATTTGCATATGCATCAGCCGTTATGTCGATCCATTTTGGTCATTTAATATTTTCTTTCATATTGTACGTTGCAGTGCTAGATCCTGCGGTAGGTGGGGCTGTCACTGCCCACAGACGGCCAAATTCACCGTTTTGACCTTTTTTGTAGCGCTAAGTTGGATTTGAGATCCCGGTTGGGAAAACATTTCGGATCTAACCTTTTTACCTACCGTCAGACACTGCGGTGGTAGGTTTACACAGACTATCGTCTCGGTCCTCGATGGTAGCTGACTTACCCACATCAGCGTGTAACTAACGGTCGCTGTTACTCTACACGAGCCTACTGTCCTAAAGGCAGACGGTAGGACGTGATAATCCACCGCCGCAGGGTCTAGCGGTAGGGTCTGAGCCCTTTTAAGGCCTGGGCGCCGGTTCTTCCTCCGAATCTCCTCCCCACCTCACCCCAAGGCCACCTCAAGAACAGAGAGGGAGAACCTCTCTCATCCCCTCCACTCTCCTCCTCAGATCTCCTTCGATTCTTCACCATTTTTGCGGATCGAGATGGCTCCGAAATGAGATAAGTAAGCTCCTCCAATCCATCCATTTAGTTTTTCTATTCGCTTCCGATTCGATGCATTATTTGATTCAAGTCCACCATATTTTTGAACTAGAATTTGATTTTTTATCCTAGTTTGTTTTAGTTTGATTGTAGATGTTACATGGGGCTGAATATGAACTTGTATGTATTTGTTTGAGAGATTTTTTGTATTTTCATGATGAACTACATGATGAACCCTAGTTCATGTAAAAAAATGTTGATATGACGCATATTGAAGGAATGAATTTAGAGGTTTGTTTTTTATCAAATCGTAGAGAAACTGACAAAGTGACGAAGGGAGATGGCGGGCGACCTCGCGGACAATGGGTGGGCGCGCAGCGGCACTGCCCCGATCTCCCTTCTCCAACCTCCCCTTCGGCAGATGCGACCAGATCCGGGATCCCCTCGGCGTCCTCTCTCGTGGCTCCTCTTCTCTCACGGTTGCTCCTTCCGATATGGCTTCTTCTCCATTCCCAAAGGTGGCTTCTTCGTCACCGGTGGCGGCGGCAGCCACGGCCTCCCCAGGCCCGTCCGCCTCCGTCTCGGTCTCCTGCTCTCGACCTTGCTCGGCGCTCCCGTTACCATCGACGCCGGCTCCTGCTCCGGTCACGTTGGGTGTGAATATCAATGGGCGGAAGATGCTTCCTTGGCCAACCCGCTGCCCACAGCCTCGTAGCTGCGCGGCGCCGGCGGCGGCCCCTGCGGCCTCGTCGCACACCACCCCACCAGCCACCTCCAAGCTTGTAGTGAAGCTGCGGTCGTCACCGACTGTCGTCCCCCGCAGCAACCTTCCGCCAAGTGAAGCATCCGTACTAGAACTAGAGTCCACGCCAGAGTCTTTTCTAAGCATCCGCGCGACTGCTGTTGGCAACCTTGTCCCCGCAACGACTCTGGCCCTGCTGCATAAAGATGTGCCACATATCTCGTGTCCGTCGTCGCCACGCTCGCTCTCCCCCAAGCTTGCAACATTGGACTCTCCGGCGCCGCCGCCCATTGCTGTTCCGCTGGACGCTATTGCCCTTGCTTCCCGTAGGTCGGACCAGACCATTGGGGGAAAATGGCTCACTCTCCCGTCCTCAAACCCAGGAAGGCGACGACCTCCATTCCTGCTGCATGCACTGCTCCTGCGACTCGGGTCATTGCTGGAGGCAATCATTTCGTGCGGCCCGTTGATAACCCACAAGCGTATAGGGGATCAATTGTAGCCTTTCTCGATTAAGAGTTTCGAACCCAGCGAGAAGCTAAAGGTAGAACAAATATTCCCTCAAGTTCTATCGACCACCGATACAACTCTACGCACGCTTAACGTTTGCTTTATCTAGAACAAGTATGAAACTAGAAGTACTTTGTAGGTGTAACGGAATAGGTTTGCAAGATAATAAAGAGCACGTAAAAAAAGTAGGGGCTGCTAAGATAAAGAAACAACTAAGTTAGTTTAACAAGTGTTGAAAAGTGGTGGTAGGAGTTGCGGAATTGTCCTTAGGAAATCGACAACTAGACCGGTCATCATTATTGCAATTTTATATGAGGGAGAGGCATAAGCTAACATACTTTCTCTACTTGGATCATATGCACTTATGATTGGAACTCTAGCAAGCATCCGCAACTACTAAAGATCGTTAAGGTAAAACCCAACCATAGCATTATAAGGTATGAAGTCCTCTTTACTCCCATGTGCAACAGCCCACCTACTCGGTTTTATGCTTCTGCCACTCACGCAACCCACCATAGGCAAATCATGAACACATTGCTAGACCCTACAACGAGGATCCCTCATGCTTGCGCAACACGGAGAGCACCATAGGACAGAACCAATAATAAAATATGCAACTCAAACCAATCATAATCATCAATCAACCCATAGGACAACAAAAATCTACTCAGACATCATAGGATGGCAACACATCATTAGATAATAATATGAAGCATAAAGCACCATGTTCAAGTAGACGGTACCGTAGGTTGAGGGAGAGTGGACCACTGTAGATAGAAGGGGGAAGGTGATGGAGGTGTTGGTGAAGATGACGGAGTTGTTGGAGTAGATCGTCGTCATGATGATGGCCCCGGTGGCGTTTCGGCGCCACCGGGAGAGAGGGGAAGAGATACCCCCTCCTTCTTCTTATTCCTTGACCTTCCCCTAGAAGGGAGAAGGGTTTCCCCTTTAGTCCATGGCCTCCATGGCAGCGGAGGGGCGAGATCCCCTCCAAGAATGGATCTCTCTCTATGTGTTTCCTTGTGTTTCTGCGCTCCCAGATTCTGGCCTTTCACCGTTCCTTAAATATTGGGAGATCCGTAACTTCGATCGGACTGAAATTTTGAGGGGATTTTTATCTGGATATTATATTTATTGCGGTGAAAGAAGGGCACCAACCGCCGTACGAGGTGACCGCAAGGGCCCAGGGTGCGGCCAGGAGGGTAGGTCGCGCCCCCTGGCTTGTGGTCACCTCGGGCATCGTCTCATGTTGATTCTTTTTCCCAAAAATCACATATATTCGGAAAAAATCTTCGTAAGTTTTTATCGCGTTTGGACTTTGTTTGATATGGACTTCCTGTGAAACAAAAGACATGCAACAAACAGGAACTGGCACTGGGCACTGGATCAATATGTTAGTCCCAAAAATAGTATAAAAAGTTGCCAAAAGTATATGAAAGTTGTAGAATATTGGCATGAAACAATCAAAAATTATAGATACGACGAAGACGTATCACCCGTGTGCCCAGGTTGGGGGGTGATTGGCGTGGATGCTTCCGTTGGGATGACGCGCCTGCTGTTCTCAAGTGTTGTGCGGCTGCTCCGCGTGGGGATGAACTGGAGGGTTGGCAATTCATCACTAATGGGCATCGTTCGAAGCCTCCTCCAACTTTTCATCGCCCTACCTTCAGTGCACGACTGCCTCCTCCGGCATGGCTAAGAGGCAGATATTTCCGGTGTTTATGTCGGGGTCATCGAGCACACTCCTGCAAGGATCCAATTCGTTGCAGGAATTGCCTCCGTTTCGTCCACATTGCTTGCTTTTTCCATCCAAAGCAACCCGTCGATCAGGCTAAGACGCAACCATGTGTTGCTCCACTACGTGTATCCATCATCCAAGCTGACATGCCATTACAACCCGTCCTTGAGGAGCAGGCTGAGCTGCTTTGCGTTGAGCTTCGTGAATATCTTGTGCGTGTTGAGAGTGTCTTGGCAAAGGCGGAGGTTGCTCTTGATAAGATTCAGGATGTGTCGATTGGGTCTCTGCTCCCCGAGCTTCAGGTTGGTTCTACGGATGAAGAGGAAGCCCGCCTCTATGGAGGTTTTTCTCCATGTGTTAGGCCTTGCTCTATGATGTCGACATGTGGTGATAGGATTTCCGGTTTGTGGGAGTAGTCGGCATGTGGTTTGTTTGTATTGGTTTCCGCCCGGTTTTCCATTAGTTAACTCGACAACTCTCTTCTTCTTAATTAATCGATGAGGAAAATCCTTTGCCTCCGTTTCGAAAAATAATAATTCAGAGGTTTGTTTTGATTTGATATGAATTAACCATATGCATATAGTGCATGCTGGAGAAAGATTGTATGTATTTACTTATTTTTTACAAATTGAAGAAATGAATGAATAATGTTAAAACAATCTTATGGAAAATAAATAAATGAAACATGCTTATGAGAATCATGTTTTTAAATTGGATGAATCAAAATATTTATGCTTATGCTTATATATGCTTATGTTTCTGCAATTTTTTAGGAGGCCACCTCTTGTGGACAACATCGAAACTAAGTATACCATGCTTGACCCTGCGTTCGACAAGGGTCATCGTGCCCATTTAATTGAGAATGGAGTGATAATTAGCATTATTGAACAAAATCTTTCAAATTGAAGAAAATAAGTAACTAATTATTTGGGTCTTCATATTGGTAGATACGTCCGCCAATGCGGATGAGGGGTCACGGGACGACCGTTAATATGGTGTACGACGAGTGCTATGTGTTGTTCTACAAGAGAGCTCGACTGTTCAGTTTCATCCTGCAGTTCAAGCGTAAGCCGCCGATGCTCGTACACTCAACTCTCAGAGCTTTGATCGACCCGTGGCGGCTAGAGACACACAGTTTCCATCTTCCACGTGGGGAGATGATGGTCATCCTCCGAGATTGGGGGATGATTACGGCCCTACTGATCGTTGGTCATGCTCTCACTGGCCGAGTGGACAGGAGGAACTGGGAGGTGATACGTCTCCAACGTATCGTTAATTTATGAACTATTCATGCCATATTCACCTATGCCTACAATACTTTTATATGGTTTTGATGCTCTTTATATGATTTATTTAGAACTAACCTGGACTGATGTTGTTTTCAGCAGAACTACCGTGGTGTTGTTTTTTGTGCAGAAATAAAAGTTCTCCAAATGCAACGAAACTTTTTGACGATTTTTTTGGAACAAAAGAGGCACTAGAAGCTTCGTGGGAGGCCAGAAGAGACATGAGGTGGGCACAACCCACAAGGGTGCGCCAGGCCCCTCTGGCGCGCCCTGGTGTCTTGTGCTCCGCTCTTTGCCCATCTTCACGTGAAACCGACACCCAAAACCCTATATACTCAGAAACCACCAGAAATAACCCTAGACTCCTCGTTCTGCCACCGCAACTCTCTGTATGGATGAAAATCTAGTCTGGAGGTGTTCCAATACCCTGCCGGAGAGGGTAGATCATCTCCGTTGGCCATCTTCATCATCTTGGCAGAGTCCATGACGAGGAGGGAGTAGTCCACCCTCGGGGCTGACAGTTTGTACCTGTAGCTATGTGTTCAATCTCTCTCTCTCTCGTATTCTTGAGATGGCACGATCTTGATGTATCACGGGCTTTGTTAATGTAGTTGGATCATATGGTGTTTTCCCCTCTCTATCTTGTTTTGATAAATTGAGTTTTCCCTTTGAGATTTTGTAATTACCGGATTGAATACTTTTATGGATTTGAGAGCACTTGATGTATGTCTTGCATGCGAATGCTCATAATGACATTGGGGTATTCAAGTGATTCACTTGATATATGTTATGGCATCAACTTGTGGATTCCGGTGACCTTGGGGATCTATGCATAGGGGTTGATTGCATGTTTTCATACCTTGTTCTTCGATAGAAATCTTGGGGCACTCTTTGAAGTTCTTTGTGTTGGATTGAGTATTATGAATCTGAAATTGTTTGATGCGTATCATATAATTAACTCATGGATACTTGTGGTGACATTGGAGTATCTAGGTGACATTAGAGTTGGTTGATGTGTATCATATGGTGTTATTGTAGTACGAACTCTTAGATAGATAGATCGAAAATTATAACTTTGTACTATTTTAGTACGAACTCTTGGATCGATTGATCGGATACGATAACTTTAAGGTGGTTTCGTATCCTACAAACAATTTCTTCTTATGTTCTCCACTAGATAAGAACTTTGGAGTGATTCTTCGTTGTACGTTAAGGATGGTTATGTGATCCAATTATATTAATATTGTTGAGAGATTGCACTAGCGAAAGTATGAACCCTAGGCCTTGTTTTCAAGCATTGCAATATCGTTTGTGCTCACTTTTGTTACTTGCTACCTTGCTGTTTTTATTGTTACTATTACTAAAATCAATATCTCATATCACTAGTAGAAAACAGGGCATCAGTCCCGGTCCCAGAGGCCCTTTAGTCCTGCTTCTTCAATCGGGACTAATGCCCATCACCTTTAGTCCCAGTTGGTCTACGAACCGGGACTAAAGGAGCTCCACGTGGCCGTCGTGGGGCACCTAGCAGGAGGACCTTTAGTCTTGGTTGGTAACACCAACCGGGACTAAAAGGCTCCGGGAGGTTTTGTTTTGAAAGGAGGGGTTTAGGGGTTTTCATATTGTGTTTCCCCCTTTAGTTTTGTGTTTACCATTTTTATTTTATGCTTTTCATTCAACTCGACGCTAGCTACTACATACAGCAATGAAAGAACCATTACACAACATCGTCATGATTAATATATAAAAAGAACCATCAGTATCACTTGAAAGTTGTTCAACTTAAGAAACAAACATCAATGTATTACATTCATCTTAACATACTAATTAATTAACTAACAGTTCTCCAACTGATATATTCATGACTTAGTTCTAAACATGGTCAACAACAACCATCATCTTATAGTCCTTATGGTTGCTCTTCCTTATAGTGATTACCACAAGGGTGTCCACCCTTAGTTCTCCCTTTCCCTCGATGAACTCCTGCCAGCTGGCCTTGTGGAATGATATGCACACGTTAGTATCTGTCTTGTATTGGACGTTCTTGAAAGGCCCTCTTGGTCCATGGATTACTCCAGCAAGGCCGACGGCGGGGATGTCCACTCCGAAAAACATCTTCAAAGGTAACTTCTAAAGACCCCATCATTAAGAGAAAATAGAGAGCACGGAATGTTAGACATCTCACCATACTTGGTTATGACCAAAAAGAGATGAAAGAATATAAAACATCTCACCATAACTTTTTTCACCATGTTTGTTTTTGTTAGACGGTGCACAAAGGGCTTCCCCAAGAACGCTGAAGAGGATGGTAGCATTTCTTTCACACTAGCTTTATCATCCCGAGTAAGCTTCGTCATCCTTTGGGAAAAAATTGCAGAAAGGATAAGACCATCATCTTCATCTTCGATGTCCCCCTCTTCATCTTGGTTGTCCTCATCTTCATCTAGGCTATCGATGTCATCTTAGTCATCTTGGCTGACGATGTCATCTTGGTCATCGTCATCATCATCGCTTTGGACATATAATGTCCTTAACCTATTCACCTATCCTATTAAGGAAAAAGCTACGAGTTCTCCTCCTTTAAAATTGTTCACTACAATGTACTGCTCCCATCCATCACCATATATGACGGTTTATTCTTTCCTTTGCGCGGATCCAATTCGAATTCACGCTCCTCATCATCCTCAAAGTACAACACATTACCATATGAATTGTTGAAGTCCTCCCTTATGTTGCATGGAACACACTATGCAGAAGTTATTAATCAACAATAAAGTCAGTAAAATAGTTAAACAAATGATCAGAATTCAAAACAAATTCAAGTTAAAGACCGTTACCACTATTTTTTTATATCCCTTTCTCAAAAATACCCCGAACTACACTACAGTTCCAATACTATCCATACATGAATTTTGGCAGACCTTGCAGATCTTACGCCTCATGGTCCCTAATAAGCCCAATCAGTTGTCAAACATAAGAAAATGCCTTATTGCAACTCATAACACAATGTGAATAGTTCATAGATGTAAGCTATGATATATAAATGTGAATCTTTACAAACTCATAACATTACATACCTTATTGCTACCTAATAAACACAATTTTATATAATGTGTATGTTATTTAACTTGAGCACTATTCATTTGAAATGATCATGTGGAGGATGGCGAGCCACTTACGTGTAGATTTTATGGAAAAAACCTACTAATAGTTGGATATAAAACAGAACTTCTGCACGGTTATGATGCCACATATCCTATCGGTTTTACAAAAATCTTTGCACATATCAGTTTCAAGAAATACATGTATATTTGAGTACATCATCACTAATTATGCAAGGAAACTGAAAAGGTATGCAAGTATCTATCCCAAATATGCGAGTACACATAGAAATTAAACCACACCCTTCAAGGATAACTAAACATTTCGAACAGGGCCATCATAGATGGAACACAACACAAGAGGCATACATACATATTAAGTGATACATGGGAGGATCAGTTTTAGTAGATGCCTGATTGTCTGTCCAATTTATCTATATAATCTTCTATGATAATTCTATCATATGATAATCCTAGCTATATATATCCTATGAACCAAATTATATATGAGACTCCATGGATTTTGGATCCCATGCCGCCACTACTTCGGTCGGCGACGGGCGCGGGCGATGACGCTGACCGCGAGGGGGAGTTATAGGAGTAGGGGAATGGTGGTGTGGTCGGCGGCTCACCTAGCAAGAAGGGGGAGCAGTCTTGGGTCGGCGAAGGCATCGGGGGCGTAGACTGGGATGGCGAAGGGGACAGCGCCAGGGGTGGCGACAGGGGCGGCATGATGAGGAGCAGCCTCGGGGAGGAGACGGCACGGTTCGGTAGCCTCGTGGTGTCTAGGTGGTCTTCCGTGCCATCGGGGGAGATGGAGATCGAAAACTGTAGATGGATTTTGGTCCACTTATATACCCCCACCCTTTAGTCTTGGTTGGTGCATTTAGTCCTGGTTGGAGCCACCAACCGGGACTAAAGATGAATTTTCACCAGGCGGAAGGGCGGGAAACCCAGGGCTTTAGTCCTTGTTGGTATTCCGAACCAGGACTAAAGGGGGGCCCTTTAGTCCCGGTTGAAGCAACCAACCGGGACTAAAGCCCCGTTCCTGGCACGGTGGGAGTTTAGTCCCACCTCGTCGAGCGAGGAGCGCTCGTACTGGTTTATAAGCGCGGCTATAGCTACCGTCTCGACCTCTTCTCTATCGCACGCATTGCGTGCCTAACTGTCTCTGCCCTTTTGGGCCTACTTGCCCCATGGGCCTACGTCATGGCCCATGTATATTGGGTTACTAGTCATATGCATGCCATGGTGGCCTAGTAGGCGGGCATTTTTTATATATTTTTTTGTATATTAAAAGTTCTTAAACAATATAATTTATGAAATTTTTGGCTATTAATTTTTTTAACAAAAAAATACTTTATGAATAATATTTTTGCTATTGAAGTTTGTAACAAAAATAACTTTGATAATTTTTGTTGCATAAATTTTATATAATGTTAAGTTAAATAACTTTGATCACATGAAAACTCATCTATTACAAAGGGATTTCATTTTTTAACATATTTTAACTATAGACTTCTTCTGCATTCGATATGCACCATTCAAAGACACATCATCAATTTTCAACCCTTTTCTAACTTCATTTGCTATTTTTCATGCATTTCATGATTTATTTTGAGCTAAAATGACCCTGAATTTGAAAAGCACTGCAAATGAACTCTGAAATGGTTGAAAGTTGCCATGGTATCATAATTTCACCGACATAGCATGTTCTAAAAAGTTGAGAGGGTTACGACAAAAACTGGTTGCACTTCGTGTACAAACTAGACAATCTCTTTCGAAGTATCAGGGTTTTGGGCGAATAATCGTCTATTACAAAGGGATTTCATTTTTTTAACATATTTTAACTCAAGACTTTTTATGCATTTAATATGCACCATTCAAAGCCACATCAACACTTTTCAACCTTTTTCTGACTTCATTTGCTATGTTTCATTCATTTCATGATTTATTTTGAGTTCAAATGACCCTGAAATAAAAAACACTGCAAATGAACACTGAAATGGTTGAAAGTTGGCATGGTATCATAATTTAACCCACATAGCATGTGCTAAAAAGTTGAGAGGGTTATAGGAAAAACTGGATGCACTTCGTGTACAAATTGGACAATCTCTTTTGAAGTATCACAGTTTCGGACGAAAACTCGTCTATTACAAAAGGATTTCATTTCTTCACTATAACTGTAGTGATATTCTATATGAAAGTCATCATCAGAGTAGTTGTGGAGAGAAAGTCTTCACTTTTTCTTCGTCTATGTCCCTTGCTTATTGCAGTGTAACCATGGATAATCTTCATCGTTTAACAAGATGGTTGGTTCAGCCTTCACTTTGAAGGGAGGAATATCATGAAACTTTTCGTAATCTTCAAACATGTTTGTCTTGCCCTCCACTCCCACGATGTTTCTTTTCCTTGAAAGAACTATGTGTCGCTTTGGCTCATCGTTTGATGTATTCGCTTTCTTATCTTTTTTCTGGGTTTGGTAGACATGTCCTTCACATACAAAACCTGCGCCACATCATTGGCTAGGACGAATGGTTCGTCTGTGTACCCAAGATTGTTCAGATCCACTGTTGTCATTCTGTACTATGGGTCTAACTATACCCCGCCTCCTGACAAACTGACCCATTTTCGCCGAAACAACGGGACCTTAATATGTGTCCTTTGCCCTATTGGTGATTGCTGCATCAAAGCGGACACCACTGTTTTGGTTGGTGCTCTTTTTATCTTTGGCGATCATGTCAAATGTATTACCATTTATCACGTACCCTTGGTAAGTTAATACAGTCGACGATGGTGTCCTGGCCAACAAGTACAGGTCATCTCCAACAGTGTTGTTACGCATGAGATGCATTTGCAACCAACTGTCGAAAGTCCCTATGTGTTCACGCGTAATCCAGTCATCAGACTGCTCGGGTGTGTCCAGCATAGAATATTCTTGTGTTCATTCATATATGGGGCCACCAAGGTAGAATTCTATAGAATTGTGTAGTGTGCTTGCGCCCAAGAATGTCTGTCCCTACATATTATTGTTTTCACTCCTAGCGTGACTTTTCCACTCGGTCTCCCCTCATACCACGATTTAGGGACACCAATCGTCTTAAGATCAGGAAAAAAGTCAACACAAAATCCAATGACCTCCTCTGTTTGATGGCTCGTGGAGATGCTTCCTTCTGGCCTAGCATGATTACGAACATATTTCTTCAAGACTCCCATGAACCTCTCAAAAGGGTAACATATTGTATAGAAATATAGGACCCGGAATGGCAATCTCGTTGACTAGATGAACTAGGACATGAGTCAAGATATTGAAGAAGCATGGTGGGAACACCAACTCGAAGATGACAAGACGTTGCAGCAAATCATTTTGTAACATTGGTAGGATTTGTGGATCGATTACCTTCTGAGAGATTGCATTGAGGAATGCACATAGCTTCACAATGGCTAATCAAACATTTTTGGGTACAAGCCCCCTCAATGCAACCGAAAGCAGTTGCGTCATAATCATGTGGCAGTCATGAGACTTTAGGTTCTGGAATTTTTTTTCTCTGTCATGTTTATTATTCTCTTTATATTCAATGAGAGTCTAGACGGGACCTTCATACTGAGAAGGCATTCAAAGAAGATTTCCTTCTCTACTTTGGTAAGATCATAGCTGGCAGGACCTGGATACTGCTTTGGATGCATGCCGTCATTTTCGTGCACATGTTGCTGGTCCTCCCGTGCCTCCGGTGTATCTTTTGTATTCCCATACACGCCCAAGAAGCCTAGCAGGTTCACACAAAGATTCTCCATCACGTGCATCATGTCTATTCCAGAGCGCACCTCTAGGTCTTTCCAATAGAGCAGGTCCCAAAATATAGATTTCTTTTTCCACATGGGTGCACGTCCCTCATCGTCAGTCAGAACTGATTGTCCGCTAGGACCCGTCCCAAAGATTACATGTAAATCCTTGACCATATAAACTATGTCATCACCAGTATGGAGGACGGGCTTCTTCTGGTGATGTGCCTCACCTTTGAAATGCTTGCCTTTCTTTCTTAAGGCATGCGTGGTCGGAAGAAATCGACGATGTCCCATGTACACATTCTTCTTGCATTTGTCCAAATATATACTTTAGGTATCATCTAAACAGTGTGTGCATGTGTTGTATCCCTTGTTTGTCTGTCCTGAAAGGTTACTAAGAGCAGGCCAATCATTGATGGTTACAAACAGCAACGCTCGTAGGTCAAATTCCTCTTGTTCATGCTCATCCCATACACGTACACCTTTTCCATTCCATAGGTGTAAAAGTTCTTGAACTAATGGCCTTATATACACATCAATGCCGTTGCTGGGTTGCTTAGGGCCTTGGATGCGCACTGGCATCATAATGAACTTCCGCTCAATGCACAACCAAGGAGGAAGGTTATAGATACATAGAGTCACGGGCCAGACGTTATGCTTGCTGCTCTTGTCCCCAAAAGGATTAATGCCATCTGCACTTAAACCAAACCATACATTCCTTGTGTCACCTGCAAACTCCCCCCACTTTCTCTCAATTTTTCTCCACTGCAGCCCGTTAATGGGTGCTCTCAACTTACCATCTTTCTTACGGTCTTTTTTGTGCCATCGCAACAACTTGGCATGCTCTTTGTTTCTGAACAGACGTTTCAACTGTGGTATTATAGGAGCATACCACATCACCTTGGAAGGAACCCTCTTCCTAGGGTTCTCACCCTCAACATCACCAGGGTCATCACGTCTGATCTAATATGCAATGCACTGCATACTGGGCATGTGTTCAATTCCTCGTACTCACCGCGGTAGAGGACGCAGTCATTAGGACATGCATGTATCTTATGCACCTCTAATCCTAGAGGACAGAGAACCTTCTTTGCTCCGTACGTAGTGTCAGGCAATTCGTTGTCCTTTGGAAGCTTATTCTTCATTATTTTCAGTAAGTTTGCAAATCCCTTGTCAGATAAACCATTCTCTACCTTCTATTGCAGCAATTCTAGTGTGGTGCCGAGCTTTGTGTTGCCATCTTCGCTTGGATACAACCCTTTTTTGTGATCCTCTAACATGCGATCGAACTTCACCTTCTCCCATTCACTTTTGCATTCTCTCTGTGCATCAACAATGACCCGACGAAGATTATCATCGGGCACATCTGGTGCCTCTTGATATTTAGCCTCGATCGTTGCAGTATCACCATATTCACGGTACGTAGGACAATAGTTGTCATCATCCTGTTCTTCTTCGTTGTCTTCCATCATGACCCCTCTTTCTCCGTGCTTGGTTCAAACATTATAGTGTGGCATGAAACCCTTCTCAAGCAGGTGGGAGAGAAGGGTTTTAGAGTTGGAGTAATCCTTCGTATTCTCACAGACAATACATGGACAACACATAAAAGCATTCTTCTTGTTTGCCTCGGCCACTTCAAGAAATTTATGCAGGCCCTCAATGTATTCGAAGGTGCGTTAGTCACCATACATCCATTGTAGGTTCATCTGCATGCATTATATAATTGAATGTATAAAAAACCATTACAGAACATCATGAATAGAGAAGTGATCGAATTAATACAAGTTGATCATCACATTAGAACCAAAGTACAATAGTGATCAAATGTTATAAATGAAAAAGTAAATACATAAAGTTCATACATATTTCTCATAGAACAACATAAAAGTAAGAAAATTATACAAGTATCTATCCAAAGCATACAAGTAAGAATTGTTTTTCTTTTGAAAAGCAGATAAGAACAAGAAGCTCACCACGGTGGTGTCGGCAACGAGATCGGCGCGGGCGATCGACGGCGGTGAGGACGGGGACGAGGACGGCACCCTACACATGTGCAGAATCTAAGAAGTTAATTTCATCTCTAATTGTGCATTTAAATCAAAAGAACTCCCACATACACTCCTTCACCAAAACCCACAAACAACACTCTACTTCTAGAGCATTTGAAATGAGCTAAACTAGCTGTGAGAGATGAAACGATGAAGTCGTTTGCTACTTCTCGAGCATGCGTTGGTTTCCCGTGAAGTGGAACGGTTTGATGCAGCAAAGTAGATAAGTATTTCCCTAAGTTTTTGAGAACCAAGGTATCAATCCAGTAGGAGATACGAGCGAATCACCAATAGATGTACCTGCATAAAGAATCAAACTCTTGCACCCAACGTTATAAAGGGGTTGTCAATCCCTTCACGATTACTTGCAAGGATGAGATATAATAGAGATATATAATAGGATGCTTGAACGGAAAGTAAAACTAAAAGTAAAAAACAATGCAGCAAGTATTTTTGGTATTTTTGGTTTTAGATCTAAAAATATAATATGGAAAATAGACCCGAGGGCCATAGGTTTCACTAGATGGCTTCTCTCATGATGGCAAATATTACGGTGGGTGAATAAATTACTGTCGAGCAATTGATAGAAAAGCGAATAATTATGAAGATATAGAAGGCAATGATTATGCATATAGGCATCACGTCCGTGTCAAGTAGACTGAAACGAGTCTGTAGCTACTAATATTACTCCACACATCGACCGACTCCTTCCTGCATCTAGAGTATTAAGTTCATGAAGAATAGAGTAACACATTACGTAAGATGACATGATGTAGAGGGATAAACTCAAGCAATATGATGAAAACCCCATCTTTTTACCCTTGATGGCAATAATACAATATGTGCCTTGCTACCCCTACTTTGTCACTAGGTGAGGACACCACAAGATTGAACCCAAAACTAAGCACTTCTCCTATTGCACGAATTACCAATCTAGTTTGCCAAACCAAACCAATAACTCGAAGAGACTTGCAAAGATATGAAATCATGCATATAAGAATTCAGGAAAGACTCAAATAATATTCATGGATAATCTGAACATAAACCCACAATTCATCGGATCTCGACAAACACACCGCAAAAGAGTATTACATCGGATAGATCTCCATGAAGATCATGAGGAACTTGGTATTGAGAAGCAAAGAGATAGAGAAGAAGCCATCTAGCTACTTGCTATGGACACGTAGGTCTGTGGAGAACTACTCACGCATCATCGAAGGGGCAATGGAGTTGATGTAGATGCCCTCCGTGATCGAATCCCCCTCCGGCAGATTACCGGAAAAGGCTCCAAGATTGGATCTCTCGGGAACGGAGGCTTCTAGCGGTAGAAAAGTGTTTTCATGGCTCTTTTTTATAATGATGGAATATTTGGGAATTTATAGGCCGAAGAGTAGGGTTAGGGGAGCAGCCATGGGCCCACAAGCCTACCCGGCGCGGACACCCCCCTGGCCGTGCACTAGGGCTTGTGGCCCCACGGTGGCTCCTCTGCCTTGGTTCTCAAGTCTCATAGATTCCTTTTGTTCCAGAAAAATTCTTTCCGAAGGTTTTATTCCGTTTGGACTCCGTTTAATATTCCTTATCTGCGAAACTGAAAAACAAGGAAAAAACAGAAACTGGCACTACACTCTAGATTAATAGGTTATCCAAAAATAATATAAAATAGCATCTTAATGCATATAAAACATCCAAAACAGATAATATAATAGCATGGAACAATAAAAAATTATAGATACGTTGGAGACATATCAGCATCCCCAAGCTTAATTCCTGCTCGTCCTCGAGTAGGTAAATGATAAAACAGAATTTTTGATGTGGAATGCTACCCAACATATTTATCCATGTAATATTATTTATTGTGGCATGAATATTCAGATCCGTAAGATTCAAAACAATAGTCTAATATTGACATAAAAACAGTAATACTTCGAGCGGACCAACAAGGTAGTTGTGTCCTTTTGAAATAACATGGTCTTAGAAAGTTATCCCTACGAAATCATATGGTCTGGCTATGCTCCATCTTCCCCACACAAAGTATCTAAATCATGTACAACCCCGATGAACAAGTCAAGCAATTGTTTCACACTTTTGGTGTTCTCAAACCTTTTCAACTCTCACGCAATACATGAGCGTGAGCCATGGATATAGCACTATAGGTGGAATAGAATATGGAGGAGGTCCAAAGGAAAAAGGAGAAGATAGTCTCACATCAACTAGGCGTATCAATGATCTATGCAGATGCCCATTAATAGATATCAATGTGAGTGAGTAGGGACTGCCATGCAACAAATGCACTTAGAGCTATAAGTGTATGAAAGCTCAAAAAGAAAACTAAGTGGTCGTGCAAGATGAATATCCACTAGTTATATGAAACTGAAAAAATAGGAGACTCTCTATCATAAAGATCATGGTTCTACTTTGAAGCACAAGTGTGGAAAAAGGTAGTAGCAATTGTCCCTTCTCTCTTTCTCTCATTTTTTTGGTGGGCTTCTTTGGCCTCTTTTATTTTTTTGTTTGGGCTTCGCTGGCCTCTTTTATTTTTTGTAAAGTTTGGATACTCGTCCCAACTTGTGAGGGAGTCATAGCCTCCATCATCCTTTTCTCTCATGGGAAAATGCTCTATTAATGAAAAATCATCAGACTTTATTTACTTATAACTCAAAGAAAAAGAAATTACAACTCGATTCCTAAGACAAGATATAACTCTATATGCAATATGAAGTGATGATGCAAGTCATAGAAAAACTACATGATGGAAGTTGCATGGCAATATATCTCGGAATGGCTAGGGAAATGCCATAATAGGTAGGTATGGTGGCTTTTTTGAGGAATATATGGTGGTTGTTTTGAGGAAGGAGGGTCTGGTGTACCGGCAGAAGTTGTGCGGTACTAGAGAGGCTAGCGAAGATGGAAGGGTGAGAGTGCGTATAATACATGGACTCACATTGGTCATCAAGAACTCACATACTTATTGAAAAAGTCTATTAGTTATCAAACAAAGCATTAGACGCATGATCCTAGGGGAGAGGTTGGTAGGAGTTAACCATCGCGCACTCCCAACCCTCACACAAAGGTCGACAATCATTAAACAAATCATGCTCCGACTTCGTTACATAACGGTTCACCATACATCCATGCTACGGGAATCACAAGCTTTAACACGTGTATCTTCCAATTCACAACTAATCACTAGTATGACTCTCATATTACCATCCCTATTATCTCAAAACTATATGCAAGGAATCAAACTTCTCATAGTTTTAAATGCACTTAATATGAATGTTTTTATTATATCCCTCTTGGATGCCCATTATATTAGGACTAAATTCATAACCTAAACAAATTACCATGCTGTTTTAAGAAACTCTCAAAATAATATAAGTGAGGAATGAGAGTTCAATCATTTCTATAAAATATAACACCACCATGCTCTATAAAGATATAAGTGAAGCACTAGAGCAACAATGCCTAGCTCCAAAGATATAAGTGAAGCACATAGAGTATTCTAACAAATTCACAATTCAGCGTGTGTCTCTCAAAAGATGTGTGCAGCAAGATGATTCTAGAAAACTAACAAGCAAAGACTCATATCATACAATACGCTCCAAGCACAACACATATCATGTGGTGAATAAAAATATAGCCTCAAGTAAATTTACCGATGGATTGAAGACGAAAGAGGGGATGCCTTCCGGGGCATCCCCAAGCTTAGGCTTTTTGGTATCCTTTAATATGACTTGGTGTGCCTTGGGAATCCCCAAGCTTAGTTTCTTGCCACTCTTTATTCCATAGTCCATCAAATCTTCAGCCAAAACTTGAAAACTTCACAACACAAAACTCAATAGAAAACTCATGAGATCCGTTAGTATAAGAAAAATAAATCACCACTTTAGGTACTGTTGTGAACGCATTATTTATTTATATTTTTGTAATACCTACTGTATTCTAACTTTTCCATGACTCATACCCCCCCCCCCCGATACGACCCATATATACATCAAAATAAGCAAATGACACAAAGAAAACAGAATCTGTCAAAAACAGAACAGTCTGTAGAAATCTGTAAACTTCGAATACTTCTGGAACTCAAAAAATTCTGAAAAATTAGTAAAATAAGGGAAATTTATATATCATTCTTTTTTAAAAATTTCATATCAATTTGATGCTCTGAAAAATTTGGAAAAATCCTTGACTGAGCGCAAAAGTTTCTGTTTTTCAGCAGGATCAAATCAACAACTACCATAGATCACCCCAAAGGTTTTACTTGGCTCAAACACTAAACAAAACACAAAAACAAAATTAATACACAAGTAATAATGTGCCAAACATACCAAAAACAGAAGAAAAAAATCAGAAAGCAAAATAAAATTGGGTTGCCTCCCAACAAGCGCTATTGTTTAACATCCCTAGCTAGGCAAAACGCAATAGATCTAGGTATTATCATCTTTGGTATGTAATCCAAAAGTAGATCTCATAATATACTCATAAGGCAATCTTATTTTATTTCTAGAAAAGTGTTCCATGCCTTTCCTTAATGGATATTGTAATCTAATATTTCCTTCTTTCATGTCAATAATTGCATCAATCGTTCTAAGGAAAGTTCTACCAAGAATAGGACATGTAGGATTGTATTCTGTATCAAGAACAATGAAATCTACAGGCACATAATTCCTATTTGCAACAATAGGAACATAATGAATCACATGGCAAGTTTATTGAAGTCTAACACACTTCCTGTGCATAGGGATTTTGTGAGCAAACAAATTATGGGAACAAATGTCAACTACCATAGGAAGGCAAAACAATCATAACTTCCAAACTTTGAAAACATAGAAAGGAAACTTGATATTATTGCCATATGAAAAAGCATATGTTCCTCTCTCATAGTAATTTTCAGTAACATCATGAAGGAATCTCACAATATAAATATCACACAAAGCATTCTTTTCATGATCAATTTTAGCATCCCCAAGCATAGCATCTTCACACAAGCATAGCATCCCCAAGCTTGTGGTTTTGCATATCATTAGCATCATGGATATTCATAGAATTCATACTGACAACATGGCAATCATGTTTTTCATTCAAGGAGATATCATGAATCACTTTATAATTTTCTTCTTTCAACACTTCATCAAAATTTTCATTATGTTCAAGCAAAACTTCATAGAGATAATCAAGTGCACTCAAATCACTAGCAATTGGTTCATCATAATTTGGTCTTTTGAAAAGATTAGCAAGTGAATGAGGATCCATATAGATAGATTTTTAGCAAGCAAAGATGCAAGCAAATAGAAGGCACATGGCAACACAAGCAAACGAAACGCAAATGAAAGAAGGGAGAACAAAAAGTAAAATCTTTTTGGAAAATCGTTTTAAAAGTGGGGGAGAGGAAAACGAGAGGCAAATGGCAAATAATGTAAATGCAAGAGATGATTTTGTGATGGGTACTTGGTAGGCTTGATGTAGATCTCCCGACAACCAAACCGGAAATTGGCAAGTTGAAGAGAGAGTTCTTATCTTGACTTGCCTTGTATCTCCTCGGAAACGGTGCCAGAAATCCTTCTTGCTACTTCTCGAGCATGTGTTGATTTCTCGTGAAGAGGAATGGTTTGATGCAGCAAAGTAGATAAGTATTTCCCTCACTTTTTGAGAACCAAGGTATCAATCCAGTAGGAGATACGAGCGAATCACCAATAGATGTATCCGCACAAAGAATCAAACTCTTGCACCCAATGCTATAAAGGGGTTGTCAATCCCTTCACGGTTACTTGCAAGGATGAGATCTAATAGAGATAGATATAATAGAATGCTTGAACAGAAAGTAAAACTAAAAGTAAAAAATAATGCAGCAAGTAAAAAATATGTGCCTTGCTACCCCTACTTTGTCACTAGGTGAGGACACCACAAGATTGAACCCAAAACTAAGCATTTCTCCTATTGCAAGAATTACCAATCTAGTTTGCCAAACCAAACCAATAACTCGAAGAGACTTGCAAAGATATGAAATCATGCATATAAGAATTCAGGAAAGACTCAAATAATATTCATGGATAATCTGAACATAAACCCACAATTCATCGGATCTCGACAAACACACCGCAAAAGAGTATTACATTGGATAGATCTCCATGAAGATCATGAGGAACTTGGTATTGAGAAGCAAAGAGATAGAGAAGAAGCCATCTAGCTACTAGATATGGACCCATAGGTCTGTGGTGAACTACTCATGCATCATCGGAGGGGCAATGGAGTTGATGTAGATGCCCTCCGTGATCGAATCCCCCTCCGGCAGATTACCGGAAAAGGCTCCAAGATTGGATCTCTCGGGAACGGAGGCTTCTGGCGGCAGAAAAGTGTTTTCGTGGCTCTTTTTTATAATGATGGAATATTTGGGAATTTATAGGCCGAAGATTAGGGTTAGGGGAGCAGCCGTGGGCCCACAAGCCTGCCCGACACGGACACCCCCTGGTCCTGCCCCTAGGGCATGTGGCCCCACGGTGGCTCATGTGCCTTGGTTCTCAAGTCTCGTAGATTCCTTTTGTTCCAGAAAAAATCCTTGCGAAGGTTTTATTCCATCTGGACTCCATTTAATATTCCTTATCTACGAAACTCAAAAACAAGGAAAAAATAGAAACTGGCACTAGGCTCTAGATTAATAGGTTAGTCCAAAAATAATATAAAATAGCATATTAATGCATATAAAACATCCAAAACAGATAATATAATAGCATGGAACAATCAAAAATTATAGATACGTTGGAGACATATCATCCTTAACCTTTTAATTAGAACACTTGTGTACTTGGTGTTGGGGACTGTTGCATGGGAAACAAAAAAATTCCTACACACACGCAAGATCTATCCATGGTGACGAGCATCTACGAGAGGGAGAGTGGATCTACGTACCCTTGTAGATCGCTAAGCGGGAAGCGTTAAGAAACGCGGTTGATGTAGTCGAACGTCTTCACTATCCAAATCGCCGAGCGTCCCGTCCATTCCCGATCCGTCCCGATCAAGTGCCGAACGGACGACACCTCCGCGTTCAGCACACGTACAGCTTGATGACGATCTCTGCCTTGTTGATCCACTAAGAGGGAGAGGAGAGGTAGACAAGTTCTCCAGCAGGGTGACGGCGTTGCGGCGATGGTGGTGGAGTAATCTCAGTAGGGCTTCGCCTAAGCATAGCTGAAACCGATCTAGAGGAGAAACTACGAACTAGAGGGTAGGGTGGCACGTGGCTGAAAATCTTGTGCCAAAACCCTAAAACCTCTAGTATATATAAGAGGAAGAGAGGAGGAGGCTTGGCCCAAGGGCCAAGCCATCTAGGCTTCGGCCGAAGGGAGGAGAGGAGGAATCCTCCACCAATCCTAGTAGGACTAGGACTCCTTCCTTATTTGGTCTTTTTGCCTTTTTCCACCTTTTTCTCTTTGGGCTTTTCTTCCCGACCGCATGGGCCTTATGTGGGACTTCCACCAGCCCACTAAGGGCTAGTATTCACCCTCCCACAGCCCATGTAGCCTCTTGGGTCGAAATACCCCTCCCGATGGTCCCCCGGTACACTACTGGCACTCCCGATACACTACCGATGAGCCCGAAACTTTTCCGGCGACCAAACCAGGACTTCCTATATATCAATCTTTACCTCCGGACCATTCTGAAGCTCCTCGTGACGTTCGAGATCTAATATGGTACTCCGAACAACCTTCGGTCACCACCATTGCATAACTCTATACTACTGAAACGTCACCAAACCTTAAGTGTGCAGACCCTGCGGGTTCGAGAACTATGTAGACATGACCGAGACACCTCTACGGTCAATAACCAATAGCGGGACCTGGATTCCCAATTGGTTCCTACATATTCTACAAAGATCTTTATCGGTCGAACCTCTATGTCAAGGTTCAGTTAATCCCGTATGATGTTCCCTTTGTTCTTTGGTATGTTACTTGCCCGTGATTCGATCGTCGGTATCTCCATACCTAGTTCAACCTCGTTACTGGAAAGTCTCTTTACTCGTTCCATAATAAAAGATAATGTGACTAACACTTAGTCACATTGCTGGCAAGGCTTATTGTGATGTTGTATTACCGAGTGGGCCCTGAGATACCTCTCCGTCACACGGAGTAACAAATCCCAGTCTTGATCCATGCCAACCCAACAGACACCCTCAGAGATACCTATAGAGCACCTTTATAGTCACCCAGTTACGTTGCGACATTTGATAGACACAAGGCACTCCTCCGGTGTCCGTGAGTTGCATGATCTCATGGTCATAGGAACATATACTTGACATGCAGAAAACTGTAGCAATAAACTGACACGATCATATGCTAGTTTATAGTTTGGGTCTTGTCCATCCCATCATTCTCCTAATGATGTGATCCCGTTATCAAATGACATTACATGTCAATGTCTAGGAAACCTTGACCATCTTTGATCAACGAGCCAGTTCACTAGAGGCATACTAGGGACAAAGTGTTGTCTATTTATCCACACATGTAATGTGTTTCCAACCAATACAATTATAGCATGGATAATAAACAATTATCATGAAAAAGGAAATATAATAATAAACACTTTATTTATTGCCTCTAGGGCATATTGCATACATGATAGAGCCTATGGCTAAAGCACAGGGGATGGCACTCATCTTTTCTCTATCTTCTGCAGTCACCGGGCATTGAGTCTTACTCAAGTTCACACCTTGTAACACAGGCAAGAACCCCTTCTTGGACTAATACATTTTGAACTTCTTCAAAACTTTATCAAGGTATGTGCTCTATGAAAGTGCTATTAAGCGTCTCGATCTATCTCTATAGATCTTAATGCCTAATATGAAAGCAGCTTCTCCTAGGTCCTTCATTGAAAAACTCTTGTTCAAATATTCCTTCACGCTTTCAAGCATTTCTATATTGTTTCCAATCAGCAATATGTCATCCCACATATAATATTAGAAATATTATAGATCTCCCACTCACTTTCTTGTAAATACAAGCTTCTCCATAAACTTGTATAAACTCAAACGCTTTGATCACCTCATCAAAGCGCTTATTCCAACTCCGAGATGCTTGCACCAGCCCATAAATGGATTGATGGAGTTTGCAAACTTTGTCAGCATTCTCTGGATCGAAAAAAACCTACTGGTTACATCATATACAACTCATCCTCAAGGAAACCGTTAAGGAACGCTGTTTTGACATCCATCTGCCAAATTTCATAGTCGAAATAAGCAACTATAGCATCGCTTCAGGTGAGAATGTCTCATCGTAGTCAACTCCTTGAACTTGTGAAAAACCCTTTGCCACAAGTCGAGCTTTATAGACGGTGACATTACCATCCGCGTCCGTCTTCTTCTTAAAGATCCATTTGTTCTGAATGGCCTTTCGCCCTTCAGGTAATACTTCAAAACTCCATACTTTGTTTTCATACATGGATCCCATCTCGGATTTCATGGCCTCTAACCATTTCTCGGAATCTGGGCCCATCATCGCTCCTCTGTAGCTCGTAGGTTCATTGTTATCCAACAACATGACCTCCAAGACAGGCTTGTCATAACACTCAGGAGTAGTACGCGCCCTTGTCGACCTACGAGGTTCAACAGTAACTTGATCCGAAGCTTCATGATCATCATCATTAACTTCCTCTTCAACAGTCGTAGGCTCCACAGAAACATCTTTCTCCGCTGTGCTACTCTCTGGTTGAAGTAAAGGTTCAATAACCTCATCAAGCTCTATTTTCCTCCCACTCAATTCTTTCGAGAGAACTCTTTCTCAAGAAATGTTCCATTTTTAGCGGCAAACACTTTGCCTTCGGATCTGAGATAGAAGGTATACCCAACCATCTCTTTCGGGTATCCTATGAAGACGCATTTCTCCACTTTGGGTTCTAGCTTTTCAGGCTGAAGCTTTTTGACATAAGCATCACATCCCCAAACTTTAAGAAACGACAAGTTTGGCCTCTTGCCAAACCATAGTTCATATGGCGTCGTCTCAACGGATTTCGATGGTGCCCTATTTAAAGTGAATGCAGTTGTCTCTAATGCATAACCCCAAAACGATAGTGGCAAATTTGCAAGAGACATCATAGAACGCACCATATCCAATAAGGTTCGATTACGACGTTCGGACACACCATTACGCTGTGGTGTTCCGGGTGGTGTCAATAGTGAAACAATTCCACATTGTCTTAAGTGACTGCCAAACTCATAACTCAGATATTCACCTCCTCGATCAGATCGCATGAAGTTAATCTTCTTGTTACGATGATTCTCAACTTCACTCTAAAATTGCTTGAACTTTTCAAACGTTTCAGACTTGTGTTTTATTAAGTAAATATACCCATATCTACTTAAGTCATCAGCGAAGGTGAGAAAATAACGATATCAACCGCGCGCTGCAACATTCATTGGACCGCACACATCAATATGTATGATTTCCAATAAGTCACTTGCCCGTTCCATTGTTCCAGAGAACGGTGTTTTAGCCATCTTGCCCTTGAGGCATGGTTCACATGTGTCAAGTGATTCAAAATCAAGTGACTCCAAAAGTCCATCAGCATGGAGCTTCCTCATGCATTTTACACCAATATGACCTAAACGGCAGTGCCAAAAGAAAGTGGTACTATCATTATCAACTCTACATCTTTTGGCATCAATGTTATGAACATGTGTGTCATCACTATCAAGATTCACTATGAATAAACCCCTAACATTGGGTGCATGACCAAAAAATATATTACTCATATAAATAGAACAACCTTTATTCTCTGATTTAAATGAGTAACCGTCTCGCAATAAACAAGATCCAGATATAATGTTCATGCTTAACGCAGGCACTAAATAACAATTATTCAGGTTCATCACTAATCCCGATGGTAATCGAAGAGAGAGCGTGCCGACGGTGATCACATCAACCTTGGAACCATTTCCCACGCGCATCGTCACTTCGTCCTTTGCCAGCCTTCGTCTATTCTCTAGTTCTTGTTTTGAGTTGCAAACGTGAGCAACCGAACCAGTATAAAATACCCAGGCACTACAACGAGAGCTAGTAAGGTACACATCAATAACATGTATATCATATATACCTTGTTTGTCATTGGCCACCTTCTTGTCAGCCAGGTACTTGGGGCAGTTCCGCTTCTAGTGACCAGTTCCCTTGCAATGAAAGCACTTAGTTTCTAGCTTGGGTCCAGCCTTGGGCTTCTTTATAGGAGTAGCAACTGCTTTGCCACCCTTCTTGGTTTTACCCTTCTTGCCCTTGCCCTTGCCATTCTTCTTGAAACTAGTGGTTTATTGACCATCAACACTTGATGTTCTTTCTGGATTTCAGACTCAGCGACTTTTAACATCACAAACAGCTCGACGAGTGACTTGTTCATCCCATGCATGTTATAGTTCATCACAAAGCTCTTGTAACTAGGTGGCAGTGATTGAAGAACTCTGTCAGTGAATGCCTCTGGCGGAAGGGCAATTCCCAACTCCGCCAGACGAGTCGAATACCCAGACATTCTGAGTATATGTTCACTGATAGACTCGTTCTCCTCCATTTTGCAAGCATAGAACCTATTGGAAGTCTCATCCCTCTCAATCCGGGCATTCTTTTGAAAGATAAACTTCAACTCCTGGAACATCTCATATGCTCCATGACATTCAAAATGTCTTTGAAGTCCCGGTTCTAAGCCATACAATATTGCACACTGAACTATAGATCAATCTCCAGAACGTGCCTCCCAAGTGTTCTTAACATCTTCGGATGACATGTATTCTGGTTGGTAACCAAGCGGTGCATCAAGGACATATGATTTATGGGAAGCCGTGAGGATAATCCTCAGATTATGGGCCCAGTCAACAAAGTTACTTCCATCATCTTTCAACTTAGCTTTCTCTAGGAACGCATTAAAATTCAGGGGTGCTACTACGCGGGCCATTGATCTACAACATAAATATGCAAAGGTTACTTAGACTATTGTTCAAGATAATAAGTTTAGTTAATCAAATTACTAAAGCTCCCACTCAAATTGACACCCCTCAGGTCATCTGAGTGTCACATGATCCAAATTCACCAACTCAAGTCCGATCATCACGTGAGTTGAGGTGGTTTCAATGGTGAACATCATTATGTTGATCATATCTACTATATGACTCATGTTCGACCTTTTGATCTCTTGTGTTCCGAGGCCATGTCTGTACATGCTAGGCTCGTCAAGTTTAACTCGAGTGTTCTGCATGTGCAACACTGGCTTGCACCCGTTGTATGTGAACATAGAGTCTATCACACCCGATCATCACGTGATGTCTTGACACGACGAACTTTCGCAATGGTGCACACTCGGGGAGAACACAATTCATCTTGAAATTTAAGTGAGGGATCACCTTATAATGCTACCGTCGTCCTAAGAAAAACAAGGTGCATAAAAGGATTAACATCACATGCAAATCATAAGTGACATGATATGGCCATGAACTTGTGCTTTTGATCTCCATCTAGAAAGCACCGGCATGATCTCCATCGTCACCGGCACGACACCATGATCTCCATCATCTTGATCTCCATCAACGTGTCGCCATCGGGGTTGTCGCGCCCACCATGCTTATACTACTATTTCTACCGTTTAGCGATAAAGTAAAGCATTCTAGGGCGCTTAATGATTGACATGCAGGTCATACAATAATTAAAGACAACCCTATGGCTCCTGCCGGTTGCCGTACTCATCTACATGCAAGTCGTGATATTCTATACAACACATGATCATCTCATACATCACATATATCTCATCATGTAATTGGCCATATCACATCACAACATACCCTGCCAAAACAAGTTAGACGTCCTCTAATTGTTGTTGCATGTTTTACGTGGCTGCTACGGGTATCTAGCAAAGAACAATTCTCACCTACGCATACACCACAATGGTGATACATAAGTTGATTTTCAACCTTCTCAAGGACCGCCTTAGTCGAATCCGATCCAACTAAAGTAGGAGAAACAAACACCCGCCAGCCATCTTTGTGCAACGAGGTTACACGTCGGTCGATGGAATCGGTCTCTCGTAAGTGTACGAGTAAGGTTGGTCCGGGACGCTTCCTCCCACAATACAGCTGAACCAAAACATGACCAAGGGAGGAAGCAATCTAAGCATCAACGCCCACAAACTCTTTGTGTTCTACTCGAGATCTCATCTACACATAGACCTAGATCTGATACCACTGTTGGGGAACATTGCATGGGAAACAAAAAAAATCCTACGCACACACAAGATCTATCCATGGTGACGAGCATCTACGAGAGGAAGAGTGGATCTACATACCCTTGTAGATCTCTAAGCGCGAAGCACTAAGAAACGCGGTTGATGTACTCGAAAATCTTCGCGATCCAAATCGCCGAGCCTCCCGCGATCCAATCATGATCCGTCCCGATCAAGTGTCGAACGGATGGCACCTCGGCGTTCAGCACACGTACAGCTTGATGACGATCTCCGACTTCTTGATCCAGCAAGAGGGAGCGGAGAGGTAGACAAGTTCTCCGACAGCGTGACGGCACTGTGGCGATGGTGGTGGAGTAATCTCAGCAGGGCTTCGCCTAAGCACAGCTGAAACTGATCTAGAGGAGAAACTACGAACTAGAGGGTAGGGTGGCACGTGGCTGAAAATCTTGTGCCAAAACCCTAAAGCCTCTAGTATATATAAGAGGAAGAGAGGAGGAGGCTTGGCCCAAGGGCCAAGCCATCTAGGCTTCGGCCGAAGGGAGGAGAGGAGGAATCCTCCTCCAATCCTAGTAGGACTAGGACTCCTTCCTTATTTGGTCTTTTTGCCTTTTTCCACCTTTTTCTCTTTGGGCTTTTCTTCCCGGCCACATGGGCCTTGTGTGGGACTTCCACCAGCCCACTAAGGGCTAGTATTCACCCTCCCACAGCCCATGTAGCCTCTTGGGTCGAAATACCCCTCCCGATGGTCCCCCGGTACACTACTGGCACTCCCGATACACTACCGATGAGCCCGAAACTTTTCCGGCGACCAAACCAGGACTTCCTATATATCAATCTTTACCTCCGGACCATTCTGAAGCTCCTCGTGACGTTCGAGATCTAATATGGTACTCCGAACAACCTTCGGTCACCACCATTGCATAACTCTATACTACTGAAACGTCACCAAACCTTAAGTGTGCAGACCCTGCGGGTTCGAGAACTATGTAGACATGACCGAGACACCTCTACGGTCAATAACCAATAGCGGGACCTGGATGCCCATATTGGTTCCTACATATTATATGAAGATCTTTATCGGTCGAACCTCTATGTCAAGGATTCAGTTAATCCCGTATGATGTTCCCTTTGTTCTTCGGTATGTTACTTGCCCGTGATTCGATCGTCGGTATCTCCATACCTAGTTCAACCTCATTACTGGCAAGTCTCTTTACTCCTTCCATAATAAAAGATCATGTGACTAACACTTAGTCACATTGCTTGCAAGGCTTATTGTGATGTTGTATTACCGAGTGGGCTCTGAGATACCTCTCCGTCACACGGAGTAGCAAATCCCAGTCTTGATCCATGCCAACCCAACAGACACCCTCAGAGATACCTGTAGAGCACCTTTATAGTCACCCAGTTACGTTGCGACATTTGATAGACACAAGGCACTCCTCCGGTGTCCGTGAGTTGCATGATCTCATGGTCATAGGAACATATACTTGACATGCAGAAAACTGTAGCAATAAACTGACACGATCATATGCTACGTTTATAGTTTGGGTCTTGTCCATCCCATCATTATCCTAATGATGTGATCCCGTTATCAAATGACATCACATGTCAATGGCTTGGAAACCTTGACCATATTTGATCAACGAGCTAGTTCACTAGAGGCATACTAGGGACAAAGTGTTGTCTATTTATCCACACATGTAATGTGTTTCCAACCAATAGAATTATAGCATGGATAATAAACAATTATCATGAACAAGGAAATATAATAATAAACACTTTATTTATTGCCTCTAGGGCATATTTCCAACACTTGGTGCACCGCCAAACCTAAACAAATCTTGGGGAAAATGTAGCTTGGAGGTCCAGCTTGGAGAGGAGAAACCTTAAGTGTGGTTGCGGCATTTCATCGAACACCTCATGTGCATAGGAGGTGAGAACAGAGAGCAGCACACCTCACACACGCTGGCCGGTCAAAAAACAAAGGAGTGAGCGGGCAGGGGCGAGCATATATATAGGCATCTCATAAGTCCTGGCTGGTGGCTAGGACCGGTACTAAAGAGGCCTATTTAGTCCCGCTTGGTGGCTAGCACCGGGACTATAGGGGCTGGGCCAGGAGCGAGGCCCTTTAGTCTCGGTTCATGTCTACAACCGGGACTAAAGGGGTCAGACAAACCGGGACTGGTTCCCGCCAAGGCCCGGCCGATGCCCTGGCATCACGAACCGGAACTGATGCACCTATTAGCCCCGGTTCGTAACAGAGCCAAGACTAGTTCTCTGAACTGGCCCGAACCAAAGCCCTATTTTCTACGAGTGTATCATTACTACACTTGCATCACCATCTGTTCAGCGAACTAGTGCACCCATACAATTTACCATTGTATTGGGTGTGTTGGGGACACAAGAGATTTCTTGTATTTGATTGGAGAGTTGTTTGAGAGAGACCATCTTCATCCCACACCTTCCACGGATTGATAAACCTTAGGTCGTCATCCACTTGAGGAAAAATTGCTATTGTCCTACAAAACTCTGCGCTTGAAGGCCCAACACGATTCTACAAGAATAAAGTTGCATAATAGACATCAGGAGGATAGGGTTATCGCCCTTATCAGCGATTGCCCCCCCCCCCCTGCTAAGGCTAACCGAACTTCTGGCGTACCGCTGTCGTGGCTCCTGAAGCACCGAAGCAGAATGTCATGCTGTCGAGGGGAGGTGACAGTGAGAAGTTGTGACGAAGATAGTGACTTGCCTTTTGAAGACAGGAGGAAAATGATCGGATGTTTGCCTTTTGAAAAGCGATAGATTGCTATGAAAGAAATGTCACATGTTTTTTTATACAATGATAAATATTACATAGCCTAACAAGTTATTTCTAAAGCATAATTATCAAAAAGAAATTTATAGGTTAGCCTACAGTTTATTAAAATTGGGATGCGACACAATCTACTAAAAAGAATGATGCCACTCACTCCAACTAAAAAAGGTTGATGCACGCATCTAGCAGTTGACCAATGAATATATAATGTATATGTGTGTATTTTAATTTTTTTAATTTGGTACTCCCTCAATCCAGAATAAGGGTCATTGATTTAAGACAAAATTAGTACAAAGTTGTATAAATATTTTTTTAATTGGTACTCCCTCAATCCCAAAATATGGGTCGTTGATTTAAGACAACATTAGTACAAAGTTGTATTAAATTTGTTTACATGTTCACTTTTGTAGATCGGTAGTAAAAGCTAATTGCTTCAGATGATGCTTTGAAAATGTCAATTGACAAAGTCACTATGTAACTATGATGGACAAGATTGAATACTCATCGAATTTTTCATAATCAAAAGATGCATGCAAATAATTGTCTCTTCTGTCTTTCTCTCTCTCTCTCTCTCACACACACACACTACAAAATGTGTATTTCTCTATATTTCTTTTCTTTTTGCATAGTATGAGAGAGATAAAGATGGCTAATGTTGACGTTAAGAAAAAAAATCCATCAACAACGAACAAGGGACCTAAGGTACTGTCATTACAAGCCAAAAGTTCAGGGAGTTTTATACAACAATACATGGAATATATATGCAATTAGATAGAACAAAAATTAAAAGGCTCGTGGCAACGCACGTGCGTTCTACTAGTATCTTTTAATTCTAGATTATTCATGATGTATTTGTTTCATCACGAATTTTTTTCCCAATCAAACAAAAAAATTATCTATAGTTTTTTTCAAAGTAAAAAATCACTACATATATTGACATGATTTTTTTGGTAAAAAAATCTATCAACTTGTTGCCTTATTATTTAATAAGTACATATTACCCAATGGGTGTCTTTTCTATCAAACACTATTAGCTCTCCAGTCATTTTGGTACATCCAAGTAAAATGATAACACCAAAATTATACACTCCTATTTGCATGGGGCCCGGGCTGACTTTATTTTTAGTTTTGGCTCATTAACTAAATAAATTATCCACATTTTGTACAAAACAGAAATGATGGTTACTTTTAATGTGTGTACCTTTTTTGGTGTTAGTTATAGTAGTGTGCTTAATTTATAAGTAAGCATATATTTAACTATGTGTAATTGTAACAGATGTGTGACTAATGATTTTGTTTTGTTTATAGATGCATGTCCTGCCTAGAGAGATGCTAGGGCGCCCCACTTTTAGGATCTCTCTATGGCTTCTCAAGTGGTTCCATGTACAGACTGTGGATCGATTTCTCCTTATGATGACACACTTCATTATGGGTGACACAACTCACATTGGTATTACTAGGCCTAGCCTTGGCCCAATGGAGCTGAAAGGGCATTTCTGGTAAAACAACAGTTCTCGCTGTCGAAACCATAGCAAAGGTTAAGTCTGGAAGTATTAATGTAATTTTTATATTTTTCATTACATGTCTTAAGTCTATTTATCTTATTATATAATTTTATTTAGCAACATGTTTTTCTTGGATAATGCAGTTTTTTCCGGCAGTGGAGTGTTTGCATAAGCATGATATGTAGTTTATCGACGGAAGAATCAAGAACTTTAATGTTGTTATTCTTGCCACAGGTTACAAAAGTAATGTACCTTACTGGTTGAAGTTATAAATATGCACTATACAATCAACGATAATGTTAAAATTGCATACAAATAAATCATATTCAATTTATTAAACCTTCTATGTGTAAGAGAAAACTTTTTTCTTCAAGAAGAATGGCTTCCCAAGAAAGTCAAAAGAGTGGAAAGGGAAAATTTATCTATGATTTTGGCTTCTCGAGGGGTGGACTTTTAGCAGTGTATAGGGATGCCACCAAGATCTCGGAGGATATTGTGCAACAATGGCGTAATATGTGTATGGAAGATGTGAAAGAAAGTTCATCCAATCAGAGAGGCCCATGCCCTACTTGATCGATTTATTTCAAGACAGATAACTAGATCAGGCTGTCACGCTTCATTTTTTTCCTGCCCAGTTGTATATATGTTTATGGGAAAAAATTATTTATTCATAGGGTTTTAAATTTTGAGAAAATCATAAATTCATTTTATTTTTGCAATTTTTTATTAGGTTTAATTGTAAGAAAAAGGACACCTCTCATAGTATTTTATAAATAGGCAATATATCTATCTTTCTTCAAGTGTTGTGACTTATTTGTCTTGTTTCTGTTTAGAATTATTTCAATGCTGGATAAATATATCATATGTACTTCTATATATTTAATTAAAACTATAATCATCAAATTTTACATAATATTTCTTTAAAATCCGTAAATGATCATTCGCAGTATTGAATATGAGTAAATGTGCGTGCTCTCTCTCTCTTTCTCTCGTGTGATGCACCCTTTCTTTTATATAGTTCTCTAGGTATTCTGTATAGAATGTCCGAGTAGTAGCTAATATTTTATTTAGTGACCATTTATGTTTAAGTAACCCTATTATTCATGTTTAAGTGGGCGATTCTGTCCGGTAATATTTACGTACATTTCTGAATTAAGTGCAACTCGGTAAGTTTGAAGTAACCACTTCTTTAAAAGTACAAACTATGTTTCTATTATGCACCACATATGCTTTTAATTATTCCTTGTAATTGTGCACCGTAACTTACATGTTGCTCTATAAGGAACTTTAGAAATTAAAAAAAAAGTAGGAGTTATGGGAGACAAGATTAAAGACTATTGTAAAGGTATTCCTCAAATATGTGCTCTATTTATGCTAGGATCTTTTTTTTTTCTGAAAATGTGTGATTGTCTATTTTATTTGGAATCGTGTACAGCGGTTGACTCAATATGCAAATCCGTTTGCATGTTTAGCCTTGTGTATACGTAATTTTTAAAACGGAGGTAAAAGTTTTGTCTCATCTTATTAATATAGAAGAAGAGAATTGCCCGGCTGATTAGTGAAAACCGAGCGAAATACGTTACAGCACGCCCACACAGGATATAAAAGGCGACCTAGCAATCCGCACAAGAACGCACACATGTCGTCGAGGAGAGAACGCCGTCAAGGTGGCAACCCGGTGCCATCGTCATCACACCTCCACGAGGGCCACTCTAACTCCACCATCAACGACCATCGATGTAGCCCTCACCGCAAACAAACGTCAAGGCATGCGCCGGCCGATGCCAAACAGTCAAACGCACGCGCCGGGTATCAGGCAGTTCCGACTCTGTCGACAAGCATTACAAGAAAAAATTCATCGAGCCTGCGCCGAGCCAGTGACGAAACCGACCACCCACCTCGCGTCATCGTCGCCGCAAGGGACCCTCCTAGCAGCTCCTACTCTAGAAAGAAAAATTAAGGCATGACAACCCCTGGAACAGGCCAAATGAGATCGAGTACCAAAACTCGGATGCAAACCAACTCCACCCAAAGCCGCCATCGTTGCCACACAAGAAGTCGCGCCAACCATCCACGTCGCTGTAACACTCCAAAAAATCTAACCATGTCTTTATTAATTAAAATTTGGCCAGAAATTAAATTTTGAATTATATTTCGCCCTTGTTGATTTCAGAACCTTTTTTATTCTCTGTCTTCAAAAGTTCATCCCTCCAGGTAGAGATATTTGGAAAGTATTATGGAATTTGAAATTTTTCTCAAACCATTTCATTTCATTTTTCAAATTCAGTAGGGAATATTTTTATAATTACACTTATCGAATTAAATTCTTTTAATAGCCTTTTCAGATCCTGAAATGCCTTTGTTGCACTATAACTATTTTAAATAATTCTTTTAAAATTCCACAAAAAAAAGTAGAGGTCAATTGATGCCTATAGATCAGTTTTTTGCACACAAAAAAACACCATGGTCATTTGTAAAGTTTGAGCTCAACATCCAATTTACAAATCTCGTCCAATTTGAGCATCACACTACAACCCTACTATTCCTAGCTCACTAATTTCTGAATTTTTTCCATCTTATATTCCTTCAAACTAAACTCTTAGGTCCATAAGATCAGCCTCTATTGCCTCATGATAGTTGCCCAAATAGTCCCTTGTAGTTTCTGTTCAGGACTGAATTTTCCCAAAATTTACTTTGGCAACTTTTTCTTTTTGCCAAACCAATCTTTCGGTCACTCTCACAACCCAATGAGACCTCATCCTGGCAAACCTCATAGCCAACAAACATGCCTAGACTAGCTTAGCATAATAGCATCTCATCGAACACGCTGTGTGCATGACAAAGTGTAGCCTCCTTCTCAACTACGAACACCACTTGACCCTATGATAAATCCAGCATGTCCATCATCCTTGCCACCTTAGAGCAACTTTAATGAGGCGATTCATTTCGTCCGCCGCCATCTGTTTGGATCGGCGCGGACAAAAATGTCGGCTCAACGCGCCGACCCAAACCCAAATCACGTCCGCTTCGCGTCCGTGCCGACGCATTTGCGGCCTAAATTTGCGCCTCAAATGCGTCGACGCGGACGCGGAAAGGACGCCTCGCGCGCCTTCTCGGTGTCCACCGCGTCCTCCCCTGGCGGCCGTCCAACTACCCGCTGCCCACGCGGTCAGCTTAATTTATTACCACGGGCCCACGCGTCAGCGACAGCGGCCGTCCTTTTTTAAGTCGACCCTGCGGCGGGTCTGTCCTCATCCAAACTCGTCGTCCACATCTCTGCTCCCCCGTCGCCGGCAAACCCTGGCCACCACCACCATAGCGAGATGGGGCTCTTCTTCGGCACCAGCAGCAGCAAGGCCAAGGGCAAGCCCCCTGCCATCCCTTTCCCCTCGGAGTTCCTCCCGCCTCCGCCGGCGTCGGCGCCTCGCCGGCAGAGGCAGCGCGTGAACGTGCCAGTGCACCTGGCGGAGTGGCACTGGCAGCACCGCGTGCCTCTCCCGTACCCCGACGCCACCCTGCCGCACGACTGGCATCTGGATCCAGATAGGATCCCAGTGTCGGCGGCACCGCGGTCGGCTCGGGCTCACGCGGAGGAGGTGCGGCGTCGGCGGGCGCTGTAGGAGCAATGCCGCGACCCCGCCTACGCGACTGACTCACCCAACTGGGCGAGGTGGTTCGCCTTCGAGCACGAGGAGGCGAGGCGACGAGGCATGCGCGAGGTCGACCGTAGTGTGCCGCCGCTCGTCATCCGCGAGGAGGACCAGGCGGCGGAGGACGCCTACCAGGAGTCCCTTGCAGCCGTCTACCGGGAGAGCAAGGAGGACGAGCGGCGCAGGGCGGCGGCGGTGGAGGAAGAGAAGGCTCGGTACGAGGCGGCATTGGCGCAGGCCATTGCCCTCTCCGCGGCGGGCGACTACGTGTTGCCACCGTCGGCCCCGCCGTCCCCTCCCCGACGCCGCGTCAAAGGCAAGCCGGAGCCGCAGCCGGAGCCCGAGCCGGAGCCGTCCCCCATCGAGAGCTACAACGTAGTGCGCGAGTGGGTCTCCACGCCACCGGTTTGGATGGGGGCGATGCCGGCGCAGGAGGCGGCGTACCTCGAGCACTGGCGTCAGATCCGGCTGGCCGAAAAGCGCGAAGAGGGCAAACACCTTGCGATGCTCGAGCGCGAGGCCGAGGAGGAGGAGGAGGAGGCGCGCCAAGCCGTGGCAGCCCAGGCGGCGGCACTGCCCACGCCGGCATAACCCACGCCCGACATGAACGCGCTCTGGAACACGGCGTTCCCCTGGGCCGGTCCAGCGCCGATGCTCATCGACCTCACGGACCCCGAGGACGACGACGACGCCTAGGGCAGTGCGCCGCCTCGTACTTTAGGTTGTTTTTATTTTTCTTAAATGCAAATGTGAATGCGTAGACTCTCGCCGGCCTTCGTGGTCGGCTTTAATGTTTACTTAATGTTTTTCTAAATATGCATGCGCTTTCTTTTTCAGCGCCGTCAAAATAGGTCGGGCCAGCGTTGGGCGCACGCGCCGACCCAAACGCAGAAGCAAACGTCCGTGTCCGCCTGACCATTCCAAACGAATAAAAAAGGACAAAATCGCCGTCCATTTGGGTCGGTCCGTTGGAGTAGCTCTTAGAAAAACCCACTCTACCCAATGGTAGCCCATTTGGATTTCTAGCTGCTGTTAGCATTTCGTCGACCACGTGTGATGCGTGGCTGGAGCGCGGCCAGAGCGCGCTAATTGGTCCTTCGCTGGATCGCCACGTCATACTGGAGTAACCCGACACCTCGCCCTCGTCCCCTAGCACCGGCCAGCGCCGTTCACCATCGTCCAGAGCGCTGCTGTCACGGGCACAACACCACCCAAGACGCGTGGCTCTCTCCCGAGCCAGTCAGCCCCTCCTGGCGTAAATTGGGCGTCCACCGACCTTGTCCCAACCACACCGGCCAGCCTACCAACCCACGGCCTCGCTTGGCCATCAATGGCCGCCACCAACCTCTACCGTGTCCGGCGCCATCCAGTCCACCTGGAACCCTCCCGAGCTAGCCAGCACACCGCGGAGTAAAATTGGGCGGCCGCCCGCCGCCGTCCACGCCAAAACCACACCGACCACAACCGACCTCGCCTGCCTCATCCACCGCCATCAATGGCGATTGCCATCATGTTCGAATCCTGTAGCCGCAGGACCCGACCTCCGGCGGCTATAAAAGGATACATCAGGCGCTTCTAGGACCTCACCACCACCCCTCCACGGCTCCACCCTCTGAGAGCCACCCAGGGCAACGAGACAACCAGAGCTAGTATGGCTTGTGCGTTTCCAACTCGCCTCCCATTGCTCCGTCGGAAGATGATGCGAAACCATTGTAGAATCATCCTAGTTTACGCGTGGCTGGCTAGGCCAGCGCTCAGGCCACGAGGAGCTTCACGGTTGCCGAAGTGTGTGCCGCCCTTGGGGTGTAGCCTTGCATGCGTTCTTTGCCGTTTGATTAGCGACAACTTGAAAAAACGAGACCAACCCGGGTTAGACTAGCCTGTTGGCATTTTTATATAAAAAAAAAACTCCGGGAGCATTAAGCGCTTGGGCCAAACTCGAACACTGGTGGGCTGGCTGTGAACTCCCGCGCCTTCCCAACTAAGCTATGCTCCGTTCTTATTAGCAACAACTTGCAAGTTGCTTGGTTGGGTAGGCTGGGAGCTCGCTACAACTCTCTGTTGAGCTGGCCCATAACTCCCACTGGCGTAGACAAATAATGCTCGGTCTGTTCTTCTCAAAAAAAAAATATCTAATGTTCTGTCGACAGAAAACTAGTTAAAGAAAACCGGCAACTCCCTGTTTCAGAAAACTGACTACTGGATATTGACATTGAACAATATATTATTGCAAGAAAAAGTTCATGCAACTTTGAAAATGTTTAGAAACTTTTAAAAGATAAGCTCATTATTTTTCAGAAGTTTTTTTTAAATATTCACAAAGTTATCAAATTGTCGGATTTCTAAAATATTCACATATTTTAAAAATGATCGCTAGCTTCTACATCCAAACTCGTTGGAGGAATTCCTATTGTTCTCCTACACATAAGCCCTACATATTCTTAAAACAGCCATCTATCAATCATAGTATTTTCAGTCATTCTGAATATATTATTATGAGAGGTGAGCCCAGCTATAGAGCAGAGCAGGGCCGGGCCCATAGTGGTGCTAAATGTGTGGCCCGCATAGGGCCTAAACTTCTGGAGGGCCCCAAAAAAATTATGTAGGCCTACTATTAAAAGGAAAAAAATGACTCTTATTGGGCCCGTTGGCGCTGGTCCCACTGGAGTTGGGCTGGAGCCTTGAGTCGCTGAAATGAGAGATCTCCTCTGTCTAAAAAAAACGAGAGATCTCCTCGACTCCTTGTGCAATCTTGCTATCTTAGATCATCTACAGCCGCACATGACAAATTCGACCCCTTAAACGCCTGCTGACGTGTCCGGACACGTCCACGGCATTGACCGGACACGCCTCAAATCCGCTCGTCCACATCCGTTTTTCTCATATCCGAACCCTTATTTCCATACTATCCATGCAACGTGGATCAAAGTACGTCGATCAAACACACATAACATCACATTCCAACAAAAGTTCATACATACAACGGACAAATTAAAACTACACTAATCTAACTAGTACTTGCGGGCCGAACCTTTCCCCTTGCGCTCGTCGGCATAGCTGTAGCCGTCGGCGGCGGGGGGCTGGTCGTCGTCCGAGGAGGAGGAGGAGCCGTCGGAGGAGGAGGAGGAGGAGGAGACGATCACGAGGCCCTTCAACCGCTTCGCCGCCCGGTCCTGCCGGCGCTTGAGCTTGGCCAACTTGGCCCGCTCCTGCGTCGTAACCGCCGCGAGCCGCTTGGACTCCTCGTTGGCGATGCGAAGGGCCTTGGCGTTCTTGTGGAGGAGCCTCCTCGCTTCCGACTCCTTCGTCGTGAGCGACCGACGACAGACCCACGCGAGGAGGTGGTCCTCATCCAGATCCGCCAGAGCCCGCGCCCGCTCATTCGCCATCTCCGCGGCCTCCCTCTCCCTTCGTCGTTGCCTCTCGCGGCGGGTGGCATGCGCGTCCGGGCCGGAGGGGCGGGCACAAGCACCCACCGCTGCCCCCGCCGGGGGAGCAGCGGCGGGCGAAGGGAGGGCACGGCGGGAGGGAGCCCGCCCCGTCGGCGCGGACTGGGCTAGCCGTCGGTCGCCGCTGCCGATGGCACGGGACGAGCCAACACCGGCGTCCGAAATGCGTCGACGGGGAGCAGGTGGCTACGAGGACGTTCTAGATCCAGAGCTGCCTCCGGTCTCCACCTTGGACCGCTCCAAGGCGATGCGGAGAGCCATCTTGTACTCCAGATCGGAGTCGCCGGAGGCGCTGCCGGAGCTCGACATGCTCGTCGGCGGGGAGAGGGAAGAGGAGCGGATGGAGCGAGAGTGAGTGAGTGAGCTAGGGTTTCGTCGGGCGGGTTTTTTTGTGGGACATGGTGGGGCCCGGGTGGGCCGGGCTTGTCAGGCGGACGCGCCCAGACGTGCCCGGGCGCCCCCATATCCGCCCCATATGTGGGCTGCATACGGGGGATGCCGGTCAGTCCGAGCGTTTGAGGAATCCGTCTGGATCAAATTGTTTTGACCGGACAGCCCGTCCGGCCGTACGAGACGTGTTTGAGAGGTCCGGTTGTAGATGCTCTTATATCGCATCGCTAGGAGGATCAAAAAATAAATAAAAAGATCGCTATAGGATCGGGATCGGGCAGGCAGGGCAACTCCCGATCGTGGAGGAAACGCCTCGTCGCGGGTTCACGTCGCCTCGCGCCCTCTTCTCATCACCTCGTAGATCATGCCCTCGTCTCTGGTCAGAGATCGATCGAAATTTGGATTCAGGTCGCCATAGCGACAGGCCGCTGGCGTCGTTGCCTTCCGCGCGTCCTCACTCAAATTTTAGACTCGTTGCCTTCGTCCTCTCGGATTGATCGGTGACCGGCTTCAGGTGCTTAGCGAGTCCATCTTTTCGATTAATTTCGGTTTCTATTTCAAACTCCTAATTTCCTAACTAACTATTGGCAGAGATCGTTATTTCGTTACTGTTAGAGATTGGCTTACCTCCTCAATTAAATATCATAGTGTAGCAGTTCTATCGGATAGGACCCAAAACTAGATGAGTCAGACGGTTCGTCTAATTGCCAAACATTGACGCATGATCTTCAATTAATATATGATATTGTATAACTTCAATTTTATTTTGTTCATCTTCTTTATCGTGTGTTTCAATAATACATATTTAAGCCATTTTAATTAATACAATTCTCTATTTCAAAAAAAAAATCATGTTGGCTAGACCATCCATGCCAGCTTCCTGTGAATGTGTTGATATCTCTTCTTTTTATTTCTCAAAGTAAATCTGTAATTTAGCAGGCTAACATCAACCAACAGGTGTTACAGTGCAATCTGCTTGGCAAAACCTTAGCCCATGTAGGGTTTTATTGGTGGCGGGTTTTATTGGTGGCAACCAGGCCTGTATCTATGGATAATTGCACAACGTAGAGATACATTGTACATTCTGTTATTCAGCTCACAGTTATGCAGCAAGGCAGCCTGCCTTACACTAGAAATACACACAGGATGTTCTCGGCCAAAGTATTGGTATCGCTGCAGCCCACTACGCAATACACGATAAGCCATGCAGACCCAAGGATGATTTACAAAGAGCAGCACATCTCGATACTTAGGCGTCGGTACTCGATCCTGATAACAACCAAACGAGGTCTCCTCAACCGGAAACGCCGAACAGACGGCTGGTTTTCTCAGTCATGAGTTACTGATTGGACATGCGCAATGACTTGCTCGATGCTCTCAAATTGGCGTCGGCCCTTCAGGATTGCCTTGGCACAATCAAGCGCACGACGCTCACATGATGCTCTCTTGCTAGCATCCTCGATTGAGTCAAAATCCTCCACATGGGCAATTCCAACAATTCTCCTGCACAGGCAAGACCAAGTCGATTGAATTTTACTCAAGAGTCCAGAATCACGAAATCATGCCTAAGGCACAAACATATGTGTAGAGTCTGAAACCAATGTCTAATGTGATTTTTAGTTCGTAACAGGGTATATTTGGTATGCTTTTATGCTTATTTTTTTTCACTGCATAGCATTCCTGAAGCACATTTCATCATTTTTTCTTTTGTGCTGCGATCAATAAATCTGGTCTTCCAGGTCAAATGAGTTTTATACTAGTAGTTCTTTACAGCATACATTTTGTAAGCTATGTATGATTATTCGTCACTGCATAGCATTGTGGGAACAGGATGCCATATCAGAACTGAAATCTGAAACCTATGAATTGGACTAACTTAATGCACCTTTGGGTCATTTCAGTTGAAGAGAAGCATTGATGTATCACCGTGGTCTAAGAGTAGATTACATTCAACAGATGACCGATATATTCAGAGATTGAGCAAGTACCTGATCATTTTGGCCGAACCAAATCCAAGACTATCATGAAGTAAACCTGTCATGTACTTCTTCTGTACAACGCTCAAAAGCTCCAGGTTGTTGTATAAGGCAGGCAGGTATGCCTCCCCATTCCCTTTGTGTTTATTCCAGAGTACCAAAAATTTCTGCTGGAACAAATTCCACGACTCTTCAATGGTTTTCAATATCCATTGCTTGTAAGCCTGCAAAACATGGCCAGTCAAAGCACTTGTTTTATAAGTGGGACAACAAGAAATATATGTTCAAGGATGTGCTCTATCATGAACTAACACTTCTGCAACTGCCATGATGTAATATACTGAAGATACCAGAGACCTATGGACTTATAATAAGGCAGGATATTCCAAACAAGGCAATTATTTGAGGTGATATACTCTTTCAGCCAACCAACCTCCTCTATTTGATAGCTACAGCATCTTCATACTACGGTATCAATTATTCATTCTTCTAGTACAGCATCAGTTATTCATTCTCCTAGTAGAGAGGAGCCTCACATTTAAGCTGGGTATATGCCTTCTTTCAAAAAAGCCATATTCCAAACATTTATTCCAATAAAGAATTTCCAAAAAAAAATAGTAAATGGTGGATAAGGTAATCAGTAATCACACAGGAGCGCATTAAAGAAACATATTACTTCCTCCAATTCATATTACCTGTCGCTCAAACGGATGTATCTAGCACTGAAATACATCTAGATACAGTCGTTTGAGCGACAATATGGATCAGAGGAAGTAGTTAACATGAAAGGCCTACCGCAAAAACAGCATGCCATACTCTACTACTCCCTCCGTTCCTAAATATTTGTCTTTTTAAAGATTTCACTATGGAGTACATACGGATGTATATAGACATAATTTAGAGTGTAGATTCATTCATTTTGCTTTGTATTTAGTCCATAGTTGAATCTCTACAAAGACAAATATTTAGGAACGGAGGGAGTATTAAAGTAAAACCAGCAAAACATGGTTAAAAGGCCATAATACTGTCGTACATACTTTACGGTCATTTGTTTGATCAGCATGCCCATCCTGTGCAAAGTATGCGAGAATCAGGTTCCCCAAGAAGGCCCCAATGTCGTAACCCATTGGCGCGTAGAAGGCAAACTCTGGATCGATCACTTGAGTGGAATCTGGGGTCACCATGATGGAACCAGTATGGAGATCTCCATGAATCAGAGCCTGGGCTCTCTCAATAAACCTGCAGTCCAAAATTCACATTAAGAAACACAACATACGCAGCACCAACCAATTTGCATGAAATTCAGAGCCAGCTGATTACATTGACTTCAATTCAGCAATTTCCAATTTCAACTCATCGTCCTGCCGAACCGCTTCGGCGTCCTTGTCAAGGAACGGCGAGTTCCAGTGATTGTATTTGGAGACCATGTATGGGTCCGAGAACACGACCTGCTCCGTGAGCCTGCACATCTCCGCGTTCTCGCAGTACCGAGCAACTGCAATCCAATCACAGCGTAACAATTAAGATACCGGATATGTCATCTGGTTCACTCTGTTCCCCTTTACCACGCAGAAGAATTCAGCAGAGCAGAGCAGAGGAAGCCCAACCTTGCTTCTTGTGCTCGGTGGTTGAGTTGTAGAGGAGGGAGGTGAAAAAGAGGGTCTTGGCCATGTAGTCGGCCATGTGCTCGGCGAGGAGCGGGTAGTGGACGCCGGCGATGAGGCCCTTGCGGAGGATGATGTGGGGCGGCTTGATGTAGCGCATCCCGATGAGCGACATGGCTCGGTCGAAGTGGTAGACCTCCGGGACGTGGTCCGGGCAGAGGCGGCCGTGCTCCCGCAGCGCCGAGGCCTCGAAGTAGGCCCGCTCCCTCGTCATCGGCCACGAGTCCCCCACGCAGCGGACGTACGGCAGCGCCTGATTCCGATCCGGAACGCGTCAGAGTCAGGGCGGAGGGGGGACGGGGATGGGGGAGAGGGGGGCAGGTGGCGGACCTGCTTGACGACGACGGAGCCGGCGTCGGAGGTGACGATGTAGACGAAGTTGAGGTTGCCGTCGCCGACCTCCTTGACGGCGAGGCCGTCGACGCGGCCGCCGAGGCTGGCGGCCAGCGCCGGGGTCGCCCGGATGTAGGCCACCAGCGACGCCTTGTCCAGCGGGCGGAACTCGTCGGCGGCGGCGGCCATGGCGGGCGGGGCGGGCGAGCTGGACCGGGACTGAGGGAGTGGGGAATCGCCGGGGTTTACACTGTCGCGGCGGGTGTGTGTGCGAGAACAGAGACGCTGCCGCTGTGTATTAGTAGTGCGTTCTCTGAACCTGGACTGGTATCTGGCAATAGTGACCACTTGCGTTGGATTGGGATCAGGATTCCCGTTGACTAGTCGAGCTATTGCGATTTGAGAGCAACGGCACCGTGACTCTCGGCCATACATTTTCTGATGAAGAACATATGAATTGTCTCTAGTTGAATTTTATTTGGGGTAAAGCAACGCTATACATTTTTCTCTGAAAGTTTTAGTCCAAATTGCTCCGCTCCAACGGATAGAACATCAACGTCTCAAATTTCCTTCTGTTCACTAATTTACAAATCTTGTGCCAAGCGAAAAAGAAAAAAGAAACTCGTGTAGGCATGAAATTCCATCGCGTCATTGCTTTTGAGAAGAGTGAAACGACGCCTGTTTGGAGGGTGTTGGATTAAGAACAACAGAAGCGAAGAACAAGACAGAATCTTCACGAGATACGCGATAACAATAGCTACGACGCGGAACTGTCCAATAGCTTCGTATCTACGCAATGCAAAACGATCTGTTCGTAGGGTTGTTTTGTGTGGTATACTCGTCTTCCCGCGAAGAGACAGTCATCGCGATCTCATGGAAAGAGATCGGTGCTGTAGCACAAGTAGCGAGTTGGTTCTCGTTGCTAACGTGGTAAGGAAAAAAGGCAATTCCTTCTTTTTCTTTGTTTTCCTCCAATATCCCAAACTCACAAGTACGTTCAACAAAAGAGGGAAATAGATGTAAGCCCGGCATTACACGATGCATGGCAAGGACTATCTCTCTCGATTTGGAAGCAAGTTCCTCAAAACGTACATATATATTTGGAAGCAAGGACTACCTTTTCTCACAAACATGAAGCAAGTTCCTCATTGTACAGGTGTGAGTTTAGCATTCATTCATCTAGTATGTTTTTTCGGTGGTCACTGGAAAACTGTGAATATAAACTACAGTCAAAAGCTAACAAATGTTATATGTGTTTGTGTTAGTTGTGATGTGGCCAGGAATGCATTTGAAAACGTGGGATGAAACACATGTAGTCATAGAACTCGAATCGCACCTCAGTTTCGACCCATCTAACCATTGCTAAGTATGTTGGAATGCCACTTGTAACTATTTAAAATTTGAGGGGGGGAAATGGCTACCTTTTCTCACAAACATGAAGAGATGTTGACAAATTGAGAGAGAGAGAAAGAGAGAGGGGGGGTTCGTGCCATATGATGGGAATTTAGGCTGGTCTCACGCAAGATATATATCTCACCGGGCTTGTGAAATGAAATTCGCTTTGTAACCCAGACATGGAAACTAAAAGCATGTAATAGCTAGGTGTATTGTGCTATCTGCCTCAAAGAACTCTCATATCTACCAAATCAACTCTAGCGTACATGGTCACTTGCTAAAAGATATTTTTAGAAACATGGTACAAGCGCAGACGATCATAACACGCATGCAAACTCATCGCCGGATGTAGACGAGGGTGGAACTCGGCGGCGGCGGCCATGGCGAGCTGGTGCGGCGGCAGAGTGGATCGGCACTGAGGGAGTGGGGAACCACCAGGGTTTACGCTGTCACGGCTGGTGTGTGCGAGACAGAGACGCTGCCGCTCTGTATTAGTAGTGCGTTCTCTTAACCTGGACGGGTATTTGGGAATAGTGACCACTTGCGTTGGATTGGGATCAGGATTCCCGTTGACAGTTATCGAGAGCAACCGCACCGTGACTCCGAGCCATACATTTTCCGATGAACAACATATGAATTGTCTCTAATTGAATTTTATTTGGGGTAAAGCAACCCTGTACATTTTTCTCTGAAATTTTAGTCCAAATGCACCTCCTTTTGCTCTGCTCCAACGGATATATAGAACATCAGCGTCTCAAATTTCCTTGTATTCACTAATTTACAAATCTTGTGCCACCCGAGAAAGAAAAGGAGAAACTCATGTAGGCTTCATTAATTTCGAGGAGAGTGAAATGACGCTGTTTGGAAGGTGTGAGATTAAGAACAACAAAAGCGGAGAAGAAGATGGAATATTCACGAGATGCGCAATAACAATAACTGCAATGAAGAACTTCCAATGGCTTGGTATCTAGTCGTTGGTATCTTGGAGTACTACGTATGGCTCCTTAGTATGCTATACTCATCTTCCAGCGGGGATAGAATCGTCACAATCTCATGGAAAGATGTCGGCGATGCAGCACAAGTAGCAACTTGGATATCACCACTAATTCTGGATCCAAAGAACGCAAGTCCTTCCTTTTCTTTGTTTTCCTCTAGTATCTCAAAGCTCACAAGTACATTAAACAAAAGAGGGGAATAGATGTAAGCCCAGCATTACACAATGTCAACGACTATCTTTCTCAATTCAGATGCAAGTTCCTCAAAACATACATACATATAGGATGGGGGTGTCATTTTAGAAGTGTGAGTTTAGTACTCGTTCATGTAGTATGTTCTTTGGGTGGTCACTGAAAAAATGTGAATATAAACTACAGTCAAAAAGCTAACAAATGTTATATGTGTTTGGTGTTGGTTGTGATGTAGCGAGAAATGCATGAGAAAATATGTGATGAAACACATGGAGTCATAGAACTCGAATCACACTTCAGTTTCCACCCATCAAACACTTGTTAAGCCTATTGGAATGCCAATAATTTATTTAAAATTGAGAAAGAACTCCCTCATCTTAACAAATCCTATATCCTATATGCTGCTTCCTCCGTTCCAAAATAAGTTAATACAAAGTTGAGTCACTTATTTTGGGATGGAGGGAGTATAATATTAAGCTTTCTATGAGGTCTCCAACTGAAGTTGGGTCACCCGATTTTGATGAGGTCAAGAATTTCTAAAAAGCCCTCTCATTCAATTTCTCTAAACTATACAATGTGCTTCCTATTTTTTTAAGACCTCACAGTTAGCTGGGGTCTTCAATTTAGAATTTGGTCACCCGATTTTGATCGGGTCAACGATTTCTCAACGTGCTCTATTTTATATCCTTACAAATACTAAGCTCCCTGGGAATAGATAGTTGTGAGCATTTTGAGTTTATTTTTTCCTTTAGGTTGACCCTGATCGTCAACCGGTGAGAAACTTTCTTTTTAATTCAGCTGGTGAGAAGCGTTGCCTTGACCTGGGATGGCGTTTGGTTAGGGTTTGGTTGGTTTTGCGTTGTGTAGTTGCATTCGTATCGTTGTGCTTGTCGGGCACTGAAGTCAATTCCATGTGTGTCGGCAAAGATCTACCTACCCGGCAAGCTGAGTGTGGAACTCCCCCCTCCCCGCTCCGACCCGAGAGCCCGCCCGCCCTAGGGTTTCGCCGTCACCGGCGGCACCTCAACACGAAGCAGTAGGCGGCGGCCGGAGCCCGACGTCGGCGTCGCCCCTTCCCTCTCCTCCCCCGCCCCTTCCTCTCCCACTTCCTGTGCACCTCACGTCGCCCCGAGCGGCGGTCGGGGCGGTGCCGCTCGCCCAAGCCCTAGCTCTCCTCCTCCCCGTCCCTCCCTGCCACCGCCGGCGGGAGCCACCAGGCTAGGCCCAGACGGTGCCAGGGGGCGGCGGGACCTCCCTTCCCCGCGCGTCCTAGCCTCCCGCTCGGGGGAGTGTCCGGATGGCGGTGTGCCTCGGTCGGTAGGCGGTCCGGCGATCTCCTGGTGGCTTGTCCGCAGTGGTGCTACCCTTTGGCGGCGAGGTAGTGGCCGCTGGTATACTGGTCTGGCGCATTTCCCCCGGCCCAGATCTGGGCCCTTGGGCCCCATATAGGTTTTAGGCGGGCCGATTTGATCTTTCGGCGATGCTGTTTTCCGTAGGATGAAGATGCCCTCCTGCTCGGACGTGGATCGGCGGTGCCATGACATGCCTGCTGCATGGGGACAACAGGGGCTTCACGGGCCCCTTCACGGCCTGGCCGGACCCGCGGGCCTACGGGACTGGTATGCCTCTGCTGTTGCGTTCGGTCGGTTACTGCTTCAGTCGTGGAGGTCGGTCCCTCCCGCGTGTCTACGGTCCTGCTGCTCCTGGTTTCTGACATGGGTGCGTCTCTTTCCTTCAGGCCTTGCGTACTAGCTTCAGTGAGATGGCGTGGGAAGCTTCTAGATCGTGTTGACGCGGGGTGGTGGTCGGTATGGTGGCGGGCTCCGGCGCGCCCGAGGTGAAGATTGGGATCGGGAGAAATCCCTGTTGGCATGGTCGACACCAACGCAGTGCGGCCTGAGGGTGCCGCCAGACCTTCCTGGAGGGCGTCGGGGGCTACCCTTTCCTTCTCCTTGCCGAGTACTGGGGGAAACCCTTGGCAACACCGTCGTCATCGTTGCGTCCCTTCTTGGAGGTGTTGATTGGTACCGGCGCTTCGAAGTCTAGTAGCTTGGTGCGAGATCTTTGATGGGCGGAGCGATCGCGAGGCTTCTCCATTTTTGTTGATCTGTCGTTGTCAGCATTTGTTCCTTTTATATATTTTTCTCTCGTTTTTTTAGAAGTGATTGTGCTTATTTCGCCTCAACACATATCATCGATTGTATTGGAGTTGGTTGCTTTATAATACAAAACGGGAAGCCCTTTTCCAAAAGATCTAGCTACCCGGGCACACCCGCCCCTAGCCACCATGCCTCGGTCGTATACCTGGCCATCTCTCGGGCCAGGACGGGCATTGGGCCGGGCCGGACCAAGCCCGACGCAGAAAATACAGGCCCGGGCCCAGCCCGGCCCGGTCGTCGAGCCTAAAAAATAGGCCCAAGCCCGGCCCGAACACGTAAAAGCCCGCCGGGCCTCGTGCCTCTGGCCGGCCTCTTTGTTAAAGTGCAAATATGACGGGTCCGGGCCCGGCCTGGCCGTCGGGCTTAATATCTAGGCCCGAGCCCGGTCCATGGACAAGGTCGGGCCGGACCGGGTCGTGCTTTTTCGGGTCGGGATGATCGGGCAGGGCTTTTCATGGCTAGGTATACTCGGTCGCCTGCGCCGCCATCGACCATGGCTACGTGCCTTCTCAAGAAGGTACCCACGCTCTTCCCTTCAACGGACATGCTGCCAAGCCTCGCGACTAGCCTCTGTTCGATCCATACCTGGCCAAACGGGCCAGGCTTAATGGGCCGGCCCAGCAACACGCCGTGCCGGCACGACATGCGGCCCAGCCCGGCACGAACTAAACGGGTCATGCCAGGCCCGCGGCCCGCCTTGGGCCGTGCCTGGGCCGCCATCCCAGCATGCGGCCGACACTACACTGCCCGATTATCTTTTTTTTATACGGCCCAATAAGTAAAATAGACTAAAAAACGCTCAATGCGTCAAATAGTAGGTATATTAACGGGCCTGGCGTGCCGACGGGCCGGCCCGATTAGCAAACAGGTCATGCTGTTGGAAATATGCCCTAGAGGCAATAATAAATTAGTTATTATTATATTTCCTTGTTCATTATAATTGTTTATTATCCATGCTATAATTGTATTGATCAGAGACTTAGATGCATGTGTGGATGCATAGACAAAACCATGTCCCTAGTATGTCTCTAATGGACTAGCTCGTTGATCAAAGATGGTTAAGGTTTCCTAGCCATGGACATGAGATGTCATTTGATAACGGGATCACATCATTAGGAGAATGATGTGATGGACAAGACCCAAACTACAAACGTAGCATATCATCGTGTCAGTTTATTGCTACTGTTTTCTGCATGCCAAGTATATGTTCCTATGACCATGAGATCATGCAACTCACGAACATTGGAGGAGTGCCTTGTGTGTATCAAACGTCGCAACGTAACTGGGTGACTATAAAGGTGCTCTATAGGTATCTCCAAGGGTGTCTGTTGAGTTGGCATGGATCAAGACTGGGATTTGTTACTCCGTGTGACAGAGAGGTATCTCAGGGCCCACTCGGTAATACAACATCACAACAAGCCTTGCAAGCAATGTGACTAAGTGTTAGTCATGGGATCTTGTATTACGGAACGAGTAAAGAGACTTGCCGGTAACGAGGTTGAACTAGGTATAGAGATACCGACGATCGAATCTCGGGCAAGTAACATACTGAAGAACAAAGGGAACGTTATACGAGATTGACTCAATCCTTGACATAGAGGTTCGACCGATAAAGATCTTCGTAGAATATGTAGGAACCAATGTGGACATCCAGGTCCTGCCATTGGTTATTGACCGTAGAGGTGTCTCGGTCATGTCTACATAGTTCTTGAACCCGCAGGGTCTGCACACTTAAGGTTTGGTGATGTTTCGGTAGTATAGAGTTATGTATGGTGGTGACCGAAGGTTGTTCGGAGTCTCGGATGAGATCCCGGACGTCAAAAGGAGTTTCGGAATGGTCCGAAAACGAAGATTGATATATAGGAAGGTGGTATTTGGACTCCGGAAAGATTTCGGGCATTTTCGGTAGTGTACCGGGAGTGACGAATGGGTCCCGGGGTCCACCAGTGGGGCCAAACCACCCCATGGGCCAAAATGGCGACCAAGGTGGCCTAGGTGCAGGGGAGAGAGGCCCAAACCGAATTGGGGTGGAGTCCTCCCCAAGTTCCACCTCTCGTGTGAGAGGTGGACTCCCAATTTGAGGAGGACTCCCCCTCCACTAGTTCGGCCGAAGCCAAGGGAGGCCCTCCTCTTGGGCGCAGCCTCCTCTCCCCTCCTCTTATATATACTAGTGGATTTCTAGGATTTTGCACAGTTTTTCCAGCCACGTGCAACCCTAATCTCTAGTGCATAGTTTCTCCTCTAGATTGGATTTCTGCAGTGCTTAGGCGAAGCCTTGCCGGAATTGCTCCATCACCATCGTCGGAGCCCCGTCAGGCTGCCGGAGAACTCTTCTTCCTCTCCACTCCCTCTTGCTGGATCAAGACGGTGGAGATCGTCATCAAGGTGTACGTGTGCTGAACGCGGAGGTGCCGTCCGTTCGGCACTAGATCGGAAGGACCGTGATCAAGATCGCGAGACGGTTCGTGATGAGTTCGCGGGACGAATCGTGATCAAGATCGCGAAACGGATCGTGATGAGTTCGCGGGACGGATCGTGATGAGTTCACAGGACGGATCGTGATGAGATCGCGGGACGCTCGGCGATTTGGATCGCGAAGACGTTCGACTACACCAACCGCGTTTCTTAACGCTTCACGCTTAGCGATCTACAAGGGTATGTAGATCCACTCTCCCTCTCGTAGATGCTCATCACCATGGATAGATCTGCGTGTGTGTAGGAAATTTTTTGTTTCCCATGCGACGTTCCCTAACAGTGGTATCAGAGCTAGGTCTATATGTAGATGAGATCTTGAGTAGAACACAAAAGGTTTGTGGGCGTTGATGCTTAGATTGCTTCCTCCCTTGGTCGTATTTTGGTTCAGCGGTATTGTGAGATGAAGCGGCCCAGACCAACATTACTCGTACGCTTACGATAGACCGGTTCCCTCGACGCAACTTGTTGCCTAGATGGCTTGCGGGTGGCAGTTTCTCTCACTTTAGTTGGGTCGGATTCGACAAAGGCGGTCCTTGAGAAGGTTGTAAAGAAACTAGTGTATCACCGTTGTGGTTTTTGCGTAGATGAGAAGTGTTCTTGCTAGATACCCGTAGCAGCCACGTAAAACATGCAACAACAATTAGAGGACGTCTAACTTGTTTTTGCAGGGTATGTTGTGATGTGATATGGCCGATTACATGATGTGATATATGTGATGTATGAGATGATCATGTGATGTATAGATTATCACGACTTGCATGTCAATGAGTACGGCAACCGGCAGGAGCCATAGGGTTGTCTTTAATTATTGTATGACCTGCGTGTCAATCATTAAGCGCTATGTAATGCTTTACTTTATCGCTAAACGGTAGAAATAGTAGTAGAAGCATGGTGGGCGCGACAACCCCGATGGCGACACGTTGATGGAGATCAAGATGATGGAGATCATGGTGTCATGCCGGTGACGATGGAGATCATGCCGGTGCTTTCATGATGGAGATCAAAAGCACAAGTTCATGGCCATATCATGTCACTTATGATTTACATGTGATGTTAATCCTCTTTATACACCTTGTTTTGCTTAGGATGACGGTAGCATTATAAGGTGATCCCTCACTTAAATTTCAAGATGAATTGTGTTTTCCCCGAGTGTGCACCGTTGCGAAAGTTTGTCGTGTTGAGACACCACGTGATGATCGGGTGTGATAGACTCTACGTTCACATACAACGGGTGCAAGCTAGTGTTGCACATGCGGAACACTCGGGTTAAACTTGACAAGCCTAGCATGTACAGACATGGCCTCGGAACACAAGAGACCGAAAGGTCGAACATGAGTCATATAGTAGATATGATCAACATGATGATGTTCACCATTGTAACCACCTCAACTCACGTGATGATCGGACTTGAGTTGGTGAATCTGGATCATGTATCACTCGAATGACTGGAGGGATGTCAATTTGAGTGGGAGTTCTTAAGTAATATGATTAATTGAACTCATTATCATGAACATAGTCAGTAGTGTCTTTGCAAATTATGTTGTAGATTACTTGCTCACGTTGTAGCTCCCTTAAATTTTTATATGTTCCTAGAGAAATAGAATTGAAAGATGATGGTAGCAATATTGTGGACTAGCTCTGTGATCTGAGGATTGTCCTCGTTGCTGCACGGAAGGCTTATGTCCTTAATGCACCGCTCGGTGCGCCAACCCCTCTAGCGTCATCTGTAGATGTTGTGAACATCTGACAGGTACGTGCTGATGACTACTTGATAGTTTAGTGCATCATGCATTAGGGCTTAGAATTGAGGCTTCGAAACGTTTTGAACGTCACGGAACATATGAGATGTTCTAAGAGCTGAAATTAGGATCTCAGGCTTGTGCCCGTGTTGCGAGATATAAGATCTCCAACAAGATTCTTTGCCTGCAAGATGAACGAGAATAGCTATATAAGATCTCCAACAAGATTCTTTGCCTACAAGATGATCGAGAATAGCTCAATTGTTGAGCATGTGCTCAGATTGTCTAGGTGCTACAATCGCTTGAATCGAGTGGGAGTTGATCTTTCAGATAAGATAGTGATTGATATAGTTCTTCAAGTTACTGTCACTAAGCTACTAGAACTTGGTGATGAACTATAAAATGTCAGGGATAGAAATAATGATCCCTGAGCTGTTCGCGATGTTTGACACCGCGAAGGTAGAAATCAAGAAGGAGCGTCAAGTGTTGATAGTTAGTCAAACCACTAGTTTCGAGAAGGGCAGGAGCAAGGAGGGAAAACTTCATGGATAGCAAGTCAGTTGTTGCTCCAGTGAAGCAACCCAAATTTGAACCCAAACCCGAGACTAAGTGCTTCGATTATGAGGAGAGCAGTCGCTGAAGCGGAACAACCCTAGATACTTGGTAGATAAGAAGGCTGGCAACGTCGACAGAAGTATATTTGATATACGTGTTATTTATGTGTACCTTGCTAGTACTCCAAGTAGCACCTGGGTATTGGATACCGGTTCGGTTGCTAAATGTTAGTAACTCGAAATAAAAGCTACGGAATAAACAGAGCACTAGCTAAGGGTGAGGTGACGATGTGTGTTGGAAATGTTTCCAAGGTTGATGTGATCAACATCGCACGCTCTCTCTACCTTCGGGATTAGTGACGAACCTAAATAAATGTTATTTGGTGTTTTGCGTTGAGCATGAACGTGATTAGATCATGTTTATTGCAACACGGATATTCATTTGAGTTAAAGAATAATGGTTATTCTGTTTACATGAATAATACCTTCAATGGTCATGCACCCAGTGAGAATGGTTTGTTGAATCTTGATCGTAGTAATACACATGTTCATAACATTGATGCCAAAAGATACAAAGTTAATAATGATAGTATCACATACTTGTGGCACTGCCGCTAAATGTCATATTGGTATAAAGCGCATGAAGAAACTCCATATTGATGGATTTTTGGACTCATTTGATTTCGAATCAGTTGAGACATGCGAACCATGCCTCTTGGTCAAGATGACTAAGGACCCCGTTTTCTGTTTTGATGAAGCGGGCAAGTGATTTATTGGAAATGATACATGTTGATGTATGCAATCCAATGAGTCTTGTAGCGTGCGATGGATATCATTATTTCCTTATTTCACTGATGATTTGAGTAGATATAGTGTATATTTACTTAATGAAACACAAGTCTGAATCGTTTGAAAGGTTCAAGCAAATTCAGAGTGAAGTTTAAGATCATCGTGACAAGAAGATAAAAATGTTTGCGATATGATCGTGGAGGTGAATATCTGAGTTACGAGTTTGGCATACAACTTTAGACAATGTGAAAGTTATTTCACAACTCACGCCACCTGGAACACCATAGTGTGATGGTGTGTCCGAACGTCATAGTCGTGCTCTATTGGATATGGTGTGTGCTATGATGTCTATTATCGTTTTGCTACTATAATTTTGGGGTTATGCATTAGAGACAATTACATTCACTTTAAATAGGGCACCATCTAAATCCGTTGAGATGGTGTGAATTATGGTCTGATAGAAACCTAAGCTGTCATTTCTTAATGTTTGGGGCTGCGACGCTTTTGTGGAAAATGTTTTCACCTAATGAGCTCGAACCCAAAGCGGACAAATGCATCTTCATAGAATACCCTAAGAACAGTTGGGTGAACCTTCTATCTCAGATCCAAGCATAAAATGTTTGTTGCTAAAACTGGGTCCTTTCTCGAGAAAAGGTTTCTCTTGAAAGAATTGAGTGGGAGGAGGATAGAACTTGATGAGGTTATTGAACCTCTGTTTCAACCAGAGAGTAGCGCGGCACAGGAAGATATTTCCGTAAAGCCTACAGTTAGTTGAAGAGGAAGTAAATGATGATGATCATGAAGCTTCGAATCAAGTTACTATTGACCTACGAGGAAAATAGAGCTTGATGAGGTTATTGAACCTTTACTTCAACCAGAAAGTAGCGCAACGCAGAAAGATGGTTTTGTGAAGCCTACGTCAGTTGAAGAGGAAGTTAATGATGATCATGAAGCTTTGGGTCAAGTTTCTATCGAACTTCGTAGGTCGACAAGGACGTGTACTGCTCCTGAGTGGTACGACAACCCTGTCTTGGAGGTCATGTTGTTGGACAACGATGAACCTACGAACTATGGAGAAGCGACGATGGGCCCGAAAACCAACAAATGGTTAGAGGCCATGAAATTCGAGAAAGGATCCATGTATGAAAACCAAGTATAGACTTTGGTAGATTTGCTCGTTGGACGGCAGGTCGTTGAGTACAAATGGATGTTTAAAATGAAGACAGACGCTCATGGTGAATGTCACCATTAGTAAAGCTCAACTTGTTGCAAAGAAGTTTGCGACAAGTTCAAGGAGTTGACTATGATGAGACTTTCTCACTCGTAGCGATGCTAAAGTCTGTTGGAATTATGTTAGCAGTTGCTGCACTTTCAATTATGAAATCTGGCAGATGGATGTCAAAACATCGTTTCCTTAACGGTTTACTTGAGGAAAGGTTGTATGTGATACAACCAGAAGGTTTTGTCAGTCCTGAGGATCCTAAAAGGTGTGCAAGCTTCAGTGATTCTTCTATGAACTGAAGCAAGCATCTCGGAGTTGGAATATACACTTTGATGAGGTGATCAAAGTTTTTGAGTCTATAAAAAGTTTACAAGAAACTTGTATTTGCAATAAAGTGAGTGGGAGCACTATAGAGTTTCTGATAAGTATATGTGGATGACACATTGCCATTCGGAAATGATGTAGAATTTCTGGAAAACATAAACGGTTGTTTGAAAAGAGTTTTTCAAAGGAAGACCTGAATAAAGCTACCTAATTGTTGAGCATCAAGATGTATAGAGATAGATCAAGATGCTTGATGAGACTTTCAATGAGTGCATACCTTGACAAGATTTTGAAAGAGTTCAAAATGGATTAAGTCAGAGAGAAGTGTTCTCGCCTGCTTTGTAAGGTGTGAAGTTGAGTGAGACTCAAAGCTCGACCACGGCAGAAAAAAAGAGAAAGGACGAGTGTCGTCCTCTATGCCTTAGCCATAGGCTCTGTATAGTATGCCATGATGTGTACTGCACCTGTGTGTGCCTTGCCATGAGTCCGTCAAGGGGTACAAGTGTGATCCAGGAGTGGATCACTGGACAACGGTCAAAGATTATCCTTAGTAACTAAAAACTAAGGAGATGTTTCTTGATTATGGAAGTGATAAAGAGTTCGTCGTAAAGAGTTACGTCGATGCAAGCTTTAACACAATTCCAGATGACCCGTAGTAGCAATCTGGATACATATAGTGGAGCAGCCATTTGGAATAGAACCAAGTGGAGTGTGGTAGCGGTGTTTACGGTTTGACATAGAGATTTGCAAGTACACACGGATATGAATATCGCAGACCCGTTGACTATAAGACCTCTCTCACATGCAAAACATGATCGAGCCCCAGAACTCATTGGGTGTTAGATTCATAACAATGCGAATCATCTGGTGATGTGAACTAGATTATTGACTCTAGTGCAAGTGGGAGACTGTTGGAAATATGCCCTAGAGGCAATAATAAATTAGTTATTATTATATTTCCTTGTTCATGATAATCGTTTATTATCCATGCTAATTCTATTGATCGGAGACTTAGATGCATGTGTGGATACATAGACAAAACCATGTCCCTAGTATGCCTCTAATGGACTAGCTCGTTGATCAAAGATGGTTAAGGTTTCCTAGCCATGGACATGAGATGTCATTTGATAACGGGATCACATCATTAGGAGAATGATGTGATGGACAAAACCCAAACTACAAACATAGCATATCATCGTGTCAGTTTATTGCTACTGTTCTCTGCATGTCAAGTATATGTTCCTATGACCATGAGATCATGCAACTCACGGACATCGGAGGAGTGCTTTGTGTGTATCAAACGTCGCAACGTAACTGGGTGACTATAAAGGTGCTCTACAGGTATCTCCGAGGGTGTCTGTTGAGTTGGCATGGATCAAGAGTGGGATTTGTTACTCCGTGTGACGGAGAGGTATCTCAGAGCCCACTCGGTAATACAACATCACAACAAGCCTTGCAAGCAATGTGACTAAGTGTTAGTCATGGGATCTTGTACTACGGAACGAGTAAAGAGACGTGCTGGTAACGAGGTTGAACTAGGTATGGAGATACCGATGATCGAATCTCGGGCAAGTAACATACCGAAGAACAAAGGGAACGTTATACGGGATTGACTCAATCCTTGACATAGAGGTTCAACCGATAAAGTTCTTCGTAGAATATGTAGGAACCAATGTGGACATCCAGGTCCCGCCATTGGTTATTGACCGTAGAGGTGTCTCGGTCATATCTACATAGTTCTCGAACCCGCAGGGTCTGCACACTTAAGGTTTGGTGACGTTTCGGTAGTATAGAGTTATGTATGGTGGCGACCGAAGGTTGTTAGGAGTCCTGGATGAGACCCCGGACGTCACGAGGAGTTCCGGAATGGTCCGGAAATTAAGATTGATATATAGGAAGGTGGTATTTGGACTCCGGAAAGATTTCGGGCATTTTCGGTAGTGTACCGAGAGTGATGAATGGGTCCCGAGGGTCCACCAGTGGGGCCAACCCACCCCATGGGCCAAAGTGGCAAACCGCCAGCCCCTAGTGGGCTGGTGGGGTCGGCCAAGGTGGCCTAGGCGCAGGGGAGAGAGGCCCAAACCGAATTGGGGTGGAGTCCTCCCCAAGTTCCACCTCTCGTGTGAGAGGTGGACTCCCAATTTGAGGAGGACTCCCCCTCCACCAGTTCGGCCGAAGCCAAGGGAGGCCCTCCTCTTGGGCGCAGCCTCCTCTCCCCTCCTCCTATATATACTAGTGGATTTCTAGGGTTTTGCACAGTTTTTCCAGCCACGTGCAACCCTAATCTCTAGTGCATAGTTTCTCCTCTAGATTGGATTTTTGCAGTGCTTAGGCGAATCCCTGCCGGAATTGCTCCACCACCATCACCGGAGCGCCGTCAGGCTGCCGGAGAACTCTTCTTCCTCCCCACTCCCTCTTGCTGGATCAAGACGGTGGAGATCGTCATCAAGCTGTACGTGTGCTGAATGCGGAGGTGCCGTCCGTTCGGCACTAGATCGGAAGGACCGTGATCAAGATCGCGAGACGGTTCGTGATGAGTTCGCGGGATGGATCGTGATCAAGATCGCGAAACGGATCGTGATGAGTTCGCGGGACGGATCGTGATGAGTTCACGGGACGGATCGTGATGAGATCGCGGGACGCTCGGCGATTTGGATCGCGAAGACGTTCGACTACACCAACCACGTTTCTTAACGCTTCCCGCTTAGCGATCTACAAGGGTATGTAGATCCACTCTCCCTCTCGTAGATGCTCATCATCATGGATAGATCTGCGTGTGCGTAGAAAATTTTTTGTTTCCCATGCAACGTTCCCCAACACATGCCTGGGCCGGCACCCCGGGCACGCGGGCCGGCACGACACGGCCCGGTTAGTAATCGTGTCGCGGCGGGCCAGGCCGTGCCGGGCACGATTACCAGCGGGCCATGCCGGGCCGTGCCGGGCCGGCCCGTTTGGCCAGGTATGGTCCGATCCAGCGACGGGATGACGCACATTTTCATGGAAGTGGAGCCATGGTGGCAGAACCAAATAGTCATGATACAAGGAAGAACAGATACGATGCTGCTCTGTATTAATAGTGCATTCTCTGACCCTGGAGAGGTATCAGGGAATAGTGACCACTTGCGTTGGATTGGGATCAGAATTCCCGTTGACTAAGAGTATCTATAGTCGGACCTTTCATATTTTTCTTAAACGTCCAGACAAACTGTCCGGTCACTGACTGGTCATGAAAAAGTGATCTAGACAGACCACTCATACCCATCTCAAAAGCCCGGACTGACCGGCACCCCTCATATTCATCTCAAATATGAGGACGATATAAAGGGTCGTGGACGCGCCCGGACATGCCCGGTCGTCCGCCACATATGACACGGCCCCATCCCGGACCACATTTTCTCTCTATTTATTCATTCTTTTCTTTCTTTCTTTTCTTCTTCATCAATCACGTGCAAGTGACCGGACATATAAGGAAAAATATGAGAGATGCGACTGCACGAACAAAAAAATAGGAGTTCAAAACGGACACGCCCGGTCACTAACCAAGCGTGTTCGTGGGCGTTTGAGGGACCGAATTTGCAAGTCGTGGCTGAAGATGCTCTAAGAGAGCTATTGAGAGCAACCGCACCATGACTCTCGGCCATACATTTTCTGATGAAGAACATATGAACTGCCTCTAGTACTTTTTTTATTTTTTTAGAAAAGGAGTGTTGCCTCCGGCCTCTGCATCAGCATGATGCATACGACCCTCTTATTAATCGAAATAAAACAAACAGTCTTAAGATCCAAACACGCTCCATTGGAGCAAAATGATAATAATAAGGATAATCATGAAAAGGCCACAACCGGCTAAAATAGACCTAGATGCCTAACCATCTAATCTATTAGTGGACCGCCATCCAAACCGGTTGAATATATCCTGCGCTACCATCTCCCATCGGGCACACCCAGTAACCAAAGGCTCCCTAGTTTCCGCAGGAGTGAGTAACGACCACGTACGGATCATAGCCGCCGCCCTGTGAAGTACCTGCAAGAAATGAATATGTGTTGTCCTGTTAAAAACCAGATCATTCCTACAATTCCATATAGCCCATAGTAACACGCACACTCCCATGCAAATGTGTCCAGCAATACCATTATCAACTCCGTTTAGCCATGAACCAAAAAGTGTGCCAATACTATCCGAGGATCAATATTAAATGTAACCCGAACAGATTGCCATAGTAATTTTGCTAGCGGACATTGAAGAAAAAGGTATTTGATATTTTCCGGATTACCACAAAAACAACAACTAGTATTGCCAGGCCAATTACGCTTAGCTAAATTGTCCTTAGTAAGAATCACCCTCTTATAGACAAACACATAAAAATCTTAATTCTCAAAGAAACCTTCACCTTCCAAACGTCTTTGGTCTTTGGTAAATCCGATGTGTTAATGAGGTCTAGGTACATTGATTTGACCGTAAATGCACCTGAACGTGTGAGCTTCCACTTAATCGTATCAGGCTCATCTGATAGCTGAACGTCCATAAGACGTCTGACTAAGTGCAGCCACTGAGTCCAACGGTGTCCAACCAGACCTCGTCGGAATTGTATGTTTAGAGGGATCGATTGAAATACTAGAATTTTATTTGGGATAAAGCAACCCCGTACATTTTTTTCTGAAAAGTTTAGCACAAATGTATCTTTTCTTTGCTCCGCTCCGATGGATAGAACATGGGCGTCTCAAATTCCCTTGTTTTCACTACTTTGAAGACTTTGAAAATCACGAGCCATGTGAAAAAGAAACGAAAAAACTTCTGACGGCATGAATTCCATTGCTTGTTAATTTTGAGGAGAGTGGATTGACGCCACGGTGTTCATTTAAGAACGACCGAAGTGGAGAAAGTGACTGGATCTTCACGAGATACACAATAACATTAGCCGGAGCGAAGAAGCATCCAATAGCTTGGTATCTAGGCAATGCAAAACGGTGTACTTCTTCGGGTTCTTCAGTAGGTTATACTCATCTCCCCGCGGAAAGACAATCATGGGAGTTTGATAAAAAGGCGTCAGCAATGCAACACAAGTAGCTAGTTGGATGTCACCGCTAAGCGAATGACGAAAAGAAGGCAATTCCTTCTTTTCTTATGTTTTTCTCCAACATCTCAAAGCTCGCAAGTACATTGAACAAAAGAAGGAAATAGATGTAAGCCCGACATTACACAATGGCAAGGACTATCTTTCCGGATCTAGAGGCAAGTTCCTCAAAACGTACACATATATAGGATGGGGGTGTCATTCTAGAAGTGTGAGTTTAGCATTCATTCATGTGGTATGTTCTTTGGGTGGTCACTGAAAAAATGTGAATATAAACTACAGTCAAAAGTAACAAATGTTATATGTGCTTGGTGTTGGTTGTGATGTAGTGAGAAATGCATGTGAAAATATGTGATGAAACACATGTAGTCCTTGACGGGGAGGCCGTCGACGCGGCCACCGAAGCTGGCGGCCAGCGCCGGGGTTGCCCGGATGTAGGCCACCAGCGACGCCTTGTCCAGCTGGCGAAAGCCCTGCACCTCGTCGGCGGCGGCCATGGCGGGCGACGAGTTGGACCGGGACTGAGCGAGTGGGGGATCGCCGGGGTTTACGCTGTCGTGGAGGGTGTGTGTGAGAACAGAGACATTGCCGGTCTGTATTAATACTGAGAACCTGGACGGGTATCTGGCAACAATGACCACTTGCTTTGGATTGGGATCAGGACTCCCGTTGACAGTTTTTTTTTTTTTTGAAAAAGAGGAACGAAATTCACAGCCTCTGCATCAATCGATTCCCCTTGACAGTTATCGAGAGCAACCGCACCGTGACTATGGGCTTTTTCTTAACTTTGACTATGGGCTTTCTGATGAACACATGAGCTGTCCTTAGTTGTAGAATTTTATTACCCCTAAAAAAAATTGTAGAATTTTATTTGGAGGAAAGCAATCCATGCATACATTTTTTTCTCTGAAAGCTTTATTCCAAAGGCACTAATTTACAGACCTTGTGTGACGTGAGAAAGAAAAGGAAAAACTTTCGAGGGCATGAATTACATTGCTTGTGAGTACAGTGGAATGACGCCTTTTGGAGGGTGTTGGTTTAAGAACAACAAAACTGGAAAAAAGGACAGAATCTTCACGAGATACGCAATAAGAATAGCTACTGTGAAGATTGGTCCAATAGCTTGGTAGCTAGGCAATGCAAAACGATGTACTTTGTAGGGTTGCTTAGTATGGTATACTCATCTCCCCGCGGTGAGACAATCGTCGCAATCTCATAGAGAGACTTCGACGATGCAACACAAGTAGCGAGTTGGTTCTCACCGCTAAAGCGAGACGAAAGGAAGGCAATTCCTTATTTTTCTTTGTTTTCCTCCAATATCTCGGCCAAGTGACAGTGTAGATGAAGTTGAGGTTGTCTTGGCCGCCCTCCTTGATGGTGTGCACGTCGACGCGGCGGCTGGTGTTGAAAGGCAGGGTGGTCCAGATGTAGGGCACAGTATAGCGAGCAGCGCCGAGCCGGCAAAATTCGGGGCCTAGTGCAAAACTCTAAAATGAGGCCCTATAAGACTAAAAAAAATTGAATTTTCAAACAAATATAACATATATGCCAGACTATCTTACATAGAAACTAGATATATGAAAAAAGCATACCTACTAAACTCCCGGTTGCATTAAATTTATTTGAACAACATCATTCTTTGAGGATTCTTCGAAATAAAATCTTCAATAATAACCTCATAATCAATCTTCTCCAACACTTCACTCTCAAGTGATATTGTGGCCAAATCGTTGAGCCTTTGTTGTGTCATCGTAGTACGCATATAGGACTTCAATAGCTTCAATTTAGAAAAGCTTCGTTCTGCCGATGCAACCGTCACAGGAATGGTCAACAAAACTCTATATGCAATACTTGCATTGGGAAAGCAATCATGCCGCTTTAAAAAATTCAGAACTTCAACAGGCCCCATATTTCCATTTGGAATGAAATCTTTAAGAAGCTTCAACTCAACATAGAGTTCATTGGCATCAATGTCAGATTTTCTATTTTCATTGGTGTGGTTGTCCGCTTTTTTATCCATAAGGGCAGCCTCAAGATTAGCACAAGAAGATTTCAAGCTATCATTATCCAATGACTGAATTTTTTCAGAGGTAAATAAGAAACCAAAAATTTTCTGATAACCCTCATATTGATCAAACCTGGTTTTCAGTGACGAAATCGCTTGATCAACAAGAGGTATAAAATAATTGATTCGAAATGATTCCTCTGCAGACTGTGTGGCAACAATTGTGTCATCTGGGTTCTCATCAAACTGTTTCTTTCTTTTAATTTCTCGCCTTTCCGGAAATTTTGCAGCAATGTCCAACTCACGTGCAATTCCCTTTGCTATCTCCAATGCTTTTAAGAAACCAGTTTCCCTGTACCCCTCGAAAAAAGTCATCAGCCCTTGCACTTTCTCAATAGCAACATCAATAAGCATATCCTTTGCTTGCAAGGTTTTGCTTACCAAATTAACAACAGACAATACCTCATACCAAATAACTATCGCCACTATAAATTCACAGTCCCCAAGTTCATTTTTTGCCAAACCTAATGCCTGGCTGCTTGTCATTGGATCCTTATCAGTTTCAGATACCTGAAATAAAAGAAAGTAAATAAATGTTATAGTTTGATGCAGAAATAGAACAAAAGAAACTACATCATTATCAATATTAAAATATTTGTACCTGAAGTAGAGCCTCTCGAATGTCAACACATTGGAATCTGATAGATTTAAACACTTTCAACACGACTCTCCCAACGCGTAGCTGACACTGACTTGAGTGTCCATCCTGATATGTTTTCTTTCAGAATATGCCACTTCTTGGTAGAATTAGCAAACGTTGTATAGATGCGTTGGATGATTCCAAAGAAGTCTTTAGCTCTACCACGTGTCTTGGCCATGTCACAGAGTGTTAAATTAAGGCTATGGCAACCACAAGCAGAATAGAAAGCTCTAGAATTCACATCCAAAAGTTTTCTTTGTACCCCTTGATGCTTTCCTTTCATATTTGATCCATTATCATAACCTTGTCCTCACACATCATTTATGTCAAGATCAAGCAGCTTTAGTTGATTCTCTAGCACATCAAAAAGTCCTTGCCCGCTTGTATCATTTACATCTAGAAATCCTAGAGAGGATTCTTCTATGCAAACATGACTTGAAGATAAATCCACATATCTTATAATTAAAGACATTTGCTCTTGGTGACTTGCATCAGGGGTACAATCAAGTATGACCGAGAAATACTTTGCACGCTTTATTTTCTTAATAATTTCAGACCTAATAGAAAAATCAAGCAAGTGTAGCAACTCATTCTGAATCTTATAATCCAGATAATGGGCATGGGTTTCTTCATTTGTAATACGACGAACATGCTCCTGAATAACAGAGTCAAATTCAGCCAACATCTCTACCAAACCCAAGAAATTACCATTACTATCTTCATACAACTTGCTGTTACTACCACGAAAGGCTAGACTATGCTTGGCAAGAAATTTCACAATGCACACAATAATAATACCTTTCTCCAGTGGTCCTTTTCTTTCTCAAGTTGTTGTTGAGCAGCTTTATCAATAGTCTGATGCTTTCCCAATCTACTACGCAACTCATACCAATTGCTCATATTCAAAACATGATATGCACTTGTCTCATGCTCTTTTAATCTATTGATAATATGCGTCCAATCATTACAACCATCATTTGCCAACTGACCTTTTCGCTGCCCTTTTGTAAATAATTTGCAAGCAAAGCAAAAAACTTTATCGAGCTCTTTGGAGTAGACAAGCCAATCCCTATCATATTCCTCTCCATTTGACATGAATCTAGTATAGAATATCACAGAAAACCTTCTAGAATATCTGTCTTTGGGACCTTTCTTAATTGATAAGTCTCTTCTTGGACCCTTTTCTGCTAAAATGTCAATTTGCTTCTGATCAAGAGAACCCCAGTATCTTGGATCAAATATATCAGGCTGAAAGGAATCCGCAACAGGTGAATTCTGGCCGGAACCTTCCTCTACCTCAACATTATTTTCTGTCTCAGTCTGGTCTGCTTTAGGATCAATGTAAGGAACAATAGCAAGTGCAAGGGTTGAAGAATCAACATCAGCTGACTGATTATCGGAGGACACTTTAGGTTTCTTTTTAACAAACCTATCCATTGATCCTTTTTGAGATTGAATTAATCCTTCTTCCTTTTCTTTTCTCTTACGCTTTTGATAACCAGATTGATGCTTTCCCATGTTAGCTCCTACAAAAAAGATGAACAGAGGTACACCACAATTTAATAAATTTGGGAAGTGAAATTGAAGAACAGGTAGAGTACCGTCTAGTGCTGTAGGGCATCTACTAGAGAAGAACCGGGCAAAAAAAAAAGCAAGACGATACATGCCAGAGAAAGGATCGCTCCACCTGTGACCTGTGGATGATCACTTGATCAGCCTGTGGATGATCAATGGAGATCGATCAGATTCGTCGGAAGACTCGGCATCGGCAACAGCGACACGGAAAGAGGCGGCGAGCCGGCAGACGAACTGACGCGTCGCTTCGCGTCGGGCGTCTGGCGTCGCTTGGTCGTCGGGTCAAATCAATGATCGAATCATGGCTCAGTTTCAGCCTTTGTTAGATTGATTTTTGATGATTCCCGTGAGGCGTGAGGCCGTCACAGGAGCCAAGAAGTCTGGCCGTTTTGGCCCATTACGTTCCAAAGTTCTAAGGTAAGTCAGTTTTGATTTTTTTAAAGCAAAATATACATAGGTCTATACTAAAATTTGGGGCCCCTCAAAAAAATGGGCCCTGTGCTGATGCACAATTAGCACTCCTGCCCGCCCGGGCCTGATAGCGAGTGGAAAACTTCAGCAGTGTCCAGGGCGCCGCAGTGGGATCAAGACCAGGACTCCAGGAGAGTATGGGGGTATCGCCGAGAACAGAGGCGCTGCCACTATTAATAGTGTGTTATGTGAAACTGGATTTGTTTGCAGATATATATCTAGGCATCTTTTTTTTTGAAAAGGAGGTTAAACCTCCGGCCTCTGCATCAATTGATGCATGCAGTCATCTTTATTAATTATTCCACTAAGGTCTGACAAGAAAATACATCAAGCCACCCGAAGCATCCACTCACACCTACAAACTTGATAAAGTGGAGTGCTCTCACTCCCCATATCTATAACCGATGTCGTCGCCGATCCATCCATATAACGTATCGGAACGTACAACCGGTGCAGCAGACCTAAAGCATACACCACGTGCACACGTTTTAGAAGCCGCCATCATCATCGAACCGCTGTCCCATCTTCAAGAGAGAAATCCGCGTTATCCTTGCCAGTCCGGCCATCCGTCGACGCCACCACAGCGCCCAACAACTCCACCGCCCTGCGCTCGTCCATCCCGACGCGGAGACTCTGGAAGATCTGTCGTGCGTAGCACCTGCCGACCAGGCATGACACAGCATAGCACCTGTCGGCCAGGCATGACTTGACATCTCCACCGAAGCTCCGTTCAAGACGAAGCCGCTCCGCCTCTTGCCTCTGTCCTCCAGCGTTGCTCCACAAACGATGCTCCCAAGAGAGAAACGACACCGTAATGCCGCCATCGTCCGATCTGGAATACCCGATCCTAGGGTTTCCCCCGGAGCAGCACGAGTGGGTCGACAAAAGTTACACGACGATGCCTTCATCAAGGTAACGGGGCAGAACGCCACCAACCCCTGCTGTCGGCTTGGTTTTCACCGGCAACTCTATCTTCCCAACTCGCAGCTGGGACTAGATGACGGATCTCGAGATCCGACCACCCAGCCTCTGGCCGGCCACCTCCGACGAAGAAGATGACCACTTGCAAGAACATAAGTAATGATCGGGTTCCCTTGACTAGGAGAGTCAGAAAACAACCTTACTCACCAATCACCATGACTTTGGGACCAAACAATCTCTGGTGAACATGGACATTTTGTAGTAGAATTTTATTTAGAGGAATCACTTGCAATTCCTGATTTTTTTAACCATAATAAGTGTATCTTTCCTTGCTTGATACAGAAGTGTGTTTTTTTTAATGAAGGAATGCTTTGTCCACAACTTTCATCGATGAAAACTAACAAAACAACAAGAATTTAACGGTCTACCTGCCAAGAAAGCATCACTATAGAATTTACCAAAAACAAGCACTATAGAATTTAACGGTCTGATGTGTGTGTGTGCGCGCGCGTGCACGTGCGTGCGGGCGTGCATGCGTGCGTGGGTGCGTGCGTGTGAGAGAGAGAGATCGTGCCTATGTTTTGGCTAGTCAATGGTTCACAAAAATGGTACTCGCTCCATGCATAAATATAAGATCCTTTGGATCTACACCCGTCGAAGAGAAAATTCACAAAAAATACTAAAACATTTCCAGAAAAAAAATGATTGGTTTTTGCATTAAAGATAATTTGATGTGTAAGGTGTGCTCCAAATTTCAGATTATCTGGACATATGAGTAGCTCAGCGGGGACAAGACACATTGGTTGGAACAGTACGTTAGCTGTACACTTTTTCACAGACCTGAACATTTTCTGCCGAGAGCTACTCCAATATCAAAATGATCTGAAATTTGAAACGTCCCTCAAGCACCAAATTATCTTCCATGCAAAAAAGCAATTTGTATTTTCATTATTTCTAGTATTTTTTCTGAATTTTCTTCTCATCACGGGTGTAGCTGAGCTTGCGTACCGAATCGCCTCGTCCATCTTATATTTGTGAATGAAGGGAGTAGGACATAAGATGGCATGAACCATCCACGCAAGAAAAAAGGGATGGCATGAACCAAACTTGAAGCCTCACCAAATACTTGGATCAATGCCACTCTCAATTCGGGTGGTTCGGGTGCACTCCTCTCAATTCGAAGTGGTTCAGCTGTTGTCGTTTTTGGAGGACTGCGAGCTGATGATAAGCTGGGACCTGACTGATTAGCTGACCGAGCTTCTGCGGTGCGCATGCTATACGCCGTTCCATTCGATTATATATAATTTTTAGTCTTCGTACGCGCGCGTCGTTGCTTGCGGCCGTAAAACGGAACGAAAATGGCGGTTCTGCCGGCTAGAAACATATGCACGTGCCGCGTCAAGGTGTCATTTTCTTCAGAGAAAGCGGCATGAAAGCAAGCTTCGGGTGAGGAGAAGGGTCAACTTCCTCGGTCGCGACAGCATGATTCAGGCACGATGTCATGCATGATCTCGCCCACAGTTGCATATGGTGGATGGATGTTTCGCCCCGGCCGTTTGCTCCAGATACTCTAGTAGTATGAGATCCACGTGCTCCCTTGACCATGCATGGAAGCTAGAGAGCAACCTCGCCGTGACTCCGGGTCCCCGGTGCTCGGATGAGCATAGAAATTTAATAGTACTCCCTCCGTTTTTATTTACTCCTCGTATTAGCTTTGATTAAAATCAAGTTTTATAAAGTTTGACCAAGTTTATAGACAAAAATATTAACATATATAATAAAAAATTAATACCATTAAATTATTTATTGAATGCACTTTCCCATCATATAGAATTGTTATGGTAACTATTTATATGTCTTTCTATAATTTTGTCAAAATTTATGAAGTTTGACATTAGTCAACTCTAATATGTAGAGTAAATAAAAATGGAGAGGGTACTACTTGTATAGGAGGGGGTAGTAGACTTTTACTTGAGACTCCATACATTGTGAAACAGTGAAAGATTTATCTTTTCTTGCTCCCCCTAATGAAGAAAGGTGTAGAATCACAAATCTCCTTAGTTTCTCTAGTTCCCCCAATCTTAATTGATGAACCCCGCAAATAAATGAAAAGAAATTCTTCATGGATAGTTTCCTCAATAGCAATTCTATTGCTTCGTCGGTTTAAGGACGACTGATGCAGGATACGGTGGGCAATAGGGTGTCGGTTTAATGATGATACCCTCCAAATACCAAATTAATCATCGGTGAGTGCACAACAATAACCATGCAAACCGTCTGCCCAAACACTTGGTAGGCAATAAAATCCTGAAATTCTCTACTATCCTCATGTATCCGCTGCTCATAGTGAAAGTAACATAAGTACTAACATACATGTCGCGTAGGCATAAAATATGATGTGACAAGTAATCAATGAGGAGATATGCAAATGGAGTAACAAAATATGTTACTATCACACAGAGATTTCCAATGTAAAATAATTCTATAAAGTTAGAATGAAGCTCTCTTGTTATCACACCTAAGTTACTCCCCACTATGACTAGCCTTAGGCCCTTCCCGATACTTCACCTTGTATAGATGCTAAGGTTGCCAACTAAGCAATAAATCTGATGTGTTATGTTAATTAAGAAGAGAGAGAGAGAGAGAGAGAGAGAGAGAGAGTATGATGGACTTGGGAAGAAACGATGCTATGCATGTGTGCCTAGGTGAAACACAAATCTGAGTCTACCTCTAATTAAATGAAAAGAGCTTAGCAACCGAAAACTAAGCACCTATGCGTTGGAGAGTTTTGTTGTTAATCCCTTTAATGCATTCAGATCACATCTAAAGCACCCCTGCATTGGAAGTGGTCTTATACACTACCCCAATGACATCTTATCATCTTTTCAAAGAGAGACAATAATCAAAATCTTGTAGGGAGGCACCGATGATGCAACACAAGAAGGATCGGATGCCGTGCGCCTCCTCGGAGGCGGCCATGGCAAACTGAATCAGGGCTGAGGGAGTGAGGAATCACCGAAGGCCCTGGGACATAGAGCAACACCAATGTGCCGATGCATTTTGTCCGCGCGCGTACATTTGGGCAGAAACGGACACAAATCGTGGCCTAACACGCGCGACACAAATGAACTAGCGTCCTCTTTGTGTCCACCCACCTTCCTGGAGCAAATTTGGGTTGGGTTTGCGTCAGCGCGAATAGGGCTCGGACAAGAGCGACGCCCATGGCCCGTCCTTGTCCTCCCTTGGCCCACCATGCAGTGGCACAACAATCCCATTTCCCCCCTCTTTCCCAAAACCCTCCCACTCCGACTCGCCCACCCCCTCCCTCCATGGCAGACGCACCAGACCGCGCCGCCATGGTCGAGTCCACGGCCCCCAAACCCCGCACCCGTGGCAAGAAGTAGCCCAAAAAGGGGCAGACGCCGAAGGAGTTGACCATAAAGTTGGCAGAGAGGGCTGGCTAACGAAAGATTCAGGCAGACAAACTAGAAGATGTTGACGCCACCACGCAACCCAAAGCCAAGACGGTCACGGAAACTTCATGCAAGGGCAAGATGGCATGGCTGACCCCTTCACGCAAGGCCAATCAGCATAGTCGACACCTTCACGCAAGTTCAATAGGGCATGGCCGACCCCTTCATGCAAGGCCAAAAATTACCAGACGACTACGACCCATAGGAAGAACATGATGTGGACATCAATGGGAACCTTTAATTGCCGTTGAGCTCACTCGACAATCCAATGTGCACAAGAAGAGACGACAAAGTATTCAGACATGGGCATACACAAAGGATGAGGACAAGCTAGCTCATTTGTGAATGTTGAAAGGATATTGGACAAGATCCCAAGATCGGCGCTGAGCAAAAACTATCAACCTTTTGGTTGACAGTTCATGCACAATTCCATGAACACAAGAAGTTTTTGTCCTACAAGTTTGAGAGAAATTGTGGTTGGGTGTCCATCTCAATAAGGTGGGGGTTCACTCAACAAGAGTGCAACAAGTTTTGTGCCACCCTCGACGGCATCGAAGGCTGCCCCGTGAGTGGCTTCGGTATCAAAGACATGGTATACTCCATCTTCAAGTCCTCTTGGCCATTGATTGATGCTTGCATGTCCATTGCATATGAATGTCCACTGACGCCTTCATTTTGTTTTGTCAGCATAGCAAGCTCTCGAAGTTTATGCCTACGTGATCAGGACTAACATACATGGATCAGGACGAATGATGGTCCAAACATGAGAAGACATTCGTCTTGATCCATTTTTGGACCATCAGTTGTAGGGATGAGAATTTCAAGGAGCAATATGCCGCCCTCAAGAATAATGGAGGGCTGGCGGCCGTCACCGACCATGGTGAAGAAAAGAAGCGGCCTAGGGGAATACCAACTCCAAGAAGAACAATAAGCATGATGCGACGATATTTTCCTTGCAAGAAACTTTGCAAGGCATGATACCCCCAAAATTAAGCAAGGGAGGAGAAGCGTCGGCAAGAGAAATATGAGCAAATGAAGGCCTATATCGAGATAGAAAAGAAGAAGCTCGAGATTGAGGCGGACATACAAACAAAGATGATCAAGATAGAGGCGGTCAATGGCAAGACCAAAGCAAAAGAGGTGGCGTTTGCTTTCATGGTGAAGGAAGTAGAGATCATAACGGTGGACTTGAGCAAGGTGTAACCAATGAGAAAGTTCGAGAAGAAGCAAAAGAATATGCTCGAGCTATATGATTGATCTATGATCGAGAGCACCATCATTTTTGTGTGCCGACATGAACCACGATCGGGATGTATGATGTGGTTGAACTATGTCCATCTTTTTGTGTGCTCGCGACTCTGAGGCCACTGACAAATGTGTCAACATAAACTATGTTTTTTTAGGTTGTTGTGTATGCGGACCGTTGTCTTTTTCTATTAAACTTGCTCGTCACAAAAACGGGCTCCGACAAAAAATATAGTGAGCGGTTGCACGCACCGATCGAACGTGAATGGACTGCGCGCCTCCATCCAACTCAAACGAATGAGAACCCAAACAAAACGCGAGTTGGTTTGGATCAACATGTTAGAGTTGCTCTTATGCTTTTAGTTTGGGTCAACATGTTGAGTTGATCTATATCTCTAATGTTGTCGGTTGTCACGGAGGACGTGTGAGAACAGAGACGCTGCCGACATTAATAGTGCGTTGTCAGAACATGGACGCGTATCTGGCATCTAGCAATACTGACCACCTACGCGTGTGAGAGGATTGGGAACATGATTCCCACATTGACTGGGAGAGTTGTGAGAGCAACTGCACCGTGACTCTGGGCCCATGCATTTTAACAGTGAACATAGAAACTTTTTATTAGAAAAATATTTGAAGGAAACCATATATTTATGTTTCTCTGGAAGTTTTAGTTTAAATGTATTTTCGCATTGCTGCCCCCAATGGAGAAAGCATGTGGGATCTCAAGTTTCATTATTTTGACTTATTTACAAATCTTGAGCCACGCAAAAAGAATAGCAAAACAATATTCAGCACGGGAATTACATTGCTTCAACATGTTTAAGAACAGTGGAAATAACCATGCTTGGAGGCTGTTGGTTTAAGAACAATAGAACAGGTGAAAAGGATAGGATCTTCACAAGATACGCACCAAGAATCGGACCGATTGCTTGGTATTTAGGCAATGCAAAATGTTGTACTTCATAAGGTTCTTTAGTAGGCAATACTCATCTTCCCACGGTGAGGCAATCATCGGAATCTGATAGAAAGGCATCTGTGATGCAGCACAGAAAACAAGTTGGATGGCATCACTAACGAAGCGCGGAAAGACAACGATTCCTTCGTTTTCTTTATTTTCTTCCAATATCTCAAAGCTCACAAGTACATTGAGAAAAATAGAGCCCCTTACAATACATTTTTTTTATGTATAGCGAATACGTCAACCCCTCCGCGGTTAGCACATATTTAAGGGTTAACGTCAAATGAAAGGTTAGCCCATATTTAAGGGTTAACGTCAAGCTTCGTTAAAACATTGTGCCCAACCAATACTCGAACTCACAACCTGTTAGTGATAAACAGACACAATAACCCACTGGACACTAGAACTATTTTGGTTCGTTACCTTATTTTCATATCTTTAATCAAATAATGATACGTGAACCTGTTTTTTTTTCACTTTTCTTTTGCCGGGTTTTCTTCTGTTTTTTTGTTTTTCTTCTTCTTTCTTTCTTATTTTTTATTTTCTTTTGTGAAATTTTAGAATTTTTTGGAATCATGATCTTTTTCTTAAATTCGTGAAGTTTTTTCAAGATCTATGAACTTTTTGAATTCATGAATATTTTTCAAATCCATGAAGTATTTTTAACTTTTCCGAAAAAAATCAAAGGCCTAAGCTGTTTTTTTCATATTTTTTTGTTTTTCTTCTACTTTTTATTAATTCATTTTCTCCTTTTTAAAATTTATTATTCTTTTTGAAACACGTTTAAAAAATGAAATTTGTTTGGAATTCCAAGATAACAGTTTTGATTAAGTATTTTAAATTATGATTTTAATGTATTTTCTTCGAATATTTATTATGATTTTAAACGAAAGCATTTACTTTTTCCAATTTTATCTCTTTTTATTTATTAGTTATGTTTATGACTTAAAATAATAATTTAGATACGTGTTTAAATAGTCCACAACCTCAAATGGATGCCTACAATGGGCATGGGCACCTGCTTGCAAAAGTTGGGATCATTTCAAAAATGTCCAAAAAAAGATCATTTTCAACGGAGGTGTCCGGGTAGGTCAAAAGGCTTCGATTGAGAACACTTTGTTTCTCGACAACCTTGAAATGACCCTAGTTGTTTTCATGGCCTTTATTATGAAGGGGTACAAAAAGATCTCATCTGTTGATGTGTTTAGGGGATTGTATCGAAGAAGAAGTGAATAATGTAAGCCTGGGATTACACAATGGCAAGGAGTATCCCTCTCGAGTACATGCAAGTTTCTCAAGACGTACATATATATAGGTTGAGGGGTTCATTCTAGAAGTGCGAGTTTAGCATTCATTCATGTAATATGTTCTTTGCGTCATTGCGTGGTCATTGAAAAACTGTGAGTACAAGCATCTAGTCCGATATCTCTGTTATTCTATAACTAAACATCATTTTTATATTTGTTTAAGCATGCATGCGATAACTAATCAAGCACTTGTACAATTTCATAGGAATTTACCATTAAAAACAAGTTTAGAATAAATAGCGGTCTAATATCTCTGTTGTTCCTCTGCGTGGTCAGCCGGTGCGGCGATCCGGGGTAAGCACATGGATCGGACCTGGCTGTTCCGTCTGATCCTTCCGGCGGTTCGGGACACTGGCGGTTGGGCTCGCCCGGAGACGCCTGATCTGGATCGGGACGCCTTGTAGCCTTTGTCCCCTGCTAGGTGTGCTTCTCCGTACGGATCTGGGTCGCAAGACTTGCCGATCCTCAATGCTGACGGAGCTGGAGGTGAGATTTCAGATCGGGAGAAATCCCTAGGCGACCTTTCGGCCGCGGCGGCGGCGACGCCCGAGGACGCCACTTTCTTCTCCATGGAGACGCTCGTCAGATCTGCATCTACTTCCACCGCGTCATTTGTCTCCCGGGTGAAAGCCCTAACTGCGGTGGGTGGCGACGGCGCCTTCGGCGTCGTTCCCTTCTTGAAGGCGCCGCCTTGGGAGCTGTGTGACTATGGACACAATTGGGTGGGCGTTCGCGGCGATCTGGATTAGGAGGTGGAGCGGTGTTTCATCATACGCATCGATGTCGACGGATCTCGGCAGCGTGGCGCAATGGAGTCTCGGCGTCCGGTACGGGTTGTCGGACTCGCGCAGGAGGGCGACGCTGTCTGGCGTCGTGGTGGCGTCGATGGCAGAGAGGCCTAGCAAGTTCGGTGCATCAGTTCTGCTCTGAGGATGGATAGATGGAAGGTGGAGCTGACGGCCCTTGCAGCGTGCGGTGCTCACTGGGAGTGTGCCGGACCGATGTGTGACCCAGTCCAAGTAGTGGCTTGAATGGGGCATCCGGCTTTAGAAGTTAGGTTTTGATACGATGTCTGTTTGGTATTAGGCCCGAACATTCGGCACACCTTCATCAAGGGGATAGGAGTAGCAACAGGCGTTGTCAAGATGGTGGCTTCAGGCTTATTGATGTATCACCTTATATAGTCTTTATGAATAATTAATAAAATGGCTGCATGCATCGTTCAGATGCAAAGGTCGGGGATACATCCTCTTTTTCTAAAAAAAATCTGTGTTGTTGCAGTTACAAATAAATGCGTTAGACTATAATATTATCATCGATCGGGGAGATGCCACGGTGGCGGCGGCCTCAAGCATGACCGACGAGGACCTTGCAGTACGACCACCGTGTGGTGTGTGTTGGAACCGGGTGACATCAATGTTGCGAACGCAGTCGCTGCATGCTGGAATCAGGTAGCGACAATGCTACGACCACGCCCGTTGTGGACTGGAAATCGGCTGCGCGAGTTGTTATAAATAAGCTTTTGCGGCCATATGCAAACTGTTCTAACCGGCATTGTGGTGAGATGTGACCGACTCTACAACGTGTTATGAGGTCATGGTGTCGGGGAACGTCACATGGGAAACAAAAATTTTCCTACGCACACGCAAACCTATCCATGGTGATGAACATCTACGAGAGGGAGAGTGGATCTACGTATCCTTGTAGATCGCTAAGCGGGAAGTGTTAATAAACGCGCTTGGAGAGTGGATCTACGTATCCTACGAACCGTCGCGCGAACACATCATTATCCGTCCCGCGAACTCATCACGATCCGTCTCATGATCTTGATCACGATCTGTCCCGCGAACTGATCACGATCCGCTCCGTGATCACATCACGAACCGTCTCGCGATCTCGATCACGGTCCTTCCGATCTAGCGTCGAACGGACGGCACCTCCGCGTTCAGCACACGTGCAGCTTGATGACGATCTCCACCGTCTCGATCCAGCGAGAGGAGGTGGAGAGAAGAGAGAGTTCACCGGCAGCGTGACGGCGCTCCGGTGATGGTGATGGAGCAATTCCGGCAGGGCTTCGCCTAAGCGCTGCAGAAAACCGATCTAGAGGAGAAACTATGCACCGGTGTAACGGGTAGCACGTGGCCGGAAATTTTGTCCAAAAACTACCCAATCCACTAGTATATATAGGAGGAGAGGAGAGGAGAGGCACCAAGGCCTTTGGGTTGGCCGAAATAGGAGGTGGGAAGCAATCCTACTTCACCTCCAATCCTAGTTGGAGTAGGATTGCCTCCTATTGGCTGATTTTCCACTTTTTGCTTTAGGACTTTCTCTCCAGCACCATGGGCCTTTGTGGATGTTTTCCCAGACCACTAAGGACTGGTTATTATTCTCCCACAGCCCATGGACCTCTTGGGGTCTAAATACCCCTCCCGGAGGCCTCCCGGTACACTACCGGCACTCCCGGTACACTACCGATGAGCCCGAAACTTTTCCGGAAACCAAACTGGGACTTCCTATATATGAATCTTTACCTCTGGACCATTCTGGAGCTCCTCGTGACGTCCGGGATCTCATCCGGGACTCCAAACAAACTTCGGTCACCACCACACATAACTCTACACTACCGAAACGTCACCGAACCTTAAGTGTGCAGACCCTGTGGGTTCGAGAACTATGTAGACATGACCGAGACACCTCCACGATCAATAACCAACGGCGGGACCTGGACGTCCACATTGGTTCCTACATATTCTACGAAGATCTTTATCGGTCGAACCTCTATGTCAAGGATTTAGTTAATCCCGTATAACGTTCCCTTTCTTCTTCGGTATGTTACTTGCCCGAGATTCGATCGTCGGTATCTCCATACCTAGTTCAACCTCGTTACCGGAAAGCCTCTTTACTCGTTCCGTAATACAAGATCCCGCAACTAACAATTAGTCACATTGCTTGCAAGGCTTATTGTGATGTTGCATTACCGAGTGGGCCCCGAGATACCTCTCCGTCACACGGAGAAACAAATCCCAGTCTCGATCCATGCCAACTCAACAGACACCATCGGAGATACCTGTAGAACACCTTTATAGTCACCCAGTTATGTTGTGACGTTTGATACACACAAGGCACTCCTCCGATATCGGTGAGTTGCATGATCTCATGGTCATAGGAACACATACTTGACATGCGGAAAACAGTAGCAATAAACTGACACGATCATATGCTACGTTTGCAGTTTGAGTCTTGTCCATCACATCATTCTCCTAATGATGTGACCCCGTTATCAAATGACATCTCATGTCCATGGCTAGGAAACCTTAACCATCTTTTGATCAACGAGCTAGTCTATTAGAGGCATACTAGGGACATGGTTTTGTCTATGTATCCACACATGCATCTAAGTCTCCGATCAATACAATTATAGCATGGATAATAAACGATTATCATGAACAAGGAAATATAATCATAACTAATTTATTATTGCCTCTAGGGCATATTTCCAACAGTCTCCCACTTGCACTAGAGTTAATAATCTAGTTCACATCACCATGTGATTCGCATTGTTATGAATCTAACACCCAACGAGTTCTGGGGCTCGATCATGCTTTGCATGTGAGAGAGGTCTTATAGTCAACGGGTCTGTAACATTCAGATCCGTGTGCACTTTGCAAATACCTATGTCAAACTGTAAACACTGCTACCACACTCCGCTCGGTACTATTCCAAATGGCTGCTCCATTATACGTATCCAGATTGCTACTACGAGTCATGTGGATTAGTGTTAAAGCTTGTATCGACGTAACTCCTTACGACGAACTCTTTATCACCTCCATAATCGAGAAACATCTCCTCAGTCTCTTAGTTACTGAGGATAATCTTGACCGCTGTCCAGTGATCCACTCCTGGTTCACTCTTGTACCCCCTGACGGACTCATGGCAAGGCACACATAGGTGCGGTACACAGCATGGCATAATATAGAGCCTATGGCTAAGGCATAGGGGACGACGTTCTTCCTTTCTCTTTCTTCTGCCGTTGCCGAGCTTTGAGTCTCACTCAACTTTCACACCTTACAAATCAGGTGAGAACTCTTTCTCTGACTGATCCATTTTGAACTCTTTCAAAATCTTGTCAAGGTATGCACTCATTGAAAGTCTCATCGAGCATCTTGATCTATCTCCATAGATTTTGATGCTCAACAATTAGGTAGCTTCATCCAGGTCTTCCTTTGAAAATCACTTTGCAAATGAACATTTTATGCTTTCCAGAAACTCTACATTTTTTCTGATCAACAATATGTCATCCACGTATACTTATCAGAAATTCTATAGTGCTCCCACTCACTTTACTGCAAATACAAGTTTCTCGTAACCTTTGTATAAACATCAAAACTTTGATCACCTCATCAAAGCGTATATTCCAACTCCGAGATGCTTGCTTTAGTCCATGGAAGGATCACCGAAGCTTGCACACCTTTTAGCATCCTTAGGCCTGACAAAACCTTCTGGTTGTATCACATACAACCTTTCCTCAAGTAAACCGTTAAGGAAACGATGTTTTGACATCCATCTGCCAGATTTCATAATTGAAAACACAGCAACTGCTAACATAATTTCAACAGACTTTAGCACCACTACGAGTGAGAAAGTCTCATCGTAGTCAACTCCTTGAACTTGTCACAAAACATTTTTGCAACAAGTCGAGCTTTACAAATAGTGACATTCACCATCAGTGTCTGTCTTCATTTTAAAGATCCATTTGTACTCAACGACCTGCCGTCCAACGAGCAAGTCTACCAAAGTCTACACTTGGTTTTCATACATGGATCCTATCTCGGATTTCATGGCCTCCAACCATTTGTCGGAATCCGGGCCCATCATCGCTTCTCCATAGCTCGTAGGTTCATCGTTTGTCCAACAACATGACCTCCAAGACAGGGTTGTCGTACCGCTTAGGAGTAGTACACATCCTTGTCGACCTACGAAGTTCGATACTAACTTGATCCTGAAGCTTCATGATCATCATCATTAACTTCCTCTTCAACTAACGTAGGCTTCACACAAACAACATCCTGCGCTACGCTACTCTCTGGTTGAACAAAGTTTAAATAACCTCATCAAGTTCTATCTTCCTCCCACTTAATTCTTTTGAGAGAAACTTTTCCTCGAGAAAGGATCCATTTTAGTAACAAACACTTTGCACTTGGATCTGAGATAGAAGGTTCACCCAACTTATCTTAGGGTATTCTATGAAGATGCATGTGTCCGCCTTGGGTTCGACCTCATTAGGTGAAAACATTTTCCACACAAGTCTCGCAGCCCCAAGTATTAAGAAATGACAGCTTAGGTTTCTATCAAACGATAATTCACATGGTGTCATATCAACAGATTTAGATGGTGCCCTATTTAAAGTGAATGTAGTTGTCTCTAATGCATAACCCCAAAATTATAGTAGTAAAACGACAAGAGACATCATAGCACGCACCATGTCCAATAGAGCAAAACTATGATGTTCGGACACACCATCACACTATGGTGTTCCAGGTGGCGTTTAGTTGTGAAACAACTTTCACATTGTCTTAAGTTGTATGCCAAACTCGTGACTCAGATATTCACCTACACGATCATATCGCAGACATTTTTATCTTCTTGTCACGATGATCTTTAAACTTCACTCTGAATTTGCTTGAACCTTTCAAAGGATTCAGACTTGTGTTTCATTAAGTAAATATACACTATATCTACTCAAATCATCAGTGAAGGTAAGAAAATAACGATATCCACTGCACGCTACAAGACTCACTAGATTGCATACATCAACATGTATCATTTCCAATGAATCACTTGCCCGCTCCATCCAACGGGGTCCTTTAGTCATCTTGCCCAAGAGGCATGGTTCGCATGTCTCAACCGATTCGAAATCGAATGAGTCCAAATATCCATCACCATGGAGTTTCTTCATGCGCTTTATACCAATATGACATTTTGCGGCAGTGTCACAAGTATGTGGTACTATCATTATTTAACTTTGTATCTTTTGACATCAATGTTATGAACATGTGTATTACTACGATCAAGATTTCAACAAACCATTTTCACTGGGTGCATGACCATTGAAGGTATTATTCATGTAAACAGAATAACTATTATTCTCTGACTTAAATGAATAACCATATTGCAACAAACATGATCTAATCATGTTCATGCTCAACGCAAAACACCAAATAACATTTATTTAGGTTCGTCACTAATCCTGAAGGTAGAGAGAGCGTGCGATGATGATCACATCAACCTTGGAAACAGTTCCAACACACATCGTCACCTCACCCTTAGCTAGTTCTCCGTTTATTCCGTAGCTTTTATTTCGAGTTACTAACATTTAGCAACCGAACCAGTATCCAATACTCAGGTGCTACTAGGAGTACTAGCAAGGTACACATCAATAACTCGTATATCAAATATACTTCTGTCGATGTTGCCAGCCTTCTTATCTACCAAGTATCTAGGGTTGTTCCGCTTCAGCGACCTCTCACCTCATAATAGAAGCACTTAGTCTCGGGTTTGAGTTCAACTTTGGGTTGCTTCACTGGAGCAGCAACTGACTTGCTATCCATGAAGTTTCCCTCCTTGCTCTTGCCCTTTTCGAAACTAGTGGTTTGATTAACCATCAACACTTGACGCTCCTTCTTGATTTCTACCTTCGCGGTGTCAAACATCGCGAACAGCACAGGGATCAATACTTCTATCCCTAGTGTATTATAGTTCATCACTAAGTTCTAGTAGCTTTAGTGACAGTGACTTGGAGAACTATATCAATCACTATCTTATCTGAAAGGTCAACTCCCACTTGATTCAAGCGATTGTAGTACCCAGACAATCTGAGTACATGCTCAACGATTGAGCTATTCTCCTTCATCTTACAGGCAAAGAATCTTGTTGGAGATCTCATATCTCGCAACACAGGCACGAGCCTGAGATCACAATCTCTGCTCCTAGAACATCTCATATGTTCCGTGTCGTTCAAAACGTTTCGGAGCCTCAATTCTAAGCCGTAATGCATGACGCACTAAACTATCAAGTAGTCATCGAAACGTGCCTGTCAGATGTTCACAACATCTATAGACGATGCTAGAGGGGGTGGCGCACCGAGCGGTGCATTAAGGACATAAGCCTTCTATGCAGCAATGAGGACAATCCTCAGATCACGGACCCAGTCCGCAATATTGCTACCAACATCTGTCAACTCTATTTCTCTAGGAACATATAAAAATTTAAGGGAGCTACAGCGCGAGCTAGTAATCTACAACATAATTTGCAAAGACACTTTGACTATGTTCATGATAATGAGTTCAATTAATCATATTACTTAAGAACTCCCACTCAAATTGACATCACTCCGATCATTCGAGTGATACATGATCCAAATTCACCAACTCAAGTCCGATCATCACGTGAGTTGAGGTGGCTGCAATGGTGAACATCATTATGTTGATCATATCTACTATATGACTCATGTTCGACCTTTCGGTCTCTTGTGTTCCGAGGCCATGTCTGTACATGCTAGGCTCGTCAAGTTTAACCGAGTGTTCTGCGCGTGCAAATCTGGCTTGCACCCGTTGTATGTGAACGTAGAGTCTATCACACCCGATCATCACGTGGTGTCTCAACACGATGAACTTTCGCAACGGTGCACACTCGGGGAGAACACAGTTCATCTTGAAATTCAAGTGAGGGATCACCTTATAATGCTACCGCCGTACTAAGCAAAACAAGGTGCATAAAAGGATTAACATCTCATGCAATTCATAAGTGACATGATATGGCCATGAACTTGTGTTTAAGATCTCCATCTTCGAAACACTGGCATGATCTCCATCGTCACCGGCACAACACCATGATCTCCATCATCTTGATCTCCATCAATGTGTTGACATTGGGGTTGTGGTGCCAGCCCTTCTTCTACTTCTATTGCTACCGTTTAGCGATAAAGTAAAGCATTACATAGCGCTTAATGATTGACACGCAGGTCATACAATAATTAAAGACAACCCTATGGCTCCTGCCGGTTGCCGGACTCAACGACATGCAAGTCGTGAAATTCTATACATCACATGATCATCTCATACATCACATATATCTCATCATGTAATTGGCCATATCACATCACAACATACCCTGCAAAAACAAGTTAGACGTCCTCTAATTGTTGTTGCATGTTTTACGTGGCTGCTACGGGTATCTAGCAAGAACGATTCTCACCTACGCATAAACCACAACGGTGATACATAGATTTCTTTTCAACCTTTTCAAGGACCGCCTTTGTCGGATCCGATCCAACTAAAGTGAGAGAAACTGTCACCCGCAAGCCATCTAAGCAACAAGTTGCGTCGAGGGAACCGGTCTCTCGTAAGCGTACGAGTAATGTTGGTCCGGGCCGCTTCATGTCACAAACCCGCTGAACCAAAATCCGACCAAGGGAGGAAGCAATCTCAGTATCAATGCCCACAAACCTTTTGTGTTCTACTCGAGATCTCATCGAACCATCAACCTAGCTCTGATACCACTGTTAGGGAACGTCGCATGGGAAACAAAAAATTTCCTACGCACACGCAAACCTATCCATGGTGATGAGCATCTACGAGAGGGAGAGTGGATCTACGTACCCTTGTAGATCGCTAAGCGGGAAGCGTTAAGAAACGCGGTTGGTGTAGTCGAACTTCTTCGCGATCCAAATCGCCGAGCGTCCCGCGATCCAATCACGAACCGTCCCGCGAACACATCATGATCTGTCCCGTGAACTCATCACGATCCGTCTCACGATCTTGATCACTATCTGTCCCGCGAACTCATCACGATCCGTTCCGTGATCACATCACGAACCGTCTCGCGATCTCGATCACGGTCCTTCCGATCTAGCGCCGAACGGACGGCACCTCCGCGTTCAACACACGTGCAGCTTGATGACGATCTCCACCGTCTCGATCCAGCGAGAGGAGGTGGATAGGAGAGAGAGTTCACCGGCAGCGTGACGGCGCTCCGGTGATGGTGGTGGAGCAATTCCGGCAGGGCTTCGCCTAAGCGCTGCAGAAAACCGATCTAGAGGAGAAACTATGCACCGGTGTAACGGGTAGCACGTGGCCGGAAATTCTGTCCAAAAACCACCCAATCCACTAGTATATATAGGAGGAGAGGAGAGGAGAGGCAGCCAAGGCCTTTGGGTCGGCCGAAATAGGAGGTGGGAAGCAATCCTACTTCACCTCCAATCCTAGTTGGAGTAGGATTGCCTCCTATTGGCTGATTTTCCACTTTTTGCTTTAGGACTTTCTCTCCTGCGCCATGTGCCTTTGTGGCTGTTTTCCCAGACCACTAAGGGCTGGTTATTATTCTCCCACAGCCCATGGACCTCTTGGGGTCGAAATACCCCTCCCAGAGGCCTCCCGGTACACTATCGGCACTCCCGGTACACTACCGATGAGCGCGAAACTTTTCCGGAAACCAAACTGGGACTTCCTATATATGAATCTTTACCTGTGGACCATTCTGGAGCTCCTCGTGATGTCTGGGATCTCATCCGAGACTCCAAACAAACTTCGGTCACCACCACACATAACTCTACACTACCGAAACGTCACCAAACCTTAAGTGTGCAGACCCTGCGGGTTCGAGAACTATGTAGACATGACGGAGACACCTCTACGGTCAATAATCAATGGCAGGACCTGGACGTCCACATTGGTTCCAACATATTCTACGAAGATCTTTATCGGTCGAACCTCTATGTCAAGGATTCAGTTAATCCCGTATAACGTTCCCTTTCTTCTTCGGTATGTTACTTGCCCGAGATTCGATCGTCGGTATCTCCATACCTAGTTCATCCTCGTTACCGGCAAGTCTGTTTACTCGTTCCGTAATACAAGATCCCGCAACTAACAATTAGTCACATTGCTTGCAAGGCTTATTGTGATGTTGCATTACCGAGTGGGCCCCGAGATACCTCTCCGTCACACGGAGTAACACATCCCAGTCTCGATCCATGCCAACTCAACAGACACCATCGGAGATACCTATAGAGCACCTTTATAGTCACCCAGTTACGTTGCGACGTTTGATACACACAAGGCACTCCTCCGATATCTGTGAGTTGCATGATCACATGGTCATAGGAACACATACTTGACATGCGGAAAACAGTAGCAATAAACTAACACGATCATATGCTACGTTTGCAGTTTGGGTCTTGTCCATCACATCATTCTCCTAATGATGTGACCCCGTTATCAAATGACATCTCATGTCCATGGCTAGGAAACCTGAACCATCTTTTGATCAACGAGCTAGTCTATTAGAGGCATACTAGGGACATGGTTTTGTCTATGTATCCACACATGCATCTAAGTCTCCGATCAATACAATTATAGCATGGATAATAAACGATTATCATGAACAAGGAAATATAATAATAACTAATTTATTATTGCCTCTAGGGCATATTTCCAACACATGGGTGTGATAACATTGCGGCGGATGCTACGACCGGCACCGCATGGAGCTATGGGGCCATGGGACGGCTCCTTCGCCGCTATTTTCACCTATTTTGCGACGAAGACAAGTGGTATTGCGACGGAGGGTGTGGCGCCTACGGCTGGAGACATGAGGTTGGTGTGGCCCACGCAGGCTTATGGCATTGACGAGTGGGAGGAGATGGACGACCTACGCGAGAGTAGAGGGACGACCTGCGTGAAGGGAGAAGGGCGTCATGTGCGTGCGTGCGTGTGTGTGTGGTTGGGGGAGGGGGGAAGTAATCCTGTCGGTCTGATCCAGTGGCGTTGATCCGTCGAACGACCCTCGGCAACGTCCAAAAATATACGATAATGCTAAAAACGTGTCATTTGATTTTTAAGCATGACGAATCAAACGTTTTTATGGCAACTTTTGTTGGGGTGATAATGGGAATTAGTTTACGAGCCCGACAATTTCTCCGGCAAGAAAATGAATTGAGACGGAATTGCCATGCTTGTCAACTAAACTTGACGTCCTTAATAAACACAAATTGCCATAGAAATTTTCGATTTACCATGTTAAAAAAAATCTAGAGTCAGTGAATTCCAATATACATGGGTTGAGAATCCCTCTAGGTCGGCATCGGAAATTCAAAAGTGAGTGCATCTGCACGTACCCCCATACCATATACTTCCATCGATCTTCAAAACCCTAGATCTAAAAGAATATGGAAGCCCCAATATTGGAGAAGCTCACCACCCACCCCGATTAAACCGGCAGCACGAATGACCACGAGGGAAAACGGGGGTTCAACATTCAAGGCCTTGGAAAGAAGTATGTGAGGATTGATTTCCCGCATAGAAGAATGCGACGGTGCCAAGATCGAGTGAATAGCTCATGTGCGACGTTTGTCATGCGAATTGGAAAGGATGCTACATACTTCATAGAAATAGCTTGCGTGTGGCGTTTTACATGGCAATAATAGCCTCTATATGACCAGGTGGTTAAACACACGGGAACGGTTGCCAATGGGGAGTGCAGTTAAGTTAAAAATGGGGGGTCGAACTGATAAATGCATCTCATGGTGGGTCTCACTTGGCAGTGCATCGAGGTTAACGATTCCCTACCCGACTGAACCTTGTTGCTCCCCTGCTTCTGGTTGCTACTCACTTCTTCATTCTCGTCGGCGGTGGCGGAGGAGCTTTCATTTAGCGATGGAGCTTTCATTCACGGCCACCGCGACGTATGTGCTAAGTGTATTCGGCACCCTAGACATGTTCACCCCCGTCTTTAGTGAGCCTCTGTTTTCCACGGGGTCCAGATTGTGGAGGTGGGGGTGGGGTGGGGGAGTGACAGCAACGTTGGGCTGAAGGAGATGGAGCCCCAAGAGGCAACGTCAACCAGGAAATGATCACCCTTTCCAAGCTATGTGATGTGTGCCTCGTCTGCTTCCGCTGCCTCACAGTGGCCGCCATTGATAAACATGGGTGATGCTGCTCGGACCTTCAATTCACTATTGAATTCTTTCCTTCTAAAGCGAAGCTAATTGATGATAGCGTGCAAGACATAAAGAGAGATACAATTGTGAAATAGGAGTTTGAATTTGCAGAGATTGATCCACAGGAAATACAAAGCATGGAAGACAGGGCTGTGAGGAATGCTATGGAGAAAATTGGGGAGAGCATTTTGGGGGTCCAAAGCAAGAGGTAGCATTGTTATGGTTTGATGATTGGAAGGGTGAGTATGTGAGTATTGACAATGGTGAAGAGATGGTTCATGAAATCGATCGGCAAGACGGTTGGGCATGCAAACACACTACCTTTCATGCAGAGCTCGTTGATCTGAAATCGGATTCTAGGGTTGGATATGTGCCCTCAAAGTTGGCTTCTCAAATGATAGATGATGATTGGACTTCACAAAGACAGATAACGCCCATGTGTACGGGTGAAGTGACAGTAATAGAGGGGGCTGATCAAGATGCACAAGAGGGCTGTCATGGTGCTACGAGGGTTGTTTGTGTTGATTTGTATTCAACATAGTTAGAAGACACTACTGATTTGGTCATTGCACCAATTGCTGACACTGAGATGGCCAAATATTTTGGCATTCTAGTAGATGATCAAGATAAGGAAGAGAGGGGTGAATCGAGTTTGCCTAATGATGCTAACGTAGATGCTTGTGAAGATGTGGGTGGACAACTAATGCAAGATGTTGCAGATGATGTAGATGCTGCACGTGATGATGAGCTTGTAAATGTGTATGACAAAGAAATTCATGTTATTGAATTAGGGAAATTGTTCCCAAGCTTGAAGGAGTTTAGAACGTGTTTCAAGACTTATGGAGTCAAACATGAGTTTGATGCCAAGACTATGTGGACCGATAGAAATAAATTTTATGCGAGGTGTCAAGATTTTGATGAAAGCGTCAAGCTTTGCAAGTGGTACATATCTTCTAGAATTCAACCTGATTTAAGCACCATTAGGGTTAATCAAATTCCATATCCACATACCTCTATTACAAGTTCACATAGAGTACCAACCATGACATCAGTGCTTTGGATTGCAGAAAAGATCGATCCAATTTTAGCCAAGAAACCAACACTATTGCAAAGAAACTTAAAATAGACTTGTAAAAGTAGTACCCCATTAAGGTGAAGTATACCACAGTGTGGAAAGCAAAACAGAGGGCAATGAAAGAATTATATGGTGATTGAGCATATACTTTTAGGATGCTTTATAACTTCAAAGTATATGTGGAGAAGAGTTCACCTGGTAGTGTTGTGGAGATAGATACTGAGTTAACAGAGGATGATAGAGTTATGTTCTTCACGTTATTTATGGCTTTAAAGCCTTACATTGATGGCTTCAATGCAGGGAGTCGCCCATATTTGAGCATAGACTCATCTTTTTTGACTGGCAAATGGAATGGTCAATTGGTAACATGCAATGCTTTAGATGGACACAACTAGATGTTTCCAGTTGCTATTGGTTTGTTTTAGTCAGAGATAGAGGTTTCATTGTGGGGTGTTGTAGTTAGAGATACCAAGACTGGACGGAGGCATGTTGTTAACACTGAATTGCATGACTGCACTTGCCTAGAGTGGCAACACGCTGGGAAACCATGTGACCATGCCATACTTTTCTTCGCCTCAAAACCAAAGATAAAAATGCACCCATATTTGCATGAATATTACGAAGTGGCAAGATTCAGGGTTGCATATGCAACACCAATTCCAATACTTAAGGATCAGTCTCAATGGCATGAAGTGCAAATTGAATTTTCCATGTGTCCTCTCATGACAAGTGTTGTGGTTGATGTGCAAACTGAGCCTATATTGGAAGTCGTGTTACAAATGAAGCTGCTTTAGTTGATGTTGTGCAAACTAAGCCTCATTTACATGCTGTAGATGGCCCAGTGAAGAGACCAAGAGCTTAAGTGAACTGGGTGTCCTGCCCGTGTAGGATCAACAAGTGACAACAACAAGAAGAAATCTAGTGGTAAGAAGAAGAAGAAGTGAAATATTGTTTTTGTCTGAATAAAAATACTTGCGTGAATTTGTGTAAAGAACTTGCCTGAATTTGTGTAATGCTATTTTTACTTTGATGTGTATTAGTGTAACACTATTTACATTCTGGCCAAATTTTAAATTTGAGCCCAAATTCAAATTAGAAGTTGTTTAGTATGGGTATTGATGTTACAATACTTTCTCAAATATTATGCATGTAAGGATATCAATACAAGAACTTTTTGTTGAGTGAAACACTAGTCATGAAAAAATATGCTCCAAATGAGCTCCAAAGCTAAGATAAACACCCCAATTCTAAGCAAGTTTTTTCGGACCTTCTCTAAATGTGCCAAAAATCAAAACTTGACTTCCAGTTTGCAAATATAGAGTCCATGCCCAATATGGAATCATTTGGGTAAATTATGACATTTTTAACCCTAAAGCATAACCTGAATCCCATGCAACCGTGTTCGTCATAGCTAGGTTTTTGAAGGGTTTTTCATGAAAATACCCATAGACCAAGTTTCTTATTTTTTACTAGTGACCTAGAAAAATAAAATGATGATAGATGCCAGTTTGATTTTTTTAATTAGTTATGGTCAACCCTAGCCCTTGAAATATCTCAATCCCCTCAAACCCCAGCGTAAACCCCCATACCATTCCGGGCCACTGGATATCTGCGATTGGACTGCGTGGATCAGGCACTAGGGGAACATCCGGATCCTCATGAGCCGCTCTGATTGGCCATATTCGAGAAAGCTGGATAACTCCCCCCAACCATTCCTAATCGTTGGATCATTGTGCGTCGAATGGTGTGGATCAGCCTGCAGTGCTACGTCAGCAATCCGTGTGACGCTCATTTTGCGTTTTGATTGGCTGGATTTGAAAACGCCTTGTTTTTTTTGCTTGATTTGTTCTCCGCTCGAGGGTGGGTTGCCATGCATGCGGTGGGTTGTGGTAAAGAATCCCACCTATTGGACCGTTGGACCGACCAATGTCCACCGATGTTCGTTGCCCCTAGCCGCAAGCCTTGCATGCATGCACGCGTAGCTAGTCCGAGCCTACGTTGCATGCGCTCTATAGTCCTAAAACATCGCATTATAGCTATTGATCGAGACTGCAGTTTCGTACATGTGTACACTACCGCCCACCTATAAACAAACGACGGCAGAGTGCAACACTTGTTCACATTTGGCCCCATTAATGCCACAATGATTAACACATCGCACTACGGCTATTTAAGCCGCCTATCATTTTCCTATATCTCTCACACCCCTCATCCATCTCCCATCTTCCACCTGCCCTTGCTCTTCACCCTGCTCTTCTTCACCACAAACAGCCTCGAAGACCACCAGAACAAGCGTGCCGCAGCCATGCAATACAACAGGCCAACCTACCACATGCCCCCACCATGCCGGAGATGCTCTACCCCGTGGGGGTGTATGTTTAGCGCACCATGCGTGTGTGGTCCATGTCAACGTGCAGGGGCGCAAGAGACTTCACCCACTTCTTCCTTGCGGCCGGCTACTGCCACCTCCCCCGGGGATCTCCAAGGATGTACCGAGTCGAGGTCACCCACAATGGGGTTGTGGTTGCTATCCTTACCCACTTCACCAAAACCTTTGATGTGTTCTACCTCCTCGGCCGCGTGTTCTGGTGTGGCTGCGAGTTCATCACTTTCACCACTCACAACACCTTCACGGACTACACCAACATCTTCCCCATCACGGACCGCATGCACTCTCTATCGTACCCCATCGACAACACCTTGGAAGAGCAGTGAAGTGCGCCTGGAGGAGGAGCGAGGTGGAGGAGGAGCGGGAAGGAGCAGGGTGGAGAATACAGCAGCTAGGCGTCTAGATCGACCCATCTATATTATCTGAAGTTGTAAGCATACTATGTTCGTGTTGTGGGCTTGGTTGGCCCGAACTATCTACATTTGTCATGTGTCTTATTTAAACTTTTTTTTGTTGATTGTTTTTTCAGAGAGCTACCAGCTTTGTTCGTGCAATATTATGCTACTATTTGGACACGGTGTTTTGGCTTGTAGGTCTAAATACACCCATTATTAAAAAAAATTGCAATTCAAAATGTCAAAAAATGCATTTTTGTAGACTGTGTAAATAAGACAAAAAATGACTCCAGAAAAGTAAACAAAAACTTTTTTTACACAAGCCAAAATATTTCTTTTTAGTGCTAACTTTTTTCAAACAATACTCCATATTTAAAATGTTTTTTTGCAAAAACTACACTATATTTACACAAGCCACAAAGAATCAACATATGGAGCCACTATATTTACACAAGCCACAAAGAATCAACATATGGAGCCACCTAATCCATGCAGACACGAAGGAAAAAAAAATAGTATGCAGTATTTTTTGGTCGTAGCAAAACGGGTGCATAAGCTGGTTAGTTGTTTTTTTAGAACAGAAGTTCTTTATTATGTGGGCTTGTTTTTACTTTGGACCCAAAGTATGTGGGCTTAGTTTCTCTCCGGGCCTTTCTCACACTTATCTCCACAACACGGCCCAACAACTGCAGAAATGGTTCTTAAAAATAAACAACTGAAAAACTCTGCATGCATTCTGTTCTGCACTCTGTTGAACTAAAACTACAGATAGAAATCCATTCGAATTACTGCCTCCTTTGATACATTAGGGAAAGCCAGAGAAGAAATTATCCTTGAAATTAATTAAGCTTACATGACATTGCGCACATACAAGCTAACTGAAACACTAATCATAATTTCTAACGACTACTGATCAGCAAGTAAACAAATCCCAAAGAAATTATACAGAAATAAAATCCTACAACGAGTAGATTTGCCTGCTTCTTCAGTTCGATCAACTACCTTATGTTATTTTTCACCTTCTTCAATTCCATCTTCAGTTTTGCACTCCCCACCTTTGGAACGACACTGTCCGAGCCAAATTTCTCCACTACCAATGGAAGATCGAGCTCTTGGGTTGCGCCCTGCCTCAAATAAGTTGAGCTCTCCAGTGGAAGCCTCTCTATGTATTCATCCAACCATTCAAAATGCTTGTATTTCTTCAGATTCTAAAAATGAAAGCGAAACCTGAATCCCAAATCTGAGGAAAAAACAACAAATTTAGGGAAAAGAATCAAAGAAAAAGGTTGTGGGAGAACATAGATGAAACCTTTCCCGCCTCTGGTTTGCTCTCACATTTCACAAATTCGCGCCCATAGTTTTCATTGTCCTCTGATTTGATTGTCAAACGCTTCAATGGCACGATGCGTGGGCAGTCCGGACACCTGGTCATCGGCACTACACCATACTGCGGCCATGACGGGCGAGAGGCTGAACTGGACATTGACATCTCTCATCTCTCGCCGGCCGCTGGCGTTGGCATGCTTCATTGCCAAAGAAGAAGAAGAATGAGGGGTGGAGGGAAGGGAACTGGAGGCAATGGGGGCGACGGGCTGGCACGGGCGGGACGATGGCTCGGTCTCATGTGATATGGTGGGTCCCACGGTTAGTGGTTAAGTTGTGATTCCAACGCTGACGTGGATAAGTTGTGGGTCTTGCTCCCATAATCCAAATGGATAACGATCTGTCTTGTGCTTAAGGCCTGTGTCACGTACTGGCTATTATTGCCATGTAAAATGTCGGACAGTCAAGATTAGAACGCTGGGACTTTTAACCAAACTCCAAAATTCATATGATCTTGATACGAACAAGAAAGAAACTGTTGAAGATGGTGTATCTCCTGGGATAAACACCTTGGAAAGAAGACCGATGAGAGAGAAAAATCGGACAAGAAAAGAAAGATCAAGATGTTGGAGGAGGAGGATCGAGAGTATGAAATGGCAAAAAAAGACCGAGTGATGGTAGAAACCAATGAGAAGAAGGATGTCGTACGTGCACACTTATGTTTATGACCTGCTTAGCCAGCTATACCAGAAGTATTTTGATTTTGTTACGTGGGAGGACAAGAGAACTTTGATGGCTAAGCTTCAGGAGGCTGAAGATTGGCTATATGGAGACGGTAAAGATGACACCAAGGAAGCATATGCTGCAAAACTGGAGAAACTTGAAAAGGTTCATGGCGCCATCGAGGCGTGCTACAAAGAGGGGAAAGAAATAGGTCCTGCTCTTGAACAACTGGTGTGCTGCATCTGCAGTTCCAGGGAGGCTGCATTGTCTAGTAACCCAGAGTTTGATCATGTCGACGAATGAGATAAGCAAAAGGTTGTCGATGAGTGCTCGGGTGTGCAGAACTGGCAGGGTTGGTCTACTGAAGAATCCAAGGCATGATCTGTTAGGTTGATCTCCTCTCGTGTGGGCCCAACGGCCCACCGGACCCTTAGATCCGCGCCTCTGATCGGAAGCGCCCAACCCACTATGGTTGACGGCCCCCTGTCACCTACACAATATAAAGAGGTGGGGGCCGGCGGCACGCAACATGAGGTTCGTCGTGAGCCGCACACCCCACCGACACACCTATCGATCTAGGTCAGCACACTAGTGATGGGAAGCTCCGCCGCCAGTGCCCACTCACCATCGCCGCCGTCACCATCCAACATGTCCACCCCGTCTAACTCACGAGCCAAGGAGAAGGTATCCTCCTTCCATGACTACCGCTAATCTCTAGCCTACCCGATCTGAAGGATCTATCAATGGTTTCAGAGCAAGGTTTGGTTTAGATTTTTTTGGTAGCAAAGAAATCAAAGAATCCCTCCCTGAGAACCCTAACCACGGGTTAGAGAAAACCTCACCGGAGAAGGTCCTTGGGCCCGCCGGCAAAGAGCGCCGCCACTGTGCCACGCTGTTCCTCTTGATCCAAATGCGCATCGACTAGCGAGGCCTCAAGAAGAAGAACAAACCCTAACAGGGCTCACATCCAGGAGGGGCAAAGGGCACCACGGCCAAACCGTTTGACAGCGACGTGCTCACCGCAAGGCGAACACGCGACCGGCGGAGGGTCTAGCAACAGTCCACATCGGCGAAGGGGAACAGAGTGGCGCATCCACCTCTCTCTCGCTGCCACAGGATGGAAAGCAAGGGGGAAGAAGGGGAGGCTCGCGCGGCGCGGTGGCCTCCGATGCTGTCGCCGGCTTGTCGGCAATGTGACTTGGCCGCGAGAAGAGCCGCCTCCGCGGAGTGAGAGGCAGAGCAGGGAGTGGCTCGCGTGGGGGAGAATGGTCTAGGGTTTCCCCTCGGCCTCGCCGTGCACTGGTTTTGATGGGGTGAAACTCATGCGTAGCCGCTGTATGGCATCGAATGGCCAGGAGCTCAGCGGGAGCTCTCCGTGGGCCGAGGCCACAGAGCAGGCCAGGCAAGAGGGCGGTGGGGGCGCAAGTTGGGTTGCTGGGCCGGTTTCAGCCCGAAGAGGCGTGCAACGTGTTGGGGATATACATCCAGGTTGAGACCCGCCAGGTGAGGCCGGGTCATGTGGTTAGCGACTTACGATAATTCCAGGATGAAGTATAATCAATGGGCCGGAGGGCCCAGATCCAGAAGGCCGGATGTAAATCGGCGGACTTAAGCTGCCCAGGGAGACTTGTCGGATAAGGTATGTTTAGTTAGGGGTGAGGTCGGTTGCAATGTCTAACCCAACCCGGACTCTTGTAAGCCTAGGGGCCTCGACCCGTGTATATGAGGGTGGCTCACCTGGGCGGCTTAGGGCACGAAACCATTGATCGAGAGCTAGGACAAGCGAAACACGCTCCCTTGTAATCGATACACAATCAATACAACACAAAGCAGGACGTAGGCTTTTACCTCTTTCCGAGGGGCCAAACCTGGGTAAACCCTTGTCTCTTGATTCCGATCAACCCCTTCGAGTTCACCACCTTAGCAATGGCCTCGAACCTAAGTCCGTTGACCCAGACATCTGTCGTGACAAATCCACGATAGTTGGCACCCACCGTGGGGCTAGCGCTCGGTGGTGTAAGGTTCTCGAAGGCATCTCTTCTAGGGATCGAGGGATACACCGTTGGCAGGGTGACCAAGAGTCGCCGCGGCAAGCTCTACATTGATGATGCCGGCTAGGGCCTTGAAGCCGACTCAATCGAGTATGGGCACTGGGTCCCCTTTGGCGGAATTCACTTCTTCATCAGCAAGATCGGCGGATCTGAATCCGGGCCGGACGTCTGCATCGAGCTTGTCAAGCTGGCCCAACGCTTGCGATCCACCCGTGTTAACCCGGGCAGGAAGCACGTCTCCGTCGGCGTCACCCAAGGCATGGAGCTTGAAGGTTCCATGTCAAGAGAAGGAACTCCCATATGCTCGGAGGATGGCTCCTCGAGCGGAGAGACGGAATTGTTATACCAGCTTCATAACGGTGGACTTGGGGGCTACATCGAGCATTACCCCGAGTCGGAATACCATGAGCCGGAAGAGTAGGAACCTCTGAGCCACGCCGTTGTCTTCATGGCGGGATCGGCGTCGGCACATAATAGCACAACTGCTGGTGCGGCCAGGGCCGGAGTGGATAGGCCCTAGGCTCGGGTTCTTTTAGATCTCATGAACGAGCTTACAGCCCTGTTAGAGACCGAGGTCACTGTCGAAAACTAAGCGGCCCGTAACGCGGAGATCACAAGGTTGAAGGACCAGATGGCTGGAGTCCAATAGGAAATCAATGCAATGAAAGCCCAGATGGATGCTGACTCGGAGCGCCTTAGGGCAGAGGCCTTTCGTTTGGAACTAGAGCAGTAATCGACAGCGATGGTTCACCAGATGAGGCATCAATCGCGTTTGCTGGATCAATATGAAGCTAGGAATCTGTTCAACACGCCAGGGACAGGATGGAACATGCCTTTGACCATAAACCGGACGACATAATTACTTGGAAGTCGGGCGGCAGTTCAGCGTCAACAACTAGACCCGCCCCGCCGTAACCATGCTACACTTCAATCTTTTCCGACACCACCGGGTCATTACTCTAACCCGACGGAGAACTTGGTGGCAGCAGCGACCAGGCTCGGTACAATCCCAATTCCCGATGAGGCGCCTTTCGCGGAGGAAGTGCAGAACACCATTGGGTACCTGCAGACAGCGGTGGCCCAGCAGGAGAAATATACCTACAAGCGGAGTCGTGTGCATTCAACCCTCATTCCCAGACGCAGCTATAGCCGGCGTTATGGGTTGCCGACGGTTTCCAGAAGTGATCGACATCGAAACCCGCCAAGGGATAGTCATCCGGCTCGTGACGCTCAGGGTTTGGTAGATCGGGCAAGCGCCTAGTGAGAGGCGGCAGCTCTGGCAGCTGCGACGGCCTATCAGGAACCCAGAATCGTGCCCTCTGTTTCAGTAGGGGCCAGCTTAACTTCTAGGGCTGTGGGGGTGCTGTGTTTAGCGCTGGCTTTGCAGAACTAGCGCTTGTCGAAAGACTTCAAAGGTCCTCGCAAGGTGCCCAACTATACTGCTTATTTACCTCCTGAAGCTTGGATCGAAAGTTATGAATTAGCCATGGAGATGCTGGATGTTAGTGATGTGGTGTGTGCCAAGTATTTCATCATGATACTGGAAGGGCCGACTCATACATGGTTGAAGGGGTTGCCATCGAATACCATCAACACCTGGTCCGAGTTAAAGGCGAAGTTCATCAAAAAATTCCAGGGTACGTGCAAGCAGCCCATGACGATCGTGGACCTGGATCATTGTGTTCAGCGTGAGGATGAGTCGGCCCACCATTGGGTCCGGCAGGTCTTGACCATCATTCACTCTTGTGACAATATTACAACATCTCAAGCAGTTCTGATCCTGGAGAAAAATTGCCACTTCATGCCTTTGAAGCAGAAGCTTGGCCGTCTCAAGCGCACATGTCAAGACATGGGGGAACACATGACGACTCTCACCAAGTATGCGGACTCTGACAACACCAAGTACCCTGGCTCTGATGATGAGAAATCAGCGAAGGGCAAGAAAAATAATAATGGCAAGGTTCAGCCACAGAACGAGGGAGGAAACAACAATGGTAATGGCAATGGCGGCAAGTTGAAGAACCAGGACAGTGGGTCAGAATTAGTGGCTAACAGCAACACTGGGAATAACAGCGACAAGGGAAATGGAAAACCGCCGTTTAAGCGCAAGAGTCCTGATTTGGAGACAATGTTGAATGATCCCTGCCCAAAACACAGCCATCCGGATCATCCGTCGTCTCATGCTTGGAAGGATTGTTGGATCATGCGAGTGTACCAAAACTATGGCGACAACCAGCATCCAGGCGGCGGTGGCGAGCCCCCGGCGGGTCGGGACCTTCCGGGTATGGTTTCGGTTCGGGCGGCTCAGGCTCAGGTCATCTGGGAAATCATGGAGGGAATAATCAGCAATCCGGCGGTGGTAATCAGCAACAAAATAACTAGTTCGGGTTTCATGGCAATCCCAAGCAGCTTAACTCCGACCAGTACCACGTCTTTACAACTTGTCTTGATAAACGGGACCGGAAGTTACACAAGCGGGCGGTTAACGCAGCTATGTCGGATCTCCCATTGTATCTGAAGTGGTCTGGGTATGACATAACCTGGACCAGAGAAGATCAGCCGCCGTTAGTAGATTTCCCGGGGCAATTGGCTTTAGTGGTTGCTCCCCGGGTGGGAGGATATGTGTTCACCAAAGTTCTTATGGATGGAGGCAGCAACATCAACATTCTGTATTATGACACTTTCCGCCGGATGAATTTGCTTGACAAAGATTTTAAGCCTTCTTCAACAGTCTTTCATGGCATGGTGCCTGGGAAGTGGGCTTACCCAGTGGGGAAGATCTCATTGGAGGTTGCTTTTGGTGATGAATTCAATTATAGGGTGGAGTATCTATGGTTTAAGTGGTCAAGATTAAGAGCACATATCACGCTCTGTTTGGATGACAGGCTTATGCAAAATTCATGGCTAGGCCTTGCTATGTTTACTTGCAGCTCAAAATGCCTGGTTTAAACGGGACGATCACGGTTCATGGAGATCGGAAGGCGGCTGCTGAGTGTGAGGAAGGGGATGCAGTTTATGCAGAGTCAAGTTGCACAGAGACAGAGCTCAAGTTTTATAAACAGAATATCGACCCAAAAGATATGACCCCGTTGAAAAAACTTAACACAGAGTCTGAGTTGCTGCTTAAGTTTGTGGGGGATGATACCAAATTGGTGGACTTCGTTCCTGGCGACTCATCACAGTAGTTCACTATTGGGGCTAATATGGATCCCAAATAGGAAAGTGCGCTCATCAAGTTTATCCATGAGAATCGGGACATCTTTGCATGGAAACCTTCTGACATGCTGGGTGTGTCGAGAGAACTCGTTGAGCACCACCTTAATGTGGATCCTAAGTTCAAACCAGTTAAGCAGTTTCTGTGCCGATTCAATGAGGAGAGGCGGAAAGCAATTGGCGAGCAGGTGGCTCGGCTCTTAGCATCAGGCTTCCTCGTTGAAATTTTTCACCCGAGTGGCTCGCTAACCCGGTGCTGGTGCTTAAGAAGAACGGGACGTGGCGTATGTGCGTGGATTACACAGACCTTAACAAAGTGTGTCCGGTTGACCCGTTTGCTCTCCCCCATATTGATCAAATCATTGATGCGACGACGGGTTGTGAGAGTTTGTACTTTTTGGATGCTTATTCAGGTTATCACCTGATCAAGATGGCAGTTAAAGACCAAGAGAAGACGGCTTTCATCGCACATTTTGGTGCTTTCTGCTACGTGTCTATGCCCTTTGGGCTCAAGAGTGCCCAGGCGGCTTGTCAGTGCTGTGTACAGAACTGTCTTGATGGTCAGATTGGGCACAATGTTCATGCTTATGTGGATGATATTGTGGTCAAGTCAAGGATGAAGGAGACTCTGCTGGATGATTTGAAGGAAACTTTTGACAATTTGCGGGTTTACAAGATGATGCTTAACCCGGCAAAGTGTGTTTTTGGTGTACTTGCAGGCAAGCTGTTGGGATTTTTGGTCTCTGAGTGTGGCATTGAAGCTAAATCAGACAAGATCAAGGCTATTACCTCCTTGTCTAAACTGGCTTGTGTCAATGATGTTCAATGCCTGGCGGGTCGAATTGCTGTATTGAGCCATTTCATAAGCCTCCTGGGCAAGAAGGCTATCCCTTTATATCAGATGATTAAAAAGACAGATGATTTTGTTTGGATCAAGGTTGCGGATGAGGCGCTTGAAGCACTCAAGAAGTAGTTGTCTGAGCCGCCGGTTTTGGCTGCTCCGGCTGAGAAAGAACCTATGCTCCTATATGTGGCAGCTAACAATAGGGAAATCAGCGCCGCGATTGTTGTGGAGCGTAAGGAGGCAGGGAAAGAATACCCCATTCAGAGGTCGGTTTATTATGTTAGCGAGGTGTTGATAGAATCCAAGCAAAGGTATCTGCATTGGCAGAAGCTGATCTATGGGGTGTTCATGGTGAATCACAAGTTGAAGCATTACTTTCTTGGACATCACATCATGGTGGTTAGCTCTGCCCCTTTGGGAGACATTATCCAAAATAGAGAGGCTACTGGCAGGATTGCTAAGTGGGCACTGGAGCTTGGACCCCTCAATTTGAAGTATGTGCCTCATATGGCTGTCAAGTCTCAAGCTTTGGTGGACTTCATAAATGACTGGACGAAAAGTCAGTCGCCTGAAGAGAAGCCGGACAACACATAGTGGACGATTCATTTTGATGGATCTAGGCAATTGGAAGGCTTGGGGGTTGGAGTTGTTTTAACTTCCCCACGAGGTGACAAATTCTGTTATGTTTTGAGGCTAATGTTTCCTTGCACTAACAATGCAGCGGAATATGAGGCTTTGCTTCATGGGCTCTGGGTGGCAAAGGAGATGAACTTGAGACGGGTCAGATGTCTTGGCGACTCAGACCTGGTGGCTCGGCAAGTCTCTGGAACATGGGACTCGAAAGACCGGCGTATGGAGGCTTACCGCTAGGCGGTTGATATCATTGCTGGCCACTTTAAGGGTTATCAACTGGATCATATTGATCGGCGCAAGAACGAGGTTGCTGATGCGTTATCTAGGCTGGGGTCCTAGCGTAATCCGGTGCCACCTAATGTGTTCTTGGACGTATTGCATCACCCGTTAATCAAGTTACTGTCGGAGGAGGGTTTGCTTGTGCGTGACCCGGAGGGGGAATTGGTGGCGGCTCTCCTTGCGATCCCCGATTGGACTCTGTTTTACCTGGCATACTTAACTCGCGGCGAGTTACCTCAAGATGAGACCCTGGCACATCAGATCTCCCGGCGATCCAAGTCCATGATCATCAAGGACGGCGAGTTACACTGGCGCAGTGTGACTGGCGTGTTTCAGCGATGTGTTTCTCCTGGTTAGGGCCATGAAATTTTACAAGAAATTCATGCGGGCAACTATGGGCATCATGCCGGCTCAAAATCTTTGGTGGCCAAGGCTTTCCGCCACAGTTTTTACTGGTTTGATATGGTAGGACCTTTCAAGAGGTCAAAGGATAAGAAGACCCACCTTTTGGTGGCGGTTGACAAGTTCACTAAGTGGATTGAAGCAGAGCCGGTTAGCAAGTGTGATGCTGCAACAATGGTTTAGTTCGTCAAAAAGCTGATCTTTTGCTTTGGTTATCCACATAGCATCATCACTGATAATGGCACCAACCTATCCAGGGGGGCTATGAAGAACTTCTGTGATGAGGAGCATATTCAACTCGATGTGTCTTCAGTGGCTCACCCACAATCTAATGGTCAAGCTGAGCATGCTAATCAGGAAATCTTGAGAGGTATTAAACCCCGGATTATGGCTCCTCTGGAGCGCATGCTGGACTGTTGGGTGGAAGAGTTGCCGTATGTTCTTTGGAGCATTAGAACCACCCCCAATAGGTCTACAGGCTTTACACCTTTATTCATGGTCTACAGCGCGGAGGTAGTTCTCCCCAGCGATATTCATCATGACTCGCCCAGAGTGGCGGCTTTCGTGGAGACTGACAATGAGGCGGTGCGTCAAGATGCTTTAGCCGCCTTAGATGAAGAACGGGATCTTGCAGCCGCTCGTTCGGCGATTTATCAGCAAGACCTGCATTGCTACCATAGTCGTGGGGTCAAGACCCGAATGTTTCAAGAAGGAGACTTGGTACTCCGTTTGATTCAAGACCAGTCAGATATGCACAAGTTATCACCTCCTTGGGAAGGGTCATTTGTGATCAGCAGGAATTTGAACAACGGGTCGTATTATCTCATAGACATATGGGAGATTGACAAGTCTCGCACTTCTGGTGAGGAGACAAAGAGGTCGTGGAATATTGCTCACCTTCGGCCATATTATACTTAAGTCGTCGGCCGGCTCTTATCAATGTACATACCTCTAATCACTGTACAAACCATCTTTTATGACATAATAAAGTGGGCATCCCCATGATTAGGGGCCTCTGCCATGTTCTTCACGTTGTGTCTCATATAGAGTTAATCCTTCATTGGCTCACTTGGGTGCTTGTAAACCCCCGTGGCTAGGCTTTCCATGCCATCAGGAGTCGATCCTTAATCGGGTGCTCTAAGGAGGGGCTTTCAAACCACTCTTACCCATATTTAAAATAGAGAGGGAGTTGATCCCTCAACTGGTCACTTGGGGGGCTTTCGTCCCAAAAGGTTAAGCTCATTACCTCCTCTTGACCCGGCTTTCCTCCATATCCGAGTTATACATGCCTGTTTGCAACTTGCTACTCCACCATGTGACCTGCCGAACTCTCGACGGTTAATCTTTATAAGAGACCCTGGACTTTTTTAAAAGTTAATCTCGCACAAAGACACTAAACTTATCAAAGTTTAAACGGCGGCTTTGTCACGGGAGAGCCGGCTTACAATGACCGAGGACAAACTCGTCTTGTTACCATATCCCCTCCGCTATGTGGCATGTTCATACTCTTAGCAATGTCAATCTTTTAAAGACCCTGAACTTGCTAGAGTTTAAATGACAGATTTATGTCACGTGAGACCCGGTTTACAAGTTATAAGGCTTTCTGCCTCGTTTCTTTAGAGACAAAAATATTTTTCTAAAAAAATTATAAGGGCAAGAGTTGTCTTATCCTGTCGCGCCTTTAAAGCCAGCTTATAGGATGAGGCATACAATTGTTCGTTCTTGCAGGTGCTCTCATGATAAGGTTCTAAGGCTTGGGAATTTTCTGGCTTGGCCCATGGAGTATAAGCCGCCTCGCGAGTCAAAACAGCCAAGTACTCCGATATGAACGGTTGAGTTTGCTTAACCGCCAGCGGAGCTTCCCAGCATAAACATCAAAGGGGCAAAAACATGTGACCAAGAGTTTTCTACAACTATTACAAGGCTATCCAAAAGCCCCAAGTGATCAAGACTTAAAGTTTTTTCAACAAATTTTAACCCGGTGACGTAATCGAGCCGTGTTACATGATGCAGATTTCTCTCTTTAACTCATTGCCGGGTCATCCTCCGTCGGGTCTTTGTTGTCCATGATATGGAGATTGTCCACATCCCAATTGCAGTCGGTCAAAGCTTCAAACATGGCTTCATCATGCATGATTGGAGATGGGTCAACATCAGGAGCGAAGAAGTGCTTACGACGTTGAGGGATCAGATCTCTTCCTTCAAAATTAGATCATTTGATCCACCTGTTATCTTCGGAGTAAGCCGCCTTGTACACTGATAATTCAGCTTCTGCAACTAGCCAACTTGCCAGAACCCGGGATGCTTTATGACAGCGCGAATAATCTGCTTCTGTGAAAGCCGAGCCATCATCCTTCAGTTCAGGAAAGCCATTCATCATCTCCTTCGGATTGAGTTCTTCGACGAAATCTAGCGATCGGCTTAAGGCGGCCATGGCACCCGTGCGGGCGGCTGATCTCTTCAGTTCCTCCACTTGCATAGGAATGGTGGGAAATGTCTCGATCACGCCCTTCATGAATTTTGGGACACCCTTTGCAGCCATGACGGCTTTGATGGTCACAAGAGACCCGGTGTATAGCTGCTCTGTTAAGGTATACAGGGCCTTGAGCTTAACCTAGCTATTATCGGACAGTTGGCGGCTTCGTGCACCTGTGGGGAAGTCAAGAAGTTATAAGTCGCCGACAAGGATGTTTGTTAAATTATCAACAGAGAGAATCAAGGCTTACCAAAGACATCACCATTCATACGGGAGATATGATCCTTCAGGGTGGTCAGCTCGTCGGTCGCCACCTTGAGTCGGCTCTCGGCTCTTCTGCATGCTTAGCCATGGTGGCTTGGGTTTCTTTGGCAGACTTCTTGTTAGCTCTCAATTCCGCTTTGAGTATGTCTAGTTCAGTTAAAGCGATCCGACACTTTGCTTGAGCTTCTGCTCGCCATGTTTGTTGCAAGGCCAAATTCTTCTTCAAATCTGCTATTACTGACTTAGAGTCGGTCAAGGATTCCTGTGCAAAGAAAAGATTAGTAAGATTCTAAGCCGCTAGTCCGGCTCATACAGTTAACATCAACATACGATGCGAATTTCAAGTCCCAAGCAGATTGCAGGAAATTTACTTGACACTTGGGGGCTAATGTATCTCAGCTCTTTTTATAAAGCTGACTCATTGCTTAGGCATTGACCCGACCCTTGTGGGCTACGATTGGCTCTTAAGTTATGCTTAAGAGCCGGCTCATTGCTTAGGCATTGACCCGGCCCTTGGGGGCTACGATTGGCTCTTAAGTTATGCTTAAGTGCTGGCTCATTGCTTAGGCATTGACCCGGCCCTTGGGGGCTACGATTAGCTCTTAAGTTATGCTTAAGTGCTGGCTCATTGCTTAGGCATTGACTCGGCCCTTGGGGGCTACATTTGGCTCTTAAATTATGCTTAAGTGTCAGCTCATTGCTTAGGCATGGACCTGACCCTTGGGGCTACATGACAGCTCTATGGTGCTCTTAAATTATGCTTAATTGTCGGCTCATTGCTTAGGCATGGACCCGACCCTTGGGGGCTACATGAAAGCTCTATGGTAGATTGCTACGTCAGTGGAAGACCCAGCTGATCTTTCAAACAATCAACCAGCTCTTGTGGGCTGCGTATGTATATAAGAGAGGAAAGGTAAGTTCAATACTTCATATTTTTTCTTCATCATCGCGACCAGGCTGGCCTCCATGTCCTGGCTGGCAAACAGGCGGCTCAAATAGCCGTTGTACGGTTCATCAGTAGTGATCTTGTTCAAGTTTGAAATATCAGACGTAGTCTTCTCTTCCTTGGAGGGAGCTTCTTCATCTTCCTTGATATGCTTAGACAATGCATGAGATTCAACTGGAGGTTTGCAAGCCATCCCAGTGATTGTAACTTCTTCATGAGAGGCCTCGGGTTCAGTTGATGGCCAGGGGTTGGGCGGCTTAGGAGCAGAATCCGAGTGAGCTTTAGGAGTTTCAACATCCATAGCAGCCGGCTCAACATGTGGAGGGATTTCTTCGGGAGCATCTTTGGTGGCCTTGGAAGGCTCAGCATGAGACTCAGGGATGTCGGGTGTGGCAAGCTCCGGGTCTTGAATATCAGGAGTGACAGATGACCCGGCCCCTTTCCTCTGTTTGGCTTGAGCCCGATGGATAAAGGAAATTTTAGACATGTCATGATAAAGTAAGTTGTATTGAATACTTTTTAGAGCATAGGAACAAATACCCTGGATTTATTGTAAAGGGGGCAACTTTGAGGCGGCTGAGTCGCCAGAAGAGGGAGGTGAAGCTTGGAAAAGTTAGCATTGATAAACCAATTAATCAGTTGCAAAATAGTATTAGATAGAATAAACCCAAGGCAAAAAGGTACCTCGGTGTGCTGCTTTCGAGGAGTCGACTCATTGGGCAGGCTTGATAAAAGATCTCCAGAGTCGGTGCTCCGGGTTTGACGTCTGTCGTCATCCCGTTGTTTCTTCAAAAGAAAGTTACGACTCAAGTAAGTAAAAGGATGGGAGCTCTTTACCTTTCAAAGAGCTCACCGTGTTTTCTTTATTGGTGAGAGGTCTGAGTCAGAAGAGACAATGATTACCTCAACAACATTGGCATGGCTCTTTTCAGCTTCTTCCTATAATCGATCATTATCAATAAGTTGCCTGAACAGAAGGCCAAGGGAGTCAAGTTCTACCTCTGAATCATCTAAATCCATTAGCTCTTCAACCGACTGTTTCCATTTGCGGGGTGGCGCCTTAGGTTTGGAAGCCTTAGGGACCTTGCTTTTCTTTTTTGAGGACAACAACTTTTTCCAGAAGGAGGATCCGCCTGTAAGAGTTAAAGTGGATTAGCAAGAAGGGTTATTGAGATATGGAGTTTCAAGAATAGATGAAGGATAAAATAAAAGACTTACATCTGGAGTCGGGTTAAGAGCATAGAAGGGGCTCAGGCTAGTCTTTCTGCAGGCAGCTAATGTTTCCCCTAGCACAAACTTGACGATGGAGTTGAGGTCTTGATCTGTCAAGGGCGTCTGGTTGTGGCGTTCAGGGTCATCAATATTACCAGAATATTGGCACATTAAGGATTCCGGCAGCTCTATGGCAGAATCCTCTAGGAGATCCAGCAGCGGGTTAGAACAATACCCGTCAACCCATTCACCAATAAGACCCTGACCTTGGAAAAGGCAGCAACATATTGAACCCGTTCGGCGGCTGACATCCAGTCTGGAAGTTCTGTATCTGTGCTGAGCCGGTAAGGACGATAACCCGATAGTGGATTTTCCCCCTCTGGTGAAGTGTCTTGGCAATAGAACCAAGTCTTGTTCCACTCTTTGGGATGACTCGGTAGGGTTGCTGCTGGAAAGAGTACGTCCCTTCGCCTCTGAAGGGTCATGCCTTCAAGTTCAAGACTTAACCCGTCGGTCGTCTTAGTTTGGCGGTTGACATAAAAATATTCTTTGAATAAGTTAACAGATGGCTCTTCTTGGAGGTAAGCTTCACAGAAGGTTGGAATTGACACATATTTGACCCGGGTGGAGAGAAGCCCCGAAGGAGGTGGTCTGTGAAGACGATGACCTCACCGTCTTTAGGCTTAGGGTGGTCTCGCTACCTGGAACCCGCCAATGGATAACATCTTGAGCCGGTAGAACTCCCATTGTGATGAACTCATTGAGATTCTCCTCGGTCACTCCAGACCGGGCCCAGTTGCAAGTGGACAGAGTCTTCGACATGATGGCGGCTTAGGAAGCTGAGGATGACATGAGCGTTTGGCGACTCAAAAATATATCTTGATTAAAGGTTGCTATAGTAATAAATAGTAGCTGCTTTTGCTGGGTCAATAAAAATTATGAGCCACCGAAATGGCTTGCAAAGAAACATAGGGAGCCGGTAGACTGTTGGCGGGTCAAGTCGTCTACGCAGGATGGAAAACTGCTAAGTGTTGACAAACTATTTTGACAACTACAACTATGAATTTAAGATCTACGGGCGCAGAAAAATGAAAAATATTTTAGCCCCAAAAAACCCGACGGAAGAACAGATGGCTGATGCTTGTCTTATTGCAAAATTGTGGATCGACAAACGAGTGCGCACGAGTGCGGAGCAGACAGCCGCGTGACTTTTGGGGTGCTATGAAGTTTTTGGAGATGTGTTCAAGGCTAATGGATAAAGAAAGCTTCCGGGAAGAACGATGAACTCGACGAACTCCATGGACGCGAAGAAAACCTGTCGTGGTTTTGTCACGGCAGATGTCTGAAGACTTAGGTTCGAGGCCATCGCTAGGGTGATGGACTCAAAGGGGTTGGTTGAGATGATGGACACGAGTTTACCCCGGTTCGGACCCTCAAGAAGAGGTAAAAGCCTACGTCCTGCTTGTATTGTATTGATTAGGAATATCGATTACAAGGGAGCGGATTCGCTTGACCTAGTTCTTGATTAGTTGGTTTATGTCTAAGTCACCCTGGGTGTCGCCTTTATATATGAGGTCAAGACCACGGGTTACACAAGTCTCATACCTACTCTTACAACATATCTGACTCTGTCTCTATTTTGCCTTACCATCTTGGGCAAGCCGCCTCCGGGCGGCTTAACCGCCCGGGTCTTCATGCTATCTTATGTCCGGGCCTTTGTCTTGGCCCATCTTCGTAAAACGCCATACCGCCAGGCCTACACCTTCTGGCTCTTCTTCCTTGGTCTGGATTATGAGCCGCCAGGTATGACGCGGCCCCACCTGGGTGGGTCTTACCACGGGGTTATATCCCCAACATTAGGCCCCAGGTTGATTTGAGCTTGCTCATGTCAATCTTCAAGCTTACTTGGCGGCGAGTCTCACTCTTCATCACCTGAAAGTAAGATACGTAACCCGCCACGACGCCACATCGAATATGCTAAAAATATTCCCAGACGACCACAACGGATCTTTTCATCATTAAACTGATGGCCCGAAAATCGAGGCGTCCGTCTCGATCGGTCAGTTTCTGTCGCCTTGATTCCTGCGCCCGTTTCCACCTACCAGCCTCTTAAATTGGACCGCGAAGGGTCTTTCTCATTTCCTCCGCCGCCTGTGCCTCTTCTTCTTCCTCTCGACGCCATCGCCCCTGAGCTCCCTCGCTCTGGTGAACCTCCATCGCCGTCGTCTCCCTAGGCCATTGCATCAACCTGAACGAACATAACTTTGCCCACGTCCGCCGCATCACTTCTAGTAAGTCTTTCTCCATCCCCTAGATCTGTAGCTTAGTGTGACAAATCGATGGAGTTCTTCGGCCCCGTTACAGCGCAAGTTCTCGTAATGCCAAATGACACATAACTCAGCAAACCTTGTAGGGTTCACCTTTCCGCTGTGATAGATCATGCAAAATCATCAATAACCTAGTGCAGATCTGTAGTTGTTGCCTTGTATTGCCTTTGAACTTGTCAGTTTTCCCTCAGTTCGTCACTTGGTCTGAAATAAATCTGTTTTTCCTCTGTCCGTAGATCTGTAACTGTAAAAACAATATGTGAAACCTGTCTTCCACATTTAGTTGTATTTTGCTTCGTTGCTCTGCAAATTTAACCCGCCATTAGACTTCTGACTCTCGCCATAAACTGCACCAACGGCTTAGCTTCGTAGTACTTAGATTCATCAGCCGCCCTTAGTTGCCTGTTACTTTCTAACTCGCCGCGCACTGTTACTTTTCATAGTTTTAAGATGCCATTATGCCTCGTGCGTCCTCTTCCTGTAATTTGGTTGGCTCTATGGTCTTTGAGGAGTTTTTGCAAGATTTCGTAGACGCAGGGACCTTGCCAGCCAAAAATGTCAACCGTTGGTGGGTTTCGGGCAATAAGAAGAAACCCATCCCCCAAGAGGGCGAAGTAGTCGTATTTGCGGACCACCTTGCGCGCGGTTTCGGCCCGCCCAACTCTAAAAATTTTCCGAGACGTCCTCCATTTCTTCAAGTTGCATCCTCAGGACATTGCGCCCAACTCCGTGTCAAATATGTGCAACTTTGAAATCCTTTGTGAAGCTTACTTACAAGAAGAGCCATGAGTTGACCTCTTCCGTGAGGTTTTCTATGTAAACCGCCAGACAAAAGTGGTGGTTGGCCCAAGCTTAGAGCTCAGCGGGGTCTCCATCCAAAGAAGATGGGATATGACCTTTCCGGCTGTTCGAATGCCAAGTCACCCCAAGGACTGGAACAGAACCTGGTTTTATTGCAAAGACACTTCCCCAAAGGGAGAACGTCCATTGTCGGGTTATCGTCCTACCCGGCTTCGCACCACAACTGAACTCCCTGACCGGATGTCAGCCTCTGAACAGGCGAAGTATGCTCTGGCTTTCGCCAAAATTAGAGCCCTCATGGCCAATGGTCTGACAGGGATTGATCTGACCCGCTGCTGGATCTCCTAGAAGGTCATGCCTCTGAGCCGGCAGGACCGTCTCATGTGTGAATACGCAGGTGATGCCAATGACCCCCTCTGCTTTAATCATACCACTTTGACAGAGGAGAACATCGTTACCGCCATCAAGGGACTTATCCATGAGTCCGAAGAATCTTACCGCACCGTTGGGTTACCACCATGCTATGCCGCAAACCCGGCCCCAGATATAAGGACGGCTTTCAAATCTCCTTTCCTCTGTGTTAACTATTCATGTATGTTGCAACCTTTAACCTCCTTCGGCGGCTTATACTTTCATCCTAACTCCGGCTTTTGGAAGAAGAAATATATCCCCCCTCTACAGAAGTCTAAGGAAAAGGCCGGCAGCCGAAAGAAGAAAACTGTACCTCAAGAGCAGCCTGAGGTTGATGACTTAGAGGTAGAATTTGACTCTCTTGACCGTCTTACTATGCACCTTACTGACAGTAATAACTCACAGGACGAAACGGAGACAAGCCACGCCAATGTTCCTGAGGTAACCTATGTTTCATCTGACTCAGAACATCTTCCACCAAAGAAGATACAATGGGTCGTCCGAAAAGTCCCATTTTCTCATCCTCTTGCTTATTTAGACCCCAACTTTCTTTTGAAAAAGCAACAGCACCCCTCACGATGCCAAACCCAGAGCGCCGGCTCTAAAGATCTTATAGCCGGGTTGTCTAACTCTCCGGCTCAGCGGAAACGGCTGGCTGAGGTACTTGTTTAACTTGGTTTAGCTTTGTTGACCTTGCCTTATAACTTTACTCTGTCTTTATATTGCTTTCACTGCTTCCAGGAATCGCCCCCATCATCAGGTGAATCTACAGCAACTAAGCTGCCGCCCCTGAATATCAACCCAAAGTACATGCTTTCATGTTTGCATTATATCCTTTGTCATCTCTGAACTTTATACAATAATCTTCTGTGCTTTCCAGGGCTCAAGTGAAACGAAGGAAGACCGGCGGGTCTACTTCCACCCCCACTGCCCAAGAGTTGGAGCCTGCTAAGCCAGACTCTCTTGTGGCCCGCACTAAGCCCTCTGCAGCCGCAAAGGATGCCTCTAAAGACACTCGTCGGTCCTCCGAGCCGGCGGCCCATGAGATGGCACCTACTAGTCCTCCAAGGACCAATTCTAAGCCGCCAAGCCCTTCGACCATCATCAAAGAATCAATTCTCCCGGACGTCATTATTACTGGTACAGGCTTCCAATCTCCCAAGCCTCATGTGCTAACAAAACACACCGAGAAGGCTGAAGCTTCTAAAAGCCTGAACTTTGAGCTCCCCATGCCGGAGAAGTTAATTGCCAACGAGCTACATGCTGGTTATCTGAACCGCCTATCCACAAGCCGGAACATGGAGCTCAAACTTGTCGGCTTAATGAAGCAAAAATACGAGGTATGTCATCCTTTCCTTATACCCTTATGTAGCCCCAAGAGCTGGTTTAATATTTGCAAATGGTAAATCGGGTCTTCCAATTCATGTCCCAAGTAGATCAACTTAGCCTGTAGCCCCCAAGTTCGGGTCAGTATAGAAATAATGGGCCGGAACTTCCTTGTAGATTGAGTGAAGAGCCATATGTAACCCCCAAGTGCCGGCTTATCTTTGACGAATATGAGCCGGAACTTCATTGTAGACTTAGAAAACATCGATGTAGCCCCAAGTGTCGGCTTAACTTGATGAAGGTGAGACGGAACTTACTTGTAGTCTTGGAGAACAAACAGACATTAGCCCCCAAGTGTCGTGTATATTGCTTGCAATTTGCTTGAGACTTGCATTATATTCCCTTAGCTGACCATCCAGCGAATTACCCCTCATTGCTTTTGTATGTCATAGGAAACTTCAAGTAATGCCGAATCTGAACTGACCAGCCTAAAGAGCAATCTTGCCTCCTAGCAAGCTGCCCGAAGTGAAGTAGAGGAGAAGTGTCGGCTTACCTCCGAAGAGCTTACAAAAGTTAAGTCTGAATTTGCTGCTTTCAAGAAAACTGCTGAGGTGGAACAAACTGCTCTAGCCAAACGTGCAGATGATGTTGACCAGCGACTCGTGGTCGTATCAGACGAGTTGAACTCCCTGAAGCGCCATATCTCAAAGATGACTGTTGCTATCTTTGGTAAGTACTAAAAACTCAGCCAATATTCTTACTTAAAAACTGTGCAGGCGGCTTATCACGCAAAACTCGTCCTTTGCAGGTCAAAGGAGCCGGCAGCTTGGTGCCGGCAGCTTGCTGCAGTTGAAAGACATCTACACTTTGTCAAAGCGGCTATACTGCCGAACTCTTTGCTCGACCAAAGCGATGCTGAATAAAGAGAGTATCCCCAAGTCCATGAAGGGAGTCATAGTGGTGTTATCCACCCTGCCAAAGCAAATCCAAGACCTCAAAAAAATCAACCGCCCAAAAGGGAGCCATTGCTGTGATAAGCCGGGCTTTGGCCTTTGCCCCGGAGCTAAAAGCTGAAGCAATGATGGACGGTTTTCCATCCAAGAAGGACGATGGCTCAGAATTCACAGAAGCTGACTATGCCCGTTGTATGAAGGCCTCCCGGGTCCTTGCATCGATGTTGGCAGAAGAAGTGAATCTGTCAACATACCAGGCAGCTTACAACTTTGAGAACAAATGAGTGCGTGGTCCAACCTTCGAGGCCAGGGACTTAACTCCTGCATGCCGTAAGCATCTCTTTGCCCCTGACATTGACTCGTCTCCCCTCTTTGAAGAGGACAACTTTGAAGCTTTAACCAACTGCAACTAGGACGTGGACAATCTTTAGATCGAGGAGGTCGAAGACCCGCCACATGATGACCCGCCGTTCAGCTGAACACATTTATACTACAATGGCATAACCGGGCTTGTTGATCCGCCGAAATGTTGAGCGTTGTAAAAAACTTTAAGTCTTGCTTTTGGGCTCTTGTGGAGAGCTCTGTAATAGGCTTAGAAAAACCTTGTCTTGCCTGAACTGTGCCATCGTCTACATAGGAGACCACACGGCTTAATATCTTTTTATATGCCTTGTGCTTCCATCAAATCAAATTTCATGGCGGCTTATCTTAAGAGACAGCCTGCAAGAATACATAACAGAATAACTTCTGCATTGCTGTGAGGGGGGCTTAGAAATGTACAACCCGGAGATGTTAAATGTTTCCTGTCTTTACCTTTTCAATGACTCATGTGTCGGTTCTTCTGAGTGGACTCACTACTAGAACTCCGTATCAGTACAGGGTCTCTATCGAGATTGGCCGTCAACTTCTTTGAACGGCTCAGGGTCTCTAAGCAAGATTAACTGATAGGGGGGTAATGTCCCAGAAAGAGACACGGCAGGGCATGAGTACCCTGGTAGCCCATAAACTGCCTCTCACGTGACATAAATCCATCGTTTTAACCTTAAACAGTGCAGGGTCTTTAAAAGATTAACTGTCGAAGAGTATGAAACGGGCCACATAGCGGAGAGTCGGCAGTATATGAGAGAGTTTGTCCATGCTTTCCGTAAGCCGTCCCTCATGTGACAAGAGCCGCCGGTTTAACCTTAACCAGTACAGAGTCTCTATCGAGATTGGTTGTCAACTTCTTTGAACCGGCTCAGGGTCTCTAAGCGAGATTTACTGGTAAGAGTTCGGCGGGTCACATAGCGGAGTAGCATCAGCTTACAGGTAGGTTTAACTCGAGCTTGCGGTGGCTTAAGAGCCGATCAAGAGGGTATGTAAGCTAAACCCGAGGGGTTGGAAGCCCCCAAATGACCTTGTTGACGGAGTCAACTTTTGGGTATATAACCGGCCTGACTTTGGTTTGAGAGCCGATCAATAGGGTGTGATAAGCTAAACCCAGTGGGTTGGAAGCCCCCTAGATGACCTTGTTGACGGTGTCAACTTTTGGGTATCTAACCCGCCTGACTTTGGCTTAAGAGCCTGATCAAAAGGGTGTGATAAGCTAAACCCAATGGGTTGGAAGCCCCCTAGAGGACCTTGTTGACAGTGTCAACTTTTGGGTATCTAACCTGCCTGACTTTGGCTTAAGAACCTGATCAAAAGGGTGTGATAAGCTAAACCCGGTGGGTTGGAAGCCCCCTAGATGACCTTGTTTACGGTGTCAACGTTTTGCCCAAACTGAGATATGCGAAATGGTAGAGGCCCCGGCTTGCAGGGATGCCAAATTTATTCATATATATATATATAAGTGATATGTACAATGATGGTGTACAAGGTTGAGTGTTGATGACTCAAGTAAGGCCGAAGATGAGCTATATTCCATGGCCGACGGGTCTCCTACCCAGAAGTGCTTGACTCGTCTCGTATATCAATGAGGTAATACGACCCGTTGTTGAGATTTCTGCTGGCCACAAAAGGTCCTTCCGATGGAGGGGATAACTTGTGTGCATTTGTTTGATCTTGAATCAATCGCAACACCAAGTCGCCTTCTTCAAACGTCCAGGTCTTAACTTTGCGGCTATGATAGCGACGCAGGTCTTGTTGATAAATCGCCGATCGAGCCGCAGCCAGATCACACTCTTCATCCAAAGCATCCAACACATCTTGACGCAATGTTTCATTATCTGCCTCAACGTAAGCCGCCACCTGTGGAGAGTCATGACGTATATCGCTCGGTAACACGACTTCTGCGCCATAAACCATAAAGAAAGGCGTATAGCATGTTGACCTTTTGGGAGTGGTTCTGATGCTCCATAAGATTGATGGCAACTCCTCCACCCAACAACCCGGCGTTCACTGCAAAGGAACCATAAGCCGGGGTTTGATGCCTCTCAAAATTTCCTGGTTAGCACGCTCTGCCTGACCATTGGGTTGTGGATGAGCAACCACAGAAACGTCAAGTCGGATGCGCTCACTTTCACAGAATACTTGCATAGCCCCCTTGGATAAGTTCGTACCATTATTTGTGATGATACTATGAGGGTAACCAAAGTGGTAGATCAACTTTTTAACAAACTGAACCACCATAGCCATGTCACACTTGCCGACCAGCTCAGCTTCTACCCACTTGGTAAACTTGTCCACTGCCACCAAGAGGTGGGTCTTCTTGACCTTGATCTCTTAAAAGGCCCAACCATATCAAGCCCCCAGACTGCAAACGGCCAGGTGATTGGAATCATTCGCAACTCCTGAGCCGGCACGTGAGCACGCCAGCCGAACTTCTGACATCCATCGCACTTGCGAACCAAATCTTCTGCATCTTGATGAGCCGTCAACCAGAAAAAACCATGTCAAAAAGCCTTGGCCATCAGAGATTTTGAGCCGGCGTGATGACCATAATCGCCAGCGTGAATTTCATTCAAGATTTCCTTGCCTTCCTCTGGCGTGACACAACGTTGAAAAACGCCGGTAACGCTTCACTTATGTTGCTCACCATTAACGATTGTCATAGATTTAGATTGCCTGACGATCTGTCTCGCCAAGTTTTCATCTTCAGGTAACTCGCTGCGAGTCAAGTATGCCAGATAAGGCATTGTCCAGTCAGGGATAGCATGTAGAGCTGCCACGAGCTGCCCCTCCAGGTCAGGTATAGCCAAGTGTTCCTCTGAGGGTAACTTAACAGACGGGTGATGTAGTATGTCTAAGAAAACGTTAGGCGGCACCGGCTTACGCTGAGAGCCCAGCCTTGACAGGGCGTCAGCCGCCTCGTTCCTGCGACGATCAACATGATCTACCTGATAACCCTTGAAATGACTAGCAATGGCATCCACCGCCTGATGATAAGCCGCCATCTGCGGGTCCTTGGAATCCCAAGAACCTGAAACTTGCTGGGCTACAAGATCTGAGTCGCCAAGACACCTAACCCGGCTCAGGTTCATCTCCTTAACCACCCGGAGGCCATGAAGTAGAGCTTCATACTCAGCTGCATTGTTAGTACAAGGAAACATTAACCTTAGCACATAACAGAACTTGTCACCTTTCGGGGAAGTTAAGACAACCCCTGCCCCTGATCCTTCCAGTTGCCTGGATCCATCAACGTGGATTGTCCAGTATGTGTTATCCGGCTTCTCCTCGGGCGCCTGACACTCTGTCCAGTCGTTTATGAAATCCACCAAGGCTTGAGACTTGACCGCTGTGCGAGGCACGTATTTCAGATTAAGAGGTCCAAGTTCCAATGCCCACTTAGCAATCCTACCGGTGGCGTCTCTGTTTTGAATTATGTCCCCCAACGGTGCTAAGCTAACCATCATGATTTGGTGCCCCAGAAAGTAATGCTTCAGCTTACGATTCGCCATGAACACCCCATATACCAGCTTCTGCCAATGTGGGTACCTCTGCTTTGACTCTGTCAAGACTCCACTGATATAGTAAACCGGCCTCTGAACCGGATATTCCTTCCCTGCCTCCTTACGCTCAACAATGATCGCGGCGCTGACTGCCCTGTTATTAGCCGCCATGTATAAGAGCAAAGGTTCCTTCTCAGCCGGAGCAGCTAAGACCGGCGGCTCAGTGAGTTGCTTCTTGAGTGCCTCAAATGCCTCACCCGCTGCCGTACTCCATACAAAGTTGTTTGTCTTATTCATCATCTGGTATAAAGGGATAGCCTTCTCACCAAGGCGGCTTATGAATCGGCTTAACGCAGCGATCCGTCCCGCCAAGCGTTGAAGATCATTGATGCATGCCGGCTCAGACAGGGAAGTAATAGCCTTAATTTTATCTGGATTAGCCTCAATGCCACGCTCGAAGACTAGAAACCCCAAGAGCTTGCCTGCGGGAACTCCAAAAACACACTTAGTTGGGTTAAGCATCATCTTGTTGACCCGTAAGTTGTCGAAAGTTTCCTTCAGATCGTCAAGTAGAGTCTCCTTCTTTCTTGACTTGATCACAATATCATCCACATATGATTAAACATTGCATCCAATTTGACTGTGAAGAAAGTTCTGTACACAACGCTGGTAAGTCGCCTGGGCACTCTTGAGCCCGAAAGGCATAGATACATAGCAAAAAGCACCAATAGGCATGATGAAAGCCATCTTCTCCTGATCCTTGACTGCCATCTTGATCTGATGATAACCAGAGTAAGCGTCCAGGAAGCACAAACTCTCACAACCTGTCGTTGCATCGATGATCTGGTCGATGTGGGGAAGAGCAAACGGGTCAACCGGACAGGCCTTGTTAAGATCTGTGTAATCCACACGCATACACCACGTGTCGTTCTTCTTAAGCACTAGCATCGGGTTAGCAAGCCATTATGGGTGAAACACTTCAATGATGAAACCCGCCGCCAGAAGCAGGACCACTTCTTCCCTAATGGCCTTGCGCCTCTCTTCATTAAACCGTCAAAGTAACTGTTTGACCGGCTTAAACTTAGGATCCACATTAAGATGGTGCTCAACGAACTCTCTCGATACACCCGGCATGTCAGAAGGCTTCCATGCAAAGGTGTCCCAATTCTCACGGATGAATTCGATGAGCGTGCTTTCCTATTTGGGATCCATATTGGCCCCAATAGTGAACTGTTGTGATGAGTCGCCTGGAGTGAAGTCCACCAACTTGGTATCATCCGCCGAAAACTTGAGGGGCAGCTCAGACTCTATGGTAGGCTTTTTGAGTGGAGTCATGTCCTCTAGATCAACATTTTCCTTATAAAACTTGAGCTCTGCTTCGGCGCAACTTGACTCTGCATAAGCTGCGTCTCCTTCCTCACATTCAATCGCCGTCTTCCGATCACCATGCACAGTAATCGCCCCGTTCCATCCTGGCATCTTGAGCTATAAGTAGACATAGCAAGGACTAGCCATGAACTTGGCGTAAGCCGGTCGCCCAAACAGAGCATGATATGGACTTTTAATTTTTACCACCTCAAACCACAAGGATTCCACTCTGTAATTGTATTCGTCACCGAAGGCGACTTCCAAAGAGATCTTACCCACTGGATAAGCTGACTTGCCTGGCACCACACCATGAAAGACTGTCGAAGAAGGCCTAAGATCTTTATCAAGCAACTTCATCCGGCGGAAAGTGTCATAGTACAGGATATTGATGCTGCTACCACCATCCATAAGTACCTTAGTAAACACGTATCCTCCCACTTGGGGGGCAACCAGCAGAGTCAGCCGCCCCGGATCGTCAACACGCGGCGGGTGATCCTCTCTACTCAAAGTTATATCATACTCAGACCACTTCAAATACTGCGGGAGAGTCGGTGTGACCGCATTAACCGCCCGCTTGCGCAACTTCTGATCTCTCCTATCAAGGATGCTCGTCAAAACATGATACTGACCCGAGCTGAGCTGCTTCGGATTACTCTGATACCCAAATTGGTTACTCCACTGTTGATTACCACCACCAGATTGCTAATGATAACTACCTTGATTGCCCTGACCCTGATAGCCGGATCCTGAGCCGCCCGAACCAAGACCGGCCCCTGACCCACCTGGTCCTGAGCTGCCTGGCGGGCCACCACCATTGTTGTGATGCTGCCGCAAGCTATAGTCCTGAAACTGTTGCATAATGTGGCAATTCCTTCATGTGTGACCCGCCACCCTATCGGGCCGGCTATGTTGTGGACAAGGTTTATTGAGCATCTCCTCCAAGCTAAAAGGAGTTTTACCCTTATTAAAGGGTTGTCTAAAATTCCCGTTGCCCTTAGCACGATTGTTCCTGGCACTGGTGTTGGCCACCAATTCTGACCCGCCATCTAGATTCTTCCTCTTGCCATGGTTGCCATTGCCTGCCGCACCCTTGACATTGTTACTCTTCTTACCCTCACTAGGCTTCTCCTCATCAGAGCCTGGATCCTTCATATTGTTAGAGTCGGCGTATTTTGTGAGAGCCGCCATGAGCTCCCCCATGTCCTGACACGAACGCTTGAGCCGGCCAAGCTTCTGCTTCAGAGGCATAAAGTGGCAATTCTTCTCCAAAATCAAAACTGCTTGAGCCGCTGTAATCTGTTCAGACGAGTGGATGATAGTTGAGACCCGCCGGACCCACTGATGAGCCGACTCATCCTCCTGTTGCACACAATGATCCAAATCCACAATCGTCATGGGTTGCTTGCATGTTCCTTGGAAAAATTTTATGAACTTCGCCTTTAACTTGGCCCAGGAATTAATGGTGCTGGGTGGCAAGCCCTTCAACCACGTGCGAGCCGGCCCTTCCAGCATCATGATAAAGTACTTGGCACATACTACGTCGTTGACGTATAACATCTCCATGGCCAATTCATAGCTTTCAATCCAAGCCTTCGGAGGCAGGTCAACAGTGTAATTTGGGACCTTGCGAGGACCCTTGAAATCTTTCGGCAAACGCTCGTTCCACAAAGCCGGCGCTAAGCATGGCACCCCCACGGCCCGGGAAATTACCCCTCCAACTGAGATGGAAGGTGCGGGTTCTTGATGAGCCGCCACTGCCGCCAGAGCCGCCGCCTCTCGCTGTGCTCTTGCCCGATCCACCAGCGCATGAGCATCCAGAACCGCCCGGTCATCTCGTGGCGGGTCCCGGTGTCGATCACTGCTAGAAACCGCCGGCAACTCATAGCGCCGGCTGTAGCTGTGGATGGGGATGGGGGTTGAAGGCACGCGACTCCGGCTATAAGTGTACTTCTCCTACTGGTCCATCACCGTCTGCAGGTACCCAATATCGTTCCGCACCTCTTCTGCGAAAGGCGCCTCGTCCGAGATAGGGATTGTTCCAAGCTGGGTTGCTGCCGCCACCATGTTCTCCGCTGGGTTTGAATAGTGACCCGCCGGCATTGGGAAAGTCATTGGTGAGGCCTGGTTCTGTCAGGGCGCTTAAGCTGCTGCTGCCGAGCCGTCGGCCGACTTCTAGGTGCTTCTGCTGCCTGTCCCATTCCCGGCGTGTTGAAAAGGTTTCTGGCCTCGTACTGTTCCGGCAAGCGGGACTGATGCCTCATCTGCTGAACCGCCGCTGCAGATTGCTGCTCCAGCTCAAGGCGGAAAGCATCCGCCCTAAGGAGCTCCGCCTCTGCATCCATCTGAGCCTTCAGCGCGCTGATCCCCTGTTGGACTTCATTCATCTGGTCCTTCAGTCTTGCGATCTCTGCGTTCCGGGCTGCCTGATTCTTAGTTGTGACCTCAGTCGCCATTAGGGTTCTAAGCTTGTTCATCAGATCTAGAAGAACCTGAGCCGGCAGCGGGTTGGCCCTCGACCCCGCTGCCGCAGCGGCTGTATTTCTCAGGCCCGGTGTTGAACCCGCCATGAAGATGGCCGCACGAGTCGGCGGCCCGTGATCCTCCGGCTCATGATACTCCGACTCGGGGTAAAGTTCGTCGTAGCCCCCAAGCCTGCCATCATGAAGCTGGTAGATTGATTCCGTCTCTCCACTCGAAGATCCATCCTCCGAGCAGACGAGGGTTTCCTGTGACAAGGAACGTTCAAGATCCATGCCCTGAGTAAAGCCAATGAAAACATGCTTCCTAACCGGGTTAGCATGGGCGGGTTGCATGTGTCGTGCGGGTTGTACGCGCCGAGCCAGCTCGACGATGTCGGTGCAGACATCTAGCCCGGGTGTAGATCTGCTGATCTTGCCAATGAAGACGTGGATTCCGCCGAAGGGAACCCGGAAACCATACTCAATAGAGTCGGCCTTGGGGCCCCAGCCGACATCGCCGATGTAGAGCCGGCCACGGCGACTCTTGTTCATCCTGCCAACAACGTACCCCTCGATCCCTGGGAGAGAGCACTCTGAGAACTCAACACCACCAGTCGCGAGCCCCACGATGGGCGCCAACTGTCGTGGTTTTGTCACGGCAGATGTGCGAGGACTTAGGTTCGAGGTCATCGCTAGGGTGATGGACTCAAAGGGGTTGGTTGGAACGAAGGACACGAGTTTACCCAGGTTCGGCCCGTCAAGAAGAGGTAAAAGCCTACGTCCTACTTGTGTTGTATTGATTGGAATATCGATTACAAGGGAGCGGATTCGCTTGACCTAGTTCTCGATTAGTTGGTTTCTGTCTAAGTCGCCCCGGGTCTCGCCTTTATATAGGAGGTCAAGACCACGGGTTACACAAGTCTCATACCGACTCTTACAACGTATCTGACTCTATCTCTATGTTGCCTTACCATCTTGGGCAAGCTGCCTCTGGGCGGCTTAACCGCCCGGGTCTTCATGCTATCTTCCATCTGGGCCTTTGTCTTGGCCCATCTTGGTAAACCGCCATATGGCCAGGACTACACCTTCTGGCTCTTCTTCCTTGGTCTGGATTATGAGCCGTCCGGTATGACCTGGCCCCACCTGGGCAGATCTTACCACGGGGTTATATCCCCAACAAAACCCTTATGTAGATGTGGCAGGGGGCAGTATTCAAACCTGAGGAGTGTTGTGAATGCAAGGGAGCTCTGGTTCGATTTAGGGTGATGCAGCGGCCAGGGTTGGTGCAGATGACGAAGCACAGGTGGCGCGGCTCGCTCCGGTGGCGCAGGTGCTCGGAGGAAGAAGAAGAAGGGAGATGGGAAAATGAAAGTGATAACCCCCCACGTCTATTTATAAGGGTACGATGGTCTTTCCAACAGTTTGGCACGAGAATCGAGGGGGAACGTTGATGATTAAATTAATAAGATGCCTCGATTTCCAGGCTGGTCATTTTAATGACGAAAGATCCATTTCTGACGTCATAGGAATCTTTTGGATTTTGTCGAGTGACGTCACGGCGGGTCATGACAGCTTTTCACATCCAAGGATTGCCCATTTCATGACATATTATGACGACTTCAAGAGAATACAAGACTCACCAACCAGAAGACGTGGAGATTGGCATGAACTGGTTCAAATCAATCTGGGGCCTAATGTTGGGGATATACATCCAGGTTGAGACCCGCCCAGGTGAGGCCGGGTCATGCGATTGGCGGCTTACGATAATTCCAGGAGGAAGCATAATCAGTGGGCCAGAGGGCCCAGAGCGAGAAGGCCAGAAGTAAACCGGTGGACTTAAGTCGCCGGGAGAGACTTGTCGGATAAGGTATGTTTAGTTAGGGTGAGGTCGGTTGCAATGTCTAACCTGACCCGGACTCTTGTCAACCCAGGGGCCTTGACCCGTGTATATAAGGGCGGCTCAATGGGCGGCTTAGCGAACGAAATCATTGATCGAGATCTAGGAAAAGTGAAACTCGTTGCCTTGTAATCGATACACAATCAATACAACACAAAGCGGGACGTAGGATTATACCTCTTTCCGAGGGGCCGAACCTGGGTAAACCCTTGTCTCTTGATTCCGATCAACCCCTTCGAGTTCACCGCCTTAGTAATTGCCTCGAACCTAAGTCCGTTAACCCGGACATCTGCCGTGAAAAATCCAGGACACATGGCGTGCGCAGGCATGGGCCCGGCAAAGCAAAGTACTGGCCATGTTTTATTTTTTGTCCAGTTTTTTGGGAAAATTTTCACACAACTTTTTCTATTCAAAATTATCCAACAAAAATTTTGTTTTAGAAAATATAAAAGTAAAAAAAATGCTTCTGAAAAGTATAAGGTTCATGAATTTGCTATTCATGTTTTTACGCTGAAAATAAATAAAGTTCTGTTTTAAAAGTAAATAAAACGAAAGTAAGAAATAAATTTTAAGAGCAGGTTAAAGTGATTATTGAAACAATTATGATTCTGTTATTTTATGATCAATGTTGTTAATCACATAATCATGATTTATTAATGTGCATTATTTCTATTTTTTGCCCAACGATGATGTAGTTTAAATTGCACAAAGAGTTATATGTTTTAATTTTGACCAACGTTGGATTAATGCATGCAATTGTTGCTATGATCTCACTTCAATTGTGGTTTTAAAGAGGGTACTACTTGATGAGCTTCATCAAGAATGTTCCAACCCTTAGAGGTCACAACTACACTGAATGGAGAACGAAGTAGACTTGGCTTTTGTTTGTGCTGAGGTGGACTGGGTTGTGGACACTCCACAGCCAGTCAAACCAACAGAACTAGTCAGAGGTGCAAAAGAAGATGATCCTGCTTGAGATAAAAAGAAGAGGGAACATGCTCCAATGGAGATGTCATATACCCTCGAAAACCAAAAGTGGCTCACCGCCAATAAAAAGTGCATGGCTTTCATAAAGAACAGAATTGAAAATGCAATTGTGGGTTCAATTGCATATTGTACTTCCGTACGGGAGTTTCTTCAGAAAGGATAAAGAGTCAGTTCACTGGCTCTTCAAAGATATATGCTACCCAGTTGCTAAAGCAGGTGATGTCAGAAAAGTACACAGGCGGTGGACATGGCATAAGAGAGCACATACTCAGGATGAGCCACTTGGCAGCTAAGCTTAAACCCATGGATTCGGATTTGGATCTCAAACCTGCACTCCTTGTTCACCTGATTATGGCTTCATTGCCAAAAGAGTTTGACACTTTTGTTGTTAACTACAACATGTCGCTTGAAAAATGGGACATTGAAAAGACTATAGCCATGTGTGTGCAAGAAGAGGAAAGACTTAAAACCTGACATGGTGGTTTTGTGAACTATGTGAAGCATAATAAGAAAAAGAACTACAATCAAATTGGTAAAGGTTTCCTTCAAAGTCACATGGAAAAGATCACACGCACTACCAGCATCAGGAAAAGTCTTGACAAGGATATGTACCTAGGGTAGGGTCCTAGGTCTGACCTACATGCCCTACCTAAGTACATGACATCGGAGGACTTGAGGATCACAAATAAGCTTCTGACTGGATTCCCGATGATGCTCAAGTCACTTGACAGGCAATCCACTCGGAGACTTCTTCCTCCACTCGACGGCTGACTGTCACTGGGAAGACCTCATTTCGACTCGACGCCAGAAGACTTGAAGCCACCTCCAGGAGACCAACGATAGGCATTAGGCTTTTTGTCGTTAGTAGCTTTTATTATGTACGTTACCAGTAACGCTAGTCTTTAAACCCACGATCAGACCCTTAGATGTCGGGCAATTATGAGGGGAAGTGAACTCTCTATAAGCCGCCTCTCCCCTTTGGCACAAGGGTTTGTGACCACTGTAATCTCAACATTCCACGCGACAAAGCTCTCGAGCACTGAGACGTAGGGTTGTTACCTCCACGAGAGGGGCCTGAACTCATACATCTGCGTGTACATCCTCGTCGTAGCTAGGACTCTGCCCTCTCCTTTCGTACCCCTACCTTTACTGTCAGGCTCGTTCCCACGACAGTTAGCGCCCACCGTGCGGTAGGCATCTAAGCGACTTCTGGCGAGGTTGCGTTTTTCATCCTTCAACATGTCCTCTGGCGGTGTTTTTGCTCTGGGTCACGAGATCCGTTTCGGAGCACTCACCTTCATCGGCGACGATTCGGCATGGCTTCAGGAAGCGCCTCTCAATGTCGAGGAGCTCCCGGTCCGCGGGGCCGCGCACTTCTATGCGAGTTTCTATGGTGTGCTGCTGCGTCAGCCGTCGACTCCCTATGCATCGGCTCCCCTCGCTATCCGCTATCGCAAGCGGTCCAGCCGATCCCTACTCAGCGTTGGGTCAAGCATGCAGTGGCGCGTCCAATTTCTTCTCCGCAGATTGCAGCACTCGAGCCTGCCGAGTCCCTTCACGGCGTGTTCGAGTCAGATACCGATTCATCAGATGTCCCTTTCGAGTGCGAGAGCTGCAATCTAGCAGCGGAGGTCCTTATGGCGGGCTCTCATCAAAGCCCACCGCCGGGCTTTGGCCACGGCAAGCGTGACCCTAGCGGCACGTCGAGTGAACAGCTCCATCGCGATGGCGAAGTTCTTCATACTCCCATCATTGGTACAACCACTGAGGCTCGGGCTTTGGAGGCCACGCGTATTCAGCTGGAAGAGGTCCAAAGGGAACTCGACAAGCGTGCTCGCCAGCGCCCACCAGTTGTCGGTCGACGGCAGTGACAACTATTCTCGACTGGATCCCACAACAACGTTGAGTTATAATCGTACCCCTGTGTTAAATATTGTAGCTGCTGCTAGGATAGGAGATTCCATTCAGCCGTCGCGGTCAGAGGGTAGAAGAGGGTTGATGCAAATCAGGGCCTTGCTAGATGCAGCGCAGCGTCAGAATTCTGTTGTTTCACAGTCCCGCAACAGGATACACAGCAACTCACCCAGGGCAGAAACCTTTCAGTCGGCACACAGCCCTGGATCACCCTTGCATCGTAGGGGTGGAGGCTTTTGTGAAGAGCAGGTCAGAGATCAGTTCCACCGTGAAGACCGCCGTCGAGTTCCCACCCCTCCGCAGGGTGGTCCACACGTGCCCCGGCACCAGGACGAAAGGCGCTCATTCAGTGATGAGCGGAATGCAGATTTTGATGCTCGTGATATCCTCACCCATAAGCAAATTGGTAGGGGCAGAGCCCATAGAGAAGGACAAGACAGAGATTTTTCCGAGTGGTAGCTCGATCGTGTTTTCTGGTCCTGAGTGTTTTAGCAGAGCCATCTGTTCTGTAGAGATTCCCCCCAACTTCAGGTTGGTGGCAGGGATCAGGAAGTTTTCTGGCGAGTCAAAGCCAGAGACTTGGTTGGATGATTACCGAGTGGCTGTACAGATTGGTGGCGGCAATGATAACATCGCAATGAAACACGTGTCCTTGATGTTAGATGGTTCAGCTTGTGCTTGGCTAAATCGCTTGGCTCCATCCAGTATATATTGCTGGGAGGATCTTGCCCGAGTGTTCATCCGAACCTTCGAGGGCACTTGCAAGCGTCCTGCTGGGCTAGTCGACTTACAACATTGTGTCTAGAAGCCCAATGAGACCTTGAGAGATTATATTCAGCGTTGGTCCACTCTGCATCATACAGTGGAGAATGTTTCAGAACACCAAGCTGTGTGTGCCTTCAAGGCTGGTGTGAGATACAGAGAGCTTTATTTGAAGTTCGGTCAAACGGGTGACATTTCACTCGGCAAGATGATGGGGATCGCCACTCGGTATGCCAATGGCGAGGAAGAAGACCGCCTCCATAGCAGCAAAGGAAAGGCAGTCGTCAATGATACTGGCGGCAACTCCAATCGGAAACAGAAGCGAAAAGGTGAGGGTCCGGTCCAAGCAGAGGCAGCCGCACTAGCGACCCAAGCAAAGAATAAGGGGAAGGCTAAAGCACAGTATGCCCCTAAGAAAGGAAAAAATCAGTTAGGGACTGATATTATGGATCAGCCATGTGTAATTCACACGAGGAAAGATGAGGAGGGCAATGTGATTTTGCCCAAGCACACCACTCGGCAGTGTCGGACACTTATTCAGCAGTTCAAAGAGACTCCACCGAGTGACAAGACTCCTAAAAAGGCTGAAGATGAAGATAAATAAACATTCCGAGATGTCACTGGTACACTTGTAATTTTCGCTGATGTAGAGAGCAAGAGTTGACTGAAGGTCATCATAGGGAGGTCAACATGGTCGTACCTGCTACCCCCACCTACCTCAAGTGGTCCCAGTATGCTATCACATTCGACCAAACAAACCATCCTGCCCATGTGGCCACTCCTGGTCGATAGGCTCTAGTGGTTGATCCGGTGGTGGGGAGCACTCGACTCAGAAAGGTCCTCATGGACGGTGGCTGTGGTCTGAACATCCTCTATGTGGATACCCTGAAAGGGATGGGCATTCCGATGTCCCGACTGAGTGAAAGCAACATGCAATTTCACGGAGTCATCCCAGCGAGAAGACCAAGTCACTCGGCCAGATTGCATTGGACATGACATTCGGGAACGATAGAAATTTTTCAAAGGAAAAGTTGACGTTTGAAGTCATGGATTTCCAGAGTGCCTATCATGCCATTTTGGGTCGTCCCGCGTATGTTTGTTTCATGGCCCGTCCATGTTACGTGTATCTAAAGTTGAAGATGCCGGGCCCTAAGGGCGTGATCATGGTCACTGGCAATCGACAGTGGGCTGAAGAATGCCTCCAGCAAGGCTCCAAGATCGTCGATCATCAGATGGCCATGGTCGAGCTGGAAGAGTACAAGAAGAGCGTTGACCCTGCTGATTTGCTCCGTGCAAAGAAGCCCGCTTCTGAGTTGGCGTTTCAGTCGGCAGGGGAAGTGAAGAAGGTGCACATCCACCTGACGGATCCAACTGCTGCCCCGACAAATATGTCATCAACACTCGATAGCAAATAGGAAGCCGACCTCATCCAGTTCCTCCGTAAACACTGGCATATCTTTGCATGGAAGCCTACTGACATGCCGAGGGTTCCCAAGGGACTGGCTGAGCACCGTCTGAGAGTTGATCCGAAAGCTAAGCCCGTCAAGGAGCATTTGCGTCGATCGGCGGCAGAGAAGCGCAAAGCAATCGGTGAAGAAGTGTCCCGTCTCCTGCAAGCCAAGTTCATTCTAGAGATTTACTACTCCGAGTGGCTCTTGAATGTCGTGATGGTGCCCAAAAAGGATAAGTCATTGCGTGTGTGCATTGACTTCAAACATCTCAATCGGGTCTGCCCGAAGGATCATTTTCCGCTCCCCTGCATAGATCGGATTGTTGACTCGACTGCGGGATGCGAGCGTTTATCGTTTCTAGATGCTTACTCTCGGTATCATCGGATCCGTTTGTATGGCCCAGATGAAATAAAGACAGCCTTCATCACCCCATTTGGATGTTTTTGCTACATCACTATGCCATTCGGTCTGAAAAATGCCGGCGCTACTTTTATGCGCATGATTCGGAAGTGTTTACTCGACCAGATCCCTCGGAATGTTGAGGCGTATATGGATTATATAGTGGTCAAGTCCCGCAAAGGTTCCGACCTGCTGGCTGATTTGGCCGAAACATTCGCCAATCTGAGGAGATACGACATAAAGCTAAATCCGGCCAAGTGTACTTTCGGCGTCCCTGGCGGCAAGTTACATGGTTTTCTCATTTCCGAACGAGGGATCGATGTCAACCCTAAGCAAATCAGCGCCATTAACCAAATGAAGACTCCCGTGCAAGTGTACGATGTTCAGAAACTCACAGGTTGCCTGGCAGCATTGAGTCGATTCATTTCTCGTCTCGGTGAGAAGGCTCTTCCTCTATATCAATTGATGAAGAAGTCTGACACATTCGGGTGGACTCCAGAAGCCGAAGCAGCATTTGTTGAGCTCAAACCCCTGCTCTCCACCCAGCCGGTACTTGCCGCTCCTTGAAGCAAAGAGCCCTTGTTCCTATACATCGCGGCCACTAATCAGGTCATCGGTACGGTGCTAACTGTCGAGCGAGAAGAGGAGGGTAAAGCTTACAAAGTCCAATAGCCAGTTTATTATGTCTCTGAAGTTCTGTCCCCCTTGGTCGAGTGGCTAAGTGGGCAATCGAACTCGGACATTTTGACATTAAGTTTGAAGCCAAGAAAGCAATCAAGTCCCAAGCACTGGCAGATTTTATGGCCGAGTGGATTGAACAGCAACAGCCAATCCAGGTTCACTCGACACATTGGACCATGTTCTTCGACGACTCTAAAATGTTGAATGGGTCCGGTGTTGGTGTTGTCCTGATATCTCCCAAGGGCGACAAGCTCAGTTATGTCTTGCAAATTCACTTCGACTCCTCCAACAATGAGGCAAAATATAAATTACTTTGGATGGGTTGTGCATGGCTATCTCACTCGGCGTCAAGCGCCTGATGGTTTATGGTGACTCAGATTTGGTGGTGAATCAAGTGATGAAAGAGTGGCATGTTCAAAACCCCGCTATGATTGGGTACTGCAATGTTGTCATAAATTTAGAAAAGAAATTCGAAGGCCTGGAACTTCATCATGTTCCCCGACTGAAGAATCAAGCGGCCGACGAACTAGCAAAGATTGGGTCCACTCGACGGCCTGTCCCTAGTGATGTGTTTTTAGAGCACCCGCATACTCCTTCGGTGCAAGAAGATCCTTTCACCGAAGAGCCCCCGCAAGCTATGAGCTCCACTGATCTGACTGAAGTCGATGTCCCTGCAGTAATTGATTTGGTCATGGAGATTCTAGTTGTCATTCTGGATTGGATGGTGCCCTACATTACTTATATCCTCAGACAAGAACTCCCTGAAGACGAAACAGAGGCTCGACAGATTGCGCGTAGGTCAAAGGCCTTTATTGTGATTGGGGGTCAGTTGTTCAAAGTAAGTGCAACTTGCGTAATGCAGCATTGCATTTCCCCCGAGGAAGGTCGAGTGATTCTGGATGAGATCCACTCGGGAACTTGCGGTCATCATGCGGCCCGCGGACAATCGTTGCTAAAGCATACCGAGCTGGTTTCTTCTGGCCATGGGCTAATGAGCACTAGTAGAAAACTGGGCTTTGGTTTAGGCCTGGCCAGCCCATTAGTCCTGGTTCAGTCACAAACCGGGACCCATGGGGGCATACGTCCCGGTTCGTGCACCCAGGGGGTCGGCCGGGCCTCATGGGGCATTGGTCCCGGCTCGTATGGACCCTTTTGTCTCGGTTCCAAACACGAACAGGGACCAATGGGCCTCACTCCTGGCCCACATCCATTGGTCCCGGTTCGTGACTGGAACCGGGACTAAAGTGTGACCTTTAGTCCCGGTTCCAGGCACAAACCGGGACCAATGATGTGGCTATATATACCCCTCCCCCGCGAGCAGAGCACTCCACTGGTCTGTTTTTTCCTGGAGTGTGAGGGGAGGGCTTTGTGGTGCTCTAGCTCACCTCCTATGCACATGAGGTGTTCGATGAAATGCCCGAGCCACACTACTTAAGCTTTCTCCTCTCCAAACTCGACCTCCAAGTTTCATTTTCCTCAAGATTTGTCTAGGTTTAGCGGTCCGTCATGTCCCGTCCCCGTCTTCACCGCCGTCGATCGCCCGCGCCGATCTCGTCGCCGACACCACCGTGGTGAGACTCTTGTTCTTATCTTCTTTCTAAAAGAAAAAAATTATATTAATTTGGTCACTTATCTATTCATGATGTTCTGTAATGGTTTTTGACACACTTAATTATATATAATGCACGTAGATGAACCGGCAATGGATGTACGGTGATAGACGCACCTCCGAGTACATTAAGGGTGTGCATAATTTTCTCGAAGTGGCTGAGGCAAACAAGCAGAATGGTTTTATGTGTTGTCCATGCCCTCTATGTGGGAATACGAAGTCTTACTCTGAACGGAAAATCCTTCACACCCATCTGCTTTATAAGGGTTTCATGCCACACTATAATGTTTGGACCAAGCACGGAGAAATAGGGGTTATGATGGAAGACATCGAAGAAGAAGAGGATGATGACAACTATGTGCCCCCTGAATACGGTGATGCTGCAACAGGGGAAGCTGAAGATCAAGAGGAACTAGACGATGATGTGCCCGATGATGATCTCCGTCGGGTCATTGTTGATGCAAGGAGACAGTGCGAAAGTGAAAAGGAGAAGCTGAAGTTCGATCGCATGTTAGAGGATCACAGAAAAGGGTTGTACCCCAATTGCGAAGAGGGCAACACAAAGCTCGGTGCCTTACTGGAATTGTTGCAATGGAAGGCAGAGTATGGTATACCTGACAAGGGATTTGGGAAGGTACTGAAAATATTTAAGAAGAGGCTTCCAAAGGATAACGAATTGCCCAACAGTACGTACGCAGCAAAGAAGGTCATATGCCCTCTAGGATTGGAGGTGGAGAAGATACATGCATGCCCTAATGACTGCATCCTCTACCGCGGTGCGTACGAGGATTTGAATGCATGCCCGGTATGCGGTCAATTGCGGTATAAGATCAGACGAGATGACCCTGGTGATGTTGACGGCGAGCCCCCCAGGAAGAGGGTTCCTGCCAAGGTGATGTGGTATGCTCCTATAATACCACGGTTGAAACGTCTATTCAGAAACAAAGAGCATGCCAAGTTGTTGCGATGGCACAATGAAGACCGTAAGAAAGACGGGAATTTGAGACACCCCGCTGACGGGTCACAATGGAGAAAAATCCTGAGAAAGTACGGTCGGGCTGAGTTTGGAGCTGACCCAAGGAACGTATGGTTAGGTTTAAGCGCGGATGGCATTAATCCTTTCGGAGAGCAGAGGAGCAATCACAGTACCTGGCCCGTGACTCTATGTATGTACAACCTACCTCCTTGGATGTGCATGAAGCAGAAGTTCATTATGATGCCAGTTCTCATCCAAGGCCCTAAGCAACCCGGAAACGACATTGATGTGTACCTAAGGCCATTAGTTGAAGAACTTTTACAGCTGTGGAATGGAAACGGTGTACGTGTGTGGGATGAGCACAAACAGGAGGAATTTGACTTGCATGCGTTGCTGTTTGTAACCATCAATGATTGGCCTGCTCTCAATAACCTTTCAGGACAGACAAACAAGGGATACCACGCATGCACGCACTGTTTAGCTGACACCGAAAGTATATACCTAGACAATTGCAGGAAGAATGTGTACCTGGGGCATCGTCGATTTCTTCCGGCCAACCATTGATGTCGAAAGAAAGGCAAGCATTTCAAAGGCGAGGCAGATCACCAGAAGAAGCCCGCCATGCGTACCGGTGATCAAATACTTGCTATGGTCAATGATTTACACGTACTATTTGGAAAGGGTCCCGGCGGACTATCTGTTCTGAATGACGCTGAGGGACGCACACCCATGTGGAAGAAGAAATCTATATTTTGGGACCTACCCTACTGGAAACACCTAGAGGTTCGCTCTTCAATCGACATGATGAACGTGACGAAGAACCTTTGCGTGAACCTGCTAGGCTTCTTGGGTGTGTATGGGAAGACAAAAGATACACCGGAGGCACGGGAGGACCTGAAACGTTTGCACAAAAAAGACGGCATGCCTCCAAAGCAGTATGAAGGTCCTGCCAGCTATGCTCTTACCAAAGAAGAGAAGGAAATCTTCATTGAATGCCTGCTCAGTATGAAGGTCCCGTCTGGCTTCTCGTCAAATATAAAGGGAATAATAAATATGGCTGAGAAAAAGTTTCAGAACCTAAAGTCTCATGACTGCCACGTGATTATGACGCAACTACTTCCGGTTGCATTGAGAGGGATTCTACCGGAAAACGTTCAATTAGCCATTGTGAAGCTATGTGCATTCCTCAATGCAATCTCTCAGAAGGTGATCGATCCAGAAATCCTACCAAGGCTAAGGAGTGATGTGGCGCAATGTCTTGTAAGTTTCGAGTTGGTGTTCCCACCATCCTTCTTCAATATCATGACGCACGTCCTAGTTCATCTAGTCGACGAGATTGTCATTCTGGGCCCCGTATTTCTACACAATATGTTCCGCTTTGAGAGGTTCATGGGAGTCCTAAAGAAATATGTCCGTAACCGTGCTAGGCCAGAAGGAAGCATCTCCATGGGCCATCAAACAGAAGATGTCATTGGGTTCTATGTTGACTTCATTCCTGGCCTTAAGAAGATTGGTCTCCCTCAATCGCGGTATGAGGGGAGACTGACTGGAAAAGGCACGCTTGGAGGGGACTCAATAATATGTAGGGACGGGCATTCTTGGTCTCAAGCACACTACAAAGTTCTACAGAACTCTACCTTGGTGACCCCGTATGTCGATGAACACAAGAACAGTCTGCGCTCCAAACACCCGGAGCAGTGTGACGACTGGATTACACGTGAACACATCAGGACTTTCGGCAGTTGGTTGGAAACACGTCTCAGAGCTGACAACATTGTTACTGATGAGCTGTACTCGTTTTCCAGGGGACCATCTTATACTGTATTGACTTACAAAGGATACGAGATAAATGGGAATACATTTTACACGATCGCCCAAGATCAAAAGAGCACCAACCAAAACAGCGGTGTCCGCTTTGATGCAGCAACCAAGAGGGGAAAGGACACATATTATGGTTACATAGTGGACATATGGGAACTTGACTACGGACATGATTTTAAGGTCCATTTGTTTAAGTGCAAATGGGTCAATCTGTCAGGAGGCGGGGTACAGGTAGACCCACAGTACGGAATGACAATGGTGGATCTAAACAATCTTGGGTACACAGACGAACCATTCGTCCTAGCCAATGATGTGGCGCAGGTTTTCTATGTGAAGGACATGTCTACCAAACCGAGAAAAATAAAAGATAAGGAAGTGAATACATCATACGATGAGCCAAAGCGCCACATAGTTCTTTCAAGAAAAAGAGACATCGTGGGATTGGAGGGCAAGACAGACATGTCTGAAGATTATGAAAAGTTTCATGAAATTCCTCCCTTCAAAGTCAAGGCTGATCCAAGCACCCTGTTAAGCGATGAAGAATATCCATGGTTACGGTGCAATAAGCAAAGGACACAAGCGAAGAAAAAGTGAAGACACATGAAGTCAGAAAGGGTTGAAAATTGATGATGTGGCTTTGAATGGTTCATTTTGAACACACAAAAAGTCTGAAGTTCAAATAAGTTCAAAAACCTTTGTAACAGATGAGTTTTTGTCCGAAACCCTGATACTTCGAAAGAGATTGTCCATTTTGTACACGAAGTGCATCCAGTTTTTGCCATAACCCTCTCAACTTTTTAGCACATGCTATGTTGGTCAAATGATGATACCATGCCAAGTTTCAACCTTTTTTGAGTTCATTTGTACTGCTTTCCAATTTCAGGGTCATTTAGCTCAAAATAAATCATTAAATGCATGAAAAATAGCAAATAAAGTTAGAAACGTTTGAAATTTTAGTATGTGACTTTGAATGGTGCATATTGAATGCACAAAAAGTCTTGAATTGAAATAAGTTTAGAAAAATGAAATGCCTTTGTAACATATGAGTTTTTGTCCGAAACCCTGATACTTCGAAGGAGATGGTCCAGTTTGTACACGAAGTGCATCCAGTAGGATTAGGGTTGTGTTTCCCTATCGCACAACCGGTACTAAAGAGGCACACGACCCTATTTCTTCGCGTGTTTCCCTATAGTATTATTAAAACTAAAATTATATAAAATTTATGCAACTAAACTTATCATAGTATTTTCTGTTCAAAACATTAAAAGCAAAAAAGTGGAAACAAAATAAATTAAATAAAAAAAAGAAAACAAAAAATAAACAAAAAATAGAAAAAAAAAGTATTTTCTGTTCAAAACATTAAAAGCAAAAAAGTGGAAACAAAATAAAATAAAGCAAAAAAAATGCCTCCTACAGGGCCATCACGGCCTGAATACGACTAGAACCCAGCAATGGGCCAGGATTCAGGCCCGTAGAAGGCCTAGTAGGCCCATGGGCAAAGAGTGACACAATAGGCCCGGAAGCCTGCAGTTGAGAGGAGCTCGAGAGGGTTGGCGCAGTAGCGCTTATAAACCGCTCTCGCGCTCCCTCGACTAGCGAGGTGGGACTAAACATCCCACCGCACCGCGGCGCAAGGCCTTTGGTTCCGGTTGGTAGCACCAACCGGAACGAAAGGGTGGCATTGGTACCGGTTCGTAGCACCAACCGGGACCAATGCCCCCTTTAGTTCCGGTTGGTGGCACCAACCGAAACCAAAGGTTTCTGTTTCCCGCCGTTTGGGTTTCTGAAAAGAGACCTTTGGTCTCGGTTGGTGGCACCAACCGGAACAAAAGGTGGGAATTGGTCCCGGTTGGTGCTACGAACCGGGACCAATGCTCTGGGTATATAAGTGGCACTTAGGAATTTTCAGTCAATCTCGCCATTAGCCCCCAACGATGCCGGAGACGACACCGACGCCGTCAGGCTGCCCGACCGCCACGCCGTCGCCGCCCTCTGCCCCATTGACGCCCTCTGCCCCGACCTCGCCATCGCCGCCCTCTGCCCCGACCTCGCCGTCGCCGCCCTCTGCCTCGCTGTGAGCCCCTCCCCCCATTCCCCCCTCTTCTTCCCCGCCTCTCCGCACTCCTCCCCGCGCTCCCCATCACCGTCTTCGCCGTGGCTGTGCCGCGGCCGCCGCCCGAGCTCGATGTCGGCAATGCTATGGGGATGTTGTATGTATATGGATGTTGTATGTATATGTATATGTAGATGTAGTATGATCCATGGATATGTATGCATTGATGTATGATTTTTTTTGTTCATAGAACTTTTTTTTAACAATTGATGTATGATTTTTTTGTTCATAGAAAGTTTTTTGTTCATAGAATTTTTTTTGTCAATTGATGTATATGTTCATATATATGTGCATTTTTAGAAAAAAATTGTGTATGTATGTTCATATATGCAAAAGTTACGTTTAAGAAAAAAAGAAAATGTATGTATTATGTTCATATGCAAAGAATATGCAAAAGTTAGAATTTTTTGTACCAAGTTAAAAGAGCGTTGTCGTCGACCCACTGTAGAAGGAGGAGAAGAAGGAGAAGAAGAAGGGGAGAGTAAGAAGCAGAAGAAAAAAAGAGGAGAAGAAGAAGGAATAGAGGAGAAGAAGAAAAAATCTTCTTCTCCTCCTTTTTTTTCTCTCCAAAGTTATTTTGGAACGGAGTCCCGGATAGGATAATTCGCTTTTTGGTACGAATTTCAGCAAAAGGCCTTCCAAATTGCGATATTCAGAAGGCTCTTGCTGAACTTTGTACCAAAAAGCAAATTATCCTATCTGGGACTCCGTTCCAAAATAACTTTGGAGAGCTTCATACGTACTTTCGCCTGTTACTTTTGCCTAGTGATGAAGACATGGTTTTATTTGTTGAATCCTTTGACACTAGACAAACGTGACATGAGGGGGTCGAGGGTCGGAAACTAGGGTAGAGGGTCATGGATCGCCGAGGGGTCGAGAGGTTGCCTTGTGTATCCATACTCAAACCGTAGAAGCGTCGAGCTAGCTAGGTCTATGTTTGCCACTAATATATTAATTGTCATGTTGTAATATTTGTAGAAACTATGGATGATCCGAATCTTCCGCAAAGAAACTTACAAGAAGAAGCGTTGTTGGGGGACATCATCCGGGAAGAAGGTGATGTTGTCTTATCGTTTCTGAACGACACCGATTGTCTGGAAGAAGAGCGTGAAGAAGGCTCCGATGATCGGACAATGGAGGTGGAAGAACATGATTATGATGGCTCCGGTGAGCGAACGGAGGAAGGAGCAGTTGCAAAGTCCGGCGAGGTATATATATTAATTAAGAATGTGCTGACTAGCTAATTAATGCATTAATTGTTTTGGTATGTACACATATTAACTCTTTTCTTTCTTCTTTTCTAGCCCTTCAGATTCGGATTGAGCCAAACTTCGGTAATGAGACGAGGCGTAAAGAAAAAGTTGCGCCAGGATGAAAGGTTCACGATTACCAGCATCAATAGAGATGGCCAACCGATTGAACCCAGGCGGACCAAGGAAGCATTTTCTGCTCAGTGCGGGGTTCTTGTTAGGGACATGATCCCAATCACCATCCACCAATGGAATAAGCCGAAGAGCGGAGACCCTGAAGTGTCTTTTGTTAACGATAGACAGAAAGATGATCTTTGGACCACGCTGAAGGCAAATTTCACCCTACCGGCAGAGGAGGATCCGGATAAGCCAGTTATAGAGCCATTGGTCAAGGCTCATGCTCTTAAGAAGATGGCAGATCTATTCATGAGGTGGAAGAATGAGTTGAAATCAACGTTTGTCGACAAAGGGAAGACTCCAACATTCACCGGCCGATTTGAGAAGATAAGAGATCACTGGCCCGCATTTGTGGCCCACAAGACATCGGAGAAGAGTAGGAAGATGTCAGCGACAAACAAGATAAATGCTGCAAAGAAGAAGCTTCACCATCGCACGGGGTCAGGTGGCTGCATCAAAGCCCGGCCGTTGTGGGACAAGGCTGAGAAGGACCTGCTTGCTAAAGGGGTCCAACCAGAGACATTGTACTAGCCAGACTGTGCAAGGACTTGGTTCTTCGGGGCTGGGGGAACCTTGGACCCTGAAACAGGGAAGTGCGTTTGGATGAACGAGCAACTGTCAATACCGGTCAAGAATCTTCGACAGTATATCGCCGTAGCGCAGGCAGGGACGTTCGTTCCCGAGAAAGAGAATGACAAGCTCACACAGGCCCTCGGGAATCCTGAGCACCCAGGACGAACATGAGGCACGACAGGCTCTGTTTCGTGGAAGGTTGGGTTTCCCGACGCAGAAGGTTACAAATCTCGGGAGAGGAAGCGGAAATAGGAGCAAAGCGATATGCAAAAGCTGAATGAAAGAGTACTAGCGCTAGAGAAACAAGCAGTTGAGAACCAGCGATCTCAGCGGGACGAAGCTATCCAAGAAGCTACCCCGCCATCTCAGCAGAGAAGCAGCGTGGCTTCCATCGAGCTTGACCAGCCTGACTTCACGGCTCCCAGCTACCCCATGGATGCTATCAAGGAGGCTCAACCTTGCAAACTTATGACGCAATGGCATCACCGCAAAGTCAAGGCGGATGTCAACTCTGTTGCACCTTCCAAACCCAGCACAACTTTTCACTGCCTTCTGATTCCACAAGGCTATGCTATTGTGATGGTCGATGAGATAGAGGAGGGATTTGAGGACCTCGAGCTTGACCACCCTACCGGTGAAGGGGAGACTCTGCTGGAATGTGCTCTGAAGACTACATGTCTATGGCGGAAGGAGCTCATCAAGCTTCCGAACTAGACGCCTCCGCCTCCTCCTCCTCCTCTGGTGAGTCAGGGCACTCCACCTCCTCCTCCGCCTCCTCCTCTGGCGAGTGATCAGGGCACTCCGCCTGCTCCGGCGCGTGGTGGCACTCCGCCTCCTTCTCCGCCTGCGCCGGCGCGTCCGAGCAGCCCGCCTCCTCCGCCGCCTCCTCAGCAAGGGCGGAAGAGATCCGCCACTGCTTCGGCTGCTCCGCCTCCTCGTAACACTCCTTCTCCGCCTCGTAAGCAACAAAGGAAGATAGTCGCCGCCGCTCCGGCTGCTCTGGCATCTAGCAGTACAACCAGTGGCGGGAGGCGATACCAATACGATCCATCATCTCTCAAGCCTCTTGAGCAGTTACCTTACGAGAAGAGCGACGAGGAAAACACGAAGATCTCTAAAGGCCAAGTGAAGGAGTTTTTTGCAAAGAAAAATCCACCTCCGGAGGAGAAGATAGATCCGGTGAAAGTGAAGCGCACTTTGGATGCCCTGAAGCGACCACCACCGCCTCCGCCGGATGACAACTATGTCCGCACTATTAAAAATACAGCGCTAGAAGCGCGCCGGTCTGGAACCACTAGAACTGACAAAAGGAGACAAGAACAAATTACAAAAGGGAAAAAAATCCCCAGCTCGGCAAACAGGCGAACCAATCGTGCCCCCCACTGAAGGTGTCTAGCGATATCGTCCCAAATCTGCCGGTAATGGTGCCCGGTACCAATCCTGGTGATTACCTGCCCGACGATGTACATTTTGATATAATGGAGGAGGACGATCACAAATACCGGCATGGGAAGCCTCTCGTCAGACCTGGTCATTCTCCTCTAACAACTATGATGCGAAGATTCCATGAGTGGCACATGGACACCTGCAAGTCTGGGACGGTTACTTTGATGCTGACGGTTAAAGAGGAGCACAACCTCGTTGGAATTTAACTGTTGTGTGTTCCATTTGAGGAGTTATTCCATCTTTTCAATCAAATGGCCATCGATAAAGTAATCGTCACTTGCTACTGTCTGTAAGTACTACTTCTTTAATTAAGTCTCTATATATAGCTCAGCTCTTTCATTGCATGTACATATAATTATCCTCACTATATCATGCAGATTGAAGATCGTCAAATGCAAGAAAAAACAAATCTATAATATTGGGTTCATTAACCTAAATCTCTTTAATGAATGGGAAATTAAACATGATGCCAAACAAGCCGAGGCCAACTTGCTAAATTCATTGCTTAAACATCAAAACAAAGATAAAATAATCTTTCCTTACAACTTCGAGTGAGTGTTACTGTCTTGTGCATATTCGGTTTTCCTTATTACTCAAGGTTATAGTAATGTAATTGATGAGTTACGCATGCGTGCGCAGCTTCCACTTTATTCTCCTAGAGATTAAGCTTGTGGAGGGACTAGTAACCGTCTTAGACTCAAGACGAAAAGATCGCAAGCAGTATGCGGCGATCACTGAAATGCTCGTGAAGTAAGTTCAATCGATCATTATCGCACCATATCGACAACTTTATTCATTTCCTGATATTAAGTAATAATTATTTTCTTTGTCTGGCAGGGTTTGGAAACAGTTCACCGCAATAGCTCCGGGACTGCCGGGGAAGCTGCAATTTACATACCCGAAAGTAAGTACTACTAGCTAGTTCCGCGCATCTCCCATTGATTCTAGCTAGTTTTCATCCATACCATTTATAATGCTTGATTATCAGTTTGATTGACCTCTATTTCTCGTAAAGTGGTTGTGGCAGGAAGAAGGGACTAATCTTTGTGGATACTACGTTTGCGAGTACATCCACGACGCGACGACCTCTAAGCATGTCGGCTACTCTAAAGAAGATTTTGAAGTGCGTAAGCAATAATATTCACAATTTTATTTTATTACCATCATTTGTGTTGTGTTTCATTCATATATATGTATTGACCTCCTTCTTCAAATTAGCTTTCGGAGCTGCAGGATCAATTCCTACCACAAGATCGCATAAAAGCAATTCAAGAGGAATTGGCGGGATTCTTTCTTGACCACGTCATCGATAAACACGGAGAATACCATGTGGAAGTTGAGTTCAGATGTTAGGGGATTGTAAGAGATCTTATATTGTATATATGTAGCAAGTAGCGTCGGATAGATATACGAAAACTTGTTGTTCGACCAATCTCTCGGAGAAGGAGAGGTCGACCACTTCTCTTTGTATACGTTCATGACGATCTTCTGTACTTAATGGTTTCCTTCATTTTCTTACTAGCTAGCGTGTCGAGTCCTCTCTATACGTATAGTACGTAGCGTCGACCAAGCACGGAGATAAGAGAGGACACTTCTCTCTGTTAGCTAGCTAAAATAATATATGAAACCCCTAAATTAACCCTGCAAAACCCCCTAAACCCCCCACCCCCCCTTTAAAAAAACAAAACCCTAGGCCCTGGACTACTGACGCGTGGATGCCTTTTGGTCCCGGTTCGTGTTACCAACCGGGACTAAAGGTCCTCCACCCCAGCGCACCACAGCAGCCCACGTGGAGCCCCATTTGTCCCGGTTCGTAGGCAAACTGGGACTAAAGGTATTGGGCTTTAGTACCGACCCTTTAGTCCCGGTTCCGGAACCGGGACAAATGGGCCTTTTTCTACCAGTGGAGATGGCTAAAGACAATGTTGATCATTGTGATGGATGCCAGTTCTATGCAAACTTGTCACATAAGCCTCTGCTCTGAAAACGATTCCCCTCGCCTGGCCATTTGTTGTTTGGGGACTCGACATGGTTGGTCCCTTTCGGACCGAAAAAGGCGGGTTCACTCATTTGCTGGTTGCAGTCGACAAATTTACAAAGTGGATAAAAGCCAAGCCCATCAAGAAGTTGAACTCCCGCATGGCGGTCACATTCATGAGAAAAAAAAATTGATACGGTGTTCCTCGCAGCATTATCACGGATAACGGCACCAACTTTGACTCAGAAGAATTTAGAAACTTCTGCACCTCTTAGGGCACTCTGGTGGATTATGTATTTGTTGCACATCCTCAAACCAATGGGCAAGTCGAGCGAGCTAATGGCCTCATCCTGCAAGGTCTGAAGCCTCGTCTCATGCGCGATCTGGATCATGCCGCTAGTGCATGGCTGACTGAGCTGCCGTCTGTGCTTTGGGGCCTAAGAACGACGCCAAATCCGTTGACTGGACGGACTCCTCTTTTCCTGGTCTATGGTGCTGAGGCTGTCTTGCCGGGCGACTTGTTTCACAATTCTCCTCGAGTGGAACTTTATTCTAAAGCTGAAGCTGAACAAGCTAGACAGGATGGTGTCGATCTCCTAGAGGAAGAGCGAGATATGGCTCTGATCTAGACTACAGCTTATCAGCAGGATCTGCGGCGCTTCCATGCGAAGAATGTCAAAAGTCAATCGTTTCATGAAGGAGACTTGGTGCTCCGAGTGGATCAACAACGACCTCATAAGCTTTCTCCAGCGTGGGAAGGTCCCTTCATCGGCACCAAAGTGCTGAACAACGAAGCTTATCACCTGTACAACCTCAAGAAACAGATGGACAAGCCACAGGCCTGGAATGCAGATCTGCTCCGATTTGTCATGGCAGATGTCCGGGTGAACGGACTTAGGTTCGGGGCGGAAGCGCAACTATGTGCCGGCTTGAAGGGGTTTACCCACTTGAAGTTGGTCGGAATCGAGAGACGCGAGTTTACCCAGGTTCGGCCCCTCCGATGGAGGTAAAAGCCAATGTCCTGCTTGTCTGGTATTGATGATGAGGAAGATCTCTCGGTCACAAGGGTGTTGTCTGGCTACCTCTAATCTCGAGTGTCTCTAATCTGTTTATCTCTCATGACTTGTCTACCTAAGACCTGTCTATTGAGACGTCTAAAAAACCTGACCCTCTCAAAGTGACCCGCCCCTCCTTATATAAGTTGAAGGGGCGACTTACATGTAGAGTCTAAGTCGGATTGAGACTTAACTTATTATGACTTCCTATTGTGGGCTTCTTCTTCATGGGCTTCTGAGTCCTGGGCTTCTTATCTCAAACGGGTGGCTTACACCGGGCGGCTTACACCTGGCGGCTTACAACCGGGCAACTTAGAACCACGCATCTTAGAACCAGGCAGCTTACAACCGAGCAGCTTAGAACCAGGCAGCTTCAAGACTCATCTTCAGGGACTCATCTTCAGGGACTTACAACCAGGACTTATCTTCAAGACTCATCTTCAGGGACTCATCTTCAGGGACTCACAACCAGGACTTTAACTATTTGCCGGGTTATAACTGTCACCGGGTTATAACTGTCTCCCGGGTCATACCACGGGGTATATCCCTGACACTTCGTCTATGCAAATGTGAAAACTAAGGCATTGAAGCAAGTGTGCTTTGTTTCACGGGGTGATGATTAGAGTACTCAAATGAATAAGCAGAGAAATTCTTCGAGGATTTATGAACATAATGGTTTGATGAATAATGCACATATTCATAACTCTCAGGTTTTCCCTGCGAAACAAAGGCATTAGTACGAGAATGATAATTTTAACCATTTGAGGAATTTTGTCCAAGTGAGGACTTTGATCTGGGGTTCCTATTCTTCATGAGTGGTGTCGTGAGGACATTCACTTGAAAATTTTGAAGGTAGCTCTTGGGAACCCAGATTTTCTTCATAGGAGAGTCGTTCCTGCAGTTAGTTCCAACAAATCTAGCAAATACTTCACCTTTCTGATTTTTGAAGAATTTGTAGTTCGAGTCAAGTGATTCATCAGAGAAATATGAAGTTTCACACGTAAAGCCAGATAAAGTGGATGGATCTACAGGAGGTCCTTTCGCAGCCACCCATGAGGTTTGGGGGTACTGCTCAAGTGTCCAGTAGGATCCATCAGCGTTGATTTTCCTCACAAAGGCTATACCCTCTTTCCTAGGGTTCATGTTCAGAATCTGCTTTTTGAGGACATCGCAAAGGGTTTGATGCCCTTTGAGACTTTTGTACATGCCTGTCACATACAATTCCTTCAACCCTGCATTGTCATCAGTGATACTAGTGGTATCCTTAGATGAGGAATTTAAGACCACGGGAATAGTTGAAGAAATTGCAGCAATAGAAGCATTTGCACATTCAGGTAAAGAAATTGCAGTTTCATATTCGATGCATTTCAAACAAGGTGGAATGAAATCTTCCTGAGCGGTACTGATCTGTTGAGCTAGTAAGGAATCATTTTCTCTTTGGAGATCCTCACGTGACACCCTCAGTTTCTCAAGATCTTGCTTTCTTTGAAGAAATTCATAAGAGAGCTTCTCATGATCAGCTAAGAGGTCGTTATGATGACTTTGTAGGTTATCACACTTCGTCTGAAGACTTTTGAGATCGACAAACAGAGTTTGAGTCCGATCCACTTCATGGTTCAACAGATCATCACTTTTGTCTAGCATTTTCTGAAGCTTTTCAAGTGCACTTTGTTGCTTAGTGGCAATTTTAACAAGTTTAGCATAGCTAGGTTTCACATATTCATCAGATTCACCTTCACTTGATTCAGATGAGGAATGATGTTTATGTACCTTTGAGCCATTTGCCATGAAGCAATAGGTGGGAGCATAATCATCATTGCTGACGTCAGAGTCGTTGGAGTAGTCATATTCTTCATCGTTGAAGATGGTCTTGCTGACGAAAGCAGTAGCGAGAGCAAGGCTAGCGACACCAGATTCTGATTCCTCCTCAGATTCTTCCTCTTCTTCACATTCTTCATATTCTTCCTTAGAGTCCATTTCCTTGCCGATGAATGCTCGTGCCTTTATGGGACCATTCTTCTTTTGCTTTGAGGATTTTGAAGATGAGAACTTTGCAGATGAGGACTTTGAAGATTTCTTCTTTTTCTTCAAGTCATCCGAACTATCATCCTTATATTTCTTCTTCTTCTTTGAATCTTTTTCCCAAAGAGGACAGTCAGAGATAAAGTGACCAGACCTCTTGCAACGATGACAAGTTCTTTTCTTGTAGTCTTTTGAGGAATCTAATTTCCTCAAGCCACTTTTTGATGACTTTCCAAATCCACCTCTCCTTGAGAACTTCTGGAATTTTCTCACAAGCATTGCTAGTTCCTGACTTAGTTCTTCAGGATCACCAAGGCTGCTGTCAGAATCTTCTTCTTTAGATGAGGAAATTTCTTTTGCCTTCAGTGCACGTGATCTTCCATAGCTTGGCCTGTAGAGGTCTCTCTTCTCGGCTTGTTGGAATTCATGAGTATTGAGTCTCTCAAGAATATCAGCAGGATCAAGTGACTTGTAGTCACCATGTTCTTGAATCATCAAAGTCAGAGTATCGAATGAGGAGTCAAGAGATCTTAGCAGTTTCTTCACCACTTCATGGTCAGTGATATCGGTGGCACCCAGTGCTTGAAGCTCATTGGAGATATCAGTGAGACGATCAAAAGTTTGCTGAACATTTTCATTGTCAAGTCTCTTCAAGCGGTTGAAGAGATTGCGAAGAACATCAACACGAGAGTCACGTTGAGTGGAAACACCTTCGTTGACTTTGGACAGCCTATCCCAGATAAGCCTAGCAGACTCCAAAGCACTCACTCTGCCATACTAACCTTTGCTCAGATGGCCACAGATGATATTCTTCGCTTGAGAATCGAGTTGCTTGAATCTCTTCACATCAGCAGTAGTAACAGTGGGAGTGGCAGAGGGCACACCATTTTCCACAACATACCAGAGATCGTTGTCAATAGCTTCAAGGTGCATACGCATCTTGTTCTTCTAGTAGGGGTAGTCTGTCCCAACGAAGGTAGGACACCCCGCGGAAACCTTGATCATACCTGCAGTCGACATAACTAGAACTCCAGGTGGTTAAACCAAAATCACACAGAGCGAGGGAGTACCTGCTTTGATACCAATTGAAAGTACGTTATATTGACTAGAGGGGGGTGAATAGGTGATTTTTACAAATTCATCACTTGAGGAATTTCAGCTTTGAGGAATTTGAAATGTGATGAATAACTCGCAGCGAAATAAGTACTCAAGTGCATGAGGAACATAGCGACAACATAGTCATCATGATGAAATGAAACATGCACAGATTACAAGTAGCGTGAGACGGGATAAGTGGTGATGAACAAGATAACTGGAGAATTTGAGGTGTGGAATTTGGGAAAGTCTTCAATCAAATTCTTCAGTCAGCAAAGTTCAATTTCATCAACAGTTATACGAGGAAATGGAAGGGTTGAGGAAATAGAACCAGGTAGCTTGATGAAGACAATGATTTGATGACCCAGTTCCAACTGCTGTGATAGTTATACGTCTGGTTTGGAGCGGCCTAGTATTTAAACCAGAGAACACACAGTCCTTACCGTACTCTCCTTGAGCTAAGGTCACACAGTACTCGTCCAACACTCGTGGTAAGTCTTTAGGGTAGACTTGCAAAACCCTCACAAACTGGTCACCCGGTGATCCACAATTTACTGTTGGATGCTCTAGACCAAGGTCACTTCGTGATCCCCAATTGACTGCAGGAGCACTAGACCATGATGCCTAACCGTCTGGAGGATGCACAGTCCTCAAAGGTAACAAGCGTCGGTTCCACACAGGAATTTCTTCAGTGATGCTCAATCACTTTGGGTTTGGTGGTTTGGTTGTGGGTTTTTCCTCACTGATGATTTTCTCTCAAAAGTCCTCGGAGGATGGGTTGCTCTCAAATGACAAGTGTCAGTTCTCTCTCGGAGTAGCCAACCAACTAGTGGTTGTGGGGGTGGCTATTTATAGCCAGGGTGCAACCTGACATGATAAGACATGAATGCCCCCAATGATATGACCGTTATGTGGATAAGAATGATTGGGGACAGCTGGCGCTAAGCACAGCAACGGTCGGAATTTCGAACTATGAAAGTCCTTAGCTTATCATGTTCCTCACTTGTAGGCAATTCGCACTGGCGAAATCCTAACTCCTCACTCAGATCAATTTCCTCAGAGACCAGAAGAACTTTGTCTTTGTCACTAAAGAACTTGTTTGAGCCGTAAGAGATTTCCAAAGGTTTCACTCGAAGGATTGTATAGGTTGAGGATTTTGGAGTTGAGCATCAGTTGAAAATTTTCCTTAGTATTACCTCGGCTCCCTTTAATAGTATGGTGTTTCCTATGACTCAAAGAAAAAGGAAATGAAACTATGAAAACAAAAGTCTTCACGCTTCATGTTCCTCGTTCATATCTTCAAGGTCACACCAACTTCTTCATTTTCAAAGTCTTCACAAAGTCTTCACCAAAGTCTTCAAAAAGTCCTCAGCAAAGTCTTCACTTGAAGACATACATTTTTAGGGGTCGATAATCTCCTGGTATATCAAACTCCTCATAGACTTATAGAGCCTGTGTACACTCATAAACACATTAGTACCTTAACCTATAAGTCTTCAATACACCAAAATCACTAAGGGGCACTAGATGCACTAACACTAGCAATGATGTTAGTGTGAGAAGTTCTTGTCCTCAAATTTTGATATAACAGATCTTGGTGAAGCATCATATGTTTTGGCATAAAAATTCACCGAGATAGGAAAAATGGAGTTTTAGGACTATCGCAGAAGGCATATTTAGAAAAGGTTCTTAAAATTATAATATGCATGCGAGTAGAGCCACCTGTTCCTATAGTCAAGGGCGACAGTTTTGGGAAATTCCAATGTCCCAAGAACCAATACAAGATCGTTCAAATGAAAGCAGTACCATATGATTCGGCTGTTGGAAGTTTACAGTATGCACAAGTGTGCACTCACGCTGACTTAGCTTTTATCACCGAGGTACTCGGTAGATATCAAGAGAATCCAGGCACAGAGCACTAGAAGATGGTAAAGAAAGCATTCCGTTATGCTCAAGGCACGAAGGACCACATGCTAACATACGGGAGATCTTATTCCCTAGAGATAAGAGGTATTCAGACGTAGATTTTACGGGAGACGGAGATGATAGAAAATCCACATCAGGATACGTGTTCACTCTCGCTGGAGGGGCAATTTCGTGGAGAAGCTCCAAACAGTCAATACTTGCATCGTCCACGATGTATGCAGAATTTATAGCATGTTATGAGGGCACGTGGTAGGCGATATGGTTAAAGAAATTCATACCTGCCTTGAAAGTGGTAGATTGTATTGACAAACAACTAAATGTACTGTGACAACCAGCCGGTAGTATTCTATGCTCAAAAGAACAAGTCGAGTAATGCTGTCAAAACAATAGAGATAAAGTATTATATTGTGAAAGATAAAATCCAAGATCACACTATAAGTCTCGAGCATATAAGGACAAAGGATATGCTTGCGGATCCGCTTACGAAAGGCTTACCACCCAATGTGTTCAAGGAACACTTAGCCGGCATGGGTTTAAGGGAAAACCTATGATTCTTGGATCATGAGAGTCCCAAAAGGAACATAATTTGTTTCAAAATAGAGAGTATGTTGTAGCTGTCTGATTCTATCAGCAATTGAGCTATGACGATGAAACATGTTCTATGCATTGATCTGTGTTTAAACGAGTAAAGTAAAAAGTATATGGTTAAAAGAAAAGTTGAGATCAAGGAGGAGAATGTTAGGTTGATCTCCTCCCGTGGGGGCCCAACGGCCCACCGGGCCCTTAGATCCTCGCCCTGGTCGGGACGCCCAACCCACTATGATTGACGGGCCCCTGTCACCTGCGCAATATAAAGAGGTGGGGGCGGTGGCACTCAACACAAGGTTCATCACGAGCCGCACACCCCACCGACACACCTACCGATCTAGGTCAGCGCAGTACTGACAGGAAGCTCCGCCACCACTGCCCACTCACCATCGCCGCTGTCACCATCCACCATGGCCACCCCGTCGTGCTCATCCATCCAAGGAGAAGGTATCCTCCTCCCATGACTACCGCTAATCTCTAGCCTACCCGATCCGAAGGATCTATCACGATCTCCTTGCTTGTGACATTAAAAAGAAGGCCGAGGCACTTGGAAGATTCTGCAAAACGATCATGCATGCCAAATCCAAAGCCGGCACCGAGCCGTGGACCCCGCTGCCGTCAGAAATGCCGGCACCAGAGGCTCAAACAATGGAGAAGCACCCAGACGGTGCCACTGAAGCTAGCGAGACGGCTGGTGATGGGGGTGCTCAGGAGCAGCCTACGGTCGAGTAAATGGACACTGACACACCTGACGGTCCTCTAAATCCTACTCGGCAATCGCCTATTCAAATCCTATGGTATTTTGTTTTGGAGCAAAGTTTTGATAATGCCAAGGAAAAACAAATAATTGTTGAAGATGTTTGAGTGGGTGGAAAATTTCCTACGAATTGTAGTGCCAAGAAATCTCGGATAAAAAAATCCTAAATGGTTCGAATTCTACATATCAGACAACCTCTAATTAACCACCAGAGTGTCATGTTAATCAACTTCAGTGTCAGATAATTGCTAAGTTTGAAAGAAAAATAAATAAAATATGAATTTGAAAGAAAAAAAAATAGAGGACCGAGTCCTTGTGTTGACAGACAGAGGCAGGTCGATTCAGCGATGGAAAGATCTATTGTGATACACATCCATCAGAAAGCACAGGCTAGGAAAAGCAATTAGCCAGCGTTGGAGGTTGTGCAAGAGAGATCACGTGAAGGTCAAATTTTTGGTGGGATTACTACTAGTGCACGGAGGCGAGACCACGTTGGGTTTTCCTGGTGTAGTTTAGCGTCACGGGATAGCTCGGTTATTTTTCACAGGTCAGTCATACAAAGAATCATGGCGCCAACGGGTATCAGGTTTGAGGTGGAGGAGTTTGACGGGACTGAAAACCTTGGGTTACGACAAACATGGGTGAAAGATTGTTTGCACAATAGAAATGCTTGAAGGCGTTGCAAAAAGTCATGCCAGCTAAGATGGAATTATCATGTGATGGATGGAAATTCACGGACGATGATTTGCGAGCCTGGAGCGTCTCATGCAGTCGGAGAAGTTCGGTTGGGCAGGACTGGACAGTCCGACGGATCGACGCGAGTCGGTTGGTACAGAAGACGGTGCTAGGATCGGCGACGACGACATAGGAGCGTGATGCTGATGGTGACCGATTTCTGGGCGTAGAAACACGTGGCACAAGCCCGAGGCTTGTGTGGCTTTGACAAGACTATGGCGCGGGGTTGATTTAGGAAAGTGTACACATGTGAACTTGAAGTCGACGGGGCGTGGGGTGAACTGATCATCTACCATGGAGTCATGTTGAAGGTGGAGCTGGATTGAGAGGCTATGGTGTAAGGATCCGGAGATCGCAGCCTATTCAGCGAGGGAAAAAAGCGAGTTACAAGCAATTTGGATTGGAGCCCAGTGGTCTAATGGAAGCGTGAAACTCGTCATCGGTCGGTGATGATCGATGGTACTCTGCAGTGGGGGTTGAGTGGTGTGGGTTGGCGACCCTTGAGACTCGATCGAGACAATGAAGGCTCGGTGCGGTAATAGCGGCGAGGCGTGCGGTGCGCACGGGACATGGAGACGGGCCAGGGCTCTGGTGGTCATACATGTGGTGAGACAACTGCGAATTTGACTCGGGATGATGACAAGCAATGGTGAAATTCCTTTAAGTTTCATACATGCGGTCAAGAAAGAGCGGTGATGTTGAGTTCAGGTAACTCTTATGTGTGACACTCAATATGTGAGTTGTTCACTTTTACGGAGGTCAGTGATCGGTGTGTGATGGTGTTGGATACTCTCGAAGTTGAGAGCGCAAACTAGAGTAATGTGAAACTTAATTTCGTTCGAGCATTGACTGTGGTCAAGAAAAGAAGGGACTACAAGTTGCAGGTAGAGTCACATGGAGTCTTTGGAATAGCAGCGGTGCTCATGGATAAGCTCAAGTCTAATGTACATGTAAGTTTGACGCATTGACGAATTCAAGGTGATGGAGAATATTGCCAAGGTGGAGTTTGTTAGAGTTGTGTCGAATATAGTGTACAAGGTAGGTTACAGTTAGACTTGTAGTTGTATTGTGTTTAGATAGGATATGGAGTCGTGTCCAATTAAGACTCTTGTTTCCTATGCCTCTCATATATATCGAGGCTAGACACATGATGTAACATATGCCAACATAATAGCACAGGAGCGTAGGGGGAGCCGGTGGCGTGTGCTGGTGCCCAGGACGGCCAGGGTGCGGTATTGTGACGGTGTCATGGGGAGAAGCGCCCGTAGTCATGCCCCGGAGATGTAGCCATATCGGTGAACCTTGTTAACAAATCTCGGTGTCGTGCTCGTGTGATTGCTTGGTCCTCGGATGATCGACGATGTGCCTCGAATTTATTCTAACAACATACAAGTAGAACAAAATAAAGGAATATCTACAGTTCGAGCTGAAGGAAATAATTAAGAAGAAAGACTTGTATCGTGAGCCATTGGGGGTTCGAAACTAAGTGGCAAATGTAGCAGTTATTAACCTTAACAGCATGCATGTATACAGCGGGCTTGCGTTAATTTAAATATGTATGATAATTTTAGTCATCCAGATCCAAGGGGCGCAAACAAATTAGTCAAAAACCACACCTGATGGAAATGCCTAGCTCTGAACTAGATCAGACAAATAGGTTGGTAGTTAGAGCCTGGGGAAGGAACAGAAATGATGGAGAAAGCATAGAAGTGGCAGTTGAGAACAAACCTTCGGTCGATGCCGGAGCCGCTCCGCCGTGGCCACATGCTCGATCTCCAGCCTCCACTGTGCGTGCACCATCCAGCTGCACGGCTGCGACCACGACTTGCAAACAAAACAGAGACCAGATCGATCAGGGAGAGAGTGTTGAGTGATGGGGAAAAAATGAGGGGAATAGCATCATAAAAATAAGGGGATTTAAGATCCAGTTTAGACATCAATTCTCACTTGTCACGGTAGCTCTGTTGAGGAGGGCGACTCGATATATGGAGTGGAGTGAGGGAGAGGAGGAGGAAGAAGAGATGCGTATGTTGGAAAGCACTAGCTAGCTTGTCTCCAGGTTGAGAGGGGTGAGCCCACCCATACGTGGACTTATGTACAGTGTACTACTCCTGTCGTCTTATAATATGAAATCGTTTCTGACACTAATACAGAGGAAGTAGTAATCAGAGCACAAATTAGCCGGCTTCCTTACGAGTACCACACTGCCACGATGCACTATCATCTTAGATTCAGAGTAAGCTTTTGTGGTCTGGCTGCCTCGCATCGCAAAAAAGGAATTGCAGATGATACGAACTCTGCAGAACAAAAAGAAACACAAATTCATGTCTGACGCATGGATTGGATGTACGGTGACTGTTGACGGCTCCATTGCGTTATATGAGTGACTAGTGTAAGGGCCTGTTCTAAAACTATCTAGCTTCTCTAAAACTTCTCATATCCAGCTTCTTCGGTCGCTTCTTGCTTCAGACGGCGAACAAACAACGTTCTAGAGCAGGGGTAGCTTCTCTCAGCGCTTGGATGAGCTGGCAGCCCAGCACGGGTGCAGAAGGCCTGCTGGTTGCCATGTTGGGCCTGCTAGAAGGAGCCCATCTGGGGCGGAACTGCACGAGGGGGAGGGAGACGTGAGCCAGCGCGTCCCTGTGCGATCGAGCGAGGAGGAGATGAGCGAACTGTTTTACTTGGCGGTGGTAGTTCTTCCGTAAATAACCCCAGCTTCTGATTCAGAAAAACGTGGAGCTGAGAATCAGTAACTTCACAGAAATGAACTGCAGCCCACGATAGCTTCCTGGATTTCAGCTTCTCGGAGCAATTGCGTTCGGACTGACTTCTGACCCAGATTTTGTGAAGTTGGGAGTGGGGGGAGATCAGAACATGCCCTAATTTATACTGTAGGTATGTTATTCAAGCCGTTCTTTTCCAGTATAAGAGACAACCTGAAAGTTGAATGATGATGGCAATGATATATGATATGGTGTAAGATACGGATTATTTATGCATATTCAACCTATGGATTATTGATTTGATGGGTACGAAACTACTTAATCTTATTCTTAATCCCTTTGCTCCCGCTCCCTTGACCAGGGAAGCTTTGATGTACATAGAAATTTTGTACCGGAATTTTATTGGTGGAACCCATACATTTTCTGCCAGTTTTGTTAGTTTAATGTATCTTACATTGCTCCCATTAATGAAGAAAAACGTGTGGAATCTCAAATCTCCTTGTTTTCTATAATTTGCGTATCTCAACTGAGGAAACCCGCAAAAAATAAAAGGAGAATCCGATGTGGACGGTTTCATCAGTGGCAACTATATTTCTTCATCAGTTTAAGGACAACTAGAATAAAATACTCCTCAAATTTCAGTGGAGAAAGGGGTGTCAATTTTATGACGATACCCTGAAATTATCAAATTAATCTTCGTCGGATACACCACAACAACATGATGCACCAATGGCGTGTTCACATCGTATTTAGGCTATACAAACCCGAGAGTTCCCGACGACTCCCTTGTATCTTATACGCTACTTTCATTTGGGATGTTATATCATCTTCTCACAGAGAGTCAATCATCCAAATCTCGTAGGGAGGCACCGACGATTCAACATAAGAAGGAACTTGAGTGGTACATGTGTCGGTAAACAAAAATAATAAAATGTCTTCATTTTCTTTGTTTTCCTCCAACATCTTAGAGCTGACAAGTATTTTGACCGGGGAAGAAAATAAATGTAAGCGTAGCATAGCAAGACACATTGAAGAGGACTATCACTCTAGTTCTACACGTGGTTTTGTTTCTAGACAAGTTCCTCAAAGCATATATATATTCGTCACCCTGGATGAGGAATAGTTATTCTTCACTCCCCCTCTATTTTCATATCAATGCATCGTAATTTTACGTTCCGTAAATTTTATCGTATTTCATACGTAAAAAGAGACCGTAAGAAAATATAAAGTCACCGTAAAAAAATATTTATGTCATGTAAATTTACAAACATAAAAACATAGTGCAAAATATACATAAAATGTGGTTTTTCGAGTGTTATGACTTATATTTTTATTTTTTTATGTCAAACTTTATGTAGTAAATCAATATAAATGTAACTATTTGCATTTAAAATGTAATTTATTTATGAAACGATCGTCATATTACCTCGGATGAAGAATAACTTATTCTAGACCCTGGATGATGAATAGACTTTATATATATATATATATATATATATATATATAGAGAGAGAGAGAGAGAGAGAGAGGGGGGGATAGGGATGTCACTCTAGAAGTGTGATCTTGCATGTGAGGTTCACGTTCATTCAAGCGGTATGCTCTTTAGGTGGTCATTGAAGAACTGTGAACACAAACTGCAGCCAAAAAAACTAAGAAATTATATGCATGCTTGGTGTTAGCGGTGGTGTAGCTGGAAATGCATTTTAAAATATGTGATGAAACACATAATAGTAGAACCCTAGTTAGATTCCGGTTTTATTATTTTCTCTAATGAAGAAACATGTGGAATATAATTGTACCCCCCCCCCCCCCCGGACGCAGTACCTCTTTCATGGTTGAAGGAGAATAGGATGACAATACGATGACAAAAGAGGGTATCCGTTAAGTTATGGTTCTAAAAAGTATATTGTTTGTATATGACACGGTCTAGTTGTTGATATGTAGTGTAGGTTGAATATTGTCGTCATATCAGGCAATACAATGTTGGGGAACGTTGCATGGAAAACAAAAAAATTCCTACACACACAGATCTATCCATGGTGATGAGCATCTACGAGAAAGAGAGTGGATCTACGTACCCTTATAGATCGCTAAGCGGGAAGTGTTTAAGAAACGCGGTTGGTGTAGTCAAACGTCTTCACGATCCAAATCACCGAGCGTCCCGCGAACTCATCACGATCCGTCCCGCGATCTCATCATGATACGTCTCGCGATCTTGATCACGGTCCTTCCGATCTAGCGCCGAACGGATGACACCTCCGCGTTCAGCACACGTACAGCTTGATGACGATCTCCGCCTTCTTGATCCAGCAAGAGGGAGCGGAGAGGTAGAAGAGTTCTCCGGCAGCGTGACGGCGCTCCGGCGATGGTGGTGGAGCTATTCCGGTAGGGCTTCGCCTAAGCACTGCAGAAATCCGATCTAGAGGAGAAACTATGCACTGGAGGAACGAGTAGCACGTGGCTGAAAAATCTAGTGCAAAAACCCTAAAACCACCAGTATATATAGGAGGAAGAGAGAAGGAGGCTTGGCCCTCAAGGGGCCAGCCCTTTGGTTCGGCCGAACTAGGAGGAGAGGAGGATTGCTCCTCCAATCCTAATAGGACTAGGATTCCTCCCTATTTTTGCCTTTTTGCCTTTTTCCACCTTTTTTTTTGGGCTTCTCTTCCCAGCCTCATGGGCCTTGTGTGGGACTTCCACCAGCCCACTAAGGGCTAGTATTCACTCTCCCACAACCCAGAAGCCTCTTGAGTCGAAATACCCCTCCCAATGGTCTCCTGGTACACTACCGGCACTCCCGGTACACTACCGATGAGCCTGAAACTTTTCCAGCGATCAAAACAGGACTTCCTATATATGAATCTTTACCTCCGGACCATTACGGAGCTCCTCGTGACATCCGGGATCTCATCCGGGACTCCGACCAACCTTCAGTCACCACCATGCATAACTCTATACTACCGAAACGTCACCAAACCTTAAGTGTGCAGACCCTGCGGGTTCGAGAACTATGTAGACATGACCGAGACGCCTCTACGGTCAATAACCAATAGCGGGACCTGTATGCCCATATTGGTTCCTACATATTCTACGAAGAGCTTTATCGATCGAACCTCTATGTCAAGGATTCAGTTAATCCCGTATGATGTTCCCTTTGTTCTTCGGTATGTTACCTGCTCGAGATTCGATCGTCGGTATCTCCATATCTAGTTCAACCTTGTTACCGGCAAGTCTCTTTACTCGTTCCGTAATACAAGATCCTGTGACTAACAATTAGTCACATTGCTTGCAAGGCTTATTGTGATGTTGTATTACCGAGTGGGCCCTGAGATACCTCTTCGTCACACGGAGTAACAAATCCCACTCTTGATCCATGCCAACTCAACGGACACCCACAGAGATACCTGTAGAGCACCTTTATAGTCACCCAGTTACGTTGCGACGTTTGATACACACAAGGTACTCCTCTGATGTCAGTGAGTTGCATGATCTCATGGTCATAGGAACACATACTTGACATGCAGAAGACAGTAGCAATAAACTGACACGATCACGTTATCAAATGACATCTCATGTCCATGACTAGGAAGCCATAGCCATCTTTGATCAACGAGCTAGTCTATTAGAGGCATACTAGGGACATGGTGTTGTCTATGTATCCACACATGTATCTGAGTTTCCGATCAACACAATTATAGCATGGATAATAAACGATCATCATGAACAAGGAAATATGATAATAACTAATTTATTATTGCCTCTAGGGCATATTTCCAACAGTCTCCCACTTGCAATAGAGTTAATAATCTAATTCACATCACCATGTGATTCGCATTGTTATGAATCTAACACCCAATGAGTTATGGGGCTCGATCATGCTTTGCATGTGAGAGGGGTCTTATAGTCAACGGGTCTGCGACATTCAGATCCGTGTGTACTTTGCAAATCTCTATGTCAAACTGTAAACATAGCTACCACACTCCACTTGGTACTATTCCAAATGGCTGATCCACTATACGTATCCGGATTGCTACTACGAGTCATCCGGATTGGTGTTAAAGCTTGCATCGACGTAACTCTTTACGACGAACTCTTTATCACCTCCATAATCGAGAAACATCTCCTTAGTCTTTTAGTTATTAAGGATAATCTTGACCGATGTCTAGTGATCGACTCCTGGATCACTCTTGTACCCCTTGACAGACTCATGGCAAGGCACACACCAGGTGCGGTACACAGCATGGCATAATATAGAGCCTATGGCTCAAGCATAGGGGACGACATTCGTCCTTTCTCTTTCTTCTGCTATTGTCGAGCTTTGAGCCTCACTCAACTTTCACACCTTACAAATCAGGCGAGAAATCTTTCTTTGACTGATCCATTTTGAACTCTTTCAAAATCTTGTCAAGGTATATACTCATTGAAAGTCTCATCAAGCATCTTGATCTATCTCTATAGATCTTGATGCTCAACAATTAGGTAGCTTTATCCAGGTCTTCCTTTGAAAAACTCTTTTCAAACAACCGTTTATGCTTTCTAGAAATTCTACATCATTTCCGATCAACAATATGTCAACCACATATGCTTACCATAAACTCTATAGTGCTCCCACTCACTTTATTGCAAATACAAGTTTCTCATAAACTTTGTATAGACTCAAAAACTTTGATCACCTCATCAAAGTGTATATTCCAACAATGAGATGCTTGCTTTAGTTCATAGAAGGATCACTGAAGCTTTAGCATCCTTAGGACTGACAAAACCTTCTGGTTGTATCTCATACAACCTTTCCTTAAGGAAGGAAACGATGTTTTGGCATCCATCTACCATATTTCATAATTGAAAAATGCAGCAATTGCTAACATAATTCCTACAGACTTTAGCATCGCTACGAGTGAGAAAGTCTCATTGCAGTCAACTCCTTGAACTTGGCGGAAACTTCTTTGCGACAAGTTGAGCTTTATAAATGGTGACATTTACCATCAGCGACTGTCTTCATTTTAAAGGTCCATTTGTACTCAACGACCTGCCGTCCAACGAGCAAGTCTACCAAAGTCTATACTTGGTTTTCATTCATGGATCCTTTCTCGGATTTCATGGCCTCTAACCATTTGTCGGAATCCGGGCCCATCATTGCTTCTCCACAGTTCGTAGGTTCATCGTTGTCCAACAACATGACCTCCAAGACAGGGTTGTCGTACCACTCAGGAGCAGTACACATCCTTGTCGACTTACAAGGTTCGATAGTAACTTGATCCGAAGCTTCATGATCATCATCATTTACTTCCTCTTCAACTGACGTAGGTTCCATAGAAACATCTTTCTGCGCTGCGCTACTCTCTGGTTGAAACAAAGGTTCAACAACCTCATCAAGTTCTATGTTCCTCCCACTCAATTCTTTCAAGAGAAACTCTTTCTCGAGAAACGACCCGTTTTTAGCAACAAACACTTTATGCTTGGATCTGAGATAGAAGGTTCACCTAACTGTTCTTAGGGTATTCTATGAAGATGCATTTGTCAGCTTTGGGTTCGAGCTCATTAGGTGAAAACATTTTTCACATAAGTGTTGCAGCCCCAAACATTAAGAAATGACAGCTTAGGTTTCTATCAAACCATATGGTGTCATCTCAACGGATTTAGATAGTGCCCTATTTAAAGTGAATGTAGTTGTCTCTAATGCATAACCCCAGAATTATAGTAGCAAAACGATAAGAGACATCATAGCATGCACCATACCCAATAGAGCACGACTACGACATTCGGACTCACCATCACACTATGGTGTTCCAGGTGGCGGCGTGAGATGTGAAACAACTTCCACATTGTCTAAATTTGTATGCCAAACTCGTAACTCAGATATTCACTTCCATGATCATATCGCAGACATTTTTATCTTCTTGTCACGATGATCTTAAACTTCACTCTGAATTTGCTTGAACCTTTCAAACGATTCAGACTTGTGTTTCATGAAGTAAATATACACCATATCTACTCAAATCGTCAGTGAAGGTAAGAAAATAACGATATCCACCGCACGCTACAAGACTCGTTGGATTGCATACATCAACATGTATCATCTCCAATAAATCACTTGCCCGCTCCATCAAACCGGAAAACGGGGTCCTTAGTCATCTTGCCCAAGAGGCATGGTTCGCATGTCTCAACCGATTCGAAATCGAAAGAGTCCAAAGATCCATCAGCATGGAGTTTCTTCATGCGCTTTATGCCAATATGACATTTAGCGGCAGCGCCACAAGTATGTGGTACTATCATTACTAACTTTGTATCTTTTGGTATCAATGTTATGAACATGTGTATTACTACGATCAAGATTCAACAAACCATTCTCACTGGGTGCATGACCATTGAAGGTATTATCCATGTAAACAGAATAATCCATTATTCTCTAACTTAAATGAATAACCGTGTTGCAATAAACACGATCTAATCATGTCCATGCTCAACGCAAAACACCAAATAACATTTATTTAGGTTTGTCACTAATCCCGAAGGTAGAGAGAGCATGCGATGTTGATCACATCAACCTTGGAAACATTTCCAACACACATTGTCACCTCACCCTTAGCTAGTTCTCCGTTCATTCTGTAGCTTTTATTTCGAGTTACTAACATATAGCAACCGAACCGGTATCCAATACCCAGGTGCTACTAGGAGTACTAGCAAGGTACACATCAATAACACGTATATCAAATATACTTCTGTTGACGTTGCCAGCCTTCTTATCTGCCAAGTATCTAGGGTTGTTCCGCTTCAGTGACCGTTCTCCTCATAATCGAAGCACTTAGTCTCGGGTTTGGGTTCAACTTTGGGTTGCTTCACTGGAGCAGCAACTGACTTGCCATCCATGAAGTTTCCCTCCTTGCCCTTGCCCTTCTCGAAACTAGTGGTTTTACTAACCATCAACACTTGACGCTCCTTCTTGATTTCTACCTTCGCGGTGTCAAACATCGCGAACAGCTCAGGGATCAATATTTCTATCCCTGGCATTTTATAGTTCATCACCAAGTTCTAGTAGCTTAGTGACAGTGACTTGGAGAACTATATCAATCACTATCTTATCTGGAAGATCAACTCCCACTCGATTCAAGCGATTCTAGCACCCAGACAATCTGAGCACATGCTCAACGATTGAGCTATTCTCCTTCATCTTGCAGGCAAAGAATCTTAATGGAGATCTCATATCTCGCAACACGGGCACGAGCCTGAGATCCTAATTTCAGCTCTTAGAACATCTCACATGTTCCATGACGTTCAAAATGTTTCAGAGCCTCAATTTTAAGCCGTAATGCATGACGCACTAAACTATCAAGTAGTCATCCGAACGTGCCTGTCAGATGTTCACAACATCTACAGACGACGCTACAGGGGTTGGCTCACCGAGCGGTGCATTAAGGACATAAGCCTTCTGTGCAGCAATGAGGACAATCCTCAGATCACGGACCCAGTCTGTAATATTGCTACCATCATCTTTCAACTCTATTTCTCTAGGAACATATAAAAATTCAAGGGAGCTACAGTGCGAGCAAGTAATCTACAACATAATTTGCAAAGACACTACTGACTATGTTCATGATAATGAGTTCAATTAATCATATTACAGAAGAACTCCCACTTAAATTGATATCCCTCCGGTCATTCGAGTGATACATGATCCAAATTCACCAACTCAAGTCCGATCATCACGTGAGTTGAGGTGGTTTCAATGGCGAACATCATCATGTTGATCATATCTATTATATGACTCATGTTCGACCTTTCGGTCTCTTGTGTTCCAAGGCCATGTCTGTACATGTTAGGCTCGTCGAGTTTAACCTGAGTGTTCTGCATGTGCAACACTGGATTTCACCCGTGTATGTGAACATAGAGTCTATCACCCCCGATCATCACGTGGTGTCTCAACACGACGAACTTTCGCAACGGTGCACACTCGGGGAGAACACAATTTATCTTGAAATTAAGTGAGGGATTACCTTATAATGCTACCGTCGTCCTTAAGCAAAACAAGGTGCATAAAAGGATTAACATCACATGCAAATCATAAGTGACATGATATGGCCATGAACTTGTGCTTTTGATCTCCATCTTGAAAGCACCGGCATGATCTCCATCATCACCGGCATGACACCATGATCTCCATCATCTTGATCTCCATCAGCGTGTCACCATCGGGGTTGTCACGCTCACCATGTTTCTACCACTATTGCTATCGTTTAGCGATAAAGTTAAGCATTACATAGCGCTTAATGATTGACACGCAGGTCATACAATAATTAAGGACAACCCTATGGCTCCTACCGGTTTCCATACTCATCGACATGCAAGTCGTGATATTCTATACATCACATGATCATCTCATACATCATATATATCACATCATATAATTGGTCATATCACATCACAACATACCCTGCAAAAACAAGTTAGACGTCCTCTAATGGTTGTTGCATGTTTTACGTGGCTGCTACGGGTATCTAGAAAGAACAATTCTCACCTAAGCATAAACCACAACGGTGATACATTAGTTGCTTTTCAACCTTCTCAAGGACCGCCTTTATCGAATCTGATCCAACTAAAGTGAGAGAAACTGACACCCGCCAGCCATCTATGCAACAAGTTGTAGTTGAGGGAACCGGTCTCGCGTAAGCATACGAGTAATGTTGGTCCGTGCCGCTTCATCCCACAATACCGTTGAACCAAAAACGACCAAGGGAGGAAGTAATCTAAGCATCAACGCCCACAAACTCTTTGTGTTCTACTCGAGATCTCATCTACACATAGACCTAGCTCATGATGCCACTGTTGGGGAACGTTGCATGGGAAACAAAAAAATTCCTATGGACACGCAAATCTATCCATGGTGATGAGCATCTATGAGAGGGAGAGTGGATCTACGTACCCTTGTAGATTGCTAAGCGGGAAGCGTTTAAGAAATGCGGTTGGTGTAGTCGAACGTCTTCGCGATCCAAATCACCGAGTGATCCGCTATCTCATCATGATCCGTCCCGCGAACTCATCATGATCCGTCCCACGATCTCACCACGATCTGTCTCGCGATCTTGATCACGGTCCTTCCGATCTAGCGCCGAACGGACGACACCTCCGCGTTCAGCACACGTACAGCTTGATGACGATCTCCGCCTTCTAGATCCAGCAAGAGGGAGCGAAGTGGTAGAAGAGTTCTCCAGCAGCATGACGGCACTCCGGCGATGGTGGTGGAGCTATTCTGGCAGGGCTTCGCCTAAGCACTGCAGAAATCCGATCTAGAGGAGAAACTATGCACTGGAGGAACAGGTAGCACGTGGCTGAAAAATCCAGTGCAAGAACCCTAAAACCACCAGTATATATAGGAGGAAGAGAGGAGGAGGCTTGTCCCTCAAGGGGCCAGCCCTTTGGTTCAGCCGAACTAGGAGGAGAGGAGGATTCCTCCTCCAATCCTAATAGGACTAGGATTCCTCCCTATTTTTGCCGTTTTCCCCTTTTCCACCTTTTTCTCTTTGGGCTTTTCTTCCCAGCCTCATGGGCCTTGTGTGGGACTTCCACCAGCCCACTAAGGGCTGGTATTCATTCTCCCACAAACCATGAAGCCTCTTGGGTCGAAATACCCCTCCCGATGGTCTCCCGGTACACTACCGGCACTCCCGGTATACTATCGATGAGCTCAAAACTTTTTCGGCGACCAAAACAGGACTTCCTATATATGAATCTTTACCTACGGACCATTCCGGAGCTCCTCGTGACGTCCGGGATCTCATCCGGGACTCTGAACAACCTTCAGTCACCGCCATGCATAACTCTACTACCGAAACGTCACCAACTTAAGTGTGCAGACCCTGCGAGTTCGAGAACTATGTAGACATGACCGAGACACCTCTACGGTCAATAACCAATAGCGGGACCTGTATGCCCATATTGGTTCCTACATATTCTACGAAGATCTTTATCGATCGAACCTCTGTGTCAAGGATTCAGTTAATCCCGTATGATGTTCCCTTTGTTCTTCGGTATGTTACTTGCTCGAGATTCGATCGTCGGTATCTCCATACCTAGTTCAACCTTGTTACCGGCAAGTCTTTTTACTCGTTCCGTAATACAAGATCCTGTGACTAACAATTAGTCACATTGCTTGCAAGGCTTATTGTGATGTTGTATTACCGAGTGGGCCCTGAGATACCTCTTCGTCACACGGAGTAACAAATCCCAGTCTTGATCCATGCCAACTCAACAGACACCCACAGAGATACCTGTAGAGCACCTTTATAGTCACCCAGTTACGTTGCGACGTTTGATACACACAAGGTACTCCTCTGATGTCAGTGAGTTGCATGATCTCATGGTCATAGGAACACATACTTGACATGCAGAAGACAGTAGCAATAAACTGACACGATCATATGCTACGTTTGTAGTTTGGGTCTTGTCCATCACATCATTCTCCTAATGACGTGATCCCGTTATCAAATGACATCTCTTGTCCATGACTAGGAAGCCATAGCCATCTTTGATCAACGAGCTAGTCTATTAGAGGCATACTAGTGACATGGTGTTGTCTATGTATCCACAGATGTATCTGAGTTTATGGTCAACACAATTATAGCATGGATAATGAACGATCATCATGAACAAGGAAATATGATAATAACTAATTTATTATTGCCTCTAGGGCATATTTCCAACATACAAGCCATGATATTATTGGTATACATGCATGATATTGGTTGTTTTATTTGAGGACAATACCGGTCAAGGGAGATAAAAGGAGAGTTTTAATATGTATGCAATAATAAAATAACCACATTAATCACCATACCAATAACTTAATCTCGTAGAACAAACTATTAAATTTCATACAATTCCTTTGCCTATTGTTGGTCCCTTCACAGTTGTCAAAGTCTAGGTATTGTCTCTCAACTTCAATACATTTTTTTCTCAAACACCTAAACTAGGGAGAATAATTTCATTAAAACAAGAGCTAAAACAATCATTCTGGAAAAAATAGTGAAACAACAAAATGGAATATCGGAGGAACTTTTTCTAAAATGAGAAGAAATTTAGGAAGATCTTGGTGCAGGATAGTTGTCAAAAAAGCAGAATCATGAGTGGTAAAATTTATAAAGTATAGCTAGAAAACCTTTGTGGCTTTATGGAATTCCATGTAAATTTCGGACCATATAGTTTTTGAGCCGCCATGTCTGCAAGTTTAGACTTGAGACTTTTTGGCTCGCAGTTGATGACTTCGTGACGAAGCAATAAGCAACGATTTCCCCCTCGTGAGGGGGATTAGAAAGGCGATCTAGGTTTTGACCATCGCCGTTCATCTAGTGTTTGCCCTCGTGGGGGCCATGGTGTTGGGAGACGTAGTAAATCAAAAAAAATCCTACGTGTTCACCAAGATCTATCTATGGAGAAACCAGCAACGAGTATGGGAAGAGTGCATCTTCATACCTTTGAATATCGCCAAGCGGAAGCGTTCATAAGAACGCGGTTGGTGGAGTCATACTCATAGCGATTCAGATCGCGGTGGACTCCGATCTCAGCGCGGAATAACGACACCTCCGCGTTCAACACACGTGTAGCCAGGGACGTCTCCTAGGCTTTGATCCAGCAAGGAGGAAGGAGAGGTTGAGGGAGAGCTCCGGCAGCATGACGGCATGGTGGCGGTGGAGCTACGTGGCACTCCCGCAGGGCTTCGCCAAGCACTATGGAGGACGAGGAGAGGGAGGAGTAGGGCTGCGTCGAGAGAGAGGGAAGCTCATGTGTTGGCAGCCCCAAAACTCACCACTATATATAGGAGGAGGGGAGGGGAGGGGCTGCGCCCTAGGGTTCCCCTTAGGGAGCCGGCGGCAGCCCCAGATCCCATCCGGGCGACGGCCAGAGGGAGGTAGAGGGGAGGGTGCAGCCCTAGTGGGCCTTAGGCCCATCTAGGGCTAGGGTTCCCCCTCCCTCCCACCTTCCTGCGCCTTGGGCTGGGGTGGGAGGCGCACCAGCCCACCTAGGGGCTGGTTCCCTCCCACTTGTGGCCCATGCAGCCCTCTGGGGCCGGTGGCCCCTCCCTTTGGGCCCCCGGAACCCTTCCGGTGGTCCCGGTACGTTAACGGTGATGCCCGGAACAGTTCCGGTAACCAAATCCTCACTTCCCATATATCAATATTTGTCTTCGGACCATTCCGTAACTCCTCGTGACGTCCGGGATCTCATCCAGGACTCCGAACGACTTTCGGTAACCACGTACACTATTTCCCTATAACCCTAGCGTCATCGAACCTTAAGTGTGTAGACCCTACGGGTTCGGGAGACACGTAGACTTGATCGAGACACCTCTCTGATTAATAACCAACAGCAGGATCTGGATACCCATGTCGGCTCCCACATGCTCCACGATGATCTCATCGGATGAACCACGGTTTCGGGGATTCAATCAATCCCGTATAAAATTCCCTTTGTCTACCGGTATGATACTTGCCCGAGATTCGATCGTCGGTATCCCTATACCTTGTTCAATCTCGTTACCGGCAAGTCTCTTTACTCGTTCCATAACACATCGTCCCGTGGCTAACTCCTTAGTCACTTTGAGCTCATTATGATGATGTCTTACCGAGTGAGCCCAGAGATACCTCTCCATACACGGAGTGACAAATCCTAGTCTCGATTCATGCCAACCCAACAGACACTTTCGAAGATACCCGTAGTGCACCTTTATAGCCACCCAGTTACATTGTGACGTTTGGCACACCCAAAGCATTCCTACGGTATCCAGGAGTTGCACAACCTCATGGTCTAAGGAAATGATACATGACATTGGAAAAGCTTTAGCAGACGAACTACACGATATTGTGCTATGCTTAGGATTGGGTCTTGTCCATCACATCATTCTCCTAATGATGTGATCCCATTATCAACGACATCCAATGTCCATGATCATGAAACCATGACCATCTATTGATCAACGAGCTAGCCAACTAGAGGTTCACTAGGGACATGTTGCGGTCTATGTATTCACACATGCATTACGGTTTCCGGTTAACACAATTATAGCATGAACAATACACAATTATCATGAACAAGGCAATACAATAATAACCATTTTATTATTGCCTCTAGGGCATATTTCCAACAGTCTCACACTTGCACAAGATTTAATAATCTAGTTAGATTGTGGTGAATCGAACACCCATAGCATTCTGGTGTTGATCATGTTTTGCTCGTGAGAGAGGTTTAGTCAACGGATTTGCGACATTCAGATCCGTATGCACTTTACAAATATCTATATCTCCCTCTTGAATATAATCACAGATGGAGTTGAAGCGGCGCTTGATGTGTCTTGTCTTCTTGTGAAACCTGGGCTCCTTCGCAAGGGTAATAGCTCCAGTGTTTTCACAGAATAGAGTTATCGGCCCGACGCACTTGGAATTACTCCTAGGTCGGTGATGAACTCCTTCATCCAAACTCCTTCCTTTGCTGCTTCCGAAGAGGCTATGTACTCCGCTTCACATGTAGATGCCGCCACGACGCTTTGCTTACTGCTGCACCAGCTGACTGCCCCTCCATTCAAAATATACACGTATCCGGTTTGCGACTTGGAGTTGTTCGGATCTGTGTCGAAGCTAGCATCGACGTAACCCTTTACGACGAGCTCTTCGGCACCTCCATATACGAGAAACATGTCCTTTGTCCTTTTCAAGTACTTCAGGATATTCTTGACCGTTGTCCAGTGTTTCGCTCTGGGATCACTTTGGTACTTCCCTACCAAACTTATGGCAAGGTTCTCATCAGGTCTGGTACATAGCATGGCATACATAATAAAGCCTATGGCTGAAGCATAGGGGATGACGCTCATCTCTTCTCTATCCTTTGCCGTGGCCGGGCATTGAGTCGTACTCAATCTCACACCCTATAACACAGGCAAGAACCCCTTCTTGGACTGATCCGTATTGAACTTCTTCAATATCTTGTCAAGGTATGTGCTTTGTGAAAGACCTACGAGGCGTCTCGATCTATCTCTATAGATCTTGATGCCTAATATGTAAGCAGCTTCTTCAAGGTCCTTCATTGAAAAACATTTATTCAAGTAGGCCTTTATACTTTCCAAAAGTTCTATATCATTTCCCATTATCAGTATGTCATCCACATATAATATGAGAAATGCTACAGAGCTCCCACTCACTTTCTTGTAAATACAGGGTTCTCCATAAACCTGTACAAACCCAAACGCTTTAATCACCTCATTAAAGCGAATGTTCCAACTCCGAGATTCTTGCATCAGCCCATAGATGGAGCGCTGGAGCTTGCATACTTTGTTAGCATCTTTAGGATCGACAAAACCTTCCGGCTGCATCATATACAGTTCTTCCTTAAGGAAGCCATTAAGGAATGTCGTTTCGACGTCCATTTGCCAAATCTCATAATCATAAAATGCGGCAATTGCTAACATGATTCAGACAGACTTTAGCATCGCTACGGGTGAGAAAGTCTCATCGTAGTCAACTCCTTGAACTTGTCGGTAACCCTTAGCGACAAGCCAAGCCTTATAGACGGTCACATTACCATCCGCGTCAGTCTTCTTCTTAAAGATCCATTAATTTTCAATGGCTCGCTTATCATCAGGCAAGTCCACCAAAGTCCATACTTTGTTCTCATACATGGATCCTATCTCGGATTTCATGGCCTCAAGCCATTTGTTGGAATCCGGGCCCGCCATCGCTTCTTCATAGTTTGAAGGTTCACCGTTGTCCAACAACATGATCTCCAGGACAGGGTTGTCGTACCACTCTGGTGCAGAACGTGTCCTAGTGGACCTTCGACGTTCAATAGTAACTCATGATCATCATCATTAGCTTCCTCTCCAGCCGGTGTAGGCTCCACAAAAACAACTTCTTGTGCTGCGCTACTCTCCGGTTCGAGTGGAGGTACAATTACCTCATCAAGTTCTATTTTCCTCCCACTTACTTCTTTTGAGAGAAACTCTTTCTCGAGAAAGGATCCATTCTTGGCAACAAAGACTTTGCCTTCGGATCTGAGGTAGAAGGTATACCCAATAGTCTCTTTGGGATATCCTATGAAGACGCACTTTTCTACTTTGGCTTCGAGCTTCTCAGGTTGAAGTTTCTTCACATAAGCATCGCATCCCCAAACTTTGAGAAACGACAGCTTAGGTTTCTTTCCAAACCATAATTCATACGGTGTCGTCTCAACGGACTTTGACGGTGCCTTATTTAAAGTGAATGCGGCAGTCTCTAATGCATATCCCCAAAATGATAGCGGTAAGTCGGTAAGAGACATCATAGATCGCACCATATCCAATAGAGTGCGGTTATGACGTTTAGACACACCATTTCGCTAAGGTGTGCTAGGCGGCGTGAGTTGTGAAACAATTCCACATTTCCTTAGGTGCGTGCCAAACTCGTGACTTAAATATTCTCCACCACGATCAGATTGTAGGCACTTTATTTTCCTGTCACGTTGATTCTCTACCTCATTCTGAAATTCTTTGAACCTTTCAAAGGTTTCAGACTTGTGTTTCATTAATTAGACATACCCATATCTGCTCAAGTCATCAGTGAGGGTGAGAACATAACGGTAGCCACCGCGAGCCTCGACGCTCATTGGACCGCATACATCGGTATGTATTATTTCCAACAAGTCAGTTGCTCGCTCCATTGTTCCGGAGAATAGAGTCTTGGTCATCTTGCCCATGAGGCATGGTTCGCATGTGTCAAATGATTCAAAATCAAGAGACTCCAAAAGTCCATTAGCATGGAGCTTCTTCATGCGTTTGACACCAACATAACCAAGGCGACAGTTCCACATGTAAGTGGGACTATCGTTATCAACCTTACATTTTTTGGTACTCACACTATGGACATGTGTAACATCACATTCGAGATTCATCAAAAATAAACCATTGACCAGTGGGGCATGACCATAAAACATTTCTCTCATATAAATAGAACAACCATTATTCTCAGATTTAAATGAGTAGCCATCTCGCATCAAGTGAGATCCAGATACAATGTTCATGCTCAAAGCTGGTATTAAATAACAATTATTAAGGTTTAAAACTAATCCCGAAGGTAGATGTAGAGGTAGTGTGCCGACGACGATCACATCGACCTTGGAACCATTCCCGACGCGCATCGTCACCTCATCCTTTGCCAGTCTCCGCTTATTCCGCAGCTCCTGCTTCGAGTTACAAATGCTGGCAACTGCACCGGTATCAAATACCCAGGAGCTACTACGAGCGCTGGTTAGGTACACATCAATAACAAGTATATCACATATACCTTTAACGTTGCCGACCTTCTTTTCAGCTAAGTACTTGGGGCAGTTCCGCTTCAAGTGACCGGTACCCTTGCAATAAAAGCACTCAGTCGCAGGCTTGGGTCCATTCTTGTTCTTCTTCCCGGCAACTTGCTTGCCGGGCGTGGCAACAGCTTTGCCGTCCTTCTTGAAGTTCTTCTTATCCTTGCCTTTCTTGAAACTAGTGGTCTTATTAACCATCAACACTTGATGCTCCTTTTTGATCTCGACCTCCGCTGATTTCAGCATCGAGTACAACTCAGGAATGGACTTCTCCATCCCTTGCATGTTTTAGTTCATCACAAAGCTCTTGTATCTAGGTGGAAGCGACTGGAGGATTCTGTCAATGACCGAGTCATCCGAAAGATTAACTCCCAGCTAAGTCAAGCGGTTGTGCAGCCCAGACATCGTGAGGATGTGCTCACTGGCAGAACTGCTCTCCTCCATCTTACAGCTGAAGAACTTGTCGGAGACATCATATCTCTCGACCCGGGCATGACCCTGGAAAACCAGTTTCATATCTTGGAACATCTCATATGCTCCGTGTTGCTCAAAACGCTTTTGGAGCCCCGGTTCTAAACTGTAAAGCATGCCGCACTGAACAAGGGGTAGTCATCGCAGCGTGAATGCCAAGCGTTCGCAACGTCTTGCTCTGCTGGGAGAATGGGTGTGTCACCTAGCGGTGCATCAAGGACATACAATCTTTTGGAAGCTATGAGGATGATCCTCAAGCTATGGACCCAGTCCGCATAGTTGCTTTCATCATCTTTCAGCTTGGTTTTCTCTAGGAACGCGTTGAAGTTGAGGTTGGCATTAGCGTTGGCCATTGGATCTACAATATAGATTGTAAAGATAATTTTAGACTAAGTTCATGATAATTAAGTTCACATAATTAAATTATTTACTAAACTCCCACTTAGATAGACATCTCTCTAGTCATCCAAGTGACACATGATCCATGTCAACTAGCCCGTGTCCGATCATCACGTGAGACGGACTAGTCATCCATGGTGAACATCTCCATGTTGATCGTATCTTCTATACGACTCATGTTCGACCTTTCGGTCTTTCGTGTTTCGAGGCCATGTCTGTACATGCTAGGCTCGTCAAGTCAACCTAAGTGTTTCGCGTGTGTAAATCTGGCTTACACCCGTTGTATGCGAATCTTAGAACCTATCACACCCGATTCTCACATGGTGCTTCGGAACAACGATCCTTAGCAACGGTGCACAGTTAGGGTGAACACATCTCTTGAAATTTTATTGAGAGATCATCTTACTTACTACCGTCGTTCTAAGCAAATAAGATGCAAACATGATAAACATCACATGCAATCAATATAGTGACATGATATGGCCAATATCATCTTGCTCCTTTGCTCTCCATCTTCGGGGCACCATGAACATCACTGTCACCGGCACGACACCATGATCTCCATCATCATGATCTCCATCATTGTGTCTTCATGAAGTTGTCTCGCCAACTATTACTTCTACTACTATGGCTAACGTTTAGCAATAAAGTAAAGCAATTACATGGCGTTTATGATTGACAGGCAGATCATACAATAAAATAAGACAACTCCTATGGCTCCTGCCGGTTGTCATACTCATCGACATGCAAGTCGTGAATCCTATTACAAGAACATGATCAATCTCATACATAACAATGCATCACATCACATCCTTTTGGCCATATCACATCACAAGGCACATGCTGCAAAAACAAGTTAGATGTCCTCTAATTTGTAGTTGCAAGTTTTACATGGCTGCTATAGGTTTCTAGCAAGAACGTTTCTTACCTACGTCAAAACCACAACGTTATATGCCAATTGCTATTTACCCTTCATAAGGACCCTTTTGATCGAATCCAATCCGACTAAGGTGGGAGAGACAGACACCCGCTAGCCACCTTATGCAACAAGTGCATGTCAGGCGGTGGAACCAGTCTCACGTAAGCGTACGTGTAAAGTCGGTCCGGGCCGCTTCATCCCACAATACCGTCGAATCAAAATAAGACTAGTAGTGGTAAGCAAATTAACAAGATCGACGCCCACAACAACTTGTGTTCTACTCGTGCATAGATTCTACGCATAGACCTAGCTCATGATACCACTGTTGGGAGACGTAGTAGTAAATCAAAAAAAATTCTATGCATCACCAAGATCTATCTATGGAGAAACTAGCAACGAGTATGGGACGAGTGCATCTTCATACCTTTGAAGATCGCCAAGCGGAAGCGTTCACAAGAACGCGGTTGGTGGAGTCGTACTCGTAGCGATTCAGATCGCGGTGGACTCCGATCTAAGCGCCGAACAACAACGCCTCCGCGTTCAACACACATGCAGCCCGATGACGTCTCCTACGCCTTGATCCAGCAAGGAGGAAGGAGAGGTTGAGGGAGAGCTCCGGCAGCACGATGGCTTGGTGACGGTGGAGCTATGTGGACTCCGGCAGGGCTTCGCCAAGCGCTATGGAGAACGAGGAAGAGGAAGGGTAGGGCTGCGCCGAGAGAGAGAAGGCGTGTCTCAAATCAGCCCAAAACCTTGGGTATATAGAGGAGGAGGGAGAGGGAGGGCTGCCTTGGCCCCTCCTCCAAGGTGGAGAGGTTCGGCCGAACCTAGGGAGGAGTCCACCTCCCACAAGGGAGGTGGATCTCTTCCTTTTGAATCCTTTTTAGCCTTATCTCTTATCCCTAGCCTTTTGGGCCTTTCTGAAAGGACTTGGCCAGCCCAATACTGGCTGGTACACCTCCTCTAAGGGCCCACGAAGTCCTTTGGTCGTCACACCCCTCCCGGGGTCCTCCGGCACCCTCCCGGCACTCCCGGTACACTACCGATGAGCCCGAAAACTTTCCGGTGACCAAAACTAGACTTCCTATATATCAATCATTACCTCCGGACCATTCCGGAGCTCCTCGTGATGTCCGATAGCGTGTCGACGGCGATCACATCGACCTTGGAACCATTTTCGACGCGCATCGTCACCTCGTCCTTTGTCAGCCTTTGCTTATTCCGCAGCTCTTGCTTAGAGTTACAAATGTGAGAAACTGCACCGGTATCAAATACCCAGGAGCTACTTAGAGCGCTGGTTAGGTACACATCAATAACAAGTATATCACATATACCTTTAACGTTGCCGGCCTTCTTATCCGCTAAGTACTTGGGGCAGTTCCGCTTCCAGTGACCGGTACCCTTGCAATAAAAGCACTCAGTCCCAGGCTTGGGTCCATTCTTGTTCTTCTTCCCGGCAACTTGCTTACCGGGCGCGGCAACAACTTTGCCGTCCTTCTTGAAGTTCTTCTTACCCTTGCCTTTCTTGAAACTAGCGGTCTTATTCACCATCAACACTTGATGCTCCTTTTTGATCTCGACCTCTGCTGATTTCAGCATCGAGTACAACTCGAGAATGGACTTCTCCATCCCCTGCATGTTTTAGTTCATCACAAAGCTCTTGTAGCTAGGTGAAAGCGATTGGAGGATTCTGTCAGTGACCGAGTCATCCGGGAGATTAACTCCCAGCTGAGTCAAGCGGTTGTGCAACCTAGACATTTTGAGTATGTGCTCACTGACATAACTATTCTCCTCCATCTTATAGCTGAAGAACTTGTCGGAGACATCATATCTCTCGACCCGGGCATGAGCTTGAAAAACCAGTTTCAGCTCTTGGAACATCTCATATGCTCCGTGTTGCTCAAAACGCTTTTGGAGCCCCGGTTCTAAACTGTAAAGCATGCCGCACTGAACAAGGGAGTAGTCATCGCAGCATGACTGCCAAGCGTTTGCAACGTCTTGGTCCGCTGGGAAAATGGGTGGGTCACCTAGCGGTGCATCAAGGACATATAATCTCTTGGAAGCTATGAGGATGATCCTCAAGCTACGGATCCAGTCCGCATAGTTGCTTCCATCATCTTTTAGCTTGGTTTTCTCTAGGAACGCGTTGAAGTTGAGGGTGACATTCGCGTTGGCCATTGGATCTACAATATAGATTGTAAAGACAATTTTAGACTAAGTTCATGATAATTAAGTTTACATAATCAAATTATTTGATGAACTCCCACTTAGATAGACATCTCTCTAGTCATCCAAGTGATACACGATCCATGTCAACTAGCCCGTGTCCGATCATCACGTGAGACACACTAGTCATCCATGGTGAACATCTCCATGTTGATCGTATCTTCTATACGACTCATGCTTGGCCTTTCGGTCTTCCGTGTTCCAAGGCCATGTCTGTACATGCTAGGCTCGTCAAGTCAACCTAAGTGTTTCGCGTGTGTAAATCTGGCTTACACCCGTTGTATGCGAACGTTAGAACCTATCACACCCGATCATCACGTGGTGCTTCGGAACAATGATCCTTAGAAACGATGCACAGTTAGGGTGAACACATCTCTTGAAATTTTATTGAGAGATCATCTTATTTACTACCGTCGTTCTAAGCAAATACGATGTAAACATGATAAACATCACATGCAATCATTATAGTGACATGATATGGCCAATATCATCTTGCTCCATTGATCTCCATCTTTGGGGCACCATGATCATCACTGTCACCGGCATGACACCATGATCGCCATCATCATGATCTCCATCATTGTGTCTTCATGAAGTTGTCTCGCCAACTATTACTTCCACTACTATGGCTAACGGTTAGCAATAAAGTAAAGTAATTACATGGCGTTTATGATTGATACGCAGGTCGTACAATAAAATAAGACAACTCTTATGACTCCTGCCGGTTCTCATACTCATTGACATACAAGTCGTGAATCCTATTACAAGAACATGATCAATCTCATACATCACAATGCATCACATCACATCCTTTTGGCCATATCACATCACAAGGCATATGCTGCAAAAACAATTTAGACGTCCTCTAATTTGTAGTTGCAAGTTTTACATGGCTGCTATAGGTTTCTAGCAAGAACGTTTCTTATCTATGCCAAAACCACAACATGATATGCCAATTGTTATTTACCCTTCATAAGGACCCTTTTCAGCGAATCCGATCTGACTAAGGTGGGAGAGACAGACACTCGCTAGCCACCTTATGCAACAAGTGCATGTCAGGCGATGGAACCGGTCTCACATAAGTGTACGTGTAAAGTTGGTCCGGGCCGCTTCATCCCACAATACTGCCGAATCAAGATAAGACTAGTAGTGGTAAGCAAATTAACAAGATCGACGCCCACAACTGCTTTGTGTTCTACTCGTGCATAGATTCTACGCATAGACCTAGCTCATGATGCGAGTGTTGGGAGACGTAGTAGTAAATCAAAAAATTTCCTACGCGTTCACCAAGATCTATCTATGGAGAAACTATCAACGAGTATGGGGAGAGAGCATCTTCATACCTTTGAAGATCGCCAAGCGGAAGCGTTCACAAGAACGCGGTTGGTGGAGTCGTACTTGTAGCGATTCGGATCGCGGTGGACTCCGATCTCAGCGCCGAACAATGGCGCCTCCCCGTTCAACACACGTGCAGCCCTGTGACGTCTCCTAGGCCTTGATCCAGCAAGGAGGAAGGAGAGGTTGAGGGAGAGCTCCAGCAGCACGACGACGTGGTGGCGGTGGAGCTACGTGGCACTCCGACAGGGCTTCGCCAAGCACTACGGAGGACGAGGAGAGGGGGGAGTAGGGCTGCGCCGAGAGAGTGGGAAACTCGTGTGTTGGCAGCCCCAAAACTCACCACTATATATAGGAGGAGGGGAGGGGAGGGGCTGCGCCCTAGGATTCCCCTTAGGGAGCCGGCGGCAGCCCCAGATCCCATCCAGGTGGCGGCGAGAGGGAGGGAGAGGGGAGGGCGCAGCCCTAGTGGGCCTTAGGCCCATCTAGGGCTAGGGTTTCCCCTCCCTCCCACCTTCCTGCGCCTTGGGCTGGGGTGGGAGGCGCACCAGCCAACCTAGGGGCTGGTTCCCTCCCAGTTGTGGCCCATGCAGCCCTCTGGGGGCGGTGGCCCCTCCCCGTGGGCCCCCGGAACCCTTTCGGTGGTCCCGGTACGTTACCGGTGATGCCCGGAACACTTCCGGTAACCAAATCCTCAATTCCCATATATCAATCTTTGTCTCCGGACCATTCCGGAACTCCTCGTGACGTCTAGGGATCTCATATGGGACTCCGAACAACCTTCGATAACCACGTACACTATTTCCCTATAACCCTAGCGTCATCGAACCTTAAGTGTGTAGACCGTACGGGTTTGGGAGACACGTAGACATGACCGAGACACCTCTACGGTCAATAACCAACAGCAGGATCTGGATACCCATGTTGGCTCCCACATGCTCCACGATGATCTCATCGGATGAACCACAATGTCGGGGATTCAATCAATCCCGTATACAATTCCCTTTGTCTACCGGTATGATACTTGTCCGAGATTCGATCGTCGGTATCCCTATACCTTGTTCAATCTCGTTACCGGCAAGTCTATTTACTCGTTCCGTAACACATCATCCCGTGGCTAACTCCTTAGTCACTTTGATCTCATTATGACGATGTCTTACCGAGTGGGCCCAAAGATACCTCTCCGTCACACGGAGTGACAAATCCCAGTCTCGATTCATGCCAACTAAACAGACACTTTCGGAGATACCCGTAGTGCACCTTTATAGCTACCCATTTACGTTGTGACGTTTGGCACACCCAAAGCATTCCGACGGTATTCGGGAGTTGCACAACCTCATGGTCTAAGGAAATGAAAATTGACATTGGAAAAGCTTTAGCAGACGAACTACACGATCTTGTGCTATGCTTAGGATTGGGTCTTGTCCATCACATCATCTCCTAATGATGTGATCCCCTTATCAACGACATCCAATGTCCATGATCATGAAACCGTGACCATCTATTGATCAACGAGCTAGGCAACTAGAGGCTCACTCGGGACATGTTGTGGTCTATGCATTCACACATGCATTACGATTTCCGGTTAACACAATTATAGCATGAACAATAGATAATTATCATGAACAAGGAAATACAATAATAACCATTTTATTATTGCCTCTAGGGCATATTTCCAACACATGGGCCCTTCCATTCAACTTGATGGTCCGACACGAGAAGAAGAAGTGACGTGTTAGCCAAGTTGCTACTTTTGTTGTGTTGTTTCTCGGTTGGTTCAAAGGATTAGACGGTTGTGTCATTCACGTCCCGGTGCGCTTTATACGGTGCTGGTTTTCTGGTTCCATTGCGTTGCAAGGTGAGTGATTGGTTTATTGTTTTTGCTTCGTCATGTTTTGTGTGTCCCATTGCATCGTTGCGACTATGACTGGTTTCTTAGATCAGTTTGTCGGCTCAATCGAATTGTCCGAAGGAGCATCTTGTACATGACATTTTGAAGTATTCATGAGGAAGACCAGGCGAAATGAAATTCCTAGTGTGAAATTGTAGCGGTATGGCTCGTGCCGCAAGAAAGAGATCACTTCTGGAAATTCAGAAGCCATAAGCGATTTTTCTGTCTGGAATCACATATGAATAAAGAAGGCACAAGAACTCACGAAACGGTTGGGCTTGGACTAGTTTGAATGTCCAGAAAGTGATGGTCAGGGTGGAGATTTGTTGTTGATGTGGAAGAAATCATTCAAGATCCTTCCGCAGTTTAGTCAACCTTGGTTCATTGATGCTTGAGTGGAGAATAATGGCGGAAAAAAAATACAAATTAACTTGCTTTTATGGTGAGACAAAATAAAAGAGGAGACACCTTGTTTGGCAAACCGTGTGATCTACACTAGCAAGCTAATCTCCAGTGGCTTGTTGCAGGTGACTTTAGGAGACAATCTACACCCATGAAAAGGCGGGTTGAAATGTTAGAGTAGTTGAAATGATTGAGGGATTTTGGAAAGTTCTTTTTGATTGCGGCTGGAGGTTCTTAGTTATGCAGGCGACATGTTCACTTGGGGTAGATGCCAGATCAAAGGAACAACCGCATCGAGCAGTAGGAAAAGGTTTGAGGCAATCTATCATTCATGCAACTATTGTAACCATTGGCGAAGCTACGACAAAGCTGGATGGCCATGGTCCACCCAGCCGAGAGCAAAGACAGTGAGAGCTTAAGCTTAGACTAGGCCATTTTAAGAAAAATAATGGGCTTCCTTTTATATTGGCCCGTCTAAATTTGTCACTATATCTCCGCAACCAATTGTAACCGACAAAAAGCACTTTAAATCAGAGCATCATGCAATGAAGTGATCATAAAGATCCTTTTCGAATTTCCATCTCTTCATTTGGAGTCGTCAAGATTCATGCGTTCCATCGGACGGCCCTCGGGTTGTTCGAGCGAAAAACGCTCCCACCGAACATCGGTTCGACAACGATTTTGAGCGTTATTGTGCTCATTTTAGCGTTCGGATTCAAGCAACAATGTTCATGCCCAAAGGAAAAAAAAAGACCATGCTGCTGGCCCACATGTCATCGACCGACCATTCATCACGCCGTCCTGAATCCCGAACCCGATCCAAAACGGCAGAGACGGGGGGAGAGAGAGATCTCATCTCGGCACGTTCGTCGCCTCGTGCGCATCACCACTTCACCATTTCCCAAAGCTCGACCAAAGCCGCGACACTCCTCCCCACCCCACCTCGTCCACCCCGCCGCGCACCAAACCCTAGCCACCCCCGCCGATCCCAGTGGCCATGGCCACCCACCACCGGCCCCTCTACGCCCTCCTCGGCGGCGGCGCAGGTACGCTCTCCCCCTCCTCTGCTCCCACCCGATTCCCTCGATCTGCGGGACTGACTGACCCTGCCCTGCCGCTCCCCGCCCAGCCGCCGACCTGCTCCTCTGGAGGCGGAGGAACGCCTCCGCGGCGGCCGTCGCGGGCGCCACGCTCGTCTGGTTCCTCTTCGAGCGCGCCGGGTACAGCCTCGCGTCGGTCCTCTCCAACGCCCTCCTCCTCCTCGTCGTCATCCTCTTCTTCTGGGCCAAGTCCGCCTCGCTGCTCAACAGGTCCGTGCGTTTACTCCCTCCCCTGCTCTCGCTGGCGGCTCGTCTGCCTCGATACTCCACTACAGAGTAGCACTCGTCTGAGATCTGTCTGATCTAGAACTGAATTGCTCCCCTGTTTTGCTGTCGTTTTATGCTCCGTGGTCACTGGTGCGTGATGTATACATATTGAGACCGAAGCTGGAGTAGTTTCAGTCCGTGCAGATTAGAACTGAATTATGCCCTGCTTTGCTGTGGTTGTATGCTGTTACTGATGAATTGTTTGCTCGATTGTTCAAACTAAAGTCGTCCAGTCGGTTTGCTACAATGTACATTACTGTACTAAAGACGTTTTCTAGAATTTGGGCCTGAGCACTTTGGAATTTGGCTGTAGTTTGAGGTAAGTCTTTGGGAGATGTTAGAGTGGGTTCAAGGATGGATCTGCCCATTCAGTGTGCAGAGGATCTTCTAATTTACAATTTGACCACTAGTACTTTAGTTATCATGAACCTACATGCTTCGTTCTCTACAAAGTAAAGATTAAAGAGGTTGCTTAACTTTGCAGTCAAGTTATGACAGCAGTTTGATATTCCTTTTGCTAGCACATGTCCTTTATCTCTTATCATATACTCTGTAATTATGATGCGTGGGCTCATGGAAAAGTGGGCTCTGTCCGTAGTTATTTGCATTAAGTGCTCCCCGTTTGTCTTCCAACATGGACAATCCATAACTAGCTTTAGGAGCTTGTTGCAATTGGTCACAATGTGGGTTTCTGTTAACTTGATGGAGACTAGTTATAAACTAGTCAGTGCGTCTTAATCGATTATTGTGCAGCATTGTTTTATACTTTGATTTATTTATGCAATATCACCATAACAAGTACTGTTGTTTGCAGACCTCTTCCACCACTGCCTAATCTAGAGGTCTCAGATGTGGTCGTTGAGAAAGCTGCAGATCGGGCTGTTGTATGGATAAACAAGGTGTTGGCTGTTGCCCATGACATTGCCATCAAGAGAGACAGGACAGTTTTTATACAGGTATCTCTCTTCCGTACCCATCACTTGTTTGTGTGTGCATGCTTCATATACTTGCGCACACATAAACTTCTCCCTGTACTGTACCTCATGTATGATCTCCTTTTGTCTCATGGTCTGCTCGGTGCAAAAGGTTATAATGGCTCTATGGGTGGTTTCATGTATTGGGATGCTCTTCAACTTCTTTACGCTCATTTACATTGGTAAGTTATATGAAGTTGCTTATTTTTGCCTCTTGGATTTCTACAGTATTTGGATTACTATTTTTACACTAAGTTTACACCATTTGGGCTTTCTTTCAGGTGTACTACTCGCTCTGTTGGTTCCCCCAGTATATGAGAGGCACCAGGATGTTATTGATGAAAAGGTTGGTTTAGCACACAGCATACTGTCAAGGCACTTGAGTACCGTCATTAGCAAGACTGGGCAACCGACTAAACAAAAGAAGGCTGAGTAGAAGAAATATTTTGGCCCATTTGGTGCGTTCTTAAAGCAACTTGTTTTTTTCACATCTATATGGTATATTACAATTTCAGTGATCCAAGCAAGCTAGTAGCTTCTGTGTTGTACGGAGTACATTTTTAGCATATTTAGGGATGTAGTTAAAATTGCCTGTGGAATCTGTTCAATGCCTCTTGGATCTCAAGTCTGTGCAGTCGCTAAAAAACCCTGGAAGATGCTATAAAAGGGCCATTATATTGCTTCAAAAGAGTCTTTTATGATGTATTGAGTATTGACAGAAGGCATGAGAGGTGAGGTGACTAGAGTTGTAGTAGGGCCTAGAGGCTAAAATAAAATTGTTGGAAGCTACTAGGATAAATCTTTTTTGAACATATTCTGGGAGCATCATGTTGTTTCCTTTTTTCGAGGGGGGCTCTGTGACATGATTAAGTCATAAGAGGAGCTCCAATCAGTCTGTTTATAGAATTTAATACAACTGTCTATGTTGGCTTTAAATATGCCAAGAATTGTACTTGTACCACTTTCAGTTTGTCAACATTAATGATTAAGTCGAAAGAAGCTGTTATCAGTCTGTTTTAAAATTATAAAACTGCCTCTGTTGGGCTCAATATGTGAAGAATCATATTTCTATCACTTTCAGTTTATCAACATCAATGAGTCTACCTCGAAAGAAAAGAAAAAACATCAATGAGTCGGGCTCACCACTAGCCCCATTTTTTGGCATATTTATTCACTAGTAATCTATGCTGCTCACATAGTTTTATGGTATATTATGATTCTCCTACTACTGTAGCTTGTCTTTTCATTTACATCTCGTTAGGAACAAATTCAAACAAATTGCCACCACCCGTTGCTCTACACAAAATGCAAGTCAGGACAGAGACTAGTCTCTTCAATCCTTAACAATTGTGTCATTCTTTGAAGTTTCTACTTGATTTTTAATCTCATGGAGTATATAAGTACATTGTGCTATTTTGAATTCTGGCATCTCACAAGTCTAGATGTTTTCAAGTCATCGAGTGTTTTTTGGGCTTTCTTTCTAGAAAGAAAAAACAATCCCATGGAGCGCATTATATTGTTTGCTGGATAAAAGGATACTGAAATATTTTTAGTGGTTACAGAAGTTCATAGTTTATGTGAGGTATCTGGAAGCCTACTTGCAGGCTATTTTAATAGGGTTTTTATCATTTATGCCACTGGTTGTGTGTCACTACTCAGTTTTGCCACTAGGAATTTCAAAAGCTCTAAAATGCCATTGCTTCGTTAGGTGCATGCTATAAAATGCCACTGGACACCATTACTTTGAGCTCAAATATTGTTTGCCATGTTATGATGACCAAAATATATATAGACCAACATGTCAGTCTCCCTCTATCTCACTACAATAAAGTGTGGGTCCCACTTGATCCCAAAAATGTTCTTATTTTCCTCTAAAATTATTCGCTTGCTTACTCCTGACAAGTGGGATCCACACTTTCATTGTGAGATAGAGAGCTGACATGTGGGTATAGGGGTATTTTCGTCATATAACATGGTCAACGAGTTTGGCCTGAAAATAATGATGTCTTAATGGCATTTTGAGCAAACATTTAATGAACAATGGCATTTGTGAGATATCTAATTGCATTTTGAGCAAACATTTAATGAACAATGGCATTTGTGAGATATCTAATTGCATTTTTGAGCAAGTATCTCATGGAAACGATGGTATTTCTGAGCAGTTGTAACTTCTAATGGCAAAACTGAGTAGTGGGACACAACTAGTGGCATAAATGATAAAAACCCATTTTAATAAGCCCACAATTTTTTTTTCACAAAAGGATACCTAATAGTGGTGTATGCTCAAACATTAATCCCGGGGACTCACTGGCACAAGGGCATTTTTGTGAGGTTACTTTTGAAATGGCTAGTGTTCATCCGTATGTCGTCGTCTACAGATGTTATCAAATATCATCACCATTTTCCTGGCAATGGCTGTGTTTCTTAACCATGACCCTTTTTTGGCTCACCAGGAAGCTCTCCAGTTGTCCAGTGCAGTTGGTCTCGTCCTCAGAGTCTCTATACCGTGATCCATCCACCGCCGAGAGTATTTCTGGATATCCAGGGCATAATGTTTTAACTGCTGATAGGTGGGTTTAGATGCACGCTCTTCAATCTGAGAAATGGAATGATTTGTATATTGTTTCCGTGAACATGAAACTTGTCGAGGTTTACCATGGGTGCATCTTGTGGATACTGACATATACCTTTCCTCGCAACATCCTTCTCTCTACGTGCGAGTCGTGTCTTGCATATACAAATGCGGTGCCTGCTTGTGGCTTTGATTCTGCATGTCTATTCTGCAGTATCAGGTCTCTGAAACAAGTGATATGGGTAGCTGCACTGAAAATGTACCAAGCGTAGTTGGGGAATTGTGTACAACACCTTTTGTGCACTTGCAATGCGTGCTCAGCGTGTTTGAACTTTGAGACCACTTTTTGAACAACCAATCATGGATCACTAGGTTATCCCAAAGTTCCAGCTCAAAGGTCCTTGATCGATGGGCATTTTTATCCTCCGTTCATACAGGCTTTAATCACCACTTGTTCAACTGAAAGGCTCAATTTATGGTCTTTGCTTTCCCTCTTTACACAAACGTTTGCAGGTTATTTTCTGGGAGCGCCTCTTTATCAGTTAACTGATTGTTTTTTGCGTCATTTGAATTTTGGCCTGTTGAATTTTTCCTCGATACTGATCATCTTGAACGTCTTCATACTGCTCAACCGCCGGCCTTTGAATCGCCCTATCCTCTTGCCTCCACCCCCAGCATCCGGCGGGCGCCACCCCCTCTCCCTTGACCTGTACCTGTCAACCTGCTTCCTCGTCGTCGTCCCAGTCTTCGGTGAGGTACTGGCTTGGCACGCTCATTTAGCAGAACCGCTTCTTTAGAGATTCTTTGCAGGGCATTGTGATCATTACATAGTAGGGTGTAAGCATATGAAGCAATTAAATTGCGTGGAGTGCCAGATACGGGGCTCACACCTAGGCAGGGGACCTTATTTCTGATCACACTATCACATTAGCACGACTTGGTGCCACTTGTGTGGGTGGACAAATTGTAGGGCCCTTGACAATACCAAACGAGTGTAACTTTTAAAAACAAAAACAAATGAGTGTCCCTTTCATCAAAAAACAAAAACGAAAACCAGAAACGATGATGGGGGGCAGTTTGCATATCATCAGGAGTTTATTTGTTTAGCTAAAGTTTTTCAGTGTGCATTCCTTTGTTTCTTTCTTGCCGATGCATCTTCCAAATTTTTTAGAGTGCCTTTGTTGTCGCACACTGTGATGATGTCCAACAATAATCCATGTCCCACATCGTTGTTTGTGAAGGGTGCATTTGTCCGTGGCTCCAATCATGTCGACAAGAACAAGGCAATGAGAACAGGTGAACACAAGCATCATCATGTGCCTGCCCTTGTGCTGCTCTTCTGCTTAAGACTGACTGGGAGAAGCCGACCTGATCAAATCATTACGCCGTCATTGCCTTCCTCACCGGACCACCTTTTATCCACTTGCAATGCGTGCTTCTCCCGTTTTGAACTTCATAGCACTTTGTGAATAACCAATCATAGCCACTAGATTATTCCAAAGTTCCACATCATAGGTCCTTAATTGTGGGGTGCCATTTTGACTTTTGAAGCTCGATCGGTATCATACAACTCTTAAGCAGAGAGTCGATTTTTGGAGCCCATGTGCATCGGAGCACCTTCTTTTGAATAGTTTAAAAATCATATTTAAAGTAAAAAAAAATCTGAAAAGAATTCTACATGTTCATATAGATGTATATTACACATGTATACGTCGTGACGCGAGTGCTTCCGGCGGGATATTACCGTCGAGAACGAGTTCTAGGCGCAGAGAAGGACGGAGCGAGCCACACGTCGGGTGGACAAGCGTGCGTTGAAGGAATTGGCGGAAGGCCAGATAGACAATCTGTCAGCATCTACCTGGAACAATGAAGATCCTCGGTGGGTCGACACGTTTACGTCGTCGGACTACACCACCGAGGATGACCAGGACTAAACATAGGAGCATCATTTTATCTATTTTTATTTAGCTTCGTATGAACTTGTTTGTGGTTCCGTTTATGAATTTGAATGTTTCCGTTGCGTTGTTCATATTTTTTCCAAGCGGTGGCTGAGCGCGTGTTGGATTTTACCGCACCTGGTAAAGCACTATAGCGGCATGCTAAATTTTGCAGCGTTTGGAAAAACGACCACTCTACTACGCGCGCTAAATCGCTATCTCAGCGTTGCAATTTTTTTTAAAGTGTCGAGCCGTGACTGTTGAAGATGCTCTAAATGAAATATGAAAACAGTGGTCCCTGACCCATACGCTGGGACAGGCCTGTGCCTCCAGCTGTGAATTGATTGTGTATTCTTCTGTTGTTGTACAACCAGTTACTCTACATAAAGCTATTGTAGTAGTCAGGTAGCTATAGCATGTGTCTAGTCCGCTGACTATCTCCAGAAGCTTGTTTGGCAGTATATTTGGTTATTGCTTTTGTTAGAAAGACTCAGGTAGTCCTTAATTGTCGTTGTCCATAAGGTCATGTGTGCACTGTTGGTTGGGTGGCTGTTTGTTTGAGAGGTTATTTGAAGTACTTTTGACTGCTTATTTAATAGATGAGGCAATCATTCTCTCCATTTCGAAAAAAATAATGCTTTTATTAGAAGACAGTAATGCTTAATTGCCGATGTCATCGTGTGTTGTGTGCTATCAGGTCATGAGTATAATGTTGCTACAAAAATATATACGTTATCTGGGTATTATATATGATGAACACTGATGCTTGAAGTAATCTATCATTTGAAGTAACTAGCAATATGTTTGGGATGTTTGATGAAATGGCCACAAAGATGTACTGTGATAGATCATGTAGCTGCTGTTTGGCCACCCCTCCCTAAATGCTTAAATATTTAATAGGGTGAGCATTATAACTAACCTAAAAGCTAACCCATTATACGAGTGAATGCTTAGATGACATGGCAGGGTTTAGGGCTGCAAGAAAATCTCGAGGCCTCATGAGCCGTTAGAGATCGATTCGTTTTTTAGCTCGACTTGAGATCGACTCGAAAATAAACGAGCTGAGTTTAAACACTTTGTGTAGCGACCTAAACGAACCGATCTTGAGACAATACTACTCCCTCCGTTACTAAATATAAGTATTTTGAAAGGTTTTACTAGAGACTACATACAAAACAAAAAGAGTGAATTTACAATCTAAAGTATGTCTATATACATCCGTATGTAGTCCATAATGGAATCTCTAAAAAGACGTATATTTAGGAACGAAGGGAGTAGCTCGCTCGATTTTTAGCTCGATAGCTCGACATAATATCATTATTTTCAATGATCCTGCCATATATTAAATGCAAATAAGATAATTTATCATATATGTTGTTCATGATTTTCTCCATTTTATTTACTATCACACATGGAAGCTTAATAAATTGCAGAGAAGAATTAGGCCTTATTATTGTCTTTGGTCCATAAATTGTTTTCCTAATTATATGTTTGTCGTGAACTATTATCTTATTTTGATATTATTTTGTTGTTGTTGTTGTGAGACAATAAGTCAAACTAGTTTGAAAAATAATATTATCATCGTCTTGATTGAAATAATATTCTTAGTGTTTTCTTATGTCATGCTGAGCCTTATCTAGTGGGAATATTCACCATAGATTTATAATTTTTACCATCTCATTTAGCTCGAAACGAGCTCAGAATCGACTCGAGATCGTTACAAGCTGAGCACGAGTCATGTTCTATAGCTCGACCTTAATTTCCCTTAGCCTAAGCTCGCTCGAGTTTTAATACGAGTTGAGCTGAGCCAACTTCAACTCGTTCGAATTCGATTCGTTTGCAGCCCTAGCAGGGGTCTATAGGCAGCAGCCGACTGCTCTATTAACCACGCTCTAAAAAGGTCCATTGATAGTTAGGGATTTAACTTCTGCCCCTCAACGACTTGCCTCTCATAGTGTTTTTGCATCTTCAGTCAAGAGAAGGGGGAAGACGGTTTGTGGCAAGCGTGCATACAGCCATGTGATTGCATCAAGATTCGGAAAATGGTTTTATGATTAGAGTTTAATTACGGCATGCATGCATGTAACTTTTGGTACAACTTTTGAAGGTAGCCACGAGATGTCAATCCCAAGGAGAACCGCACTACCCCGTCGTCTTTGTTGACTCCGGCGAGCCCTCGTGGACGGGACCTCCGTTTGTGGACCTTAAGAGCCGATAAAACTCATTGTTCGGCGCTGTCTGAAGGGTGGCGATGTTGTTGGCCCCACCACCGAGCTGCTTCGCATGGGTAGCGCTGGGCGGTATTGCTATGTGGCCGGGGGAGGGGCGCCAAGTGATGGCGAAGGAATGTGGTCGTGGGAGGGGCGTTAGGCTAGGTCTGGACGACAATGGCAGCATCAGCAACAAGGACCGACCGGAGTCAGTTAATTCAGTCCATCTTTAGTAGTACAAAGTTTCAGTTATTTGTAGTAGGTTCAGTCTCTACATTTAGTAGGACAAAGATTAGGGCATTTCTATTACATTCAATCACTATATTTGTATTAGATTCAATAATTGTTTCAGTTTTAGTTTATCAGCTTTTATTTTGGCAGTTTAACCTGAAATTGGATAAATTATTGTAGGATGGCATCGACTGTGGAGTTTCTGAGTGGGTTGATGCCCCATGGCCTGGTGTACTTCAAAGATGCCTTGTGAAGGTTTGGGAGATGTTTCATGAGGAAAATCATGACACAATACTGGATCATCATCAGGTCCATCAAGAAGAGACTGACAAACTGAAGGAGTTGGACATTCTTGGCACTCAGTACAGCCAGCTGGTGGAAGATGTGACAAAGCTGTTTGATTGGAAGGATGCACATGACCAGAACAAGCAGTGGCGGAATGATGAAGATCTATAGAAGGATATGGATGTAGACAAGCAGATGTAGAAGCTGGCTATTGACAAGGAGAAGGATAAGCTTGAGAATGACAAGGAGGAGTTAGAAAATCTTGTTATTGATAACAAGGAGCTCAAGTGCATTGCTAGATCTCAGGGAGAAATCATCAGGAATACCGGGAAGGAGAGGGATGAGATAAAGCATGACATGAATCTTCTGAAAGAGAAGAAGAAGAAGTTAGAGTATGATGTTGGAGATCTCCTCAAAGCTTATCAAGGCAACAAGGACAAACTTGCCAAGATTAAGGCTATACTTGATGAGTGAACTGCTATCAATATTCACTAGTTGTGTTAAGTAATTAAGTGGCCTTGGAACAATATAGTTGGCCTTGGAAATGTATATTCTGGGAATCCACTCTAGCTTCTATTATGTAATGAGTACCTTATGAACATCCTAGTTATGTAATGAGTACCTACTAAACTATCCATGGTTATGTAATGAGTACCTTCAAAATGCTATCCTTGGTTATGTTATGTTCAACAGGAGTAGTTAAAATGGGGCTAGAGCATGCTATATTGGTCATGTCTTTTATAGTCGATCTCGAGTCGAGCCAAAATGAACAAATGGGCTAGACCATGCTATATTGGTCATGTCTTTTCTAGTCGATCTCGAGTCGAGCCAAAATGACCAAATGCGCTAGACCATGCTATATTTATCATGTATTTTCTAGTCCATCTTGAGTCAAGCAAAAATGACCAAATGGGCTAGACCATGCTATATTGGTCATGTCTTTTCTAGTCGATCTCGAGTCGAGCCAAAATGACCACATGGGCTAGACCATGCTATATTTGTCATGTCTTTTCTAGTCGATCTCGAGTTGAGCAAAAATGACCAAATGGGCTAGACCATGCTATATTGGTCATGTCTTTTCTAGTCGATCTCGAGTCGAGTCAAAATGACCAATGGGCTAGACCATGCTGGACATATCTTTAAACAAGAAGCATATCCATTAAACAAGAGGCATATTGGTAAAAATTATGCAAGATGACAGGAGGCCCAAAATTTTCAACATTAAGCACATCACAACATAGCATTTCAACATTTCAGCATTTCAGCATGACAATAGTTCAACACAAAATAATGAGACATAGTTTTGACAGGTTCTCAACCAACTTGACCCAACTGTTCCGACTCATAGTTCTAACAGAAATACTTAATGCAGATCTTCAAATAAACTAGAGCCAAATTTTCCAGGTTCACTAGTTGCCACTTGCATAAAGGTAACCCGTCATCCTTGTGTTTTGAAACCTCTTCCTTTTGGAACCAACTCTGCTCGAGCTAATAAAGTTGCAGGCTTGGGTGTTGTGTATGGTCTTCCACCTCTCCTACTAGGTGCATTGGTTGAACCTGAAGCTCTGTTTGCAGCCTGGGAAGTAGTGGTAAAAGAATCCACTGTAGTTCTTGCCCTCCTTGTCCATGTGGAAGTAGCACACGCTGTAGGCTGTGCATTTGCAGCTGAAGAACTGCCCCCAGCATCATGATACTCAGTTCTGGTTGTCTTTTAAAGCACAAAAGTTAGGAAATATCCATCAAAAGATTAAAAACAGTTGTTCTGGCAGTACTACATACCTTATGCTTGTTCTTTCTTGCATGAAGATGGGGCTTAAGACACAGAGGACAGTAGGTGTATCGATGCTTCTGCCTGTTGCAGTTGCTGTAGGTGATAGTGGCCATCTTTGATGTATCGTTAGGTGCTGGTACCTCAAATTGACCCTTTGTTCTAGCAGTTTGTTTCCTACTCTTCTTCTCCTTGAACACAGGTGGATCTACATCTTGAGTAGGTGTCCTTGGCCAAAATTCAGGTCCATGTACAGGGTAGATGTTGTGTTTGTAGGTTTCGCACAATTTCTTCTTAAAGAAATCATGTACAAAGTCTTCTGGCTGTAGCTTCAACCTAGTAATGGCAGAGACTGCATGGATGCAGGGCAAAATAGTTAAGTCCCATTTCTTGGAGTCACAAGTCCATTTCTTTAGGTTCATACAGTAAGTTGCCTCCCCACTCGTGACTTGCCAAATGCCAGGACCCGCCATGTATGCAGTGCAATGCCTGGAGTGTTGGAAATATGCCCTAGAGGCAACAATAAATTAGTTATTATCATATTTCCTTGTTCATGATAATCGTTTATTATCCATGCTATAATTGTATTGATCGGAGACTTAGATGCATGTGTGGATACATAGACAAAACCATGTCCCTAGTATGCCTCTAATAGACTAGCTCGTTGATCAAATGATGGTTAAGGTTTCCTAACCATAGACATGAGATGTCATTTGATAACAGGATCACATCATTAGGAGAATGATGTGATGGACAAGACCCAAACTACAAACATAGCATATGATCGTGTCAGCTTATTGCTACTGTTTTCTGCATGTCAAGTATATGTTCCTATGACCATGAGATCATGCAACTCACAGACATCGGAGGAGTGCCTTGTGTGTATCAAACGTTGCAACATAACTGGGTGACTATAAAGGTGCTCTACAGGTATCTCTGAGGGTGTCTGTTGAGTTGGCATGGATCAAGACTGGGATTTATTACTCCGTGTGACGGAGAGGTATCTCAGGGCCCATTCGGTAATACAACATCACAATGAGCCTTGCAAGCAATGTGACTAAGTGTTGGTCACGGGATCTTGTATTACGAAACGAGTAAAGAGACTTGCCGATAACGAGATTGAACTAGGTATGGAGATACCGACGATCAAATCTCGGGCAAGTAACATACCGAAGAACAAAGGGAACATCATACAGGATTAACTGAATCCTTGACATAGAGGTTCAACCGATAAAGATCTTCGTAGAATATGTAGAAACCAATATGGGCATCCATGTACTACTATTGGTTATTGACCGTAGAGGTGTATCAGTCATGTCTACATAGTTCTCGAACCCGTAGGGTCTGCACACTTAAGGTTTGGTGACGTTTCGGTAGTATAGAGTTATGTATGGTGGTGACCAAAGGTTGTTCGGATACCCGGATGAGATCTTGGACGTCACGAGGAGCTCCGGAATGGTCCAGAGGTAAATATTCATATATAGGAAGTCCTATTTTGGTCGCCGGAAAAGTTTCGGGCTCATCGGTAGTGTACCGGGAGTGCCGGTAGTGTACCGGGAGGCCTCCGGGAGGGGTATTTCGACCCAAGAGGCTTCATGGGCTGTGGGAGAGTGAATATCATCCCTTAGTGGGATGGTGGAAACTCCCACACAAGGCCCATGTGGCTGGAGAAGAAAACCCAATAGGAAAAGGTGGAAAAAAGGCAAAAAAAAAGGGAGCAATCCTAGTCCTACTAGGATTGGAGGAGGAGTCCTCCTATCCTAGTAGGTTCGGCCGAACCATAGGAGCCTTGGACCTTGTGCCAAGGCTCTCCTCCCCTCCTCCTATATATACTGGTGGATTTTAGGGTTTTGCACTTGATTTTCAGCCACGTGCTACCCGTTCCTCCAGTGCATAGTTTCTCCTCTAGATCGGATTTCTGCAGTGCTTAGGCGAAGCCCTGCTGGAATTGCTTCACCACCATCGCCAGAGCGCCGTCACGCTGTCAGAGAACTCTTCCACCTCTCTGCTCTCTCTTGCTGGATCAAGACGACGGAGATCGTCATCAAGCTGTACGTGTGCTGAACGTGGAGGTGCCGTCCGTTCGGCGCTAGATCGGAAAGACCGTGATCGAGATCGCGAGACGGATCATGATGAGATTGCGAGACGGATCATGATGAGATCGTGGGACAGATCGTGATGAGATCGCGGGGCGGATCGTGATGATTTCGCGGGACGGATCGTGATTGGATCGCGGGACGCTCGGCGATTTGGATCCGAAGACGTTCGACTATACCAACCGCGTTTCTTAACGCTTCCCGCTTAGCGATCTACAAGGGTATGTAGATCCACTCTCCCTCTCGTAGATGCTCATCACCATGGATAGATCTTGCGTGTGCGTAGGAATTTTTTTGTTTCCCATGCAACATTCCCCAACATGGAGTACTTCTTTTATTCCTCTAACTTTTCCATGTAGGTGGGTGTGATTCCCCACCTATTGCTCCCTGTCTTCTCTATAATTGATTGACATTTGATCATCAGTTTAGTTTTGAAACCATCCACACAACTCCTAGTAGGCTTGCACGTGGTATCTAATATCATTTTGTTGAACACTTCTGACGGGCTGTTAATTACAAGATCTGTCTTGTAAGTGTAATCCATGGCATGCCTAGGCCAAGTCTCCTTAGGGATTTTTGATAGCCACTTCCAAGAATCTTCATCCTTCTTCCTCAGTTTATCCATTGCAACCTCAAAACCATACTTGGTATATGAGTATGCAACATTGTCCATGTGCTTTTTTAATTCCTCACCCCTAAAGCTAGCTGATTGAAAATTGGCATAGATATGTCCCAGACAATATATCTGAGGTGAGTGTTGGAACACAACTTCTATAGCATTGAGCAGCCCCTATTTCAGATCATTATTTGAATGAATTATAATTTGCTTTTGAATGCATAATTGATTGGTTTGACAACTATGAGGTGAAGTAGATACCTTTTGTCTATCAGAGATGATGGTGTAGTTGCCCCATTTGTTCCCCTCTCCAATGCATGCCCTGAGCTGACTCAGAAATCAAGTCCAACAATCTATGTCCTCCTTGTCAACAATTACAATAACAATTGGAAAAATGTTGTTGTTCCCATCCCTACCAGTGGAAAGCAGTATCTGTTGCCCAGTAGTGAGTTTTATGAAGCACCCATCTAATCCTGAAACAATAAGGAAACAAATCATAAACAACAATCACAATAAGGAAACAAAGTGTAAACAACAATCACAATAAAGAAACAAAGCATAAACAACAATCACAATAAGAAAGCACAACAAATATGAAAGCACATTTGCTCCCTTGGTGGTTTTGGTAATTAATAACAACATATAAGTCATTGAACTAATGTTTGCACCAAGTATATTTCAGGACAAGTTCAATGATAGGGATGGCCAAAGGATTGTGGAATTACCCCAAGATGCAAGGAAATATGTTGGCCAAGCTTCAAGCAAGAGGACTCTACACTTTACATTTGTGAGAAATCACTTTGAGTCCATAGGAAAGCCAATACTATTAAAAGGGGGTAAAGTTTTGATGATGAACAATGTGCTCAAACGTGCACAAGTGATAGTCACCAAAACATCCACAAACTCTCCCACCAAAGTCTGTCCAAAGCCAAATATGCAAAATCGGTGCAACCAACATTCCTATCCCGGTGCCACCGATTCTAAACCCTAGACAGACTTAGCCAAACCCTAACACTTCGGTGCAACCGACACTGCCCTCGGTGCCACCGAGTTGGGTTGCCAAGATTCTGTTACGCAAGTTCACATTTTTGGTCCGTCCTAAAATGGTGAATCGGTGTCACTGAGTTTGGCAAATCTGACCGTTGGTCACCTTGTCGGTGCAACCGAGAATCGTATATCGGTCCCTTCGAGATTCAAAAGTTGCCACTTTTGGTCACTTCGGTACCACCGAGATTTACACATCGGTGTCACCGAGTTGGTCATTTTGTGTGTAACGGTTGGATTTTTGGGGATGCCTATATATACCCCTTCACCACCACCCACTCGAAAGAGAAGCACTTAGAACTATTCCATACCTATCCTACTCAGTTTTCTGAGAGAGAACCACCTATCCTTGTGTTGAGGTCAAGATCTTCCACTCCAACCATATGGATCTTGATTTCTAGCCTCCCCAAGTTGCTTTCCACCATCCCTTCTACCAAGCCAAATCTATGAGAGAGCGATTGTGTGTTGAGAGTCTATCATCTTGAAGCACAAGAGCAAGGAGTTCATCGTCATTACCGAGCCTATTACCTTTTGGAGGGTGGTGCCTCCTAGATTGGTTAAGTGTTGCTTGGGAGCCTCCTACTTCGTGTTGTGGAGTGAACCAAGAAGTTTGTAAGGGCAAGGAGATTGCCTACTTCGTGAAGATCTACCAATAGTGAGGCTAGTCCTTCGTGGAAGGAAGCCACATGGAATAGTCAAGGTTGCTTCTTCGTGGAACCCTCCGTGGGTAGAGCCCTCCGTGGACTCTCGCGACCGTTACCCTTCGTGGGTTGAAGACTCCATGAACATGGACGTACGATAGCACCAACTATCGGAACCACGGGAAAAATCAACGTGTCATCACTTGTGTTTGCTTTCCTAACCCTCTCTTTACTTACATGTGCAATGTCTTTATTTTCCGATGCTACACTCTTAGACATGCATGTGTAGGGTGTTACTTGATATGCTATGAATGCTAAAACTTGCCAAGAATTAAAATTGGGAAAAAGCAAAACTTTTATTTGGTCAAGTAGTCTAATCACCCCCCTCTAGACCTACTTTTGTCCTACAAGTGGTATCAAAGCTTTGGTCTCCATTGCATTGGTTTCACAACCTAGGAGAAGTATGGCATCTAGTGAGAGAAATTATCACTATAGAGGTTCGTACTTTGATGGCACTAATTTTGCTAGTTGGAAGCATAAAATGAAAATGTATTTGCTTGGTCATAATCCTACCATTTGGATTGTTGTTCGTGTTGGCTTGCAAGGTGAATTCTTTGCGGATGGAAAGCAACCGGATCGTGAAGCGACTGCGGATGAATTGAAGATGTGCAACTCAATGCTCAAGCATGTGACATTCTCTTCAACTACCTATGCCCTGAAGAATTCAACAAAATCAACCGTCTTGAACACGCAAAAGAAATTTGTAATACTTTGGTTGATATGCACGAAGGAACTGATTCCGTGAGAGAATCCAAGTTAGATGTTCTTCAAGGTCAACTTGACAAGTTCAAGATGAAGGATGGTGAAGGAGTCACTGAAATGTACTCTAGGCTAGCTCTCATCACCAATGAGATTGTCGGCCTAGGAAGCGAAGAAATGATTCACAAGTTCATCATCAAGAAGATACTTCGAGCTTTGTATGAGAGATATGACAGCGTGTGCACATTGATCCAAATGATGCCTAACTACAAAGATCTCAAACCAACAGAAGTGATTGGTAGAATTGTTGCTCATGAGATGGCACTCAAAGACAAGAAAGAGCTTCATCACAAGTCTAGCGGTGCTTACAAAGCCACAAGTGATGCTCCCACTACCTCAAGCGACAACCTTGTCACAAATGAATAGATAAGCCTCATGGTCAAGAAATTCAACAAGTTCTACAAGAATAGAAGCAAAGATCGCAGCTCCAACTCAAGACACAAAGAGAAGCGTTCGTCAAGTTGTGACTGAAACTGCTACAACTGTGGGAACCCCGAACACTACTCCAATGAGTGCACGACTCCCTACAAACGAAGAGAAGAGTCACCTAGAAGACAAAGCTCAAGAGATGAATCACCTCGAAGAGAGAGAAGGAGTAGAGATGATCGTTATGAACGAAGACCCTCAAGGAGAAGTAGGGACTCGGAGAAGAAGGACAAGCACACCAAGAGCTACTCAATAAGGAAACATCAAGTTCATGTTGGTGAATGGGTTTCCGGCTCCAACTCCGACAACCACTCCGAGAGAAGCTATCACTCCAACTCCGACTATAGTCAAGATGATGGTTGCCGGAATTGCACTAGTGACAACCAACTCCTATGATGTACTTGATTCACCAAATGTAGGAGGTGGAAGTTGCTTCATGGCTAAAAGCCCCAAGGTATCACACCCCGAATATCTTGATTTCGATAGTGATGAAGATGATTTGCTTTACGATGATGACTTGCTATGTGATAAAACTAGTGATGTTAATCATAATGAACTTGATATTTCTCATGCTAGTCAAGATAGGTCAATTGACGATGATAAGACGAAAATAGAAGAACTAACTAAAGAACTCAACACTCTTAATTTAGCCCATGAATCTACTCTTGAAGATCATAGAGAGCTTGTAAGAACACATGAGAAGCTACGCTTCGAGAAGCTCAATTTGGATCAAGAACATGAATTTCTTAAGGCTATGAATGACGACATCCGAAAGAAGACTTCATCTTATCTTGCCAAACGACTACTCTTGTCTACATTCATGCCACAAGTCAAATCTAAGCAAACTAGTAACAAAGGAAAGAAAAGTTCTTCATCTAGTAGCAACAATAAAAATGCTAAATCCCATGATGTTGCTCCTAGTAGTTCTATTGATTCCACTAATGATGATTCTCTTAGCCAAGTTACACTTGAGAAAGAAAATGCTTTATTGAAAGGGATTATAGAGAAAGGTATCTACAAGGGTCTTGAAGGGTACAAACAATTTGATGAGATTGTACGCAAGCATGGAGGATACCGAAAGAATCGCGGTGTTGGCTACTTCAACGCTAATGGAGTTGAATGGGAAGAAGGTCAATATCCCAAGCCTAAGTTTGTTCCTCAAAAGGATAAGTATGAAAACATTCTTCCCAAGGGTACAAACACTCAAGATGACCTTCCACCACAAGACCACAAGCTCAAGGGCAAGAACAAGCTCCAAGAGGACTTTGACTCTTATGAAGATGAACCCCAAGCTTTGGTGAAGTTGGTTCACAAGGCTACTGCAAGCTCAACTTCTACAAGTGCTAGTTCAACTTGATGTGGGATCCCAATAACTTGATGTGGGATCCCAATAAGAAGAACTAGAGAGTTCTTGAGGGTTAACTCCGCCAATGAAATTCACTCATATTCATTATTGGCAAGATCTATTTGCAATCAACATCAACCCTATGCAATACATCAAGGAGTCACACATTCCCTCAGAGGTAAGCAAGGGACAAGGTATTCAACAAATCAATGGACATCATTACAAATGCTTTGCACTCCATGTCCATAGATATCCTTGTATTTGTCTCTTGTGTGTTGGGACTAACCCATGTAGGTGAGAAGAGCAAGGAAACAACAAGGATGCTCCCAACTCTTGGTGATCTTCATCAACCTTGAGCATCCACCACTACCTCACTAACATGAAGTCTTCATCGACAAAACCCAAGGTTAGTTTATCCCTCTTATGGGGGTATGTCACATCAAGGGGGAGCTTTACTCTAAGACTTGAGTCAAAGCATCTCTTAGTATGTGACAACATTAAATGCTTTATGTAAAAGTGGTTACCCCACTTGTGCTTAAACGATGAGTATCACCTATGATCAAGTACTCTTACTTGGCTCCTAAGTCAAATACTCATACATAGATGATTTCGTCATCGCCCAAGTGCTTGTTAGATGCTAGAGTGTTTGTGCATGTTTGCCATGATTTCATTTGACATCTTATTGTGTGAGCATGTTGGTCTGCATTTATTTTCTCATTCCAGGATATCCAATTGTTGCTATTTGGCTTTTGATTTATGTTTGGCCAATTGGATATACAAGAATGCCTAGGACCACTTATTTAGCTATCTATGCTTTCTCACCTCATATTCTATTCATGCTGCATCACAAAATTTCAACAAGTGCTTTTCGATCCCTTTGTGTGTGGAGCACTCGGAGTTCCGTATCGACAAGGACTGTCCATTAAAACCTCCCAAGCGCATCTCGGTGGAACCAACCACAAAATCTCGGTCTCACCGAATGCCTAGGGTTGATCTGGTTTTTAATCTCGGTACCACCGATTCCATCTTCTTGGTTACACCGAGTTTCCTTGTAAACTGACAGTTGAGGAACTCGGTGACTCCGAAAAGTTAGAATTGGTGTCACCGACAGTGTTGGGTATATAAGCTGTGGACCCAGACGCTTTGAAATTTAATCTCAATCGTCGTGCCTCAGAACCCTAAGCTGCCGCCTTCGACACCCCTGGTCATCGCCCTTGTCTCCCTGCGCTCCTCCACCGCTAGGAATCGCTGCCGCCGATGAAATCTTCTCCATCGCCGCCGCCGTAGCGGATCTGCACCAAGTTAGGGTACGGATTCGACCTCTTATGCACTCCTCGTCCGACTCTTGCACATTAGATTCAAGTTTATCAATAATCCACTCTTTGCATGTATTCCTATCCACTCAAAACCTTCATAGTCTCGCGAATGGTGAATTTTCTAGGGTCTTGCCGTCCACCCAATAAATCTCGGTGGAACCAAAACAAACATATCGGTCTCACTGATGTGAACTTCTGTGATGCTGAGAACTGACTCGGTGGAACCAAGTACCTCTTTTCGGTCTGACCGAAAAGAGTGCCAAGGTTTGTTTAAGTGAGACAATCTATCTCGGCACCACCGAAAATGTTGTTAAGGCTGTACCGATATTTATTTGACAGAATGCAAAAACCTTGAAAATCTATTGTTCAAAATTTCAAAATCGAGCCTCATTTTGTGATGACTCATCTACTTCTGCTCTCCTATACTCTATTCATAGGGTCAGTATGTCAGATGCTGAGGACAGTCAAAATTTGGCACAACAGGGAGTTGATATGAGTTCAGGCACAAGCCCAGAGCCCAGTTCTTTTTTAGTTCCAGTCACCCCCAACTCTCATGGGTTGCCCAAGGCTGCCACCAAGGCGAGGAAGAAGCTAAATTCTGATGAAGAAGATTCAGACTTTATCCTTGAGGAGATTCTGGCCAAGAAGCAAGAAAAGGCTGCTAAGAAGTCACCAACTGAAGCTACTTCTTCCAGAAGAGTTGTCAGCAAGGTCTATGCCAACTCCGAGACTATCAAAGCACATGAGAGTGCTAGAGCCACAATGTCTGTTGATCCCCCAAGGAAGTCTCTGTCTAAGAAGGTAGGGGAGAAGAAATCCAGAAAGAGGATTATCCATGTGATTGGCAGGCCTACCTCCATGTATGAAGATCCAGAGGAGGCTGCTGGTGCTGCTGCTGAGGAAGAGGAGGAAGAACATGTTGAGAAAGCCCCTCCCAAGAAGAAGGCCAAGAAGCTTATGGCTAATGCTATGCCAAAGACTGACACTTCCAAGAGCACCAAGCCTACATCCAAGAAAGCTGCTGCACAGAAGTCCAAGAGGACTACCAGAGATATTCCAACTTCTGAAAAAAATAAGGGGACTGCCTCCATACTCGAAGATGATGATGACTTGACTACTTTGATGAAGCTCAGACGACATCTTCCAGTACATGATGTCAGCCACTTAGTTGCTGAAGACATGAAGAAGAGGAAAGACTCATGATTGAGAGACTAGAGAGCTATAGATCCTTATGCCCAGAGGAAGAAAACTGTTGTTGACTACAGGTTTGACACCAGAGAGCAACAAGATTTTTATGAGACAGTGTTGGTTGACAAGAGCCCATCTGTTAGGGATATGAGATATGTTGATTGGAAATTCATTAAGGAGAATGAGGACTACTTTCCAAGTGTCCAAGATAATTTCCACTTCATTGGTCTAGATAAGTTCATTGGCAGAGAGATTACTACATGGAATGATGAGATGATCATGCAATTCTACTCCACTACACATTTCTAAGGAGATGGTAGAATTGTATGGATGACTGAAGGAGCAAGGTATGAATCTACTGTTGAGGAGTGGGCTGCACTTCTAGGAGTTCCAGATGTTTAGGATGGTGATCTGGATGTATACTCAGAATCCAAGGCAAGTCACAATGCCATGAAGGATTGTTGGGGAACATTGCATGGGAAACAAAAATTTTCCTACGCACAAGCAAGATCTATCCATGGTGATGAGCATCTAAAAGAGGGAGAGTGGATCTACATACCCTTGTAGATCGCTAAGCGGGAAGCATTAAGAAACACGGTTGGTGTAGTCGAACATCTTCGGGATACAAATCGCCGAGCGTCCCGCGATCACATCACGATCCGTCCCGCGATCCAATCACGATCCGTCCCGCGAACTCATCACGATCCGTTCCGCGATCTCATCACGATCCATCCCGCGATCTCATCATGATCCGTCTCATGAACTCATCACGATCCATCCTGTGAACTCATCACAATCCGTCTCGCGAACTCATCACGAACCGTCTCGCGATCTTGATCACGGTCCTTCCAATCTAGCGCCGAACGGACGTCACCTCCGCATTCAGCACACGTGCAGCTTGATGACGATCTCCACCGTCTTGATCCAGCAAGAGTAAGTGGAGAGGAGGAAGATTTCACCGGCAGCATGACGGCGCTACGGCGATGGTGGTGGAGCAATTTCGGCAGGGCTTCGCCTAAGCACTGCGGAAATCCGATCTAGAGGAGCACCGGTGGAACGGGTAGCACGTGGCTGTAAAAACTAGTAAAAAACCCTAAAATCCACAGGTATATATAGGAGGAGAGGAGGAGAGGCTGGCACAAGGTCCAAGGCTCCTATAGGAGTCAGCCGAACTAGGAGGAGAGGAGTCCTCCTCTTCCACTCCTAGTAGGATTAGGACTCCTTCCTATTTTTTGCCTTTTTGCCTTTTTCCACCTTTTTCTCTTTGGGTTTTCTTCTCCAGCCACATGGGCCTTGTGTGGGAGTTTCCACCAGCCCACTAAGGGCTGATATTCCCTCTCCCACAGCCCATGAAGCCTCTTGGGTCGAAATACCCCTCCCAGAGGTCTCCCGGTACACTACCGGCACTCCCGGTACACTACCGATGAGCCCGAAACTTTTCCGGCGAGCAAAATAAGACTTCCTATATATCAATCTTTACCTCCGGACCATTCCGGAGCTCCTCATGACGTCCAGGATCTCATCCGGGACTCCGAACAACCTTCGTTTATCACCATGCATAACACTATACTACCGAAACGTCACCAAACCTTAAGTGTGCAGACCCTACGGGTTCGAGAACTATGTAGACATGACCGAGACACCTCTACGGTCAATAACCAATAGTAGGACCTGGATGCCCATATTGGTTCCTACATATTCTACAAAGATCTTGATCGGTCGAACCTCTATGTCAAGGATTCAGTTAATCCCGTACGATGTTCCCTTTGTTCTTCGGTATGTTACTTGTCTGAGATTCGATCATCGGTATCTCCATACCTAGTTCAACCTTGTTACCGACAAGTCTCTTTACTCGTTCCGTAATACAAGATCCCGCAACTAACACTTAGTCACATTGTTTGCAAGGCTTATTGTGATGTTGTATTACCGAGTGGGCCCTGAGATACCTCTCCGTCACACAGAGTAACAAATCCCAGTCTTGATCCATGCCAACTCAACAGACACCCTCGGAGATACCTGTAGAGCACCTTTATAGTCACCCAGTTACGCTGCGATGTTTGATACACACAAGGCACTCCTCCGATGTCCGTGAGTTGCATGATCTCATGGTCATAGGAACATAGACTTGACATGCAGAAAACAGTAGCAATAAGCTAACACGATCATATGCTACGTTTGTAGTTTGGGCCTTGTCCATCACATCATTCTCCTAATGATGTGATCCCATTATCAAATGACATCACATGTCAATGGCTAGGAAACCTTGACCATCTTTGATTAACGAGCTAGTTCACTAGAGGCATACTAGGGACAGAGTGTTGTCTATTTACCCACACATATAATGTGTTTCCAATCAATACAATTATAGCATGGATAATAAACGATTATCATGAACAAGGAAATATGATAATAACCAATTTATTATTGCCTCTAGGGCATATTTCCAACAGTCTCCCACTTGCAATAGAGTTAATAATCTAGTTCACATCACCATGTGATTTGCATTGTTACGAATCTAATACCCAATGAGTTCTGGGGCTCGATCATGCTTTGCATGTGAGAGAGGTCCTATAGTCAATGGGTCTGCGACATTCAGATCCATGTGTACTTTGCAAATCTCTGTGTCAAACTGTAAACACTGCTACCACACTCCACTTGGTACTATTTCCAAATGGCTGCTCCACTATACGTATCCATATTGCTACTACGAGTCATCCGGATTGGTGTTAAAGCTTGCATCGACGTAACTCTTTACGACGAACTCTTTATCACCTCCATAATTGAGAAATATTTTCTTAGTCCTCTAGTTACTAAGGATAATCCTGACCGCTGTCCAGTGATCCACTCCTGGATCACTTTTGTACCCCTTGACAGACTTATGGCAAGGCACACACAGGTGCGGTTCACAGCATGGCATAATATAGAGCCTATGGCTAAGGCATAGGGGGCGACGTTCGTCCTTTCTCTTTCTTCTACCGTTGTCGAGTTTTGAGTCTCACTCAACTTGACACCTTACAAATCAGGCGAGAACTCTTTCTCTGACTGATCCATTTTGAACTCTTTCAAAATCTTTGTCAAGGTATGTACTCATTGAAAGTCTCATCAAACATCTTGATCTATCTCTATAGATCTTGATGCTCAACAATTATGTAGCTTTGTCCAGGTCTTCCTTTGAAAAACTCTTTTCAAACAACCGTTTATGCTTTCCAGAAATTCTACATCATTTCCGATCAATAATATGTCAACCACATATGCTTACCAGAAAGTTTATAGTGCTCCCACTCACTTTATTGTAAATACAAGTTTCTCATAAACTTTGTATAGACTCAAAAACTTTGATCACCTCATCAAAATGTATATTCCAACTCCGAGATGCTGCTTCAGTTCATAGAAGGATCACTGAAGCTTGCACACCTTTTAGCATCCTTAGGACTGACAAAACCTTCTGGTTGTATCACATACAACCTTTCCTCAAGTAGACCGTTAAGGAAACTATGTTTTGACATCCATCTGCCAGATTTCATAATTGAAAAATGCAACAACTGCTAACATAATTACAACAAACTATAGCATCGCTACGAGTGAGAAAGTCTCATCGTAGTCAACTCCTTGAACTTGCCAGAAACTTCTTTGCGACAAGTCGAGCTTTATAAATGGTGACATTCACCATCAGCGTCCGTCTTCATTTTAAAGATCCATTTATACTCAACGACCTGCCGTCCAACGAGCAAGTCTACCAAAGTCTATACTTGGTTTTCATACATGGATCCTTTCTCCGATTTCATGGCCTCTAACCATTTGTCAGAATCCGGGCCCATCATCGCTTCTCCACAGTTCGTAGGTTCATTGTTGTCCAACAACATGACCTCCAAGACAGGGTTGTCGTACCGCTTAGGAGCAGTTCACATCCTTGTCGACCTATGAGGTTTGATAGTAACTTGATATGAAGCTTCATGATCATCATCATTTACTTCCTCTTCAACTGACGTAGGTTCCATAGAAACATCTTTCTGCGCTGCGCTACTCTCTGGTTGAAACAAAGGTTCAACAACCTCATCAAGTTCTATCTTCCTCCCACTCAATTCTTTCAAGAGAAACTCTTTATTGAGAAACGACCCATTTTTAGCAACAAACACTTTATGCTTGGATCTGAGATAGAAGGTTCACCCAACTGTTCTTAGGGTATTCTATGAAGATGCATTTGTCCGCTTTGGGTTCGAGCTCATTAGGTGAAAACATTTTCACACAAGCATCGCAGACCCAAACATTAAGAAATGACAGCTTAGGTTTCTATCAAACCATAATTCACATGGTGTCTTCTCAACGGATTTAGATGGTGTCCTATCTAAAGTGAATGTAGTTGTCTCTAATGCATAACCCCAAAATTATAGTAGAAAAAATGATAAGAGACATCATAGCAAGCACCATATCCAATAGAGCACGACTATGACGTTCGGACACACCATCACACTATGGTGTTCCAGGTGGCGTGAGTTGTGAAACAACTTTCACATTGTCTTAAGTTGTATGCCAAACTCGTAACTCAGATATTTACCTCCACGATCATATCGGAGACATTTTTATCTTCTTGTCACGATGATCTTAAACTTCACTATGAATTTGCTTGAACCTTCCAAACAAGCTTGTGTTTCATTAAGTAAATATACACTATATCTACTCAAATCATCAGTGAAGGTAAGAAAATAATGATATCCACCACTCGCTACAAGACTCATTGGATTGCATACATCAACATGTATCATTTCCAATGAACCACTTGCCCGCTCCATCAATCCGGAAAACGGGGTCCTCAGTCATCTTGCCCAAGAGGCATGGTTTGCATGTCTCAACCGATTCGAAATCGAATGAGTCCAAAGATCCATCAGCGTGGAGTTTCTTCATGCGCTTTATACCAATCTGACATTTAGCGGCAGTGCCAAAAGTATGTGGTACTATCATTATTAACTTTGTATCTTTTGGCATTAATGTTATGAGCATGTGTATTACTACAATCAAGATTCAACAAACCATTCTCACTAGGTGAATGACCATTGAAGGTATTATTCATGTAAACAGAATAACCATTATTCTCTAACTTAACTGAATAACCGTGTTGCAATAAACATGATCTAATCACGTTCATGCTCAACGCAAAACACCAAATAACATTTATCTAGGTTCGTCACTAATCCCGAAGGTAGAGAGAGCGTGCGATGTTGATCACATCAGCCTTGGAAACATTTCCAACACACATCGTCACCTCACCCTTAGCTAGTTCTCCATTTATTCCGTAGCTTTTATTTCGAGTTACTAACATTTAGCAACCGAACTGGTATCCAATACCCAGGTGCTACTAGGAGTACTAGCAAGGTACACATCGATAACACGTATATCAAATAAACTTATGTTGACATTGCCAGCCTTCTTATCTACCAAGTATCTAGGGTTGTTCCGCTTCAGTGACCTCTCTCCTCATAATCGAAGCACTTAGTCTCGGGTTTGGGTTCAACTTTGGGTTGCTTCACTGGAGCAGCAACTGACTTGCTATCCATGAAGTTTCCCTCGTTGCTCCTGCCTTTCTCGAAACTAGTGGTTTGACTAACCATCAACACTTGACGCTCCTTCTTGCTTTCTACCTTCGCAGTGTCAAACATCGTGAACAGCTTCAGGGATCATTATTTCTATCCCTGGCGTTTTATAGTTCATCACCAAGTTCTAGTAGCTTAGTGACAGTGACTTGGAGAACTATATCAATCACTATCTTATCTGGAAGACCAACTCCCACTCAATTCAAGCGATTGTAGCACCCAGAAAATCTGAGCACACGCTCAACGATTGAGCTATTCTCCTTCATCTTGCAGGCAAAGAATCTTGCTGGACATCTCATATCTCGCAACACGGGCACGAGCCTGAGATCCTAATTTTAGCTCTTAGAACATCTCATATGTTCCGTGACGTTCAAAATGTTTTGGAGCCTCAATTCTAAGCTGTAACGCATGACGCACTAAACCATCAAGTAGTCATCCGAACGTGCCTGTCTGATGTTCACAACATCTACAGATGATGCTAGAGGGGTTGGCGCACCGAGCAGTGCATTAAGGACATAAGCCTTCTGTGCAGCAATGAGGACAATCCTTAGATCACGGACGAAGTACGCAATATTGCTACCATCATCTTTCAACTCTATTTCTCTAGGAACAAATAAAAATTCAAGGGAGCTACTTGTCGAGGTAGTAATCTACAACATAATTTGCAAATATACTACTGACTAAGTTCATGATAATGAGTTCAATTAATCATATTACTTAAGAACTCCCACTCAAATTGACATCCCTCCGGTCATTCGAGTGATACATGATCCAAATTCACCAACTCAAGTCCGATCATCACGCGAGTTGAGGTGGCTGCAATGGTGAACATCATCATGTTGATCATATCTACTATATGACTCATGTTTGACCTTTTGGTCTCTTGTGTTCCGAGGCCATGTCTGTACATGCTAGGCTCGTCAAGTTTAACCCGAGTGTTCTGCATGTGCAACAATGGCTTGCACCCGTTGTATGTGAACGTAGAGTCTATCACACCCGATCATCACGTGGTGTCTCAACACGACGAACTTTCGCAACGGTGCACACTCAGGGAGAACACAATTTATCTTGAAATTAAAGTGAAGGGGTCACCTTATAATGCTACTGTCGTCCTAAGCAAAACAAGGTGCATAAAAAGGATTAACATCACATGCAAATCATAAGTGACATGATATGACCATGAACTTATGCTTTTGATCTCCATCATGAAATCACCGGCATGATCTCCATCGTCACCGGCACGACACCATGATCTCCATCATCTTCATCTCCATCAACGTGTCGCCATAGGGGTTGTCGCGCCCACCATGCTTCTACTACTATTGCTACCATTTAGCGATAAAGTAAATCATTACATAGCGCTTAATGATTGACACGCAGGTCATACGATAATTAAAGACAACCCTATGGCTTCTGCCGGTTGCCGTACTCATCGACATGCAAGTTGTGATAATCTATACATCACATGATCATCTCATACATCACATATATCACATCATGTAATTGGCCATATCACATCACAACATACCCTGCAAAAACAAGTTAGACGTCCTCTAATTGTTGTTGCATTTTTACGTGGCTGCTATGGGTATCTAGCAAGAACAATTCTCACCTACGCAAAAACCACAACGGTGATACACTAGTTGCTTTTCAACCTTCTCAAGGACCGCCTTTGTCGAATCCGATCCAATTAAAGTGAGAGAAACTGGCACCCGCAAGCCATCTATGCAACAAGTTGCGGTTGAGGGAACCGGTCTCTCGTAAGCGTACGAGTAATGTTGGTCCGGGCCGCTTCATCTCACAATACCTCTGAACCAAAACACAACCAAGGGAGGAAGCAATCTAAGCATCAACACCCACAAACTCTTTGTGTTCTACTCGAGATCTCATCTACACATAGACCTAACTCATGATGCCACTGTTGGGGAACGTTGCATGGGGAACAAATTTTTTCCTACGCACACGCAAGATCTATCCATATTTACCGGCGATGGTGGTGGAGCAATTCATATATATCAATATTTACCTCCAGACCATTCCGGAGATCCTCGTGACGTCCAGGATCTCATCCGGGACTCCGAACAACCTTCGGTCACCACCATGCATAACTCTATACTACCGAAACGTCACCAAACCTGAAGTGTGCAGACCCTGTGGGTTCGAGAACTATGTAGACATGACCGAGACATCTCTACGGTCAATAACCAATAGCGGGACCTGGATGCCCATATTGGTTCCTACATATTCTACGAAGATCTTTATCGGTCGAACCTTTATGTCAAGGATTCAGTTAATCCCATACGATGTTCCCTTTGTTCTTTGGTATGTTACTTGCCCGAGATTCGATCGTCGATATCTCCATACCTAGTTCAACCTCGTTACTGGCAAGTCTCTTTACTCGTTCCATAATACAAGATCTCGCAACTAACACTTAGTCACATTGCTTGCAAGGCTTATTGTGATGTTGTATTACCGAGTGGGCCCTGAGATACCTCTCCGTCACACGGAGTAACAAATCCCAGTCTTGATCCATGCCAACTCAACAGACACCCTCGGAGATACATGTAGAGCACCTTTATAGTCACCCAATTATGTTGCGACGCTTGATACACACAAGTCACTCCTCCGATGTCCGTGAGTTGCATGATCTCATGGTCATAGGAACATATACTTGACATGCAGAAAACAGTAGCAATAAACTGACACGATCATATGCTATGTTTGTAGTTTGGGTCTTGTCCATCACATCCCGTTATCAAATGACATCACATGTCAATGGCTAGGAAACCTTGACCATCTTTGATTAACGAGCTAGTTCACTAGAGGCATACTAGGGACAGAGTGTTGTCTATTTACCCACACATGTAATGTGTTTCCAATCAATAGAATTATAGCATGGATAATAAACGATTATCATGAACATGGAAATATGATAATAACCAATTTATTATTGCCTCTAGGGCATATTTCCAACAAGGATATGTATACTCCTATCCCCATAGACAAGGTGCAATCTCACAAGCTAGGATCCATCTACTATCTGCAAGCAGGCCTCTGTACCATGAACACTATTCTGAGGCATACCTTAATGCCCAAGTCAGGAGATGATAAGATGATACGAGGCTACTCCATCAACATGTTGATCCAACTTGACGGACATACTAGAATTAGAGTCATGGATTTGATTGTTGAGACAGTTAAGAGGGTTGCTGCTGATCAAAAGCGCTCTTGCTCCTATGCACCCTACATCCAGATGCTTACCAACTCTCAGTTGGAGAAGCACATTTTTGCTCTAGATCGCCACATCTGCCCCGACAGCCAGATCTTGAGGATAATGTTGTGGTGATTGACCTAGATCATGCCACATCTGCTACAACACAGGCAGAGGCAAAAGCACTTCGAGCCGCTAGTGCTCAAGCCCCCAGATCCAGAAATGAGCAAATGGGTCTTCTGAAATCAGCAGTTCAGGGCGTGCAGAAGGATATTAAGGGGATTTTGGACAACCAGAACAATCTTGTGAGGATCTTTGAGACAAGGATCAAGACTCTTGGTGATAAGGTGGACAAGGTGACAAATACAGTTATAGAGCTTCAGAAGGAAGTTGACTCAGTGCACATCCCTCGGGTCTCTTCTACTTCTTCTTCAGATGATGATGATGATGAGGATGGATCACCTCTTAGGCCGGGCACCCAGTTCACTACTCAGGCTAGATCAGCCACAATGCCTGCACCAGACTTCAGGCCCTCTTCATCAGCTCCTACTATTGTTAGCATAGCTCCTGCTCCATCAGCTCCAGTTCCTCAAGTGACCACTCCGGCTCCATCCACAACATCTATAGAGATCTTCGGCGACACTGTTCTCTCGACTCCTTCATCGACAACCGAAGGATATTAGCCCAAGAACGCTTAGATATATGCCTTTGAACTTTCTGGTAACTTGTTGCCAAAGGGGGAGAAGTGTATATAGATCTTTAGGCTTCGAGTGAGAGAGTGTTTAGTGTTTGTTGTTTTTTAAAAAACAATTGCTTTTGGTTACTATGATACTCTTTTGCTTTTCTTGTGATACACGCTCGATGATGTTTGATCATACGCTTTGATGTGTGATGCTACTATTTCCTATCATCTTAAATGCTTATGTGATGATCATTCATCTTTGGTTGATTATGTTGTGCTATGATGTTCATTCCAATTACTCTCGCACACCACCAAGTGGTATGTGACATGTCATAATTAACCTATGTACCTAATTGATTGTGCATTTGCATTCAAACACAAATTTAAAAATAATGCACAAATTTAGGGGGAGCTCTTGCTTATCACATACTTCTCAAAGCGACGATTATATTCCATGATTATATCTTTGTCGAAGCTTTGATCTATATGTTGTCATCAATTACCAAAAAGGGGGAGATTGAAAGCACATTTGCTCCCTTGGTGGTTTTGGTAATTAATAACAACATATAAGTCGTTGAACTAATGTTTCCACCAAGTATATTTCAGGACTAGGTCAATGATAGGGATGGCCAAAGGATTGTCCAATTACCTCAAGATGCAAGGAAATAGGTTGGCCAAGCTTCAAGCAAGAGGACTCTACACTTTACATTTGTGAGAAATCACTTCGAGTCCATAGGAAAGCCAATACTATTAAAAGGGGGTAAAGTTTTGATGATGAACAATATGCTCAAACGTGCACAAGTGATATTCACCAAAACATCCACAAACTCTCCCACCAAAGTCTGTCCAAAGCCAAATATGCAAAATCGGTGCAACCAACATTCCTATCCCGGTGCCACCGATTCTAAACCCTAGACAGACTTAGCCAAACCCTAACACTTCGATGCAGCCAACACTGCTCTCGGTGCCACCGAGTTGGGCTGCCAAGATTCTGTTATGCAAGTTCCCATTTTCGGTCCGTCCAAAAATGGTGAATCGGCGTCACCGAGTTTGACAAATCTGACCATTGGTCACCTTGTTGCTGCAACCGAGAATCGTATATCGGTCCCTTCGAGATTCAAAAGTTGCCAATTTCGGTCACTTCGGTACCACCAAGTTTTACATAGCGGTGTCACCGAGTTGGTCATTTTTGTTGGGAGGCGTAGTAGTAAATCAAAAAATTTCCTATGTGTTCACCAAGATCCATCTATGGAGAAACAATCAACGAGTGGGGAGAGTGCATCTTCATACCTTTGAAGATCGTAAAGCGGAATACTAGAACACGGTTAGTGGAGTCGTACTCACAGGGATTCAAATCGCGGTCGAATCCGATCTAAGCGCCGAACAACGACGCCTCTGCGTTCAACACACGTGCAGCCCGATGATGTCTCCTATGCCTTGATCCAGGAAGGAGGAAGGAGAGGTTGAGGGAGAGCTCCGGCAACATGACGGCATGGTGACGGTGAAGCTGCATGGTACTCCGGCAGGGCTTCACGAAGCACTACGGAGGACGAGGAGTAGGAGGAGTAGGGCTGCGCCAAGGGAGAGAGAGATGCGTGTCCTTGGCAGACCCAAATCCTCCACTATATATAGGAGGAGGAGGAGGAGGGAGGGCACATCCCCTAGGGTTCCCACCCTAGGGCTGCGGCCAGCGGACAGAGAGGGAGAGGGGAGGGGCGGCGCCCTAGGTGGGCCTTAGGCCCATCTGGGCTAGGGTTTGCCCCCCCTCCTCTTGTGCTGTGCCTTGGGCCCTTCTGGCGGGTGCACCAGCCCACCTAGGGGCTGGTTCCCCCCCACTTGCGGCCCATGCTGCCCTCTGGTGCTGGTGGCCCCACTTGGTGGACCCTTAGAACCCTTCCGGTGGTCCCGGTGCGCTACCGGTGATGCCCGAAACATTTCCGGCAAAAAAACCTCACTTCCTATATATGAATCTTTACCTCCGGACCATTACGGAACTCCTCGTGATGTCCGGGATTTCACCCGGGACTCCGAACACCCTTTGGTAACCATGTACACTATTTCCCTATAACCCTAGCGTCATCGAACCTTAAGTGTGTAGACCCTACGGGTTCGGGAGGCATGTAGACATGACCGAGACACCTCTCCGGTCAATAACCAACAACGGGATCTGGATACCCATGTTGGCTCCCACATGATCCACTATGATCTCATCGGATGAACCACGATGTTGGGGATTCAATCAATCCCGTATACAATTCCTTTGTCTACCGGTATGATACTTGCCCGAGATTCGATCGTCGGTATCCCTATACCTTGTTCAATCTCGTTACTGACAAGTCTCTTTACTCGTTTCGTAACACATCATTCCGTGGCTAACTCCTTAGTCACATTGAGCTCATTATGATGATGTCTTACCGAGTGGGCCCAGAGATACCTCTTCGTCACACAGAGTGACAAATCCTAGTCTCGATCCGTGCCAACCCAACAGACACTTTCGGAGATACCCGTAGTGTACCTGTATAGCCACCCAGTTACATTGTGACGTTTGGCACACCCAAAGTATTCCTACGGTATCCGTGAGTTGCACAATCTCATGGTCTAAGGAAACGATACTTGACATTAGAAAAGCTTTAGCAGACGAACTACACGATCTTGTGCTATGCTTAGGATTGGGTCTTGTCCATCACATCATTCTCCTAATGATGTGATCCCGTTATCAACGACATCCAATGTCCATGGTCATGAAACCGTGACCATCCATTGATCAACGAGCTAGCCAACTAGAGGCTCACTAGGGACTTGTTGTGGTCTATGTATTCACACATGCATTATGGTTTCCGGTTAAAACAATTATAGCATTAACAATAGACAATTATCATGAACAAGAAAATACAATAATAACCATTTTATTATTGCTTCCAGGGCATATTTCCAACAGTCTCCCACTTGCACTAGAGTCAATAATCTAGTTACATCGTGACAAATCGAACACCCATAGCATTCTGGTGTTGATGATGTTTTGCTCGTGAGGGAGATTTAGTCAATGGATCTGCGACATTCAGATCCGTATGCACTTTACAAATATCTATATCTCCCTCCTGAATGTAATCACGGATGGAGTTGAAGCGTCGCTTGATGTGTCTTGTCTTCTTGTGAAACCTGGGCACGTTCGCAAGGGTAAAAGCTCTAGTGTTGTCACAGAATAGAGTCATCGGGCCCGAGGAAATGGGAATCACTCCTAGGTCGGTGATGAACTCCTTCATCCAGACTCCTTCCTTTGCTGCTTCCAAAGCAGCTATGTACTCCGCTTCACATGTAGATGCCGCCACGACGCTTTGCTTGCTGCTGCACTAGCTGACTGCCCCTCCGTTCAAAATATACACGTATCCGGTTTGTGACTTGGAGTCGTCCGGATCTGTTTCGAAGCTAGCATCGACGTAACCCTTTACGACGAGCTCTTTGGCACCTCCATATACGAGAAACATGTGCTTGGTCCTTTTCAGGTACTTCAGGATATTCTTGACCGCTGACCAGTGTTTCACTCCGGGATCACTTTGGTACCTCCCTACCATACTTATGGCAAGGTTCACATCAGATCTGGTACACAGCATGGCATACATAATAGAGCCTATGGCTGAAGCATAGGGGATGGCACTCATCTCTTCTCTATCCTTTGCCGTGGTCGGACATTGAGTCGTACTCAATCTCACACCCTATAACACAGGTAAGAACCCCTTCTTGTACTGATCCATATTGAACTTCTTCAATATCTTGTCAAGGTATGTGCTCTGTGAAAGACCTATGAGGCGTCTCGATCTCTCTCTATAGATCTTGATGCCTAATATGTAAGCAGCTTCTCCAAGGTCCTTCATTTAAAAACACTTATTCAAGTAGGCCTTTACGCTTTCCAAAAGTTCTATATCATTGTAATATCCTGGCATATTAGGGATGATAGACTACTCATATCAATAAGGAATTCCTTCTTTTCTGGGAGCCCATTCAAACAGAACTCCCAGGTTAAGCGTGCTTGGCTTGGAGTAGTTCAAGGATGGGTGACTGACTGGGAAGTTGGTCTCGGGTGCGCATGAGCGAGGAGAAAGTGCACAGAAAAGACTAGTATTGATGTGTGAGGCCAATCTAGATCCCGCCAGGAGTAACGACTACCGGCGGGTGTGTTTGGGGCGTTACAAGTTGGTATCAGAGCCGACCCTCGCGGTTACACGGATGTTTGCCAATAGGTGTGGGGTCATGTTGTTCACGAAGTTGGTGACCCGTCGTGGCACACGAAATGACACATGTATCGGACTGGAAGCACAGACGTTTGTGCCAAGAGGGAACGTTCCTGTGACCTGACGAGGACGTCGGTTCCTCTGAGTGGTGGTGTATGTAATATCCTGGCATACTAGGGATAATAGACTACTCATATCAATAAGAAATTCCTTCTTTTCTGGGAGCCCATTCGAACAGAACTCCCAGGTTAAGCGTGCTTGGCTTGGAGTAGTTCAAGGATGGGTGACCGACTGGAAAGTTTTTCCCGGGTGCGCATGAGTGAGGACAAAGTGCACAGAAAAGACTAGTATTGATCTGTGAGGCTAGTCTAGATCCCGCCAGGAGTAACGACTACTGGCGGGTGTGTCCGGGGTTCCACATATAATATGAGAAATGCTACAGAGCTCCCACTCACTTTCTTGTAAATATAGGGTTCTCGATAAACCTGTATAAACCTAAACGCTTTAATCGCCTCATTAAAGAGAATGTTCCAACTCCAAGATGCTTGCACCAGCCCATAGATGGACTGCTGGAGCTTGCATACCTTGTTAGCATACTTAGGATCGACAAAACCTTCCAGCTGCATCGTATACAATTCTTCCTTAAGGAAGCCACTGAGGAATGCCGTTTTGACGTCCATTTGCCAGATCTCATAATCATAAAATGCGGCAATTGCTAACATGATTCAGACGGACTTCAGCATCGCTACAAGTGAGAAAGTCTCATCGTAGTCAACTCCTTGAACTTGTCGATTACCCTTAGCGACAAGACGAGCTTTATAGACGGTCACATTACCATCCGCGCCAGTCTTCTTCTTAAAGATCCATTTATTTTCTATGGCTCGCTTATCATCAGGCAAGTCCACCAAAGTCCATACTTTGTCCTCGTACATGGATCCTATCTCGGATTTCATGGCTTCAAGACATTTGTTGGAATCTGGGCCCGCCATCGCTTCTTCATAGTTCGAAGGTTCAGCTTTGTCCAACAACATGATTTCCATGACAGGGTTGCCGTACCACTCTTGTGCGGAACGTGTCCTAGTGGACCTTTGAATAGCAACTTGATCTGAAATTTCATGATCATCATCATTAACTTCCTCTCCAGCTAGTGCAGGCTCCATAGAAACAACTTCCCGTGCTGCGCTAGTCTCCAGTTCGAGCGGAGGTACAATTACCTCATCAAGTTCTATTTTCCTCCCACTTACTTCTTTCGAGAGAAACTCTTTCTCTAGAAAGGATCCACTCTTGGCAACAAAGACTTTGCCTTCGGATTTGAGGTAGAAGGTATACCCAATAGTTTCTTTGGGGTATCCTATGAAGACGCACTTTTCCGCTTTGGGTTCGAGCTTCTCAGGTTGAAGTTTCTTCACATAAGCATCACATCCCGAAAGTTTCAGAAACGACAGCTTAGGTTTCTTTCCAAACCATAATTCATACGGTGTCATCTCAACGGATCTAGACGATGCCCTATTTAAAGTGAATGTGGCAGTCTCTAATGCATATCCCCAAAATAATAGCGGTAAGTTGGTAAGAGACATCATAGATCGCACCATATCAAATAGAGTGCATACTGGGAGACGTAGTAGTAAATAAAAAAATACTATGTGTTCACCAAGATATATCTATGGAGAAACCAACAACGAGTGGGGAGAGTGCATCTTCATACCTTTGAAGATCGCAAAGTGGAAGCGTTACAAGAACGCGGTTGGTGGAGTCGTACTCGTAGCGATTCAGATCGCGGTGGATTTCGATCTAAGCGCCGAACAACAGTGCCTCCGTGTTCAACACACGTGCAGCCTGATGACGTCTCCTACGCCTTGATCCAGCAAGGAGGAAGGAGAGGTTGAGGGAGAGCTCCGGCAGCACGACCGCGTGGTGACGGTGGAGCTACGTGGACTCCGTCAGGGCTTCGCCAAGCGCTACGGAGACCGAGGAAGAGGATGGGTAGGGCTGCGCCGAGAGAGAGAGAGAAGTCGTGTCTCAAATCTGCCCCAATACCTCGGTTATATATAGGAGGAGGGAGAGGTACGGCTGCCTTGGCCCCTCCTCCAAGGAGGAGAGGTTCGGCCGAGATAAGGGAGGAGTCCACCTCCCACAAGGGAGGTGGATATTTTCCTTTTAAATGTCCTTTAGCCTTATCTCTTTATCCCTAGCCGCATGGGCCTTTCCAGAAGGACTTGGCCAGCCCAATAAGGGCTGGTCCACCTCCTCTAACAGCCCACGAAGTCCTTTGGTCGTCACACCCCTCCCGGGGGTCCTCGGACACCCTCCCGACACTCCCGGTGCACTACCGATGAGCCCGAAAACTTTCTGGTGACCAAAACTAGACTTCCTATATATCATATTTATCTCCGGACCATTCCGGAGCTCCTCGTGACATTCGGGATTTCATACGGGACTCTGATTAACCTTCGGTAACCACGTACAACATTTCCCTATGACCCTAGCGTCATCGAACCTTAAGTGTGTAGACCCAACGGGTTCGGGAGACACGTAGACATGACCGAGACACCTATCCGATCAATAACCAACAGCGGGACCTAGATACCCATGTTGGCTCCCACATGCTCCACGATGATCTCATCGGATGAACCACGATGTCGCGGATTCAATCAATCCCGTATACAATTCCCTTTGTCTACCGGTATGACACTTGCCCGAGATTCAATCGTCGGTTTCCCTATACCTTGTTCAATCTCGTTACCGGCAAGTCTCTTTACTCGTTCCGTAACACATCATCCCGTGGCTAACTCCTTAGTCACATTGAGCTCATTATGATGATGTCTTACCGAGTGGGCCCAGAGATACCTCTCCGTCACATGGAGTGACAAATCCCAGTCTCGATTCGTGCCAACCCAAGAGACACTTTCGGAGATACCCGTAGTGCACCTTTATAGCCACCCTATTACGTTGTGACGTTTGGCACACCCAAAGCATCCCTACGGTATCCGTGAGTTGCACAATCTCATGGTCTAAGGAAACGATACTTGACATTAGAAAAGCTTTAGCAGACGAACTACATGATCTTGTGCTATGCTTAGGATTGGGTCTTGTCCATCACATCATTCTACTAATGATGTGATCTCGTTATCAACGACATCCAATGTCCATGGTCACAAAACCATGACCATCTATTGATCAATGAGCTAGCCAACTAGAGGCTCACTTAGGACACGTTGTGGTCTATGTATTGACACATGCATTACGGTTTCTGGTTAACACAATTATAGCATGAACAATAGACAATTATCATGAACAAGGAAATACAATAATAACCATTTTATTATTGCCTCTAGGGCATATTTCCAACAGTGTGATTACGATGTTCAGACACACCATTTCGCTGAGGTGTGCCAGGCGGCGTGAGTTGTGAAACAATTCCACATTTCCTTAGGTGCGTGCCAAACTCGTGACTCAAATATTCTCCGCCATGATCAGATCGTAGGCACTTTATTTTCCTTTCACGTTGATTCTCTACCTCACTTTTAAATTCCTTGAACTTTTCAAAGGTTTCAAACTTGTGTTTCATTAAGTAGACATACCCATATCTGCTCAAGTCATCAGTGAGGGTGAGAACATAACAGTAGCCACCACGAGCCTCGACGCTCGTTGGACTGCATACATCGGTATGTATTATCTCCGACAAGTCAGTTGATTGCTCCATTCTTCCGGAGAGCGGAGTCTTGGTCATCTTGCCCACGAGGCATGGTTCTCACGTGTCAAATGATTCAAAATCAAGTGACTCCAAAAGTCCATCAGCATGGAGTTTCTTCATGCGTTTGACCCCAATATGACCAAGGCGGCAGTGCCACATGTAAGTGGGACTATCGTTATCAATCTTATATCTTTTGGTACTCACAATATGGACATGTGTAACATCACGTTCGAGATTCATCAAAAAATAAAACATTGACCAGCGGGGCATGACCATAAAACATTTCTCTCATATAAATAGAACAACCATTATTCTCAGATTTAAATGAGTAGCCATCTCACATCAAACGAGATCCAGGTACAATGTTCATGCTCAAAGCTGGTACTAAATAACAATTATTGAGGTTTAAAACTAACCCCGAAGGTAGATGTAGAGGTAGCGTGCCGACGGAGATCACATCAACCTTGGAACCATTCCCGACGTGCATCGTCACCTCGTCCTTTGCCAGCCTCCGCTTATTCCGCAGCTCCCGCTTGGAGTTACAAATGTGAGTAACTACACCGGTATCAATGACCCAGGAGCTACTACGAGCGTTGGTAAGGTACACATCAATAACAAGTATATCACATATACCTTTTATGTTGCCGGCCTTCTTATCCGCTAAGTACTTGGGGCATTTCCGCTTCGAGTGATCGGTACCCTTGCAATAAAAGCACTCAGTATCAGGCTTGGGTCCATTCTTGTTCTTTGTTGCAACTTGCTTACTGGGCGCGTGTAAGGGCATATTTATCCCTAAGTGGTTTTGGTGATTGATGACAATGCCTTTGCAGACTAATCATGTGCATTGAGCATTTCAGATATCTCAGGTCTAGGCACAAGACGATTCAGTGCCCCTCGGAATCTTTCAAAGATGGTTGTTCTATGCGTTTCTTTTTGGTGGATTTGATTCGTAGGAAAGCCGTACTATCAAGAGGGGGTCCGCATCGGAAAGGTCTAGGTGGAATCAACACGTGCACATTTATCCTTTGCACCACCTTTCCCTCTCTTCAATGGAGCCCCAACCCGTTTTCTTTCTCTGTGCAAAAAGGAACGCCTGCGAGGTCTTTGAGTTTAGTGGCCTGCGGTAGTACCGCTCCGTAGAGCGATAGTACCGCTGTCTCCTACCCTGGCCTCGACTCCTGCGGTAGTAGGCGCGGATGTAATTTTTTACATCCGCCCTGCTATAGTAGTACCGTGATTCCCGTCCGATACTACCGTGCGAAGTTTTTCGCAGAGTTTCCCTCTGTGGAGGTTGGCACGGAAGTAATTTTTTTACTTCCGTGCGCCTCCAGTAGCTGCCTCTGCCAACCGTGCGGTAGTACCGCACGGGCTCGCGGTAGTACCGCTCCAGCAGTTCTACCACTTGTGCCTTAGTGCTAACAGGCCAGGCCAGCTACTTCCGTGCTTGCGGTAGTACCGCACTAGGCTACGGTAGTACCGCAAGCCATCGCGGTAGTACCATGAGTTTTGCGGTAGTACCGTAATGCATGGGGCTGAGTGAGTGGGTAACAGTTGAATCTTTTCCCCCACTATAAAAGGGAGGTCTTCTTCTCCACGAAGCTCACCTCTTCCTTCCCAAAACTCCATTGTTGCTCCAAGCTCCATTTTCGCCCGATCTCTCTCCCTAGCCAATCAATCTTGTTGATTTCCTAGGGGTAGGTTGAGAAGGCCCCGATCTACACTTCCACCAAGAGAAATTTGATTCCCCCCACTAATCCCTTGCGGATCTTGTTACTCTTGGGTGTTTGAGCACCCTAGACGGTTGAGGTCACGTCGGAGCCACATTCCATTGTGGTGAAGCTTCATGGTGTCATTGGGAGCCTCCAATTCAGTTGTGGAGATTGCCCCAACCTTGTTTGTAAAGGTTCGGTCGCCGCCTTCAAGGGCACCAATAGTGGAATCACGACATCTCGCATTGTGTGAGGGCGTGAGGAGAATACGGTGGCCCTAGTGGCTTCTTGGGGAGCATTGTGCCTCCACACCGCTCCAACGAAGACGTACATCCTCACAAGGGAAGGGACTTCGGTAACACATCCTCGTCTCCACCGGCTCCACTTTTGGTTATCTCGCACCTTTACTTCTTGCAAGCATTTATTGTGTCATATCCCTTGCCTGCTTGTGTACTTGAATTGATTAGCATCATATAGGTTGTTCAACTAGTTGTACATCTAGCTGACTTATTTGATACTAAACTTTAATTGTTAAAGAAAAGTTAAAAAGGTGTTAGTTGCCTATTCACCCCCCTCTAGTCAAGCATATCGATCCTTTCAATTGGTATCAGAGCCACGTCTCTTTATTAAGGGTTTCACCATCCTAAGAGTATGGCTGGCGAAGAGGCTCGTGTGGGTGAACTTCCCGAGGCCATGGGTGTGAACACGGTGTCACGCGAGGATTTGAATGAGGATTTATCCTTACTCAAATCCTCCATGGCCACGGAGGTTCAATCCATGTTTAAAGATTTCCTTAATACTCTTAAAATGTCTACCGATGCGGGGCAAGTGGTCAAATCCACTAACTCGTCATCGGATGCCAACTCCGGTAAGGAGGGGGCTAGTTTCGACAAAGATAATCATGCTCAAAGGGTTAACGGGTCGGGGAGCTTTGCCTCTGTTCCTCATCCCGTGGTCTATGGAGGACCGGTGCATGCACCTCATATAGTTAATCTCGGTCCTCCTCCTAAACTTGTTAAGAATGATTTTTCTAACTGGGGTTTTAGTATCAAGTCTCATTTAGATCACAACTCAATTCATCTCATGATAGTCATTGAAGAAGGATACTATCCTCATAATCCACGCAATCTTACTCCAAGAGAACAAGCAGATAAGCAGCTGAATTCTTCTGCCTTGTTCATACTCCAAGCTGCGATTCCTCCTGAAGATCTACCTCACCTGCGACCCTTCACTATTTCTAAAGAATGTTGGGAACACATCATCTCCATGTACAAGGGCAGCTCAAGCATTCAACGGTCAAACTATGAAGTTGTTCTTGATCAGTCAGATGAGTTTGTGATGATAGAGGATGCGGAACCGCATGAGCTCTATACAAGGGTGACCGCTCTCGCTGTTTCCCTCAAGGATCATGGCAGCAAGGATGTGGATGATACTTGGATCAAGCGTAAGTTCCTGAAGGCTATCATTCCCTACAACAAGGCCATGTCCGCTGTCATTCGTGAAAGGCCAGACTTTCACACCTTATCTTCTGGTGATGTGTTGGATGAATTCATTGCAATGAACATCCTCAACGTGACAGCCGACAATGCTCTTGCTCGTGTTCAACGGTCAAGGAAGTCCTCTACCAACCTTGCATTGAAGGCCAAGGTCAGTCAAGAGGAAGAAGAAGAAGAGGAGGAGGTTTGCCCTGAGGACACCAAATATGCTTATCATGAGCACATGGCTCTTGCGTCCAGACAATTTTGGGGAAACAAGAGAAACTCAAGGCCCAACTTCTCCAAGAACAACTCAAATGGGTCAAAGGGAAAGCAATGTGTGAGAACTTGCTATAACTGTGGTAATGTAAGCCACTTTGTGGTGGATTGTCCATATGAGAAGAGGGAAGACAATGGTGGCAAGCTCATTCGTAAGGATAAAGCCAAGTCCTTCCCAAACAAAACCAACTTTGTTAAGAAGGCTCCACAAAAAGTATTGGTATCCCAAGAAGAGTATGCCTCATACGATGATGTTGATGATGAAGACACAAGCGGTGAATGAATGGCAATGGCATCCGTGGCAATTGCCTCTTCTACCCCAACAAAGGCATCACTCTTCGACACCCCCAATGAGAACATCGTCGTGAGGTGCCTCATGGCTAAAGGTATCTCTAAGGTAACCTCCAACGTCATTACCTCAAACATTAAGGCTTCCATTTCTTCCACTTCATCCTTAGATAATATGAATGAACTTGAAGAAGGAAAAGAGGATGAGAATGAGTTTGACAAATTCATGACCAAACTCAAGGGAGAGTCCAAGAAGCACTTCGTTGCTCTCTTGGAACAACTTGGTGAGGCCCAGGACACTATTGAGTCTCAAGAAGAGTGTCTTGAGGAACTAAGAGGTCAAAGTCATGATTATGCCGACGAGATACTGGATCTATCTATTGCTCTTGAGGAAGAGCAAGGTCTTCGTATGACTCTTGAGGAGTCACAAAATGTTGACCTTACTAAATTACGTAAAGATTAGGAGTCACAAGGCATTGACGTGTGCTCATTCCTCTCTTAAGGAGTCACATGACCAACTACAAGTGAAACTCACTAAGGAAATTGCCACATGTCCTCCTTCTGTTCTAATTGATAATGCATCTGCTACTAACCCATGTTGTGATCTTCCACATCTTGTGGAGGAAAATTCCAAACTCAAATAGCAGCTTAATAGGGGGTTGGTGACGTGCATCCAAGGTGAGAAGACACTCAATGACCTCCTCACTTCTCAGAAGGAAGTTGTGGCAAAAGAAGGAGTGGGGTTTGTACCCAAAACAAATGAGAAGAAGAAGGTTAACACCAAGGAAGCTCGATCACTCAAGCGAACCTTTGTAAGAGCTGGTGAAGGTCCTCATGAGGAGGAGAAAAGCCAAGCTATGTTGGAAAATGCCAAGAAGGGCAAGAGCAAGAACATTCAGCCCAACAAGACCGGCGACTTTAACCCCTCTTATGTGTTATGTCGTGCTGGTGATGGACATTTTTATGCCAAATTTGTTGGTTCTTCTTATGAGTACATTGAATGGTGTATTTGGGTTCCTAAGACCCTTGTTGCTAACATGAAAGGACCCATTAAACAATGGGTACCTAAAACCAAACATTGATCTCTTGTAGGGGTTTGCTTCCAGAGGAACATCATGGTTGCTCGCTAGTGGAGTGACAAATCATTTGACCGGAAGCAAGGACTTGGTGGTGGACGTTCATCCTGACACATCTATGGCCACCCAAGTCTCATTTGGTGATGATGCAATTTCTAAGGTATTGGGTCTCGGCAAGGTGGTAATCTCTCCGGAACTCACTATAAAGAAGGTCATGCTTGTTGATACCCTCGCATACAATCTACTGTCAGTTTATCAACTTGCAACCATGGGTTTTAGTACTTTCTTTAGTATTGACTCTGTGAGCCTTTTGTGGAGCAAGACTCTTAAAGTAGCTTTTGTTGGGCATGTCGAGAACGGTCTCTATGTGGTGAACTTCTCGGAGCAACCCATTAAGACGGCGACTTGCTTAATGGCTAAAGTTGATGTGGGATGGCTTTGGCATCGCCGGCTAGCCCATGTCAATATGAGATCTTTGCAAAGTCTCCTCAAAGGGGATAACATCCTTGGACTAACAAATGTGAGTTTTTTCAAAGATCGTGCTTGCAATGCTTGTATCGAAGGAAAGCTACATGAGAAGGCTCACCGTCCAACCACTACAATATATTCTAACAGGACCTTAGAACTCCTTCACATGGATCTCTTTGGTCCTCCATGTTTTGACAGTCTTGGTGGAAGAAAATATTGCTTGGTTATTGTGGATGATTACTCAAGATATACTTGGGTTTATTTCTTCAAGAAGAAGAATGAGACCCAACAGACCGTCATTGACTTTGCAAATGAAGTCCAACACCAACATGATGCAAAGATTTTGTTGATTAGAAGTGACAATGGCACCGAGTTCAAGAACTACACCCTGAATGAGTTTCTCAGTGACAAAGGGATCAAGCACTAATATTCCACACCTTACACCCCTCAACAAAATGGTGTTGCTGAGAGGAAGAACAAGACGTTGATTTATGCGGCAAGAACCATGATGGTGGAGTTTAAATCTCCGTACAACTTTTGGGCCGAAGCCATCAACACGGCGTGCCATGCATCTAACCGGCTCTATCTTCGCAAAGGGTTGAACAAGACCCCGTATGAGATTCTTAAAGGAAACAAGCCCAACCTCTCATACTTTCAGGTGTTCGGTTGTAAGTGTTTCATTCTCAAGAAAGGTGCTCGGTTGTCTAAATTTGAATCTAGAACCCATGAGGGCATATTTGTTGGTTATGCTGCAAACTCTCATGCTTACCATGTCCTCAACAAGTCCACGAGACTCATTGAGGAGATGAGTAACGTAGACTTTGATGAAAACAATGGCTCCCAAGTGGAGCAAAGTGGTCTTTGTGGTGTAGGTGATGAAATTCCTCCCCAAGCCATAAGAAGAATGGGTGTGGGATACTTCCTACCCGTTGAGGAACCCCTTGTGGCCGAAGGATAAGAACAATGTTCTACTCAAGTGGAACCATCACCAACGCAAGACCCACATGCTTCCGAAGAACAAACTGAAGGTCCTCTTTCACATGAACAAGATCAAGGGCAAGATCAATCCACTAATGATGGTGTCTCACGAAGTGATGCCCAAGATCAAGTTCCTGTCTCCGAGTAATCTCAATCTCAAGATCTTCTTCAAGATCAAGAGCAAGCTCAAGAAGGCGCTCAAGATCATCAAGATGATGAGTCACATGTTGCAGTCCCTCAACCTTCCATGGAAGAAATCTTAGAGAGACAAGCTGCCAAGAAATCTGCCAAGAATGCCAACAAGCTCAGAATTGGACAACATGTGTTGGAGAACGTCTATGGTGACTTTCAAAAAGGGGTAACCACTCATAAACAATTAACAAACTTTTGTGAACATCACGCGTTTGTTTCTTGCATTGAGCCCCTTAAGGTTCAAGATGCGCTTGAGGATATGGAGTGGGTTGAAGCTATGCACGATGAACTCAATAACTTCGAGCACAACCAAGTGTGGCGAATGGTGCCAAGACCTAAGGAGAATCACAATGTTATTGGAACAAAATGGATCTTCAAAAACAAGCAAGATGTGAACGGTATTGTCATTCGCAACAAGGCACGACTGGTGGCACAAGGATACTCCCAAGTCGAGGGTATCGACTATGGTGAAACCTGTGCTCCTGTTGCTCGCCTTGAATCTATTCGCACGTTACTTGAATATGCCTCTCATCATAATTTTAAATTATATCAAATGTATGTCAAGAGTGCTTTTCTTAATGGTCCTCTTAAGGAGTTGGTATATGTCAAGCAACCCCCGGGGTTTGAGGATCCCAAGTTCCCCAATCATGTATATGTTCTCGATAAGGCTCTCTATGGCCTTAAACAAGCCCCACGTGCGTGGTATGAGCACCTTACCAAGATGTTGCAAGACCATGGGTTTGAAATTGGGAAAATCGAGCCCTCTCTTGTTACCAAGAGGGTCAACGGGAACTTGTTCATATGCCAACTATATGTTGATGATATTATTTTTGGTTCTCCTAACAAAGCTTTCATTGAAGAGTTCGCCACTTTGATGACAAACAAGTTTGAGATGTCCATGATGGGAGAGTTTAAGTACTTCCTTGGTTTGGAAGTCAAGCAACAAAGTCAAGGTACCTTCATCAATCAAGCCAAATATACTCAAGACATGCTCAAGAGGTTCAAGATGGATGAGCTCAATCCTCCCAAGGCCAACACTCCCATGCCACTCAAATGCCATCTTGACAGCGATCCCAATGGTAAAGTGGTGGATGAAATGGTATATCGCTCCATGATAGGATCCTTGCTTTACCTTTGTGCATCTAGACCAGATATCATGTTAAGTGTGGGTATTTGTGCACGATTTCAATCTGCACCTAAGGAGAGTCACCATGTGGCTATCAAGCGAATCTTTCAATATTTGGCTCATACCCCAAACTTTGGCTTATGGTATCCCAAGGGGGCTTCGTTTGATCTCGTTGGATATACTGACTCGGATTGGGCAGGAGACCGTGTGGATAGAAAGTCCACTTCCGGAGGCTGCCAATTTCTCGGTCGGTCTTTGGTAAGTTGGTCTTCAAAGAAACAAAACCGTGTTTCTCTCTCGTCCACCAAGGTCGAGTATGTAGCTGTTGCCAGTTGTTGTGCTTAGATTCTATGGATGAGGCAAACTTTAAAGGATTACGGTGTCCATTGTGACAAAGTGCCTCTTTACTGTGATAATGAAAGTGCCATTATGATCTCCAGCAACCCAGTACAACCTTGCAAGACGAAGCATATTGATATTCGTCATCACTTTCTTCGGGAACACGTCAAGCGGGGAGACATCAATCTTATTCATCTAAGCACTAACGAGCAACTTGCAGATATTTTTACGAAGCCTTTAGATGAAGCAAGATTTTGCGAGTTAAGGCATGAGCTAAATATCATTGATTCGAGCAATGTGGATTGACTTAGTGCACACCTGCCCACACTCATCGTTATGTCTTGTCTAGGTGTAGGCATGGATTTAGGGGGAGTCGAGTTCTCTCAATGAACTATTACTCCTCCTATTATGCATAAACTAATCAAAGTCTATCACCTGCCATCTGTGATGGTCACTGTGCTTAACAAATGAGTCATGGTCATGGGCCCAAGGATAATTCTTCGTGGTGCCATACCATCTGACTCAAACATAGGTGGCTGTAGGGCCACCACCCTCTCTTTATGTGAAGTTGAGGCTCACCAGTTGGTCTTATTTTCTTCTTTTGTTCGATGGACGATGCTCATGTTTTTATTATATATCATAGTTTCTCTTGCCTCGTGTGTTGTGCGGATATTGGTTATCTCACTGGAAATTCTTCTCGATTTGCTTTATTGTGGTTTTATTCACCGAGACGGCAGCACGGTACTACCATGGAGAAGTGCGGTACTACCGCTGGAGCGGTACTACCGCTTACCTTGCGGAAGTAAAAAATTACTTCCGCCCGACGAGCGGTACTACCACGATGACCCGCGGTACTACTGCAATGACGAGCGAGCGTGGGGGTTAAGAGCGGGGCAGGGGGTTTCCCATCTCCCCCATACCCCAGTTTCTCTCTTCCCCTCACGTCTCTCTCTCCTCCTCTCAAACTACTGTCGAATCTCCTCGCCGGATCTCCATCTTCGGCCACCCGATTCGCATTTGCTCCGGTGGGATCGTTCCCCACATCGTCCTCTTGCTATGGACCCCGGTATTTCCCCAATCCCTTCTTGTTTTGCATCTCTCTTTTTGAATCTAGGCTTTTGGGGAAATATGAGATGGTCTAGCCTTGTTTTGATCCAATCTGTGCATGAGGAGATGTGTTGCGAGTGCTCGTGTGTTAGAAGTGCGTATTACTAGGATTAAACGGAGTAGTTTTGGATCTAGGGCAGTACCATATGATCTGATCTGTGCTTCTGCAAAGTTCCGCCCCATGCGGTACTACCGCACCTGATGCGGTACTACCGCTCGAGGGCGGAAGTAAAAAATTACTTCCGCGGACGCCACAGTACTACCGCCCCCGCGGTACTACCGCGTCGTGGGTTGTACTAATTTTTTACTTCTGCTGCCAGGGTGGTACTACCGCTCCAGCCACGATACTACCGCTTCGGCGGTACTACCGCGTCTGAAGCGGTAGTAACATTTTACTTCCACAAGATCATTTTGATACTCTTCTCAGTCCACAACTCCCTCGTTTTGTCCTATCCATTCTCGCTTCTACATGGTTTTTGTGTCTAATGTCATCCTTGCCTTATTTTATCGTTTGTCATTTGTGTTTGCATTGTGTGTCCTAGGTGGTGGCTCTGGTTCCCGCTCCGCTCCATGCCGTTCCAATCCGTCTCGCGACACAAGTTCAAAGCGCCTTCACAATCCAGATGCTCCTGAGAGCTCCAATGATCCACCCCGACACTTCAAGAGGGACGCCTCCAAGCAAAAGCAACCAGTTGAGAACTTTGATCTCATGCCCCAAGCTGAATTTCTGCAACGTAGGTTGATCAATCCCTACAACAAGCCAAGGGTTGTCTCTCAGGCATATGAATTATTCTGGTCCAAGCAGCAGTTTCTTATTCACACGGATGTGATCAAGGGCAAGAAAAATCAATATGTTCCTGTCCAATACATTGATCTGGAACACATGAGGAAGAATCCGAAATACTTTGGTGAGGCTCTGCAGTTGGTGGACCAATTGGCTATCGCAGACATCATCACCTTCCACCTTGACTTTGAACCAGAGCTTTTGGGTCAGTTCTTTGCCTGCGTTCACTTTCACTCTGATGCGGAGCGGACCATGAAATGAATGACACATGGCGAGCAACTGTCTGCCACCTAGAAGGACTTCATGGCATTGTTGCATGTTCCTGACGCCAGACTTGATGAGCCACTTGGTCTGCACCCTCACGGCAACCCACAGCCAGCTGGTAAGGATCGTCTCGTGCCTTTCCACATTCTGAAGACCCTACGATCTGGTCAGCAAATTCCTGTGCTCAATCCTTTCCTTGATGTCATGCACCGGATCTTCCACAACACTTTGTTTCCTCGCATGGGAGACAAGGATAAGGTACACTCCTATTTGGTGGATATGTTGTTGCTATGTGAGAAAGGAAGAAATGAAGAAATTGGCGTTCTTGATGTGTCTCATGTTATGTGGTCTGAACTTCGCACGGTGGTGTTTCATCGAAAGGTCCCCATTTATGGGCCATACTTGTTCTACCTGATTCGTGATACTTGGGACAAGAAGTTTCCAGGTCAGGACATGCCGGTGCACACATTTATTCATGAGCCCATTCATCTGCGTATGAAGGACAAGTGGGCCAACACCACCACTCAGCCACCCTCTGCTTGCATGGAGGTCGATGAGGATGAGATCGAAGAGGAGGATGACAACAGCTCTGAGTCCTATGGGCCTCTGTCTTTTGAGACTTCTTGGGCCAAGCAGCTCTCTCTCAAGATGAAGACTTTGTTCTGCATGCAGGCCAAGGGTCAGTATCAGGCTCAAGTTGCTCAGAAGGAGAGTCGCCAGCGTGACAACCATATTTTGCGGAGGCTTGGCGAGAACATCTCGAGTGGGTCTGAGAAGGACATTACCCCTGAGGCCACTTGGATGGCTAAGCAGCAGTATCAGTGAGATGATTCAGATGCGGAGTCCGTACCAGATACTTCGGAGGGGTCCGATGACCGAGCTTTCTGCATGGGAGCTACCACCTAGGTGTTAGGTGTCCTCTCTGCCTTTTTGGCGTCTAGATGCCAAAGGGGGAGAGAGTGTAGGATTTGCGCGTATTTGTGTTTGCCTTTTCGTCGTCTCTTTGCTTTCGTTGAACCTTGCTTTATGTCGTTTGTGTGTGTGTGAACTCGAGACTTCCTCTATCATATGGTGTGAGACATATGCTATCACTTTCCCTCATTATTGTCTAGTATGATCCGTAGCTTCTAAGTCTGTCCATACAGTTCCCTTATCTTTATGCTCACATGCTATGCCTAGTTTCCATACTAGTTCTGTTCATTCTGTTGCAAAGTTCGCATTGCCTATAAAATATAGGGGGAGTGTTGATCCTAGTGTGTGTGCCATGCAGTCCAAAGCATATCTAGAGTGTGCACACATCTAGGGGGAGCTATCCTATATTTTGCACGTCTTGAGGTTGCATATACTTATTGTATATCCTTATGGGCAAATCCCGTGTTGTCATCAATCCACCAAAAAGGGGGAGATTGTAAGGGCATATTTATCCCTAAGTGGTTTTGGTGATTGATGACATTGCGGACTAATCGTGTGCATTGAGCATTTCAGATATCTCAGGTCTAGGCACAAGACGATTCAGTGCCCCTCGGAATCTCTCGAAGACGGTTGTTCTATGCATTTTTTTCTGGTGGATTTGATTCGTAGGAAAGCCGTACTATCAAGAGGGGGTCCGCATCGGAAAGGTCTGGGTGGAATCAACACGTGCACATTTATCCTTTGCACCACCTTTCCCTCTCTTCAATGGAGCCCCAACCCGTTTTCTTTCTCTATGCAAAAAGGAATGCCTATGAGGTGTTTGAGTTCACTGGCCAGTGGTAGTACCGCAGGTGCCAGTGGTAGTACCGCTCCGCAGAGCGGTAGTACCGCTGTCTCCTGCCCTGGCCTCGACTCCTGCGGTAGTAGGCGCGGATGTAATTTTTTACATCCGCCCTGCTATGGTAGTATCGTGATTCCCGTCCGGTACTACCGTGCGGACTTTTTCGCAGAGTTTCCCTCTGCGGAGGTTGGCACGGAAGTAATTTTTTTACTTCCGTGCGCCTCCAATATCTGCCTCTGCCAACCGTGCGGTAGTACCGCACGGGCTCTTGGTAGTACCGCTCCGGCGGTTCTACCGCTTGTGCCTTAGTGCTAACAGGCCAGGGCTAGCTACTTCCGTGCTTGCGGTAGTACCGCACTAGGCTATGGTAGTACCGCAAGCCATCGCAGTAGTACCGTGAGTTTTGTAGTAGTACCGTAATGCGCGAGGCTGAGTGAGTGGGTAACGGTTGGATCTTTTCCCCCACTATAAAAGGGAGGTCTTCTTCTCCAAGAAGCTCACCTCTTCCTTCCCAAAACTCCATTGTTGCTCCAAGCTCCATTTTCGCCCAATCACTCTCCCTAGCCAATCAATATTGTTGATTTCCTAGGGATAGGTTGAGAAGGCCCCGATCTACACTTCCACCAAGAGAAATTTGATTCCCCCCACTAATCCCTTGTGGATCTTGTTACTCTTGGGTGTTTGAGCACCCTAGATGGTTGAGGTCACCTCGGAGCCACATTCCATTGTGGTGAAGCTTCGTGGTGTCGTTGGGAGCCTCCAATTCAGTTGTGGAGATTGCCCCAACCTTGTTTGTAAAGGTTCAGTCGCCGCCTTCAAGGGCACCAATAGTGGAATCACGGCATCTCGCATTGTGTGAGGGCGTGAGGAGAATACGGTGGCCCTAGTGGCTTCTTGGGGAGCATTGTGCCTCCACACCGCTCCAATGGAGACATACTTCATCACAAGGGAAGGAACTTCGGTAACACATCCTCGTCTCCACCGGCTCCACTTTTGGTTATCTCACACCTTTACTTCTTGCAAGCATTTATTGTGTCATATCCCTTGCCTGCTTGTGTACTTGTATTGATTGGCATCATATAGGTTGTTCACCTAGTTGCACATCTAGCTAACTTATTTGATGCTAAACCTTAATTGTTAAAGAAAAGTTAAAAAGTGTTAGTTGCCTATTCACCCCCCTCTAGTCAGCCACATCGATCCTTTCAGCGCGGCAACTGCTTTGCTGTCCTTCTTGAAGTTCTTCTTACCCTTGCATTTCTTGAAACTAGTGGTCTTATTCACCATCAAAACTTGATGATCCTTTTTGATCTCGACCTCTGCTGATTTCAGCATCAAGTACAACTCAGGAATGGACTTCTCCATCCCCTGCATGTTGTAGTTCATCACAAAGCTCTTGTAGCTAGGTGGGAGCGACTGGAGGATTCTGTCAATAACCGAGTCATCCAGAAGATTAACTCCCAGCTGAGACAAGCTATTGTGCAATCCAGACATTTTGAGTATGTGCTCACTGACAGAACTATGTTCCTCCATCTTCCAACTGAAGAACTTGTCAGAGACATCATATCTCTTGACCCAAGCATGAGCTTGGAAAACCAGTTTCAACTCTTGGAACATCTCATATGCTCTGTGTTGCTCAAAACGCTTTTGGAGCCCCGGCTCTAAACTGTAAAGCATGCCACACTAAACCAGGGAGTAATCATCACGACGCGACTGCAAGGTGTTCATAACGTCTTGAGCCACTGGAAAAATGGGTGCGTCACCTAGCGGTGCATCAAGGACATATAATCTTTTGGAAGCTATGAGGATGATCCTCAAGCCATGGACCCAGTTCGCATAGTTGCTTCCATCATCTTTCAGCTTGGTTTTCTCTAGGAACGCGTTGAAGTTGAGGGTGACATTAGTGTTGGCCATTGGATCTACAATATAGATTGTAAAGACAATTTTAGACTAAGTTCATGATAATTAAGTTCACATAATCAAATTATTTAATGAACTCCCACTTAGATAGACATCTCTCTAGTCATCCAAGTGACACATGATCCACGTCAACTAGCCCATGTCCGATCATCACGTGAGACGGACTAGTCATCAATGGTGAACATCTCCATGTTGATCGTATCTTCTATACGACTCATGCTTGGCCTTTCGGTCTTCCGTGTTCCAAGGCCATGTCTGTACATGCTAGGCTCGTCAAGTCAACCTAAGTGTTTCGCCATCATCATGATCTCCATCATTGTGTCTTCATGAAGTTGTCTCGCCAACTATTACTTCTACTACTATGGCTAATGATTAGCAATAAAGTAAAGTAATTACATGGCATTTATGATTGACACACAGGTCATACAATAAATTAAGACAACTCCTATGGCTCCTATCGGTTGTCATACTCATCGACATGCAAGTCGTGAATCCTATTACAAGAACATGATCAATCTCATACATCACAATGCATCACATCACATCCTTTGGCCATACCACATCACAAGGCATATGCTGCAAAAACAAGTTAGACGTCCTCTAATTTGTTGTTGCAAGTTTTTACATGGATGCTATTGGTTTCTAGCAAGAACGTTTCTTACCTACGCAAAAACCACAATGTGATATGCCAATTGCTATTTACCCTTCATAAGGACCCTCTTCATCGAATCCGATCCGACTAGAGTGGGAGAGACAGACACACACTAGCCACCTCATGGAACAAGTGCATGTCAGGCGGTGGAACCGGTCTCACGTAAGCGTAAGTGTAAAGTTGGTCTGGGCCGCTTCATCCCACAATACCGCTGAATCAAGATAAGACTATTACCGGCAAGCAAATTAACAAGATCGACGCCCACAACTGCTTTGTGTTCTACTCGTGCATAGATTCTATGCATAGACCTAGATCATGATGCCACTGTTGGGAGACGTAGTAGTAAATCAAAAAAATTCCTACGTGTTCACCAAGATCCATCTATGGAAAAACCAGCAATGAGTGGGGAGAGTGCATCTTCATACCTTTGAAGATCGCAAAGCGGAAGTGTTACTAGAACGCGGTTGGTGGAGTCGTACTCGCAACGATTCACATCACGGTGGAATCCGATCTAAGCGCCGAACAACAACGCCTCCACATTCAACACACGTGCAGCCCGGTGACGACTCCTACGCTTGATACAGAAAGGAGGAAGGAGAGGTTGAGGGAGAGCTCCGGTAGCACGACGGCGTTGTGACGGTGGAGCTGCATGGCACTCCGGCAGGGCTTCGCCAAGCACTACGGAGGACGAGGAGTAGGAGGAGTAGGGATGCGCCGAGGGAGAGAGAGATGCATGTCCTTGGCAGCCCTTAACCCTCCACTATATATAGGAGGAGGAGGATGGAGGGTGCAGCCCCTAGGGTTCCCACCCTAGGGCTACGGTCGGCCCTAGATGGCCATCTGGCTGGCAGCCACAGAGGGAGAGGGGAGGGACGGCCCCCTAGGTGGGCCTTAGTCCCATCTGGGCTAGGGTTTGCCCCCCTCTCCTCTTGTGTTGTGCCTTGGGCCCTTGTGGGGGGCACACCAGCCCACCTAGAGGCTGGATCCCTCCCACTTGCGGCCCATGCAGCTGATGGGAGACGTAGTAGTAAATCAAAAAAAATTCTACGTGTAACCAAGATCAATCTATGAAGAAACCATCAACGAGCAAAGAGGGAGTGCATATTCATACCTTTGAAGATCGCAAAGCGGAAGCGTTACTAGAATAAGGTTGGTGGAGTCGTACTCGCAGCGATTCAGATCACGGTGGATTCCGATCTTAGCGCTGAACAACGGCGCCTCCGCGTTCAACACACGTGAAACCCGATGACGTCTCCTATGCCTTGATCCAACAAGGAGGAAGGAGAGGTTCAGGGAGAGCTCCGGCAGCACAACGGCGTGGTGATGGTGGAGCTGTGTGGTCTCCGGCAGGGCTTCGCAAAGCACCTCGGAGAACGAGGAAGAGGAGGGGTAGGGCTGTGCCGAGAGAGAGAACTCGTGTGTATGGCAGCCCCCAAAACCCCACATATATAGGGGGGAAGGAGAAGGGGTGCGGCAGCCCTAGGGTTCCCTCCCCAGGGCCGGCGGCCAACCCTAGATCAATCTAGGGCGGCGGCCAAGGAGGGAGTGGGAGGGGCGGCGCCCTAGGTGGGCCTAGGGCCCATCTGCCTCTAGGGTTTGCCCCCTCCCACCTCAAGCTGCGCCTTGGGCCCCTTGTGAGGGTGCACCAGCCCACCTAGGGATGGTTCCCTCCCACTTGTGGCCCATGCAGCCCTTCGGTGCTGGTGGCCCCACTTGGTGGACCCCCGGAACCCTTCCGGTGGTCCCGGTACGTTACCGATGATGCCCGAAACTCTTCCGATAACCAAAACCTCAATTCCTATATATGAATATCTACCTCCGGACCATTCCGGAGCTCGTCGTGACATCCAGGATCTCATCCGGGACTCTGAACAACTTTCGGTAATCACATACACTATTTACCTATAACCCTAGCGTCATCGAACCTTAAGTGTATAGACCCTACGAGTTCGGGAGACACGTAGACATGACCGAGACACCTCTCCGGTCAATAACCAACAGCGGGATCTGGATACCCATGTTGGCTCCCACATGTTCCATGATGATCTCATCGAATGAACCACGATGTCGGGGATTCAATCAATCACGTATACAATTCCCTTTGTCTACCGGTATGATACTTGCCCGAGATTTGATTGTCGGTATCCCTATACCTTGTTCAATCTAGTTACCGGTAAGTCTCTTTACTTGCTCCGTAACACATCATCCTGTGGCTAACTCCTTAGTCACATTGAGCTCATTATGACGATGTCTTACCGAGTGGGCCCACAGATACCTCTCCGTCACACGGAGTGACAAATCCCAGTATCGATTCGTGCCAACCCAACAGACACTTTCGGAGATACCTGTAGTGCACCTTTATAGCCACCCAGTTATGTTGTGACGTTTGGCACACCCAAAGCATTCCTACGGTATCCGGGAGTTGCACAATCTCATGGTCTAAGGAAACGATACTTGACATTAGAAAAGCTTTAGCAGACGAACTAAACGATCTTGTGCTATGCTTAGGATTGGGTGTTGTCCATCACATCATTATCCTAATGATGTGATCCCGTTATCAATGACATCCAATGTCCATGGTCATGAAACCGTGACCATCTATTGATCAACGAGCTAGCCAACTAGAGGCTCACTAGGGACATGTTGTGGTCTATGTATTCACACATGAATTAAGGTTACCGGTTAATACAATTATAGCATGAACAATAGACAATTATCATGAACAAGGATATATAATAATAACCAATTTATTATTGCCTCTAGGGCATATTTCCAACAGTCCTCTGGTGCCGGTGGCCCCACTTGGTGGACCCCCGGAACCCTTCCGGTGGTCCTGGTACGCTACCGGTGATGCCCAAAACATTTTCGGCGACCAAAACCTCACTTCCTATATATGAATTTTTACCTCCGGACCATTCCGAAACTCCTCATGATGTTCGGGATCTCATCCGAGACTCCGAACACCCTTCGGTAACCACGTACACTATTTCCCTATAACCCTAGCGTCATCGAACCTTAAGTATGTAGACCCTACGGGTTCGGGAGACACGTAGACATGACCGAGACACCTCTCCGGTCAATAACTAACAACGGGATCTAGCTACCCATGTTGGCTCCTACATGCTCCACGATGATCTCATCGGATGAACCATGATGTCGGGCATTCAATGAATCCCGTATACAATTCCCTTTGTCTACCGGTATGATACTTGCCGAGATTCGATTGTCGGTATCCCTATACCTTGTTCAATCTCGTTACCGGCAAGTATCTTTACTCGTTCCATAACACATCATCCCGTGGCTAAATCCTTAGTCACACTGAGCTCATTATGATGATGTATTATAGAGTGGGCCTAGAGATACCTCTCCGTCACACGGAGTGACAAATTCCAGTCTCGATTCATGCTAACCCAACAGACACTTTCGAAGATACCCGTAGTGCACCTTTATAGCCACCCAGTTACGTTGTGACATTTGGCACACCCAAAGTATTCCTACGGTATCCAGGAGTTGCACAATCTCATGGTCTAAGGAAATGATACTTGACATTAGAAAAGCTTTAGCAGACGAACTACACGATTGTGTGCTATGCTTAGGATTGGGTCTTGTCCATCACATCATTCTCCTAATGATGTGATCCCGTTACCAACGACATCCAATGTCGATGGTCATGAAACCATGACCATCCATTGATCAACGAGCTAGCCAACTAGAGGCTCACTAGGGACTTGTTGTGGTCTATGTATTCACGCATGCATTACGGTTTCCGGTTAATACAATTATAGCATGAACAATAGATAATTATCATGAACAAGGAAATACAATAATAACCATTTTATTATTGCCTCTAGGGCATATTTCCAACAATTTTGTGTGTAACGGTTGGATTTTTGGGGATGCCTATATATACCCCTTCACCACCACCCACTCGAAAGAGAAGCACTCAGAACTATTCCATACCTACCCTACTCAGTTTTTTGAGAGAGAACCACCTACCCTTGTGTTGAGGTCAAGATCTTCCACTCCAACCATATGGATCTTGATTTCTAGCCTCCCCAAGTTGCTTTCCACCAATCCCATCTCTTCTACCAAGCCAAATCTGCGGGAGAGCGATTGTGTGTTGAGGAGTCTATCATCTTGAAGCACAAGAGCAAGGATTTCATCGTCATTACCGAGCCTATTACCTTTTCGAGGGTGGTGCCTCCTAGATTGTTTAGGTGTCGCTTGGGAGCCTCCTACTTCGTGTTGTGGAGTGAACCAAGAAGTTTGTAAGGGCAAGGAGATCGCCTACTTCGTGAAGATCTACCAATAGTTAGGCTAGTCCTTCGTGGACGGAAGCCACATGGAATAGTCAAGGTTGCTTCCTCATGGAACCCTCCATGGACTCTTGCGACCGTTACCCTCCGTGGGTTGAAGACTCCATGAACGTGGACGTACGATAGCACCACCTATCGGAACCACGGGAAAAATCAACGTGTCATCACTTGTGTTTGCTTTCCTAACCCTCTCTTTACTTACATGTGCAATGTCTTTATTTTCCAGTGCTACACTCTTAGACATGCATGTGTAGGGTGTTACTTGATATGCTATGAATGCTAAAACTTGTGAAGAATTAAAATTGGGAAAAAGGAAAAACTTTTATTTGGTCAAGTAGTCTAATCACCCCCTCTAGACCTAGTTTTGATCCTACAAAATCATACCTATGAAGGGTCTACACCCATTCAAAAAACCCTCCGTGGAAGCATTCAAATAATAAAAAATGTAATGGAACTTGGATTAGGGATAGGCTTGAGCTCAATCACTATGGTTGTAACTATGGAAATATGCCCTAGAGGCAATAATAAATTAGTTATTATCATATTTACTTGTTCGTGATAATCGTTTATGATCCATGCTATAATTGTGTTGATCGAAAACTCAGATACATGTGTGGATACATAGACAACACCATGTCCCTAGTATGCCTCTAATAGACTAGCTTGTTGATCAAAGATGGCTATGGTTTCCTAGTCATGGACATGAGATGTCATTTGGTAACGGGATCACATCATTAGGAGAATGATGTGATGGACAAGACCCAAACTACAAACGTAGCATATGATCGTGTCAGTTTAATGCTACTGTTTTCTGCATTGTCAAGTATCCGTTCCTATGACCATGAGATCATGCAACTCACTGACACCGGAGGAGTGCCTTGTGTGTATCAAACATCGCAACATAACTGGGTGACTATAAAGGTACTCTACAGGTATCTCCGAGGGTGTCTGTTGGGTTGGCATGGATCAAGACTGGGATTTGTTACTCCATGTGACGGAGAGGTATCTTAGGGCCCACTCGATAATACAACATCACAACAAGCCTTGCAAGCAATGTGACTAAGTGTTAGTCACGGGATCTTGTATTACGAAACAAGTAAAGAGACTTGCTGGCAACGAGGTTGAACTAGGTATGGAGATACCGACGATCGAATCTAGGGCAAGTAACATAGCGAAGAACAAAAGGAACATCATATGGGATTAACTGAATCCTTGACATAGAGGTTCGACCGATAAAGATCTTCGTAGAATATGTAGGAACCAATATGGGCATCCAGGTCCCGCTATTGTTTATTGACCGTAGAGGTGTCTCGGTCATGTATACATAGTTCTAGAACCCGCAGGATCTGCACACTTAAGGTTCGGTGACGTTTCGATAGTATAGAGTTATGTATGGTGGTGACCGAAGGTTGTTCGGAGTCCCGGATGAGATCTCAGACGTCACGAGGAGCTCTGGAATGGTCCGTAGGTATTGATTCATATATAGGAAGTCCTGTTTTGGTCGTCGGAAAAGTTTTGGGCTCATCGGTAGTGTACCGGGAGACCATCGGGAGGGGTATTTCGACCCAAGAGGCTTCATGGGCTGTGGGAGAGTGAATACCAGCCCTTAGTGGGCTGGTGGAACTCCCACACAAGGCTCATGCATCTAGGGAAGAAAAGCCCAAAGGGAAAAGGTGGAAAAAGGCAAAAAAGGAGGAATCCTAGTCCTACTTGGATTGGAGGAGGAGTACTCCTCTCCTCCCCACTTCAGCCGACCAAGGAGGACTTGGCCCTTGAACCAAGGCCTCTCCTCTCTCCCTATTATATATAATGGTGGTTTTTAGGGTTTTGCACTAGTTTTTTTAGCTACGTGCTGCCCATTCCTCTAGTGCATAGTTTCTCCTCTAGATCGGTTTTCCGGAGTGCTTAGGCAAAGCCCTGCCGGAACAGCTCCACCAGCATCGCGGGAGCGCCATCACGCTGCCGGAGAAATCTTCTACCTCTCCGCTCCCTCTTGCTGGATCAAGAAGGTGGAGATCGTCATCAAGTTGCACGTGTGCTGAACGCAGAGGTGCCGTCCATTCGGCGCTAGATCGGAAGGACCATGATGAGATCGCGGGACGAATCATGATGAGATCGTGGGACAGATCGTGATGAGTTCGCGGGACGGATCGTGATTGGATCACGGGACGGATCGTGATTGGATTGCGGGATGCTCGGCGATTTGCATTGCGAAGACGTTCGACTACACCAACCGCGTTTCTTAACGCTTCCCGCTTAGCGATCTACAAGGGTATGTAGATCCACTCTCCCTCACGTAGATGCTCATCACCATGGATAGGTCTTGCATGTGCATAGGAATTTTTTTGTTTCCCATGCAAAGCGACCCAACAGTGGGATCATGAGCTAGGTCTATGTGTAGATGAGATCTTGAGTAGAACACAAAGAGTTTGTGGGCGTTGATGCTTAGATTGCTTCCTCCCTTGGTCATGTTTTGGTTCAGCGGTATTGTGAGATGAAGCGTCCTGGACCAACATTACTCGTACGCTTAAGAGACCGGTTCCCTCAACCGCAACTTGTTGCATAGATGGCTCGCGGGTGCTAGTTTCTCTCACTTTAGTTGGATCGGATTCGACAAAGGCGGTCCTTGAGAAGGTTGAAAAGCAACTAGTGTATCACCGTTGTGGTTTTTGCTTAGATGATAATTGTTCTTGCTAGATACCCGTAGCAGCCACGTAAAACATGCAACAACAATTAGAGGACGTCTAACTTGTTTTTGCAGGGTATGTTGTGATGTGATATGGCCAATTACATGACGTGATATATGTGATGTATGAGATGATCATGTGATGTATAGATTATCACGACTTGCATGTCGATGAGTACGGCACTCGGCAGGTGCCATAGGGTTGTGTTTAATTATTGTATGACCTGCGTGTCAATCATTAAGCGCTATGTAATGCTTTACTTTATCGCTAAACAGTAGCAATAATATTAGAAGCATGGTGGGCGCGACAACCCCGATGGTGACACGTTGATGGAGATCAAGATGATGGATATCATGGTGTCATGTCGGTGACGATGGAAATCATGCCGGTGCTTTCATGATGGAGATCAAAAGCACAAGTTCATGGCCATATCATGTCACTTAGGATTTGCATGTGATGTTAATCCTTTTATGCACCTTGTTTTGCTTAGGACGATGGTAGCATTATAAGGTGATCCCTCATTTTAATTTCAAGATAAATTGTGTTCTCCCCGAGTGTGCACCGTTGCGAAAGTTCGTCGTGTTGAGACACCACGTGATGATCGGCTGTGATAGACTCTACGTTCACATACAACGGGTGCAAGCCAGTGTTGCACATGCAGAACACTCGGGTTAAACTTGACGAGCCTAGCATGTACAGACATGGCCTCGAAACACAAGAGACTGAAAGGTCGAACATGAGTCATATAGTAGATATGATCAACATGATGATGTTCACCATTGAAACCACCTCAACTCACATGATGATTGGACTTGAGTTGGTGAATTTGGATCATGTATCACTCGAATGACCGGAGGGATGTCAATTTGAGTGGGAGTTCTTAAGTAATATGATTAATTGAACTCATTATCATGAACATAGTCACTAGTGTCTTTGCAAAATTATGTTGTAGATTACTAGCTCACGATGTAGCTCCCATGAATTTCTATATGTTCCTAGAGAAATAGAGTTGAAAGATGATGGTAGCAATATTGCGAACTGGGTCCGTGATCTGAGGATTGTCCTCATTGCTGCGCATAAGGCTTATGTCCTTAATGCACCGCTCGGTGTGCCACCCCCTCTAGCGTCGTCTATAGATGTTGTGAACATCTGACAGGCATGTTCTGATGACTACTTGATAGTTTAGTGTGTCATGCATTACGGTTAGAATTGAGTCTCCAAAATGTTTTGAACGGCACGGTGCTTTCAAGATGGAGATCAAAAGAACAAGTTCATGGACATATCATGTCATTTATGATTTGCATGTGATGTTAATCCTTTTATGCACCTTGTTTTGCTCAGGACGACGGAAGCATTATAAGGTGATCCCTGACTTAATTTCAAGATAAATTGTGTTCTTCCCGAGTGTACACCGTTGCGAAAGTTTGTCGTGTCGAGACGTCACGTGATGATCGGGTGTGATAAACTCTACGTTCACATACAATGGGTGCAAGCCAGTGTTGCACATGCAGAACACTTGGGTTAAACTTGACGAGCCTAGCATGTACAGACATGGCCTTGGAACACAAGAGACCGAAAGGTCAAACATGAGTCATATAGTAGATATGATCAACATGATGATGTTCACCATTGAAACCACCTCAACTCACATGATGATCGGACTTGAGTTGGTGAATTTGGATCATGTATCACTCAAATGACCGGAGGGATGTCAATTTGAGTGGGAGTTCTTCAGTAATATGACTAATTGAACTCATTATCATGAACATAGTCAGTAGTGTCTTTGCAAATTACGTTGTAGATTGCTAGCTCACGCTATAGCTCCCTTGATTTTTTATATGTTCCTAGAGAAATAGAGTTGCAAGTTGATGGTAGCAATATTGCGGATTGGGTCCGTGATCTCAGGATTGTCCTCATTCCTGCACATAAGGCTTATGTCCTTAATGCACCGCTCGGTGTGCCAACCCCTCTAGCATCGTTTGTAGATGTTGTGAACATCTGAAAGACACGTTCTGATGACTACTTGATAGTTTAGTGCGTCATGCATTACGGCTTAGAATTGAGGCTCCGAAACGTTTTGAACGTCACGGAACATATGAGATGTTCTAAGAGCTAAAATTAGGATCTCAGGCTCATGCTCGTGTTGCAAGATATGAGATCTCCAACAAGATTCTTTGCCTGCAAGATGAAGGAGAATAGCTCAATCGTTGAGCATGTGCTCAGATTGTCTGGGTGCTACAATCGCTTGAATCGAGTGAGAGTTAATCTTCCAGATAAGATAGTGATTGATATAGTTCTCCAAGTCACTTTCACTAAGCTACTAGAACTTGGTGATTAACTATAAAATGCCAGGGATAGAAATATTGATCCCTAAGCTGTTCGCGATGTTTGACACCGCGAAGGTAGAAATCAAGAAGGAGCGTCAAGTGTTGATGGTTAGTCAAACCACTAGTTTCGAGAAGGGCAGGGGCAAGGAGGGAAACTTCATGGATGGCAAGTCAGTTGTTGCTCCAGTGAAGCAACCCAAAGTTGAACCCAAACCCGAGACTAAGTGCTTCGATTATGAGGAGAGCGGTTGCTGAAGCGGAACCACCCTAGATACTTGGTAGATAAGAAGTCTGGCAACTTCGACATAAGTATATTTGATATACGTGTTATTTATGTGTACCTTGCTAGTACTCCTAATAGCACCTGGGTATTGGATACCGGTTCAGTTGCTAAATGTTAGTAACTCGAAGTAAAAGCTACGGAATAAACGGAGACAAGCTAAGGGTGAGGTGACAATGTGCGTTGGAAATGTTTCCAAGGTTGATGTGATCAACATCGCACGATATCTCTACCTTCGGGATTGGTGACGAACCTAAATAAATGTTATTTGGTGTTTGCGTTGAGAATGAACGTGATTAGATTGTGTTTATTGCAATACGGTTATTCATTTAAGTCAGAGAATAATGGTTATTCTGTTTACACGAATAATACCTTCAATGGTCATACGCCCAGTGAGAATGATTTGTTGAATCTTGATCGTAGTAATACACAAGTTAATAACATTTGATGCCAAATCATACAAAGTTAATAATGATAGTACCACATACTTGTGGCACTGCCGCTAAATGTCATATTGGTATAAAGCGCAAGAAGAAACTCCATGCTGATGGATCTTTTGACTCATTCGATTTCGAATCAGTTGAGACATGCGAACCATGCCTCTTGGGCAAGATGACTAAGGACCCCGATTTCCGCATTGATGGGCGGGCAAGTGATTTATTGGAAATGATACATGTCGATGTATGCAATCCAGTGAGTCTTGTAGCGTGCGGTGGATATCGTTATTTTCCTACCTTCACTGATGATTTGAGTAGATATAGTGTATATTTACTTAATAAAACACAAGTCTAAATCGTTTGAAAGGTTCAAGCAAATTCAGAGTGAAGTTTAAGATCATCGTGACAAGAAGATAAAAATTTCCACGATATGATAGTGGATGTGAATATCTGAGTTACGAGTTTGGCATACAACTTTAGACAATGTGAAAGTTGTTTCACAACTCACGCCACCTGGAACACCATAGTGTGATGGTGTGTCCGAACGTCATAGTCGTGCTCTATTGGATATGGTGCGAATTATGATGTCTCTTATCGTTTTACCACTATCGTTTTGGGGTTATGCATTAGAGACAACTACATTCACTTTAAATAGGGCACCATCTAAATCCTTTGAGATGAGACCATGTGAATTATGGTATGATAGAAACCTAAGCTGTCATTTCTTAATGTTTGGGGCTGCGATGCTTGTGTGGAAAAATGTATTCACCTAATGAGCTCGAACCCAAAGCGGACAAATGCATCTTCATAGTTTACCCTAAGAACAGTTGGGTGCACCTTCTATCTCAGATCCAAGCATAAAGTGTTTGTTGCTAAAACGGGTCCTTTCCCGAGAAAAGGTTTCTCTCAAAAGAATTGAGTGGGAGGAAGATAGAACTTGATGAGGTTATTGAACCTTTGTTTCAACCAGAGAGTAGCGCAACATAGAAAGATGTTTCTGTGGAACCTACGTCAGTTGAAGAGGAAATAAATGATGATGATCATGAAGCTTTGGATCAAGTTACTATCGAACCTCGTAGGTCGACAAGGATGCGTACTACTCCTGAGTGGTACGAGAACCCTATCTTGGAGGACATGTTGTTGGATAACGATGAAACTACGAGATATGGAGAAGCGATGATGGGCCCGGATTCCGACAAATGGTTAGAGGCCATGAAATCCGAGAAAGGATCCATGTATGAAAACCAAGTATAGACTTTGGTAGACTTGCTCGTTGGAGAGCAGGTCGTCGAGTACAAATGGACCTTTGAGATGATGACAGACACTGATGGTAAATGTCACCATTTATAGAGATCGACTTGTCGCAAAGAAGTTTCTGACAAGTTCAAGGAGTTGACTGCGATGAGACTTTCTCACTCGTAGCGATGCTAAAGTCTGTTGGAATTGTGTTAGCAGTTGCTGCATTTTTCAATTATGAAATCTAGCAGATGGATGTCAAAACATCGTTTCCTTACTTAAGGAAAGGTTGTATGAGATACAACCAGAAGGTTTTGTCAGTCCTAAGGATGCTAAAAGGTGTGCAAGCTTCAGTGATCCTTCTATGGACTGAATCAAGCATCTCGGAGTTGGAATATACACTTTGATGAGGTGATCAAAGTTGTTGAATCTATACAAAGTTTATGAGAAACTTGTATTTACAATAAAGTGAGTGGGAGCACTATAGAGTTTCTGATAAGCATATGTGGTTGACATATTGTTGATCGGAAATAATGTAGAATTTCTAGAAAGCATAAATGGTTGTTTGAAAAGTGATTTTCAAAGGAAGACCTAGATAAAGCTACCTAATTGTTGAGCATCAAAGATCCATAGAGATAGATCAAGATGTTTGATGAGACTTTCAATGAGTACATACCTTGACAAGATTTTGAAAGAGTTCAAAATGGATCAGTCAGAGAAAGAGTTCTCGCCTGATTTGTAAGGTGTGAAGTTGAGTGAGACTCAAAGCTCGACAATGGCAGAACAAAGAGAAAGGACGAATGTCGTCCCCTATGCCTTAGACATAGGCTCTATATAGTATGCCATGCTGTGTACCGCACCTGTGTGTGCCTTGCCATGAGTCCGTCAAGAGGTACAAGAATGATCCAGGAGTGGATCACTGGACAACGGTCAAGATTATCCTTAGTAACTAAAAGACTAACAATATGTTTCTCGATTATGGAGGTGATAAAGAGTTCGTCGTAAAGAGTTACGTCGATGCAAGCTTTAACACCAATCCGGATGACTCGTAGTACCAATCTGGATACGTATGGTAGAGTGTTACTTGATATGCTATGAATGCTAAAACTTGCGAAGAATTAAAATTAGGAAAAAGGCAAAACTCCGCTCTAGACCTACTTTCGATCCTACAAAATCATACCTATGAAGGGTCTACACCCATTCAAACCCCCCTCCTTGGAAGCATTCAAATAATAAAAAATGTAATGGAACTTGGATTAGGGCTAGGCTTGAGCTCAATCACTATGGTCGTAACTGTTGGAAATATGCCCTAGAGGTAATAATAAATTAGTTATTATCATATTTCCTTGTTCATGATAATCGTTTATTATCCATGCTATAATTGTGTTGATCCGAAACTCAGATACATGTGTGGATACATAGACAACACCATTTCCCTAGTATGCCTCTAATAGACTAGCTCGTTGATCAAAGATGGCTAAGGTTTCCTAGTCATGGACATGAGATGTTATTTGGTAAAGGGATCACATCATTAGGAGAATGATGTGATGTACAAGACCCAAACTACAAACGTAGCATATGATTGTGTCAGTTTAATGCTACTGTTTTCTGCATGTCAAGTATCTGTTCCTATGACCATGAGATCATGCAACTCACTGACACCGGAGGAGTGCCTTGTGTGTATCAAACGTCGCAACGTAACTGGGTGACTATAAAGGTACTCTACAGGTATCTCCGAGGGTGTTTGTTGGGTTGGCATGGATCAAGACTGGGATTTGTTACTCCGTGTGACGGAGAGGTATCTCAGGGCCCACTCGATAATACAACATCACAACAAGCCTTGCAAGCAATGTGACTAAGTGTTAGTCACGGGATCTTGTATTACAGAACGAGTAAAGAGACTTGCCGGTAACGAGGTTGAACTAGGTATGGAGATACTGACGATCGAATCTCGGGCAAGTAACATACCGAAGAACAAAAGGAACATCATAGGGGATTAACTGAATCCTTGACATAGAGGTTCGACCGATAAAGATCTTCGTAGAATATGTAAGAACCAATATGTGCATCTAGGTCCCGCTATTGGTTATTGACCGTAGAGGTGTCTCGGTCATGTCTACATAGTTCTCGAACCCGCAGGGTCTGCACACTTAAGGTTCGGTGACGTTTCGGTAGTATAGAGTTATGTATGGTGGTTACCGAAGGTTGTTCGGAGTCCCGGATGAGATCTCAGACGTCACGAGGAGCTCTGGAATGGTCCGTAGGTAAAGATTCATATATAGGAAGTCCTGTTTTGGTCGCCGGAAAAGTTTCGGGCTCATCGATTGTGTACCGGGAGACCATCGGGAGGGGTATTTCGACCCAAGAGGCTTCATGGGCTGTGGAAGAGTGAATACCAGCCCTTATTGGGCTGGTGAAACTCCCACACAAGGCCCATGCAGCTAGGGAAGAAAAGCCCAAAGGGAAAAGGTGGAAAAAAGGCAAAAAAGGAGGAATCCTAGTCCTACTAGGATTGGAGGAGGAGTCCTCCTCTCCTCCCCACTTCGGCTGACCAAGGAGGACTTGGCCCTTGCACCAAGGCCTCTCCTCCCTCCCTCTTATATGTACTAGTGGTTTTTAGGGTTTTGCACTAGTTTTTTTAGCTACGTGCTGCCCATTCCTCTAGTGCATAGTTTCTCCTCTAGATCGGTTTTCTGCAGTGCTTAGGTGAAGCCCTGCCGAAATAGCTCCAACACCATCGCCGGAGCGCCGTCACGCTGCTGGAGAACTCTTCTACCTCTCCGCTCCCTCTTGCTAGATCAAGAAGGCAGAGATCGTCATCAAGCTGCATGTGTGCTGAACTCGGAGGTGCCGTCCGTTCGGCGCTAGATCGGAAGGACCGTGATGAGATCCCGGGACGGATCGTGATGAGTTCGCTTGACGGATCATGATTGGATTGCAGGACAGATCGTGATTGGATCGTGGGACTCTCGGCTATTTGGATCGCGAAGACGTTCGACTACAGCAACTGCGTTTCTTAACGCTTCCCGCTTAGCGATCAAAGGGAATGTAGATCCACTCTCCCTCTCGTAGATGCTCATCACCATGGATAGATCTTGCGTGTGCGTAGGAAATTTTTTGTTTCCCATGCAACACGACCCAATAGTAACAATGCGTTTGCTCCAAGGTTAGTATCAAGCACTGCTTGAAGATAATCCCTAAACCTTGTGTATTGTCCTTTCATGTCACCTTACACCACTTCAATTGCCATTGACCTTGCCCTACAGGCCTTGCTCTTTGGCACTTCCACTCCAAATTTTGTCTTTGTCCTCTTCAATATGGCATCCACTCTAGCCCTTGGATCTTCCCTCAGTTGTTGCTCACAAGTTTTGTCCATCCAATCTGCTCTCACTTTGGTTTTCTCTTCATGTGCATCACATGTGTGCAGTAGATTCACCTTCTTGATGCAGAATGTACTCTCATGAGAATTTTTTTATGCAGTCATGTAGAATGGACATCCATTTTCCCTTTATGTGCACCACACTATGATCCTATCTTTACAGTTCCTGTGGTAATGAAAATTTCTAAGTATCCTGATATGATAGTTCCTAAGGGCTCTTCTAAACTGATACTCATCGGTAAAGAACAATTTCAAGTAGAGTTGCTCATGAGCATCTGGCCTTGTCTCATCATACCATTTCCTAGGCTTACCCCTCTTGGCTTGGCTCTTTCTTCCACAAGGAAGTGGTATAGGTTCTATACCAGCATCATCATCTGAATCACTTATGCCATAGTCTCCAGGGAAACATCATGAATCATTGAATGTACTGAAATCATGAATGACCTCTGTCTCGGCCTGATGGTGAGATCTTGTAGTTGGTCCTGCTTTTCCAACTGTCTTAAATGTTTGAGGAAGTGGTGTCTCAGGTTCTGTGTCTGAGTCCTCCACCTCTGGGCACATCTCTTCCACCTCTGTGTCTCCTTCAAAGTGAATCAGATGATATTTTCTCTGTTTCCTCCTCTGCTTCAGCTAATCAATAATCTAATTTTCCTCTTTTACATATCCGTTATGCTCTTCTGGTTTGTACTCACACCACTTGAAATCAACAAATCCTTCATCATCTGAGGGCCCATAATATTCGTGGCCTTTCTCTTTACCCTTGGCCTTTTGCAAATTCATGCTCTCCTGTGTGTTAACAAAAACAAGATATCCACCTGGTTTTGTAGTAGATATAGGCACGACATACAACTCCTCACTGTTAGCCTTTTCAAAAGGAAACAATACCCTAGCCTTATCCATACTGATTATGTTGGATTGCCTAACCTGGTCTATTAGTAACTGTTCCTCAACATAGTTTCCATTGTTCAAATCTACAGGATTAGGCTCAGTAGCCTTTATTACTGTGATGTGCAGCAACTTCTTAGGAGCATACTGGTCAATCATCTCCTCTACAACTTCTTAACTGTCTATGACCTGCAATCCTGCTGCCCCCTTTCCCTCATCTTTCACACAGAACATGTAATCAGCTTCAATATATCCCTCCTCAGTCACCATCAGTGCTAACATGTTTATGAATGTTATTTCTAAAAGAGAAATGGTCGTCTCCAAGTTGTCTTTGCCTTGACAATGGAACCTAATTTTCGATATCTCTTCATTCAAACTACAAAAAATATAAGTAGCATCACAATTATCAATCACTGTCTATTAATGATAACAAAAGAATCTTATATTGGACCCATCTACTTCACATATAACATGTAGAATTGACTTTCAAACATAAAAAAATCACATGTAAAAAGATCAATAACCCTACACTCATATATAAAGCAAAGCACTTACCCTACACTCTAACTATTACAGATCTGAGGTACCGTCACACACACTAATCCCTAACTCTAAATCCCTATAAAGCAAATAATCACTAAACCTAAATCAGAGAAAACCTAAAATGCAAGAAAGAGGGATAGAAGCAGAAACACTTACCAGACGCAACCGAAACCTGAAGCCCACTCATGACCGTGGTTGACGCCGGAAGCCCTTATCTGGCGGACCAAGGCCGTCGCCGCCCGCCGCTCGATATCAAACTCCGACGGCGAATGGGGGGAATGTGCCCGCTCCGTCGAAGCAGCTCGCTGTGTCGGCAAGCTACTGTTGCCGAGCCAGTTGTCCACCTTAGAGAAGCCGTCACCATCGCCTCCCGTCCCTCCTCCATCGCCTATTGTATCGCACTCACCGCTAGCTTTAGCCGCCGCCGCCATGGCTCGTTCGAGGGAGAGAAGGAGAATGGGGGGGGGAACGAATCTGGAGGGGGACAGAGGGAGGGCGGGATATCCTAGCAATGCTAACGTCCGTCACCCACTGGCCGTTACACTCGTCCCACGTGGCACCTGACATGTGGGCCATTCTTGTCAGAAATTGCGGTTAATGGCTTCAAATTGGCCATTTGTGTTTATTGAAAAAATTAACTAGAAAACAGGTAGATTTTTGTGACGAGCTAGGAATGTGATGGCAATTCAACGCGAGAACTTCAAATGTGGTGTTTTTTCAATTCACTCAGTGGAGAAGTGGAGAGAGAGATAGGGGGAGGGAGAAGTTAGTGGTGAGCTAAATTTTGAATATCTCCCCGATTTTTTTCAATAAACTGGAGTAGTACGAGAGAGAAACTATATCCTACGTACAATCTTGCTTAGTTGTAGTTAAGGTTTTGGACTCTGGATGAAAAGAAGTCTGGTGGGGCATCGAGATTTCGGTAACGAGAAAATACCGAGTGATTACAAGACGATTTTCCTCAATGAATTTTGAATCCTAACAAAGTTCTTATAAAGCTCGATAAAAACTATTCCCTTTGTAAACTAATATAAAAGTGTTTAGATAATTAAAATAATGATCTAAACGTTTTTATATTAGTTTACGGAGGAAGTAATTCACATTCAAAAATTAATTCAGGTGTTTTCTGTCAGTAAGTCGATTTCTCGTGGTGGACAAAGATTGGCGTAACAGAATTTTCCGCCCGCCAAATCCCTGGTCGTGATGAACTGGCGGCCATATTTGGTAGGCGGTTACTTGACTCCGAGCTTTACAACGGCTTACGCACAAATTAGGTTGAAATTATTTGCCGGTAACACAACACAATGATGCTTCATGCGATCAGATCGACATAGTACTATACAACACTTATTAAAAAATTCAATGACCAAACGATTCATGTCTCGTCACCTTTTGTTGTTGACCCTCACCTAATAAGTACCTAACCACCTATCCCCACCGCCACACTCCCGTCCCCGCCATAGCCATGCACCGCGCTCTCCCCGGCCGTCGCGGGCAGCGCGGCGGCGGTCGTCGTCTTCGGCTTGAACCCTGGCAGGTCACAGGGAATGTGCGGGATGAACGGGCAGTGCTTGGTCGGGTCGGCATAGAACATGGCGCACTCGATGTGCGGGCGCTGGCCGGGGAAGCCGAGGATGCAGTTCCGGCGCACGTCGAGCACGCGGCTCCTCACCAGCTCCATGCAGTGGTAGCCCACGGAGTGGAAGTAGTTGTCGGACAGCGAGAGGTTGGTGAGCTTCCCGGTCTTGGCGAGGAGGCAGAGCACGTCGGGGACGTGGCCGTAGAGCTGGTTCCGGGCGAGGTTGAGCTCTTGCACGTCGGCGAGGCAGCCGAAGGAGAGCGGTATGGGGCCGCGGATCTGGTTGCCGCCGGCGTCGAACACGGTGAGCCCCTCCACCAGGCCGATCTCGTAGGGGAGGCATCCGGAGAGGTCGTTGTTGAGGAAGAGGATCTCGGAGAGGGTGCCGGAGACGTTGAAGATGGAGCGCGGGATGGGGCCGGTGAAGCGGTTGTTGGCCACGACGATGTACTCGGCCCTGCTGGTGCCGAAGATGCTCTCGGGGATGACGCCGGTGAAGGCGTTGTTGTTGAGGAATAGGGCCTCGACGGAGATGCCGAAGACGGAGGGCGGCACCTCGCCCGCGAAGCCGTTGAAGCGGAGGTCGAGGAAGGCGAGGCGACCGAGGGGCGGCACGGCGGCCGGGAACGCGCCGGAGAAGGCGTTGTTGGAGAGGTCGAGCTCGTAGAAGAAGCGCAGGGAGGTGAGCTCCGGGAGCACGCCGGAGAAGTTGTTGGAGTTGGCGTGGAAGAGCGCGAGGTCCGGGAAGGCGTCGATGAAGCCGGCGAGCGTGGGCGCGCAGAGGTGGAAGCCGTTGAAGTCGATGGAGGCCACGGTGAGCGTCTTGTTGACGTCGTCCGGTGGGGTGTCGCAGTAGAAGCCCTTGTACGCGCCGCCGCCCTGGGCGCTGTCGCATATCTTCGTGCCCACCCACGTCGCCGTCACGTTGAGCGGGTCGCTCGTGATAGTCCGCTTGAACGCCTGGATCACCGGGTACAGCGCCGCCAGCTTCATGTTCTCGAAATCTCGCGGTGTCGGCTCCGGCGGTGGCGTCGGCGGGCAGGCTGGGGGTGGCGGTGATGGTGGCGGTGGAGGACACGCCGGGGGTGGCGGTGGCGGCGGAGGCAGGCACGGCGGTGGTGGAGGCGGAGGAGGTGGCGGGCATGCCGGAGGTGGCGGTGGCGGTGGTGGTATTGGCGGGCACGCGCAGTCTTCCACTGACGACACCGTCGACGGCACGCACACGCAACCTACCACCGACACTCTCGACGCCGGCACATGATCGCGGACAGCTAACTCCACACCCTCCTCACCGGGCCTCAACGACGGCGCATTGCCGCCGTTCGCCACCTCGCGGAATCCCGCATGGCCGGAGCCACCCTCCGCCGTCACCACGGCGAGCACAACCGCAAGTGCAAAGACGAGCGCACGTACTTTAGATGAAGACTTGACTGCCACCCGAACCACCATCGTTGCACGTCGCCGATCACTTGGCCGCGCCATGCATGACACGCCTCTCCTGCCGTTCTCGGAGAACGGCGGCCGTGGTATAAGAAGGGAGAGACGGGTCCTTGTCCGGCCGGTCGCCATGGACAGGCAGACACAAGTGGAGGAGAAGCGAATATCAAATGCTTTGGCCAAACGGAAGGAAAAGGGGTGGGAACGAGGGGAAGCTTAAGTGGGAGATGGTAGTGGGGTTGGCGGTTAACTGGTCTTGATCGGCGGTGGGAGGAGAATTACAGGTACTGCCTACGTACTCCGGCCGGCAGCGTGAAGTGCAGTGCAGTGCATCAACAGTGGCCTCCATGATCGGCCTCCATCGATCGTCTCCGTCTGATCGTGGTCCAACGGGGGTAGACCCCATGTAAACCCTTCTTCAAATTTGGGCAATAGCTATCTAGCTACTGGTCTAGCGAGAAGTAGTAATGAGTGGTGCTCATTATGCTGCCCGTGTCAATTTGGTCAAAACCATTTCGGTAGTCCTGGTGCACGAGTCTCTTGGTCACTGAGGAAGGCAATGACGGCAGAAAGATTTGATATGAGGTGCCGCTGGCTGTGTCGGCTTCTCTCAGCAGAAGGGCAGGTACATAATGATGTTGTATGTTCACTTGTTCTCATTGCCTTTGTTCTTGTCGACATGATTGGAGCCACTAACAAAGCCGCTCTTCACAGATCACAATGTGGAATATCGATAATCCTTGACCATCACACATTCACATTGTGGGACAAAGGCACTCTTCAAAAAGGAAGTGAAGATGCACCGCCAAGAAAGAAACAAAGCGATGGAGAAAATTTCTTCAAATGATAAATGTAACACGTGTGGCGCGAAATAACACCGTTTTGACGTTTTTAATAACTATAATTGGCATTCAAGAAAATCCAAAAAGACTAAAACTTGTCATCAAAACAGAAAGTTGTAATGTTTCACAACTAAAGTTCCCATCTTGATAACTAAAATTGCCATTAAAAAATATGAGGGCAGAATTGTTTCGTGTCCAAAATTTTAGCTAAACAAATAAGCTCCTGATGATGTGTGCAAGCGAGCTGCCCCCATGGCATGCAGTGGACTGTGATGCAACTAATATGGGTGCTTGCACTGGAAAGGCACCATGCACACGTTCTTTATTTACGTAGCTAGGGAATTTTATACTGCGTATACTTTTACATTTGTTAATTAGAACTACATTTTGCATGCAGCGCGTGCTCTCCGTGTCCGTGGTTGAGCTTCAGGACGCTTTCCGAACACAAGTCGATCATAGCTCATTTACTAAGTTACTAGATCATTATTCCAAAGCTGCAGCTCGAAGAAGGTCGGTCCCTTGATTGAAATTATATCTTTCGTTCGTTCATAGGTACATGCTTTTTAGCGTGGGGGCATTTCCACTCGTTCTGCTCGGAGGTTCCTCAATTTGTGGTCGTTGTTCTTTTTTTCTCTTTATTTTGCAGGTCATTTGTGACCATTTGGTACATACATAATGGAAGCACACGAAGCAATTAACACTGGCGTGGAGTGCCAGATACGGGCTCGCCAGGCACCATCAGTGCCAATTGGCGATTCGAATCTCTGATCACTATGGCGTGTACACGAGCCGTAGCATGCATAAAACCTTGGTGCCACTTGTGGGGGCAGCGATCACAAGTTGAGAGACTTTCTATCTACGGGGACGGCCTGGCTTTATTCATCAAGCCTTCAACACCTGTTCTTCAATTTGTTCGCCACGCCTTTGGAATATTTGCAGAAGCATCAGGTCTCAGGATCAACTACAATAAATCTAGCGCCACGCTCATTAGGGGAGATGACAGCGATAAGATGAGAGTGCTGCAATGCAACATTGGAAGCTTTCCCTGCCGCTACCTCGGCCTACAGTTGGCCATCCACAAGCTAAATCGGGTTGACTGGCGACCCCTATTAGACCAGGTTCGCAACTTCCTACCCGCATGGCAGAGAGGCTTCATACAACGCCCGAGACGTCTGATCCTTGTCAAATCCGTCATTGCGGCAAGACCAATCCACCAAATCATGGTGCTGAACACCCCGAGTTGGGTGCTAGAGGAAATCGACAGATGGATGCGGGCTTTCTTTTGGGCAGGCAAGGAAAATGTCCACGGTGGGCACTGTTTGGTTGCCTGGGACACGATTTGCAGACCAACATGCTTCGGAGGCCTTGGAGTTAAGGATCTTAACCTATAGATGATCTCCTTTTAAGTCCATGTTGTAAGTCGTCTTTTTTTTTTGAAAAGGAGGAAAATCCCCGGCCTCTGCATCATGACGATGCGTGCAGTCATTTTATTTCGACAATCAAGTTCAAACAAAGTGCAAGATCCAGCTAGAGCTCAAAGGCTCGAAATAAAGCGAAAATTACATGTCATCCTTGGCCAGATCAATCTCAGGCTATGATGCCTATACACCTAGCCTGTTAGTGTGTCGGCATCCATATCGGTTGAAGATAGCCCGCGCTGCCGTCTCCCACCGGTTGCACCCAGTAACCAAACGCTCCCTGGACTCCGTAGACGTAAGTAACGACCACGTACGGATCCAAGAGGTTGCTTTGTAGATTACCTGCAAGAAATTATTGAAGTTTTTGTTGTTAAAAATCATAACATTCCTACTATTCCATATAGCCCATAACAATGCACATGCTGCAATCCGAATGTGCTTAGCTGTGTTGATTTCTACTTCATTAACCCACGTCCCAAATAACATGTTCATACTTAATGAAGTGTATATTAAAAGCTATATGAATAGTACGCCATAACAGTTGAGCCAAAGGGCATTCGAGAAAGAGATGTTTGATTGATTCATTGTTGCCACAAAAACAACATGTAGGATTTGCCACCCATCTTCTTTTAAGCAAGTTATCTTTCGTGAGTATTACTCCCTTATGGACGCACCACATGAAAATCTTAATTTTTAGCGCTACCTTAATTTTTCAAATGTGTGGAGAGGTCAGAATTGGTCCGGTATTAATAAGGTGTGCATACATATATTTCACTGAAAAACTACCGCTTGTAGTTAATTTCCACTGTATAATATCTGGTTGGTCAGTAAGTTGTACATCCATCAGCTTACATATCAAATGGAGCCACGAATTCCACCGATCTCCTACCAGGCCCTCCTAAATTGAATATTAAGAGATGTTGTCTGCATAATTGTAGCAACATAAGCCTCCTTACGTTGCACAATATTATATAATACCGGATACTGTGTAGATAGTGGTGTTTCTCCTAACCACGTATCTTCTCAAAATCTGGTCTCGTTACCATTGCCTACGTGAAACTTCACCCTCTGAAAGAAGACTTTTTTTGTCTTCATTAAACCTTTCCAAAATGGTGAATCCAAGACCTCGCCTATGCGGACAAGGATCGCTGGATCAGACTAATGTATTTCCGTTGATTGCAAAATTAATGAAAAAGGGTGTGAGTTCGGTTGGAAAAAAGGCGATCGCGCTAAGGGTGCGTAGGGAGTGGCTGCGAAGACGGATCCGAAGAGACCTTGGCTTGGCCTGAATCTGACGGTGGACAAAGAGGCCCGACAGGTGTTCAACAGCCTAATCAAGATCACACCCTCTTTTGGACAGAATCGATGGATCCACGGCACAACGATAATTGACATCGCACCTCTCATCGTCAAGCTTGTCAACACTAGGTGCAGGAACAGTAGAACTGTACAAGAAGCCCTGACCAACAATGGATGGACCAACAACGTGCAAGGTAAGCTTTCTTTCACGGCACACATGCAAGTTTACAATCTGTGCCAGGCCATTGCAACGGTGGAATTCAACTCCGAGGTGGCTGACAGCTTCTCGTGGCCGAGCGACGCCTCTGGCATATACTCGACGAAAGCTACGTACATCAGACTTTGCGAGGGCTACACAAGGTCCCCCATGGCCATGGGAATTTGGAAGAGTTGGGCCCCCCTGAAGTGCAAAATCTTTACATAGCTTGCCGTTCAAGACAGGGTTTGTGGCGGGATCATGTCCAATTCATCGAAGCGGTCCATCCAAGTGGCAAAGAGCGGCATTGTGGTGGGATCGAAGGCCTTGGTACCCCGTGTGGCCATGTCGTGTTCGATCATCCAATGTAGCAAGCATGCAGCATCGTGCCAAAGCCGACTTCCTTTCCCATGTCAGGCACGACCCATCGCCCATCCGGCCTTGTCCAACACACTAAAGATGCCCGTTCAGGTGGCCAAGAGCATCGTCGTGGTAGGGCCGAAGCTCTTGGTACCCTACATTGCGTCGGTGGTATGCACCAACTCAAGAAAGCTCATGAGAACGACGCCCACATATCTGGTGTAGGTGCCCCAAAGAATGGTTTAGAGCCCTCTCTCATAGCACCCTCTTGGGCCTCTACCGCGACGGCTAGTTGGTTCTTCCCCTCCGCCTTCTCGCACTCCGTTAGCCCCATGCGGCCTTGTACATCACCTCGATGAGCTGCGAATAAACAATTTTTTGACTATTTTCAATATAAATGACTTGGAATGTTATTATTATTATTATTATTATTATTTAGACCAACATATTAATAAATACACCATTGCCAGTTATGTTCTTCAACATTTTCTATTTCAATTTTTTTTTGGCATTTTACACTCACAAATCACAATAAAATGAAATAAAAATACATGAGAAGCTTTTCGACTAGAAGGGCACCAGGCCAGAGAGCCAAGCCAAGTTGGGCCTTGGGGGCCCAAGCAATTCACCTAGGCAACATAGAGTTAAGGCCCAAGCGTAAAGCTCCCGTGCTCATTCAGGCTTCGTTAGCCCCTGTTTTGTGTCCCTAGCTTATAAATACCTTAAAACCTCCACGGGGATTTACCGAGCAATTTTTCCGCATGTTCCCACACTAATCCAGACTTCCTTATCCACTTGTCATGTGCCCTTGGCTTATAAATACCCCGTGTAGCGCCGAATAGGGAATCCATGGAAGGAGGGCCGCTCGTTGGTTTGCTCGCCAGTACATACTGATCCACCAAAAAAATGCATTTTATAGGTTAGAAATGTAAATAAAGAATAAAAATATTCACAAATTCAAAAAAAATTATGAATTCATAATTTTAAAATAATTGCAAATTTGATTTTTTTCCGGATTTGTTTGCTGATTTCAAAATGTTCATGAATTCAGGAAATATCGATGAATTTTAAAAATGTCACTGAATTAGAAAAGAGTTCATAAATTTGAAAAAAATCACAAATTTGAAATGTTCGCTGATTTCAAAAAGTTCATGAATTTGGAAAATTTTCCCTGAAATTGATAAAAAAATCAAGAACTTGAAACAAGTCCGCACATTTTTAAAAAGTTCTCAAATTTGGAAATAGTTTGAAAATTTGGAAAATATTTGCGCACTTGAAAAAGTTCATGAATTTTGAAAACTTTCACATATTTGGAAAGAAAAAAAAAGAAAAAAGAAAACCGAAAGCAAAATAGCAAAGAAAAATAAAATAAAATTCGGAAGCTCATGGAAGCTTCCTAAACCATGCAACTTGAAGTCGAATGGGCCAGTGCAAAATTGTTTAGTCTAGGATGGGCTGGGGCAATGACCTTGATGCAAAATTGTTTGGTCTAGGAATGGTTGCATGAATGTCAGATCATAAGTTTGATCTCACAAAGAGTAGATAAAAAATGAACTCAAATGTTGCAAATTATATACTCCCTCCGTTCACTTTTGTAAGACCTTCTAGACATTTAAGACAACACCTAAAATAGTTCAAGTTTAACTGTCCTAAACGGCTTACAAAAGTGAACAGAGGGAGTATGTGATCTTTACCACAACTAACTTTCACAATAGCCAGTTCACCATAAACTGGACTTTTTAATTTTATTATAGTGCATGAGTGTAAAATTGTTTGGTCTAGGAATGGTTGCATGAATGTCAAATCAGAAGTTTGATCAAACGAAGGGTGGATAACAAATGAACTTAAATATTGCAAACTACACCTGTGATCTTGTACCACAACGAACTTTTGCAATGGCCAGTTTACCATAAATTGGACTTTTTAATCTTATTATAGTGCATGCAGATTTTACAATACATGAATAATACACGCACTCACGATGCAACACAACAACGACACATGTCAGAACTCTAGACCATATCCTTTGAACTTTTCTTCCACGAGACGATCCATTTTCTCCCCCATTTCTTTGCTCATGTGGTTGATCCAGTCCCCAACCTTGCCTTTCCTAAACAATGAAGAGTGGTCAATGAAAATCTTACCACCTGCGCGCTCTGCACCCCTTTTTGTTAACATCTAGGCCGCGAAGCGATTCAAAGCTGAAAACCTCACGACTTGATTTGGAACTCCACTCTTCTCCTCCTCTTCGGTGAACGGGGCACCGAGGAAGCTTGCAAGCTTCCCAACAACTTTGAGCGGATCCGACACAATCTCTTCATACATGAAAAACATCACCTCTTGTGGCCTCGCCAAGCTTTCTTTCCAGTACTCGAGGTGATGGTCCCAAAAAGGCCCGTACGAGGAGAGCCCTTCACAGAACATGCCAAATGCATCATCGACGCTGACTGGAGCCCCATTGCTTATCTTGTTGTCAAAGTGACACCTCGATACAAAAGCATCTTTGGGATTTACCATGCAATCTTCCCCATGTGCACTTCGTGCTTCGAGGCGATCTCATCTACTCCCTCTGTTCCTAAATATAAGTCTTTTTAGAGGTTCCACTACTGGACTACATACGGATGTATATAGACATATTTTAGAGTGTAGATTCACTCATTTTGCTCCGTATGTAGTCCTCTAGTGAAATCTCTAAAAATACTTATATTTAGGAACGGAGGGAGTACAACCCTATGATAGTGCTTTGTCGGCATCTTCATCAACATCGATCATCACTACTTCATGATGTTTTGTGAGAAGTCCACATCCTGAAGTATAGGTTCATAGCAATAGCCAGGATGTAATCTCTTCATTGTTCTTCGATACAATGGGCACATGGTCTTCCTAGCATGATTGTGGTCCATCTGATCTATTCTCTATGGTGGTTATGCTTATGTGATGAACAAATTATATGTGATGCTTACATTTGATTTAAGATGCACAATTCTCTTTGGTTGTTAATTTATTCACTAGCCAGTTTAGAGAAACCATCGGTAGTGTAGTGATGTGCATTAGTTAGGTTTGACAAACCATCGGTAGTGTAGCGATGTGCATTAGTTAGGTTTAATGTTCCAAGTAATCTACCTTGGTCAATTAAGACGGAAATTCTAGAACTGTTTTACTGCCACCAATGATATAAATATAATAAACTTGTTTGTCTGGGTGATCAGCTTGAAGCTTAGGCAAACATTATTGACTCTATGTCATCTTACTCAAAGCAATAATGCTTTGTTTATTTCTTAATACTTCGAGATACATCATGAATTTTGCGTAGATAGTCCACCGCTTCTTTGACCTGAGAACTTAGCATAGCTAGAGCGGCGTCATAGTTGTTATACAAGCTTGTTAGATGAAGACCACTGGAACAAACATTGCATTAACTATGATATAGTAGTAAGCTAGCAATCATTATATTTTATCTAGCTAACACTTGCTTGCCGGGAACACTTTCAAAATCTATGCAAAGAAACCATAATTAAGGATGTGAGAGCAAGATTTTGTACATACTACTATGAGTTATAGTTCAAACGGAGTGTCAAATTTCGGTCCCCTTGGGGGCCTTTTCCTCTTTCCAAGAAACTTGAGACGTGTACTCCTACTCGCATACAAGCAACATTTTCCACATCAGTTGTTTGTTCCGGTGGGAAAAAGAGAGGCAATAGTGAAATCCAGTTCTTTCTAGGAAGTGTCATCCTTCTGGTCTAAGTATCCCACGACTATTATGAACACAATCAAATTTTAGTCAAGTGACCCTCAACATCCCGAGGGCTAATGGCTCGCAATACAAAGAAAATGCCACACCGTGGCTAATACCGGGAAATCCCATGAGCAACAGTACGACCACCTTTCATTGAAACAACATGAACAGGAAAACAACATAGGTCTATGTCTTGTTCACAAAGGGAACACCTTTAGAGAACCTCTAGCAAACACTGTAAACCGCTGAACTGAAAACACAGTTTACAGTATGAGTAACAGGGTGTATACGGGTTCAAAAGTTCCGTGACAGAACAAAATTCGTAACTAAAACTGGAAAATTTGAAAAACTAGTTTCGCGCAAGAAATAAACGCAAAAGTTAGGATGATCATTCATACATGCCGTAGATTCTTTACATAAAAAGCTCGACAGACGCTACCCTACCCTAAAACTGACCAAAATCGAGCTTGCCGGACCTCCTCGGGTGCGGTAGCTGACCTAATCAAGCTCATCGAAGCCCAGTGGCGGTGCTCAATCCTCGTCGGAGGTGAAGTCGAACGTAGATCTTCTCCTACTCTTCCTTCTCGCGGCACCACTCCACCTCCTTCTCGTCGAACGCAAGGGCCTTTGCGAGGCCCTCCTCGTAGAGCACGGCCCGATTTCCTCCACCGCCGACGGAGCTGCAGCTCCTCTCCTTCTCCCGTGCACTACGCGCGAGAAGGCGGCCTCGAAGGCGTCCACGCCACCGGCCCGCTGCTCCGGCTCCGCATCGGCCTCCAGCACCATCTTGACCGTGCGGAGGGGGGGGGGGAGAGCTCCTTCGGCTCGCTTTTCACGTGGGTGAGCAGCAAGCACGAGCTCGATGCCCCGGAGAAGCTGCCTGCGCCGGAGAACAGCCGCCCACGCGCGCGGTCGTATTCCTCCGTCTTGCGGCAGAGGAGCGACGACAACGGCATCAGTCCACGGTTCATGTACTGCAGGGCAGAGCGATTCGTGTACTGTAGGGCGGAGCGCTTCCGCACTGCATCGATTTTGACGCAGCGCCTCCGCTCGGGGTCGTCGTTGCCGCGTCGGCCGGAGCTCCATATCCCACGGATTGGTGGGCGGCGGGGGGGGGGGGGGGATTTAGACACCGGTGGCAAGTGAGAAATCGGGGAATCGCGGTACAGATGGATAGGGTTTTGACTTGTATCAACCTCGCGGACTCGCATATATACGGCGCAGGGCGCCCGAGTATACGGGTCTCTCATCTGACAGAATAAACGATCCAAACCCGTATACGTGCCGGAAATTTACACATCGCGCACCTTTACAATGTATGCTAGAGTTGCTCTTAGAAATATAGCAATACCAATACGCTAACATTCTCGACACTAGGCAGTGGAAGTCAGAACGAAGGGATTCACCATGGAGCTCCCCTCTCCTCTGTCGTCACCTAAAATCAACTACATGAAGTCGCAATTTGCACAAGAAGTGAAAATAAAATTATAATAACTTGCAGGGATTGACCCGTGCAGTGAGTAGGCACCGGCCTGGCTAAGTCGACCAGCTCGCCCACATCTGGCAGGAGTCCCTGAACCTTTTTCAACAAACAGAAGCGGTCCTGCCAAGCGAGTAGGAGTGGCGTGGTGATAGGGTCGAAGGTCTTCACACTGGCTTGTCTTTTATCGGTGACGCACAACCATGGAAGAAGGCCACCGAGCACCACATCCACATATCCGGGGCTATCACCTCCAAAGAAGGGCTTGGAGCGCTCTCTCATGGCTCCCTCTAGCGTCTCCATTGCGGCCGCCACCTGGGCCTTCACCTCTGCCTTTTCCCTGCACGTTACGCTCCATGTTGCCTTTTCTATCGCCTTGACGAGCTGCACGTGCACACGACACAAATTATAACAGGACCAAGGTGAAATTCTTGTGCAATTATATGTATCGGCTTGGTGCGATGGTATGATTAATGAAAGCAAGTTTCATTACCAAGAAGAAAAATACAATACCGTGTCATCGATAAAGTCACCCCAGTAGCGAGCGATAGCACGCCCGGAGGGGTCGACGGGGAGGAGGGAGGAGCCGGCGCCGGCGAAGGCCTCGTCGAGGTACTGTATTAAGCTCAACGACGTCCCGTAGACAGGCTTGCCGTCGTGGATCAGGACCGGCAGCTTGCTGTCGAGGAGCAGCTCATCGCTCTTGTAGTTCTTGAGGTCTTGCTCCTCCGCGTACTCGTAGCTCAAGCCCTTGAGGTGGAGCGCGAGCCGCACACGCAGGACGTGCGGGCTCGCCCACGGCCCCAGCAGCTTCAGCTCGTCCCCTCCGGCCATTCCTAGCTAGCTCCCTGTTGTCGAGTGATCAGCTCAATTTGGCAGGTCCCAACCTAGCTTTGCACATGGAGGAGAAAGTTCTTGCTATATATATGCCTTCTTGAGGATACATGTGGAACAGATTCTTGGGTAGATCAGTGAACCATACCGAGTTCTACTATTCTTCGACAAGAAAAGTACTCAACTATGATCATTGCCAGATGGGTATAGATGCGTCTACAATTAATTTTCTTTGACTTTGACTAGCATGCCACGACCAACTCGATCATGTCGTACCTATCACACATCTGGGAGTGATGCACACGTTTTCCTTTGTGATGGAACCACTATTTCATCAAAAATCGTCTAATCAAACTTTTGTATCGGCTTCAACAAACCACTATGAAATCATACAAAGACTATATGAAGCATCACAAAACTGTATATTATTTTGACCGTTGTTGGACCACATTCAGGCTCCGTTTGGAGCGGAAGGGTAGAAAACAAAAGATTTGAAAACTTTGCAGGAATGTGCTTTACCTGACAAGGGGAAACTTTGAAATTTGAAACACAAGGGATGTAAAAATTTGCTGCGCTCCGCGTGAACTAGTCAAACCAAAGGAACCGAAGGATAATATTCGACCAAAGGATGTAAAATTTTAATACAGCCAACTGACACCTTGCATCGGACTTCCGCCCAACCATTGAGTTGTAGTAGATTTTTTTCGTTCCGGTGAAAATTACAGGATAGGTAAACTTTCCTATGCGAGCGAGGATGTTCCTCCGAACCAAACACATCAGAAGTCAATTTTTCAAAGGACGCATACATGTCACTAGAGATTTTCATAGAGTACATGCTACTATCTTTTTATAGCGGTGTGCATCAACCGATTCGAAGGTTACAGATTGATTCTCCTTCTATTTAAATACACAAACATTATTTACTTTTTATTTTGAACTGATTTCAATAATATGTTTTTAAACATTCTTATAAACAATATTGTGTCTAAATCTGTACTGGACTGGGTCATTGCCGGCTGATATAGACGTTATAGGTCGATACATTGTTTGTTGAATAGTGTGGAAGGAGGAGAGCTCCTATAGGTGCTTATAGCGCCGGCTAAGAAGACCTCCTATACGTCGCTTACTGCGGAAACCAGTCGGGGCTTCACATAGGGTGTCCCGTGACTGGGCCGTCCCACGACTGGGCCGTCCTGCGACTAGGCATGCGGGTACTGTAGTGTTTCTTTTATTCCTTTTGTTTTCCGTTTTTCTGTTATTTTTTTCATTTTCTATTTAGTCTCAATTCGTTTTCCTTCTCTTTCTTGTTCTTAAAGTTATATTTTATTGACCAATTAAAAACATATTTGCATATTTCAAAAAAATGTTCATCTTTCATAATTTTTTCACAACTTAAAAAAAAATCGTAATTTTCAAAACATGTTTGGTTTTTCAAAACATGTTCAGGTTTTCAAATCTGTTAGGCAGTTTCATAAAATGTTTTTATGGTTTTCAATTATGAAACAAAAAATAAAAAAACCTAATTTTTTTCCGAAATTCCTCTACACCTTTTTCGGCACAAACATTTTTCTGAAAATCGTGAACAATGTTTGAGAATGAAACTAATTTTTTAAACACAAACTTTTTTATGAAAATTGTGAACAAATTTGGAAAAGGAGAACATTTTTTAAACACTAATTTTTTTATGAAGTCAATATTTTTTTGAAAACAAAAACATTTTATTAAATCCATGGTTGTTTTTTAAAAATTCGGAAATTTCGAAAAATCATGCAGTTTTTTAAGTACGAGAACAATTTTTGAAACACGAACATTTTTGAAACTATGAAAACATTTTGAAAGAAAGAACATTCTTTGCAATTCATGTGTACTTTTTAAGAACAAAATTTAAATGAAAATTGTGAACAAAAGTTTAAACACAGTAGCATTTTTTTAATTCCGAAAAAAAATAAAAATGTCAAACAAAAGGAATAGGAAAAGGAAAAAGAAAAAATGTAAATAAAAATGAAACTGAAGCAATAATATTATTTAAGATACAAGAACTTTTTCTGAAAATCTAGAACATTTTTTGAGAATACCGAACATTTTCTGAAAATCTCGAAAAAAATTGATGGTATAAATAGTTTTTGAAAAAGGGCAAATATTCCAATAGTTTTTAAAATTCGAACATTTTCTTAAAAAGAAAATAAATTTTAGGAAGAAAAAATTAAAATGAAAATAGAAAAAACGAACAAAAAGGAAATAAGCTAGGAATTTTATACCCTGTCTAAAAGTGAGCGCCGGAAAGGGACGACTCGGCGTGTAGGATGGCGAAGGTCACAGGCCACATCCACGTGTTTTAATGTTGATTTGGAATTTTAAAAAGTTAAATGGATAAATAAAAAATGTGTCTAATGTATACAGAAAATATACAATGTGTATGGAAAAAGTGGATCATGTATTTTTAAAAGATACTAATTTTTGATTTGAAAATTTTAAGGAAATAGTTGAAAAATATTAAATGTGTATATAAAACATGTTTCACGTGTATACAAACAATATACAATGTTTAGAACATGTTGAACATGAATGTGAAAAATGTTCCTGCGGTGCATAAAAATATACAACCTACATTAAATAAAGTAGACATCAGAAAAAAATAGAAAATTTATTTATTTATTTATTTAAATTTTTAATAAACGTTCCTGATGTATACGAAAACAGTACATTGTGTTTGAAAAAAAATGTTAACTGCCTTAAAAAATGTTCATTTCTAGACTTGTATTTAAAATAAATGTACATTGTCTATTGAAAAAAAATTGAACGTCTGTCAACAAAAATATTTCATGTGTACACCAAAAAAAGTACATTGTATACTGAAAAAAAGTGAAAGTGTGTTGAACATAAATAAAACAAACGAAAAACTAACAAAGAACATAGCAAACGAAGAAACCCAACCAAACACGAAAAAGAGACAAGGAACACAAAGACAAAACAGAAAATAAAATAATGGAACAGAAGTAAAAACAAACAGTGCAAAACAGGAAATAAACAGCGAAACCTGAGAAAGTATAGAAAAAAAAGAAAAGAAAGAAGATAAATAAATAAAACATAGAAAATGGAAAAAGAAACAAAGACAAACTGAAGAAAACTAAAAATAATGGAAAAGAAAAAGAAAACCAACGGAATCAAAATGGAAAAGGTGAAAACAGTAAATAAACAAAGAAAATTGAAAAAACTAAGAAACGCAATCGCAAAAGAAAGGGAAAAATTAATAAAGAAAAACAAGACGGAAAAACTAAAAACCCGCGTAGAAAGTGACTAAGTAAGCTAGTCTTTGATCGAAACATGAGTGGGTCATGTGCGAACAAAAAACACGAAACGGACCGGCCTATGACCTACGGGGCGAAGAAAAACTTTGAGGCGAAGGAAAATCGTATGTGGCTATAAGCGAGATATAGTGCCCGTGAAATTTCAAGTTGGTGTTTGGATCATCCTGGATTTCAGTTTATTACAAAGAGATCCAAAGAGAGAGAATTTTGAGAAATAGCAACTGAACAAAATCTTGTAGATTTCATCTATGTTAGTGTAGAGAGAGAGAGAGAGAAGAAGAAGAAGAAGAAGAAACAGATGGATGGCTAGGTGTGGGGCTCAATTTACTGATGGGGATGGTTGAAGGTTTGCGCTCGCGCGTGAGTGAGTGTGTGTGTGTGTGTGAGAGAGAGAGAGAGAGAGAGGAATCTAGATGACCATAATGCCTTAATGATTAATGAAGGTAAAACGGCGGAAATAACCAATAGGTCTTGGGTCCCATTGTACTTGAATTAAATACTTGTGTAGAAAATTTCGTGAAGGAATAGCTTTGACCGACTCTGGGGCCTCAAAAGCAAATTTGAGATATTACAAAAAGTGTGAATAGTAACTTTTATATAGTGTTGACTTTTTTCCGCCCTAAATACATGGAGTCATTCCTCGGGGAAATTTTTCACACGAGTATTACAATACACCAAGCTTCTTATAAAAAGGTTTTAGAAATTTTTAAATATTTTTTATCTTTCTAAATTATTATAATTTTAATTTTGGATGCATTGGACACATTCCAAAGATTTGCGTCGGTAACATGGTAGCTTGTTGATCTCCGAGAGGAAAATTTCACACTATTCATTTGAGAATGAAGGGAGTACTCTTAATTACAACAAACCTTGAGGGGTAAATTTATTTTCCTTGCAGGTGGCTCATGACTTAGAGCAAGTATAATAAGGTATCATAAATACGCTATAAGAATTTTTGATGAGTTGACAGAGAGAGAAGAGAAGGGGGAAATGGACCGTGGTATTATATATTTATAGTTAATTATTACACTTGTTACCTATAAAATTAAATTTAGAAGATATGATAACAACATCTAGCAACAACCGGATATACTATTAACCATCTTCTTAAACACCAAATATCATAGTGTAGTCTATTTTATCTTCATTCATACTTGCAGTGCACATTATTAATTTTCTGTAAACACCAATTTAACAAACTAAATGGGTGAGCTAATTTTGTATATGCTGCCGTGGGACTGGACATTTTTCCCTCCTATTGAAGAAGCATGTAGAGTACAACACAGTCCCACCAAACAATTGAAAAAGGTCACACCAAACAATTAAATGGCGCTGCCCCATGGTGGCACAGATCAAAATAAGAAAAGGAAAAAAGGTCCGAAAATGTCAAATAGAGACCGAGCTCCATGGAGGTTGAATTTGAAACTTCGAGCTTCAGAATTTTAAGTTTCCACAAATTCTGAAAAAATACACATATACTTAGGGACATAGTTTACATGTGTGTAAATTTTCAACTAGAAATACGTGGCTAGGATATATACTGTTCTTCCTCAAAGCCCATGATTTTCTTTTGGTGCAACTCACAACTCAAGGTACTCCATCCTGAAATTTTATACACATACACATTACATCCTTGTATAGATATGTATTTTTTTTCAGAATTATTTAAAAAATAAAAGTTTACAATTTTCATTATTTATAAATAATGCTTCCGTGGAGCTCGGTCTTCAAAATGCCCTACTCGAAAAGGTTTGTCTATATTAAGGCTCAGTCTCTGGTTGCTACAGTTTCACATGATTTGCTTTTTCATAAAAAAAAATACTGTGTCTAATTAGGCAAAAATAGATAAAACTGGGTCAAACAAACACTAAAATTTAGAGGAAAACCCGTGGACATACAAGATTAGAAGAATCCAACATAATGTCAAACTCACAATTACGGCGGTACCTTCGCAGGGCTAGAGGTCCATCTGGCGATCACATCAATGTGCCTATAGCATGGCACAACATATTTGCAAGTTGATGTGGTAGTTAATTATCCTGACACGTTTGTCTCGCACCGTATATGTATTTTGTACGACCACACGTTGAAAAGTTATAGCACTGTCGTAGTACGTCATTAGCAGATCTACTCCGGTATGTACCTTTCGTCGCATGAGTAATACTCACATTTTCTAGAATAAGGGGGTAATGCTATGTACCTTTATCTATCATATAATCTCTAAGCATTGTAATTTGCGAGGGCAGACTGATAGATGAATGATACCATGATATATATGGGCTCTCGCGATTGCGGAGGCGGCCGCTGTGGTGCCGCGACGGCGGAGAATCCGGCATCCAAGGCAGATCCCCATCGTAGGGGAAGTCATTTTTGGGCTATCGCCGAGTCTGACTCCGATGAGTCCGATGAGGAGGATGGCCGGGATCTGGCCGGCACGCCGACCGAACAGTATTCTCCCACGCCTTCGGATTTTGTCTGTGAATTCCTTCGTGTGGGGTATTTGGAGGATCAGATCGCGACAAACATTGTTGGGCTCGTACCAAAGACGGATCTTGCATGGGAGGTGCTCGGCGACGGTGACAAGGTCGAGGTGTTCTGACGAGTGGTTCATAGGAAAACAGCGCCGTCTGCGGTACGGCCATGGATATCTAAGGTACGTTTGCCTGCCCTAACACTTTCAGATTTCCTTAACACAAGGAAGACAGCTCCGGTTCGCCGGAAAAAAGGCAGGGCGACGGCGACGGCTCCGGCACCGATGCTGCAGCCGATGACGACCAAGTCGTCGATGGGGATCAGATCAGTTAGAGAGAGCCGTTTGAATTCTCTATTGGGCTCAGTTGGGCCGATTTTGGATCACGAAAGGCTGGTGTACGCAACAGATCGGATCACATGTTACCTGGGTATTTGGCCCAGGAGCACGCAACAGATCGTGTGTCAGAACCTTTTGTCGCTAAGCAAAGTCTCGGGGCTGAGATTAGTGATCCCGATACGTCTACGATTGTGCCTGCGGTACGTACTACTGATGAGCCTGGGGAAACAACAATCATACATGAAAACCTGATCGTATCGAGCTCTAGGGCTCACAAGCGGTGTCTGCGACCGTCGCCTGGCTTCCCTTCGAGGTCGGGGAGGGCGGCGCGGATCCCTGCGGAGACGCTGCAACTCCCAGCACATCGCATGGCTGGGCGGGGAGGCGGTGCGCTAACTCCGCCGCCGGCTGATGGCCGACAGGGCAAACAGCCCGCTACTTAGACCTGGCCATGGGCAGCCCGGCCCGGTCGGCCCGGCCCAAAAAAGCTCGATCCGGTCTGGCCTGACCTTGCCCATGGGACCGGGCCCGTCAAAATGTGGATTTATGCTTATGCCGGGCCGGACCTGTCGGGCTGGGCTGGGCTTTCTTCGGGCTCAGGCCGAGCCTAGGCCCAAACATCAGGCCCGACGTCCGGGTCGGGCCGGACTCGGGCCTAGGTTTCTAACGACGGGATTTTTAGCCCGACCCGGCCCAAGGTTTGGCCAGGTATACCGCTACTGCACAGGACGGGGCCGAAAAACATCAGGAACTTCTCAAGGTGGCTAATTTTTTAAAATATTAGTTTTTTTAATTTTTTTATAAATATTGTGCTGTCTATAAAAATTTCAAAAATGTGATCCCTTCAGCCGCGTCCAGGCCGATTAGATCCTATCGGCTACGCCGCGGTCGACTGGATCCTGTCGGCTACAACGTCACTAATCGGCTTTGGCGTAGCCGATTAGTACCTTTCGGCTTAGGTGTGGACGAAAGGTACTAATCGGCCTACTTGTGACCAATGAGTGCTGGCTACCTCATTTGGTGCATGCATCCCCTTTTTTTTCCGCCAAGTGTTCCCGCCATCTTTTCCTGTCTGATTTCCCGCCTTCTTTTGTCGCCAAATTTTCCTGCCATCTTTCTTTCTCTGCCTCTCAGCCTCACGGGACTCCTCGCGCTGTCGGTAGACCTCGACCAATTGAAGTTGGTCTTCTTGATTTTTCTTCTTCATCTCAGCAAGAAAAGCCCTCTGCTCCACACAGTACTCCTGCCACGCTCGCGACGCTCGTCCAAGTCCAAACTTGCCCATGCACGACGACCTCTTTCATGAATCTCAGTCACCGTCCAGTCCGGCATTTTCGTGTCTATCCAACGATAGTACATGCACAGGGGCGAAGGAGACTACAACACAAATAGAAATGTAAAATCAAAACAACAATAATATCAACAACGTGTTTATTCTTGGTGACTGAAACATATCGGAGGCGTGATGTACGGTGAAGGAGCAACGGGTGAATCTTTCTCATAATTAGCGCACATGAAAAACTTCTTGCCCAACCAATCTGAAAAAATCCATCACCTCCTTCACCTTGCACAGATCGCCACACTAACAACGAACTACTTTCACCCCTGGAGGCAAATTCGCACTCTTCCATTTCCTAGGCTTAATGCTTTGATCCGAACAAGGCAAACTCATAATGACTACCGCATTGGTGTTTTCAAGTGTTGCTGGCTGATGGAGAAGATAGTTGCAATGCCTCCTTTTATAGGCAGATGACAACAACAATGGTGGGAAAATAAGGCGGGAAATCGGTCGGGAAAATTTGGCGGCAAAAGATGACGGGAAATCGGGCGGAAAAAGATGGCGGGAACACTTGGCGGGAAAAAACGGGGATGCATGCACCAAATGGGGTAGCCAGCACTAATTGGCCATGAGTAGGCCAATTAGTACCTTTTAGCCACACCTAAGCCGAAAGGTACTAATCGGCTACACCAAAGCCGATTAGTGGCCAACCTCTGGGGCCGACAGGCCTGTCGGCCTAGCCGTAGCCGACAGGATCCAGTCGGCCGCGGCGTAGCCGATAGGAGCTAATCGGCCTGGGCACGGCCGAAGGAATCACATTTTTGAAATTTTTGCAGATGGCACAATATTTGTATTTTTTAAAACGAATATTTTGAAATAATTAGCCACAAGATTTGATCCGAACAAGGCAAACTCATAATGACTACCACATTGGTGTTTTGAAGTGTTGCTGGCTGATGGAGAAGATAGTTGCAATGCCTCCTTTTATAGGCAGATGACAACAACAATGGCGGGAAAAGAAGGCGGGAAATCGGGCGGGAAAATTTGGCGGCAAAAGATGACGGGAAATCGGGCGGAAAAAGATGGCGGGAACACTTGGCGGGAAAAAACGGGGATGCATGCACCAAATGGGGTAGCCAGCACTAATTGGCCATGAGTAGGCCAATTAGTACTTGTCAGCCACACCTAAGCCGAAAGGTACTAATCGGCTACACCAAAGCCGATTAGTGGCCAACCCCTGGGACCGACAGGCCTGTCGGCCTAGCCGTAGCCGACAGGATCCAGTCAGCCGCGGCGTAGCCGATAGGAGGTAATCGGCCTAGGCGCGGCCGAAGGAATCACATTTTTGAAATTTTTGCAGATGGCACAATATTTGTATTTTTTTAAACGAATATTTTGAAAAAATTAGCCACAAGGTTTGATCCGAACAAGGCAAACTCATAATGACTACCGCATTGGTGTTTTCAAGTGTTGCTGGCTGATGGAGAAGATAGTTACAATGCCTCCTTTTATAGGCAGATGACAACAACAATGGCGGGAAAAGAAGGAGGGAAATCAGGCGGGAAAATTTGGCGGCAAAAGATGACAGGAAATCGGGCGGAAAAAGATGGCGGGAACACTTGGCAGGAAAAAATGGGGATGCATGCATCAAATGGGGTAGCCAACACTAATTGGCCACGAGTAGGCCAATTAGTACCTTTCAGCCACACCTAAGCCGAAAGGTACTAATCGGCTACACCAAAGTCGATTAGTGGCCAACCCCTAGGGCCGACAGGCCTGTCGGCCTAGCCGTAGCCGACAGGATCCAGTCGGCCGCGGCGTAGCCGATAGGAGCTAATCGGCCTGGGCACGGCCGAAGGAATCACATTTTTGAAATTTTTGCAGATGGCACAATATTTGTATTTTTTTAAACGAATATTTTGAAAAAATTAGCCACAAGGTGCGGGCGGGGCGCCCCGCCCTCTGGCCCACAGCGCACCGACGAAGGTAGTCGGGGGGCTATTGGTGGCCGGCGAGTTGAAGGGCAGGGTTGCGGCGGCTTCATCGCCGGACGAGGTGGAACGGGAACGGGCCACGGTGGTGGCGCTGATGGTGGCTACTGTGGATACCGACAGAATTGGAACCATTGGAATGAGGGTATGGGTGGAGCGGGCGGTGGCCGCGGTCAATGGAACGACGGAGGGGGTCGAGGGGGAGGTGCTAATCAGTGGCATCGGAACTTCTACCCTTTGGAAGGTGACTTTGTTGAAGGAGCGCAGTGGTCGCGGCTCCGGTGGTCGTACCTTTGGCCGGAGTAAAACTATCCCGAAGTGGGCGGAGGTCACACCAGCGACGAATGAAGTGGGTGCGGCTACCGGGGCTATCGCTAACTCTTCGACTACGACTGCCACGCTGCCAGAGGCGACGTCTGTCGCGGTTAATTCCTTGGCGGCAGTGGCAATACCCCCCAAGACATTGCGCGGGCCAATAAGGCGGCCCGTAAGAAAGAAAAGTTAACTTTTTATAGATGTGGGATCCCTGGTCATTTTGTGATGGATTGCACAACTGAGCTAGAAAAGTTAACTTTTTATAGATGTGGGATCCCTGGTCATTTTGTGATGGATTGCACAACTGAGCTATGTGATATTTGTCAGAAACCAGGGCACGATGAGGCAGCTTGTCCATTACTTTTTTAGCACCTAAGCCGATGATCAACATATATGGTGTCCGTCAAAATAGGCTTATGTTCTTTGAGACTCCACTATCTATATCAGCTATTGTGCCTCCACGTCTTGAGAGTTCAAGGACGGGCTTGGTAAAGGTCACAAATGGTACGTTGACAGTTGAGCAAGTATCTTAGCAGCCGAGGAGACTTGTTTCTGAGTCATACCAATGGGCTCCGGTCAGAGAGGATGAAGAGATATATCGAGTGGAGTTCCCTAGAAGAGAGGATCTTCCATGTCTGTTGACCTTCCGGTTCAGCAAGGTAAGTGGGAGCAAATACTTGTTAGAGTTTGAGGAATGTAAAAAACCCGGAACCAATGGGTACACATTTGAAGAAGGTTTGGATCAGATTTTCAGGCGTCCCAGAGATTCTTCTCAATGATTTATTTATTGCCTGGAGCCTTGGCTCACTGGTGGGTAAGATAGAGAAAGTCGACATGCCATTCACGCGCAAACATGGGATCGCCAGACTGCTAGTGAATGTGCTTGACGTAGAGTATGTGCCTGATTACACACCTTGGTTTTATGATGGTGTGCATTATGATCTTGACGTGGAGGTTGAGGAGGAAATCCAACCAGAGACACATAATGGTTTTGTTGACATGGTTGATGGCGGTGATCGAGATGGGAATCAGGGAGATGCAAACCCAGATGAGCACTCTAAGAGGTCCAATAAGGGCCAAAATCCTTCATCATCTACTGTTGCAGATAAGCCGCTTAATAACGGGGCTGCCCCAACGTCGACACCCATGGCCACTCTCCATTTTGGATCGTTTCAGGCTATGTCTGCACCGAGTCGCCTATGGGGGCACCGCGTGGAGATTGAGGACTTTGAGGTCAGGCCGAATTCTGATGATAGCAGTGTACATGATCAGCTGAATGAGGAGGCTAGGTCACGCTCACTTCTTCTCTTGCACCAGCAGCCTTTGGATGAGGATGTGCGGGAGGAGAGTCCAGCTGGCAGCAATGGGCAGGAGGACCATCCACGATCCCCTCGATCGCCGCGTCTTCGCAGGCAGGGCTTCTGTCTAGTCAAGATGAGCTGGCCACGCTGGGCAGCAGCGGGCAGGAGGCCTGCCGACCAGCTCACCCGGCAATGCCGGTCAACAACGGGCATGAGGTCCGCCGACTGGACCAGCTCATCGGGCAGGAGGTCCGTCGACCTACTCACCCGGCGACGCCGGTCAGCAACGGGCATGAGGTCCACTGACCGGACCAGCTTCGACCTTGCCCGACGTTGTCTGCAGGAGCAGGGTCTCAGGGCATCGGGCAGGAGGCCCGTGTTCCTTCACCTCGCTCTCCGCTTGGCGCCCGCATGACGATGGTGGGGTAGCAGATGCAGACTGGGGAAGCAGTAGCTTGGGCTGCGGCTACTTCTCCGGTTGAGGTATCTTAACCGGGCCCTTGTCCGGTCACTATTGGGATTGAGGCAGGAGGCCAAAACCCTACAGTGATATCCACGGACGATGTGATCTCGTATGGAGGGACACCAGATCCTATGTCCGGTGATCGAAGCTTTAGCCACCGCATCTAGGGGCAGCCGGATGCTGATGACATGTAGCTAGGGCGTGCTATGAGGGCCGCCAAGCTTCGAGACGCCGAGGCAGCTACAGGTATGTCTGTCAATACTAGTGCTTCAATTCTTCATTTTACTGATTCATAAATTCTACAAAATGCTAGCAACATAGGCATTTCTATTGGTAGTAGTGGCAAACAAATAGCTAAATCAATTAATGATATTTTAGATTTAGAAGCAGAAAGAGCCATAGAGTTCATTCAAAATCTAGCAACGGTAAAACCGATGAATGAGACGAATATCAATGATTTAGGAGGCAAAGAATTACAAAGTTTATGTGAGGATTTATTACACATAGAGGGAGTTGAGGAGGATGTGGGCGACACGGGATCGGAGGGGTATATGGCCTCTTCGATTGACGGTTGTCGTCCACGCGAAATATCCTCACAGAGTAACACAGAAATGACATAAGATAAACCAAAGAGGCCTTGGAAAAGGACTGTTTATCCTGTATCAGCGGTACGAAGAAGTGCAAGAGTGAAGCAAAAGAAAAAAATTCATGATGAAATATGAAAGGAATCTTTTGGAATAACAGAGGTCTAGCAGACTTCGCTAAAAGGAGATTTCTTCGAGATGCATCGTTAGAACATAAGCTTGACTTTATGGCGTTACAAGAAACGGGTAGAGATAACTTCACACCACAATTCCTCAGCACTTTATCAGGAGGAATTTCTTTTGATTGACACTGCTTGCCACCAAGGGGTAGATCTGGGGGAATCTTACCTGGGGTTAAGTGTGAAACTTTAGAGGTGTTGAGTGTGGCACATGGTGAGTTTTCCGTCAAATTTCATGTGAGGTCAAAAGTTGATGGTTTCAGGTGGGATTTGGTGGCCGTATATGGGGCAGCGCAACCGGAGATGAAATATGAGTTTCTCGTCGATTTAGTGAGAATATGTGGAGAAGAAAGACTTCCCATTATGGTTGGGGGATACTTTAATATCATTAGAAGACAAGATGAAAATAATAATGATAACTTCGATGGAAGATGGTCACTTATGTTCAACATGGTCATTGAGAGTCTGGATTTGAGGGAGATTGACCTCACTGGTAGACAATTCACATGGGCAAACTCACTACCGGTGCCAACATATGAGAAGTTGGACCGGGTACTGACCAATGTTGGAATGGGTATAGAAGTACCCGTTGGTTTAAGTACATGCCTTACAAAGAGCCATCTCCGATCACACACCTCTCATGGTTGACTCTAGAGAAGCAAATCATGTGGGTAATAGAAGCTTCTCCTCCTTTGAATTAAGTTGGTTCGAGAGAGAAGGATACAGGGATCTCATAGCTACCGAATAGGCTAGGGAGTCTGGTGGATCTTCAAATATAAAAAGATGGCAAAACAAAATACGACACTTGCGCCAACTGTTGAGAGGCTGGGCCAAGAATTAGAGCGGAATATACAAGGTGGAAAAAGAGAGACTTATTCGATTGATTGATGAGTTATATGTGAAAGTTGAATCCACTCCTCTCAATATGTCAGATAGGAATAATGAGATTGAGGCTGAGAAGAAATTGCAAATGCTTTTGAGAGAGGAGGAGATGAAATGGGCACTTCAAGGTAAGGTGATGAAGGTGGTCCATGGGGACGATAACACACAATTCTTTCATATTATTGCAAATGGCAAACATTGAAAGAAGAAAATAATTCAACTTGAGCAAGATGAAGGAACAATTGTAGGACACGAGAACCTAAAATTATACATTTCTGAATATTACAAGAAATTATTTGGTGCACCAGAAGAGAATTTTGTCTCTTTGGATGAGAGCACAACACATGATATACCTGAGCTCAATTCCGATGAGAATGAGGTACTATCAGATCCATTTACTGAGAAAGAGGTGTTCGACGCAATAGCACAAATGAAACAAAATAAGGCACCGGGGCCGGACGGGTTCTCGGCGGAATTCTATAAAAAATGTTGGCATATTATTAAGGGTGACCTTTTGCCTATGTTCCATGATTTATTTGATGGCCAGTTACAACTCTTCCACCTTAACTTTGGAACAATCACGTTGTTGCCAAAGAAGGCGGAGACTGTACGCATTGAGTAGTTTAGACCGATTTGTTTGCTGAATGTTATCTTCAAAATATTTACAAAGGTTGGCACGAATAGATTGACGAAGATAGCTCATTCGGTAGTGCAACCGACACAGACGACGTTCATGCATGGGAGACACATCTTAGAGGGTCTTGTTGTCTTGCATGAAATGCTACACGAAATCCATACAAAGAAACTGGATGGAGTTGTCTTTAAGGTGGATTTCGAAAAAGCGTATGATAAAGTCAAATGGCCATTTCTTCAACAGGCCTTACGTATGAAAGGGTTCCGTGAAACCTGGAGGGATCAGGTGGATGCTTTCATTCAGAGAGGCAGTGTGGGGGTTAAAGTTAATAATGACATAGGTCATTTCTTTCAAACACACAAGGGATTGAGATAGGGTGATTCCATGTGTCTGGTGGTGTTCAACATTGTAGCAGATATGTTGGCAATACTCATTGGCAGGGCTAAATAAAAGGGCCAAGTAGGAGGACTCATTCCACACCTGGTAGATGGTGGTATGTCCATACTACAATACGCGGATGATACGATCATTTTCATGGAACACGATATGGCAAAAGCAAGGAATATGAAGCTAGTTATGTGCTTATCTGAACAGTTATTTGGGCTAAAAATTAATTTTAACAAAAGCGAATTATTCTGTTTTGGGAAGGCAAAGGAGGAGCAAGATGCTTATAGGCAGCTATTTGGATGTGAAATGGGATCACTACCGTTTAGCTATCTTGGGATTCCTATTCATCATAGACGACCGGCGAATAAGGAATGGAAATTGTATTGAGGATAGATTTAAAAAAAGACTAAGTTGCTGGAAGGGCAAGCTTATGTCCTATGGAGGGAGGCTAGTGTTAATAAATTCGGTTTTAACAAGCCTGACGATGTTCCTCTTGTCTTTCTTTGAAGTACTAGTAGGGGTACGAAAAAGATTAAACTTTTACAGATCTCGTTTCTTCTGGCAAAGTGATGAGGCTAAGAACAAATACAGATTAGCACGATGAGATATTATATGCAGACCAAAAGACCGGGGGGCTTGGCATTGAAAATCTAGAAGTGAAGAACATATGTTTGCTTAGCAAATGACTTTAGAGGTTATCTACACAGACCGAAGGGATGTGGGTTCAAATATTAAACAATAAATACCTACATTCCAAAACTTTAGCCCAGGTTACAGCTAGACCAAATGACCCACCTTTCTAGAAGGGGTTAATGAAGATAAAGGTGAATTTCTTTCGGAGGGTGAAATTTGTAGTTGGTGATGGTTCCTCAACAAGATTTTGGGAAGACACTTGGCTTGGGGATACTCCATTAGCACTTCAATATCCTTCGCTTTATAATATTGTGCAACGTAAAGATGAGTATGTGGCCACGGTACTACAATCGGTACCTCTCAATATGCAATTCAGGCGAGCTTTAGTGGGAGCACGCTGGAATGGATGGTTACATCTGGTCAGGAGACTGATGCAAGTGCAACTCTCTCACCAGACAGATAGTGTTCGTTGAATTTTAGCTACGAATGGTGTATTCTTAGTAAAGTCCATGTACACGGATCTAATCAGTATTGGACCACTCTCGAGATCATTACATATTTGAAAAATCAAAGTGTCGCTCAGGATTAAATTTTTCATGTGGTTTATATACAAGGGTGTGGTGTTAACCAAAGATATCTTGGTAAAACGAAGATGGATGTGCAGGCCTAATTGTTGCTATTGTGGTCAAAATGAAACAATAAGACACCTCTTTCTAAATTGTCGTCTTGCAAAACTCTTATGGCGAATTGTTCATATATCGTTTAATGTTAACCCACCAACATGTATTAGTTCGTTATTTGGAACATGGCTTGATGGAGTAGACGTTACAATAGCGAATCTTATCAGGATCAGGGTATGTGCTTTATTTTGGGCTATATGGAATACCAGAAATGACATGATTTTTAATGGCAACAATTTCAATAACTTTTTGCAGGTTATCTTCAGAGCAACGTCTTCGATCCGTACGTGGTCGTTACTCAGCCATGCAGACTCCAGGGAGCTTATGATTACTGGGTGCAACCGATGGGAGATGGTCGCACGGGTTATCTTCAACCAGTTTGGATGACGTGCTACTAATAGGCTAGATGTATATGCATCGTAGTCTACTTTTAGTTTCGCCGGTTGTGGCAGTCTATTTATCTTTTTTCAGACTTTTCTTTCAATGCTTGAGCGCTTTGTGAATCTAATACCTCGATTTGATTTTGTTTAATAAAATGGATGCATGCATCAATTGATGCCGAGGCCGGGGGATCCACTCCTGCCCCCCTCCCACCAAAAAAATTAGCAAAGGCATTAGCACAAGTTAGCCACCTGGTCAAAATAGAGGGCACACGCTTAGTGAATTTGTAATAACATTTTTAAATATAAAGTCGTATCCTACTGTTTTTGTCCTCAGAGGGTATTAGAGCATCTATAACTAGACCCTCATACCCCCGTCAAACGACCGGACAAGCCAACTGGTCACAAATTTTCGACTCAGCCATGCCTTTCAAACTGGCCTCAAACATCCGGGCTGACCGGCACTCCTCATATCCAGCTCAAATATGAGGCGGATATGAGGCACCCGAGCATGCCCCCCTAGTCTGCACTGGCTCGCATCGACCCCACATATATTTGTCTATATCCGCTTGCTAGACCAAACCCTAGCCACTTCACTCCACTCCCCTCCACTCCTGTCCAACAATCTCCGACCTTCTTCGGCATGGCGGGTAACGGATCCAGGTCCTTCACCTCCAGATCCGTGAACCACGAGCTCATCCCACGTGGCCCCGAGGAGGAGATGATCGTCCGTCTTGCGCTTTGCCGCTCCCAGGAGGCAACCGCCCTTCGACAGCGCTCGGACACGCAACGTCGGGAATCCATTCCGCCGGCACAACCGGTGCTTGGATCCGGCTCGCTACCTCACTAGAGTCGGTGTACTCCTTCTGGCATCCGCACGCCGTGGCGTCCGCACAACCCCTCCGTTGGCGCATCGAGGACACGCCATGGGCGACCGCATACGCTAACATGGCACGGCATGAACGTCGTGTGAGGCAGCAAGCGTAGGAGGCGGCGAAGGCCCTCACGACGGTGGACGGTGGAGAGGCGGAGTCACACTCTCCGGCGCCCCGTAGGGTGCACTAGTGTGGGCGCCACAACCGCGTTGAGGTGGACGTCGGCTCCTCACAGGAAGGATCCGTCATCGACCTCACATCCACTGGAACCGTCCAGATTACGGGTCCGACAAGGAAGAGTAGGGCATGGGAGATCAGTGGCGGAGTTTTCATAGGGCCATCCTGGGCCATGGCCCCCGAACTAGTGTTTTTTTGTTATATTATTTGCACTTAATTAGACAGAAATGTTGAGGTTTTTGCCCAATCTTTGATTGAATGGCCTATCCTACATGGGTTAGCCCCTCCTGTAATTTTGATCAAGCTCCGCCACACTGGGAGACAGTGTGGGAGCTCGACTCCAGTGAACCAGATAGTGTCCCATGTCCTCTACCTCGCCAGCGATCGGACCGACGCTACGAGGGGCGCAGCCAGCCGCCGGACATGGGTACGGTGGAGCCGGATGAGCTCCACTTAGTATTAGGTTTACGTTGCATGTAATAATATGGATTTGATATTTCTAATTTGAGGCATCCAATTGTAGAATGCATTATTTGAGACGTGATCGGTGAGTATCCGCGGATGCGCCCGGGGTGCGTCCGCGAGCTTGAGGCGCCGGATTTACCCAGTCCGGATGTAGATGCTCTGAGCCAGTCAAGTAAAGAAGCTGGGAGATAGGCCTTCGGATTGCATGGTTGGCAGTTCTGGCCGATAAACAGGCGTGAATACATGTGCGGCACATGGGTGACGCATGTAGCATCAGTGTCGGCTCCGATGAAAGGTTGGGCCCGCTTTGCACTGACATAAATGCGATGCGAGGAGTGAAGGTGCAGTCGCCTCGGCTTCGTGTCAGGTGTGAGAGAGGGTTATCGGGTGGGAACGGGGCGTCGGACGCGTGAGTGGCAATGGTCTTAACATCCGCGAAGCCTCCTTTGGTTTGCGTTCAATTTACAGGATTTTGGACAACTAGACTGGTTTGCAAATCAATGAGATGCCATGTTGGACTGCAGTTGTAGGCTACAACTACGTTGGGGCATATAATGCCTCTTGCAATGCACAAGTGCTTAGATGAAGTGCTAAGCACTTTAAATACTTTAGCAACTAAAGGTCCCAATGCATAAGTGCTTAACTTTTTGTTGTTGCTAAGCTCATTTTATTAAATGATTTAGCAATTATACTCTTGCATGCATAGGTGAGCTTTCTTCATTTAAATGTTTTGTCCAGGTTCCCACACTGGCAATGTTTCTTTTCGAAGTCACCAAACTAATTTCTCTTCTCTTAATTATACTAGTCAACAACCCGTGCACCTGGCTAATTATTATAAAGATATATGCTTATTAGTAAGATATATTTAGATGTAAACTGGCAAAGTTAAATTGAAGCTATCGTACAACTGACAGATGCTAACTATTCAAATAATGATAACACATAATAAACACATGTATTATAAGCTTAATTATTGGATCCAGTGCATCCATTTTCACATTTATGTTGCTCAAAGCACTATCATTCGCCCGAAGGAGGCCTTCGTCTCATAGTAGGAGGACACACCTCTCTTGGTGAGTTTTACGCCACCAACTAAGGGATGCAGGGAGTATAAATTAATTCAATCCATATGGCAAGATACACATCTTCCTGACATATTTGATATTTATATTGTAGCATATGTAACACAATTCAATAGTTGGGAGAAAGATACAATGCACACACCGACTACTAACAAAAATTGAAGTGTAAGAGGCATATGACACATAGGCTAGTTTTGTATATTCAATGATTATTGATATACCAATTTTTTCGCATAGACTCGTAACAGTTTATACGATTATTTTACCCCTATTTTTTAATTTTAGTGATATGGTTGTGAAATGTCCCTATTTGAAATACACAACTATCTGTCTTGCCAAACACTATTAGAAAAAGAAAAAAACATCGGTATTTCTTCAATTGATTTTTATTAATAGGTTTAAGTTAATATATGATTTTCCATGGGCGTGATTTTTGAACCTCCTACATCTATTACAATCCATCCATTTCACTTATTAAATAAGAGAGGCGATTTTCCTATACATGGTGGTAGGTACACACCCTTTGGCAGAAGTGAATTTTTTTATGTATAAGGTGTTGGGTTTCAATGACATTTGCACAAGTGTATTTTTTTTGTATAGAAATAGCTTTTTTCCCACTCTTATTTGTCTTTTTGTTACTTTTTTAACACTTGTGTCTTTTGGCATAATTGTGTGTTTGCTTGTTTGGCTGGTCCAAAGTCACGATATTTTCGTTATAGAGTTATTTTTCATAGTTCAAAATAATTGAGGCCGTGCGTAGCCACCACCATGTGTAGCAAATTATTTCCATATTAAATTAATGGCCTAGCAGTGCTGATGTCTAGAAGAGTTAGGGCGGTATTTCGATATGTTTCGGTCTGGTTTATTTGGTTTTGGCTGCTCTTATTTTTACAGTGGGTCTAGAAATTCATTTTAACTGAATCATCCATATGTTCACTTTTGTTTTGTGGAAGCACATGCTAACATGTAACATGAAGCTGCATGAATGTTTATCTTACGATCCTTCTTCCTTCCTTTTTGAGTCGACATGCATGCGTTTTTTTCATGGCGATGGTTTTCTATTTTTGTATATGTGAGGTATGAAAAGAATTTAGTTCTAGGGTATGCTTTTGTACTATAAAAAATAGTTGTAGGGTATGATTTTTCTATTTCTAAGACGATTGCACATTTTTTTTAAACTTGGATGTGTTTTTTTGGTTGGCTTGGGTGTGAGCTTCAATCATCTATTTATTTGATCGTGGGTGTTTAGGAAATTTTTTTGGGGCATGTGAATTTATTTTTTTTCGTATTTGCAGCGCAAAGGCCCGTCTTTTCTTTTAAACTTGGACGTGTGTGTTTTTTTCTTTAGTTTGCTTGGACGTGGGTGGTGACGCTTCTATTTCTTTGAACGTGGCTGTGAAGTACTCTAATTTTTGGGACGTGTGAGCTTTTTTTGTTTATTGTATGTGGATATAATTCTTTTTTATACATACTAGCAAAAATTCCCGTGCGTTGCGACGGAAAGAAAAAGTCACCACTCATACACACTATCAAGACACCAGTAAATCCTTTGAAATCTTCGGCGATGTCACATGATAAATAACATGTTAAGTGGTGTTGCACAAAAACAATGAAAATGGAATGATATTTGAAGTATACTCAAAATGTTTTAAATATATTGAACAATAAAAATATCTACCTAATTGAAGATATCTCATTACTCATTTTTGCCATTCCTCCTCGTGACGCCCAACATATATTTGCAGTACGATGACAATAATAAAGTACAGTTTATTAATTAATGATAGCATATTTTTATCATTCTTGTTTTATCTTTCTTTCTTTCGTATATTTTTCGGTTTTATAGGTTTTTTGCTTTCTTTGTTTTCTATGTTTTTTTTCCAATTTTATAGTTTTTTCTGTTTTCTTTCTACCTTTTTTATGCACCAAAAATAACTTTTATATACACGTTTCAGATTTTTCAAATATAGTAAATATTTTTGAAAACTTATATTTTTATGTCTACTTTTCTCATGTACATCGTACATTTTTTGTATACATTAGAATGTTTTGTACTCAAGATATTTTTAATTTATCAGATAACAAAAAATATCTACCGTTCCTCCTCGAAGATGCCAACAAATACTTGAAGTACGATGAAAATAACAAAGTACATTTTAGTTATTAGTGATAGCGTATTTTTATCATTCTTTTTTTATTTTTTCCTTTCTTTGGTATACTTTTCAGGGTTTATGTTATTTTTTGCTTTGTTTGTTTTTTGTATACACCAAGAATAATTTTTATATACAGGATTAATATTTTCCAAATATATAATTAACATTTTTGACAACTTATATTTTTATGTCAACTTTCTCATATACATTGTACATTTCTTGTATACACCCGTTTTTTACATATTTCATGTCTACTTATATTTTTATATTTTTTTATGTATACTTTTCTCATATGCGTTGAACATTTTTATATTTATTTATTTTTATGTCTACTTATTTTTGTTATGTATACTTTTCTCATACACATATAAGTTGTCTTTATATACACATTTGACAATTGGAAAATACATGATTAACATTCTGAAAATACACAATTAACATTTGGTAAAATATTTTTTATGTCTATGTTCTACATTAACATTGTACATTTTTGTATACTTAAAAAACGATCAGATATACGCATTTAACATATTCTAGTTTCATGGTCAACATTTTTTTAAACAGATAGTTTTTTATGTCTAGTTTTCCTATACACTTCAATACTTCTTGTATACATCATGATCATTTTTTATATACACATTTAACATTGTCCAAATACACGATTGATATTCTTGAAAACATATAATGTTTTTATGTCTACTTTGTTGCATAAATATTGTATATTTTTTGTATACATCAGAAACATTTTTTATACACATTTAACATTGTTAAATACATTCTTATCTTTTTTCGAAAAAACAAAACTCACATTATTATTTTCATAATTTTATTTTCCATAGACACTACCCATTTGCTTGTATAATAATGAAAACATTTTTCAAGACAAGTTTAACATTTCTTTTCATTTTATAAAGAAAAAATAAATCATTTTTGCCACTTATGGGTGGCATTGGTGGGTAATTTGTTCCAAACTTTAGGGGTATTTTCAATGACGGACGACCGAAAGTTATATTTGCTTTATGATTAGGTAAAGAAAATGATTTTTAATAGAAATATTCAGTGTTTTTTGAAATAAAAACAAAAAGAAAGAAAACCCAATTGTAAGAAACCACTAGAGAGATGAAGCCCGTGCAGCTGTCAATAATTGAAGCGAAAAGGGATTATTATTTTCCTAATTTTGTTTTCCATACACACTACCCATTTGCTTGTATAATACTGGAAACATTTTTCATGACAAGTTTAACATTTCTTTAACGCATGATTAACATTTTTTAAATTTTACATATAAATGATTTTCTAATAGAAATATTCATTGTTTTTTTGAAATAAAATAAAAAGAAAGAAAACCCAAGTGTAAGAAACCACAAGAGAGATGAAGCCCGTGCAGCTGTCAATAATCGAAGCGAAAAGAGAGAAGAAAAAGGAAGAAAGGGGAGTCAAACTTGTGTCTCACTGGTGGAAGAGCAGGCTTCTAGCCGCTGGGATGAGCAGGTACATGTGGCACATATGAGCATAGCTTCCTATTGAACAAGCACGGTTTCTATACAGAAAAAATAAATCTTTTTGCCACTTATGAGTGGCATTGGTGGGTAATTCGTTCCAAACTTTAGGGGTATTTCAATGACGGACGACCAAAAGTTATATTTGCTTTATTATAGGTAAAGACTTGACTTTTCTTTTGTACATTTGGGTTCAATCTCTTGGGACGTGGTGTCTTTCTTTTCTTTTTCTTTTTTCGTAGGTGTAGGTTCAGTACTTTACGTACATGGGGATTTCTTTTCTTTAGTTTTAATACATCTTGACCATTAAATTTATAATCTAATGGCTAAATTAATTTTGCGGATGTGGCTTAACATGAAGTCAAAAAAGGTGCCTCCAATTAATAAATATAAAATTGCCATATCAAATTTTTTGCCTACAACACATAGAAGCGCCATTGCCTACATGGCAGCCTTAGCACAGGTACAAGATGAAGCACGGGGACAGGCTTAAAAGCATCTATAACAGGACTTGGCAAATCCGACCTCTCAAATGCCCGTGAACGCGACCGGACGCGTCCGCAGGCAGTGACCGGTCACCTCTTAAATTTTTAGTTTCGCAACTATGTCTCTCACTTTACTCCTATGCGTCCGGTCATATGCATGCAATTAGTGGATATGAAGTGAGAAAGAATAGCCAAAGAGAAAATGTGAGCCCAATCCTATGTGATAGACGCAACACCACTGATCGAGCATGTCCAGGCACTCCTTGCACTCATCTCATATGTGAGATTGATATGAGGCGCGTCGGTCAGTCTGAACGTTTGATGCCCGTTTAAGGCGTTCATCTAGATCATATTTTTGTTACCAGTTAATAACCGGTCGGACCGGGCATTTGAGACTGATAGAAGGGTCCGGTTATAGATGCTTTAACATATGTGAATGTTTCGAGGTTAGATGCGCTAGTAAGTACTCATTTTCCTTCTACGGATATAGCAACAAAGATCATTTGAGGAGACGGCGAAGACTGTTGGTTCGGCCAATAATATCGATGTAAAGCACACGCGCTCGACGACGACTGCTGTGGTGGGTGCCTGTCGGCTAGCCTGAGATTGATCGAGCAAAAGTTCTTGGCAAAGACGATGGTGACGCTGAAATGACGGGGACTGGCTACACCATTTACGTTCCGGAGATGGTGCCGTGTTTACTCCACATTACGTACGAGTCGGTACCACGGGTTTATATCTGGCATGCATGTGAGCCTCTTCAAGCCTAGCTGCCAATAGTAGTACAACCGGGGCTTGCCATTCGTAGCGGCATGGCATGGAATGGCAGGGAGCATCCCAGCCGGTAATTATGCTTGGTCCGGCGAGTGGTACAGTGACCGGATGTATACAGCCACCCCCGGTCTCCCTTTCCGGGAACACCGTCGTCCCTCGCTGTACCACGACCTGACTGGACCATGAGGTCCGTAACATTAGGTGAGAGTAGGTCAGAAAACAATTACTTTCAGTAAACCTGGCCTCTTTCTTATGATCCACAAAGAGTAAGTGATGCTTTTGACAAATAACAGCACACCATAGTTTTTATTGCTGCCTCCATGGGCCTGTTTAGTTTGTAACTAAGTTTGTCAAAGGTTGTCACACCTAAGGTTAGGCAAGTTTGACCAATTTAGGTGGATGTTTGGTTCAAGCAACACCTTTGGCAAGTCACATTAGGGTCTCACATCACATACACACAAAAAGTGTGGCAAGATTCCCTCTAGGGTTTAGAGTTTAGGATATAGGTTTGATAACCATTGACAAACTTAGTCACAAATCAAACAGGCCATAACCTTAGACAAGTGTGGCAACATTATGTGACAAAATGTGGCATTGCTAGGTGCAAAACCAAACAGCCTCGTTCCTACAACTGTGTCATGTTCACTTCGGGCTTCTCATGTTCACCCCATCGGTTTTAAGTTCTAACCGAGGTTGACGAAGGGTGAACCGGTATGAGGCCATGAGTTGGGCCGGCATACTAAAAGGTAAGTCGGGCTGGACTTCTCTCTCTCCTCTCTCTCTCTCTTCTATCTTTTCTTTAAAACAGAAAAATATAAGGAGAAGAAAAGGAAGAAAGAAATGGCTAGGCAAATGGAAAAATGCTGAAACTATTTATGCGTGGACTTGTTGGGAAACGTTGCATGGAAAACAAAAATGTTCCTACGCACACGCAAGATCTATCCATGGTGATGAGCATCTACGAGAGGGAGAGTGGATCTACATACCCTTGTAGATCGCCAAGCGAGAAGCATTAAGAAACGCGGTTGGTGTAGTCGAACGTCTTCGCTATCCAAATCGCCGAGCATCCCGCGATCTCATCACGATCCGTCCCGCAAGCCAATCACGATCCGTCCCACGATCCGTCTCGCGATCTTGATCACGGTCCTTCCGATCTAGCACCGAAAGGACGGCACCTCCGCGTTCAGCACATGTACAGCTCGATGGCGATCTCCGCCTTCTTGATCCAGCAAGAGGGAGCGGAGAGGTAGATGAGTTCTCCGGCAGCGCGACGGCGTTGTGGCGATGGTGGTGGAGCTATTCCAGCAGGGCTTCGCCTAGGCATCGCTGAAAACCGATCTGGAGGAGAAACTGCGATCTAGAGGAGAGGTAGCACGTGGCTATTAGGGTTAGCTTTTTCCTCTAAATCCTCTAGTATATATAGGAGGAAGGGAGGGGAGGAGGAAGCCTCAAACCCTCAAGGTTTGGTCGAAATTTAAGGTGGAGGAGTCCTACTCCAATCCTATTAGGAGTAGGATTCCTCCTTTCCATTTGGAAACTCTTTCCACCTCTCCACCTTTGGATTTTTTCCTTCTCAAACCACTCCAGCCGCATGGGCCCTTAGAGGAGGCTTTGGCCAGCCCACCAAGGGCTGGTTTACCTCCTCCCACAGCCCATGTAGCCTCTTGGGTCGAAATACGTCTTCCGATGGTCCTCCGATACACTACCGGCACTCTCGGTACACTACCGATGAGCCCGAAACTTTTTCGGCGACCAAAACAGGACTTCCTATATATCAATCTTTACCTCCGGACCATTCCGGAGCTCCTCGTGACGTCCGGGATCTCATCTGGGACTCCGAATAACCTTCGATCACCACCATACATAACTCTATACTAGCAAAACGTCATCGAACCTTAAGTGTGCAGACCCTGCGGGTTCGAGAACTATGTAGACATGACCGAGACACCTCTACGGTTAATAACCAATAGCGGGACCTGGATGTCCATATTGGTTCTATCGGTCAAACCTCTATGTCAAGTATTCAGTTAATCCCTTATGATGTTCCCTTTGTTCTTCGGTATGTTACTTGCCCGAGATTCGATCGTCGGTATCTCCATACCTAATTCAACCTCGTTACCGGCAAGTCTCTTTACTCGTTCCGTAATACAAGATCCCATGACTAACACTTAGTCACATTGCTTGCAAGGCTTATTGTGATGCTGTATTACCAAGTGGGCCCTGAGATACCTCTCCGTCGCACAGAGTAACAAATCCTAGTCTTGATCCATGCCAACCCAACAGACACCCTCGGAGATACCTGTAGAGCACCTTTATAGTCACCCAGTTACGTTGCGATGTTTGATACACACAAGGTACTCCTACGGCATCAGTGAATTGCCTGATCTCATGGTCATAGGAACATATACTTCACATGCAGAAAACAGTAGCAATAAACTGACACGATCATATTCTACGTTTGTAGTTTGGACCTTGTCCATCACATCATTCTCCTAATGATGTGATCCCGTTATCAAATGACATCTCATGTCTATGACTAGGAAACCATAGCCATCTTTGATCAACGAGCTAGTATATTAGAGGCATACTAGGGACATGGTGTTGTCTATGTATCCACACATGTATCTGAGTTTCCGATCAATACAATTATAGCATGGATAATAAAAGATTATCATGAGCAAGGAAATATGATAATAACCAATTTATTATTGCTTCTAGGGAATATTTCCAACAGTCTCCCACTTGCACTAGAGTCAATAATCTAGTTCACATCACCATGTGATCCGCATTGTTATGAATCAAACACCCAATGAGTTCTGGGGTTCGATCATGCTTTGCATGTGAGAGAGGTCTTTTAGTCAACGGGTCTGCGACATTCAGATCCATGTGTACTTTGCAAATCTCTATGTTAAATTGTAAATACTGCTACCACACTCCACTTGGAGCTATTCCAAATGGCTGCTCCACTATACGTATCCGGATTGCTACTAAGAGTCATCCGGATTGGTGTTAAAGCTTGCATCGTTGTAACTCTTTATGGCGAACTCTTTATCACCTCCATAATCTAGAATCATTTCCTTAGTCTTTTAGTCACTAAGGATAATCTTAACCACTTTCCAGTGATCCACTCCTGGATCACTCTTGTACCCCTTGATGGACTCATGGCAAGGCATACACAGGTGCGGTACACATCATGTCATACTATATGGAGCCTATGGCTAAGGCATAGGGGACGACGTTCGTCCTTCTCTTTCTTCTGCCGTGGTCGAGCTTTGAGTCTCACTCAACTTCACACCTTACAAAGTAGGCGAGAACACTTCTCTCTGACTGATCCATTTTGAACTCTTTCAAAATCTTGTCAAGGTATGTACTCATTGAAAGTCTCATCAAGCATCTTGATCTATCTCTATAGATCTTAATGCTCAACAATTAGGTAGCTTTATCCAGGTCTTCCTTTGAAAAACTCCTTTCAAACAACCCTTTATGCTTTCTAGAAATTCTACATCATTTCCGATCAACAATATGTCAACCACATATGCTTATCAAAAACTCTATAGTGCTCCCACTCACTTTATTGTAAATAAAAGTTTCTCATAAACTTTGTATAGACTCAAAAACTTTGATCACCTCATCAAAGTGTATATTCCAACTCCGAGATATTTGCTTCAGTCCATAGAAGGATCACTGAAGCTTGCTCACCTTTTAGCATCCTTAGGACAGACAAAATCTTCTGGTTGTATCACATACAACCTTTCCTCAAGTAAACCGTTAAGGAAACGATGTTTTGACATCCATCTACCAGATTTCATAATTGAAAAATGCAACAACTGCTAACATAATTCCAATAGACTTTAGCATCGCCATGAGTGAGAAAGTCTCATCGTAGTCAACTCCTTGAACTTTCCGGAAACTTCTTTACGACAAGTCGAGCTTTATAAATGGTGACATTCAACATCAGCGTCTGTCTTCATTTTAAAGATCCATTTGTATTCTACGACCTGCCGTCCAACGAGCAAGTCCACCAAAGTCTATACTTGGTTTTCATACATGGATCCTTTCTCGGATTTCATGGCCTCTAACCATTTGTCGGATTCCGGGCCCATCATCGCTTCTCCATAGCTCGTAGGTTCATCGTTGTCCAACAACATGACCTCTAAGACAGGGTTGTCGTACCACTCAGGAGCAGTACACGTCCTTGTCGACCTACGAGGTTCGATAGTAACTTGATCTGAAGCTTCATGATCATTATCATTAACTTCCTCTTCAACTAACATAGGCTTCACAGAAACATCTTCCTTAGATACTTGGGCCCTGAGATACCTCTCCGTCGCACGGAGTAACAAATCCTAGTCTTGATCCATGCCAACCCAACAGACACCTCGGAGATACCTGTAGAGCACCTTTATAGTCACCCAGTTACATTGCGACGTTTGATACACACAAGGTACTCCTCCGGTGTCAGTAAGTTGCCTGATCTCATGGTCATAGGAACATATACTTGACATGCAGAAAACAGTAGCAATAAACTGACACGATCATATGATACGTTTATAGTTTGGGTCTTGTCCATTACATCATTCTCCTAATGATGTGATCCCGTTATCAAATGACATCTCATGTCTATGACTAGGAAACCATAGCCATCTTTGATCAACGAGCTAGTCTATTAGAGGCATACTAGGGACATGGTGTTGTCTATGTATCCACACATGTATCTGAGTTTCCGATCAATACAATTATAGCATGGATAATAAACGATTATCATGAGGAAGGAAATATGATAATAACCAATTTATTATTGCCTCTAGGGCATATTTCCAATAGGACTCTGATTTATACATAGCCCACGGAAGAGGTTTCAAAAAATTTATGATGTCTTTTGGCCGAGCTAGAAAATGTGATGAGATAATTGTGGTCAAAGATTGGAACTCTATCGTGGTGTTGAGATTGAAAAGGAATTCAGAGAAAAATTGAACGGAATTTAAAAGATCAATTAATGAAATATCAGGAAGGCTCGAAATGAAATTGTGAAATTAGATATATCAATAATTTGGGGTGATTAATTTATGACATGATAACAATGAATTTAAAAATAGACATATTACAACATAAATATGTGGTTTCAAACTCTAGGTTGTCACATAGAACGTTGGGGTAGCGATCCCGAGGACTAGGTGCACTAGAAGAAATCATGCCATTAGTCCCGGTTGGGAAGGGCCTTTAGTCCCGGTTCTCAATCGGGACTAAAGTATAGAGACTAAAGGGTCCAAGCCTTTAGTCTCGGTTGGCTATGAACCGGGACTAACCTTGGTCACGTGGCCGACAGCGCGTGCCAGGGCATGGGGATCTTTGGTCCCGGTTGGTAACACCAACCGGGACTAAAGGTTTAGTGGTTAAGGCTTCATTGTTTATTTTTCCTTTTCATTTTGTGTTTTCCATTTAATTTTTTTCCTCTAATTCAACATGATCACTTGCATCCATCCACTTTAATCAAATATATGTCATATAACTCATCATCATCTCACTCATCTAATAGCTCATCATCATCTTAATCATACCAAGTTAAAATCTGATAATACAAAAACATCATAATACTAATCATCCTAATCGATCATGCAAGTTAGTATAAACCAGAAAAATTTCTCTCTCATAGGACCTAGTCCTCCCTCCTAGGTAAAATGACATAAAATAGAATAACACATATGTCTCCATGATGAAGCAAAGAGATCCAACGATCTCCAACTTGTGGCTTGCGATCCTTCTTTATTTGTTTTCATGCTTCAATTTGGAGCCGTTTTGGTGGTTTGTGCTCAGTCGAGTATGCGAAAGAGAACTCGGGCTGGAAGGGGCTTTTAATTTTCATATTACCTTCGACTTGCTTCAACGGAGGCACAACTTCATTTGGCAGTTTCTATTGAAGAACATTATTGCCTAGTTAGCAATGTAATTAATACCATTTACGCAACAGTTGTGCACTTAATTAGCAACTCTTACCAAGATATTTCGGCGAATGTCATCCGCCCTCAAGCTATGCACCAGTACCCTGTACAATGTATAATTTGGGCCAATTCCCAAACTATACGGGAAGATCTCCCTACTAGCTAGGACACCAATAACAAAGTTGATAAGATCATCCTTCTCCTCCCAAGTTAGATGTGATCCATATGTGTAGTATATCGTGTCAATAATGTTCTGTGTTTCACTCGAAGAAACGAAATAAGCTGTAAATTAAAATCAAAAAATTTAGTATGGATGAACACCAACTATTTTTAAATATAGAATGCATATTAGTTGACAAATATGCATGGTTGACAAACTCACATGGAGGTAAAATAGGAAGCATATCGACATCCACCGAAATGTCGATGTTACCTTCAATATGATCTTCAGGACGAAGATCAAAGGTTATTTTCATATCCTCCTAAAATCCATATGCCTTGCAAAGAGCTTCCCAATTTGAGCACCCTAAGTCTGTGTTATTAAGTGCATTCATTACTTTCACCAGAAATGTTTGATAATGTTTAGTCCTCAGGTTGGCTGTCCTCGTCTTGAAACTCTCGTGCTCTTTGAAACCGAGCCTCTCCAAGAAATTCCGTCTTGCACGACAGGGGATGAACTAGTCGAATTGTATAAAACATAAATTACGCGTTGAAGGAAAGAAACAGAAGTCATGCTTAATTACGAAAAATAGTTGTCATCGTTGCGTACCATAAAAATATCGAAGTCCTCGTAAATCTTCATGGTGAAGAACCTGCCGTATCGCAGGCCAATCTGGTCACAAAGATCCTTATCTTCGCCGCAGAGTTCACATGCTTGGATCCTATCATCGTCATCAGACGACAATATTTCCTGTGTTCATGATTCAAAAATTGATTATTACTTTTGGTCTGTCAAATATAAAACCATTAGAATGCATTCTATAAGCAGAGCTGGAGATATGCAAATCAATACAAGGCAATGCAACAATATGATCATATAATATCATTAATACATCATCGAATAATAGTATCACTAATACATCATCGAATAGTATCACTAATACATCATCGAATAATATCACTAATACATCATCGAATAGTATCCACTAATACAAATATAGTTGGCGTCTCGCGGCGCAGGCGGTGGACACCCAAAGAGAAGGAATTATGACAGGATCATAGCTCGGGTGAGATCCCTGAAGAACCTACCAGGTATTGGAGAACCTGGCATCCAACGCCGCCATGTAGTGTCGGACGTGTTGGTTCACACTGGTGTGTAGTAGCTCACGACATGCCCCCTCCGCCCTCTCGCGATCATATTGGTGGTTGCTACCTCTTGAGTGTGCGTTGGTTTTCCCTTGAAGAGGAAAGGGTGATGCAGCCAAGTAGACAAGTATTTCCCTCAGTTGTTGAGAACCAAGGTATACATCTAGTAGGAGGAACAAGCAAGTCACCAATGGATGCAATTACACAAACAATCAAACTCTTGCAACCAACACTATAAAGGGGTTGACAATCCCTTCACGGTTATTTGCAAGGATTAGATCTGATAGAGATAGATGTAAAAGACTGCCGAAAGTAGAAAGGTAAATAAATTACAGGTATTTTTGGTATTTTTGGTTTATAAATCTGAAAATATATTATGGAAAGTAGACCCGGGGGCCATAGGTTTCATTAGAGGCTTCTCTCTTGAAGGAAAGTATCATGGTGGATGAACAAATTACTGTCGAGCAATTGATAGAAAAGCGAATAATTATGAAGATATCCAAGGCAATGATTATGCATATAGGCATCACGTCTGTGTCAAGTAGACTGAAACGGTTCTGCATCTACTACTATTACTCCACACATTGACCGACTCCTGCCTGCATCACTAGTAGAAAAGAGAGCATTGGTTCGGGCCGAGCCAGCCCATTAGTCCCGGTTCGGTCACGAACCGGGACCAATGGGGGAAATGGTCCCAGTTCGTGAGTCCAGGGGGCCGGGCGGGCCACGTGGGACATTGGTCCCGGTTCGTCTGGAACCTTTGGTCCCGGTTCCAGACACGAACCGGGACCAATGTGCCTCGCTCCTTGCCCACAACCATTGGTCCCGGTTCGTGGCTAGATCCGGGACCAAAGGGGGTCTTTTAGTCCCGGTTCCATCCACGAACCGGGACCAATGAGATGCCTATATATACCCCCTCGCTGGCGAGCAGAGCACTCCACACACTGCTCTGTTTTTTTGGCCGGCGATGGAAGAGCTTTGCGGTGCTCTAGCTCACCTCCTATGCACATGAGGTGTTTGATGAAATGCCCAAGCCAAACTTAAGCTTTCTCCTCTCGAAGCTCCTTGTCCAAACTCCATTTTCGTCAAGATGTGTCTAGGTTTGGCGGTCCGTCCTGTCCCGTCCCCATCCTGAAACCACCGTTGACCGCCCGCGCGTGTTGAGCCTCTTGATCTTGTCTTCTTGATAAAAGAAAATATACTTACTGGTATGATTTTCTTACTTTTATTATTGTTTGTTATTATATAGTGCCATGGTTATGGTATTCGCCCACGTCGGCCCTCGTCCAGTCTATGATTCAGATGTGGTATATTATCTTTTATATAACTATTTCACACATCTAATGTATATGACAATTAATTATGCCACCAACTTGACGTAGATATTTTTATCTATAGGAAGTAGTTGAACCAGAAATTCCAACCGACTATGCAATTCTGCTCGACAAGTTAACTAAAGCTGAAAAAGAAATCGATCATTTGAAAGAAAAATTGAAAAGAACTGAAGATGACAAAATGGGATTGGAGTTGCATGTTGCCGATATCGTCGACGATCACAAGACCAAGATGGATGCAATGAGCTTGAAGCTTAGAAAGATTAGAAAATATGCCATTCATATTGAGGCTTGGTATCATTATGCCGTTGGATCAATTGGTACCTTAGTAGCGGTTATGATTGCATTTGTTGTTGCATTTAATTTTTTTACATAGTTTTGGTGTATGTTTTAATTAGATGCTCTAGAGACCTATATGTTGTTCAATAATGACATCTATGTATGAACTATACGTATTTATTTTGGTCATTATTGTACTTTGGCTTTAATGTGATGATGGATTTATAATAATTTGGTCACTTCTCTATTCATGATATGTTGTAATGGTTTTTAATACACTTTATTATATAACACACGCAGATGAACCGTCAATGGATGTACGATGACCGACGCACCTCCAAGTATATTAAGGGCCTACATAATTTTCTTGAAGCGGCTGAGGCAAACAAGTAGATTGGTTTTATGCCTTGTCCATGTACTATATGTGAGAATACGAAGTCTCTCTCCAACTCTAAAACCCTTCACTTCCACCTGCTTCAGAAGGTTTTTATGCCACACTATAATGTTTGGACCAAGCACGGAGAAAGAGGGGTTATGATGGAAGACAACGAAGAAGAAGAGGATGACGACAACTACCCTCCCCCTAAATACGGTGATGCTGCAATGGGGGAAGCTGAAGATCAAGAGGAACCAGACGATGTGCCCGATGATGATCTTCGTCGGGTCATTGTTGATGCACAGAGAGAATGCGAAAGTGAAAGGGAGAAGTTGAAGTTCGATCGCATGTTAGAGGATCACAAAAAAGGGTTGTACCCAAATTGCGAAGATGACAACAAAAAGCTCGGTACCACACTGGAATTGCTGCAATGGAAGGCAGACAATGGTGTATCTGACAAGGGATTTAGTTCGCTACTGAAAATAATGAAGAAGAAGCTTCCAAAGGATAACGAATTGCCCGACAGTACGTACACAACAAAGAAGGTTCTATGCCCTCTAGGATTGGAGGTGCAGAAGATAGATGCATGCCCTAATGACTGCATCCTCTACCGCGGTGAGTACGAGGAACGGAACGCATGCCCGGTATGCGGTGCATTGCGGTATAAGATCAGAAAAGATGACCCTGGTGATGTTGAGGGCTAGCGCACCGGGTAGAGGTTTCCTGCCAAGGAGATGTGGTATGCTCCTATAATACCACGGTTGAAACGTCTCTTCAGAAACAAAAAGCATGACGAGTTGATGCAATGGCACAAAAAAGACTGTAAGAAAGACGGGAAGTTGAGAGGACCCGCTGGCGGGTCACAGTGGAGAAAGATCGAGAGAAAGTGGAGCGACTTTACAGGTGACCCGAGGAACGTATGGTTTGGTTTAAGTGTAGATGGCGTTAATCCTTTTGGGGAGCAGAGCAGCCATCATAGCACATGGCCTGTGACTCTATGTATGTATAACCTCCCTCCTTTGTTGTGCATGAAGCTAAAGTTCATTATGATGCCAGTGCTCATCCAAGGCCCTAAGCAACCCGGCAATGACATTGATGTGTACCTAAGGCCATTAGTTGATGAACTTTTATAGCTATGGAATGGAAGAGGTGTAGATGTGTGGGATGAGAACGAACAGGAGGAATTTGACCTACATGCGTTGCTGTTTGTAACCATCAACGATTGGCCTGCTCTCAGTAACCTTTCAGGACAAACAAACAAGGGATACCACGCATGCACACACTGTTTAGATGACACCGACAGTATATATTTGGACAAATGCAGGAAGAATGTGTACCTGGGGCATCGTCGATTTCTTTCGACCAACCATCAATGTCGAAAGAAAGGAAAGAATTTCACAGGTGAGGCAGATCACCAGAAGAAGCCCGCCCTCCGTACTGGTGATCACATACTTGATATGGTCAATGATTTACAAGTAATATTTGGAAAGGGTCCTGGCGGAGTATCTGTTCCGATTGACGATGCGGGATTCCCACCCATGTGGAAGAAGAAATCTATATTTTGGGACCTACCCTATTGGAAAGACCTAGAGGTCCGCTCTACAATCGACGTGATGCACGTGACAAAGAATCTTTGCATGAACCTTCTAGGCTTCTTGGGTGTGTATGGGAAGACAAAAGATACACTGGAGGCACGGGAGGAACAACAACGTGTGCATGAAAAAGACGGCATGCATCCAAAGTAGTATGAAGGTCCTGCCAGCTACGCTCTTACCAAAGAAGAGAAGGAAATCTTCTTTGAATGCCTGCTCAGTATGAAGGTCCCATTTGGTTTCTCGTTGAATATAAAGGGAATAATAAATATGGCAGAGAAAAAGTTCCAGAACCTAAAGTCTCATGACTGCCACGTGATTATGACACAACTACTACCGGCTGCATTGAGGGGGCTTCTACCGGAAAACGTTTGATTAGCCATTGTGAAGCTATGTGCATTCCTCAATGCAATCTCTCAGAAGGTGATCGATCCAGAAATCCTGCCAAGGTTAAGGAGTGATTTGGTGCAATGTCTTGTTAGTTTTGAGTTGGTGTTCCCACCGTCCTTCTTCAATATCACGACACACGTCCTAGTTCATCTAGTCGACGAGATTGCCATTCTGGGCCCTGTATTTCTACACAATATGTTCCCCTTTGAGAGGTTCATGGGAGTCTTAAAGAAATATGTTCGTAACCGTGCTAGGCCAGAAGCAAGCATCTCCATGGGCCATCAAACGGAGGATGTCATTGGGTTTTGTTGGGGATATAACCCCATAATATGACCCGGCTTGGAAGCTCCGGCTGATATTGTTGACTCATGAGCCAGCCAAAAAGGGAAAGCCACCAACTGGAGGCCCAAGATGATAGGCGGCTCCAGATGTGGGCCGGATGACGAAGACCCGGACGTGTAAGACGTCTCAAGGATGACTTGGACGAGAAGATAGTGATAGACTCGGAGATGTAAACATGACTCGGTTAAGCAATTGTAAAGCCCGACGGTCCTGACCTCTTATATAAAGGCAGACCCGGGGCGACTTAGAGGACAGGTTATCGAAAGCTAGGTCAAGCTTTTAGCCCCTTGTAATCGATACAACCAGCAATAACAACACAAGCAAGACATAGGCTTTTACCTCGACTTGAGGGGCCGAACCTGGGTAAACTCGTGTCCTTTGTCCCATCAACCCCTTTGAGTCCACTACAATGGCGACAGCTTCGAACTCAAGTTCGGTAATCCGGACATCTGCCATGATAAAACCAAGACAGTTGGCATCCACCGTGGGGCTTGCGCTTGGTGGTGTTGAGTTCTCAAAGGGCTCCCTTCCAGGGCTCAATCGGAAGAATGAGCAAGAGTCGCCGCGACCGGCTCTACATCGACGACGCCGGTTGGGGGTTTGACGCTGTGTCTGTGGAGTATGGCTTTCGGGTTCCGTTCGGCGGGATCCAGGTTTTCATCGAAAGGGTCGACGGATCTACACCCGGGCCAGACATGTGCACCAACACCGTCGAGCCAGCTAGGCGTCTCCAACCTACACGTAAGGTATGCCTAGCCCGTGTCAATCCGGCTCAGGAGCATGTCTTTGTGGGTCTTACTCAAGGTATGGATCTAGAAGCTTCCGGATCTCAAGGAACTCTTGTGCACTCCAAAGATGAGTCCTCAAGTGGAGAAACAGAATCAGTGTACCGGCTCAGCAATGGTGGCCTTGGGGGCTACGACAACGCTTGCCCCGGGTCAGACCGCTCCGGATCAGGTGATCTTGGGCTACCGGTTCATGCTACGGTGTTCATGGCAGGGCCAGGGGTGGCCGGGTCAGGAGCTAACCCGCCTCCACCGCCGCCGGCTCAGGGTCTTGTAGAGTTGATGGATGAGCTTGAGGCTCTGATGGCTGCGGAGGTCACACCGGACAATCAAGCGGCTCGGAATATGGAGATGGGAAGGATCAAGGGCAGGATGGCCGAAGAGCATCAGAGGATAGCTGAGCTGAAAGACCAGATGGAGGCAGAGGCGGCACGACTCAAAGCCGATGCTTTTCGTTTGGGGTTAGAACAAGTATGTGCAGCAACTGTGCACCGTAGGAGGCATCAATCTCGTTTGCCGGAGCGCTATGAAGCAAGGAATCTTTTCAACAATCCCGGCTCTGGGAGAGCGGCAGCTGCCCCTAAGGAAGGGCGAGTAGCGGTTCACATGGCCCAACCCGGAGGGTTCGCAACGCCGGCGGGTCATTACTCTAACCCAGCCAAAAATATGGTGGCGGAGGCTACTCGGCGTGGGACAATTGCTATCCCAGATGAGGCGCCCTTTGTGGAGGATGTACGGAATGCTATTGGATATTTACAGACGGCCGTGGCTCAACAGCGGAAATACACTCACAGCCGGAGCCGTGTCCACTCTACCCCTCTCCATAGTCGAAGTTTCAGCCGGCACTATGAGTCGCCGGCGGTTTCCAGCAGTGGTCCGCATCGTGGGGCAGAAGGGGGATGAGCAGCTTTAGACGCGCAAGCCCTCGTGGACAGGGCAAGGAACAAGCGAGAAGAAGAGGCGGCGATGATTCACCCAGATCCTGGACACTCTGTATCAGTGGGGGCCGGAGCCGCTGGTAGTACTAGGGCCGTGGGAGTTCCATGCTTAACTCCGGCTCTACGAAGCGAGAGGTTACCAAAAGATTTCAAGGGACCTCGGAAGGTTCCGAATTACACAACAGATCACCTTCCCGAGGCTTGGATGGAGAGCTACGAGCTGGCCATGGAGATGTTGGACGTCAGTGAGGCGGTGTGTGCAAAGTACTTTATCATGATGCTCGAGGGTCCGACTCGCACGTGGTTGAAGGGCTTGCCACCCAACACGATAAGTTCCTGGGCTGAGCTAAGGGCGAAGTTTATCAAGAATTTCCAAGGGACTTGCAAGCAGCCTATGACCATTGTAGACCTGGATCATTGTGTTCAACAGGAGAATGAGTTGGCTCATCATTGGGTCCGGCGGGTGTCGACCATTATTCATTCTTCAAAACAGATCACGGCGGCTCAGGCAATGCTCATCTTGGAAAAGAACTATCATTTTATTCCGCTGAAGCAGAAGCTTGGCTGACTTAAACGCACGTGTCAGGATATGGGAGAACTCATGACGGCCCTAACGAAATATGCCAACTCGGATAGCACCAAAGATCCGGGCTCAGATGAGGAGAAAGAAAATCAAGGAAAAAAGAACAATCAAGGCAAGAACTTTGCAAACAACGGGAATCAGAACAGGCGGAAGAACGCTGATGGAGGGTCAGAGTTGGTAGCAAACACCAACACAATATAGAACGCTCCTAAGACGAACGAACGGTACAAGCCATATCAACGCGGGAACAAGGCTCCTTTCAATTTAAAAGCAACACTCAGGAAGCATTGCCGAGAACACAGCACGCCTGATAAGCCGGCGACGCATGCGTGGGGTGATTGCTTTATCATGCAGAGATTTAAAAACCAACACTCCTAGCCACCCAATAATCAGGGTGGTGGCCCGCCTGGCGGCTCAGGGCATGGTGGGTCAGGAGCTGGATTCAACGCCGGCAGCTCAGGAGCCGGGCACCCGAGTCAGAATAACCAAGGAGGACATCAACAACACCCTGGCAACAACAACCATAACAATCAGCAGCAGCAACAGCGCAACCAGTCTAGATTCCAGAGTAATCCAAAGCAGCTTAGTTCTGGGCAGTATCATGTGTTCACAACCCGACACAGTAAACGAGAAGAGAAGCTACAGAGGCGAGCGGTTAATAAGGTTGCGCCGGCTCTCCCGCGCTACTTGCCATGGTCTGAGTATGATATAATGTGGAGCCGAGAGGATCACCCGCCGCAGGTGGACGACCCGGGACGGTTGGCTTTAGTGGTGGCTCCTCAGATACATGGGTATGGGGTGAATAAAGTGCTCATGGATGGAGGCAGCAGCATCAACATCTTGTACTATGACACCTTCAGGCGAATGAAGCTGCTGGATAAGGATCTCAAACCTTCCTCCACTGTCTTTCCTGGCGTGGTTCCGGGTAAGTCGGCATACCCAGTGGGCAAAATTTCTTTGGAAGTGGCTTTTGGCGATGAGTACAATTACAGGATGGAGTCCTTGTGGTTTGAGGTGGTTAAAATCAAGAGTCCCTATAATGCACTGTTCGGGAGGCCGACTTATGCCAAGTTCATGGCTAGGCCTTGTTATGTTTACTTGCAACTCAAAATGCCCGGCTTAAACGGTACAATTACCATTCATGGCAATCGAAGAACGGCCCTTGAGTGCGAGGAAGGAGATGCGGCGTATGCAGAGGCTAGCTGCGCCCAAGAGGAGCTTAAATTTTATAAGGAGAACGTTGACCCGGAGGATATGACCCCACTGAAGAAGCCAACCACGGAGGCAGAGCGGCCACTCAAGTTTTCAGCGGATGATACCAAGGCAGTGGATTTTAACCCGGGCGACTCATCCAAACAGTTCATCATTGGGGCTCACATGGATCCCAAATAGGAAAACGCGCTCATCGAATTCATCCGTGAGAATCGGGACATCTTTGCATGGAAATCTTCGGACATGCCGGGTGTACCGAGAGAGTTCGTTGAGCATAGTCTTAATGTGAATCCGAAGTTTAAGCCGATCAAACAGTTTCTACAGCGGTTCAATGAGGAGAGACGTAAAGCTATTGGGGAAGAAGTTGCCCGGCTCTTGGCCGCAGGGTTTATAGTGGAAGTTTTTCACCCGGAGTGGTTGGCTAATCCGGTGTTAGTGCTCAAGAAGAACGGCATTTGGCGTATGTGTATAGATTACACGGACCTCAACAAGGCTTGTCCGGCTGATCCTTTTGCGCTCCCCCGTATTGATCAAATTATTGACGCTACAACCGGATGTGAGATTTTATGCTTTCTGGATGCATATTCAGGATATCATCAGATCAAAATGGCGATGAAGGATCACGAGAAAATGGTGTTTATTACGCCTTTTGGGGCGTTTTGCTACGTCTCCATGCCTTTCGGGCTCAAGAGTGCCCAGGCGACTTACTAGCGATGTGTACAGAACTGCCTTCACAGTCAGATTGGCCATAATGTTCATGCTTATGTAGACGACATCGTGGTGAAATCTAGAAAAAGGAAACCCTCTTAGAGGACCTGAAGAAAACTTTTGACAATCTCCGGGTATACAAGATGATGCTTAACCCGACGAAGTGTGTTTTTGGTGTTCCGGCAAGAAAACTTTTGGGTTTCTTGGTCTCTGTGCGTGGCATCAAGGCTAACCCAGATAAAATTAAGGCTATCACTTCTTTACGAGAGCCGACGTGCATTAATGATGTTCAGCGCATAGCAGGACGGATTGCTGCATTGAGCCGGTTCATAAGCCGGCTTGGGGAGAAGGCGATTCCCTTGTATCAGATGATAAAAAAGACAAACAAGTTTAAGTGGAGCAAGGCAGCAGCCGAGGCGCTTGAAGCTCTTAAGAAGCAATTGACTAAGCCACCAGTGTTAGCCGCTCTGGCTGAGAAAGAGCCGTTGCTCCTTTATGTGGCGGCTAATAATAGAGCGGTCAGTGTAGCAGTCGTGGTCGAGCGCAAGGAGGCAGGAAAAGAATATCCCGTTCAGAGGCCGGTTTATTATATCAGTGAGGTTTGGCAGAGTCTAAACAAAGGTATCCACATTGGCAGAAGCTGGTATACGGAGTTTTTATGGCAAACCGTAAGCTGCAAACACTACTTTCTGGGGCACCAAATAACTGTGGTCAGTTCTGCCCCGTTGGGAGATATCATTCAAAATAGAGAAGCCACGGGGAGGATTGCCAAGTGGGCCTTAGAGCTGGGTCCTCTTGACATCAAGTATGTTCATCGTGCAGCAATAAAGTTCCAAGCCTTGGTGGATTTTATAAATGTTTGGACAGAATGCCAAGCTCTTGAGGAGAAGCCGGACAACACGTATTGGACTATACATTTTGATGGGTCCAAGCAACTAGAGGGGTCTGGCGCTGGGGTTGTTCTCACCTCCCCTAAGGGTGACAAATTTTGTTACGTGCTCCGGTTAATGTTCCCTTGTACTAACAATGCAGCTGAGTATGAGGCGCTACTCCATGGTCTGAGAGCCGCTAAAGAGATAAACTTAAGCCGGGTTAGATGCCTAGGCGACTCAGACCTTGTGGCTCAGCATGTTTCAGGTACTTGGGATTCTAAGGACCCATGGATGGCGGCTTATCGGCAGGCGGTTGATATTGTTGCAGGTCATTTCAAGGGATATAAAGTAGATCATATTGGTCGTCGCAGGAACGAGGCGGCTGATGCTTTATCACGGCTCGGATCTCAGCTTAAGCCGGTACCGCCTAATGTTTTTCTTGATGTGTTATATCACCCAACTGTCAAGATGCCCTCTGAGGAAGATCTGGCTATTCCTGACCCGGAGGCGGAGTTGGTGGCGGCTCTACATGTTATCCCGGATTGGACTAATTTTTATTTAGCGTACTTAACGCGCGACGAGTTACTAGAGGATGAGAGCCGGGCTAGAGAAATCACCCGGCGTTCTAAATCTATGAAGATTATCAATGGTGAGTTACACAAATGCAGTGTGACATACGTTTTTTAGCGTTGTGTATCGCCAGAGGAGGGCCAACAGATCTTGAGTGAAATTCATGCTGGCGACTGTGGGCATCATGCAGAAGATTTGCGGCCATGGAATATCGCGCATCTGTGACCATATTATACTTAGTAGGCGTTGAGAGCCGCTATCATTGTATATATCATATTCATGTCAGGAAGAGGTAGCATCTCTACCGAGACTGGAGCCCCGGATCTTATGCATATCCTTGTGCAATCAAGATGAAGTTTATCCGGCTCACGGAATTAAGTTAAAATGGTTTGTTTGCTGTCAAGCGGCTTATCCATCATCCGGCTTTATGCCCTCTTAAGCACCGTTGAAGGGAGGCTTCTTTCCTTTTGGCATAGCTTACATCTGTTGGGGAACGTCGCATGGGAAACAAAATTTTTCCTACGCACACGCAAACCTATCCATGGTGATGAGCATCTACGAGAGGGAGAGTGGATCTACGTACCCTTGTAGATCGCTAAGCGGGAAGCGTTAAGAAACGCGGTTGGTGTAGTCGAACTTCTTCGCGATTCAAATCACCGAGCGTCCCGCGATCCAATCACGAATCGTCCCGCGATCTCGTCACGATCCGTCCCATGATCCAATCATGAACGTCTCGTGGCCTTGATCACGATCCTTCCGATCTAGTACCGAACGGACGGCACCTCCACGTTCAGCACACGTGCAGCTTGATAACGATCTCCACCGTCTTGATCCAGCAAGAGGAGGTGGAGAGGAGAGAGAGTTCACCGGCAGCGTGACGGTGCTCCGGTGATGGTGGTGGTGGAGCAATTCCGGCAGGGCTTCGCCTAAGCGCTGCACAAATCCGATCTAGAGGAGCACCGGTGAATCGGGTACCACGTGGCCGTAAGTTGTGTCAAAAAACCACCCAATCCACTAGTATATATAGGAGGGAGGGAGAGGAGGAGGGCTGGCGCACCACAACTCCAAGGAGGAGTTGGCCGGCCAAGGTGGGAGCAATCCTACTCCTACTCCAATCCTAGTTGGAGTAGGATTGCTTCCTATTGGCTGATTTTCCCTTTTTCCTATTTTTCCTTTAGGAAAACCTCTTCCTGCGCCATGGGCCTTTGTGGATGGGTTTTCCAGCCCACTAAGGGCTGGCCAACACCCTCCCACAGCCCATGGACCTCTTGGGGTCGAAATACCCCTCCCGGAGGTCCCCTGGTACACTACGGTACTCCCGGTACACTACCGATGAGCCCGAAACTTTTCCGACGACCAAACTGGGACTTCCTATATATGAATCTTTACCTCTCGACCATTCCGGAGCTCCTCGTGACGTCCGGGATCTCATCCAAGACTCTGAACAACCTTCGGTCACCACCATACATAACTCTATACTACCGAAACGTCACCGAACCTTAAGTGTGCAGACCCTGCGGGTTCGAGAACTATGTAGACATGACCGAGACACCTCTCCGGCCAATAACCAATGGCGGGATCTGGACGTCCACATTGGTTCCCACATATTCTACGAAGATCTTATCGGTTGAACCTCTATGTCAAGGATTCAGTTAATCCCGTACAACGTTCCCTTTGTTCTTCGGTATGTTACTTGCCCGAGATTCGATCGTCAGTATCTCTATACCTAGTTCAATCTCGTTATCGGCAAGTCTCTTTACTCGTTCTGTAATGCAAGATCCCGCAACTAACAATTAGTCACATTGCTTGCAAGGCTTATTGTGATGTTGCATTACCGAGTGGGCCCCGAGATACCTCTCCGTCATACGGAGTAACAAATCCCAGTCTCGATCCATGCCAACTCAACAGACACCATCGGAGATACCTGTAGAGCACCTTTATAGTCACCCAGTTACGTTGCGACGTTTGATACACACAAGGCACTCCTCCGATATCTGTGAGTTGCATGATCTCATGGTCATAGGAACATATACATTGACATGCAGAAAACAGTAGCAGTAAACTGACACGATCATTATGCTACGTTTGTAGTTTGGGTCTTGTCCATCACCTCAGTCTCCTAATGATGTGATCCTGTTATCAAATGACATCACATGTCAATGTCTAGGAAACCCTGACCATCTTTGGTCAACGAGCTAGTTCACTAGAGGCATACTAGGGACATAGTGTTTGTCTATTTATCCACACATGCAATGTGTTTCCGATCACTACAATTATAGCATGGATAATAAACGATTATCATGAACAAGGAAATATAATAATAAACACTTTATATATTGCTTCTAGGGCATATTTCCAACAGTCTCCCACTTGCACTAGAGTCAATAATCTAGTTCACATCACTATGTTATTTACATGGTAATGAATCGAACACCCATACAGTTCTGGTGTTGATCATGTTTAGCCCTTGGAAGAGGTTTAGTCAATGGGTCTGCAACATTCAGATCCGTGTGCACTTTGCAAATATTTATGTCCTTCTCCTCGATGTAGAACCGGATGGAGTTGAAGCGTCGCTTTATGTGTCTGGTCCTCTTGTGAAACCTTGGTTCCTTGGCCAGAGCAATGGCACCAGTGTTGTCACAGAATAGATTTATCTGATTCAGTACACTAGGCACTACTCCAAGATCTGTCATGAACTGCTTCATCCAGACACCTTCCTTCGCTGCCTCCGAGGCTGCGATGTACTCCGCTTCACATGTAGAATCAACTACCATGCTTTGCTTGGAACTGCACCAGCTTACCGCTCCCCCGTTAAGAATAAATACGTATCCGGTTTGCGATTTAGAATCGTCCAGATCAGTGTCGAAGCTTGCATCGACGTAACCCTTTACGACGAGCTCTTCATCACCTCCATAAACGAGAAACATGTCCTTAGTCCTGTTAAGGTACTTAAGGATATTCTTGACCACTTGCCAGTGCTCCATTCCAGGATCACTTTGAAACCTTCCAGCCATACTTATGGCAAGGCTGACATCGGGTCTTGTGCACATCATTGCATACATGATAGAGCCTATGTCTGAAGCATAGGGGATGACGCTCATCTTTTCTTTATCTTCTGCAGTCACTGGACATTGAGTCTTACTCAATTTCACACCTTGTAACACAGGCAAGAACCCCTTCTTGGCCTGTTCCATTTTGAACTTCTTCAAAACTTTATCAAGGTATGTGCTCTGTGAAAGTGCTATTAAGCATTTCGACCTATCTCTATAGATCTTAATGCCTAATATGAAAGCAGCTTCTCCTAGGTCCTTCATTGAAAAACTCTTATTCAAATATTCCTTCACGCTTTCCAGTAGTTCTATATCATTTCCGATCAGTAATATGTCATCCACATACAACACTAGAAACGCTACAGAGCTCCCACTCACTTTCTTGTAAATACAAACTTCTCCATAAACTTGTATAAACCCAAACGCTTTGATCACCTCATCAAAGCGCTTATTCCAACTCTGAGATGCTTGCACCAGTCCATAAATGGATTGCTGGAGTTTGCAAACTTTGTCAGCATTCTCTGGATCGACACAACCTTCGGGTTGCATCATATACAACTCTTCCTCAAGGAAACCGTTGAGGAACGTCGTTTTGACGTCCATCTGCCAAATTTCATAGTCGAAATAAGCAGCTATTGCCAACATGATTCTGACAGACTTAAGCATCGCTACGGGTGAGAAAGTCTCATCGTAGTCAACTCCTTGAACTTGTGAAAAACCCTTTGCCACAAGTCGAGCTTTATAGACGGTGACATTACCGTCCGCGTCCGTCTTCTTCTTATAGATCCATTTGTTCTGAATGGCCTTTCGCCCTTCAGGTAGTACTTCCAAAGTCCATACTTTGTTTTCATACATGGATCCCATCTCAGACTTCATGGCCTCTAACCATTTCTCGGAATCCGGGCCCATCACCGCTCCTCCATAGCTCGTAGGTTCATTGTTGTCCAACAACATGACCTCTAAGACAGGGTTGCCGTACCACTCGGGAGTAGTACGCATCCTTGTCGACCTACGAGGTTCAATAGTAGCTTGATCCGGAGCTTCATGATCATCATCATTAACTTCCTCTTCTACCGTCGTAGGTTCCACAGAAACATCTTTCTGCGCTGCGCTACTCTCTGATTGAAGTAGAGGTTCAATAACCTCATCAAGCTCTATTTTCCTCCCACTCAATTCTTTCGAGAGAAACTCTTTCTCAAGAAATGTTCCATTCTTAGCGACAAACACTTTACCTTCGGATCTGAGATAGAAGGTATACCCGACTGTCTCTTTCGGGTATCCTATGAAGACGCATTTTTCCGCTTTGGGTTCTAGCTTTTCAGGCTGAAGCTTTTTGACATAAGCATCACATCCCCAAACTTTAAGAAACGACAACTTCGGCTTTTTGCCAAACCACAGTTCATATGGCGTCGTCTCAACGGATTTTGATGGTGCCCTATTTAAAGTGAATGCAGCTGTCTCTAATGCATAACCCCAAAACGATAGTGGAAAATCGGCAAGAGACATCATAGAACGCACCATATCTAATAAGGTCCGATTACGACGTTCAGACACACCATTACGCTGTGGTGTTCCGGGCGGTGTCAACTATGAAACAATTCTACACTGTCTTAAGTGACTGCCAAACTCATAACTCAGATATTCACCTCCTCGATCAGATCGAAGAAATTTAATCTTCTTGTTATGATGATTCTCGACTTCACTCTGAAATTGCTTGAACTTTTCAAATGTTTCAGACTTGTGTTTCATCAAGTAAATATACCCATATCTACTCAAGTCATCAGTGAAGGTGAGAAAGTAACGATAACCACCGCGCGCTTCGATATTCATTGGCCGCACACATCAGTATGTATGATTTCCAACAAGTCACTCACCCGTTCCATTGTTCCAGAGAACGACGTTTTAGTCATCTTGCCCATAAGGCATGGTTCACATGTGTCAAGTGATTCAAAATCAAGTGACTCCAAAAGTCCATCAGCATGGAGCTTCCTCATGCGTTTTACACCAATATGACCTAAACGGCAGTGCCACAAGAAAGTGGTACTATCATTAACTACTCTACATCTTTTGGCATCAATGTTATGAACATGTGTGTCATCACTATCAAGATTCAATATGAATAAACCCCTAACATTGGGTGCATGACCATAAAAGATATTACTCATATAAATAGAACAACCTTTATTCTCTGATTTAAATGAGTAACCGTCTTGCAATAAACAAGATCCAGATATAATGTTCATGCTTAACGCATGCACTAAATAACAATTATTTAGGTTCATCACTAATCCTGATGGTAATCAAAGAGAGAGCGTGCCGACGGCGATCACATCAACCTTGGAACCATTTCCCACGCGCATCGTCACTTCGTCCTTTGCCAGTCTTTGTTTATTCCGTAGTTCCTGCTTTGAGTTGCAAATGTGAGATACCGAACCGGTATCAAATACCCAGGCACTACTACGAGAACCAGTAAGGTACACATCAATAACATGTATATCATATATACCTTGTTTGTCGTTGGCCGCCTTCTTGTTAGCCAGGTACTTGGGGCAGTTCCGCTTCCAGTGACCAGTTCCTTTGCAATGAAAGCACTCAGTTTCTGGCTTAGGTCCATGCTTAGCCTTGTTTGTAGGAGTAGCAACTGCTTTGCCATCCTTCTTGGTTTTACCCTTCTTGCCTTTACATTTGCCATTTTTCTTGAAACTAGTGGTTTTATTGACCATCAACACTTGATGTTCTTTCTGGATTTCAGACTCAGCGACTTTCAGCATCGCAAACAGCTCGGATGATGACTTGTTCATCCCGTGCATGTTATAGTTCATCACAAAACTTTTGTAACTAGGTGGCAGTGATTGAAGAACTCTATCAATGATCGCCTCTTGTGGAAGGGCAATTCCCAACTCAGCTAGACGGTTTGAGTACCCAGACATTCTGAGTATATGCTCACTGACAGACCCGTTCTCCTCCATCTTGCAAGCATAGAATTTATCGGAGGTCTCATACCTCTCGATCCGGGCATTCTTCTGAAAGATAAACTTCAACTCCTGGAACATCTCATATGCTCCATGACATTCGAAACGTCTTTGAAGTCCCGGTTCTAAGCCATACAATATTGCACACTGAACTATTGAGTAGTCTCCAGCACGAGCCTCCCAAGCGTTCTTAACGTCTTCGGAGGTCATGTCTTCTGGTTGTTCACCGAGCGGTGCATCAAGGACATATTATTTCTGGGAAGCCGTAAGGATAATCCTCAGATTACGGGCCCAATCAACAAAGTTACTTCCATCATCAGTCAACTTAGCTTTCTCTAGGAACGCATTAAAATTCAGGGGTGCTACTACGCGAGCCATTGATCTACAACATAAATATGCAAAGGTTATTTAGACTATTGTTCATGATAATGAGTTTAGTTAATCAAATTACTAAAGCTCCCACTCAAATTAACATCCCTCAGGTCATCTGAGTGTCACATGATCCAAATTCACCAACTCAAGTCCGATCATCACGTGAGTTAAGTTGGCTTCAAGGGTGAACATCACTATGTTGATCATATCTACTATATGACTCATGTTCGACCTTTCGCTCTCTTGTGTTCCGAGGCCATGTCTGTACATGCTAGGCTCATCAAGTTTAACCCGAGTGTTCCGCACGTGCAAATATGGCTTGCACCCGTTGTATGTGAACGTAGAGTCTATCACACCCGATCATCACGTGGTGTCTCGACACGACGAACTTTCGCAATGGTGCACACTCGGGGAGAACACAGTTCATCTTGAAATTTAAGTGAGGGATCACCTTATAATGCTACCGTCGTACTAAGCAAAACAAGGTGCATAAAAGGATTAACATCTCATGCAATTCATAAGTGACATGATATGGCCATCAACTTGTGTTTAAGATCTCAATCTTCGAAACGCCGGCATGATCTCCATCATCACCGGCATGACACCATGATCTCCATCATCTTGATCTCCATCAATGTGTCGCCATTGGGGTTGTCACGCCCTGCATGCTTCTACTACTATTGCTACCGTAGCGATAAAGTAAAGCATTACATAGCACTTAATGATTGACATGCAGGTCATACAATAATTAAAGAGAACCCTATGGCTCCTGCCGGTTACCGTATTCACTGACGTGCAAGTCGTGAAAATGTATACATCACATGATCATCTCATACATCACATATATCTCATCATGTAATTGGCCATATCACATCACAACATACCCTGCAAAAACAAGTTAGACGTCCTCTAATTGTTGTTGCATGTTTTACGTGGCTGCTACGGGTATCTAGTAAGAACGATTCTCACCTACGCATAAACCACAACGGTGATACATAGATTGCTTTTCAACCTTCTCAAGGACCGCCTTTGTCGGATCCGATCCAACTAAAGTGAGACAAACTGTCGCCCGCAAGCCATCTAAGCAACAAGTTGCGTCGAGGGAACCGGTCTCTCGTAAGCGTACGAGTAATGTTGGTCTAAGCCGTTTTATCTCGAAATACCGCTGAACCAAAATCCGACCAAGGGAGGAAGCAATCTAAGCATCAACGCCCACAAAACTTTTGTGTTCTACTCGAGATCTCATCGAACCATCAACCTAGCTCTGATACCACTGTTGGGGAACGTCGCATGGGAAACAAAAATTTTCCTACGCACACGCAAACCTATCCATGGTGATGAGCATCTACGAGAGGGAGAGTGGATCTACGTACCCTTGTAGATCGCTAAGCGGGAAGCGTTAAGAAACGCGGTTGGTGTAGTCGAACTTCTTCGCGATTCAAATCGCCGAGCATCCCGTGATCCAATCATGAACCATCCCGTGATCTCGTCATGATCCGTCCCACGATCCAATCGTGAACGTCTCGTGGCCTTGATCACGATCCTTCCGATCTAGTACCGAACGGACGACACCTCCGCGTTCAGCACACGTGCAGCTTGATGACGATCTCCACCGTCTTGATCCAGCAAGAGGAGGTGGAGAGGAGATAGAGTTTACCGGCAGTGTGACGGCGCTCCGGTGATGGTGGTGGTGGAGCAATTCCGGCAGGGCTTCGCCTAAGCGCTGCACAAATCCGATCTAGAGGAGCACCGGTGAATCGGGTAGCACGTGGCCGTAAGTTGTGTCCAAAAACCACCCAATCCACTAGTATATATAGGAGGGAGGGAGAGGAGGAGGTCTGGTGCACCACAACTCCAAGGAGGAGTTGGCCGGCCAAGGTGGGAGCAATCCTACTCCTACTCCAATCCTAGTTGGAGTAGGATTGCTTCCTATTGGCTGATTTTCCCTTTTTCCTATTTTTCCTTTAGGAAAACCTCTTCCTGCACCATGGGCCTTTGTGGATGGGTTTTCCAGCCCAATAAGGGATGGCCAACACCCTCCCACAGCCCATGGACCTCTTGGGGTCGAAATACCCCTCCCGGAGGTCCCCTGGTACACTACCGGTACTCCCGGTACACTACCGATGAGCCCGAAACTTTTCTGGCGACCAAACTGGGACTTCCTATATATGAATCTTTACCTCTTGACCATTCCGGAGCTCCTCGTGATGTCCGGGATCTCATCCGAGACTCCGAACAACCTTCGGTCACCACCATACATAACTCTATACTACCGAAACGTCACCGAACCTTAAGTGTGCAGATCCTGCGGGTTCGAGAACTATGTAGACATGACCGAGACACCTCTTCGGCCAATAACCAATGGCGGGACCTGGACGTCCATATTGGTTTCTATGAAGATCTTATCGGGTTAACCTCTATGTCAAGGATTCAGTTAATCCCGTACAACGTTCCCTTTGTTCTTCGGTATGTTACTTGCCCGAGATTCGATCGTTGGTATCTCTATACCTTGTTCAATCTCGTTATTGGCAAGTCTCTTTACTTGTTCTGTAATGCAAGATCCCGCAACTAACAATTAGTCACATTGCTTGCAAGGCTTATTGTGATGTTGCATTACCGAGTGGGCCCCGAGATACCTCTCCGTCATACGGAGTAACAAATCCCAGTCTCGATCCATGCCAACTCAACAGACACCATCGGAGATACCTATAGAGCACCTTTATAGTCACCCAGTTACGTTGCGACATTTTATACACACAAGGCACTCCTTCGATATCCGTGAGTTGCATGATCTCATGGTCATAGGAACATATACATTGACATGCAAAAAACAGTAGCAATAAACTGACACGATCATTATGCTACGTTTGTAGTTTGGGTCTTGTCCATCACATCAGTCTCCTAATGATGTGATCCCGTTATCAAATGACATCACATGTCAATGGCTAGGAAACCCTGACCATCTTTGGTCAACGAGCTAGTTCACTAGAGGCATACTAGGGACATAGTGTTTGTCTATTTATCCACACATGCAATGTGTTTCCGATCACTACAATTATAGCATGGATAATAAACGATTATCATGAACAAGGAAATATAATAATAAACACTTTATATATTGCCTCTAGGGCATATTTCCAACAACATCTCCCCTGTACGGTCTGCTTCTTATGCTGTTGCAAGGAGGCTTCTTGCCTTCGGGTATAGCTTACATCTCCCTTGTGCAGCTGGCTTTATGCCTAGTTTGAGTACGGTAAGTGCTGTTGTTGATGGAGGCTTCTTACCTTTGGTATAGCATAACATGACCCTAAGACAACATCGTGTAAATCAAATTCCAGTTGCTTATCAACTGCGGCCATCGAAGGGGGCTTCTTACCGACGGGTATCGCTTATCTCACCCTAATGGCCGGCTTTATTCCATTTCCGGTTAACATGTTAGACGTGGTTGTCGAAGGGGGCTTCTTACCAACGGGTTCGCTTATCTCACCCTAACAACTGGCGTTTACACCAAAACTTAGCTGTTTAAAGAGGCTTCTTTCCTTTGGGTATAGCTTACATCACCTTTCACACAGCCGGCTATTGCAATCAGTAGCCGCGGCTGTCAACTGGAGGCTTCTTGCCCTCGGGTATAGCTTACATCACCCATCGACAGTCGGCGTTTGTGCATATTATAGACAACATGCGCTATTGAAGGAGGCTTCTTGCCTTCAGGTATAGCTTACATCACCCTTCATACAGCCAGCTTTTGTAAATTATTAAGCTGCGGCTGTCGATGGAGGCTTCTTGCCTTAAGGTATAGCTTACATCACCCATCGGCAGCCGGTGTTCACGTATAAAGTACGATATTCGCTGTTAAAAGGAGGCTTCTTACCATCAAGTATAGCTTACATCACCCTTCATACAACCGGCTTTAGGCCTTGGTTCATCAAGACAGCCGCAGTTGTCTATAGAGGCTTCCTACCGTCAGGTATAGCTTACATATAATCTAAGACAACCGACTTTTCAAAGAAATTATTTGCAAGGGTGGCTCATGTTACCCTAAAAAATTGCTGGCTTTAGGCCGCTTCCGGCTCTTCATTAGCCGCGGTTGTCAATGGATGCTTCCTACCTTGAAGTATAGCTCACATTACCCTACTACAGCCAGTCATCAACAAAGCTCATAAGACTCGGGGTCATGCTACTCCGGTTGACAAGTTTTACAATTGTCCAACAGCTTTACATGTTATGAGGAAGGCGTGACATCATTACAAAGACAAAATGCCGGTTCTGCACAGTCATGGACGGATTTATGCAAAGGAGAATCAGTCAATGAAGACCCGGCAACACATCAAATTGAAGCACAAAGATATATACAGCTGGCAATATTTTCAAACGGCAAGATTCATCCTTAAAGTTATTACAAAATGGCTCTCAGAAGGAGCAAAGGCATTATCAAGTTTTCAGCCGCCCACGGCGGGTCGTTACAAGAGCCATTGCTCTAAATTTTACAAAACGCCAAGTCAGTTGGCCGGTTCATCCTGCTTCGGTTCTTCCGCCGGCTTGATCTAGAGGTTCCCCAATTCCCAGTTACAGTTGTCCATAGCAGCAAAAGACCCCTCAAACAAGGGGGACGCATCGAGCTCACAGGGGAAAAGGTCCTTACTACGGGCGGGTGTTAAATCCTTCCACTCGTAGAGAGGCCCGCGGATCCCTTTATCCTCGCTGTCGTAAGCCGCCTGGTAGCTCTTTAGATTTGCTTCTTCTGCAAGAACAGATGCTAAGAAGCGGGAATCCTTGACACATTGGAAGTAGTCTGTCTTGGTGAATTCTGAGTCGTCAACCTTCTTCGATGGATAGCCATCCATCATTTCAGCCGGCATCAATTCAGGTGCAAAGGCCAGAGCCCAGCTCAGTCCCACGATGGCTCCTTGATGAAATGCAGATTTCTTCAGCTCTTCTATCTGTCTCGGCATGGTGGAGAAGAGCTCCAAGACCCCTTTTAGAGCAGTGGGGATCTTCTCTTTGTATTGGACGCTTTTGATCGTGAAGATGGCTCCGCAGTACAACTGCTCCAAGAAGGTGTAGATGGCCTTTAGAGGCAGAATGCTATTAGAAGCAAACTGCCGGCTCCGGGGACCTGTATAAGCCGGATGAGGCACATGAGCCGCCAGTTTTCAATAAAGGGTGTTAACATACATAGTAAGCAGACGGCTTACCAAACAGGGTGGCTGACATCATGGCAATATGCCGTTTCAGGCCTTGAAGTTCTTCCGCCACGGCTATAAGCCGCTGGTCGGCGTCGTTTGCTCGTTTAGTCAGAGCCGCTTTCTCTGATTCTGCCGTCTCTTTCAGAGAGGCGAGTTCAGCAGTGGCCTTAGCCAGCTCTTCTGATAACAGCTGACACTTTTCGTCTGCAACGCTTTGGGCCTCCTGCTGAGCGGCTAGGTTGGCCTTTAGACCCGCCAACTGAGAGCCGGCAGTGCTTAATGCGTCCTGCAAATATCAAAGTGAAACATGAGCAGTTAGAGGAAAGATGATATCAAGACGACAAGTGTTCCCAGGGAAGTTATGCAAGTCTTAAACAGATTGCACGCAATATATTTCACACTTGGGGGCTAATGTACATTTAACCTTTGAGTATCCAGTTCCGGTTCATCTTCTTTAAAATTGATCTGGAACTTGGGGGATACAATATGGCTCTTTCAGCTACAAGCACCAACTCAACTTGGAAAGTTGACTTGGCTCTTGGGGGCTACAAGATGGCTCTTCAAAAAATATTGGTGATGGAAGACCGGACTCAAATATATTTGAGCCGGCCCTTGGGGGTTATGAAACGATCTTCAAATTGTATACAAGCAAAAGACCTGACTCAAATCAAATTTGAAGTTGGCCCTTGGAGGCTACGAATGGCGCTACATTATACTTCTGGCGTGGAGCAACCTAATAACAAACCTAGCACATTTGATGAATGCATTTTCTACAGACGCCAAGGAAAGATCCGGTTCAACTATACACTAGATTAAACCGGCTCTTGGGGGCTAGGAAAGGTTATGGCAGGAGAAGAGTGATGTACCTCATACTTGTTCTTCATCATAGCAACCAATCGGAGTTCTAAATCCCGGCTGGTAGTAACCCGGTTCATGTACCCAGAGTGGAGTTCTTCGGCCGTCATCTTCTCATATGAGGAATCGAAGTTGAGCTTCCGTGAGGCCTCAGCCGGTTCTGTATGCCGGGTCAGTACATGCTCCGGAGGAGGAGATTTTTGGGCAGAGCCGGTGATGATAACATCAGGATTTGCGGGGGTCTTGGCAGGAGTGGCTGGCTTTGAAGGAGCCGTTGGAGGACTCTCTGTTATAACATCATCCACCGCTGGCTCTGTGGAAGCAACTGGCGGAGCTTCTTCTCCTGGAGCCTCTTCCGGCTGTCCAAGGTCCGATTGTCCAAGGTCCGGCTGTGCCGAGTCCGGCTGTCCGAGTTCCTGGTCTTGAGGGATTGGGCCAGAGGAAGGATGATTGGTTTTACGGCGCTTCGCCTGAGCACTGCAAGATAAAGGATCAGCATTTGAAGAGATTAATATTGTATCAACAGCCGGATGTTCGAATACTTACAGCGGGTTGATCTTTGGCGGTGGTATAACCGACGCTGAAGAGTCGCTAGAAGAGGGGGTCTTCTGAAAGAGTAGACATGAAATGAGAGGATGCCAAAACAAAAAGGAAAATCAAAGGAAAAAGAGAGACACAAACCTCTGCCGGACGTTTCTTGAGAGCCGGCGAGTTTGGTAGCCTTGACACATGCTCGGTAGAGCCGGTGCTCTGGGTCTGGCGACGTTCGGCCTGCTGTTGCTTTTTCAAGAAGAAATTGGGAGCCAGATGAGCGAGAGGGTGAGAAAGAGGAAATTTCCTAACAACCGACCACAGCTTTCGGATGAAATATTCTGAGTCAGAATAGGTATAAGGTACCTCGGGAGCATTGGCATGGCTAGTCTCCACTTCTTCGTCTGAACACAATAAACATTAATAAAGAGCAGAATGAGGAAGGGGTCAAGCAAGAAAGTCAAGACTTCACCTATGAATCTGACGAGGGCGGCTGTTCAAGCCAGTTCTCTTGTAGGGTGCTTTTCTTTTGCTTCTTGCCCGCGGTTTTCTTCTTAGCCACCTTCAGAGGAGGGACATACTCCTTTCTCCAGAATTCTGAGTTGGCCGGCACAAAGCAACCCGGAGGGAAAGATAATAAATCAAGCAAAGGACAAATAATATGCAAGCGACGGATGGAAAATAAGTTAACTTACAGCAGGAGCCGGATTGGTAATGCAGAAAGGCGCTAAGCCGATGGTGCTGCAGGAGCTAGAGGCTTCATGAACGAGGCTTCGAACAGTCATATAGTATCATCTTCGTTCAAGGTGACCTTACTGAAGCACAAAGAGCTATCGAATTTTCCTTCATATTCGTGCATGAGCCGGCTCCTGCGGCTCAAAGGCATGATCCTCCATTCAACCCAGCAGCGAATCAGATCTGTTCCTCTAAGTCCATTGGCCAAGAGGGCTCTCAATCTGGCATGAGCCGTCTCATATTTAGCACGATCCGAGGCTGAGAGCCTGTCAGGGAGCATTGTGTCTGTCTTCAGCCGGGAAGGGCGATTACCCGGCAAGCGATGTTCGGTCTTAGGAGACGTATCCTTACAGTAAAACCAAGTTTTATTCCAGTCCTTGGGGTGGCTTGGCATCTGGATAGCTGGAAAAATAATGCCCCTTCGGCATTGGATAGTAATCCCTCCAAGTTCCAGACTCGGGCCGCTTTTGACCTCCGTCTGGCGGTTGGCGTAAAAGAATTCACGGAAGAAACCTACAGACGGCCTGGACTGAAGGTAGGCTTCGCAGAGTACTTGGAAATGACAGATGTTGGAAACAGAGTTTGGCGCCAAATCTTGAGGGTGAAGCTTGTACAAATGAAGGATATCTCCGAAAAACTTGGAGCCGGGTGGTAGGAACCCTCACTCAATATGATCTGTAAACACTACCACTTCCCCCTTCTTGGGTGTGGGGCGGGTCTCATCACCCGGAACCCGCCAGTGAATAACCTCCTTTGAGGGAAGGGTACACGCTGCAACAAGATCCGGCAAATGTTCCTCAGTAACAAAAGAACCGACCCAGTTGCACGAGTTGGTGGCGCGTGTCATACTGGCGGCTTAAAATTCTGTGCAAAGTAAAGGAGTGGCTAGTTAAGCGAAAGCGAGTGATCATAACGGCTTACAATTTAAGTGTTCAATGGATAACATGGAAGACCCCGCCGGTGAGAGCCGGAGGAAGCCTAAACAGTTCAAAAAGGGAAAGGTGGTCGAAAATCGGCTAAGTCCTACGCAAACAGTTTCCATAGATCGTCACGAAAAATATGGATCTACAAAATGCAGAAAAATGATATTTATTTCCGACCTAGCTATGAACAGCGGAGGAAGAAAATGGCCCGCAGCTGCCGTGGCTTGCGCATTGCACGCGGCTGGACCGCGCACGGCGGCAGAGGGGCCGAACAACCTAGAAAGTACCTACGACGCTGAGGCATGCCCACCGGCGATAAGCGCCGGAGCCCGAGCGGCGGCGGCGGAACGGCCGGGAAAAACCCTCATTTTGCGGCGACGATCTGGGGCACGGAGGACTCACCGAAGACGGCACGGCGGAGACGGACGAACTCTGGTGCGCTCAGGTCGATGCAGCGGCCAAGGTCAAGGATGACGGGCGCCGGCGCCGGTGTGGAGCTCGAAGGCGATGCGGCAGCGGTAGGAAGAAGACTAAGGGTGCGAGAGCGGGAAGGTGAAATCCCTCCAGCCGCACGAGTCATATTTAAAGAAGGAATAAGGAAGGCGCGAAATCCCAGGCGACGACGCCAATTTGACCGAGGCGGACGCCTCGAATCTCGGAGTGAGTGGTTAAATGCAAAGATTTGGTGATACGTCAGCGGATCCTGTGACGTCATGTCGGGTCATTTTCGGGCGACTCTCAGAAAACCAAAAGAGAAGGATGAAGTGAGCTAGCTCAATTCAACCTAGGGCCTAATGTTGGGGATATAACCCCGTAATATGACCCGGCTTGGAAGCTCCGGCTGATATTGTTGACTCATGAGTCGGCCCAAAAGGGAAAGCCACCAACTGGAGGCCCAAGATGATAGGCGGCTCCAGATGTGGGCCGGATGACGAAGACCCGGACGTGTAAGACGTCTCAAGGATGACTTGGACGAGAACATAGAGATAGACTCGGAGATGTAAACATGACTTGGTTAAGCAATTGTAAAGCCTGACGGTCCTGACCTCTTATATAAAGGCAGACCCGGGGCGACTTAGGGGACAGGTTATCAAAAGCTAGATCAAGCTTTTAGCCCCTTGTAATCGATACAACCAGCAATAACAACAAAAGCAGGACGTAGGCTTTTACCTCGACTTGAGGGGCCAAACCTGGGTAAACTCGTGTCCTTTGTCCCGATCAACCCCTTTGAGTCCACTACAATGGCGACAGCTCCGAACTCAAGTTTGGTAATCCGGACATCTGCCGTGATAAAACCACGACAGGTTTTGTGTTGACTTCATTCCTGACCTCAAGAAGATTGGTCTCCCTCAATCGTGGTATGAGGGGAGACTAACTGGAAAAGGCACGCTAGGAGCAGACTCAATAATATGTAGGGACGGGCATTCTTGGTCTCAAGCACACTACATAGTTCTACAGAATTCCACCTTGGTGACCCCGTATGTCGATGAACACAAGAATATTCTGCGCTCCAAACACTCGGAGTAGTGTGACGACTGGATTACATATGAACACATCAGGATTTTTGGCAGTTGGTTGCAAACACGTCTCATGGGTGGCAACACTGTTTCTGATGAGCTGTACTCGTTGGCCAGGGGACCATCTTCGACTGTATTGACTTACAAAGGGTACTAGATAAATGGGAATACATTTTACACGATCACCCAAGATGAAAAGAGCACCAACCAAAACAGCGGTGTTCGCTTTGATGCAGCAACCAAGAGGGGAAAGGACACATATTATGGTTACATAGTGGACATATGGGAACTTGACTATGGACATGATTTCAAGGCCCCTTTGTTTCAGTGCTAATGGGTCAACCTATCAAGAGGCGAGGTACAGGAAGACCCACAGTACGGAATGGTAACAGTGGATCTGAATAATCTTGGGTACACAGACGAACCATTCGTCCTAGCCAATGATGTGGCACAGATTTTCTATTTGAAGGACATGTCTACCATACCAAGAAAAAGAAAAGATAAGGAAGCGAATACATCATACGATGAGCCAAAACACCACATAGTTCTTTCAAGAAAAAGAGACATCGTGGGATTGGAGGGCAAGATAGACATGTCTGAAGATTATGAGAAGTTTCATGAAATTCCTCCCTTCAAAGTCAAGGCTGACCCAAGCACCCTGTTAAACGATGAAGATTATCCATGGTTACGGCGTAATAAGCAAAGGACACAAGCAAAGAAAAAGTGAAGACTTTCTCTCCACAACTATATCATTGCAGTGACATGTGAAGAAATGAAATGCCTTTTGTAACACATGAGTTTTCGTCCAAAACCCGAATACTTCGAAAGTGATTTTCCGTTTTGTACACGAAGTGCATCCAGTTTTTGCCATAACCCTCTCAACTTCTTATGACATGCTATGTGGATGAAATGATGATACCATGCCAACTTTCAACCTTTTCAAAGTTCATTTGAAGTGCTTTTCAATTTCAGGGTCATTTAGCTCAAAAAATCAGCAAGTGCATGAAAAATACCAAATGAAGTCAGAAAGGGTTGCAAATTGATGATGTGGCTTTGAATGGTGCATTTTGAACACACAAAAAGTCTGGAGTTCAAATGAGTTCAAAAAATGAAATCCCTTTGTAACAGATGAGTTTTCGTCCAAAACCATGATACTTCGAAATAGATTGTCCATTTTGTACACGAAGTGCATCCAGTTTTTATCGTAACACACTCAACTTTTTAGCACATGCTATGTGGGTGAAATGATGATACCATGCCAACTTTCAACCTTTTTAGAGTTCGTTTGAAGTGCCTTTTAATTTCTTTCAAAACATCATGGGAGTGGAGTTGAAAAAAGAATCAGCTAAAAAGCTTTTATAAACCTCTAGTATTTTTGACACAATAATTATATAAAAATTATGCAACTAAAATTATCAAAGTATTTTTTTCAAAATATTACTAGCAAAAAGGATATGATTATAAAACACACTGGAAATAAATAAAGAAAAAAATAAATAAAGCAAGAAACAAAACAAAATAATGGAAATTATGCAACTAAAATTATCAAAGTATTTATTTGTTAAAAAGAATGAACTAAAATTAGAAAAGAAAAATACTAGAACATAAGATAAAAAATAAATAAAGCAAAAAACAAAACAAAAATAATTGAAAAAAATAAATAAAATGCCACCTACTGGGCCACCACGACCTGAATACAACTAGAAACCCACCAACCTTGTTGGGCCAGGATTCAGACCCGCAGAAGGCCCAGTAGGCCCACATGCACAGACAGATTAGGCCCGGAAGCCTGCAGTTGAGAGGAGCTCGAGATGGTGTGCGCAACAGCGCTTATAAACCACTCCCGAGCTCTCTCGGCTAGCGAGGTGGGACTAAAGATTTGGCCCCGGGCAGCACCACCCTTTGGTCCCGGTTGGTGCCACCAACCGGGACTAATACACCCCTTTAGTCCCCGTTGGTGCCACCAACCGGGACTAAAGGTCTCTGCTTCCCGCCCTTTGGGCTGCCGAAAAGAGACCTTTGGCGTCGGTTGGTGCCACCAACTGGGACTAAAGGTTGGCATTGGTCCCGGTTGGTGCCACCAACCGGGACCAATGCTTCTTGTATATAAGCCAACACTTAGGATTTTTCCCCAATTTCTCCCATCGCCGCGCCCTGCCTCCTCGTCGCCATCGCCGTCGACGCCCTCGCCCTGCCCTGCCCCGACGCCGTTCGTCACTGCCATCGCCATCGCCCTTCTCCCCCGATGCCGCGCCCTGCCGTCGCCGTCGCCGTCGCCGCGCCGTTCGTCACTGTCGTCGCCGTCGCTCTGCCCTTGCCGCGCCCTGCCCCGACGCCCTTCTTCCCCGATGTCGTTCGTCACTGCCATCACCGTCGCCGTCGTTACCGTCGCTATGCGCCCCTGCCCTGCCCCCGCCATCGCCGTCGCCGTCATCACCATCACTCGTGCGCCCCTTCCCCACCCCCGATCAGCCCGGCCGCGCCCCTGCCCCGGCCCGTCCTCGCCGTCGCCGGCCGCGCCCCTGCCCCGTCGTTGCCCGAGCCCCGCTGTGAGCCGCCATGCCGCCTGGCCTTTTTTTATGCTTATGTTAATGTTCTTAGTATTTTTTGGTCAAAAAATAGATGTGATCATTGTCACACCAAAATGCTATACTTATTTTGGATATGATGAATTTTTTAGTCATGTTCATATGATGTTCTTTTTGTTCATAGAATATTTTTTGTTCATAGCATTTTTTGTTCCATGTATATATGTATGTGTACATATGGATGGATGAATAGATGGATGTAACTCTAAGTTAAAATTTACCCCTCCCTGATAACTTCGACACGAGGAGGGACATGCATGAGAGAGAGGCGGTCCGCTCACCCGACTAACTATCGAGGCCACCCAAACCCTAGAAGAAAGAGCATCGTTGTCGATCTTCCCCCTTCCCGATAACTTTGACATGAGGGGGGATGTCGGGCATGCATGAGTGAGAGAGGCAGTCCGCTCGCCCGACCAACTATTGAGGCCATCCAAACCCTAGAATAAAGAGCATCATTGTCGATCTACCCCCTCCCCGACAACTTCGACATGAGAGGGGACGTCGGACATATGCATGAGAGAGAGGCGGTCCACTCACCCGACCAACTATCGAGGCCACTCAAACCCTAGAAGAAAGAGTGTCATTGTCGATCTAGCTACCCCGTCCCTACCCGGCCAACTAGCGATATTCGGAAGGCTCTTGTTGAACTTCGTACCAAAAAGCTAATTAATTATCCTATCTGGGACGCCGTCGGACATTCATGAGAGAGGCGGTCCAGACGTCGGACATTCATGTTTGTATATTAATTGCCATGTTGTAATATTTGCAGAAACTATGGATCCAAGAGACGAAGAACAAGAACAGTTGTTGGGGGACATAATCCATGGCGGACGTGATATCTCGTCGTTTCTCAACGACACCGATGGTCTGGAAGGGGATTATGACGGCTCCAGTGATCGAACAATGGAGGAGGAAGGACATGATCATGATGGCTCCGGTGACCAAATGCCAGAGGAAAGAGACCATCGGAGGAGGGAGTTGTTGCAAAGTCCGGCGAGGTATATATATTAATTAAGTCTTGGCTCCAGTGACTAGCTAATTGATGAATTAATTATTTTGTTATGTACATATATTAATTAACTCTTCTTTCTTCTTTTATAGCCCTCCACATCGAGCCAAACTTCGGTAACGAGACAAGGCCCGAAGAAGAGGTTGGACAAGGATGAAAAGTTCATAATCATAACACTCGCGAACGATGGCCATCCGATTGAACCCAAGCGGACCAAGAATGCATTTTCTGCTCAATGCGGAGCTATTGTTAGGGACAACATCCCGATCAGCATCACGCAATGGAATAAGCCTAAGGACGGCGCCCCTGAAGGTGATTATGTCATTGATAGACAGAAAGATGATCTTTGGACAATGCTGAAGGCAAATTTCACCCTACCGCCAGAGGAGGATCCGAATAAGCCAGTTATAGAGCCACTGGTCAAGGTGTGTGCTCTTAAGAAGATGGCAGATCTATTCAGGAGGTGGAAGAATGAGTTGAAATCAAAGTTTGTCGACAAAGGGAAGACTCCAGAATTTACCGGCCGATTTGAGAAGATAAGAGATTACTGGCCCGCATTTGTGGACTACAAGACATCGGACAAGAGTAAGAAAATGTCAGAGACAAACAAGGTCCATGCTGCAAAGAAGCAGTATCACCATCACACGGGGTCAGGTGGCTACCTCAAAGCCTGGCCGTTATGGGACAAAGCTGAGAATGACCTGATTGCTAAAAACATCATACCATAGACATATAACTGGTCAGACCGTTCAAGGACTTGGTTCTTCAGGGTTGGGGGAAATTTGGACCCTGAAACAGGGAAGTGCCGTTGGACGGACGAGCAACTTGCAATACCCATGAACAAGCTTCAGAAGTATATCACTGCAACATAGGAAGGGACGTTCATTCCCGATAGATAGAAGGACGAGCTGACTGAGGCCCTAGGGAATGCTGAGCACCCTGGATGAACACGAGGCACACCAGGCTCTGTTCTGTGGAAGGTTGGGTTTCCCGACGCAGGCGGTTACGGAAGCCGGGAGAGAAAGAGGAAAGTGGAGCTGAGCGAAATTCAGAAGCTCAATACAAGACTACAAAAGCTAGAGGAAGCTGAGAGCCAGCGAGCTGCCAGCCAACCATGTCAGCAGCACGAAGCTACCCCAGAAGCTACCCCGCCATCTTAGCGGAGAAGCAATGTCGCTTCCACGGAGCCCATTTAGCCTGACTTCACATCTCCTAGCTACCTCGTGGATACTATCACGGAGGCTCAACATGGCGAGCTTATGACAAAATGCCGGAACCTCACTTTCAAGGCAGCTGTCGGCTTTGTTGCACCTCCTCAACCCAACGGAACTTTTCACTGCCGTCCGATTCCACATGGCTATGCTGTTGTGATGGTGGATGAAGTAATGAAGGAATTTGAGGAGCTCGAGCTTGACCACTGTACAGGTGAAGGAGAGAATAAGCTGGTTCGTGCCCTGAGGAGTACATGTCTATGGCTGAAGGAGTACATCAAGCTTCCCTATTTGACGCCTCCGCCTCCTCCTTCTCCTCAGGCAAATCAGGGCACTCCGGCTCCTCCTCCTCCTCCTTCTCCTGCGAGTGATCAGGGCACACCGCCTCCTTCTCTGGCTCCTCCGACGCGTGGGGGCACTCTACCTCCTCCTTCGCCTACTACGGCATGTCGGAGCAGTACGCCTCCTCCTCAGCCTCGTCGGCAACGACGGAAGACAGACGCCACCGCTGCATCTCGTCCAGTGCCTAGTAAGAAACGACGGAAGGGAGCCGCCGCCGGTCCAGCGGCTAGCAGTACAAGCATAGGCAGTAGGGGATACAGGTACGTTCCATCTCTCAAGCCTTTGGAAAAGTTATCATATGATAGGACCGAGTCTGAAAACGAGGAGATATGTCAGGCCGAATTGAGGGCCCATTTTGCAAACAAAACTCCACCTCCGAAGGAGAAGATATATCCGGTGAAAGCGATGCACACTATCGATGCCCTGAAGTGACCACCACCGCCTCCGCCGGATTCCAACTTTGACCGCTGTATTAAAAAGACATATCAAGCTGCATGCCAGTCGAGAAGTACTTCCAGTCATGCAAGGTTAGCAAAACGAAGAACTGGGAAAAAAATTCCCCAGCTTGGCGAACAGGCGAACCAATCATGCCCCCCGCTCAAGGTGTCTAGCGATATCTCCGATGATCATCAGGGGATGGTGCCCGGTACCAATGCTGGTGATTACATGAGAGATGATGTACTGTTTCGAATTTAGCCATTGGAGGTGGACAAATTCAAATACCGGTACGGGCATCCTCTCGTCAAACCTGATCATCCTCTTCTAACAACGATGATACAAAGATTCCATGAATGGTACATGCAAACCTGCCGCGAGTCTGGGAAGGATTCTTTGATACTATAAGTTAAAGTGGAGCACGACCTTGTTGGAACGGAAATGTTGAATATTGAATTTGAGGAGATATTCCAGTTACACAATCAAAAGGCCATCGACAAAAATAATCGTGACTTGCTACTATCTATAAGTACTACTTCTGTAATTAAGTCTCTCTATGTATATAGCTCAGCTCTTTCATTGCATGTATATATAATTATCCTCACTACTATATTATGAAGATTGAAGATCGTCGAATGCAGAAAAGCACAAATGTATGACATTGGGTTCATTAACCCAAATGTCATACGTGATTATAATTTTTAAAATTATCCCACACAAACCAAGGAGAACTTGCTAGAATCGTTGCTTAGAAATCAAAACAAAAAGACAATACTCTTTCCTTACAACTTCAAGTGAGTGTTACTGTCTTGCGCATATTTGGTTTCCCTTATTACTCGAGGTTTATAGTAATGTAATTGATGAGTTATGAATGCGTGCGCATTTTCCACTTTATTCTGCTAGAGATTCAGGTTGAGCGGGGAGTAGTAATCGTCTTAGACTCGAAATGAAAAGATCCCCGGGATTATGCGGACATGACTAAAATTCTCCAAAAGTAAGTTCAATCAATCATTATCGCATCATATCGGCAACTTTAATTTGTTCATTTCCTGATATCAAGTAATTTTATCTTTGTCTGGCAGGGTTTGGAAAGAGTTCACAACAATTGTTCCGGCACTGCCGAGGGAGCTGCGATTTACACACCCGAAAGTAAGTACTACTAGCTAGTTCTGCGCATCTCCCATTGATTCTAGTTTCATCAATACCATTTATCATGCTTGATTATCAGTTTGATTGAACTCTATTTCTCGTAAAGTGCTTGTGGCAGGAAAAAGGGAATAATTTATGTGGATACTACGTTTGCGAGTTCATCTACAACGCGATGATCCCTAAATGGGGCTACTCTCAAAAAGAATTTGAAGTGCATAAGCAATAATATTCACAATTTTATTTTATTACCATATATATGTATTGACCCCCTTCTTCAAATTAGATGTGGAAGATGCGGGATGAACTCCTACCACATGATCGCATACGAGCAATTCAAGAAGAATTGGCGGGATTCTTTCTTGACCACGTCATAAATAAAACTTGAGAATACCATCTGGAAGTTACCATTAAATGGGGATTGTAAGAGATCTTATATTGTATATATGTAGGTAGTAGTGTCGGATATATATACGAAAACTTGTTATACGACCAATCTCTCGGAGAAAGAGAGGTCGATCACTTCTATCTCTATATGTTCATGACGATCTTCTGTACTTAATGGTTCCTTCATTTTCTTACTAGCTAGCATGTCAAGTTCTCTCTATAGTAGCTAGCGTCGAACAAGCACGGAGAAAGAGAGGACACTTCTCTCTATCAATTAGCTAGCTATAACAATATAAAACCCCTAAATTAACCGTCCAAAACCCCTTAAACCCCCCTCCCTTTCAAAAAACAAGCAACTGCCAGATGCTGACGCGTGGATGCCTTTTGGTCCCGGTTTGTGTTTTTGAAACCGGGACTAAAGGTCCTCCTGCCTGGGCTCCCCGTAGAGGCCACGTGGAGCCCCTTCTGTCCCGGTTTGTACGAGAACCAGGACTAAAGGTTTTGGGATTTAGTCCCGACCCTTTAGTCCCGGTTCCGGAACCGGGACAAATGGGCCTTACGAACCGGGACAAATGGGCCTTTGTCTACTAGTGCATCTAGAGTATTAAGTTCATGAAAAACAGAGTAACGCATTAGGTAAGATGACATGATGTAGAGGGATAAACTCAAGCAATATGATGAAAACCCCATCTTGTTACCCTTTATGGCAACAATACAATACGTTCCTCGCTACCCGTACTTTGTGACTTGGTGAGGACACCGCAAGATTGAACCCAAAACTAAGCACTTCTCCCATTGCAAGAATTACCAACCTAGTTGGCCAAACCAAACCAATAACTCGAAGAGACTTGTAAAGATATGAAATCGTGTATATAAGAATTCAGAAAAGACTCAAATAATATTCATGGATAATCTGAACATAAACCCACAATTCATTGGATCTCGACAAACACACTGCAAAAGAGTATTACATTGGATAGATCTCCATGAAGATCATGAAGAACATAGTATTGAAGCACAAAGAGAGAGAAGAAGCCATCTAGATAATAGCTATGGACCCGAAGGTCTGTGGTGGACTACTCACGCATCATCGGAGGGGCAATGGAGTTGATGTAGATGCCCTCCGTGATCGAATCCCCCTCCGGCAGATTACCGGAAAAGGCTCCAAGATTGGATCTCTCGGGAATGGAGGCTTCTGGCAGTGGAAAAGTATTTACGTTTTTATTTTTGGTATTGGGGGAATATTTGGGTATTTATAGGATAAAGAATAGGGCTAGGACTCCTGTCAGGGAGTCAGAAGCCTGCCAGGCGTGGCCAGGGGGTGGCCGTGCCCCCTTGGCTTGTGACTTCCTAGCAACTTCCTTGCCTTGCACTCCAAGACTGGTAGATCTCTTTTGTTCCAGAAAAAAACATCGCGAAGATTTTATTTTGTTTGGACTTCGTTTAATATTCCATATCTACAATACTCAAAAACAAGGAAAAAACAGAAACTGGCACTAGGCTCTAGATTAATAGGTTAGTCCCAAAAATAATATAAAATAGCATATTAATGCATATAAAACATCCAAAACAGATAATATAATAGCATGACAAAATCAAAAATTATAGATATGCTGGAGACATATCAGTGCTCTTGGGTGAGAATACATACCGCCCATTTGCTTTCGTCATTCCGGCACAACATGGAATACTGGTTAGGTGGCTTTCCGAAGATCTATCAACAGGAGGGTGATTGCAACACCTAATTTTCACCGGGGGTCAAAACTCTTGTTATATCCTTTATTGATGGGACTCCATAGAAATGAACTTGCATCATCACCTTTTGAGGGTTGTTCCAATTTTTGTGTTCAAGGTGTTATCTTCTTGCTGATGTGTTTAACTCACTGATTGGCTAGACAAGGCGGCGACAACGACTTGCCATTTGGTGAAACTCCAACGGGCCGACACATTTTGTGTGCCCGTGTCCATTTGGGTCCGGACGGATAAAAACACGGCCCAGCATCCTGATGCAAATGGATGGTTGTTCGTTTTCGTGTCTAGTTCGACTCATTTCTAGACTAAATTAGGTATAGATTCGGCTCCGTGCAAACACGTCACGGACGCTGATACGTCCATTTTGCATCATGCTTTTATATTGATATTTATTGCATTATGGGCTGTTATTACACGTTATGGTACAATACTTATGCCTTTTCTCTCATATTTACAAGGTTTACATGAAGAGGGAGAATGCCGGCAGCTGGAATTCTGGACTAGAAAAGGAGCAAATCTGAGATACCTATTCTGCACAACTCCAAAATTCCTGAAATTTTACGAAGAATATTTTTGGAATTAATAGAAAATACTATCGCAAGAATCAACCAGAGGGGGGCCACCAGCATGCCACTAGCCTACTAGGCATGGCCACCCCCTAGCCGCAACTAGCAGGCTTGTGGGGCCCCTGTGGCTCCTCCGACGCCCATCTTTTCCTATATGAAGCGTTTTGACCTAGAAAAAATAATCAAAAGAGAGATTTCGGGACAAAGCGCCGCCGTCTTGAGGCGGAACTTGGGCAGAACCAATCTAGAGCGCCGGTAGGGCTGTTCTGCCAGGGGAACTTCCCTCCCGGAGGAGGAAATTGAAGCCATCGTCATCACCAACGTTCCTATCATCGAGAGGGGGTCAATATCCATAAACATCTTCACCAACACCATCTCCACTCCAAACCCTAGTTCATCTCTTGTATCTGATCTTTGTCTCAACACCTTAGATTGGTACCTATGGGTTGCTAGTAGTGTTAATTACTCCTTGTAGTTGATATTAGTTGGTTTACTTGGTGGAAGATCATATGTTGATATCCTTTATGATAATTAATACTCCTATGATCTTGAACATGAACATGTTTCATGAGTAGTTACGTTTTTTCCTGAGGACATGTGATAAGTCTTGTTATAAGTAATCATGTGAATTTGGTATTCGTTCTATATTTTGATGAGATGTATGTCGTCTCTCCTCTAGTGGTGTTATGTGAACATTGACTACATAACACTTCACCATTATTTGTGCCTAGGGGAAGGCATTCGGAAGTAATAAGTAGATGATGGGTTGCTAGAGTGACAGAAGCTTAAACCCTAGTTTATGCGTTGCTTCGTAAGGTTCTAATTTGGATCCACATGTTTCATGCTATGGTTAGGTTTACCTTAATTCTTCTTTCGTAGTTGCGGATGCTTGCGATAGGTGTTAATCATAAGTGGGAGGTTTGTCCAAGTAAGGGCAGCACCAAAGAATCGGTCCACCCACATATCAAATTATCAAAGTAACAAACGTGAATCAAATGAGCATGACGAAAACTAGCTTGACGGAAATTCCCGGGAGCGCTTTGCTTTATATAAGAGTTTGTCCAGGCATGTCCTTTTCTAAAAAAGTATTGGGCTACCTTGCTGCACCTTTGCTACACTTGTTACTTGTTACTTGCTATGAATTATCTTATCACAAAACTATCTATCACCGATAATTTCAGTGCTTGCAGAGAATACCTTATTGGAAACCGCTTGTCATTTCCTTCCGGTCCTCATTAGGTTCGACACTCTTACTTATCGAAAGGACTAAGATTGATCCCCTATACTTGGGGGTCATCAATACTCTTTTCTGGTGCCATTGCCGGGGAGTGAAGCACCTTTGGTAAGGAAAAATTTATATAGTGTGCTGAGATTTACTGTCACTTGTCACTATGGAAAGTAATCCTTTGAGGGGCTTGTTCGGGGTATCTTCACCTCGAACAGAAACACAAAGAGTTGTCCCTCAACTTCCTTAACCTACTGAAAATATTTATTATGAAATTCCTTCGGGTATGATAGAGAAACTGCTGGCTAATCCTTATGCAGGAGATGGAACACTACATCCCAATTTACATCTAATCTATGTGGATGAAGTTTGTGGATTATTTAAGCTTGCAGGTCTGCCCGAGGATCACGTTAAGAAGAAGGTTTTTCCTTTATCTTTGAAAGGAAAAGGCATTGACATGGTATAGACTATGTGATGATATTGGATCATGTAGCTACAACCGATTGAAGATGGAATTTCATCAGAAGTTCTATCCTATGCATCTAGTTCATCGTGATCGGAATTATATTTATAATTTTTGGCCTCGTGAAGGATAAAGAATAGCTAAAGCTTGGCGAGGCTTAAGTCAACGTTATATTCATGCCCCAATCATGAGCTCCTGAGAGAAATTATTATTCAGAATTTTTATGCTCGGCTTTCTCGTAATGATCAATCCATGCTCGATACTTCTTGTGATGGTTCCTATATGAAGAAATGTATTGCCTTCAAATGGGATTTATTGGAAAGAATTAAACGCAACTCTGAAGATTGGGAACTCGACGAAGGTAAGGAGTCAGGTTTTAACCTTAAGTTTGATTGTGTCAAATCTTTCATGGACACCGAGGCTTTTTGTGAATTTAGCACTATATATGGACTTGACTCTGAGATAGTAGGTTCTTTTTGTGAATCTTTTGCTGATCATGTTGATATCCCTAAAGAGAAGTGGTTTAAATATCATCCTCCCATTGAAATGAAAGTAGTTGAACCTATTAAAGTTGAAGAGAAAACTATTACTTATAACGTTGATCCTGTTATTCCCACTGCTTATATTGAGAAACCACCTTTTCCTACTAGAATAAAGGATCATGATAAAGCTTCAACTGTGGTTCGTAAGAGATGTGCTACAAGACCTACACCCCCTGAGAAAATTAAACTTGAACCTAGTATTTCTATGGTTAAGGATCTCTTGGTTGATAATATTTATGGGCATGTTATTCAATTTTGTGATGAAGCTGGTAGGATTGCTAAACCCGATGCTAAAGATAAACATAGACCCATTGTTGGCACGCCTGTTGTTTGTGTTAAAATAGGAGATCATTGTTATCATGGCTTATGTAATATGGGTGCTAGTGTGAGTGAAATTCACTTTTCCTTATATAAAGAGATTATGAATGATATTGCACCAGCTGAGTTAGAGGAAAACAATGTTAGAATTAAACTTGCTAATAAAGATATTATATCACCAGTTGGGATTATTAGAGATGTTGAAGTCTTGTGTGGGAAAATAAAATATCCTAGTGATTTTCTTGTTTTTGGTTCCCCACAAGATGATTTTTGTCCCAATATATTTGGTAGACCCTTCTTGAATATCGTTAATGCCAGAATAGATTGTGAGAAGGAAATGGTTACCGTAAGTTTTGGGGATACGTCTCATGAGTTTAATTTCTCTAAATTTTGTAGAAAACCCCATGATACAGAATTGCGTAGTAAGGATGAGATTATTGGTCTTGCCTCTATTGATGTGCCTCCTATTGATCCTTCAGAGCAATATTTGCTAGACCATGAAAATGACATGCATATGAATGACAGGGGTGAAATAGATAGGATTTTCTTTGATCAGCATCCTATTCTGAAACACAACTTGCCTATTGAAATACTTGGGGATCCTCCTCCAGCCAACGGCGATCCCATGTTTGAGCTTAAACAATTACCAGATACTTTGAAATATGCTTATCTTGATGAAAATAAGATATATTCTGTTATTATTAGTGCTAACCTTTCAGAGCATGAAGAACAAAGGTTATTGAAAACTCTGAAGAAGCACTGTGCTACTATTGGATATACTCTTGATGATCTTAAGGGGATTAGTCCCACTCTATGTCAGCATAAAATTAAAATGGAGCCTGACGCTAAACCAGTTGTTGATCACCAACGACGGTTGAATCCTAAAATGAAGGAAGTGGTAAGAAATGAAATATTAAAGCTTCTTGAGGCAAGTATCATTTATCCTATTGCTGATAGTAGATGGGTTAGTCCTGTTCATTGTGTCCCTAAGAAAGGAGGTATTACCGTAGTTCCTAATGATAAAAATAAATTGATCCCGTAGAGAATTGTTACAGGTTATAGAATGGTAATTGATTTTAGAAAATTGAATAAAGATACTAGAGAATAGCATTACCCTCTACGTTTCATTGATCAAATGCTAGAAAGATTATCCAAACACACACATTTCTGCTTTCTAGATGGTTATTCTGGTTTCTCTCAAATAGCTATGTCAAAAGAGGACCAAGAGAAGACCTCCTTTACCTGCCCTTTTGGTACCTTTGCTTATAGACGTATGCCTTTTAGTTTATGCAATGCACCTTCTACCTTTCAAAGATGCATGACTGCTATATTCTCTGATTTTTGTGAAAGGATTGTTGAGGTTTTCATGGACGATTTTTCCGTTTACGGAACTTCTTTTGATGATTGTTTGAGCAACCTTGATCGAGTTTTGCAAAGATGTGAAGAAACTAATCTTGTCTTTAAGAGAGAGAAGTGCCACTTTATGGTGAATGAAGGCAATGGTGAATGAAGGCATTGTCTTGGGACATAAAATTTTCGAAAGGGGATTGAAGTTGACAAGGCTAAAGTTGATGCTATTGAAAAATGTCGTGTCCTATGGATATCAAACTTATAAGAAGTTCCCTTGGTCATGCTGGTTTCTATAGGAGATTTATTAAAGATTTCTCTAAGATTTTTAGGCCTCTCACTAATCTTTTGCAAGAAGATGTTCCATTCATTTTTTATGATGATTGTGAGGAAGGTTTTGAAATTCTCAAGAATGCTTTGATTTCTGCACATGTTGTTCAACCACCTGATTGGAACCTACCTTTTGAAATTATGTGTCATGCTAATGATTATGTTGCTGGTGCTGTTCTAGGACAAAGAGTTGATAAGACATTAAATGTTATTCATTATGCTAGAAAAACTCTAGATACTGCTTAAAGAAACTATGCTACCACTGAAAAGGAATTTTTAGCAGTTGTGTTCGCTTGTGATAAGTTTAGACCCTATATTGTTGATTCTAAGTAACTATTCACACTAATCATGCTGCTATCAAATATCTCATGGAAAAGAAAGATGCTAAACCTAGACTTATCAGGTGGGTTCTTCTGCTACAAGAATTTGATGTGCATATTATTGATAGAAAGGGTACGATGCTGATAACCCCATAACAGATAACTTGTCTAGATTAGAGAATGTTCTTGATGACCCACTACCTATTGATGATAGCTTTTCTGTGTTGGAAATATGCCCTAGAGGCAATAATAAATTAGTTATTATCATATTTCCTTGTTCATGATAATCGTTTATTATCCATGCTATAATTGTATTGATCAAAGACTTAGATGCATGTGTGGATACATAGACAAAACCATGTCCCTAGTATGCCTCTAATAGACTGGCTCGTTGATCAAAGATGGTTAAGGTTTCCTAGCCATGGACATGAGATGTCATTTGATAACAGGATCACATCATTAGGAGAATGGTGTGATGGACAAGACCCAATCTACAAACGTAGCATATGATCGTGTCAGCTTATTTCTACTATTTTCTGCATGTCAAGTATCTGTTCCTATGACCATGAGACCATGCAACTCACTGACACCGGAGGAGTGCCTTGTGTGTATCAAACATTGCAACGTAACTGGGTGACTATAAAGGTACTCTATAGGTATCTCCGAGGGTGTCTGTTGGGTTGGCATGGATCAAGACTTGGATTTGTTACTCCGTGTGATGGAGAGGTATCTCAGGGCCCACTCGGTAATACAACATCACAACAAGCCTTGCAAGCATTGTGACTAAGTGTTAGTCATGGGATCTTGTATTATGGAATGAGTAAAGAGACTTGCTGGTAATGAGGTTGAACTAGGTATGGAGATGCCGACGATCGAATCTTGGGCAAGTAACATACCAAAGAACAACGGGAACATCATACGGGATGAACTGAATCCTTGACATAGTGGTTCGACCGATAAAGATCTTCGTAGAATATGTAGGAAACAATATGGGCATCTAGGTCCCGCTATTGGTTATTGACCATAGAGGTGTCTCGATCATGTCTACATAGTTCTTGAACCCGCAGGGTCTGCACACTTAAGGTTTCGTGACGTTTCGGTAGTATAGAGTTATGCATGGTTGTGACCGAAGGTTGTTCAGATTCCCAGATGAGATCCCGGACGTCACGAGGAGCTCCGGAATGGTCCGGAGGTAAATATCGATATATAGGAGGTCCTATTTTGGTCGCCGGAAAAGTTTCGGGCTCATCGGTAGTGTACCGGGAGTGCCGGTAGTGTACCGGGAGACCATCAGGAGGGGTATTTCGACCCAAGAGGCTACATGGGCTGTGGGAGAGTGAATACAAGCCCTTAGTGGGATGGTGTAAGTCCCACACATGGCCCATGCGGCTGGGAAAAAAAGCCCAAAGAGAAGAAGGTGGGAAAAGGCAAAAAGGCAAAAATAAGGAGGAGTCCTAGTCCTACTAGGATTGGAGGAGGAATCCTCCTCTCCTCCTTGGTTCAGCCGAAGCCTCCAAGGGCTGGACCTTTCGCCAATACTCCTCCTCTCTTCCTCTTACATATACTAGAGGTTTTAGGGTTTTTGCATGAGATTTTCAGTCACGTGCTACCCGTTCCTCTAGTACATAGTTTCTCCTCTAGATCGGTTTTCTCCAGTGCTTAGGCGAAGCCCTGCCAGAATTGCTCCACCACCATCGCTGCTGCGCCGTCACGCTGCCGGAGAACTCTTCTACCTCTCTGCTCCCTCTTGCTGGATCAAGAAGGCAGAGATCGTCATCGAGCTGTACGTGTGCTGAACGCGCAGGTGTCGTCCATTCGGCGCTAGATCGGAAGGACCGTGATCAAGATCGCGAGACGGATCGTGATGAGATCGCGGGATGGATCGTGATGAGATCGTAGGATGGATCGTGATGAGTTCGCGAGACGGATCGTGATCGGATCACGGGACGGATCGTGATGAGATCGCGGGACGCTCGGCGATTTGGATCGCGAAGACGTTCGACTACACCAACCGCGTTTCTTAAACGCTTCCTACTTAGCGATCTACAAGGGTATGTAGATCCACTCTCCCTCTCGTAGATGCTCATCACCATGGATAGATCTTGCATGCGCGTAGGAAAATTTTCGTTTGGTATCAGAGCCAAGTTTATGTGTAGATGAGATCTCGCGTAGAACACAAAGAGTTTGTGGGCGTTGATGCTTAGATTGCTTCCTCCCTTGGTCATGTTTTGGTTCAGCGGGATTGTGGGATGAAGTGGCCCGGACCAATATTACTCGTATGCTTACAAGAGACCGGTTCTCTCAACTGCAACTTGTTGCAAAAGATGGCTGGCGGGTGGCAGTTTCTTCGTACTTTAGTTGTATCGGATTCAAAAAAGGCTGTCCTTGAGAAGGTTAAAAAGCAACTTATGTATCACCTTTGTGGTTTATGCGTAGGTGATAATTGTTCTTGCTAGATACCCATAGCAGCCACGTAAAACATGCAACAACAATTAGAGGACGTCTAACTTGTTTTTGCAGGGTATGTTGTGATGTGATATGGCCAATTACATGATGAGATATATGTGATGTATGAGATGATCATGTTTTGTATAGAATATCACGACTTGCATGTCGATGAGTATGGAAACCGGCAGAAGCCATTGGGTTGTCTTTAATTATTTTATGACCCACGTGTCAATCATTAAGCGCTATGTAATGCTTTACTTTATTGCTAAATGGTAGCAATAGTAGTAGAAGCATGGTGGGCACGACAACCCCGATGGCGACACGTTGATGAAGATCAAAATGATAGAGATCATGGTGTCATGCCTGTGATGATAGAGATCATGCCGGTGCTTTCAGGGTGGAGGTCATGCCAGTGATGTTAATCCTTTTATGCACCTTGTTCAGTGCGTCAAGCATTACGGCTTAGAATTGAGGCTCCAAAACGTTTTGAACGTCACGAAACATACGAGATGTTCTAAGAGCTGAAATTAGGATCTTGGGCTCGTGACCGTGTTGCGAGATATGAGATCTCCAACAAGATTCTTTGCCTGCAAGATGAAGGAGAATAGCTCCATCGTTGAGCATGTACTCAGATTGTCTGGGTGCTACAATCGCTTGAATCGAGTGGAAGTTGATCTTCTAGATAAGATAGTGATTGATATAGTTCTCCAAGTCACTGTCACTAAGCTACTAGAACTTGGTGATGAAATATAAAATGCCAGGGATAGAAATAATGATCCCTGAGCTGTTCGCGATGTTTGACACCGCGAAGGTAGAAATCAAGAAGGAGCATCAAGTGTTGATGGTTAGTAAAACCACTGGTTTCGAGAAGGGCAAGGGCAAGGAGGGAAACTTCATGGATGGCAAGTCAGTTATTGCTCTAGTGAAGCAACCCAAAGTTGAACCTAAACCCAAGACTAAGTGCTTCTATTATGAGGTGAGGGGTCACCGAAGCGGAACAACCCCAGATACTTGGTAGATAAGAAGGCTGGCAGCGTTGACAGAAGTATATTTGATATACATGTTATTGATGTGTACCTTGATAGTACTCCTGATAGCACTTGGGTATTGGATACCAGTTCAGTTGCTAAATGTTAGTAACTCGAAATAAAAGCTACAGAATAAACGGAGAACTAGCTAAGGGTGAGGTGACGATGTGTGTTGGAAATGTTTGCAAGGTTGATGTGATCAATATCGCACGCTCTCTCTAGCTTCGGGATTAGTGACAAACCTAAATAAATGTTATTTGGTGTTTTGCATTGAGCATGAACGTGATTAGATCGTGTTTATTGCAACATGGTTATTCATTTAAGTTAGAGAATAACGGTTATTCTGTTTACATGAATGATACCTTCAATGGTCATGCACCCAGTGAGAATGGTTTGTTGAATCTTGATTGTAGTAATACACATGTTCATAACATTGATGCCAAAAGATACAAAGATAGTACCACATACTTGTGGCACTGCTGCTAAATGTCACATTGGTATAAAATGCATGAAGGAACTCCATGCTGATGGATCTTTAGACTCATTCGATTTTGAATCGATTGAGACATGCGAACCATGCCTCTTGGTCAAGATGACTAAGGACCCCATTTTCTGGTTTGATGGAGTGGGCAAGTGATTTATTGGAAATGATACATATTGATGTATGCAATCCAATGAGTCTTATAGCGTGCGGTGGATATCATTATTTTCTTACCTTCACTGATGACTTGAGTAGATATAGTGTATATTTACTTAATGAAACACAAGTCTAAATCGTTTGAAAGGTTCAAGCAAATTCAAAGTGAAGTTTAAAGATCACCGTGACAAGAAGATAAAAATGTCTGCGATATGATTGTGGAGGTGAATATCTGAGTTACGAGTTTGGCATACAACTTAAGACAATGTGAAAGTTGTTTCACAACTCACGTCACCTGGAACACCATAGTGTGATGGTGTGTCCGAACGTCATAGTCGTGCTCTATTGGATATGGTGCGTGCTATGATGTCTCTTATCATTTTGCTACTATAATTTTGGGGTTATGCATTAGAGACAACTACATTCACTTTAAATAGGGCACCATCTAAATCTATTGAGATGACACCATATGGTTTGATAGAAACCTAAGCTGTCATTTCTTAATGTTTGGGGCTGCAACACTTATGTGAAAAAGGTTTTCACCTAATGAGCTCAAACCCAAAGGGGACAAATGCATCTTCATAGAATACCCTAAGAACAATTGGGTAAACCTTCTATCTCAGATCCAAGCATAAAGTGTTTGTTGCTAAAATGGGTCCTTTCCCGAGAAAAAGTTTCTCTCCAGAGAATTGAGTGGGAGGAAGATAGAACTTGATGAGGTTGTTGAACCTTTGTTTCAACCAGAGAGTAGCGCAGCACAGAAAGATGTTTCTGTGGAACCTACGTCAGTTGAAGAGGAAGTAAATGATGATGATCATGAATATTCGAATCAAGTTACTATCGAACCTCGTAGGTCGACAAGGATGTGTACTGCTCCTGAGCGGTACGACAACCCTGTCTTGGAGGTCATGTTGTTGGACAACGATAAACCTACGAGCTGTGGAGAAGCGATGATGGGCCCGGATTCCGACAAATGGTTAGAGGCCATGAAATCCGAGAAAGGATCCATGTATGAAAACCAAGTATAGACTTGGGTAGACTTGCTCGTTAGAAGGTAGGTCGTTGAGTACAAATGGACCTTTAAAATGAAGACAGACGCAGATGGTAAATGTCACATTTATAAAGCTCGACTTGTCGCAAAGAAGTTTCCGCCAAGTTCAAGGAGTTGACTACGATGAGACTTTCTCACTCGTAGCGATGCTAAAGTCTATTGGAATTATGTTAGCAGTTGCTACATTTTTCAATTATGAAATCTGGCAGATGTATGCCAAAACATCGTTTCCTTCCCTAAGTAAAGGTTGTATGAGATACAACCGGAAGGTTTTGTCAGTCCTAAGGATGCTAAAAGGTGTGCAAGCTTCAATGATCCTTCTATGAACTGAAGCAAGCATCTCGGAGTTGGAATATACACTTTGATGAGGTGATCAAAGTTTTTGAGTCTATACAAACTTTATGAGAAACTTGTATTTACAATAAAGTGACTGGGAGCACTATAGAGTTTCTGGTAAGCATATGTGGTTGACATATTGTTGATCGGAAATGATGTAGAATTTCTGGAAAGCATAAAAGGTTGTTTGAAAAGAGTTTTTCAAAGGAAGACCTGGATTAAGCTACCTAATTGTTGAGCATCAAGATCTATAGAGATAGATCAAGATGCTTGATGAGACTTTTAAGGACTAGAGGACTAAGGAGATGTTTCTCAATTATGGAGGTGATAAAGAGTTCGTCGTAAAGAGTTACGTCGATGCAAGCTTTAACACCAATCTGCATGACTCGGAGTAGCAATCTGGATACGTATAGTGGAGCAGCCATTTGGGATAGTACCAAGTGGAGTTTAGTAGCAGTGTTTATAGTTTAACATAGAGATTTGCAAAGTACACATGGATCTGAATGTCGCAGACCCGTTGACTAAAAGACCTCTCTCACATGCAAAGCATGATCGAGCCCTAGAACTCATTGGGTGTTAGATTCATAACAATGCGGATGGCATGGTGATCTGAACTAGATTATTGACTCTAGATCAAGTGGGATACTATTGGAAATATGCCCTAGAGGAAATAATAAATTAGTTATTATCATATTTCCTTGTTCATGATAATCTTTTATTATCCACGCTATAATTGTATTGATCGGAGACTTAAATGCATGTGTGGATACATAGACAAAACCATGTCCCTGGTATGCCTCTAATAGACTAGCTCATTGATCAAATATGGTTAAGATTTCCTAGCCATGGACATGAGATGTCATTTGATAACAGGATCACATCATTAGGAGAATGGTGTGATGGACAAGACCCAAACTACAAACGTAGCATATGATCGTGTCAGTTTATTGCTATTGTTTTCTGCATGTCAAGTATCTGTTCCTATGACCATGAGATCATGCAACTCACTGACACCGGAGGAGTGCCTTGTGTGGATCAAACGTCGCAACGTAACTGGGTGACTATAAAGGTACTCTACAGGTATCTCCGAGGGTGTCTGTTGGGTTGGCATGGATCAAGACTGGGATTTGTTACTCCGTGTGACGGAGAGGTATCTCAGGGCCCACTACTAGGAAAAGGGCTATAGATGATATGGCCACTAATGGCGCACCAGACAAGTGGTGCGCCACTAATATATAGTAATGGCGCATCCCGAGTTGGTGTGCCATTAGTGTGGTAGACACTAATGGCGCACCAGACACACGGTGCGCCATTAGTAACAATTTTTTTTTGCAAAAATTTAATGGCGCACCTCCATCTAGTGCGCCATTAGTAACCAGGGTTACTAATGGCGCATTCTTAGCTCGTGCGCCATTAGTAACAATTTTTTTTTGCAAAAATTCTAATGGCGCACCTCCATCTGGTGCGCCATTAGTAAGTAGGGTTACTAATGGCGCATTTGTAGCTGGTGCGCCATTAGTAACAATTTTTTTTTGCAAACTTCTAATGGCGCACCTCCAGCTGGTGCGCCATTAGTAACCCTGGTTACTAATGGCGCATCTGTCTGTGGTGCGCCATTAGTAACCTGGGGCCAGCTAGATATTTTGGACAGCCACACCTACACACTCACTTTCCCCACTTCATTCTCTCCACCTCCTCCTCCAAGCTTGTGTCGGCTGCCTCCTCCTCCTCACCACATTTGCACCATAGATTCATCAAAATTAAGTGGTTAAATTACCTTTTTTGATAGGTAAGTAAGGGGAAAGCTATCTTTATGTTGTAGATCTACTTTTTTTCTCCCTAGCTCGCTCCAACAACGTGCACATGCACTTTTTATGGCCTTGCTAGATCTATGTATGTTTGTGGTGTTGCATATATGTTTGTGTTTGCAGGTACCGGTATTTGAAATGCGATAGTTGCCAATATTTTTTCTAGAATGTTGATTCATTTCCGTTTCGGCGAGAATTTTGGTACTATGCATTATTTTTGGTCCTATTTTTAGGGAAAGTCATGCCAATTTTTTTCTTGGTTCTAAAATATCGTTTTGCTCTACCCCGCAGGCGACCATGGTCCGCACGATGACCGAAGGCATCGTGAATAGGTTTTTGAGCTCCGCGAAGGCCGAGATGCTTCAAAAGAACGAGACGGAGATAAGATGTCCGTGTCGAAGATGCAAGCTGAAGAGCCTTATTGCGGACCCAGATTCCGGGCAGGTGCGGGACCACCTGCTATTGCATGGTTTCATGGATGGCTATCGGTGGCAAGGTGATGAAGATGACTATGAAGTCGTCCATGGGGGCCGGGCAAGAAATGAGGAAGGGTAGCAAGACAACCACCACGGCGAGGGCGGGCGAGAAAACGAAGAATCTCCAGGACATGATCACAACGGTGATGTTGTACGCAGTCATCATGTAGAAGATGCCGGACATGATGATGAGGAAGATCAAGATGAAGGGCATGATCATGAAGATGAAGATGCCGGAGCAGACAATGATGGAGGCTGGGTGCAGGACCCTCATATTCAAGAGCTGCTTCTCAAGCAGACGGATAACGCAAGAGCTGCCACCCGAGAGAAAGCCAAGCTGGATCAACTGGAGATAAACGCGGTTACTCCATTGTATGAAGGATGCAGGCCCGAGGATACCCGCCTGAAAGTAACGCTCATGGCTCTGGAGATGAAGGTAAACCACAAAATGACCGACGCATGCTTCGATGAGATCATGTCATTCTGGCACGAACGTCTTCCCAAGGGGAACAAGTGCCCGACCAGTTTCGAGGAGGCGAAGAAAATCGTGTGTCATCTGGATTTACCGCATGTGAAATACCATGTGTGCATGAACAATTGCATCATTTATCGGGACGAGCACGCGGAGTCTACCATATGTCCGGTGTGCGGCGTCACTCGATACAAGAAGAGGAAGAAAGCTCCTCGAAAAGTGGTGTGGTACTTTCCGATCACTCCTCGTCTGCAGCGGTATTTCACGGACCCTAAGGTAGCAAAGCTTCTGCGTTGGCACGCGGGTAGGGAGGAGAAGAAGCGGGAAGATGACGCAAATGATCCGGAGATAAATAAAAAAGACAAGATGCTGAGTCACCCTAAGGATGCGAGCTAGTGGCAAGCGTTGAACTTCGAACACCTAGAATTTGGGAACGATCCAAGGAACATCGTGCTGGGCGCGAGCACCGATGGAGTCAATCCGTTTGGCAGCCAGAGAAGCACACATAGCACCTGGTCTGTGTTTGTGTGGATGTACAACCTTCCCCCCTGGTTGTGCATGAAGAGGAAGTACATTCACATGAGTATGCTAATTGAAGGGCCGAAACAATCAGGGAATGACATTAATCTGTATCTGGGGCTGCTGAAAGAGGAGCTAGACACGCTGTGGAAAACGCCAGCCAATACGTGGGACGCCGCAGAGAAAGAATATTTCCCTATGAGAGCCGCACTGCTCACGACGGTGCACGACTATCTCAGTTACGGATATGTCACGGGGCAGGTGGTCCACGGATTTTCTGGATGCGTCAGGTGCATGGATGACACAACGTATCGCCAGCTAGATAGAGATCCCGGGTCTTCGAAAACCGTGTTCATGGGACATCGAAGGTGGCTTCGCGACGATGACTCATGGAGAAAACGCAAGGATCTGTTCGATGGTGAAACCGAACCCCGAAGACGCCCGCGTATGAGGAGCGGCGAGGAAATAGACGAGCTGTTGAAAAATTGGAAAGATTGCCCACTGCCGGGAAAGAAGCAAAAGGCGCCAGAGCTGGGAAAGAAGCGAAAGGTGCCAGAGCCGCTGCTGAAGGTATGGAAAACGAGGTCTGTTTTCTGGGACTTGCCGTACTGGAAGATCCACCGTGTGCCTCACAGCCTTGATGTCATGCATATCACGAAGAACGTGTGCGAGAGTCTGCTTGGTACCCTACTCAACATGCCAGAGAGGACCAAAGATGGGCCGAAAGTAAGGGCAGACTTGAAATCAATGGGCATCAGGGAGGAGCTTCACGCTAATGGTGATGATGATGAGGCGAAGCAGGACACAGAAAGTCGTCGCAAAGGCAAAAAGGCCAAGAAGACCGGAAATGACTACCCTCCCGCGTGCTTCACTCTAAGTCAGGAGGAGATCGAGCAGTTTTTCACCTGCCTCGTAGGAGTAAAACTTCCTTACGGTTACGCGGGGAAGATAAGCAGATACCTAGACCCAGCGAAGCAGAAGTTCAGCGGGATGAAGTCTCACGACTGTCACGTGCTGATGATGCAGATACTTCCAGTTGCAATCCGTGGGATCATGGACGCGCACGTCCGTGAAACGCTATTTGGCCTATGCAACTTTTTTGACGTCATCTCTCGGAAGTCGGTTGGCGTGAGGCAACTCAGAAGGCTACAGGAAGAGATCGTGGTGATACTATGCGAGCTTGAGATGTACTTCCCGCCCGCATTGTTTGACGTTATGGTGCATCTGCTGGTCCATATCGTGGAGGATATCATCCAACTCAGGCCGACGTTCCTGCACAGCATGATGCCGTTCGAAAGGATGAATGGTGTCATCAAAGGATACGTTCGCAACATGTCACGTCCAGAGGGAAGCATAGCCAGGGGCTTTCTGACCGAAGAGTGCATCTCCTACTGCACGAATTATCTAGGCATCGAGAACCCCGTTGGTCTGCCCGTCAACAGGCACTTCGGCAGGCTTGCTGGATGGGGTCACCGTGAGGGGCGCCACGAAATGCATGTCGACTTCGAGGGTCGACTCGCCGACTTTGAAAGAGCAAACCTAGTCGCGCTACAACACATAGACGTGGTCGATCCTTGGGTGGTAGAGCACAAAACCTTTATTGAGAAGACGTACAATGACCGAGGCCAACAGAGGACGGACGGAGATATAATCAAAGAGCACAACTCATGTTTCACGCGTTGGTTCAAGCAGAAGCTTGTGTTGTGCCCTTTACATGAGGATTCTTCCGCGGAAGAACAGCTCATATTCGCCTTGTCACTGGGCGCCGAGCACAACCTGATGACCTATGAGGCGTACGATATCAACGGCTACACATTCTACACCGAGGACAAGGACATGAAGAGCGATGGTTATCAGAACTCCGGGGCAACGATGGAATCCTACACCGGTAAAGACAAGGACAGATACTACGGAAGGATCGAGGAGATCTGGGAGCTGAGCTACGCTGGAGAGAAGGTCCCGATGTTCCGTGTCAGATGGGCCAAGAGCGTCCTAAAAGAAGACCGGTATTTCACCACCATGGTTATACCCGAAGCCAAATCCAAGATCGCGGGCGCAAACGTCACCGCGAAAAATGAGCCATGGGTACTGGCTTCCCAAGTGGACCAATGCTTCTTCATTACCGACCCGTCAAAGCCTAGTCGTGTTGTCGTGAGGAGAGGCAAAAGGAAGATTATCGGAATGGATGGAGTCGCCAATGAGCAAGACTTCGACAAGTACGGCGACCGGAAGATGGAACATGACGACGACGATGAAGTAGCAGCATACACCACAAGAAGAAGCAGGACCACCCTACCTAAAGGACGTCCGTTCCACAGAAGAACTCCGTTTGCGAAAAAGAAGGGCAAGAAGAGATTGTGAACAGATAGCTAGCTAAGATCGATTGTATTTAAATCATAGTCTTCATTTCTCGATTGTATTACATGGGCACTTTTTGAACTCGATCATGAATATTTTTAAATTTCATGGGCACTTTTTGAATTCATGAATATTTTTTCAAATTTGATCTCTATCCCCCCGGTCGCATGCACCCTCCCCTGCTAGCTCCACCGCCGCCGAGACGACGCACCGCACCCTCCCCGGCCCGCTCCACCGTCGCCGAGCACCACCCGCACCCTCCCCCGCTCCACCGCCGCCGACGACCCATTCATATTTTTCATATTCATATTTATGAAAAAATTATTCATATTCATGTTCATATTCATATTCATATTCATATTCATATTTATAAAAAAATTATTCATATTCATATTCATATTACTGTTTTTATGAAAAAATTAATGTTTTTTCATATTCATATTTATAAAAAATTTATCACTGTTTTCATATTCATAAAATAGCACTCTAATGGCGCACCACCCGGTGATGCGCCATTAGAATGTGAAAAAAAACATTCTAATGGCGCACCCCCGAACAGTGCGCCATTAGAATGTGAAAAAAAAACATTCTAATGGCGCACTAACTAACTCCCCCGACGTACCCCTTCGTCCCTCCCTCTCGCCAGATCCACCTCCTCTCCCGTCTCCGGTCGCCATCGCCGCCAGTTCGCCATCGCCGCCACCCTGGTCGCCATCGCCGCCACCCTGGTGGCCTCCTCCTCCCTGGTCGCCTCCGGCCTCCTCCCTGGTCGCCATCGCCACCACCCTGTTCGCTGCAAGGTACGAGCCTCCTTCCTCCTTCCTCCCTCCTCTCTCCTCTCTCCTCCCTCCCTCCTCTCTCCTCTCCCCTCCCTTCCTCCCTCCCTCCCTCCTCTCTCCTCCCTCCCTCCCTCCTCTCTCCTCTCTCCTCCCTCTCCTCCCTCCCTCCCGCTGTTTCTCCCATCTCTGTTCCGAAAACATCTTTTCTCGGTTCAGAAAACTGCGACGAAATTCCTGAACTGATCCATGCCTGCTCTGGTTGTTGTTTGTGCAGGTGATCCGTTGCGAGCTTGTTTCGTTTGTGCAGGTGATCCATGCCTGCTCTCGGGATACATGTGTTTGTCATGATTGTTCCATTTCCAGTTTGTAGTATGGTATTTGAGCCGATTTACTAGCCCTTCTTACTCTTGCCATGGCCTAATGATCCCTGTGTCATACTGTCAGTATATGGATAAATATCACCGAGAGGATGGCTGGACTGATATGATAATGACATTCTTTGATTAAGCCCTGCTTAATTCCAAATGAAAAGTAGCAATCAAGAGATAGGACGACTCCTAACAAATACAGTATAAACTAATATGTATCATATGCCTAACAAATACACATACAACAATAGCATCCTTATCCTTATTCAGCTGAGCGAATGCCTGGAATTGGGCTGGCTACCATTGAGGCCTCCTGTACTGCTTGTCGAACACGTCCGCGGAGCTCACGTCCAGCACGGTGGTCTGGCTGCCGTCGCCGCCTGTACAGAGCTTCTGCAGGTTGGCGGCCATGGTGGCGTCCAGCGTCGGGTCGGCCGAATTGTACAAGACAAAGTAGAATGACATGACCTTCTTGAAGTACAAGACAAACTAGAATAAATTTTACACTATCATATACTGTATTTCCTAAATAACTCAACAGGTTTTTGGCGTTCAGAATTTAGGTCATGTTTTCTATCTTCACAAAATAGAGTTTTTCGTTCTGCACTCCATTCCATAAGATCAGTTCAACTGTATGATAATAAAAGTGATGATAATTGGCCTAACAAAATTTTGTGACAGTTTGCTTGTGAGGAGTGAAGTTTCAGAACTACTAGTAGTTGCTTCTACTCTGAGTAGCATGGCCACACTGTCACAATATAGAGCATGCATGTGTTCTTTGACAAAATTATAGAGTTTTTCGTTCTGCACTCCATTCCATAAGATCTGGTCAACTGTATGATAATTGGCCTAAGAAAATTTTGTGACAGTTTGCATGTGAGGAATGATGTTCCAGAACTGACAATAATGGCTTCTGCTCTGAGCTAGACATGGCCACACAGTCACAATTTCATTTTTTAGGGATGTAGCACGGGATTTCATTCTAGTTTGAACTTTCGTGGAGGTAGTTAGTTTTGTGATCAGTCTGACAACTGTTACCTGAAAGAACCACGACGTCTTTCGTGTCGAGGCCGACATCGGCAAACTTCTTTACGATGGAGCTGATCGGTTCAAATGGCGAGGGCAGGCCGTTGTCAGCTCCTGACTGATTCGCCTTCAGACTGTCCCTTCTCCCCAAAATCTTGTGATACTGAATTGTGCTTTTACTTAGTCAATCTTGGTATAGACAAGAATGCATCAAAAGAATCTACTTATCTTCAGTTTGATGCTGTATAATATGGCTAGTTTGATTCTACCATATCTATGTAATGTGGGATCATGCGTATGCATCTGTGTTGAATGATTGAATCTGAGTTCTGTTAGCCAGCAGCCCAGCAGCATGTTAGTGATATTTCTTATCTGAAAAATGTATTCACTGTTAAGTAGAGTTAATGCATGATAGTGGAATCTTAAGTTTCTTTCCTCCAAATTCGGTTTCTTTTCAGTGTTGGCGAAAACTTCATCACATACACTCCCTCCTTTCACTATTATAAGTTGTTCTAACTTTTTTTTCTAGAACGAATTCAAATTTTAGAGGCTGTTCTGTAGATACTTAAAACACATATCACTTGTCAGGTTTCGTTCGGTATATTAAATCCTATGAAATTATCAAAGTGGGATGTACTATGTTGGACATAATTTTATGTTTGGACTTGGGTGAATGTAACCAGACTTATACTCTCAGATTTTGTCATAGGTGATGGTGTGAGGACTTAAAACTATGTTGGACAGAATTTTATGTTTGTTGGGTTTTGTCTCCGACCATCGTGTTGTGATGATTTTGCAGGTACCCCGAGAGGCCCTTGAGTTTGCCGGAATGTCGATTAACTTCCGTTCTGGCAAATTCGGGTACTCCATATGTCCTATTTTCAGCAAAGGTCATGCTGAAATTTTCCGTAAATTTTAGCATGACTTTGCTAAAAATCGGACATATGGGGTACTTGCTACTAATGCATGGGCCGGGGTATCTTAGTACTTAATTAAGTAGGATCAACTGCCTCTTGTGTTATGCATGAGCCTCGGCGTCGACAAACCCTAAATGATAAAACCTTGGCTTTTAGGGTGCCTCGGTGTCGATAAGAACCTAAATGATGAAAGCTTAGGCTTTTAGGGTTCCTCGGCGTCGACAAACCCTAAATGATAAAAGCTTAGCTTTTAGGATGCCTCGGTGTCGACAAACCCTAAATGATGAGACCATGATCTTGTTCCTTGACAATAACCAACTTTTTGACCAAACTTTTTTCCTATTTAGAGCGAAACATGGCCCACAACGATGAGGCCGGCGGTTCGGGCGGCAAGCAATTCTGGGAGCTGTCCCAGGAGATGGAGGAACAACCTCACCTCTATGAGGACGCCGCGGAAGACACCGATCCTGACTACACAACCCATAGTGGCGTCGGGGATGACACCACTGATGGTGCCGCCGAGGATGCCACCACTGATGGTGCCGCCGAGGATGCCACCACTGATGGTGCCGCCGAGGATGCCACCACTGATGATGGCAGCGCACGCACAGATGGCAGCCAACCGAAGAGGCAACGGAAGGACCGGCGCCCGAACGCGCTCCGCACCGTCAAGGAGGAATTTACTCAAGTGGACTCCGACGGGCATCCAACGGAGCCCAAACATATAGTCAAGGGGTACTCGGTTCAGCTCGGGTGCATTCTCCAGAGCACCGTCTCGATCAACACCGAGAACCTAAGGCATAAGGACTGAGGGAATTTGCGCAACCTCCTCTTCACGAAGCTGCACGAACGATACAAGTTCCCCGCTGAATTTGAAAACACATGGCTCTCAGGGAATAAAGTGAACAGTGCCGCCCTCACGAGGATGAGCAAGGCCCTGTCTACTTGGAGAAGCGCGGTGAAGAGAATGATTGACAAAGGTGATAGTTATGAGAAGATCAAGGCGAAAAATCCTTCGATCAACGAAGATGACTACAAGGAGTTCAAGATCAAGTGCGAGAGCAGCGCAACCTCCGAATCAAGTCAGTGAGGGAAAGAAATGCGGGAGTTGAACTTAGGGGAACACAAACTCGGTCCCGGCGGTTACAGAGTGGCGGAGCCTATATGGGCCAAGGAGGACGCGGAGCGTGCCGAGCAAGGCCTACCACCCCGCTTCGAGAAATACAGTGACAAGCAGACCAAGAACTATGCCAGGGCCCGTTACAAGGAGGACCCGGTAACAAAGGAGCTTACCACGGATCTGAAGACCAGGGCGCTTGAGCTTGTTCTGGCGAAGGAGACTGAAAGCAGTAGCGTGGGGTCGTCTCAGAGCACCCCTTGGGACAGGACTCTAAATAGGGCGTTGAACGTAATGAAAAAGAAGGATAAGCTCACTAAGCCGTCGTCAGCTGGTCGTGTGGCCGGCAAAGGCTTGTCCACAAAATGGTCGTCATACTATAACTCTGGTGGGCGAAAGGAGAGAAAGACCAGCTCGGAAAGCCAGTCGCGCGAGGTTCAAGAACTCAAGGCACAAGTGGCGCGGATTCCGGAGATAGTCTCAAAGCAAGTCGAGACCAACTGGGAGCGACGATCACCGCCATTATGCCTACCTTGGTTGAGGGGCTGCGGGGGTGGATTGCGGGCGGCCAACAGGGGCCGCCCCCGATTCCCAACTTCACGGCTAGCAACTCGCACAACGTGCAGGCGGTGCCATTGGTGTCTCCGGTGGCGGCGGTATTGGTGTCTCCGGCGGCGGCGGTATTGGTGTCTCCGGCAGCGGCGGTATTGGTGTCTCCGACGCCGGCACGGGCATTGGAGCTTAATGCACCCGGGTGTACGCCGGCCGGCACCTCGGCGGCAAGCGGCCCCTCCGTCAATTGCACACCCGCCGTTGGCGGTGCCTCGACATTAGCCGAGCTCGACGCCATCATCACGGTAACTAATTAAGCCTCTCGGCCGAGGACTTCATCTCCTTGCCTTTGACTGGGCATCCCTGACGCCCTACATGTTTTCGCAGGGCGCCGCCGACGTTCCATGCACTCTCCTGCACTTCGTGAACGACGAGTTGGTCGATGTCACCAAGGGCAAAATCGTTCAACCGGGCAACCCCGTGTTCCACGGTAATCCGATGCCACCCACCGTGTATAGGGTTCAACTGGTTCGGGTGCTGCCAGGCTGCGACGAGTTGTTACCTCCGATTCGACCCGCCGGGGCCGACGAAGATGATCTGCGCCTGCCTAAGCTGGCCCCTGCTTTGGTCGAAGAGCCAGATTCGTTTGGGGGCGGGGGACACCACACCAAAGACAACACCGCCAGTCATGCCGGCGCCAAGCCATGGCAAGACCGCCGCAACGCTACCGGACATGCCGGACATCCCTATGGCACAGGATCCGAACATGCATATGGCACAGGATCCGGACAACGACGACAACGACGACGGTACATTTACCAACGTCGATAAGTACTTTGCCGAACATGGGTATGATGAAGAATTCTTGGGGCCTCCTTCTCAAGAACCCAACCCTACAAAAGACGATCGCGATCTAGCTGGTACCGCGGAGAAACCCAATTGCAACAGGCGTCGTCTGGCGTTCAGTTCTCAGGAGATGCCTCCAGCTGCCGACTTCACCGAGCCTCAGATAGCCGAGGTGCGAAATATTATCAGCCCCAACACACTCAAGAAGGCGGTCTGTGAGCAGAACTCGGTCCCATTACAGCAGATCAAGAAGAAGGGACGGAAAAGAAAGAGCAACAAGGGTGCCAGCCAGCCGGCACCGAGTACGATCCGTGCTCAGGACGGGCCACCTTCACCTAAGGATATCTCGAGGAGGGTGCATGTGGCGGGTAGGCCGATGCTACCACTGAATATGCTCAATGCTGCAACCGGTGCTATGCGGAGTCTCCATGACAGTGTTCTTTCTTTGGAGAAGCGGCGTCTCAGAGAGAATGACGTAGCATACCCAGTTTCGTGGCCAAGGTGCCAGAGGGCAAGGGCTTTGTGGATAACTCCATCGGGGGTACGATCATCCTGCGGTTTGATGACATCTTCGCTATGTTTAACCTTCATCCGCTGCACTACACCTTCGTTCGGCTATTTTGGCTGAGTATGGAGATGCGGATCATTAGAGACAAGACCCCGGACATCATGATAGTCGACCCCTTCTACATGCGTGCCAAGATCTTGGGCAACGCTGGGGACCGACAAGTCGCGAGTTCTTACCTCGAAGGCGTCATTCTGGCAAACCCAGATAAGGATAACTTCCTCGTGCCTTACTTTCCCGAGTAAGTCGTCCCCTCAACCGCCCCGTAACATATGATTTCTTAGATTTCGATCGTTTTTTTTAACATTCCGTGTTTTGTGCAGTGACACACATTGCACACTCATCCTCTTAAGCCCGAAATATTCCATGGCCACGTATTTCGACTCGGACCGTCAGTCGAAGAAAGACTACACAAATGTCAAGAAAGTTCTTGATGATGTTCTCCCCGGCTACGCCAAATCTGGAGGCACCTTCACCAGGCAGTTCGTAAGTACGGCAAGCATGTGTTCGCCCACAATACGACGTTCTGCTGCGTCAAGCAGCCGCCTGGCGGTCAGAAGGATGCCTACTACGCCATCCATCACATGCGGGCGATCGTACGGGACCTTCATCACCTTCTGCTACCAAGTAATCTCAAAGATTGGGCCGAGAACTTGTCGGCAATCCAGGACGCGGACATTAGACAAGAATTCTTTCGCATCCAGTCGGAGTTTGCGGAAATTATCCATCAAGATGTCCTTCGTACCTCGGGGCAGTTCAACCTCAGAAATCAACCGTCCAACAGTGAGATAGACACAACGCTACAAATGCAGGCTGACAACGCCCACGATTTCATGACCATCACGAGAGACGGCGGCTTCATCCACGCTCCGGTCCCTTGAGTCGAGTCCAAAGTAGTGATGCTATGTGTAGTTCTGAAACATCGATTGGCTCATGTTGTAATTAAACTTTAATGAACTTGTATGTCTCTTTGGTTTGGACAGTCGTTCAACTTAGATGTAATCGATGCTATTGATGTTTTGCTTTTCTCTTTCGATCCTTTTGTTGCATACTTATATATTGCTTATGTATTGTCCGTGAATTGCTACTAACGTTTTGTTTGGCTAGTGCATAGAGATGCCGTCTTATGTCGTGTACAAGGGTAAGGTTCCCGGAGTCTACGACGACTGGGAGGAGTGTCGGAGACAGGTTCACCGTTTCAACGGTAACAGTTACAAAGGGTACACCACTAGGGCGGAGGCGGAATCTAGATACGCGCGCTATCTAGCAGGAGAGAGGAGGGAGCGTTGGAGGAACCGGATGAAGACCAGTTTCATCGGGATTATGCTCATCGTGATGGCCGCAGCTCTCTTCTATGTGATGGTAGTTTAGATGATCGATATCGACTTGTAATGTGAAGACAAACTCGCTACTTGCAGTCTCGAGACTTGTAATGTTCTATCTTTGTTCGGTCTTTTGAATTCTGAGACTAATATGATGATTTGTATTCGGAGACTAATCTTCTATTGTATTCGATGAATCTGCTGTTTCTGTGTGGTGTTGTATAAATTCTGTCCAATAATATATTTTGTAACCTGTGAAAATATCAGAAAAGAAAAAAAATAATTCCTAATATTCATACTAGTGGCGCAACACACAAGACTCTAATGGCGCACTGTAAAAAAGACTCTAATGGCGCATCAGCCAATGGTGCGCCATTAGTATGCCAAAGCACACGGGTACATATGGCCCCTGGGAGGCATCCTAACGGCGCACTGTTGGCTATACTAATGGCGCACGGCCTGGTGCGCCATTAGTACACCAGATTCTAATGGCGCACCATGGGTGCGCCATTAGAATTTAATTCTAATGGCGTGGTACTAGTGGCGCACCACCAGTGCGCCATTAGTAGGCAAAAGTGATGCGCCACTAGAATGCCTTTTCCTAGTAGTGGCCCACTCGGTAATACAACATCACAACTAGCCTAGCAAGCAATGTAACTAAGTGTTATTCATGGGATCTTGTATTATGAAACGTGTGAAGAGACTTGTCGGTAACGAGGTTGAAGTAGGTATGGAGATACTGACGATCAAATCTCGGGGAAGTAACATACCAAAGAACAAAGGGAACATCATACGGGATTAACTGAATCCTTGACATAGAGGTTCGACTGATAAAGATCTTCGTAAAGTATGTAGGAACCAATATGGGCAGCCAGATCCCGATATTGGTTACTGACCTTAGAGGTGTCTCTGTCATGTCTACATAGTTCTCGAACCCGCAGGGTCTGCACACTTAAGGTTTGGTGACGTTTCGGTAGTACAGAGTTATGCATGGTGGTGACCGAAGGTTGTTCGGAGTCCCGGATGAGATCCCGGACGTCACGAGGAGCTCCGGAATGGTCCATAGGTAAAGATTGATATATAGGAAGTCCTATTTTGGTTGCCGGAAAAGTTTTGGGCTCATCGGTAGTGTACCGGGAGTGCCGGTAGTGTACCGGGAGACCATCGGGAGGGGTATTTCGACCCAAGAGGCTACATGGGCTGTGCGATAGTGAATACCAGCCCTTAGTGGGCTGTTGGAAGTCCCACACAAGGCCCATGCGGCTGGGAAGAAAAGCCCAAAGAGAAAAAGGTGGAAAAAGGCAAAAAGGCAAAAATAAGGAGGAGTCCTAGTCCTACTAGGATTGGAGGAGGAATCTTCCTCTCCTCCATGGTTTGGCCGAAGCCTCCTAGGGATGGCCCTTTGGCCAAGCCCCCTCCTCTGTTCCTCTTATATATACTAGAGGTTTTAGGGTTTTTGCACGAGATTTTCAGCCACGTGCTACCCGTTCCTCTAGTGCATAGTTTCTCCTCTAGATCGGTTTTCTGGAGTGCTTAGGCGAAGCCCTGCCGGAATTGCTCCACCACCATCGCCGTGGCGCCGTCACGCTTCCGGAGAACTCTTCTACCTCTCCGCTCCCTTTTGCTGGATCAAGAAGGCGGAGATCATCATCGAGTTGTACGTGTGCTGAACGCGGAGGTGTCGTCCGTTCGGCGCTAGATCGGAAGGACCGTGATCAAGATTGCGAGACGGATCATGATGACATCTGAGGATGGATTGTGATGAGATCACGAGATGGATCGTGATGAGTTCGCGGGATGGATCGTGATCAGATCGCGGGATGAATCGTGATGGGATCGCGGGACGCTCGGCGATTTGGGTCGTGAAGACGTTCGACTACACCAACCGCGTTTCTTAACGCTTCCCGCTTAGCAATCTGCAAGGGTATGTAGATCCACTCTCCCTATCGTAGATGCTCATCACCATGGATAGATCTTGCGTGCGCGTAGGAAATTTTTTGTTTCCCACGCAACGTTCCCCAAAATTCTGATGAACAATTAGATGTCATAAATGCTTCTCATGATACTCCTTGGTATGCTGATTATGCTAATTACATTGTCGCTAAATTTATACTGCCTGGTTTCACATACCAACAAAATAAAAAGTTTTCTATGATTTAAGACATTACTTATGGGATGACCCACAACTTTATAAAGAAGGAATAGATGGTGTTATTAGACGTTGTGTACCTGAGCATGAACAGGAACAGATCCTACGGAAGTATCATTCCGAGGCCTATGGAGGACACCATGTTGGAGATAGAACTGCACATAAGGTATTACAATCTAATTTTTATTGGCGTACAGAGGACACCATGCTCGTAAGTTTGTCTTGTCATGTGATGAATTTCAAAGAATTGGCAATATTAGTAAATGTGAGGAAATGCCTATGACTTACTCTCTTGTTATTGAACCATTTGATGTTTGGGGTTTTGATTATGTGGGACCTTTTCCAACGTCCAACGGGTATACTCATATTTTAGTTGTTGTTGATTATGTTACTAAGTTGGTAGAAGCTATCCCAACTAGTAGTGCTGATCATAACACCTCTATTAAGATGCTTAAAGAACTTATTTTCCCTAGATTTGGAGTCCCCAGATACTTAATGACTGATGGTGGTTCACATTTTATTCATGGTGCTTTCCGTCAATTGCTTGCTAAGTATGATGTTAATCATAGAATTGCATCTCCTTATCATCCCCAGTCTAGTGGACAAGTAGAATTAAGAAATAGAGAAATTAAATTGATCTTGCAAAAGGCGGTTAATAGATCTAGGAAGAATTGGTCAAGAAACTTGACGATGCATTACGGGCTTATAGAACTGCTTACAAGAATCCTATGGGTATGTCTCCGTATAAAATGGTTTATGGTTAAGCATGTCACTTACCTCTAGAGCTAGAGCATAAAACTTATTGGGCAATCAAAGAGCTCAACTATGATTTCAAACTTGATGGAGAGAAGAGGTTATTTGACATTAGCTCACTTGATGAATGGAGAACCCAGGCCTATGAGAATGCCAAGTTGTTTAAAGAAAAAGTTAAGAGATGGCATGATAAAAGGATTCAAAAGCGTGAATTAAATGTAGGTGATCATGTCTTGCTATACAATTCTCGTTTAAGATTTTTTGCAGGTAAACTCCTCTCAAAATGGGAAGGGCCTTATATCATCGAGGAGGTATATCGTTTCGGTGCCATCAAGATCAACAACGTCGAAGGCACAAATCCAAAGGTGGTAATCAGGCAAAGAATCAAACCCTAAATTTCACGTACTCCCATTAATGTTGAAACCAATGTTATCAATACCATAACTCCCGAAGAGCATATTAGGGAGACTTACCAGAACATTTGAGACTCTGAAAAAGAATAGGTACATGGTACGGTAGGTAAACCGACTCCAAAACTTTCCCAATAGAAATTTTACTCACTTTTGGAATATTTTAAAAATTAGGACAATAAAAAGTAGTCCGAAGGACGCACGGGGAGGCGACAAGCCTGTTAGCCGCGACCACCTCCTGGTCGCGCCTAGGGGGCTTGTCACCACCCCGTGCGCCCTCGGACTCCATTTTCTTGTGGAACACCCCTTCGGGTCGGCAAAAAATCATTATATAATCTCCCGAAGGTTTTGACTTTCGTATCACGACAATACCTCCTTATTTCGTTTTGAGTTGTTTCTGCAGCAGATTTAGATTGTCATGGCGTCCCCCGGTGCTCCGATGGACAAGTTTTTCGAGAAGGTCATCAACCCTTATCTTGCGGAGGTGCTGCAACACCCTTAAACCATTGAGATGCATGAGGGGGTGCTGCACATCTGTGACGTTGAGGGGCCAAAGAAGACCGGAAGCATGGAAACAAGGCTCGAGGCAATGGAGCAGCAAGTCTTCAAGTGCCAAGCGATGGTGGAGCGTGGACTCAATGCCAATCATATGATGATCATGGAGTTTACCCATAAACACAAGCTGGACACCAAGGACATCGGAGAACACATCTTGAACACTAGTGCAGAAACGGCCTATTGTCGCGGTTGGTAAGGGCCTTTACTGCCGGTTCTCGAACCGGCACTAAAGGGTGGGGACTAAACCCTACCCCTCTTTAGTCCCGGTTCAACACGGCCCGGCACCAAAGGCCCTTCACGTGGCATCTGCGGGCCGGGACTAAAAGTATTTAGTTTTTTTAATTTTGTTTTACGTTTCCTTTTAATTCTTTAGGGGTTTATGAATTAATTATGGTTTAATTTTCCTTTTAATTTTGTGTTTTGTATTAAATTAATTTTCATTTCATACATATATTATGCTACTACATATTGTATACACGTTCTGCGCATATATATATATATATATAATATATATATCATCGAATTACTCGTACGCCGACCATTCACATACATACACACACACACACACACATATATATATATAATTTCTCCTACAATTTGAGGATCATTACATATATATGCAGACATTACTACTTCTTGTTCTTGATCTTGTAATAGTATTCTCCTTTGGAATCTATGACCTGGTCGACCAGAAATCCAGCTAATTCCTCTTGAATTGCTCGTACCCAAGCCTCTGGTATGAGCTGACCCCGCATCTCCGTCAGCTACAAGATGGAGATCAAGATGAATATATTAGTTGTGTGTGTATATATTAGCTAGATCATGATAAAAAAATTATGGATAATGTTCTAGCAAACGTACCCAAAGATTTTTTTTCATCTCTCCTCGTTTCAGACATGATCATGCGAATGTTCTTGCAAACGTAGTATGCGCATAAACTAGTCCCCTGCACCCGCCTCATGCACTTTCTGAGAATAAAATTCAATCAGGTAATAATTAATCAAGCATGAAAATGGTATTAAAACTATAATTAAAGAGATGCATGGAAGTATAGCTCGCTAGCTAGTAGTACTTAATTACCTTTGATCGCACCCATTTCAGCTGTTGTGCCCAGTCGCCTGGGATCTGTTTGATGAACTTGGCCCAAGCCCTGCCCGCCGACAAAGAAAATAAATAAATGAGTTGTTAACTAGTTGATATCAGGAAATAAAGTAATTAAAGAGGCCGACATAGTGCGATAATGATTGAAATTACCTGTCAAGCAGCCCCTCACGATTGCGTATTCGGATGGATTCTTAAATAGCGAGTCAAGTACTTCAACTTTTCCCTTGTCAACTTCAATGATTAACAAGATCCAGTGGTAACTGCATAACTCATCAACAACACTTATTAACATCTAGTAAGCAAAAAATAGAATTTGTAGTACAAGATATATATAGTAAAACTCACCCGAAGTTGTAAGGAAGTAGTATTTCTAGTGAGGTGTTTAGATGATTCAAAAAATCTAGCATGGCTTTGTCTATGTCTTTTCTTGAATATGCAGTTCCCCATGTCTTTTGATTAATCGTATTTGGGTCAATGAACCCAATGCCATAGCGTCCAACTTGTTTCATTTCATACATCTTCATTCTGCATAATACCACAGAAACAAATATAGTGAGGATAATTACAGGTAATGAACGAGAGCACAGCTAGCTAGAGACTTAAATTATATAAAGAAATCACTTGCAGACAATAGCATCTGACTAAAGATTTGTCAAGTACGTCTTGATTGAATAACTGAAACAACTCTGAATAATGAATCCACAGATCTTTTTTATGGAAGTAATGCCTCCCTTTGACTCTCACCATGAGGGACTCTTGATTGGTATTTGCTATTATTTGCATATACCACGTATGCAAATTGTACAATCTCGTTGGTAGAAGCTTGACATCTTCAGGCTTGACCAGAGGTTTGCCGCGGGCATATTGATATTTTACTTCCTCCTCTTTAAGCCCGAGGATTTCCTCAAGGCCTAGGAGTTGTTAAACACTGACACTGGCCTCTTTAGCCATCCTAATATGATCTTCGACTACCCCTGGCCGACCGGCGGTACTCAAACGTGTTTGTACAATGAGCGGGGGGATCGATTGCACTGCCTGTTCTCCCAGCTGGGGGATAATTTCCCACTTTTTTTTGCCATTTCCTTAGCTCGAGCTCGAGCTCGACTCCTTTTGTCCTGCAAGATATGACTTCTTGATAGACCACACATAGTTGTTGTCCTTCAGATTGACAGTCGGTCGAGCCATATCAATAAAGTGTTGTGAGACATGCTTAGGTACTTTCTCCTTTGGCGGCTGGGGCGGTTTCGGTCCAAAATGGGCCTTCACTTTGGCATCCACTGCGTTGTTGAGTTCCTCCTTGGTCAGGTGGTAAGGCATCTTTGGAAGAGGCTTGAGGGTTGGACCATATTTGAATTTCTTGCTTGTTGTACCGCTAGTCGTCGTAGCTGCAGTCTCTCTCTTCATCTGTTGCTTAGGCAACAGAGCATGCTGAGTCGACGAAGCATGCTAACGCCGTGCCGGACTTGGAGGAGGAGTCGGCTGATGCGGTGCCGGACTTGAAGGAGTATGAGTTGGCTGACGCCGTGCCGAACTTGGAGGAGGAGTCGGCTGATGCGGTGCCGGACTTGGAGGAGGAGTAAGAGTCAACTGACGCGGCGGCAGACTTGGAGGAGGAGGAGTCAGTGGCCTTGGAAACACGATGCAATCCTTTTTCCATAGAATGATACGATGGATGACCTCTCCCAGTGTTCTCTCCTCGTCACCTCCAAGAATGTCAAGTTGTAGCTCGTGATATCCTGACATCATTTCATCAACCCCGACACGAGCATAGCCAGCTGGAATGGGATTGCAATGGAAAGTTGCTTCTGGGGGATTTGCAAAAGCATAGCCGTCCCCCACATTCATGGATAAGTTCTTCACTTTCATGTGTAGCTCATAGTTAGTCCTATCTTTGATATCATCCATAGGGTAGCTAGCTAGAAGTGCATCATCATCGATATCGGCCGGGGCGGAACCCATGCTCCTTCTCGGCGTATATGAGACGGTGGTATCCAATGCTGGATCGATCTACTCATGCTACCGCTGAGACACCCTTTCCTGGCTGAGTGAGTCGATCTGCTTCTCCTGCCGCCAGACTCTAGATTCCAACTCTAGATGCTTTGATTCTAGGCCTTCAAGGCGGAGTGCTTCCACCTTCTTATTCCGCTCCTCCTGCATCTTCTTTCTCGCACGGCTTTTGTAGTCGTCGTTCCAACCTATAAACCCCTCAAACCACGGAACAACGCCTTTCCCTTGTCTTCTTCCCGGGTGTTCAGGATTCTTCAGGGCGCGCGTAAGCTTGTCATCCTCTCTGTTGGGTGTGAACACCCCCATTCGAGCTTCTTCTATTTTCATCAGAATTTTGTCTGTCACTTTTTTAAGACTTGCCTTCACCATAATAGCCCCTATCTTTGGGTCCAACCTCCCCCCATACGCATAAAACCATGTCCTACACCTCGGGGGCTAGGTCACTGTAACTGGAGTGACTCCTGCACTAATCATCTCTTGTTCGAATTGATCCCACTTAGGCAGGGCCGTATGGTAGCCACCTGGCCCCAGAGTATGATGCCACTGCTTTCTCGCAGCATTAATCTTGTTCATTCTCGACCGTTCCTTAGCTAGTTCCGATTCCTTGAACTTCACGAAATTGTCCCAGTGATCTTTTGCCTTCACCAGTGCTCCCTTGAATTTTGGAGTCGTCTAGTTTGCTTTGACGTACGCAGCCCATGCATTTTTTTTGAAGGTGTTGAATGCGATCGCCATCTTTTTAAGAGCATAGTTTCTAACTTTCTTCAGATCTGCATCTGCCAAGTTATCTGGTAGTGTGAAATGTGACATCAGCTCGGTCCAAAGCACATCTTTTGCTCTTTCATCGACAAAAGTAACTCCTTCTCGATCTCCCTTTGCTGCCTTTTTCCATTCTTACGTGGAGATCGGGATTTGGTCCCTGACAATAACTCCGCATTGATTCTTAAACTTGGTCGCATTTTTCTTAGGTTTAAGCGGTTCGCCAGTTGATGTATTGATGGAATCAATGTTGAACTTTACGGCAGGGTCCAACATTCTGGCGAGGCCTCGAACTACCCTGTCGCTTGTAGAAGATTTGCTCGATCCGAAGTCCTAAAAGAAGAAAGATTGATTCTTTAATACATATACAACACAATTAAGACAAGTAATGATCACCGGATGGCTTATATAATAAATATACCTCGCCGGTATTTGTTATTTGAAGAACATTTTCTTCGTCAGCATCGTTGTCGAATTTATCTATTTTTTCGTGTTCATCAAACATATAACCCTCACCGAAATTGTTCAGATACTGCGAGCCGTCACCATCTTCATGTTCATGCTCTGGGCTCGTGGAGCGTATGATGTTGACCAGAGCCTCTTCTCTTTCTCTGTCGGTATTGTCCATAGCTTTTATTTAACTAATCCACAAGAAAGATAAAACAATTTAGTACTCAAAATATAATGCATGCAATCAATAAGGAAAACTGAATCATAGTACATAATAGGCATCATCGAATATAATCTCGAATAAATCGTCTCGAATATAATCTCGAATACATCTCGAATATTATCACTAATACATCTCAAAAATTATTAATTATATAATATCACTAGTACAAATCCAGTTGACGTCTCGCGCGGCAGGCGGTGGACACCCAAAGAGAAGGAACTATGACATGATCATAGCTCGGGTGAGATCTCTGAAGAACCTATCAGGTATTGGAGAACCTGACGTCCAACGCATCCATGTAGCGATGGACGTGCTCGTCCTGCTCGCTCACACGGCGACGTACCACCTCCGGCGGGGCCGGCTGCCTCCGCACCGAAAGTGGCCCATGCGAATGACACCAAAGAAGCTCCGGGTCGATGACGGGACCGGGGTTCCTTACCAAGATGCGTGCCCCTGAAGGTAGCACCTCCCAGTGGTAGCCCGACGGAGCCTAGTCCCAAACATGGCGCCTTTGAAGCAGGACGTCATCACGAACGAGTTGACGACGAGGATGCAGGCCTGGCATCGTTTACGTCGTGAACAAATTCTATGCAATTTTTTAAAAAAAATGCTTGATTGGGATTTTTGTAATTCTTTTTAACTTGATTTTGCAAATACATAACAAATGTCAAAAATGTCAAATGTTTTCTATACATTATACAAATGTTTTTTGTGCTTTGTCAAAATTCCTCAAATGTTTTCTATACATTATACATACATATACTAATTGCTATACATATATTGGATCAAATGTCAAATTCCTCAACTTTTTTCTATACATTGTATACGTACATATATATACATGCTAATTTATATACATTGGATCAAAATGTCAAAATTCCTCAATATTTTTATACATACATTATACTAATTAATTCCTCAAATGTCAAAAATGTCAAAATTCCTCAATATTTCTATACATACATTATACTAATTAATTTCTCAAATGTCAAAAATGTCCAAATTCCTATATATTTGTATACATACATTATACTAATTAATTCCTCAAATATCAAAAATGTCAAATTCTTCTAAAAATGTCAAAATTGCTATACATATATACTAAAACATACAAAAAACATATAAATTAAATCATCAAACTTAAGAAAATGTGTGTGGGGGGGGGGGCTCGGGGAGGGACGGCTATGATGGCAAGGGCGAGGGAGAGGGGAGAGGGAGGAAAGGATCTCACAGTGGGGCGACGGCGAGGCGAGGCAAGTCGGGGGCGCCGACGGCGTAGCGAGGAGCTCGGGGAGGAGCGGGCGCGGGTGGCATCGGGGATCGGCGAGGAGGGCGTGTCCGAAGTCGTGGATCGGCGAGGAGGCGCGGGCGGTCGGCGTCAGGGGCGGCAACAAGCTCTGGCGTCGGTGGCGGCGACGGCGTCGAACGTGGCAAGCGGCGGCGCGCAGCAGCCTGGTGGCGTTGTGTGTGTTTGGCGTCGAGAGAATGGAGAGGATGGTGAATTTTTCGTAAGTGGCGTTATATATATGAAAGCCTTTAGTCGCGGTTGATGGCTCCAACCGCGACTAAAGACCCCCTTTAATCGCGGTCGGAGCCACCAACCGTGACTAAAGGTCTGGCTTCCTGCCACTTGGGCTAGTTGAAATTCACCTTTAGTCGCAGTTGGTGGCTCCAACCGCGACAAAAGGTGGTTCTTTAGTCGCGGTTGGAGCCACCAACCGCGACTAAAGACCTGTTCCTGGCAGGCGCATTGCGGTGGAAGTTTAGTCCCACCTCGCTAGTCGAGGGGCACCTCGACCAGTTTATAAGCCCCGGTGCGGGCACTGCATTGAGCTCCTCTCTAATGCAAGCCTTCTAGGCCTATCTCTGCTGTGATTCCTTGTGGGCCTACTGGGCCTTGCAGGCCTGCATCCTGGCCCAACTACAGGTTGGGTTTCTAGCCGTATGCAGGCCATTGTGGCCTAGTAGGCGGGATTTTTTTTTAATTTATTTATTTTTCATTTTCTTTGTTTTCTCCTTTAATTTTTTATTTCTGAGTTTTTTTTCTTTATTTAGAGTTTCTTTTGTGAATCCTTTTTCTTTTGGTAAAAAAATATAAACTTTCTGTTAGTGCTAGTAGTTTTCAAATTCGAATTATTTGAAATTTGTCTGAATCACTAGTTTGTGAATAACTTTACTTTAAAAATAGATTTTTTAGTGATTATTTTTTCTTCTATTTAATTTTACTATGTTTTATCATTACATTCAATTTTGTAATACTTAGGTTATTTAACAAAATGCCTTTGTAACAAATGTGTTTTCGGCTGAAACCCTGATACTTTGAAAAAGATTGTCCATTTTGTACACGAAGTGCATCCAGTTTTTACCGTAACCCTCTCAACTTTTTAGCACATGCTATGTGGGAGAAATGATGATACCATGCCAACTTTCAACCTTTCCAGAGTTCATTTGTAGTGCTTATCAATTTCAAGGTCATTTAGCTCAAAAAAATTAGTAAATGCATGAAAAATAGCAAATGAAGTCACAAAGGGTTGAAAATTGATGACGTGGCTTCGAATGGTGCATATTGAACACACAATAAGTCTGGAGTTGAAATAAGTTAAAAAATGAAATGCCTTTGTAACAGACAAGTTTTCGTCTGAAACCCTGATACTTTGAAAGAGATTGTCCATTTTGTACACGAAGTGCATCCAGTTTTTGTCGTAACCCTCTCAACTTTTTAGCACATGCTATGTGGGTGAAATGATGATACCATGCCAAATTTTAACCTATTCATAGTTCATTTGTTGTCCTTATAAATTTCAGGGTCATTTAGCTCAAATTTTTTTAGTAAATGCATGAAAAATAGCAAATGAAGTCAGAAAGGGTTGACAATTGATGGCCTGCCTTCGAATGGTGCATACTGAATGCACAAAAAGCATAAGCGCACTACTATTAAAAAGATTTCCTTTGGTTTGTTCGAAGTGGGACTTTTCAGATATATAAGTCCGAGAACTAACTAGAGAAGCTGGTCACATCCTAGAGTGGGATCTTTGGGTGTAAAACTTTTTCTTCGCGTGTGTCCCTTTGCATCGTAACCATGGACAATCTTCATCATTTAACTTGATGCTCGGGTTAACAATCACTGTCAAAGGAGCAATTTCATGAAACTTTTCATAATCTTCTGACATGTCTGTCTTGTCCTCCACTCCCACGATGTTTTTTTCCTTGAAGAACTATGTGGCGCTTTGGCTCATCGCATGATGTATTCACTTCCTTATATTTTCTTTTCTTAGCTTAGTAGACATGTCCTTCACATAGAAAACCCGCTCCACATCATTGGCTAGGACGAATGGTTCGTCTGTGTAGCCAAGATTGTTGAGATCCACAGTTGTCATTCTGTACTGCGGGTCTTCCTTTACCCCGCCTCCTGTCAGATTGACCCATTTGCACCTAAACAAAGGGACCTTCAAACCAAGTCCATAGTCAAGTTCCCATATCTCCTATATGTAACCATAATATGTGTTCTTTTACCCATTGTTGTTTGCTGCATCAAAGCGGACACCACTGTTTTGGTTGGCGCTCTTTTTATCTTGGGGGATCATGTAAAATGTATTCCCATTTATCTCGTACCCTTTGAAAGTCAATATAGTCGAAGATGGTAACTTGGACAGCAAGTACAGGTTATCTTCAACAGTGTCGCCATGCATGAGACGTGTCTGCAACCAACCGGCAAAAGTCACCATTTGTTCATGTGTAATCTAGTCATCAGACTTCTCCGGGTGTTTGGAGCGTAGAATATTCTTGTGTTGCTCGATATACGGAGCCACCAAGGCGGAACTTTGTAGAACTATGTAGTGTTCTTGCGCCAAAGAATGCCCGTCTCATCATATTACTGAATTCTTTCCTAGCGTGCCTTTTCCACCCAGTCTGCCCTAAGGTCGCGATTCGGGAACACCAATCGGCTTAATGTCAGGAATAAAGTCAACACAAAACTCAATGACCTCCTCTATTTCATGGCCCTTGGAGATGCTTCCTTCTGGCCTAGCACGATTATGAAAATATTTCTTTAAGACTCCCATGAACCTCTCAAAGGGAAACATATTGTGTAGAAATACAGGACCCAGAATGCCAATCTCCTCGACTAGGTGAACTAGGACATGCGTCATGATATTGAAGAAGGATGGTGGGAACACCAACTAGAAACTGACCAGACGTTGCACCAAATCATTCTCTAACCATGGTAGGATTTCTAGATCGATTACCTTCTGAGAGATTGCATTCAGGAATGCACATAGCTTCACAATGGCTAATCGAACATTTTCTGGTAGAAGCCCCCTCAATGCAACCGGAAGCAATTGTGTCATAATCACATGGTAGTTAGGAGACTTTAGGTTCTTGAACTTTTTCTATGCCATATTTATTATTCCCTTTATATTCGACGAGAAGCCAGACGGGACCACCATACTGAGAAGGCATTCTAAGAAGATTTCCTTCACTTCTTTGGTAAGAGCATAGCTGGCATGACCCTCCAACTGCTTTGGATCCATGTCGTCTTCTCCGAGCATACGTTGCTGGTCCTCCCATGCCTCCGGCATATATTTTGTCTTCCCATACACGCCCAAGAAGCCTAGCAGGTTCACACAAAGATTCTTCATCATGTGCATCACATCGATTGCAGAGCGGACCTCGAGGTCTTTCCAATAGGGTAGGTCCCAAAATTTAGATTTGTTATTCCACATGGGTGCGCGTTTGTCAGCGTCATTCACCACAGATTGCGCGCTAGGACCCTTGCCAAAGATTACTTTTAAATCCTTGACCATATCAAGTATGTCATCACCCATACCATGGTGAGGCTTCTTCCGGTGATCTGCCTCACCTTTGAAAGTCTTGCCTTTCTTTCTTACGGGATGCCCGCTCTGAAGAAATCGACGATGCCCTAGATACACATTCTTCTTACATTTATCCAAATATATACTGTCGGTATCATCTAAATAGTGCGTGCATGCGTGTTATCCCTTGTTTGTCTGTCTTGAAAGGTTACTGAGATCAGGCCAATCATTGATGGTTATAGACAGCAACACATGTAGGTCAAATTCCTCCCGATCTTTCGCATCCCATGCATGTACACCTTTTCCATTCCACGGCTATAAAAGTTCTTCAACCAATGGCCTTAGGTACACATCAATGTCGTTGACGGGTTGGTTGGGGCCTTGGATGAGCACTGGCATCATAATGAACTTCCGCTTCATGCACAACCAAGGAGGAAGGTTATAGATACATAGAGTCATAGGCCATGTGCTATGATTCCTGTTGTGCTCCCCAAAAAGATTAATGCCATCTGCACTTAAACCAAACCATACATTCCTTGCGTCCTTTGCAAAGAACTTCCACTTTCTCTGGATTTTTCTCCACTGTGATCCGTCAGCGGGCACTCCCAACTTCCCGTCTTTCTTACGGTCTTCGTTGTGCCATTGCATCAACTTGGCATGCTATTTTTTTGGAACAAATGTTTCAACCATGGTATTATAGGAGCATACCACATCACCTTGGCAGGAATCTTCTTACTGGGGCGCTCGCCCTCAACATCACCAGGGTCATCGTGGCCGATCTTATAGCGCAATGCACAACATACCGGGCATGCATTCAAATCCTCGTACTCACCGTGGTAGAGGATGCATTCATTAGGGCATGCATGTATCTTCTCCACCTCTAATCCTAGAGTGCAGAAAGCCTTCTTTGCTTCGTACGTACTCTCTGACAATTCGTTGTCCTTTGGTAGCTTCTTCTTCAACATTATCAGGAACTTTTGAAATGCTTTGTTAGATACACCATTCTCTGCCTTCCATTGCAGCAATTCCAGTGTGGTACCCAGCTTTTTCTTTTCATCTCTGCAATTTGGGTACAACCCTTTTTTGTGATCCTCTAACATGCACTGCAACTTCAGCTTCTCCTTTTCACTTGCGCAGTTTCTCTTTGCATCGGCAATGGCCCGACCAAGATCACCAGCAGGCTCATCTGATGCCTCTTCTTTAGCTCCTTCACGCATTGTCGGCTCAGCTTCTTCCCCCATTGTTTACCATCGTATTCATGGAACCCATGGCTAGGATAGCTGTCATCATCCTCTTCTTCATTCTCTTCCATTAGGACCCCTCTTTCTCCGTGCTTGGTCCAACAGTTATAGCCGGAAATGAAACCAGACTCAAACAGGTGGACGTGAATGGTTCTTGAGTTAGAGTAATTTCAATCATTCTTACAGCCAGCACATGGATAATACATAAAACCATTCGGCCGCTTGTTTGCCTCAACCGCAACCAGAAAAGTATGCACATCGTTAATGAACTTGGGAGAGCATCAGTCGTCGTACATCCATTGTCGGCTCATCTTCATTACACAACACCGAAAAGACCAAATCAATACAAGTTTGTACATAAAGTTCATACACACTTGTTCTCATAAAACAACATACAAACTCTCTAGCTAAAGCATTTAAATGCAAGAACAAATGTGATCAACATCGCAACTAAGGTAACATTTGATCCAACGACATAGTGATTCCAAGCCTCACTATCAATGGCATATCTTTTAAAGTTTCTAATCTTCAAGCGCATTGCACCCATCTTGATCTTGTGATCATCGACGACATCAGCAACATACAACTCTAGTTTCAACTTCTCTTCTTCAACTCTTTTCAATTTTTCTTTCAAATACTCGTTTTCTTTTTCAACTAAATTTAACTTCTTGACAATAATATCTATGTCGGTTGGAATCTTCGGTTCACATACCTCCTAGATAAAAATATCTATGCCAACTTGATTGGCATAATTGTCATAAACATGAAATTCAACAAAGAGTTATAAACGAGAGTATATACCACATCCGCATCATAAACCGGACAAGGTCCGACTGGGATGGATTTCAAAACCATGCCACTATGTATAACAAACAACCATATAGGTGAGAAAACTATACAAGTAACTAAATAAATCTTACAAGCATGTTTTTTTATAAAAAGGATAAGAACAAGAGGCTCACCAAGGTGGTGCCGACGACGGGACGGTACGGGCGATCGACGGTGGTTTGGAAGGGGACAGGAAGGCACTAAGTAAACCACACCTACAAATGCAAAGTAAGAAGTTAATTTGAGATCAAATTGCATAAATCAAATAAATTACCACATGCAAACTAAAACCCACAAATTCCTATACTTATAGAGCATTACAAGAGCTAATCTAGCAATGAGAGATGAAAGGACAAAGTTGCTAACCTTTGTGAACACTTGGATGGATGGGATGCCTCCAAATCTTGATAAATTTTGGCAAAAAAGGAGGATGAGCTCGAGGAAGAGAGGAAGAACAGAGAGGAGAGGAAAGGGGAAGAATAGAGAGGAGTGTGCTCGGGCTGGCGCCGAAGGGTTCCATATAGGGGGACCTTTAGTACCGGTTGGTGGCTCCAACCGCGACTAAAGGTTAGCCTATAGTCGCGGTTGGAGCCACCAACCGGGACTAAAGGTTCCCGTGGGGCCCCAGGCTGATGCCAGCCTGCCACCACACCTTTAGTGTCGGTCCGTGGCATGAACCGGGACTAAAGGTCCAGAACAAACCTGCACTAATGATGCCCGTGATGAACCGGGACTAATGGGCACATTAGTACTGGTTCAAAACCCAACCGGGGCTAATGATATGGACAAAAGGTCTGTATTCTACTAGTGCAAGCTTTACAAGAAAATTGAGCATCTCCAAGCCCAGGTCTATGATCTGCAAAACCAAAATTGTGAGTATGAATACAGATTTAATAGAATGGGTTTGGCTATAGATTTGAGGATTCTGGAGACTCGTTCATCTTTTTATGATGGTGAGCCTATGCCTTGGAAGATGGAGGACAAGCCTCCAACCTCCTCAACAACTCCACCACCATCAACCCCGAAGAAGGACACCTGAGTACATGGGTATGGGCACTCCCCTTGTCTTATGCCAAGCTTGGGGGAGGTGCCCCGGTATCGTATCAAATGACACCTTTTTCCTTTTTGTTTTTATCTTTCCTAGTTTGATCCTTTTTGTTTTTGTTTTTGTTTTTGTTTTGATCTAGTAGAATAAAAGTTTTTAGTGGAGCTACCCTTCTAGTTTTTGCTTTTGCTCCCCTTATGTAAGCAAGTCCGAGATATATATAATAAAAAGTAGTTTTGGTGAGAGGGCTTTGCTAGATTACTATGCTCTCAAAAATAATGAATAAAGTATAATAGAACAAAAGCAAAGAGAATACATAGTGATCTTATGGGGAGTGATGACTTCGCATATAAAAAGTATGGTGATTGAAATTTGTTGGGACTTAACAAACATAGTAATTGGTCATTGGTGCAAAAAGGCAAGTGATAAAGAAAGAGAGATTCACATATAAATACATTATCTTGGACATCTTTTATGATTGTGACCACTCATTAAAATATTACATGCCAAGAAGTTGATGTTTGACAAGGAAGACAACATAATAGGTTATGTTTGCTCGCATCCGGATAGAAGTTATATGGTTTTAGATCCTCCAACATGTCGTGCTTGCTTCCACCTCATATTAGCCAAAACTTTCGCACCAAGTAGAGATACTACTTGTGCATCAAAACACCTCAACCCAGTTTTGCCATGAGAGTCCACCATACCTACCTATGGATTGAGTAAGATCCTTCAAGTAAGTTGTCATCGGTGCAAAAAGGCAATAAAAATTGCTCCTAAATATGTGTGATATTTTATTGTAAGGGAAATAAGCGTTGTACGAACTTGTGATAGTGAAGAAAAAAAGCGACAGACTACACAATAAAGGTTGCTATCACAAAGGGCAATACAACGCGGCGTTCCTATGCATTAAGAGCTTATGCATCCAAAATTAAAAAGCGCATGACAACCTCTGCTTCCCTCTGCGAAGGGCCTATCTGTTACTTTAACGTTCTAGTACTTACCTTTATACAACAGTCATGGTGGTCTTCACCACTTCCTATATTCTGTATCTCTTGGCAAGCATTATGTGTTGGGGAATGATCTAGACTTATATATCCACTCGGATGAGGGTGATCATGAGTTATTATTGTTGACATCACCCTTGAGGTGAATAGTTGGGAGGCAAAATTATAAGCCCCTATCTTTCTCTGTGTTCGATTGAAGCTTTGACCTCGTGGGTACCGCGTGAGTGCTAGCAATTGTGAAACAATTAAAGATGATTGAGTATGTGGATTTGCTTTGCAAGCTCTTATATTGACTCTTTCTGATGTTATGATAAATTCTCAATTGCTTCAATGACTGGGATCATAGTTTGGATCATAGTTTGTTGGTTGTCAATAGAGTTCTTGATTCACACTTTATCTTGTGAATGAATTGTTACTATAGTATAAATAATTTCATACAATGAGTATTGTTGTTCTAAAACTGATAATGATGCCTTCATGTCCGTATTTTATTTTTATCGACACCTCTATCTCTAAACATGTGGACATATTCATCGATCTCGGCTTTCGCTTGGGGGCAAGCGAGATCTAAGCTTGGGGGAGTTGATACCTCCATTTTGCATCATGCTTTTATATTGATATTTATTGCATTATGGGCTATTATTACACGTTATGGTACAATACTTATGACTTTTGTCTCTTATTGTACAAGGTTTGCGTGAAGAGGGAGAATTCCGGCAGCTGGAATTCTGGATTGGAAAAAGGAGTAAATCTGAGATACCTATTCTGCACAACTCCCAAAGTCCTGAAATTTAATGGAGAATATTTTTAGAATTAATAAACAATACTGGCGCAAGAATCAACCATAGGGGAGCCACAAGTAGGCCACAAGCCTACTAGGCATGGACACCCCCCTGGCCGCGCATAGCAAGCTTGTGGGACCCATGTGGCTCCTCCGACGCCCATCTTCTCCTATCAGTAGTAGGAAATAGACCTTTCGTCCCAAGCATTAGTCCCGGTCTGGTCACAAGCCGGTACTAAATATGGTATTAGTCCTGGTTCGTGCCGGCTCCAACGGCTAGGAGTAGGGCGACCTTTAGTATCGGATCGTAAGGGACCTTAAGTACCGGTTCGTGTCACGAGCCGGTACTAAAGGGGGCATGGCAGGCTGTTGGTCAGACTTGGGCCCCGCTTGCACCTTTAGTACTGGCTGGTAACACCAACCGGTACTAAAGGGCAACCTTTAGTACCGGTTGATGTCACCAACCGGTACTAAAGACTTCCTACATATACGCTTCGTCCGCAACCGATCGAAAGGGCTCTCATTTCTCTGTTTTCTCCCCTGTTCTTCTTGCTCGAAGCTCATCCTCCATTTTGCCAAGGATTTGCTAAGATTTAAAGGCACCCCATCTATCCAAGTGTTCATAAAGGTTAGCAACTTTGCTCCTTCATCTCTCATTGCTAGATTAGCTTCTGGTATGCTCAAAGATATGTGATATGTGATTAGTGGGAGTTTAGATGATTTATATGCAATGAGATCAAATTAACTTGTTAGGTTGCATATGCGTAGGTGTGGTTTATTTGGTGTGCCTTCCCATCCCCGTCCTAACCACCGTCGATCGTCCTCACTGTCTTGTCGCGGCACCGGCCACCTTGGTGAGCCTCTTGTTCTTCTTAAAACCTTTTTGTTAAAAAAATTATTTGTATGATTTAGATAGCTGCGTGTACGATTTACTTACTTGTATTATTGTCAGTTATTCTATAGTGTCATGGTTATGGTATCAGCCCACGTCGGCCCTCGTCCAGTCTATGATTCAGATGTGGTATGTTGTTATCTTTTATAACTATTTCACACATCATATAATGTCTATGACAATTAATTATGCCACCAAATTGATGTAGATGTTTTTATCTATAGGAAGTAGTTGAACCAGAAATTCCAACCGACTATGCAATTCTGCTCGAGAAATTAACACAAGCTGAAAAAGAAATTGATCATTTAATTTTTTTTGAAAAGAACTGAAGATGAGAAGATGGTATTGGAGTTGCATGTTGAGGATATCGTCGATGATCACAAGAACAAGATGGCCGGAATGCGCTTGAAGCTTAGAAAGATTAGAAAATATTCCATTGATAAAGAGGCTTGGTATCATTATGCCGTAGGCTCAATTGTTACTTTAGTTGCAATTATGATCGCATTTGTTGTTGAATTTACATATTTTAGATAGTTGTAAGTTGTTTTATGAGATGTATGTATGAACTCTAAGTATCTATTATTTGCAGTAATAACATTTTTGGTCAATGATAGCTCTACTTTTGGTTGTAATGTGATGATGAAGTTGTATTAATTTGGTCACTTTGATGTTGTGTATTGAACATGAGCCGGCAATGGATGTACGATGACCGACTAAGTCCAGGGTTTCTTAATGGCCTGCATGATTTTATTCGTGTGGCTGAGGCAAACAAGCAGAATGGTTTCATATGTTGTCCATGTCATGACTGTAAGAATGAAAGGAATTACTCTACCTAAAAAAAACCTTCACTACCACCTGCTGAAGTCCGGTTTCATGTCCGACTATAGCTGTTGGACCAAGAACGGAGAAAGAGGGGTTATAGTGGAAGACAATGAAGAAGAAGAAGATGATGACAACTACCCTTTCGCCGATAGAACAATGGGGGAAGCTGAAGAAGAGGCATCAATGGAGGAAGCTGAAGAAGAGGCATCAGATGAGCCCGCTGATGATTTGGGTCGGGTCATTGCTGATACAAAGAGAAACTGCAAAAGTGACAAGGAGAGGTTGAAGTTGAAACGCATGTTAGAGGATCACAAGAAATTATTGTATCCAAATTGTGAAGATGACCAGAAAAAGCTGGGTACCACGCGGCAATTGTTGCAATGGAAGGCGAAGAATGGTGTAACTAACAAGGGATTTCAAGAATTATTGATAATGATAAAGAAGATGCTTCCAAAGGATAAGGAATTGCCTGAAAGTACGTACGAAGCAAAGAAGGTTGTCTGCCCTCTAGGATTAGAGGTGCAGAAGATACATGCATGCCCTAATGACTGCATCCTCTACCGCGGTGAGGAGTATGAGAATTTGGATGCATGCCCGGTATGCGGTGCACTACGCTATAAGATCCCCCGCGATGACCCTGGTGATGTGGAGGGCGAAAGCCATAGGAAGAGGGTTCCTGCCAAGTTGATGTGGTATGCTCCTATAATACCATGGTTGAAACGTTTGTTCCAAAACAAAGAGCATGCCAAGTTGTTGCGATGGCACAAAGAAGAACGTAAGAAAGACGAGATGTTGAGAGCACCCGCTGATGGGTCGCAGTGGAGAAAAATCGAGAGGGAGTTCGAGGACTTTGCAGTTGATGCAACGAACTTATGGTTTGGTCTTAGTACAGACAGCATGAATCCTTTTGGGGAGCAGAGTTCCAGTTACAGCACATGGCCCGTGACTCTATGTATCTACAACCTTCCTCCTTGGTTGTGCATGAAGCGGAAGTTCATTATGATGCCAGCGCTCATCCAAGGCCCTAAGCAACCCGACAACAACATTGATGTATACCTAGGGCCACTAGTTGATGAACTTCTATAGTTGTGGAAAAAACCAGGTGTACGTGTGTGGGATGCGCACACACAGAAGGAAATTTACCTACGAGTGTTGCTGTTTGTAACCATCAATGATTGGCCTGCTCTTAGTAACCTTTCAGGACATACAAACAAGGGATACAATGCATGCACGCACTGTTTAGATGATACTAAAAGTATATATTTGGATAAATGTAAGAAGAATGTGTACCTGGGACATCGTCGATTTCTACCGATCAAGCATATCTTAAGAAAGGCAGGCAACCATTTAAACGGTGAGCCAGATAATCGAAAGAATCCTGGCCTCTGTACTGGTGAATATATATTTGATATGGTCAAGGATTTACAGGTAATCTTTGGAAAGGGTCATGGTGGACAATCTGTTCCGAATGATGCCAACGGACACGCACCCATGTGGAAGAAGAAATCTATATTTTGGGAACATGAATATTGGAAAGCCCTAGAGGTCCGCAATGCAATCGACGTGATGCATGTGACGAAGAATATTTTTGTGAACCTGCTAGGCTTCTTGGGCGTGTATTGAAAGACAAAAGATACACCGGATGCACGGTAGGACAAGCAAAGAATTAACAAAAAAGACGGCATGCCTCCAAAGCAGTATCAAGGTCCTGCCAGGTACGCTCTTACGAAAGAAGAGAAGGAAATCTTTTTTGAATGCCTGCTCAGTATCAAGGTCTCGTCCGGATTCTCGTCGAATATAAAGGGAATAATAAGTATGGCAAAGAAAAAAATTCAAAATCTAAAGTCTCATGACTGCCACGTGATTATGACGCAATTACTTCCGGTTGCACTTAGGGGGATTCTACCAAAAAATGTTCGATTAGCCATTGTGAAGCTATGCGCATTCCTCAATGCAATTTCTCAGAAGGTAATCAATCCAGAAATCCTACCAAGGTTACAGAATGACCTGGTCCAATGTCTTGTCTGTTTTGAGTTGGTGTTCCCTCCATCCTTCTTCAATATTATGACACATGTTCTAGTTCACCTAGTCGAAGAGATTAACATTCTGGGTCCTGTATTTCTACACAATATGTTCCCCTTCGAGAGGTTCATGGGAGTCTTAAAGAAATATGTTCATAATCGTGCTAGGCCAGAAGGAAGCATCGCCAAGGGATATGGAACAGAGGAGGTTATTGAGTTTTGTGTTGACTTTTTTCCTGACATTAAGCCGATTGGTTTTCCTGAATTGCGGCATGAGAGGAGACTGGGTGGAAAAGGCACATTAGGAAAGAAAGAAGCAATAAATATGGATGGGCATTCATTCACTCAAGCACACTACACAGTTCTACAAAATTCCACCTTGGTGACTCCATATATGGAGGAACACAAGGATATTGTCGGTCCAAGAACCAAAAGCAGTCTGACCCCTGGATTGAACATAAACACATGGAGACTTTTGCCAGTTGGTTGCAAACAAAGGTCATCAATGACAACGATGTTCCAAATGAACTGTACTGGTTGGCCAAGACACCAAGTTCGACTGTAATGACTTTCAATGGGTACGAGATAAATGGGAATACATTTTACATGATCGCCCAAGATAAAAAGAGCACCAACCAAAACAGTGGTGTCCACTATGATGCAACCAACTTTGAAGACACATATTATGGTTACATAGAGGAGATATGGGAACTTGACTATGGACCTGATCTTAAGGTCCCTTTGTTTTGGTGCAAATGGTTCAAATATACTGGAGGCGGGGTACAGGTAGACCCGCAGTACGGAATCACAACAATGGATCTCAACAATCTTGGATACCCAGACGACTCATTCGTCCTAGCCAATGATGTGGCTAAGGTTTTCTATGTGAAGGACATGTCTAGCAAACCGAGGAGAAAAAAAGATAAGGAAGCGAATACATCATACGATGAGCCAAAGCGCCACATAGTTCTTTCAGGGAAAAGAAACATTGTGGAAGTGGAGGACAAGACAGACATGTCAGAAGATTATGAAAACTTTCATGAAATCCCTCCCTTTAGAGTGAAGACTGACCCAAGCATCCTGTTAAATGATGAAGATTATCCATGGTTACAGCGCAATCATAAGAAAGGGACAAAGACGTGGAGAAAGTCTTACACCGCGAGATCCCACTCTGGGATGTGACCGGCTTCACCGTCATCACTTTCTATATATGTGAAGGCAATGCATGCATTTCCTAGCATGGTATCTTTGTAACAGTTTGTACACGAAGTGCATCCAGTTTGTACAGCTACTCAACTCTTTAGAAGTTGCTATGTGGGTGAAATTATGATGTCATGCCAAGTTAAAACCTTTTCAGAGTTCATTTATACTGCTTTCCAAATTTAGGGTCATCTAGCTCAAAATAAATCATTAAATGCATGAAAAATATCAAATGAAGTCAGAAAGGTTGAAAATTGATGATGTGCCTTTGAATGGTGCATATTGAACACATAAAAAGTATGGAGTTAAAATAAGTTATTAAAAATGAAATCCCTTTGTAATAGATGAGTTCTCGTCCGAAACCCTCATACTTCGAAAAAGATTGTCCAATTTGTACACGAAGTGCACCCAGTTTTTGCCATAACCCTCTCAACTCTATAGAAGTTGCTTTGTGGATGAAATTATGATGTCATGCCAAGTTAAAACTTTTTCAGAGTTCATTTGTACTGCTTTTCAAATTCAGGGTCATCTAGCTCAAAATAAATCATTAAATTCATGAAAAATATCAAAGGAAGTCAGAATGGGTTGAAAATTGAAGATGTGCCTTTAAATGGTGCATATTGAACACACAAAAAGTATAGAGTTAAAATAAGTTATTAAAAATGAAATCCCTTTGTAATAGATGAGTTTTCGTCCGAAACCCTCATACTTCTTATGAGATTGTCCAATTTGTACACGAAGTGCATCCAGTTTTTGCCGTAACCCTCTCAACTCTTTAGAAGTTCCTATGTGGGTGAAATTATGATGTCATACCAAGTTACAACCTTTTTAGAGTTCATTTGTACTGCCTTTCAAATTCAGGGTCATCTAGCTCAAAATAAATCATTAAATGCATGAAAAATATCAAATAAAGTCAGAAAGGGTTTAAAATTGATGATGTTCTTTGAATGGTGCATATTGAACACACAAAAAGTATAGAGTTAACATAAGTTATTAAAAATGAAATCCTTTAGTAATAGATGAGTTTTCGTCTGAAACCCTCATACTTCTTATGAGATTGTCCAATTTGTATACGAAGTGCATCCAGTTTTTGTCGTAACCTTCTCAACTCTTTAGAAGTTGCTATGTGGGTGAAATTATGATGTCATTCCAAGTTACAACCTTTTCAGAGTTCATTTGTACTGCTTTTTAAATTCAGGGTCATTTAGCTCAAAATAAATCATTAAATGCATGATAAATATCAAATGATGTCAGAAAGGGTTGAAAATTGATGATGTGCCTTTGAATGGTGCATATTGAACACACAAAAAGTATGGAGTTAAAACAAAGTATTAAAAATGAAATCCCTTTGTAATAGATGAGTTTTCGGTCGAAACCCTCATACTTCTTATCAAATTGTCCAATTTGTACACGAAGTGCATCCAGTTTTTGTTGTAACCCTCTCAACTCTCTAGAAGTTGCTATGTGGGTGAAATTACGATTTCATGCCAATTTACAACCTTTTCAGAGTTCATTTGTACTGCTTTCCAAACTCGAGATATGACATTTCAAATGCCATTTAATCAAATTGTCTTATACAATAGTTGAAGTTGTTCAAACATGCATGGAAATGCCATAAACAGATTCTTTATAATTTTTCTGATATTTTTTCATATATTATTTATTTCCATTGGAGTCATACATTTTTTCTATGATTTTCTAAATTTTACGGGTTTTTCTGAAAATAATAACTAATATTGAATTAAAAAAACCTTTAGTACCGGTGGGAGCCACGCACCGGTACTAAAGGTCCACCGCCCCGCGCTTTTTTTTGGGAGGATCTTTAGTACCGGTGCGTGGCTCGCACCGGTACTAAAGGGTCTTTAGTACCGGCGTGAGCCACGCACCCGTACTAAAGGCTGCTAGGTATAAATATAGATCCCTTCGTCCCGGGCCGAGACACGCAACGGGAGAAGTCATTTGCGCGCCGCCAGGCTGCCGAAATCGCCGTCGCCACTGCCTGCCGCCCCGAGCCCGCCGCCCCGACGCCGCGTGCCACCCCGATGCCGTCGTGCCCCTACGTCGACATTGCCACGCGTTCCTCGCGCCCGGCCCCGCCGTCGCTTGCCTCCGAGCCGTCCCCGAGCCCGCTCCTCATTGCCTAACAGTGGTAATGATGGATGGATGGATGGATGGATTCATTTTTGTTCATATAATTTTTCATGTTCATAGAATTTTCATATTTTGTTGTATCGATGGACTTGTTCACAGAATTATCATATCTTCATAGACAATGTAGATATGATGAATTTGTTTTCGTTCATACAATGTTTTATGTTCATAGAATTTTCAGATGTTTATGTATGGATGGATTTGTTCATAGAATTTTCATATATTCATAGAATTACTATGCTCAAGATCGATGGATGGATGGATGAATGAATTTTTTATGTTCATAGTGCATGGATAGATTTGTTCATAGAATTTTCATATGTTCATAGAAAATGTTGATGTGATGAATTTGTTTAGTTTTAGTTTAGTTTTAGTTTAGTTTAGTTTAGTTTTAGTTTAGATTTTGTTTAGTTTAGGTTTAGTTTAGATTTTGTTTACTTTAGTTTAGGTTTAATTTAGTTTAGGTTTAGTTAATTTTTAGTTTAGATTTTGTTTAATTTAGGTTTAGTTTAGATTTTTTTAGTTTAGGTTTAATTTAGTTTAGATTTAGATTTTGTTTAGTTTAGGTTTAATTTAGTTTAGATTTCGTTTAGTTTAGGTTTAGTTTAGGTTTAGTTTAGTTTTGGTTTAGACTTTGTTTAATTTAGGTTTAGTTTAGATTGTGTTTAGTTTAGGTTTAGTTTAGGTTTAATTTACTATAGATTTAGATTTTGTTTAGTTTAGGTTTAGTTTAGGTTTAATTTAGTTTACGTTTAGTTTAGGTTTAATTTAGTTTAGGTTTAGTTTAGTTTTAGGTTTAATTTAGTTTGGCTCGTAATGCGTGTGTGACTTTCGGTCTGTCGTTGCTCCTTGTGTGACTTTCATGTGTGTTCTTGATGGAGGAATCCTGACTGTTGTCGTGGGGGGCGCCTCGTCTTTCTTCTCTTCTTTGCGATATACTCGTCGGTATAACACGCAAGAAGAGAAGAGGCGGGGCGTCCATCATCGACGGTCGAACTATTACTATGAGAGAGTGTTCACTAACATATATACACCACCATATCAGTGTGAGAGAGAGCGCACCAACACACCATGAGATATGAGAGTTATTTAAGGAAAGCATCGACAGACCGATAGTCACACACGCATTAGGATCCAAAGCGTGCTGTAATTCTTGATTTTGCTAGATGGTAAGTGTTAATTTTGCTAAGTTTTATTTAATTTGTTTTCATAATTAAGTGTTCTTCTCGACGTCGACGTCGACGATGACGATCCCGCATCCTCGTCGTCGAGTCATCGTCGGAGGTCACTTGCTTGAGCCGAGGGCCCCTGCCAAGGACTGGGCTCCGCTGGGCTGGTACTGTGAGATGCTGCCTTCCGGGCGGCGCAGCTTGGTGAGGAGCCAGCCCGTCGTCGACCCGGAGGTTCTATGGTGGCGGCCACATGGGCCACAGACGATTCAGAGGCTTGAGTCCCCCGCGGAGGTGGTACAGTACCATGTTAGCAAGGAGAACGAGCACGTCCGTCGCTACATGGCAGCTTTGGAGGCCAGGTCCGAGAATACCTGGCAGATTCTTCAGGGATCTCACTGGAGCTATGTTCCTGTGATGGTTCCTTCTCTTTGGGTGTCCATCGCTTGCCCCGATATCCGCCGGGCGCTAGGGTTCTAGCTAGATCGATATATTAGCTACTATATATGTATTATTATGATGTATTAGCTAGATCGATGGATTAGCCGATGTATTGAAAATTATCCAAGATTATGAGATGAGATCTTTTCTAAGAACTACTATATATGTATTCGATGATGCATTATTAATTAACTATCAGTTATTTTGCTTCTTGAATGCATGCTAATTTGAATACTAATTTGTTTTATCTATATTATTATGGATTAGTTATTAAGCTATGGAGAATACCGGTAGAGCTCATGAAGAGGACATCTTCGACATGATACGCTCCTCCGAAAACCCAGCGGACCTTCGAGGTGAATCACATGATGATGATGGCTCACAATATCTGAACGATTACGGTGATGGATGTGAGGCCGAGGAAGAACAACTTATGTTCCAAAATCCGGAACAACGAATAATGTTCGGCGAGGTATATACACATATTAGCCTCTGGTGATCATTACATGTGTATTAATTGATTTGTGTGTGTATATATATATATATAAACAAATCTTTCTTATTTTAATTATCAGCCCTCCGGATCGAGCCAATCTAGTAGAAATGTATGAGGCAGTGCCAAAATATTGGACGGCGACGTAAAGCTCAATCTTGATGCTTTCAAACATAATGGCGAACCGACTCACCCTGAAGCCAATGCCAAGACATTTGTGCGTCAATGCGGAGTGGTTGTTAGGGACGGAGTCCCGATCACAATGCATGAATGGATTCAGACAAACGAACCAAAACCAGGAGTGAATTATGTCGATACAAGAATTAAAGATGCCCTTTGGCGAGAGCTCATGGAGCATTTCACCCTACCAGATTCTCTCTCGGACCGTCAAAGGAACAAAGTCAAGGAGTTTTCTCTCCATAAGATGGCCGACGCGTTCCAGACTTGGAAGAAAAGATTATGGACCGAGTACAACGCTAGAGGCAAGAAGGCGCTCAAATTCAAAGGAATATACGAGAATGTAAGGAATCACTGGGATGCATTTATCGAGTACAAGACATCGATAGCTGCTAAGGAGAAGTCGGCAAAGAATAAGATAAATGCTGAGAAAAAAAGTATCACCCTAAACTAGGGACAGGTGGATACAAGTCAGCCATCCTAAGTGGGATGCATTAGAGAATAAGAGGTTTGCTGAAGGGATCACTCCAGTAACCTTCAACTGGCCCAAGAGGTGCAGGAATTGGTTTTTTGCGCATGGGGGAAAGTTGGACCCAGCAACAGGGAAGATTATTGCACTGGCCAGTCTGAAGCATGCATCAGATGAGTTGACTGAAGCAATAAAAGCTGCCCAAGAAGGACGGTTTCACACCGATACAGAGAACGACGAGCTTACACGCGCCCTCGGGAATGCCGAACATGGAGGACGAACACGAGGCGTGGGCGTTGTTCTGTGGTATGAGGGGTTTGCGGGATGGAAGGACAGTTATAAAAGCCGTTCGAGAAAAATGAAGGTGGAAGCAGACCGACTTTCGAAGTTGGAACAGATGTACGAGCAGCAGCAGCTGCAGATACAGGTACTGACCCAGCAAAGGGAAACTCCGTAGCAGGAGGCAGGGGAACCCGTCCCATATACACTGCCGAAAAGCAGCATGGGTTCCACGGGGGCACCACAGGGTCAAACCCCCGTGGTTAATATCACCGAGAAGACATCTTGTGAGCTAATCCAGAAAATGAAGAACATACCCGTGTGGGTCGCGACGGGCTATGCTTTACAAAATACACCTGATGTTCTCTGGCATTGCAATCCGGTTCCAGCTGGGTATGCTCGTGTCGTGGTGGACGCAATAGAGCCAGGATATGATGAACTATTTCTTGACATCCCTGGAGGTGAGGGGGAGTCCACACTGGTAGAAGCCGGCCGTGGTCTCATTCTATGGAGTAAGGACTGCATCGTCTTTCCACACTCGGCGCTAAGGCCACAGGCTCCTCCGAGTATCGATTTCCAGCACGAGGGATCCCAGTCAGAGGCATCGCAGCGCCAGCAGTCCTCCCCACCTAGCCAATAGTCCTCCCCACCTCGCCAGCAGTCACCTCGCCAGCAGTGCTCCCCACCTCGCGAGCAGCCCTCCCCACCTCGAGTTCCCCCATAGTCCTCCCCACCTCGAGGGGCGTCCCACCTCGCCAACAGTCCTCCCCACCTTGCCATGAGCAGTCCTCCCAACCTCGGGACGGAGCACAACGCGAGTCCATATCATTGATATCGATCTCCGTCGCGTGAGCCGACTCCACCCCGGTAGCGGTCCCGCCAGTAGGGCTCCCAAAAGAGGAAGGCCACCAGCAGTCCTCTTCGGAAGAAAGCAAAGAAGAAACCCGAGCCTTGGGCCAAAAGGAACCTTCCTTACGACATGACACCAGAGGAAAACAAAATTGAATGCAATCTCCAAGTGAAAGCCTTTTTTGCGAAGAAGACTGGGCCGCCAAAGGAGGTAATACCCAAGGAAGTCCAAGAGCACTTTATGGAACACTTTATTGATCGACCCCCGGCATATGTCGAGCGTATGCCGACATACTATGAGCAACAGATTCAGAAGGCAAGTGAGCAGAGAAGTCGGCCTAGCCCAAGGAAGAAGTCGGGAAGTACGACATCAACTAGCAGGAAAATAGTTCCCCAGCTCGGAGAACAATCCAAGCAATCGGTTTCTTCGCTCAAGGTGAGTACCAATCCAAGCAAGCAATCAATCCAACCAGTCGACGTGCAAGGCAACCCAATCGACCTAGAAGAAGTAGAGGCTGCAGGTCTCACTCTTGACCAAATCCTTGGCACCGAGGAAATCCGTAGGTACGGTGCAAATGAGTATGCAATGCAATATGCCGTTGGAAAACCACTTGTCACACCCGAGCAGTACAAGGAACTACCAACTGCGATGCGACAGTTGCATGATTGGTACCTGCGTGAAGCAAAGCGAGGGGAGACGGCTGTCATGGTCAAAGTAAGGAAAGAGCATTACGTCAATGCATGTGACATATGTCTTGAATTCTCAGAACTTTTCCAATTATACCACATGGACTTAACAAAACTCTCATCAGTTGCTATTGTCTGTAAGTGATTTATATCTTTAATAATTTAAGTCTCTAACTAAGTTATCGTTCATTGGCTTATCCTCACTATATATGTTCTTTTCTACGCTATTATGCAGATTGAAGATGCGGGAATTGAAACAAGAGGGAATCGATGGCATTGGGTTCATCGACCCAAGTACCGTTAATGGCCACGTGGTAAAACATTATGCCAAGGACACAGAAGATCTCTTGGAAAATTTTCTAGAGGCACTAATGAATACCAAATCTACTATCATATTTCCTTACAACATGGGATGAGTGTTTACTCTCTTGTATACTACTAATTCTATTTTTGCTTACTAGCTCGCTGTCAAGTGTAGTTGATGAGTTATATGCATACCTGCTTAATTATATAAACTTCTGCACAGAGACCACTATATCCTCCTATATATTATCCTCGCGGATGGACTTGTTCAAGTGTATGACTCACTAAATACACAGAAATAATCATACGTGGACTTGTATTTTATGATAGAATGGTAATTTCAATCTTTATCGATCTTGCTTTCTTTCATTATTTCCTGATATCAAAAGTAATTATAATAACTCTTTCGTTCTTTTTCTTTGCCGCGTAGTGTTTGGAAAAAGATGATAGAAAAAAACCATCACGGTCGTCAATGGACCATGAAGCTAAAGTGGAATTATCATGCTTGATTATTATGCTTGATTATTAATTATCTTATTGAATTACATTATTTTGCAAAGTGCGCGAAGTAGCCACAGGGGACAAATTTATGTGGATACTTCCTCTGCGAGAACATTCGCATCCAGACCGAAGGCCGTATATGTTGCAGAGGAGCACGTGAAAGACAACTCCAGCTTTGGCAGATGTTGTCGAAGCTCTCACCCGAGAAACGCTTCGTATCACTTCAAGAGGAATTTGCGGCATTTATTCTTCAACATGTCATTGATGTAAACGGAGAGCACTATTAGTTACCATCGCCTCAATAATGCCAGCAAATCAGTAGTAGAAAACTGAGATTTCATCTGGAGCACTAGCTAGCTAGTCCTGGCCGGGTTTTGGGCCTTAAGTTATAAGTCCAGAATATATATGGTTGCGTAATTACATTTGTATATATACCGTATATGAGATATTGTATATTATATTACATATATATATATATATGCATCAACTTGTGTAATTAATGTTTACAGTATGTAGCATCGTAAAATAAATTTGAAATGAATGGAAAACACAATAAATAGAGAGGAAAACTAAAACCTAGTTAAAAGCGAAAAAAACCCAGAACACTTAGTACCGGTTGGTATCACCAACCCGTACTAAAGGTCCTCCACCACCAGCCCACGTAGGCAGCTACGTGGAGGGCCTTTAGTACCGGTCCATGGGCCAACTGGTACTAAAGGTCTGGACCTTTAGTCCCGACCCTTTAGTACCGGTTGGGGAACCGGTACTAAAGGCACATCCCGACCGGGACTACTGATCGGCATTCTACTAGTGTATATGAAGCGTTTTGACGTGGAAAAAAATGAGAAGAGAGCTTTCGGGACGAAGCGCCGCCGTCTCGAGGCGGAACTTGGGCAGAACCAATCTAGAGCTTTGGTAGGATTGTTATGCCGGGGAAACTTCCCTCCCGGAATGGGAAATCAAAGCCATCATCATCACCAACGATCCTCTTATCGAGAGGGGGTCAATCTCCATGAACATCTTCACCAGCACCATTTCCTCTCCAAACCCTAGTTCATCTCTTGTATCCGATCTTTATCTCAACACCTCAGATTGGTACCTATGGGTTGCTAGTAGTGTTGATTACTCCTTGTAGTTGATGCTAGTTGGTTAACTTGGTGGAAGTTCGTATGTTCAGATCCTTTATGATAATTAATACTCCTCTGATATTGAACATGAACATGTTTCGTGAGTAGTTGCGTTTGTTCCTGAGGACATGGGATAAGTCTTGTTATAAGTAATCATGTGAATTTGGTATTTGTTCGATATTTTGATGAGATGTATGTTGTCTCTCCTCTAGTGGTGTTATATGAACATCGACTACATAATACTTCACCATTATTTGGGACTAGGGGAAGGCATTGGGAAGTAACAAGTAGATGATGGGTTGCTAGAGTGACAGAAGCTTAAACCCTAGTTTATGCGTTGCTTCGTAAGGGGCTGATTTGGATCCACATGTTTCATGCTATTGTTAGGTTTACCTTAATTCTTCTTTCGGAGTTGCGGATGCTTGCCATAGGGGTTAATCATAAGTGGGAGGTTTGTCCAAGTAAGGGCAGCACCCAAGCACTGGTCCACCCACATATCAAATTATCAAAGTAACGAACGCGAATCAAATGAGCATGATGAAAACTAGCTTGGCGGATATTCCCATGTGTCCTTGGGAGCACTTTGCTTTATATAAGAGTTTGTCCAGGCATGTCCTTTGCTAAAAAAAGGATTGGGATACCTTGCTGCATGTTTTCTACACTTGTTACTTGTTACTCGTTATGAATTATCTTCTCACAAAACTATGTGTCACCAATAATTTCAGTGCTTGGAGAGAATACCTTACTGGAAACCGCTTGTCATTTCTTTCTGCTCCTTGTTGGGTTCGACACTCTTACTTACCGAAAGGACTATGATAGATACCCTATACTTGTGGGTCATCAAGACTCTTTTATGGCGCCGTTACCAGGGAGTGAAGCGCCTTTGGTAAGGAAAAATTTATATACTGTGCTGGGAATTACTGTCAGTTGTCACTATGGAAAGTAATCCTTTGAGGGGGTTGTTCGTGGTATCTTCACCTCGGCCGGAAACACAAATAGTTGTCCCTCAACCTACCGAACCTACTGAAAATAATTATTATGAAATTCCTTCGGGTATGATAGGAAACTGCTAATCCTTACGCAGGAGATGGAACACTACATCCTGATTTACATCTAATCTATGTGGATGAAGTTTGTGGATTATTTAAGCTTGCAGGTCTGCCCGAGGATCACGTTAAGAAGAAGGTTTTTCCTTTGTCTTTGAAGGAAAAGGCATTGACATGGTATAGGCTATGTGATGATATTGGATCATGGAGCTACAACCGATTGAAGATGGAATTTCATCAGAAGTTCTATCCTATGCTTCTAGTTCATCGTGATCGGAATTATATTTATAACTTTTGGCCTCGTGAAGGAGAAAGAATTGCTCAAGCTTGGGGAAGGCTTATGTCAATGTTATATTCATGCCCCCAATCATGAGCTCTCGAGAGAAATTATTATTCGGAATTTTTATGCTCGGCTTTCTCATAATGATCAATCCATGCTCGATACTTCTTGTGTTGGTTCCTATATGAAGAAAGATATTGACTTCAAATGGGATTTATTGGAAAGAATTAAATGCAACTCTGAAAATTGAGAACTCGACGAAGGTAAGGAGCCAGGTACAAACCTTAAGTCTGATTGTGTTAAATCTTTCGTGGACACCGATGCTTTTTGTGAATTTAGCACTAAATGTGGACTTGAATACGATAGATCCCCTATACTTGTAGGTCATCATACGCCCGTGACTTCCTCCCTTAGCCTACCTACCGGTGGCGCACATGCCATTTCACCCCGACCCCTGAAACGAGCTCGCCTCCTCGACCAGCTTCCAACCTCTTCTCCACATCCAGCGTCCCCACACATAGCCAGCGTTACCGCATCCACGAACCCGGCATTCATCGCAACCCCAACTAACGGTGTTGGTTCTGCATCTTTGTTGCCGATGGTGAAGCTCGTACCCTGCATCCTAACGAGAGTTGTCGCCACCCTTTCACACACCCCTGCCACCTCTAGGGTCACTGCCAGAGGGCGTGTGGTTCGCCAGCCAGGGACGTACCATGTTTCCCGAACGGGAAGAACTGGGCTCCCATTGGCCTATACTCGTCCACGCATGACCACAAGCTGTTCAATTGTTTGCCCGGTCGAGACTAGTCCACATTCACCAATCTGCAGTAAGGCACATTCACATTAGTCGTAAGGATCATGGCAGATAGTCGGACAAGTTTTATTACAATAACTTTATATGTTCATCAACGTCCGAAGAATCATCTAATGATGATCGTGATTTTGTGGTTGCTACACTTCTCGTGGGTGAACACATTGCGAGGCATAAAGCGGCTATGTCCTACTCTTTAACAATTATTTCCATCGGACAAAACAATTATTGCCTGTCGAGCTTTTCCAGCGACATTTCTGGATGGGGAGACCATTGTTCAACTGTATTCGGTAGGAAGTATAGGTTATGATGATTAGTTCACAGCGTAGTATGATGCACTTGGAATGATTGGCTTCACCTCTTATATCAGTAATGCATTGCAATTGTTCGGATGTTTGCATACGGAGTTCCGTGTGATCTAGTTGATGAGTCAGTGTGCATGAGTGATTCCACATGCCTTGAGTCATTGTACATATTTTGCAAAGTTGTGGTTAGAGTGTTTGCCCCAAGTACTTAAGACAACCAAATGTTGAGGATACAACCTGGTTGTTATCGATCAATGCTTCAAGAGGCTTTCCAGAGATGCTTGAAAGCATAGATTGTATGCACGGATAATTGAAGAATCATCCATTTGCTTGGCAGGGTAATATAAGGGGCATGATGATGATTGCGCAGTCATATTTGAAGTTGTGGGATCACAAGATCTTTAAATTTGACACTCTTTTTTCGGCATGGCAGGTTTCCACAATGAAATCAACGTGTTTTGACGTTCTCTGGTGTTCTCGAGGCTTTCGGAGGGCAACTTTCCAGAGATCAACCATGAGATCAATGGCCACCAATACAATAGAGGATACTCCCTATCTAATGGTATATATAATCAGTAGTCTACATTTTTGAAGATTATCTTCGATCTATTAGAAAAGAAGGGTAGCCTTGACGTTGTGTGTGGTCTTGTCGGTGTCATGTGGCTGAGGTGCCTTTTTTGTGGGCGTATTAATACGGTTTTCGTCCGGATTTACTTTAATTAATCGGACAACTTTATTCTATCTTTTTTAATGAATTAGGTCTTGAGGGACAATGTTTTTGCTTTTAAAAGTGTTAGTAAGGATGTGAAATATGGTTTTGAAACTGTTGTGCGTACGGTCAGTAGTGCGTACCATTTTCGTATGACGTGATCCCACTCGTCCATGGGATCCATCGAACGGCTGCTGAGACTGTCGTCCGTAAATCGTATAAAGGCGTGCTTGGTATGGATGTAATTTAATACAAATGTATTTTACTTATCAGTGTAAATTACCGGTTCAGATCTATTTCGAGCGGGAAACGAAACGACGGAGAGACGTTTGTATTTTGTACAAGTGCGTTCAGCAGGAAAACTTCAGTCCAAACAGGACGTAAGTTTTCTTCGTACGTGTAGCAGAACTCATATGGTTTTACAGCGTGGAGTGGTATCTTCACCAACTCCATCCCAATATCTTGGAAATGGACTGAGCAGATAGATTCTCGGGACGCGCACGGACGTACACGACGCGTCCGGCAGCTACAACAGTAATACTGCGTGCTCATTAATGATCTATTATAAATTCTTGGGGCAGGACTGCATGCATCCTTCCTACGCACCTCTATTTTAGTCCTGTCCCAAGAGATTGACTGACCCAAAACCAATTTCCGTGAGCGGCATATTGGTTTCTAGGTGCATGTGCACCTATTATGAAAAATATGTAAAAAATATATTTTAAAAATTAAATAAGTTTAAAGATAAAATTCGTTGTGTACATTCGGCCATTATATACGCGTGTATAAAGTTTCGATAAAAAAAGATATTTTTATGGCATGTACAAAAAACAAAAAAATGCCTCGTGAATAGCTGTAATCAGGGATAAAAATTTGTCTTTTTACCCAAGCAACAAAATTTTTCCTTTTACACCGAAACTTTGTGCACGCGCATATAATGACCATATTTACACGCGGAATCTTTCGTCGTAATTTTTTAACTTTTCAAAATGTGTATTTGCATAATGGGTGCATATGCACCTATGACCCAAAACCAATTTCTGTGTACCTACTGCCTACTGCTGCAAGAGTAGGTAGCTAGCGAAATTAAGGAGTGATAAAGTTGACGACGGTGCATTAGATGCAAGATCCAGTAGTGTACTGTAGCTTCAATGCTTGAAGAGGGTCACATGCGTGGTGACAGATCCACAGTGCTACTAACACTATCATAAACACGTAGCCAGGTCCATCTCCATTATGTAGATGGTGTGGTGTCTCGGCTCTTCAGTGACACCATTTGCTGCCAGCATCGTGTGCTCGGCTGCTCGGTCCATCTCAGTTAGAATCAGGCCGCAGCAATCGTCCAGCGCCGTCTCTTGAAAATCATTATATTAAACCCAATCAGTTCTCCTAAAACTCACCATGACACTCTTATCAGTTCTTGTCCCTTTCGAATTTCGAGCATAATTTTGATAAGAAAACTTAACTAACAAAACATAAGTTATAAGTCATGAAAAGTATATCATTGGATTTGTATTAACAGACGTTTTTTTCGAAGGACCGTTGGCCGATCTTTATTAGATAGAAAGAAAAAAAGAACAACGAGGCTGGCCGTCTAGGCGATCTAGAACTGATAGCCATCCGAGCCTAAGCTCAAAACAAGAAGAGGAAGTGCCCCGCTGAAGCCAGAGGCAAGCCCGAAAAGAAACTCAAAATGCATCACAAGAAGTCGCCTACACAACCAGCCGATCGCTAAACAGCAATATCTTTCTTGATGAGCTCCAGCACCCTGTCAACGTTGTTGGCCACCTGCTCAAAATTCCTTGCGTTTCTTTCCTTCCAAATCCTCCATGCATCAGGATGGTTATCGTGTCGAAATTCCGTCGGGCCGTCTTGGGAATTCCTCTCCGCGTGTTGATCCACGAGTTCTCGGAGCTACAGAAGCTATCATCGGGGATCGGGAACGTCACCCGCGTCCAGTCCCTGAATCTGGACCACACCTGTTGTGAGAAGCGGCAGCATAAAAATAGATGTGTGCAATCCTCGTGTGTCGAAAGGCAGAGCGGGCATGTTCCATTTGATGGCCAGCCCCTTGGCTCCAAATTGTCAGCAGTTAAGGCACGCTTGTGGATGACCAGCCACATGAAGAATTTGCATCTAGGTGGAGCTTTGGATCTACAAATTGGTTTATTGCAGGCAAACCGTATATTCGCAGCGAAGAACATACCATAAGCACTGCTGACCGAGAAACTAAGATCTCCCGTCCACTTCCAAACCGATTTATGTGGGACCTTCACGGAAAGAATAATACGTTCAACAATGTCCCAGATCTGAAGATATTGAGCCATGGCCTGGGCTGAAATGCCTCTCGAGAAATCCCTTATCCAGCCCCGATTAGCAAGAGCCTCTTTCACCGAGCCACCCATGTCCTTGACAATGGAGAATAGGGTAGGGGCCGACTCCTGAATGGAACACCCGTCGGGCAGCCATTTGTCAGTCCAAAACTTGGCCCTTTGTCCATCCCCCAGCCGAACAACAGTCGCTGATTTAAACAACGTTGTAACCTCCTTGTCCATCTCTTCTAGAAGCAGGCTCCAAGGTCTCTCGTCATCTCCCCATCGTAGGCATGGCCAGCGACAACGAAGGGCGTAACCAAACCATTTGAGATTCGGGATACCCAGACCGCCACATTCTTTGGGCTGCACACCCTTGACCATGGTAAGAGACAGTGACCCCCATTAATATCATTGCCGCCCTTCCATAAGAAGCGTCGGCATCTTCTGTTAATAATCTTCAGCGCCCATGCCGGCAACTGCATAACCGATAGGAAGTGTATAGGCATGTCCATGAGGATCGAGTGAGTCAGAGTCAAACGTCCAGCAGGGGCCATCAGTTTTGGTTTCCATCCCTTCGTCTTATTGGGATATTTGTCGATGAGTGGCCCAATATCTTGTCTTCGCAGACGATAAATTGACAGAGGGAGCCCGAGATATTGCAGCGTGAAAGGCTTGGACTGGCAGCCGAAATGTTGAGCCACAGAAGCAGAAATGGCCTCTTCACTCCTGATGCAAGTGAATGTGACCTTCTGTAAGTTGATTTGGAGACCGGACGCTTCACCAAAGAGTCTGAGAATGGCTGAAATCACCTCCAGATCACTTGGGCAAGGCTTGAAAAAGAGCACAACATCATCCACAAAGAAAGAGGCTCTCGGAACCTTGGGATTGAGGCCCAAGTTTGATAACAGATTGTTCTGCACCACCCAACTAAGCATAGCTTGCAAGGAATTCATGGCTAGAATGAAGAGTACTGGTGACAGGGAGTCGCCTTGCCTCACACCGCTGCCTAGGGAGAAAGGCTTGCAGGTCTCATCACTAATCAACATCGAGGAAGACGCGGTACGCAGAAGGCCACAAATCCATGGACACCAACGATGCCCAAAACCTCTCCTTACCAAGATCCGTATAATGAATTCCCAAGATAGCCTATGAAATGCTTTAGATATATCAATTTTCATGAGCAGAGTCAGCGCTTTCTTCTTGTGCGGTACTTTGGCCGTATTACGAACAAACTTGTAGTTCTCATGCATACTCCTCCTGCCGATGAAAGCACTTGAGACACGAGAGCTGGAAGGGGGGGAGCCAGACGGACAGCCAGCACCTTGGCAAAAAATTTAGCCACTCCATGAATTAGGTTAATCGGTCTAAAATCCGCTACTTCCAGGGAACAATCCTTCTTGGGCAATAAGGTAATGATTTTTTTAAGAAAAGAAGGATTACCTCTGGCCTCTGCATCAACATGATGCATACGGCCACTTTATTAAAGTAGCAAAAAACAAATGGTGTTCGAGTCGCAGCATGCTCCAAATGAGCGAAGTTACAATAATTGAATAACGAAAGAAGCCACAACTGGCAAAAATAGACCTAGATGTCTATCCATCTATTCTATTAGTGGACCGCCATCCAAACCGGTTAAATATAGCCTGCGCTGCCATCTCCCATCGGACAAACCCAGTAACCAAAGGCTCGCTGGTCTCCGCAGGAGTGAGTAACGACCACGTACGGATCAACGCCGACGCCCTGTGTAGTACCTGCAAGAAATGTACATGTGTTGCCTTGTTAGAAACCAAATCATTCCTGCAGTTCCATGTAGCCCATAGTAATGCACAAGCACCAATGCGTATATGTGCAGCAATCTGAGATTCAACTCCGTTAAGCCATGTGTCAAATAACGGGTCAATGCTATCCGGGGGAGCAATATTAAAGGTAACCCAGATCGTTTGCCATAATATTTGCTAACGGGCATTGGAAAAAAAGGTGTTTGATTGTTTCCTGTTGTTGACAGAAGCAGCATTTAGTGTTTCCCGGCCAATTGCGCTTAGCCAGATTGTCCTTAGTGAGAATCACCCTCTTGTGAACAAACCACATGAAGACTTTGGTCCCCAAAGGGACCTTGACCTTCCAAACATATTTTGAGTTAGATAACTCCATTGTATCAATAAGGTCGAGGTACATGGATTTGACCGTGAACCGACCTGAAGCCGTGAGCTTCCAAGAAATCCTATCGGGCTCCTCCGATAGTTGTACCTCCATGAGGCGATTAACTAAATGCAGCCATGTTGTCCACCGATGACCGATGAGTGTTCGGCGAAACTGAATATTTAGTGGGATGGATTGTAGTATTGTGGCAATGTACACCTCCTTACGTTGCACGATATTATAAAGGGCTGGATATTGTAAAGCCAAAGGCGTCTCCCCTAGCCATGTATCCTCCCAAAACCTGGTAGTATCACCATTCCCAACAATGAACCGAGTTCTATGGAAGAATTGAGACTTGACCTTCATCAACCCCTTCCAAAATGGAGAATCAGTCGGACGAACTGTAACTTGGGCCAGTGTTTTAGAATGTAGATACTTATTATGTAATACCAGTGCCCACGTTCCTTCTGTCTCCAAACATAGCCTATATAGCCACTTACTAAGGAAACATCTATTCTTAACCTCTAAATTTTCGATCCCCAAACCTCCTTGGTCTCTGGGTCTGCAAATAAAATCCCACTTAGTAAGCCTATATTTTTTCTTCACCTCATCACTCTAACAGAAGAACCTTGATCGATAGAAGTCTAATCTTTGACGTACCCCAACCGGTATCTCAAAGAAAGAGAGGAGAAACATGGGCATACTCGTCAACACCAAATTGATTAGAATAAGCCTTCCTCCATAAGATAGAAGCTTCCCTTTCCAACAGCTAAGCTTCTTCTCAAAATGATCCTCAACACACTTCCATTCTTAGTTCGACAACTTTCTATGGTGAATTGGTATGCCTAAATAACTAAAAGGCAGACTTCCCAAATCACACCTGAATAATTGTTTATAATCCTCCTGTTCTTCTTTGGCTGTTCCAAAGCAGAACAGTTCACTCTTATGGAAGTTGATTTTTAACCCTGATAGTTGTTCAAGCAGGCAGAGTACAAGTTTCATATTTCTTGCCTTCGATATTTCATGTTCCATAAAAAGGATAGTGTCATTAGCATATTGCAGAATGGACAACCCATCATCTACTAGATGGGGAACCAATCCACCTATGAGGCCTTCCTGTTTTGCCCTTCCTAATAATATTGCTAGCATATCAGCCACAACATTAAATAGTATTGGAGACATTGGATCTCCTTGCCGGAGACCCTTGTGAGTTTGGAAAAAATGACCAATGTCATCGTTAACTTTAATTCCAACACTCCCCTTCTGCACACAAGATTCAACTTGTTTCCTCCATAACTCGTCGAAACCTTTCATTCGTAGTGCTTGTTGTACAAAAGGCCATTTAACTTTATCATATGCTTTTTTGAAATCCACTTTGAATATAACCCCATCTAGTTTCTTCGAATGAATTTTATGTAGGGTCTCGTGGAGTACAACCACACCCTCTAGAATATTTCTACCAGGCATGAAGGCCGACTGACTAGGTTGTACCAGTGTATGTGCAATCTGTGTCAATCTATTAGTCCCCACCTTGGTATAATTTTGAATGACACATTTAGAAGACATATCGGTCTGAATTGTTCAATGCGAACAACCCCTTCCTTTTTTGGCAACAACGTAATTGTCCCAAAGTTAAGCTGATAGAGCTGCAGATGCCCATCAAACAGGTCGTGGAACATCGGTAGTAAGTCATCTTTAATGATATGCCAACATCGCTTATAAAATTCAGATGGGAACCCATCTGGCCACGGTGCCCTATTGTTTTTCATCTGTGAAATTGCATCAAACACCTCTTTCTTCGTGAATGGGGCAGTTAGTACCTCATTCTCGTCCCTCCAGAGTTGTGGTATGTCACTACGCAAGTGCTCATCCATAGAGACATCATTGTCCTCAGGAGCACCAAAAAGTTTTTTATAGTATTCTGAAATGTATAGTTTGAGGTTATCATGTCCAATGATAGTACCCTCATCCTGCTCGAGCTGATAAATTTTCTTCTTTCTGTGTTTTCCATTCGCAATCAAATTGAAAAACTGCGTGTTATCATCTCCCTCGATGACTTGGCTTACTTTTGCTCTGAGTGCCCATTTGAGCTCCTCTTCTCTGAGAAGTTTTTTCAGGTTCTGTTCGGCTTCCGCTTTGGATGCCCTCTCATGGGCCTCCAACAACACGGTGTCAGCTTTAATGTCTAGATTATTAATGAAGTCGATGAGACTTTGTTTCTTAAGCTTATAGACGCCGCTCTCATGCTTAGCCCAGCCCCTAAGGAACTGTCTCAAGTGTCTAATTTTATGTTGCCATTTATCAACATTGGATGCACCCCCTGTGGCAGAATTCCATTCTCTGGCCACCATGTCCATCAATCCCTCTCTTTCAAACCAAGCCAATCCGAATGAGAAAGCATTCTTATTACCCACATGTGTTGCATCACCCGAGTCCACAAACAATGGGGTATGATCTGATATAATTCAGGGCATGGCTCGTACTGTTAAGCATGGGAACTTCTGTTCCCATTCAACACTCGTTAGAACCCTATCCAATTTCTCATATGTTGGGTTCGGTAATGTGTTGGCCCACGTAAACTTTCTGCCTGAAAACTCAATCTCACGGAGATCCAGGCTCTTGATGATAGTATTAAACATAAATGACCATCTGCCATCAAAGTTATCATTATTCTTCTCATCTCTTTGCCTAATAATGTTGAAGTCCCCTCCCACCAAGATGGGTAGCCTCTCATTTCCGGCCACCCGAACCAAGTCTGCCAGAAAGTTCAGTTCTGGTTGTGCCGCCCCGTAAACCGCCACTAGCGCCCATTGAAACCCATCTTCTTTGGAGCGCACTCTAAATTTGATGGAAAAATCTCCCAACACTACATTTTTGACCTCTAGAGTGTCACACCGTACCCCAAGTAAGATCCCTCCAAATCTTCCTCTTGGTGGCAGAGAGTGCCAGTCGGAATCCATGCCCCCAGATATGGTACTTAAGAACTGAGAGGTGAAATTGTCCCTGCCAGTTTCCATTAATGCAATAAAGTCTAGCATGTGCTCAATAGTTGCTTTAGCTAGGAATCTCCTTTTAGCCAAGTCACCAAGACCTCCGCTGTTCCAGAAAATTCCTTTCATCTTTCATCATAATTTTTTTTGCAGTCTTAAACCGGGCACTTCGGCGAACTGCCGACACCGGATACACTTTCCTTTTCCAAGTTCGCTTTGGTTTATCCTGAGTCTCACGGTCCACATAGCCGGATACTAGATGCGAATCTTGTGTCAATATTAATTGATTCTCACTATCGATCTGACGTATAGAATCCTCTTCCCCATCAATTAGAGATGAAGGCACTAAATCTTCACATAAGCGTTCTATATCTCCCATCCCTAATTCATTAACTTCATCATCATTCATTGGTTTAACTGTAGCAATATCACGCAACATATTCATAGTTCTCTCAGCCTCTATGTCTAAAAGGTTATTGATGGATCGGGAAATCTCCTTAGCATTACTACCCATAGACACTCCTAATTTGTTTGCATTCGAAATAATTTCATCATCTGTAAAATGAAAAATAGAAAGACTAGTGTTTACTGACATACCTGTCGTAGTCAGAATGTCCCGAAGTTTAGCCGCTCTCATAGCCCGTCCCATCATCAAGTCATCTGCATCCGGTTGCTCCTGAATTCGGCGGCTCATCCGCCTATCCTGAGTTGCTGGGTCTAGGATACCACCAAACACGATAACCTCCTCGGTGGTCGGCCTCTGCAGAGGAGAGTCTCCTACTCTCACTCCGCTCAAGGCGGTCGTCCCAGTAGCAGCTTACATAGAATCAGTCATGGATGATGCATCGGCCTGACAAGACAAGGTATGAGCCTCCCGATGACCTCCTGTCACCGGCGCCCCCTTGCTGTGAGTCGGTGTTGATCCTCCAGTAGAGACACCCGTCGGCATGACCACCCCTTGTTCCAGGATAACCGGCCTAGGCACATCCGTGGCCAGGGCAGGTAAAGTGCTCCCTATTCCTGTAGTCCCCATGAGAGGACCGACCGCAGCCTCCACCATTCTTCCCTCAGGCCAGCCCAGGTGATCTCCGGCTCGGCAATGCCTGGCGAACAGCGGTCAGACGACCCGCCACGATCTGCCACCTCCATGTGACAACCTGGCGAAGTAAAACCTGCAGTAATGACCCCATCAACCAACATGCTGTGGTCCCTAGTCTCCGGCAGGTTCACGGAACCTAGCATGGTCTCGCCCTCCGCCACTGTCCGCCCTGTCGACATGCAGTGACCTCCGGGTATGTCAATATCCATAGATGCATTGGAAGTAGTCAGAGGGATCGCGGAAGTCCCCCTCCCTGGAGAGCCATACGTCCTCAACGGAGAATGAGGTGGCGAGAGCGGTGGCAATAGGAGTTCTTCAGGGTCCTCAGAGTCCATTCTCACTCCCCAGAGCTTGCTCGGTGCGGAAGAAACCCCGAACGATCCGAACCGTAACTGATGTGATTGTGGCGCCTCAATAACCAATATGGTACTAGAATTAGACTGCGAAGTCTTGGCCGGAGTAGCAGTCCCTGAATCCATCTCAGGACGCTGAGGGGCCTCCGGCATCGGATGGCCATCTCCATCCTTCCCCTCATTTGTGTCCATATCAACATGCTTAGCCAATTCCTGAAACTCGGCATTCTCCTCTATCTCAATATCTAACAGATAGCTCTTGCCATCATAATTCCATCTCACTGTGTCTGGAATATGCTCAATGCTAACGACGCTGACGAAGAGACGGGCCACTCCATTAGATTTGGTAAACGGCATGTCCACCTTCTCCGTCTTTCCAATGAGCGATCCAAGACTCCATGCCACTCTAACATCATCGAGCGCAGTCTGCGGTACTCCAGTGAATTGTACCCATAGCTGCGGTAACGGAGTCCCCTCTGGTTCTTGCCACGCCAACGGCTCAAATTCAAGTACACAAGAGCTATTGGGAATCGCGCTCATCCCAAATGTGAGAAGTCTATCTAGATCTTCCTTGGATGGAAATTCCACCCTAAAAACCTGATCCTCCAAAGTCAATAGATCCCACTGAAAGTTCCCTGGCAACAGCTCTCGAAGACGCTGTGACACCTGCTCAGTGGTCATTCTCCCACGAGCCATACGCACCACACCCGATCTTGAGTTCTCGATGATGGGTGCCACGGAAGAGGATCATGGGGACTCAGAAAACATCAGCTCTGAACAACATACTCCATAAATCGTAACGACAGGTTTTGGCCCCACGAGAAACGGGCACTCACCAGTGTCATGTACTGGTTTCCGGCAAAGTTCACACAGCTCCACTAAGCATTCTACCGCAAGAACCAGACTTCATTCTCCGTGAACGGAACTTCCAAACCACTGGCCATATCCGAGGGTAGACTGTTGATGTCAAGAATATCCATCTTCAAGGAAGAGCTCACTAGTGCAGGAGTGCCCATCAAACCACTATAAAAAAACTAACCAGCCTCAATTTATCTTCTAGGCTCGAGACTGTTCGTGACCCATCTCTTAAGTATGGAATCTGGTGTTTCCTCCTCCTGATATTAGCTTTCATGTAAAAGTACATGGAATTCGATTCCCCTTCCTTTAGATCCCTCACCTTCACGCGCTGGCACAAGCAGACCCGCTCTAACGAGGCGAGAGCGAGACACTTCCCTTTCAGAAAAGCCCTCAACCGTAGTTTGTCTTCCCATAGAGACCTTACTTCTTGTGAGCCATCCAACTGCAAAATCAACTCTTTGGCGATTTGAAACTGAATGTACATGGAACTCTGTTTCTTCCGTTCCTAGCTTCTGAGCGCATTTGCCATATGTTGTAGCTTAACACTGAGAGTAACCATGGCATTCCTCGAAGGAACTTCTTCCTCGTCTTGTTGACACCTGATTTTGGCACGATGCAAAATATAGTAAAAATGGACTCAAACGAAAAGGTTTTTTCTATGAGAAAACTCATATTTCCAAGTGAAACAACTTTGATGTTTAGGTCATCACCATTCGGCATCATGTCGAGGGCCAAATTAAACTTGGATTGTCATGTAGATGTTCTGAGTGCTTTTTGGTCTATTACGCCTCCAAGACAACCTCGAATGAAGGAATGTTCTACATGGATTGTCTTTGTCTCGTCGAGCTGATTTGTTTTGATATATAAGTCATCTGAATCTAAGGTTGTATGCAAAAGTTAGAGCAACCAGAGTGTAGCCCTACCACAAAGCAAAATGTGGCGCAGGAGATCAGACGCATGTGTGATGGGTCGCGCGAGTCATTCGAGCGTCAAGATGTCCTCGGATGGAAAAACTTAAAACATGAAAAAGTTTCACGTCGTCAAGACGATTGATATGGATACATATTTCTTCTCAATCCGAGGTCGTATGCGACCTGGAGAGCCAAAACAAAATCAGCCTGGAGTTTCACTCGGGACTTCCGAGTGAAAGTTTGCCAGCCGAGTAAAACGTTTACCGTCCGGTCGAGTGAAAAGTTTTTCGTCTGGCCGAGTGAAATTGCCGTCCGAGTGATATTTCCGTCCGAGTGAAAAGTACCGGTCGAGTGCAATTGCCATCCGAGTGAAAGTTGTTGTTCGAGAGAAAAGTACCGGTCAAGTGAAAGTTCAAAATGGCCTCGGATGGAAAAGTGTTCAACATGAAAGTTGTTCGTAACATCGAAACGGTCAACATTTATTTTATGATCATTATTATCTAAGATAGTATGCGTCCTATAGAGATGCTACAACACTCGTATAGTCCAGTCTGCTACGTGACCGAGTCCGTTTCGAAGTTAAAGATGACCTCGTGGGGTATTCAAGATGACCTTATTTAGGAAAGTGATGAACATACGGATTGTTGGCCTTGTCGATTCACACAAAATTGATGTTCGGACCGTCTCCATCAGAGTTCATATGCAGATTCCACGGCCCACTTAAGGCGCAAGACAGAAGATTGGGCCAGATTGGGGCTGAATCCGAGTGGGACTAGAACTAGGACTCTAGGACGTGAATTGATGTAATTTTCTTGTAAGGAAAGCCTAGATGAATCCTTTGCTTGTACGGGAAGTCCAGCCGCCTCTTATATATGTTGGGGGTGAAGGCCGATTGAACAACGCACAATCGAACAAATCAATCTATAGTACTTTTTCATCTATGTTCTTTGTTTTTTCTCTTTTTCTTCGTCGTTCTTCGTTTGGGAGCTGCGAATCCCAAGGCTCTAGTGGCGAGCGAATCAATCTAGGGAATACCATAGCCGCCGCACTCCCTGATGGGGTCCCTCTCGGGCATGTGGGGTTTCGGGTCTGCAAAAGCGTCCGCCGACTGTCTTGCGTATCGCGTTGCCGGACGGACCTCCCTCGACGTGAGCTGCGGTGCATCACCCCCGGCATCGAGGGTACACGGTGACGTGTTTGTGTGTCAGCACACTTTTTGGCGACTCTGCTTGGGATCAAAGATCAATCATCCTCATCAACCAACATGTCTGATCTTTCCAAGCCATCCGAGATAGATGTCGATAACATCATTAAGCCCAAGCTTGATGAACTATCAGCTGATCATCGCCAAGCTTATAAGGAGTACAAGAAGGCGCCTGAAGAGAAGGAGTTGCAGGAGTTCCTTGGAAACTTCAAGAAAGATCGCCAAGGCAATATCACTCCGATTGGAGAAATCAAGTTCCCTCTTGTTCAAGCCGATCAGGTTAAACCTCCTGTAAGTACTAACTTTTCTCCCAAGCAGTGGGCTGAGATTGAGAGTCGTATTGTCGATGGTAATTATTTGGTCTATAAAATTTTCATAGAAAATACCAATGCGTAGAAAAATATGCCTCAATCATCTAATGGTAATATTGGTGTGGCTGCTAGTGTAGAAAACCCTAGTCTGTCTTTACCTCTTTCATCGGCACCTCCCATGCCAATGAATTACTATCCTACACACACCAATCAGATTGTGGCTGCACCCGCTAATTCCATCATGATCATGCCAAGTTCGGTACCTATACCAAACCAAGCTGTACCTATAGGTGCAGGCACTCTGCCACAGCTGAACTATGGTTCGACATATGTGCCACAGTTCCTGCCTACTGCTAGTAATTCTACTCCTCCCATCCCACAACAGCAAGCTTCACCGTCTACTATGAATGATACTTTAGCTAGTTTTAGAGAGGAGATGGCTAAGATACTTCGAGAGAATTTTGGAGTTGAGTTACCTCGGAATCGAATTTACCAAAAACCATACCCCGAGCACTTTGACGCTATCCAGTGCCCTCCGGGATATAAAATTCCAGATTTTGTTAAGTTCAATGGAGAAGGCACAAAAACCACATGGGAACATGTTAGCCAATACTTAGCACAACTGGGTGAAGCAGGCTCGCTGAATGAATTAAAAGTGCGCTTGTTTCCATTATCATTAACTGGTACTGCTTTTTCATGGTTTTCTTCTCTACCACATGGTTCTATCCGTGTGTGTCGCAGCTGGAACAGAAATTTCATGATCTCTTTTATAGCGGCGAAAACAAACTTAAATTATCACATCTTACATCGGTTAAGTAGAAAAATGATGAATCGGTCTCCGATTACATCAAGAGATTTAGAAATACAAAGAACCGGTGCTATAGTTTGGTGATAACCAAGAGGGACTTGGCTTACCTTGTGCTCAGTGGTTCGAAAACTCACATTAGGGAAAAGCTAGAAGGCTATAAGTTGTTGAGTGTCAACCAAGTCTTGCAAAAAGCTTTGGCTCAGGAGAGCCAGAGCAAAGATCTCAAAGAGGTGCATAAATATAAAACTGATCGTCCTAAGATGAATATGGTTGAGTATGGTAGTGATCACTCGGATGATGAAGGTGATATGTATGCTACTGAATTTGTTTGGCCATCTAAGGCCAAACCGTTTACTTGCAATAATCTGAAACCGATTCATAAGAATCTTGATGAAGAGATGAAGTTTACTTTTAACATTGCTAAGTGTGACAAAATATTTGATGCTTTGATGCAAGCTAAGTTCATTAGGATATCTCACACTTTACCGTCGATTGAAGTGTTGAAACGGCGTGCTTATTGCAAATATCATAATTCTTTTTCTGATGCTACTAATGATTGCAATGTTTTCCGACGACAAATACAATCGGCCATTAATGACGGACGATTGAACTTTTATGAGATGCAAGTTGATAAGAAGCCCTTCCCAATGAACACTCTTGATTTGGAGGGAAAAAAGTTTCTCATTCGGTCAGAGGTAGCCGAATCTGCTAATAAAACTAATGTCATTATTGGTGAGCCTAGGAAAGCTAGGAGAACAGCAAGGTCTTGGGGAGGCAGGTTGTGCTTGAGAAGCAACCCAATGGCAAGGAAGTAATCAAGATCACCATCTAGAATCCTACACTCGGGGGGGGGGGGGGAAGGGCAACCACAAGTGCAACAAGACACTTGTGTTAAATTTGTTAAACCCAAGAGTCCAGAAGTTGGCAAGTGGAAGAGGAATGAAGCCAAGGTACATCGTAAGTGAATCAAGCCAACTTTTGATATGCTGTTGTTCCAATATGAAAATCAGTCGGCCCGTTCTAGCTCTAATCGGTCATCGTGCCTGCAGCGACCAAGGTCACGATCAGCTGATGTGTCAAGTCGGCATGCAAAACCGACTGGATCAAGCACTACTGGAATCAGAAGATTTGTCATCTGCCACCTCTCAGTCGTCTGCTAGCAGACGGCAAAGAGTGGCTTTGCCATTAGCTAGCAGAAAGCGGATGTCAAAGAGGTGGCATACGACAAATGGTGGCTTTGCCATCAGCCACTTCTTTGTCGTCTGCTAGCGGACGACAAAGGAGGTTTGCCGTCCGCTAGCAGACGGCAAAGAGGGAAGGGGCCCACCCTAAACCCAGCCCGCAACTTGACCTAACGGCCCCCCTCTTTGCCGTCCGCTAGCGGACGGCAAAGAGGGGGCTAACTAAAGCCTAACACCCCCGGGCCTACCTCTCTCTCTCTTTCTCTCCCTCTCTCCTCCCATCGCCCTCACCCCCACCGCCCCCACCCCCGCCGCTTGCGCCCACCTTCGGCCGCTGCCCGCGCCCCCCACCCCCATCACCCCACCCCCGCCGGCCGCCGCCCGCGCCTCCCACCCCCACCGCCCCCACTGTTTGAAATATGCCCTAGAGGCAATAAATAAAGTGTTTATTATTATATTTCCTTGTTCATGATAATCTTTTATTATCCATGCTATAATTGTATTGATTGGAAACACATTACATGTGTGGGTAAATAGAGAACACTCTGTCCCTAGTATGCCTCTAGTGAACTAGCTCGTTGATCAAAGATGGTCAAGGTTTCCTAGCCATTGATATGTGATGTCATTTGATAATGGGATCACATCATTAGGAGAATGATGTGATGGACAAGACCCAAACTACAAACATAGCATATGATCGTGTAAGTTTATTGCTACTATTTTCTGCATGTCAAGTATATGTTCCTATGACAATGAGATCATGCAACTCATGAACATCGGAGGAGTGCCTTGTGTGTATCAAACGTCTCAACGTAACTGGGTGACTATAAAGGTGCTCTACAGTTATCTCCGAGGGTGTCTGTTGAGTTGACATGGATCAAGACTGGGATTTGTTACTCCGTGTGATGGAGAGGTATCTCAGGGCCCACTCGGTAATACAACATCACAATAAGCATTGCAAGCAATGTGACTAAGTGTTAGTTGCGAGATCTTGTATTACGAAACGAGTAAAGAGACTTGCCGGTAACGAGGTTGAACTAGGTATGGAGATACCGACGATTGAATCTCGGGCAAGTAACATACCGAAGAACAAAGGGAACATCATACGGGATTAACTGAATCCTTGACATAGAGGTTGGACCGATAAAGATCTTCGTAGAATATGTAGGAACCAATATGGGCATCTTGGTCCCACTATTGGTTATTGACCGTAGAGGTCTCTCGGTCATGTCTACATAGTTCTCGAACCCGCAGGGTCTGCACACTTAAGGTTCAATGACGTTTAGGTAGTATAGAGTTATGCATAGTGGTGACCGAAGGTTGTTTGGAGTCCCGGATGGGATCCTGGACGTCACGAGGAGCTCTAGAATGGTCCAGAGTTAAAGATTGATATATAGGAAGTCCTATTTTGGTCACCGGAAAAGTTTTGGGCTCATCGATAGTGTACCGGGAGTGCCGGTAGTGTACCGGGAGACCATCGGGAGGGGTATTTCGACCGAAGAGGCTACATGGGCTATGGGAGGATGAATACCAGCCCTTAGTGGGCTGGTGCAAGTACCACACAAGTCCCATGCAGTTGGGAAGAAAAGCCCAAAGGAAAGAGGTGGAGAAAGGCAAAAAAGGCTAAATTAGGAAGGAGTCCTAATCCTACTAGGAGTGGAGGAGGAGGATTCCTCCCTCCTGGTTCGGCCAAAACTCCTTGGCTTGGAAGATAAGGCTGCCTCCTCTCCTCGTCTCCTCCTATATATACTAGAGGGTTTTAGGGTTTTTGCACAAGATTTTCAGCCACGTGGAACCCTACCCTCTAGTCCATAGTTTGTCCTCTTGATCGGATTTCTGTAGTGCTTAGGCCAAGCCCTCCCGGAATAGCTCCACCACAATCGCCGGAGGGCCGTCACGCTGCTGGAGAACTCTCCTACCTCTCTGCTCCCTCTTGCTGGATCAAGAAGGCAGAGACTGTCATCAAGTTCTACGTGTGCTTAACGCGGAGGTGTTGTCCGTTCGGTGCTTGATCGGGGCGGATCGTTAGGACTGTTCGTGATTGGATCGCGGGATGCTCGGTGATTTGGATTGCGAAGACGTTCGACTACACCAACCGCATTTCTCAATGATTCTCGCTTAGGGATCTACAAGGGTATGTAGATCCACTCTCCCTCTCGTACATGCTCATCACCATGGATAGATCTGCATGTGCGTAGGAAAAGTTTTGTTTCCCATGCAACACTCCCCAACAGTGGTATTAGAGCTAGGTCTATGTGTAGATGAGATCTCGAGTAGAACACAAAGAGTTTGTGGGCGTTGATGCTTAGATTGCTTCCTCCCTTGGTCGTGTTTTGGTTCAACGGTATTGTGGGATGAAGCAGCCCGGACCAACCTTACTCGTATGCTTACGAGAGACCGGTTCCGTCGACTGACGTGTGACTTTGTTGCACAAAGATGGCTTGCGGGTGACAGTCTCTCCTACTTTAGTTGGATCGGATTCGACAAAGGTGGTCGTTTAGAATGTTGAAAAGCAACTTATGTATCACCTTTGTGGTTTTGCGTAGGTGAGAATCGTTCTTGCTAGATACCCGTAGCAGCCACGTAAAATTTGCAACAACAATTAGAGGACGTCTAACTTGTTTTCGCGGGGTATGTTGTGATATGATATGGACAATTACATGATGAGATATATGTGATGTATGAGATGATCATGTGTTGTATAGAATTTCATGACTTGCATGTCGATGAGTACGGGAACCGGCAGGAGCCATAGGGTTGTTTTTAATTATTGTATGACCTGCATGTCTATCATTAAGCGCTATGTAATGCTTTACTTTATCGCTAAAAGGTAGCAATAGTAGTACAAGCATGATGGGCGTGACAACCTTGATGGCAACACGTTGATGGAGATCAAGATGATGGAGATCATGGTGTCGTTCCGGTGCCGATGGAGATCATGCCGGTGCTTTCAAGATGGAGATCAAAAGCACAAGTTCATGGCCATATCATGTCACTTATGATTTGCATGTGATGTTAACCCTTTTATGCACCTTATTTTGCTTAGGACGAAGGTAGCATTATAAGGTGATCCCACACTTAAATTTCAAGATGAATTGTGTTCTCCCCGAGTGTGCACCGTTGCAAAAGTTCGTCGTGTCGAGACACCACGTGATGATCGGGTGTGATAGACTCTACGTTCACATACAATGGGTGCAAGCAATTGTTGCACATGCAGAACACTCAGGTTAAACTTGACGAGCCTAGCATGTACATACATGACCTCGGAACACAAGAGATCGAAAGGTCGAACATGAGTCATATAGTAGATATGATCAACATGATGTTGTTCACCATTGAAACCATCTCAACTCACGTGATGATCGGACTTGATTTGGTGAATTTGGATCATGTGACACTTAGATGACCTGAGGGATGTCAATTTGAGTGGGAGCTTTAGTAAATTTGATTAACTAAAACTCATTATCTTGAACAATAGTCTAAGTAACCTTTGCATATTTATGTTGTAGATCAATGGCTCGCGCAATAGCACCCCTGAATTTTAATGCGTTTCTAGAGAAAGCTAAGTTGAAAGATGATGGAAGTAACTTTGTTGACTGGGCCCGTAATCAGAGGATTATCCTCACAGCTTCCCAGAAATCATATGTCCTTTACCCACCGCTTGGTGACCAACCAGAAGACGTGTCATCTCAAGACGTTAAGAACGCTTGGGAGGCACGTTCTGGAGATTACTCAATAGTTCAGTGTGCAATATTGTATGTCTTAGAACCGGGACTTCGAAGACGTTTTGAACATCATGGAGCATATGAGATGTTCCAGGAGTTGGAGTTTATCTTTGAGAAGAATGCCCGAATCGAGAGGTATGAGACCTTCGATAAGTTCTATGCTTGCAAGATGGAGGAGAACGGGTCTATCAGTGAACATATACTCAGAATGTCTAGGTATTCAACTCTTCTAGCGGAGTTGGGAATTGCCCTTCCACCAGAGGCGATCATTGAAAGAGTTCTTCAATCACTACAACCTAGTTACAAGAGCTTTGTGATGAACTATAACATGCACGGGATGAACAAGTCAGTCGCCGAGCTGTTTGCGATGCTAAAAGTCGCTGAGTCTGAAATCCAGAAAGAATATCAAGTGTTGATGGTCAATAAAACCACTAGTTTCAAGAAGAATGGCAAGGGAAAGGTCAAGAAGGGTAAAACCAAGAAGGATGGCAAAGCAGTTGCTACTCCAATAAAGAAGCCCAAGCGTGGACCCAAGCCAGAAACAGAGTGCTTTCATTGCAAGGGAACTGGTCACTGGAAGCGGAACTGCCCCAAGTACTTGGCTGACAAGAAGGTGGCCAATGACAAAAAAGGAATATATGATATACATGTTATTGATGTGTACCTTACTAGCTATTGTTGTAGTGCCAAGGTATTTGATACTGGTTCGGTTGCTCACATTTGCAACTCAAAACAGGAACTACGGAATAGACGAAGGCTAGCAAACAATGAAGTGACGATGCGCGTGGGAAATGGTTCCAATGTTGATCGTTGTCGGCACGCTCTCTCTTCGATTACCATTGGGATTAGTGATGAACCTGAATAATTGTTATTTAGTGCCTGCGTTAAGCATGAACATTATATCTAGATCTTTTTTATTGCGATACGGTTACTCATTTAAATCTGAGAATAAAGGTTGTTCTATTTATATGAGTAATATCTTTTATGGTCATGCACCCAATGTGAGGGGTTTATTCATATTGAATCTTGATAGTGATGACACACATGTTCATAACATTGATGCAAAAAGATGTAGAGTTGATAATAATAATAGTACCACTTTCTTGTGGCATTGCCGTTTAGGTCATATTGGTGTAAAACGCATGAGAAAGCTCCATGCTGATGGACTTTTGGAGTCACTTTATTTTGAATCACTTGACACATGTGAACCATGCCTCATGGGCAAGATGACTAAAACGCCGTTCTCTGGAACAATGGAATGGGTGAGTGACTTGTTGGAAATCATACATACTAATGTGTGCGGTCCAATGAATGTTACAGCGCGTGGTGGATATCATTATTTTCTCACCTTCACTGAGGACTTAAGTAGATATGTGTATATTTACTTAATGAAACACAAGTATGAAACGTTTTAAAAGTTCAAGCAATTTCAGAGTGAAGTTGAGAATCATCGTAACAAGAAGATTAAATTCTTGCGATCTGATCGCGGAGGTGAATATCTGAGTTATGAGTTTGGCAGTCACTTAAGACAATGTGGAATTGTTTCACAATTGACACCGCCTGGAACACCACAGTGTAATGGTGTGTCTGAACGTCGTAATCCAACCATATTAGATATGGTGCGTTCTATGATGTCTCTTGCCGATTTTCCACTATTGTTTTGGGGTTATGCATTAGAGACAGCTGCATTCACTTTAAATAGGGCACCATCAAAATCCTTTGAGACGACGCCATATGAATTATGGTTTGGCAAGAGGCCAAATTTTTGTTTCTTAAAGTTTGGGGATGTGATGCTTATGTCAAAAAGCTTCAGCCTGAAAAGCTGGAACCCAAAGCGGAGAAATGCGTCTCCATAGGATACCCGAAAGAGATAGTTGGGTATACCTTCTATCTAAGATCCGAAGGCAAAGTGTTTTTCGCTATGAACGGAACACTTTTTGAGAAAGATTTTCTCTCGAAAGAATTGAGTGGGAGGAAAATAGAGCTTGATGAGGTTATTGAACCTTTACTTCAACCAGAAAGTAGCATAGCGCAGAAAGATGTTTCTATGGAACCTACGATGGTAGAAAAGAAAGTTAATGATGATGATCATGAAGCTTCGGATCAAGCTACTATTAAACCTTGTAGGTCGACAAGGGCGCGTACTGCTCCAGAGTGGTACAACAACCCTGTCTTGGAGGTCATGTTGTTGGACAACAGTGAACCTATGAGCTATGGAGGAGCGGTGATGGGCCTGGATTCCAAGAAATGGTTAGAGGCCATGAAATCCGAGATGGGATCCATGTATGAAAACAAAGTATGGACTTTGGAAGTATTACCTGAAGGGCGAAAGGCTATTCAGAACAAATGGATCTTTACGAAGAAGATGGACGCAGACGGTAATGTCACTGTCTATAAAGCTCGACTTGTGGCATAGGGTTTTTCACAAGTTCAAGGAGTTGACTACGATGAGACCTTCTCACCCGTAGCGATGCTTAAGTCTGTCAAAATCATGTTGGCAATAGCTGCTTATTTTGACTATGAAATTTGGCAGATGGATGTCAAAACAATGTTCCTTAATGGTTTCCTTGAGGAAGAGTTGTATATGATGCAACCAGAAGGTTTTGTCAATACAGAGAATGCTGACAAAGTTTGCAAACTCCAGCAATCCATTTTTGGGCTGGTGCAAGCATCTCGGAGTTGGAATAAGCGCTTTGATGAGGTGATCAAAGCGTTTGGGTTTATACAAGTTTATGGAGAAGCTTGTATTTACAAGAAAGCGAGTGGGATCTCTATAGCATTTCTAATATTATATGTGGATGACATATTGCTGATTGGATATAGTATAGAAATGCTGGAAAGCGTGAAGGAATATTTGAACAAGAGTTTTTCAATGAAGGACCTAGGAGAAGCTGCTTTCATATTAGGCATAAAGATCTATAGAGATAGATTGAGAAGCTTAATAGCACTTTCATAGAGCACATACCTTGATAAAGTTTTGAAGAATTTCAAAATGGATCAAGCCAAGAAGGGGTTCTTGCCTGTATTACAAGGTGTAAAGTTGAGTAAGACTCAATGCCCAGTGACTGCAGAAGATAGAGAAAAGATGAGTGTCATCCCCTATGCTTCAGCCATAGCCTCTATCATGTATGCAATGCTGTGCACAAGACCCGATGTCAGCCTTACCATAAGTATGGCCGGAAGGTTTCAAAGTGATCCTGGAATGCAGCACTAGACAGCGGTCAAGAATATCCTTAAGTACCTGAATAGGACTACGGAAATGTTTCTTGTTTATGGAGGTGATGAAGAGCTCGTCGTAAAGGGTTACGTCGATGCAAGCTTTGACACTGATCCAAATGACTCTAAGTCACAAAGCGGATACACATTTATTCTCAACCGGGGAGCAAAAGCTGGTGCAGTTCCAAACAAAGCGTGGTAGCTGATTCTACGTGCGAAGCGGAGTACATCGCAGCCTCGGAGGCGGCGAAGGAAGGTGTCTGGATGAAGCAGTTCATGATAGATCTTGGAGTAGTGCCCAGTGCACTCAATCCAATGAACCTATTCTGTGACAACCCTGGTGCCATTGCGCTGGCCAAGGAGCCAAGGTTTCACAAGAGGACCAGACACAAAAAGCGACGCTTCAACTCCATCCGCGATTACATCGAGGAGAAGGACAAAAATATTTGCAAAGTGCACACGAATCTAAAGGTTGTAGACCCGTTGACTAAACCTCTTCCAAGGGCTAAACATGATCAACACCAGAACTGCATGGGTGTTCGATTCATTACAATGTAAATCACATAGTGATGTGAACTAGATTATTGACTCTAGTGCAAGTAGGAGACTGTTGGAAATATGCCCTAGAGGCAATAAATAAAGTTTTTATTATTATATTTCCTTGTTCATGATAATCGTTTATTATCCATTCTATAATTGTATTGATTGGAAACACATTATATGTGTGGGTAAATAGACAACACTCTGTCCCTAGTATGCCTCTAGTGAACTAGCTCGTTGATCAAAGATAGTCAAGGTTTCCGAGCCATTGACATGTGATGTCATTTGTTAATGGGATCACATCATTAGGAGAATGATGTGATGGACAAGACCCAAACTACGAACGTAGCATATGATCGTGTCTGTTTATTGCTACGGTTTTCTACATGTCAAGTATATGTTCCTATGACCATGAGGTCATGCAACTCACGAACATCGGAGGAGTGCCTTGTGTGTATCAAATGTCAGAACGTAACTGGGTGACTATAAAGGTGGTCTACAGGTATCTCCGATTGTGTCTGTTGAGTTGACATGGATCAAGACTGGGTTTTATTACTCCGTGTGACGGAGAGGTATCTCAGGGCCCACTCGGTAATACAACATCACAATAAACCTTGCAAGCAATGTGACTAAGTGTTAGTTGCGGGATCTTGTATTACGGAACGAGTAAAGAGACTTGCTGGTAACGAGGTTGAACTAGGTATGGAGATACCGACGATCGAATCTCGGGCAAGTAACATACCGAAGAACAAAGGGAACATCATACGGGATTAATTGAATCCTTCACATAGAGATTCGACCGATAAATATCTTCGTCGAATATGTATGAACCAATATGGGCATCAAGGTCCCGCTATTGGTTATTGACCGTAGAGGTGTCTCGTTCATGTCTACATAGTTCTCGAACCCGTAGGGTCTGCACACTTAAGGTTCGGTGACGTTTCGGTAGTATAGAGTTATGCATAGTGGTGACCGAAGGTTGTTCGGAGTCCCGGATGGGATCCCGTTCGTCACGAGGAGCTCCGGAATGGTCCGGAGGTAAAGATTGATATATATGAAGTCCTATTTTGGTCGCCGGAAAAGTTTCGGGCTTATCGGTAGTGTACCGGGAGTGCCGGTAGTGTACCGGGAGACCATCGGGAGGGGTATTTCGACCCAAGAGGATACATGGGCTGTGGGATCGAGGATATATACCATCCCTTAGTGAGCTGGTGGAAGTCCCACACAAGGCCCATGCAGTTGGGAAGAAAATCCCAAAAGGAAAAAGGTGGAAAAAGGCAAAAAAAAAGGATAAATTAGGAAGGAATCCTAATCCTACTAGGAGTGGAGGAGGAGGGTTCCTCCCTCCTGGTTCGGCCAAACCTCCTTGGATTGGAAGCCAAGGCTGCCTCCTATCCTCCTCTCCTCCTATATTTACTAGAGGGTTTTAGGGTTTTTGCACAAGATTTTCAGCCACGTGCAAACCTACCCTCTAGTCCATAGTTTCTGCTCTAGATTGGATTTCTGCAGTGCTTAGGCGAAGCCCTGCCGGAATAGCTCCACCACCATCTCCGGAGCGCCGTCATGCTGCCGGAGAACTCTCCTGCCTCTCCGCTCCCTCTTGCTGGATCAAGAAGGCAGAGATCGTCATCAAGCTGTACGTGTGCTGAACGCGGAGGTGCCGTCCGTTCGGTGCTTGATCGGGACGAATCGTGAGGACGGTTCGTGATTGGATCGCGGGACGCTCGGCTATTTGGATCGCGAAGACGTTCGACTACACCAACCGTGTTTCTTAATGCTTCCCACTTAGCAATCTACAAGGGTACGTAGATCTACTCTCCCTCTCGTAGATGCTCATCACCATGGATAGATCTGCGTGTGCGTAGGAAAATTTTTGTTTCCCATATAACGTTCCCTAACACCCACCCCCGCCCTCCGCGCCGACCGCCGGCCGCCACCCGCACCCACCACCCCTCTCTCCCTCCCTGGCACTCGCGCCCACCACCCTGTCGCCCGCGCCCACGCCCCACCGCCGGCCTCCACCTCCCCCACTCCGGTGAGCCCCCTCCCCCTCTCTGTTTTTTCATCTTTTTAATAGTTTAGTTATTAATTTATTTAGTTAGTTGTAGTTAATTGTTTAGTTTATTTAGTAATTTAGTAATGTAGTTACGTTAATTAGTTGTAGTTAATTAGAAGAAGAGAGAAGAAGAAGAGGAGGAGAAGAAGATGAAGAAGAAGAAGAAGAAGAAGAAGAGGAAGGAGAACAAGAAAAAGAAGAAGAAAAGGAGGAGGAGGAGGAGGAGAAAATAAGAAAAAGAAGAAGAAAAGGAGGAGGAGGTGGAGGAGGGGTGTGCCGGCGCCAACGTAACCGGGTCGAGGATTGCCGACACGACACCATCGACACCCCGACCCTCGACACGACATCCCGACACCACGACACGGCACCTCGGACTCCAACACGACACCCCCAACACCCCAACCCCGACACACCGACCCCGACATGACACCCCTGACACCCCGACCCCGACACGACACCCCAACACCCCGACCCTGACACGGCACCCCCGACACCCCGACCCCGACACGACACCCCCTACACCTCGACCCTGACACGACACCCCAACACCTTGACACCCCGACACGGCACCCCCGACCACGACACAACACACCTACCCCGACACGACACCCCCGACACCCCGACCCCGACACGACACCCCCGACACCCCGACCCCGACACGACACGGGTCATATATTTGTGAATTATAAGTTAGGTCATATATTTTTTGATTTTTTTATACAGAACATCATATTTATTTTGATTAGGTGGATTTAAATGTGCAATTGTTTCATCGCTGCGAGGGTCTGGTGCTCGATGACCTCCCCGTGCGTTCGACGAGCTCTGCCCCTGCGTTCGTGGGTGAGCACAAATGAAATCTTCTCATGCCCCCTTCATTTACTCTATGCCGGTCTTCGTGCCGACGAAACTTGCTAGCTATAGGTGTCTTCAATCATCAGTATGCGCGACCACTATGCGTCTCCCGTTCAAAAGTGTTACATCTATAAATATACATTCATTAGCATATTTATAACCGTGATTCTTTCGAATTGTCGAACGTTATCCATGGATAGCGCGAGTATGTGTAGATTGGGTTCGTTTTCCCATATGCTCTGCTCTGGATCCGATGCAGAATTTCGTCAGTGCCTCCCTATTGTTCTCCGGGTACACATCCTCTCTGCTTATTGCCGAGACGTGTATCAGGAGAACAACGGGGAGGTGCTGCCAAAATTGTGCATCGGATCCGAAGCAGAGCATGGGAAAACGAACCCACTCTACACATACTTGGGTGGTATTAGGACCTATCTTTACCTACTAGTGTCTAGGTTGCATCGACGTAATAAAACTGACAAACTCTATTAACTGATGAATATGGTTTGCTGAATTATGTATCAATTTTCTGTGTGTCCAGTAGCTAGGCAAGATTAGTGATCGTGGGTGGATGTACACCGGTCACACTTGCCAGAAAGACATGACCCGTGAATGGATAACAAAAACCAAGGAGTTTGTGAGAGCTGCATTTGCAAATGGACAGAAAGCAACCTGGTGCCCTTGTGTCGATTGTGACAGCAATAAGAAGAAGTCAGAGTTTGAAATGATCAAACACTTGTAGAAGTGGGGTTTTACGCCTAATAATACGCACCGACGAGCATGGTACCGGGATCGAAGACATGGTGCAAGACTTTGATGATGCTTGGGATTCGGATGATGAGATGGAGGAATCTGCAAAGGCCTTTTATGAAATGTTGGAGTCTTCAAAACATCAACTCCATGAGCACACTGAGCTTTGTCAGCTGGATGCCATCGCGCAAGTAATGGGTCAGAAGGCTCAGTTCAACCTAGGCAGAGAATGCTACGACGCGATGATGACGATATTTGGACGCTTTCTACCCAAAGGCCATGTATTGCCACCAAACCTGTACCAGTCGGACAAAATCCTACGTGCGCTTCAGATGCCCTATGAGAAGATAGATGGCTGTGAGAATGGATGTGCCTTATTTAGGCTTGAGTATGCGGGCTTGAACTATTGCCCCATTTGCAATGCTTCCAGGTATGTTCTGGTAGACAACGGTATGGGTGAGAAGAGTCAGACCAAAATCCCCATTAATGTTCTTCGGTATCTGCCAATCATACCAAGACTTCAACGCCTTTTCATGGTCGAAGAGACGGCCAGACAGATGACGTGTCATAAATTGGGCAAAAGAACAGAACTAGATGCAGATGGGAATCCGATGTTGGGACACACTTCAGACGCTTTTGCGTGGAAGCACTTCGATTCATTACATAAGGATAAAGCGGCAGATCCAAGGCATCCTCGAGTTGCCATTAGCACGGATGTGTTCAATGTGTATGGTATGACGACAACACAATACAGTTGTTGGCCTGTATTTGTCATTCCACTCAATCTCCCCCCCCCCAGGGAGATTATGAAAAGAAAGAACATTTTCCTGACGTTTATAATTCCAGAGCCCAAATATCCAGGGAAGAATATGAATGTGTACACGCAACCGCTTAAGGATGAATTGCAAGATGCCTGGGATAATCGGATCAAGACATACGACGCCGCTACAAGAAAGAACTTCAAAATGCATGTGTGGTACATGTACTCGATGCATGACTTGCCGGCATATGCGTTATTCGTTGGCTGGTGTGTGCATGGAAGGTTTCCGTGCCCCACATAAAAGGCAGCTCTTCAGTTCCGTTGGCTGGAGGTGGGTCGCAAGTTTTCTTGCTTCGACATGCATAGACAGTTCCTGGATCCTGACCATAAGTTCAGAAAAGACAAGAAGAATTTCATCAAAGGTAGAGTTGTCAAAAACACTGCACCACCTGCGTTAACAGGCCAACAGATCCTGGATCTGATAAACGCTCTCGAGCCGGATCCAGATCGTCCAGGGTATTTCAAAGGGTATAATACGGAACACGCCTGGACTCACAAGATATGTTTGTGGGATATTCCTTACTTTAAAGACCTCCTTTGCCCACACAACATCGACGTGATGCACACTGAAAAGAATATCGTGGAGGCCCTTTTTGGTACATTGTTCGGCATAGAGGGGAAGTCGAAGGATAATCCTAAGGCTAGAGTCGATCAGGAGGCTCTATGTGATAGACAGTTACAAAACATTCGACAACCGAAAGGAAAGAAGAACTGGAGGAAGCCAAAGGCATGGTTCAATCTTGGAAGGCCAGCTATGAGGGAAATGATTTTGTGGGTGAAAATGCAGTTGATGTTCTCCGATGGGTATGCAACGAATCTAAAGAGGGGAGCGAGTCTTGACAAATTGAAAATATTTGGTCTCAAGAGTCATGATTGGCACATATGGCTTTAGTGGGTAATGCCGGTGATGTTGCGTGGCTTTATCCCTGAGGATGAATGGCTAGTACTTGCAGAGCTAAGCTATTTCTTCCATGCCCTTTGTGCGAAGGAACTATCGCCTGACGTGCTAGACGAACTGGAAGAGTTGGCGCCAGAGTTGATCTGCAAGTTAGAAAAGATCTTTCCACCGGGCTTCTATAATCCAATGCAGCATTTGATTTTGCACCTCCCAACCGAGGCAACATTGGGGGGACTCGTGGAAAATCGTTGGTGCTTCGCAACTGAGAGGATGCAGAAGACGCTTCGAGCAAAATGTAAAAATAAACGTAGTGTTGAAGCATCGATGGCTGAGGCATTCATTACTGAGGAGGCGGCAAACTTCGTGACAGCACACTAGAAAGCCAAGAATCGTCATTTGCATAATCTGAAGCCTCGGTATAATGATGGCAACCATGAAAAAGGTCGATCCAACCTCAGCCTATTCAAAGGGAAGCTCGCACCAGCCGGTGCTTCGAAATCAATAGTGTTGGATGTCGAAGAATGGCGGACCATTTCGTTGTATATCTTCAACAACCTAACAGAAGTGCGGCCGTACATCGAGTAAGTTCTCGGTACATTGTTTCACAACTTCTAATTCCTTTGAAATGCTCTTATTCCCGGATATGTGATACAGTCGATACGTCGCCAAATTCTCGAATGGAGCGGTGATCCAAAAGGATTCCATCGAAGAGTATGAGCTTCTGGCAAAGCATACAGGTGGCTATCCCTGTTTCATCTCTTGGTTCAAGCAAACGGTAATTTCCATTAATTAGACGATTTCATTTCTTTGCCTAGTTTGCGGCTAATGCAACAATCCTTTCATATTAAACTTGTAGGCTAATGCAGAGTCTATGGACTCCGAATTGAGATAAGTCGCTAATGGTTTTGACTATAAGGTCCGTTCATTTGACAAATACGACATCAACGGGTATCTCTTTCATACTTTTGGCAAAGAGCTATCTATGGCTGACCGAAAGTCTACAAATTGTTGTGTCTCCGCTATCGGCGAAGGAGGGGTCGAGTATTATTGAAGAGTTGAAGCAATTTATGAACTTACATTCTTTGGTGAAAACCCACCAAACGTCGAAGTCTTCAAATGTTATTGGTTCCAGCTGAAGGAGACTAGAAGGACTCGTGAACATATAGGGCTAGTCGAAATCAAACAAAGCACCCATTTAGATGTTCCCGATGTCTATATTACATCTCAACAGGCGACCCAAGTTTTCTGTCTACCGTGGGCCTGCCAAACGGAACCAAATTTGAAAGGTTGGGATGTCGTTTATGATGTGCCGCCACATTTTAGACCACCTCCCCTCAATTAATATGATTATGAACCTCGCATTAACCCAGGCACATATGAAGGACAATTCTTCCAAGAAACACGTGTTTCCAAAAATCGTTTCAAGAACCGCTCTACTTCACCACAGAACATTAAGGTCGACAGCGATAGTGAACCCGACTTCACCCCCGAGTCAAAACAAGAAGAGATGGAAGAAGAAGAGGTTACTGCTGCGGATGACCTGACAATGCTTGACCGATTACATAGAGGCCTTCCACATGTTGATGCATTTATTAATGATGCTGATGAGCACGTCATTACTGATAGTGATGATGATTATGCATTTATTCATCCCAGAGCATATATAGATGATGATGATTAATATTAGTAATGTGAGGTATTCAATTATTATTATGTACATATATATTATTAATTATTTCATGTTATTAAGTATTCAATTTTTTATGTTGAACTAATTGCGTTCACTCTTTGTCATTGCAGGTGTTGACAGATGGTGGGCTCGGGTTGAGAGGGCTCTGAGCCTCCTTCCTCGACGCGTGCTGGGAGGGATGCTATTATTCCACCCCAACAACTCCGGAGAGCGCTGGTACATAGCATGCAGACACCGGCGGGCGCTTCTTCTTCCACCGGGAGAGGTCGGGGGACTACGAAGAGAGGTGCTAGAGGTAGGAAGGCTGCTGCGCCTTCCTCGCTGCCACCCCTAGCTGATTCTCCCGACCATAGGAGTGCTCCGTCTCGGGTGGACCCGTCTGACTTGGACCCGTCTCGGACTCCGGTCCACGAGCCTTGGGTGGACGAGCCTTGGGTCACCGAGCCTTCATCCGAGGAGACTCCGGTCCCAGAGTCTTCATCCCACGAGACTCGGGTCCCAGAGTCTTCATCCCACGTGACTCCGGAGGCTAGTGGCCATGTTGATGGTGGCGAGGACAACTTGTCTAAGGACACCTATAGCAAGGGTGAGCTGGTTGAGGAGGGCAAGAAGGTCTACCAGCGTGGTTGTACAAAGCTCCCCCCGCCCCCCGTGCCGACGACCCACGAGCAAAGGTGGTTTATTGCGCCTAATGCGGAGAAGTAAGTGCATTTACTCTTTTTTAACCTTTTGCCTTCATGTTTCTTCAAATTAATATCTAATGTGTTGGCCTTGTCATACTGCAGGGGTTGGAAGTACGAGCATGGTGTCCGCAGGCCCAACCAGGTCCTTGGTGTGCTTCTCTGGCAACACTTCCCGGGGAAGGTCCAGTTTCCTGGTGAGGCTCCACATGTAGCACTTACCTGGGAGCTGTACATGGCTGCCCCGGCCCCGCCGGAGGAGATGGTCGATGGTGTCTTGTGCGAGACGGTGGTTGACATTGTGATCCGTCGCTTTTGGGTAATTTCTCCTTTACAGAATTAAAAATCAACAACACCTAGTGATTGTACTAATCAGTGTTGTCTTGTTTGATTGCAGACCTTCTACAGGTGTCTTGAGGAAGACAAGGCGAGAGAGGTTGTTGTTCTCGAAGCTGAGTGCAAGCACCTACTTCAGAACTTACGGCACGAGGCTCGGGTGCAGGCTATTCGAGACTACTACGCCTCGACTAACATTAAGAGGGCCAAGAAGAAGTGCCGCAAAAATTATCTGAGTAAGGAGAAGTTAATGAAGGTAATTACCTATTCTTAAAGCCTTGTACTTAGTTTCTTTGATTTGATTCGTAGGCGTAGCACTGAAATTTTTCTTGTCTGACTTAGGTGCCCCCGAGATGGTGTGCGGATAGGATGGACTGTTGGGAGGCATTGGTGGATGAGTGGTGCTCTCCCCAATGGCTAGCCGAACACAACAAGGCTAAGGATAACTGTGCCCAAATGAGAGGTGTGCCACACCATCAAGGGAGCAACAACCTGTTTGAGTACGGGGATCACTGGGTATGTGGTTTGCTTCATGATTCATGCAATTTCATTCTTCATGCTAGCTTGAGCCCTTAACTAATATTTTGTTCATCTTTTTTAGGCGCGAGAAAACAAGAAGGAGGTGCCACCTCTGTTCGACCTCTATGCCATGGCCCATACTACCTCGTATAAGAAGGCCAAGGCATTCTCTAAGGATGACCTCGATCATCCAGAGAGCTTTAGCAACATCTCCTCCCACAACAAGCTCGTGAGGTATAGCGATGAGGGGAAGGCGAGGAAAGGGGAGGACTTCAACCCGAGCTAGAGTCCTTTTGATCTAGAGCTTGTGATGATATCTGGTGGCGGGAGGCCCCATGGCTCGATGGCCATTGTGGATGGACTGATACATTGTCCTAGAACTCTCCCAAAGATCAAGAAGCGCCAAATGAGCTCTGATCCTGAGATAAGGCCTCGTCCATGGCCAATGGAGCTCGCCATTGAGGCTAGGGCCCAGGAGCTTCTGGCGGAGGAAAACAGGCAGGCGGCACAGAGGGAGAGGTACATGGAGGAGAGGATGGCTAGGCTCTTGGAGGAGGAGAGGAACCGGAATGACGCGTCTCACTAGGCCCTATACGAGCTCCTCGTGGTAAGTTTCTCCTACATATTAGCCAAATCATGCACGTAATGTTCGTTTCATCACTAACTAATATGAATGACTCGTGAAAACAAAATATGCAGACCGTGTGCCAGAACAATGGTCAGACCCCTCTGTCGATGCCCCATATTGCTATAGCACCCACAGTGAGTTTCATTTGACTGATCATTAGTTACTAGTATTCACATTTGAGTTGCATCATCCTAAGGAGACATTGCAAATGATCTTTCATGCAGTGTGCCTCCTGCAATGTGTCTCACCCTCGCGCAAACCCTACCAGTCCTTCACCTCCGTGTTGATCGAAAGTTTTCCCAAGTGTTTTCATTAATAAATGCATGCTTAGCTTAAGAAATGACCTACTTAGCTCCAAAATGACCTATACTTAGCTTATTTTCCTCAAAAATGACTTGATATGCTTAGTTAGCTAGAAAATGGTATATTCTACCTAGGATAGCTATAAAATGACCTATACTTAGCATTTTTTCCTCCAAAATGACTTGATATGCTTAGTTAGCTAGAAAATGGCATTACTACCTAGTATAGCTCAATAATGATCTATAGCTAGCTTAGCTAGTTCATTTGTAACATAATTAGCTCACTTAGGTACAGAATGGAATAACTACCTAGGATAGCTCAATAATGATCTATAATTAGCTCACTTAGGTAAAAAAATGGCATAATAACCTTGGTTTAGCTCCAAAAAGACCTATACTTAGCTTATTTTCCTCAAAAATGACATAATAACCTTACTTACCTCCAAAATGATATATTCTACCTAGGATAGCTAAAAAATGACCTATACTTAGCATTTTTTTCCTCCAAATGACTTGATATGCTTAGCTAGAAAATGGCATTACTACATTGGAGAAGAGGAGAGGAGAGGAGAATAAGAAAGAGAAGATAAATTCTTCTTCTTCTTTTTCTTCTTTTTCTTCTAGGTAGTCTTCTTCTTCTTCTAACTTTCATCTTTCCTACTTTGCAGATTTTCTATAGATGAGGAAGCTTGCATTCATGGAGTGTACTCTTCTACTTCTGCTTCCTTTTTGTTTATGGAAACTTGTTGGAAACTTGTTTTGGATATGTATATTGGATATGTTGTTCCAAACTTGTATATGTTGGATATGTTGTTGGAACTTATTGTTGGTATGCTTGTTGGAACTTATTGTTGGTTTGCTTGTTCAAACATATTGTTGGTATGCTTGTTGGAAACTTGTATTGTTGATATGTTGGATATATATGTGATATTCTTTCAAATTAAATGATTTTAAGAAAAAGGGACTATATAGCCACTTTGCCGTATGCTGGCAGACGGCAAAGAGCTTTGCCGTCAGCCAGCAGACGACAAAGATGCCACGTAGAAGCTGCATGTGCAACCTGGGGCTGGCCTAGGTGGGTTCTCTGCCATCCGCTGGCAGATGGCAAAGACCTTAGTTATTTGCCGGCTGCAAGCGGATGGCAAAGAACCCACTTAGTCGGCAAAAAACAGGTGCTTAGTCATCCGCCAACGAACGGCAAAGACCTAAGGTGCCACGTGTGTCGTCCAGGACCTTTGTCGTCCGCTGGCAGACGGCAAAGATTCAAAGGTCTTTGACGTGCGCCAGCAGATAGCAAAGCGCCCTTTACCGTGGCTTATTCAGCCGGACAGTTGGCCATCTGCTAGTAGACAGCAAAGCCTTTGCCATCCGGTATGCTTGCCTTTGCCGTCCGGGATGCTTGCCTTTCCCATCTGGGATGAAGGCCTTTGCCGCCCGGGATGGCTGGCGGCAAAGTGCCTGATTCCTGTAGTGAAGGGTGTAGTTTCCACAAGAACGACGACAACCTGTTTGGGATCGACTTGGATGCTCGTATGAAAACCGACTGAACATGGGTGTCCATTACTCGGGTGGTCAAAATATGCCTCCAAGTGAAAATTATCCGAGTGTAAGAATGCACCGGGTGGAAGGTATCTGAATGAAATAATGCGGTCGAGTGGATTCTACTTAGTCGAACAACCGAATGGATTTCATCCGAGTAAAAAGGTGCGCCCGAGTGAAAACTTCGTAGGCCAGAAAAGTCGACAAGAGTGGCGCATCAAACTACCAAGTGTTGCAGCAGTGGAGTCAGGTAAAGGCAAGGAAAATATCAATGCTGACTCACTCATCTTGGGCAGTGAAACGTTCACCACGCAGCAACCGACTGTGCGTAGCAACCCAACTGAGTCGATACTTGTTATCGCGCCAAAGCACTCGACCAATGATCATGAAGCAAGTACCAGCCAAGTGAAGCCAATTGATCCTAAATACACTCGGCCAAGGTGGTGTCCTCTAGGGCTAACAAAGACACAAAAGAGGAAATTACAGAGGTTAAGGAATCAAGAGATGGCAGAACAAGAGGTTGAGAAGCAAAGGGACGAGTTGTTCAATGTCACTCGGCCCATGATAACAACGATGCAAGTGTGGAAGCCTAAACCAATGCAAGACATAGTGGATGCTACATCTATCACAGTAGCAATTACACCACCAAAAGAGGATGATGTAGCTATGACATCGTCTCAGTCACCTATTACCTCTCCTTCACTCGGACATAATTCAGATTTTGTGGACGCACGCGAAGAGGAAGACGATCTGTTGGACTATGAGTCTACACCGGTTCGTGAAGGTATGGATATGAATATGGTGCATTACTTACCCGCTGAATTCCGTGCTATAGATGAAGAAGGGGAAGTGGCTCAGCTGGATTTTGGCCCCAGAAATGCAATATTCGAGAAGCCAAAAGAGCCAATGACGCACTTGAAACCATTGTACCTCAGAGGTCATATCAATGGATCACCACTCACTCGGATGCTTGTTGATGGTGGTGTTGTGGTGAATCTCATGCCCTATTCGGTCTTCAAGATACTGGCTTTGCCCGATGATGAATTAATCAAGACCAATATGGTGCTTAATGGGTTTGAATGCAAAGAGAAAACTGAAGCCAAAGGTGTGATGTATGTGGAGCTTACAGTCGGGAGCAAAACTTTGGCTACTGCATTCTTTGTCGCTGAGGTACAAGGTAACTACAACATCATACTAGGCCATGATTGGGTTCATGCAAACCATTGCGTACCATCTACCATGCACCAATTTTTGATCCAGTGGGTTGATGATGAGGTGGAAGTCATTCATGCATATAATTCGTCTTGTGTTGCTTTGGCCAACGCATCGGTGGATTGGCAACATCCCAATGCTACTTGCTTGACGAGACGCGACTTGTTAGAGTTTGATTTCCTTAGCGCAACGAACAATGGCTTTGTGCCCGTATCTTTAAAGCCGATTAGTGGCAATCGGCTCCAAGGTATGATATGTTTAAATGGATTCTAATTCCGATTGGTTGCAGAAACGTCTTGCAAAATATCGGTTTAGTGAGAACGATATGTATGAATCTGTAGAGGAGTTGGATGACATGGATAAATTAGAACAGGGTTTTCAATCGGCAGATCCATTAGAAGAAATAGATATAGGGGATGGTTCAGTTCCTAGGCCGACGTTTGTAAATAAAAACTTAAGAGCCGATCATAAAGCTAGGTTGATCGAGTTGTTGAAAGAATATGTTTGCTGCTTGGCATGGGAGTATCATGAGATGCCCAGTTTAAGCCGAGAGTTAGTAGAGCATCGGTTACCTATAAAGGATGGTTTTAGACCTCATAAGCAATCGGCCAGGAATTGTAATCCAAAAACATATGACCGGATCAAAGAAGAGATCGGTCGTTTACTTAAAGCTAATTTTATTAGACCTTGCAGGTATGTCGAGGGGATTTCTAACATTGTGCCAGTAGAGAAGAAGGGCTATGGCAAGATAAGGGTGTGCATTGATTTCAGAGATTTGAATAGAGATACGCCCGAAGATGAGTATCCCATGCCCATAGCTAATATGCTTATTAATGATGCTTCTGGACATAAGGTCATTATCTTTCTTGATGGCAATGCAGGGTATAACCAGATTTTCATGGCCGAAGAGAACATGTCCAAAATGGCTTTTCGGTGCCCCGAATTCCTTGGTTTATTTGAGTGGACAGTGATGACCTTTGGGTTAAAGAATGTTGGTGCCACATATCAGAGGGCTATGAATTTAATCTTTCATGATTTACTCGGTGTTATACTTGAGGTTTATATTTATGCATGATATTGTTGTCAAATCGGATGCTTTTGAATCTCATCTAGCCGATTTGCGTTTGGCCTTTGAAAGGATGAAAAAATACGGACTGAAGATGAATCCTTTGAAGTGTGCATTTGGCGTATCGGCTGGGAAGTTTTTGGGTTTCATTATTCATGAGAATGGCGTAGAAATTGATCCCAAAAAGATAGAAGCTATACAAAAAGTGGAGGCTCCAACATGCAAGAGAGATATGCAAAAATTCCTTGGCAAGGTCAATTATTTGAGAAGGTTCATAGCTAATTTGTCAGGGAAGGTTGATGCATTTACTCCTATCCTGCGGTTAAAGAATGATGCTGATTTTACTTGGGGGGAAAACAGCAAGAGGCATTCGACATGATCAAGACTTATTTGAGCACTCCTCTAGTGATGAAAGCACCCAAGCATAGAGATCCCTTTAAGCTTTACATTGCGACGAGGGAAGGTGTTATTGGTGTTGTATTAACTCAAGAAGCCGAAGGAAGAGAACATACTATTACATATCTAAGTCGACTCTTATTGGACTCCGAGACAAGGTATACATTTATTGAAAAGTTATGCCTCTGTTTATATTATGCTTGCACAAAACTGAGACATTACCTTGTGCCGAGTGCCTGCATAGTAGCTTGTTAAACCGATGTCATTAAGTACATGTTGCATAGACCAATTCTTAGTGGTAGAATTGGCAAGTGGGCTTATGATTTAATTGGGTATGATTTGGCTTATGAATCTCTAAAATCCATGAAAGGCCAAATTGTTGCTAATTTTATTGTTGAGCATCGGATTAATGACAAGCATGTTGTTGATATAAACCTTGTATCGTAAGTGCCATGGAAGTTATATTTTGATGGTTCAATTTGGAGCAATGGCCAAGGTGTTGGTATTGTTTATATATCTCCTCACGGTGCTATTTTTGAAGCCTCATGCCGACTGGAATATTTTTGCACAAATAATCAAGCCAAATATGAAGAATTGTTATTCGGTTTAGAGATGTTGCTCGCTATAGGTGCTACACATGTAGAGGCTTTTGGTGATTTGTTATTAGTAGTGCAGCAAGTGTCCAAAGTCTTTCAATGTTTAGACGAATCACTTAATGTTTATCTTGATAAGTGTCTAGATGCGATTTCTACTTTGGATTATTTTTTCATTGCTCATATATCTAGACATGACAATTGGAGAGCAAATGAGTTAGCACAACAAGCATCCGGCTATCGTATTGATCATGGCGTGTTTCATATTTCTCAGAAGCCGGTGTATTGTCTTGCTAATATGGGAGAGGCCAAACTAGAGCCCACTGGTTTGGCCACTAACAATAAATCTGGTGCAGGTGAAAATCATGACTGGAGGAAGCCCATTATTGATTACTTGTGCAATCCAAGTGAAAGGGTGGACAGGGCTATTCGGTGTATGGCTTTAAAATATACGATGAGAGATGATGGTCTTTATCGCCGAATGGTTTAAGATGTTCTTTTGAAGTGTTTGGACGAAGACCAAGCAAGAGTTGCTATGGGAGAGGTACATGAAGGCATTTGTGGTACTCATCAGTCGGCACCCAAAATGAAATGGCTCTTATGACGTGCTGGATTTTATTGGCCGACTATGATCAATGATTGCTTCAGTTATTATAAAGGGTGTGAAGCTTGTCAAAAATTTGGTGATATTCAGTTGGCTCCTGCTGCTATGTTACATCCTATTATCAAGCTGTGGCCTTTTAGAGGATGGGGTTTAGACTTCATTGGACAAATTCATCCAACTTCTTCAAAGGGGCATCGGTTCGTGTTGGTAGCAACCGATTATTTTGTTGGGGAACGTCGCATGGGAAACAAAAAATTTCCTACGCACACGCAGATCTATCCATGGTAATGAGCATCTAAGAGAGGGAGAGTGGATCTACATACCCTTGTAGATTGCTAAGCGGGAAGCGTTAAGAAACGCGGTTGGTGTAGTCGAACATCTTCGCGATCCAAATCGCCGAGCGTCCCGCGATCTCATCACGATCCGTCTCGCGATCAAAACACGATCCGTCCCGTGAACTCATCACAATCCGTCCCGCGATCTCATCACAATCCATATCACAATCTTGATCACGATCTGTCCCGCGAACTCATCACGATCCGTTTCGCGATCTCGTCATGAACCGTCTCGCGATCTCGATCACGGTCCTTCCGATCTAGCGCCGAACGGACGACACCTCCGCGTTCAGCACACTGCAGCTTGATGACGATCTCCACCATCTCGATCCAGCAAGAGGACGTGGAGGGGAGAGAGAGTTCACCGGTAGTGTGACGGCGCTCCGGTGATGGTGGGGTAGCAATTCCGCCCGGGCTTCGCCTAAGCACTGTAGAAAACCGATCTAGAGGAGCACCGGTGAAACGGGTAGCACGTGGCCGTAAATTCTATGCAAAAACCCTCTATTCCACCAGTATATATAGGAGGGAGGGAGAGGAGGACGCAGCCTTGGCCTCCAAGGCTAGCTGGTTCGGCCGAGCCAAAAGAGGAGGAGTCCTACTCCTTGCTCCACTGCTAGTAGGAGTAGGACTCTTCCTTTTTGCCTTTTTTCCACCTTTTTTTAGGAATTTTTCCTCCTTGCGCCATGGGCCTTTTGTGGCTGTTCCACCAGCCCACTAAGGGATGGTTATTATTCTCCCACAGCCCATGGACCCTCTGGGGTTGAAATACCCCTCCCGGAGGTCTCCTGATACACTACCGGCACTCCCGGTAAACTACCGATGAGCCCGAAACTTTTCCGGCGACCAAACTGGGACATCCTATATATGAATATTTACCTACGGACCATTACGGAGCTCCTCGTGACGTCCGGGATCTCATCCGGGACTCCGAACAACCTTCGGTCACCGCTCATAACTCTACACTACCGAAACGTCACCAAACCTTAAGTGTGCAGACCCTGCGGGTTCGAGAACTATGTAGACATGACCGAGACACCTCTACGGTCAATAAACAATGGCGGGACCTGGATGTCCACATTGGTTCCTACATATTCTACGAAGATCTTTATCGGTCGAACCTCTATGTCAAGGATTCAGTTAATCCCGTATAACGTTCCCTTTGTTCTTTGGTATGTTACTTGCCCGAGATTCGATCGTCGGTATCTCCATACCTAGTTCAACCTCGTTACTGGCAAGTCCCTTTACTCGTTCCGTAATACAAGGTTCCGCAACTAACAATTAGTCACATTGCTTGCAAGGCTCATTGTGATGTTGTATTACCGAGTGGGCCCCGAGATACCTCTCCGTCATACGGAGCAACAAATCCCAGTCTCGATCCATGCCAACTCAACAGACACCATCGGAGATACCTGTAGAGCACCTTTATAGTCACCCAGTTACGTTGCGACATTTGATACACACAAGGCGCTCCTCTGATGTCCGTGAGTTGCATGATCTCATGGTCATAGGAACACATACTTGACATGCAGAAAACAGTAGCAATAAACTGACACGATCATATGCTACGTTTGTAGTTTGGGTCTTGTCCATCACATAATTCTCCTAATGATGTGATCCCGTTATCAAATGACATCTCATGTCCATGTCTAGGAAACCTTAACCATCTTTTGATCAACAAGCTAGTCTATTAGAGGCATACTAGGGACATGGTTTTGTCTATGTATTCACACATGCATTTAAGTCTCCGATCAATACAATTATAGCATGGATAATAAATGATTATCATGAACAAGGAAATATGATAATAACTAATTTATTATTGCCTCTAGGGCATATTTCCAACAGTCTCCCACTTGCGCTAGAGTCAATAATCTAGTTCACATCACCATGTGATTTGCATTGTTATGAATCTAACACCCAACGAGTTCTGGGGCTCGATCATGCTTTGCATGTGAGAGAGGTCTTATAGTCAACGGGTCTGCGATATTCAGATCCGTGTGTACTTTGAAAATCTCTATGTCAAACCGTAAAGACTGCTTACCACACTCCACTTGGTACTATTTCCAAATGGTTGCTCCACTATACGTATCCAGATTGCTACTACTAGTCATCCGGATTGGTGTTAAAGCTTGCATCGACGTAACCCCTTACGACGAACCCTTTATCACCTCCATAATCAAGAAACAATCCTTTAGTCTTTTAGTCACTAAGGATAATGTTGACCGTTGTCCAGTGATCCAGTCCTAGATCACTCTTGTACCCCTTGACGGACTCATGGCAAGGCACACACAAGTGCGGTACACAACATGGCATACTATATAGAGCCTATGGCTAAGGCATAGGGGACGACGTTCGTCCTTCCTCTTTCTTCTGCCATTGTCGAGCTTTGAGTCTCACTCAAGTTCACACCTTACAAATCAGGCGAGAACTCTTTCTCTGACTGATCCATTTTGAACTCTTTCAAAATCTTGTCAAGGTATGTACTCATTGAAAGTCTCATCAAGCATCTTGATCTATTTTGATGCTCAACAATTAGGTAGTTTTATCCAGGTTTTCCTTTGAAAATCACTTTCCAAATAACCGTTTATGCTTTCCAGAAATTCTACCTCATTTCCGATCAACAATATGTCATCCACATATACTCATCAGAAAATCTATAGTGCTCCCACTCACTTTATTGTAAATACAAGTTTCTCGTAAACTTTGTATAAACTACAAAACTTTGATCACCTCATCAAGGCGTATATTCCAACTCCGAGATGCTTGCTTCAGTCCATAGAAGGATCACTGTAGCTTTGCACACCTTTTAGCATCCTTAGGACTGACAAAACCTTCTGGTTGTATCACATACAACCTTTCCTCAAGTAAACCGTCAAGGAAACGATGTTTTGACATCCATCTGCCAGATTTCATAATTGAAAATGCAGCAATTGCTAACATAATTCCAACAGACTTTAGCATTGTTACGAGTGAGAAAGTCTCATCGCAGTCAACTCCTTGAACTTGTCACAAACAACTTTGCAACAAGTCGAGCTTTACAAACGGTGACATTTACCATCAGTGTCTGTCTTCATTTTTAAAGATCCATTTGTACTTAACTGTTAGTGCATCTAGTGCCCCTTAGATTTTGGTGTGTTGAAGACTTATAGGTTAAGAGACTAATGTGTTCGTGAGTGTACACAGGCTCTATAAGTCGATGAGGAGTTTGATACAAATGGAGATTACCGACCCCTAAAAATGAATGTCTTCAACTAAAGACTTTGGTGAAGACTTGAAGACATTGCTAAAGACTTTATACTGAAGAAATCGGTGGACCTTGAATAAATGAACGAGGACTATGAAACATGAAGACTTTTATTTTTATTGTTTCATTTCCTTTTCTTGAGTCATAGGAACCACCGTACTGTTAAAGGGGGCTGAGGTAATACTAAGGAAAATTTCCAACTGATGCTCAACTCAAATATACTCAACCTACACATTCATATGAGTGAAGCCTTTGGAAATCTCTCACAGCTTAGTCAAATTCTTCAGGGACAGAGACGAAGTTCTTCTAGTTTCTGAGGAAATTGTTCTAACTGAGGAGTTAGGAATTCGCCAGTGCGAATTGTCTACAAGTGAGGAACGTGATATGTCTGAGGACTTTCGCTGTCCGAAAATCCGATTGTTGCTGTGCTTAGAGCCATCTGTCCCCAATCATTCCTATCCACATAACGGTCATATCATTGGGGGCATTAATGTCATATCATGTCTGGATGCACTCCCGGCTATAAATAGCCACCCCCCACAACCACTAGCTGGTTGGCTGCTCAGACAGAGAACTGACACTTGTCATTTGAGAGCATCCCATCCTCCAAGGACTTTTGTCCGAATGTGAGGAAAAACCCATAATCAAACCACCACCCAAAGTGATTAAGCATCACTGAAGAAATTCCTGCGTGGAACCGATGCTTGTTACCTTTGAGGACTATGTATCCTCCAGACGGTTAGGCGTCATGGTCTAGTGTATCCTGCAGTCAATTGGGGATCACGAAGTGACCTTGGTTTAGAGCATCCAGCAGTAAATTATGGATCACCGGGTGACCAGTTTGTGAGGGTTTTGGAAGTCTGCCCTGAAGACTTACCACGAGTGTTGAGCGAGGACTATGTGACCTTAGCTCAAGGAGAATACGGTAAGGACTGTGTGTCCTGGGACTGTGTGTCCTTTGGTTTAACTACCAGGCCGCTCCAAACCAGACGTACAACTGTCACATCAGTTGGAACTGGGTCATCAAATCACTGTCTTCATAAGGCTACCTGGTTCTATTTCCTCAACTCACCTATTCCTCATTTACATGTTGATGAAATTGATCTTTACTGTTTGAAGAATTTGACTGAAGACTTTCACAAATTCCTCACCTCAAATTCTTCAAGTTACCTTGTTCATCACTACTTATCCTGTGTCACGCTGCTCATAACTTGTGCATGTTTTAGTTCATCATGATGCCTATGCTGCTGCAATGAATTCCATGCAGTGAGTACTTATTCGGCTGTTAGTTATTCATCACATTTCAAATTCCTCAAAGTTGAAATTCCTCAAGAAGAGATGAATTTATAAAAATCGTCTATCCACCCCCCCCCCTCTAGCCGATATAACACACTTTCAATTGGTATCAGAGCAGGTACTCCCTGTCTCTGTGTGATTTTGGTTTAACCACCTGGAGTTTTAGTTATGTCGACTGCAGGTATGATCAAGGTTTCTGCAGGGTGTCCTACCTTCGATGGGATAGACTACCCCTACTTGAAAAACAAGATGCGCATGCATCTCGAAGCTATTGACAACGATCTCTGGTACATTGTGGAAAATGGTGTGCCCTCTGTCACTCCCACTGTTACAGTTGCTGATGTGAAGAGATTCAACCAACTTGACTCTCAAGTGAAGAATATCATCTGTGGCCATCTGAGCAAAGGTCAGTATGGCAGAGTGAGTTCTCTCGAGACTGCGAAGCTTATCTGGGATAGGCTATCCAAGGTGAATGAAGGTGTCTCCACTCAACGTGACTCTCGTGTGGATGTTCTTCGCAATCTCTTCAACCGCTTCAAGAGGCTTGACAATGAAAATGTTCAGCGAACATTTGATCGCCTCACTGATATTTCCAATGAACTTCAAGCACTGGGTGCCACTGATATCACTAACCATGAAGTGGTGAAGAAACTATTAAGATCGCTAGATTCCTCATTTGATACTTTGGTTCTGATGATTCAAGAACGTGGAGATTTCAAAGCTCTTCATACAGCTGATATTCTTGAAAGACTCAATGCTCATGAATTCCAACAAGCTGAGAAGAGAGACCTCTACGGACCAAGCTATGGAAGATCTCGTGCTCTGAAGGCAAGAGCAATTTCCTCATCTGAAGAAGAAGATTCTGATAGCATCCTTGGAGATCCTGAAGAACTAAGTCAGGAACTAGCTATGCTTGTGAAGAAATTCCAGAAGTTCTCAAGAAGAGGTGGATTTGGAAACTCATCAAGAAGTGGTTTGAGGAAATCAGATTCCTCAGAAGATTACAAGAAAAGAACATGCCATCGATGCAAGAAACCAGGCCACTTTATCTCTGACTGTTCTCTATGGGAAAAAGACTCCAAGAAGAATAAGAAATACAAAGATGATAGTTCTGATGACTCGAAGAAAAAGAAGAAATCTTCAAAGTCCTCATCTGCAAAATCCTCATCTTCAAAGTCCTCAAGACACAAGAAGAATGGTTCCAGAAAGGCTCGAGCATTCATCGGCAAATTAATGGATTCTGAGGAAGAATCTGATGAATATGATGAAGAAGAAGACTCTGAAGAAGAATCATAATCTGGTGTTGCTAGTCTTGCTCTTGCTACTGCCTTCGTCAACAAGTCTTTCTTCAATGCTGATGAATCTGACTGCTCCAACGATTCTGACGTCTGCAATGATGACTACGCCCCCACCTATTGCATCATGGCAAAAGGTTCAAAGGTACAAAAACATCATTCCTCATCTAAATCAAGTGAAGGAGAATCTGATGAATATGTTAAACCTAGCTATGCTAAACTTCTTAAGCTTGCCACTAAACAACAGAGTGCACTTGAAAAGCTTCAGAAGATGCTAGACAAAACGATGATCTGTTAAACCGTGAAGTGGATCGTACTCAAACATTGTCTGTTGATCTCAAAAGTCTACAGACAATGTATGATAACCTATAGAGTCATCATAATGACCTCTTAGCCGATCATGAGAAGCTTTCTTTCGAATTTCTTCAGAGAAAGCAAGATCTTGAGAAACTAAAGGTGTCACATGAGGATCTCCAAAGGGAAAACGATTCCTTACTGGCTCAACAGATCAGTACCGCTCAGGAAGAATTTGTTCCACCTTGTTTGAAATGCATCGAACGTGAAACTGCTAATTCTTCACGTGAATGTTCAAATGCTTCTATTACTGGAAATTCTTCAACTATTCCAGTGGTTTCAAATTCCTCATCTGAGGATACCACAAGTATCACTGATGACAATGCAGGGTTGAAGGAATTGTATGTAACAGGCATATACAAAAGTCTCAAAGGGCATCAAATCCTTTGCGATGTCCTCAAAAAGCAGATTCTGAACAGGAACCCTAGGAAAGAGGGTATTGCCTTTGTGAGGAAACTCAATGTTGATGGTTCATACTGGACGCCTGAGCAGTATCTCAAAACCTCATGGGTTGCTGCAAAAGGCACTCCTGTAGATCCATCTACTTTATCAGGCTTTACATGTGAAACTCCATATTCCTCTGATGAGTCACTTGACTCTAACTTCAAATTCTTCAAAAATCAGAAAGGTGAAGTATTTGCTAGATTCGTTGGAACTAACTGCAGGAACGGCTCTCCATTGAAGAAAATCTGGGTTCCCAAGAGCTACCTACAAAATCTTCAAGTGAATGTCCTCACGACGTCATTATTGAAGAAAAGAAACCCCAGATCAAATTCCTCTAGTGCACCAAATTCCTCAAATGGTCAAAATCATCACTCTCGTGCTAATGCTTCTGTTTCGCAGGGAAAACCTAAGAGTTATGAATATATGTATCATTCTTCAAACTATTATGTTCATAAATCTGCGAAGAATTTCTCTGCTTATTCATATGAATACTCTAACCCTCAACCTGTAAAACAAAGCACACTTGCTTCAATGCCTCCTTTCTCTTATGGTGCTCGCAGGATGATGAACTCTTTGCCTCCCCTTGATATGTGGGTGGTGAAGAAATCAAACTAATCGTTTATTGCAGGGTCAGGTCTCCAGATGAATTTGAACATCTGCTGAACCTTGCTGGAGACCTGAGGAAATGCTTGAAAGGACGCAAGCTAAACATATAGAAATGAATTCCTCATTTCACTCGTCCCCACATGACTTGCTTGCTATATTGTGTCATGAAATTCCATCTGATAAAATTTATGTCATATTCTTCACTCTGAAGCATATGAGTTCGTAAGTTGTACTAATTCATCTGCAGGATGATACTCCAAAAGCTACTGAGTGGGTCCTCGATAGTGGATGCACAAACCACATGACTGGTGACAAAAGTCTTCTGATGAATCTGCCACTCTCTCCATCTCATCTGAAGCATATCACTTATGCTGACAAAGGAAAAAGCAAGGTATTGGGACTTGGTAAGGTTGCTATCTCGAAAGACCGAACCATGGATAAAGTAATGCTCGTCGAATCCCTTGGGTTCAACCTTATCTCGGTCTCAATGCTTTGTGATCTTGATATGGTTGTGGTATTTGGAAAACATCGTTGTGTTGTCATCATGGAATCTGACAATTCCAAAGTCTTCGAAGGCTTTAGGAAAGGAGATTTGTACATTGTTGATTTCTCTACAGGACCTCAGCCTGCCACATGCCTACTTGCAAAGTCCTTAGAAGGCTGGTTGTGGCATCGACGACTTGGTCATCCGGGTATGAGGAATTTGCACACACTCGTGAAGAAGAAGCATGTCATTGGCATTGAAGGCGTCAAATTCCTCAAGGATCACTTTTGTGGGGCTTGTGAATCTGGAAAGATGACCAGATCCAAGCATCCCTCGAAGACAATCATGACCACTACTCGTCCCTTTGAATTACTTCATATGGATCTCTTTGGTCCCACTCACTATTCTGTAATAACAAATGCTTCAAGTTTGTATGGATTTGTAATTGTAGATGATTACTCACGCTACACATGGGTGCATATCATTCTGTACAAAAATGAAGTACAGGATGTCTTCAGACGATTTGCTTCAAGGGCCTCCACCAACTTTGGCGTCAAGATCAAGCATATCAGGAGTGATAATGGGACTGAGTTCAAGAACACGAATCTTGATGAATATCTTGATGAACTTGGTATTACCCATGAATTATCTGCCCCTTACACTCCTCAGCAGAATGGCGTTGTGGAAAGAAAGAACAGGACTCTCGTCGAAATGGCTTAAACCATGCTTGATGAATACAAGACTCCTCGTCGCTTCTAGCCTGAAGCAATCGACACTGCATGTCACATCATAAACATAGTGTATCTTCACAAATTCCTCAAGAAAACCTCATACGAGCTCATGACAGGCAATAAACCCAATGTAAGTTATCTCAAAGTCTTCGGTGCAAAATGTTGGATCAGAGATCCTCATCACAGTTCTAAATTTGCACCGAAAGCACATGAAGGTTTCATGCTTGGTTATGGAAAGGACTCGCACACCTACAAAGTCTTCAACACCTATCATCACAAGGTTGTTGAAACTGTAGATGTGCGGTTCGATGAAACTAATGGCTCGCAAAGACAGCACCTACCTTCTGTGATAGATGAACAGACTCCTAAGGAAATCATCAAGCTAAAGGCAACTGAAGATGTTATTCCCACTAAAGAAATCATCCTAGATGGTGAAGACTCTCATGCAAGAATTCCTGAAGAAAGTGGTGCTGATGAAAGTCCTCAGACAACTCAACCTGCACATCCAAGAGTAGCAAATGAAGTTCAGATTGACAAAATCATCGACAGCATAAATGCACCAGGTCCTCTCACACGCTCTAGGGCTTCTCATTTATCTAACTTTTGTGGGCACTTTGCATCAATTCATAGAGCCCACCAAAGTTGATGAAGCATTCAAGGAGCCAGAGTGGATTCAAGCTATGCAAGAGGAATTGCATCAATTCAAGCTCAACAACATATGGGAACTTGTCAAGCGGCCAGATCCTCGCAAACATAACATCATAGGTACCAAGTGGATCTATCGCAACAAGAGAGATGAAAATGGCCTTGTGGTGAGGAATAAGGCTCGACTGGTAGCTCAAGCCTACACACAGGTTGAAGGAATTGACTTCGATGAAACTTTTGCACCTGTTGCTAGACTAGAAGCTATTCGAATACTCCTTGCTTATGCTAATCATCACAATATCATCTTATATCAAATGGATGTGAAAAGTGCATTCCTCAATGGTAAGATTGAAGAAGAAGTATATGTTGCTCAACCCCTAGGTTTTGAGGATCCTAAGCATCCTGACAAAGTCTTCAGACTCAACAAAGCGCTCTATGGCCTCAAGCAGGCCCCACGAGCGTGGTATGACACTCTGAAGGAATTCCTCATGAAGAAAGGCTTCAAACCCGGTTCACTCGATCCAACTCTTTTCACAAAATCCTATGACAGTGAATTATTCATCTGTCAAATATATGTTGATGACATTATCTTTGGATGTACTAACAAACGCTACAGTGATGAATTTGCCTATATGATGAGTGAAGAATATCAAATGTCTACGATGGGAGAACTGAAATTCTTCTTAGGTCTTCAAATTCGTCAGCAAGACAATGGCATCTTCATCTCACAAGAGAAATACCTCAAAGATGTTCTGAGGAAATTCAACATGCAAGATTGCAAAGGCGTCAAAACTCCCATGCCGTCAAAAGGACACCTCTGCACTGACAAAAATGGTAAAGATTTCGATCAGAAGGTATACTGCTCCATGATTGGCTCTTTATTGTATCTATGTGCATCTAGGCCAGATATAATGCTAAGTGTTTGCATGTGTGCTCGATTTCAAGAAACACCGAAGGAATCACACCATAAGGCTGTGAAACATATTCTTCGATACTTAGCTCACACTCCAACGCTAGGATTATGGTATCCCAAGGGCTCAAATCTTCACCTCGTTGGATACTCTGATGCTGACTATGCTGGAGATCGCGTGGATCGCAAGTCAACCTCAGGCACATGTCATTTCCTTGGACGATCATTAGTATGTTGGTCCTCAAAGAAGCAGAACTGCGTGTCGCTCTCCACTGCAGAAGCTGAGTACATTGCTGCTGGCTCATGTTGCGCTCAGTTACTATGGATGAAGCAAACCCTCAAGGACTATGGCATCAAGTTGAAGAATGTGCCACTCTACTGTGACAACGAAAGCGCCATCAAGATAGCATACAACCTAGTTCAGCACTCCAAGACCAAGCACATCGAGATTCGTCATCATTTTCTTCGAGATCATGTACTCAAGGGCGACATTTTCATCAACCACATTCCCACTGAAGAACAACTGGCTAATATCTTCACAAAGCCCTTGGATGAAAAGAGATTTTGCAAGTTGTGGTGTGAGCTAAATATCTTAGAATCTTCAAATGTTCTTTGAAAAAGAACACACATTCTAACACTTATGCAAAATTGATGACTTAGATGTGCAACACACGAAGTAACGCTTTTCGTCAAAACTATGAAGAATAACTCTCTAAGTGTGAAGTAATCAATGAAGAATTTGATTCTCAGAACCCTACGACAATGGTACACGGTGTCTGAAATCATCATTCTTATACGGTGGGTAACGCCACCAACCAAAAGTTGAGATTCTTCAAAGTTGAATTCTTCATCTTTTGAAAATTCTTCAATTTTCAAATTCCTCAACTTTTCAATTTCTTCAAAACTTTGAGACTTATTATCATTTGACTAGAAGTATCAATGAGTTTTTCAATGTCCTCAACAGCATTCACTTATTCCTAAATTCTTCACAGTTGATTTTCATCTAAGTGAATGTGATCGGACCCTATACCTCATCTATGCTAAACTCAACCCAATCTATTCTCAAATTCTTCATATGCATTCTACTTTGAAACCTGTTCAAAGTCTTCACTGTGTCCTTGATAGCTGAAGAATTTGCGAATGGAAACTTTAAAACTTCTCTTCCAAAACTTCTGGCGGTTCCCGCTCAGACCGTTCCTATTCCTACGACTGGATAACCCACGACCCCCCCCATATCTCCACTACTCAGAACGTGGGTGACACCTGTCGCAAGGAGAGCAAGAGTCAGGGGTAAATCTTTCCAAAGTCCTCAGGCAGATCCAGTTTTCACCTTCTCTATAAATACCCTTTCACTCCAACCGAGCTCAGTTACTCTCCTCAACCTCTCCCGAGCTCCTGCCCCAGCGCCACCGCTGAAATCATCGTCGCCGGAGAGGAAGAGCTTCACTGCCTCAACCTCGTCATCGTCGTACTCTCACCGGTCGCGGAAATCTTCATCCCGCCGCCGCTGTAGTCTTCTCCCTCTGCCAAGTTAGGGCGTGGGAGATCTGAACGGACGAGCCTCCTCATTTCTTCTCAGAGTTCGTCGTGTTCTTCAGCAGGGTAATTAAATTTATTTTTACTGCCCTTGGTTTGATCTTCATTTGACTCTACTATTCCTCAAAAGGTGTTTATTCATCATAGATTCAATTATCAAGCACCTTACATCTCCTCGCTCTTGATGATTTTCTCTAAGTAATGTTTTTCCTTAAGATTCCTCAATTGTGCGAATCCAAAATTTGTACAAATCTGGAACCTGAGACAAAGAACACTTAGTGAAATTCCTCAAGACATCCATGGTCAAATTCCTCAAACCTATTAATATTCAAAATTTCTGAGAACACATATGACCTCTTCAAATTCCTCGCACCTATACTCTGTTCACAGGTATAGATATGTCTGCTGATGAATCACTAGGTTCTCATCAAGTTAACTCATTTGTAGCGCTACTTGAAGAAAAGTTGTGTAATTCCTCACAATCTTCAAGAGTTCCAAATCCTCACTTGAAGAAGATGGCCGATAAAAGAACTCAGAAAGGAGGAAAGAAACCCGATGTACAGACACCATTTGAGATTCCTGATGAAATCTCTGCAGACTACTGCACACCTGATGAAGAAACCTATGGCAAAGAGACAACTAAGCAACGCAAAATTCGTCTACAGAAGATTGAACGCAGATGGGCAAAAGAATGGAAGGAATATCTTTATGTTACTCCCAAGTACATGATGAAATTCGCTGTGAAGCCTCCCTGCAGCAGGCCTCCCGTTGCAAAGAATCAAATAGCTGATCCCACTAGTCTCAAGACTGGTGAGGACTTTCCCGAACTATGGGAGAAGCAGCAGGCCAAATTGGCTAAGAAGGCCAAGGACGCTGTGAGGAAATTCAATGAGGACTCTGCCGCTGCTGCCACTGCTGGTTCATCCTCAAGCGTCCCGAAGAAGTCCATTCTGAAGAAGTCTGCGATGAAACCAATTTCTTCAACTTCCAAGTCATCACAGCAAGTTCCTCAATCTAAAAGGCCTCAACCCAAAGCCTCTGCTGCTGGAACCGTGGCTGCTCAGTCTTCAACAGCTGCGAAGAAAACCTCAACTCCAGTCCACCTGGCTACATGCAAGAGGACTGAGGGTTTCACGAGGAAACTGAGGAGCTCTGCAAGCCCTTCCGATACAAAGTCTTCAAACAGTCCCTCTGGACTGAAGATGAAGAAATCGGCGGGTAGGGGTCTTCGCCCAAGCCCTAAGAAGTCACTTGTCAAAATTTCCTCAAGGGTTGAGGATGATGATGCAGATGATGCTGATGATGATGAACTTGAAGAAATCATCAGACAAAGTCAGCTGAAGGCTGCCACTACTAAGGATAGCTCCATTCCACTGCTGCTGGATCCAAAGACCATTCTTGATTTCATCGACATCTGGCTTGAGGATCCACAAACACCTCTCTCTACTCTGAAACTACCTCCCAATGTGGATCACGTCCTCACCCATTTCATCGCAGAAGAGAAGTGGAAGAGGGAAAAGGCCAAAATAGCTAAGACCAACATCGCTCGCAAAGAAGAATTTCTGCGCGATAATGTGATGAACCTGACTCCCAATCAGCTTGTCACTGTTCAGTCTGAAATTCACAACCTCAATGAGGAACAAGCAAGGCTTGACAAAGAATGGACAGGGGCAAAGGACAGATTTGTCAAGGTTGCCCAAGCTGCAGTGAAGGATTACAACACATCCACTGCTACTCGTAACGCGACTCGTTCCACCACTCCTCAGCCTCCAACTTCTAAAGTCCCCGAAACGGCTGAGGAATCTGCTCCTGAAATTCATCATTCCACTAAGGAATCAGCACCTGAAGAAGCCCCACCTACCAATGACTCTGCTTCTGCACCAGAAGCTGCTGCCAATGCTGCTGATGAAACTCAGCACGTTGATGAACCTGCCAGGCCAACACCTGTTGTGCCTGAAGAAACTGAGAGGCGAGCTGAAGACTCTGCTGCGCCTGATGAAACTGATGTTGCTGAGAAGACAACTCTCAAAAGGAAGGCATCAGACTTTGAAGCTCTTGCTGAGAAGCGGCTGAAGACTTTGCCAAGTCCATCAATAGTGCCATTCGATGCCATTCCCATTTCCTCAGCACCATCTCGCGAGATTGTTCCTTATGGAGTTGAATACGTCATTCCTCCAGCAGATGAAGATATCCATTCTGCTGCTTCCACAGAGCAGATGGACGAAGAAATCGAGGTTGAAGACATTTCTTCACCTCCTCAACCTATGCTTTTGCTCGAGTACAAGAAAGACTCTGCTTTCGATGAACCCATGGATGAAGACATCGATGTTGGTAGCACCACACCCGTCATCCATGATGAATTCTGGGAAGCTGCTCATCCTTCATCACCAACAACTGCATTGACTATCATTCCTCAAATGTCTGAGCCTGCTGAAGATGTCCAAATTGATTCTGAGCCTCTGTATCTTCCAGATCCTGAAGATTTTCTAGCTACTGAAGATATCAATGCTTAGATTACTGATGAACCTCCAGTGGCTGTAGCTGATGAAGAAGATGAAGACGTTCAGATCACAGATGATGCTCCAACAACACAAGTTCCAGGCACTGAGGAACCTGATCTCTAGGTTGTTCCTCACATTCCTGAAGAAGTGAAGGGGACCACCATGCCAAATCTGCAACCTGTGCAGCGCATGCCATTCAAAGGCACTGGCCGTCCCACTTTCATCAAAACAAACTTCTTCAACGAGCACATATTCTTCACTGGTCCGAACCCATATGAAAGCACTCGCGTTGGACGCTCAAGCTTCTCGACCGAGTCTCAGATGAATTACTATGCCTCCGTGCTATGTGAGAGGAAGAAAATATTTGAACATCATCATATTCCTCATGTGGATATGGAATCTATTCCTTCATACACCCCTGTTCTTCAAGTCCTATATGATGCTGGGTTACTTCCCTTCTATGTGGACATTTGTGACTGGAACAAAGAGTTAATTCTTCAGTTCTACGCTACCCTATTCATCAGTGGAAATGCATCTGACATAAACTCTTGGGTGCTAGACTGGATGACAGGCTCAAAGCACTACACAGCAACCGCGTCTGAATTGCTTCAAACAGTGCCACTTCAAATTCCATCAGAGAAATATCGTTGCATATTCAATGATCCACCTATGCCAAACCAGTTGATGAATGTGCTCATGAAGAAATTGACACCTCGAAAGCCTCTAAGGACTGTCTTCCTCATAAAGGACCTGCTATATGTGCCAACGACAGTATACAGGATCCTCACCCACACCATATGTCCTCAGAAAGGGCATAACTCTGATGATGAAGCTGTTGAGGGAATCATGAAGAATGTGCTGTTCAACATCATACATAGGATTCCCATCAACTTTCACGATTTCTTCATGCGATCACTTGCTCAGTCTCCAATGGCTCCTTTTGATTTGAAGATCTTTGCTCCTTGGATCATGAATTTTATCAGGACCAAGACTTCGGTCCCATTCAAAGCTGACTTTCAGAATCACTTTGCCTTTCTTCCGCCTATTGAAGTCCTCAAGACTACCATCGCTGAAGGCAAAGGCAAGGATATTATTGATGAAGGGACTCGACCCATGGATGGCCAGTTTCGTCAAGCTGCCTCCTACTCTACAAATGACGATTCTTCCACTCAGGACTCCACTGCAAAAGCTTCAGCCCCAAAACCTCACGCCACTGCACCTCGTGTGATGACTGATCGAGAACTTCTCCTCAGTCTTCACCAGAAAGTGGACAGAAATCACAAGTGGGTCAAGCACCAGTTAGGTGCTATTCTCCACAACATGAATGTTACTCAGAACTCTATGAAGAAGAATCACTACTATGCTCATCAAATCTTCAAGCGCACTTGGGCCACTATGTCAGCTGTCTTACCTCCTGATGAACTTGACAAGCTGAATCTTCAAGAAAACTTCGACTGGGCTCGTCAACCTCCCAAGAAGTTCAAGAAAGTTCAAGTTCCTTAGTTGGTGGCAAGTTCATGTTCCTCATCGCGCGACTCGGATGATGCTGTGGACACTGAAGACACTGCTGCGGGCCCTGCTTCGACGATCGACCCCGACTACTAGTGCCCCTTAGATTTTGGTGTGTTGAAGACTTATAGGTTAAGAGACTAATGTGTTCGTGAGTGTACACAGGCTCTATAAGTCGATGAGGAGTTTGATACAAACGGAGATTACCGACCCCTAAAAATGAATGTCTTCAACTGAAGACTTTGGTGAAGACTTGAAGACTTTGCTGAAAACTTTATCTGAAGAAATCGGTGGACCTTGAGGAAATGAACAAGGACTATGAAATGTGAAGACTTTGGTTTTTATTGTCTCTTTTCCTTTTCTTGAGTCATAGGAACCACCGTACTGTTAAAGGGGGCTGAGGTACTACTAAGAAAAATTTCCAACTAATGCTCAACTCAAATATCCTCAACCTACACATTCATATGAGTGAAGCCTTTGGAAATCTCTCACAGCTTAGTCAAATTCTTCAGTGACAGAGACGAAGTTCTTCTAGTTTCTGAGGAAATTGTTCTGACTGAGGAGTTAGGAATTCGCCAGTGCGAATTGTCTACAAGTGAGGAACGTGATATGTCTGAGGACTTTCGTTGTTCAAAAATCCGACCGTTGCTGTGCTTAGCGCGAGCTGTCCCCAATCATTCCTATCCACATAACAGTCATATCATTGGGGGCATTAATGTCATATCATGTCTAGATGCACTCCCGGCTATAAATAGCCACCCCCCACAACCACTAGCTGGTTGGCTGCTCAGAGAGAGAACTGACACTTGTCATTTGAGAGCATCCCATCCTCCAAGGGCTTTTGTCTGAATGTGAGGAAAAACCCATAATCAAACCACCAACCCAAAGTGATTGAGCATCACTGAAGAAATTCCTGTGTGGAACCGACGCTTGTTACCTTTGAGGACTGTCTATCCTCCAGACGGTTAGGCGTCATGGTCTAGTGTATCCTGCAGTCAATTGGGGATCACGAAGTGACCTTGGTCTAGAGCATCCAGCAGTAAATTCTGGATCGCCGGGTGACCAGTTTGTGAGGGTTTTGGAAGTCTGCCGTGAAGACTTACCACGAGTGTTGAGCGAGGACTCTGTGACCTTAGCTCAAGGAGAATACGGTAAGGACTGTGTGTCCTGGGACTGTGTGTCCTTTGGTTTAACTACCAGGCCGCTCCAAACCAGACGTACAACTGTCACAGCAGTTGGAACTGGGTCATCAAATCACTGTCTTCATAAGGCTACCTGGTTCTATTTCCTCAACTCACCTATTCCTCATTTACATGTTGATGAAATTGATCTTTACTGTTTGAAGAATTTGACTGAAGACTTTCACAAATTCCTCACCTCAAATTCTTCAAGTTACCTTGTTCATCACTACTTATCCTGTGTCACGCTGCTCATAACTTGTGCATGTTTTAGTTCATCATGATGCCTATGTTGTTGCAATGAATTCCATGCACTGAGTAATTAATCCTCTATTAGTTATTCATCACATTTCAAATTACTCAAAGTTGAAATTCCTCAAGAAGAGATGAATTTATAAAAATCGTCTATTCACCCCCCCCCCTCTAGCCGATATAACGCACTTTCATTAACGACCTGCCGTCCAACGAGCAAGTCTACCAAAGTCTATACTTGGTTTTCATACATGGATCCTATCTCGGATTTCATGGCCTCCTACCATTTTTCGGAATCCGGGACCATCATCGCTTCTCCATAGCTCGTAGGTTCATCGTTGTCCAACAACATGACTTCCAAGACAGGGTTGTCGTACCACTTAGGAGCAGTACACATCCTTGTCGACCTACGAAGTTCGATAGTAACTCGATCCTGAAGCTTCATGATCATGATCATTAACTTCCTCTTCAACTAACGTAGGCTTCACAGAAACATCTTTCTGCGCTTCTCTACTCTCTGGTTGAACAAAGGTTTAACAACCTCATCAAGTTCTATCTTCCTCCCACTCAATTCTTTCGAGAGAAACATTTCCTCGAGAAAGGATCCGTTTAAGCAACAAACACTTTGCACTAGGATCTGAGATAGAAGGTTCACCCAACTGCTCTTAGGGTATTCTATGAAGATGCATTTGTCCGCCTTGGGTTCGACCTCATTAGGTGAAAACATTTTCCACACAAGTGTCGCAGCACCAAATATTAAGAAATGACAGCTTAGGTTTCTACCAAACCATAATTAACACGGTGTCATCTCAACGGATTTAGATGATGCCCTATTTAAAGTGAATGTAGTTGTCTCTAATGCATAACCCCAAAATTATAGTAGTAAAACGATAAGAGACATCATAGCACGCACCATATCCAATAGAGCATGACTATGATGTTAGGACACACCATCATACTATGGTGTTCCAGGTGGCGTTAGTTGTGAAACAAATTTCACATTGTCTTAAGTTGTATGCCCAACTTGCAATTCAGATATTCACCTCCGCGATCATATCGCAGTCATTTTATCTTCTTGTCACGATGATCTTGAACTTCACTCTGAATTTTCTTGAACCATTCAAATGATTCAGACTTGTGTTTCATTAAGTAAACATACACTATATCTACTCAAATCATCAGTGAAGGTAAGAAAATAACGATATCCACTGCACGCTATAAGACTCATTAGATTGCATACATCAACATGTATCATTTCCAATGAATCACTTACCCGCTCCATCCAATGGGGTCCTTTGTTCTTGCCCAAGAGGCATGGTTCGCATGTCTCAACCGATTCGAAATCGAATGAGTCCAAATATCCATCAGCATGGAGTTTCTTCATACCGCTTTATACCAATATGACATTTTGTGGCAGTGCCACAAGTATGTGGTACTATCATTATTTAACTTTGTATCTTTTGACATCAATGTTATGAACATATGTATTACTATGATCAAGATTTCAACAAACCATTCTCACTGGGTGCATGACCATTGAAGGTATTATTCATGTAAACAGAATAACCATTATTCTCTAACTTAAATGAATAACCGTATTTGCAATAAACATGATCTAATAATGTCCATGCTCAACGCAAAACACCAAATAACATTTATTTAGGTTCGTCACTAATCGTGAAGGTAGAGACAGCGTACTATGTTGATCACATCAACCTTGGAAACATTTCCAACACATATCGTCACCTCACCCTTAGCTAGTTCTCCGTTTATTCCGTAGCTTTTATTTCGAGTTACTAACATTTAGCAACCGAACCGGTATCCAATACCCAGGTGCTACTAAGAGTACTAGCAAGGTACACATTAATAACTCGTATATCAAATATACTTCTATCGATGTTGCCAGCCTTCTTATATACCAAGTATCTAGGGTTGTTCCGCTTCAACGACCGCTCACCTCATAACAGAAGCACTTAGTTTCGAGTTTGAGTTCAAATTTGGGTTGTTTCACTGGAGTAGCAACTGACTTGCTATTCCATGAAGTTTCCCTCCTTGCTCTTGCCCTTCTTGAAACTAGTGGTTTGATTAACCATCAACACTTGACGCTCCTTCTTGATTTCTACCTTCGCGGTGTCAAACATCGCGAACAGCTCAGGGAACAACATTTCTTTCCCTGGCATTTTATAGTTCATCACCAAGTTCTAGTAGCTCAGTGACAGTGACTTGGAGAACTACATCAATCACTATATTATCTGGAAGATCAACTCCCACTCGATTCAAGCGATTGTAGCACCCAGACAGTCTGAGCACATGCTCAACGATTGAGCTATTCTCTTTCATCTTGCAGGCAAAGAATCTTGTTGGAGATCTCATATCTCGCAACACGGGCACGAGCCTAAGATCACAATCTCAGCTCCTAGAACATCTCATATGTTCCGTGACGTTCAAAACGTTTCGGAGCCTCAATTCTAATCCGTAATGCATGACACACTAAACTATCAAGTAGTCATCGAAACGTGTCTGTCAGATGTTCACAACATCTACAGACGATGCTAGATGGGGTGGCGCACCGAGCGGTGCACTAAGGACATAAGCCTTCTGTGCAGCAACGAGGACAATCCTCACATCACGGACCCAGTCCGCAATATTGCTACCAACATCTTTCAACTCTATTTCTCTAGGAACATATAAAAAAATTAAGGGAGCTACAGCACGAGCTAGTAATCTACAACATAATTTGCAAAGACAATATTGACTATGTTCATGATAATGAGTTCAATTAATCATATTACCTAAGAACTCCCACTCAAATTGACATCCCTCCGATCATTCGAGTGATACATGATCCAAATTCACCAACTCAAGTCTGATCATCACGTGAGTTGAGGTGGCTCCAATGGTGAACATCATTATGTTGATCATATCTACTATATGACTCATGTTCGACCTTTCGGTCTCTTGTGTTCCGAGGCCATGTCTGTACATGCTAGGCTCGTCAAGTTTAACCCGAGTGTTCTTCTTGTGCAACACTGGCTTGCACCCGTTGTATGTGAACGTAGAGTCTATCACACCCGATCATCACGTGGTGTCTCAACACGACGAACTTTCGCAACGGTGCACACTCAGGGAGAACACAATTTATCTTGAAATTAAGTGAGGGATCACCTTATAATGCTACTGTCGTCCTAAGCAAAACAAGGTGCATAAAAAGGATTAACATCACATGCAAATCATAAGTAACATGATATGGCCATGACCTTGTGCTTTTGATCTCCATTTAGAAAGCACCGGCATGATCTCCATCATCACCGGCATGACACCATGATCTCCATCATCTTGATCTCCATCAACGTGTCGCCATCAGGGTTGTCACGCCTTGCATGCTTCTACTACTATTGCTACCGTTTAGCGATAAAGTAAAGCATTACATAGCGCTTAATGATTGACACGTAGGTCATACAATAATTAAAGACAAGCCTATGGCTCCTGCCGGTTGCCGTATTCATCGACATGCAAGTCGTGATAATATATACATAACATGATCATCTCATACATCACATATATCACATCATGTAATTGGCCATATCACATCACAACATACCCTGCAAAAACAAGTTAGACGTCCTCCAATTGTTGTTGCATGTTTTACGTGGCTGCTACGGGTATCTAGCAAGAACAATTCTCACCTACGCAAAAACCAAAATGGTGATACACTAGTTGCTTTTCAACCTTCTCAAGGACCGCCTTTCTCGAATCCGATCCAACTAAAGTGAGAGAAACTGTCACCCGCAAGCCATCTAGGCAACAAGTTGCATCGAGGGAACCGGTCTCTCGTAAGTGTACGAGTAATGTTGGTCCGGGACGCTTCATCTCACAATCCCGCTGAACCAAAATACGACCAAGGGAGGAAGCAATCTAAGCATCAACGCCCACAAACCTTTTGTGTTCTACTCGAGATCTCATCGAACCATCAACCTAGCTCATGATGCCACTGTTGGGGAACGTCGCATGGGAAACAAAAAATTTCCTACGCACATGCACACCTATCCATGGTGATCACCATCTACGAGAGGGAGAGTGGATCGACATACCCTTGTAGATCGCTAAGCGGGAAGCATTAAGAAACGCGGTTGGTGTAGTCGAACATCTTCGCGATCCAAATCGCCGAGCGTCCCGCGATCTCATCACGATCCGTCCCGCGATCCAATCACGATCCGTCCTGTGAACTTATCACAATCCGTCCCACGATCTCATCACGATCCGTCTCACGATCTTGATCACAATCTGTTCCACAAACTCATCACGATCTGTTCCGCGATCTCATCGCGAACCGTCTCGCGATCTCGATCACGGTCCTTCCGATCTAGCGCCGAACGGACGGCACCTCCGCGTTCAGCACACGTGCATCTTGATGACGATCTCCACAGTCTTGATCCAGCAAGAGTAGGTGGAGGGGAGAGAGAGTTCACCAGCAGCGTGACGGCGCTCCGGTGATGGTGGTGTAGCAATTCCGGCAGGGCTTCGCCTAAGCACTCCAGAAAACCGATCTAGAGGAGCACCAGTGAAACGGGTAGCACGTGGCCGTAAAATCTGTGCAAAAACCCTCTATTCCACTAGTATATATAGGACGGAGGGAGGAGGAGGGCGCAGCCTTGGCCTCCAAGCCTTGTTGGTTCGGCCGAGCCACAAGAGGAGGAGTCCTACTCCTTCCTCCACTCCTAGTAGGAGTAGGACTCTTCCTTTTTGCCTTCTTTCCACCTTTTTCTTTAGGCAGTTTTCCTCCTAGCGCCATGGGCCTTGTTGTGGCTGTTTCTCCAGCCCACTAAGGGCTGTATCACTCTCCACAGCCCATGGACCATCTGGGGTCGAAATACCCCTCCCGGAGGTCTCCCGGTACACTACCGGCACTCCCAGTACACTACCGATGAGCCCAAAACTTTTCCGGCGGCCAAACTGGGACTTCCTATATATGAATCTTTACCTCGGGACCATTACGGAGATCCTCGTGATGTCCATGATCTCATCTGGGACTCCAAACAAACGTCGGTCACCACCATACATAACTCTACACTACTGAAACGTCACCAAACCTTAAGTGTGTAGACCCTGCGGGTTCGAGAACTATGTAGACATGACCGAGACACCTCTACGGTCAATAACCAATGGAGGGACCTGGACGTCCACATTGATTCCTACATACTCTACGAAGATCTTCATTGGTCGAACCTCTATGTCAAGGATTCAGTTAATCCCATATAACGTTCCCTTTGTTCTTCGGTATGTTACTTGCCCGAGATTCGATCGTCGGTATCTCCATACCTAGTTCAACCTCGTTATTGGCAAGTCTCTTTACTCGTGTCGTAATACAAGATCCCGCAACTAACAATTAGTCACATTGCTTGCAAGGCTTATTGTGATGTTGCATTACCGAGTGGGCCCCGAGATACCTCTCTGTCACACGGAGTAACAAATCCCAGTCTCGATCCATGCCAACTCAACAGACACCCTCGGAGATACCTGTAGAGCACCTTTATAGTCACCCAGTTACGTTGCGACGTTTGATACACACAAAGCACTCCTATGATATCTGTGAGTTGCATGATCTCATGGTCATAGGAACATATACTTGACATGCAGAAAACAATAGCAATAAACTGACACGATCATATGCTACGTTTGTAGTTTGGGTCTTGTCCATCACATCATTCTCCTAATGATGTGATCCTGTTATCAAATGACATCTCATGTCCATGGCTAGGAAACCTTAACCATCTTTTGATCAACGAGCTAGTCTATTAGAGGCATACTAGGGACATGGTTTTTTGTCTATGTATCCACACATGCATTTAAGTCTCCAATCAATACAATTATAGCATGGATAATAAATGATTATCATGAACAAGGAAGTATGATAATAACTAATTTATTATTGCCTCTAGGGCATATTTCCAACAGTTCCTACATATTCTATGAAGATTTTATCGGTCGAACCTCTATGTCAAGGATTCAGTTAATCCCGTATAACGTTCCCTTTGTTCTTCGGTATGTTACATGCCCGAGATTCGATCGTCGGTATCTCCATACCTAGTTCAACCTTGTTACTGGCAAGTCTCTTTACTCGTTCCGTAATACAAGATCCCGCAACTAACAATTAGTCACATTGCTTGCAAGGCTCATTGTGATGTTGTATTACCGAGTGGGCCCCAAGATACCTCTCCGTCACACGGAGCAACAAATCCCAATCTCGATCCATGCCAACTCAACAGACACCATCGTAGATACATGTAGAGCACCTTTATAGTCACCCAGTTACGTTGCGACGTTTGATACACATAAGGCACTCCTCCGATGTCCGTGAGTTGCATGATCTCAATTTCATAGGAACACATACTTGACATGCAGAAAACAGTAGCAATAAACTGACACGATCATATGCTACGTTTGTAGTTTGGGTCTTGTCCATCACATCATTCTCCTAATGATGTGATCCCGTTATCAAATGACATCTCATGTCCATGGCTAGGAAACCTTAAGCATCTTTTGATCAATGAGCTAGTCTATCAGAGGCATACTAGGGACATGGTTTTGTCTATGTATCCACACATGCATTTAAGTCTCCGATCAATACAATTATAGCATGGATAATAAACAATTATCATGAACAAGGCAGTATGATAATAACCAATTTATTATTGCCTCTAGGGCATATTTCCAACATATTTCACTAAATGGTCTGAAGCAGTACCTCTCAAGAACATGACACATACGGAGGTAATTCAAGTCATAACTGAACACATTGTTCATAGATTTGGCATTCCTCAAACATTAACTACAGATCAAGGTTCATCTTTCATGTCACATCAAGTTAGAGAATTTGACGAATCATACAACATAAAGTTGCTCAATTCATCTCTGTATTATGCCCAAGCTAATGGACAAGCTGAGTCTAGCAACAAAATATTTATTAAGCTCATGAAGAAGAAGATTGAGGATAATCCAAGAAAATGGCATGAGTTGTTGTCTGAGGCTTTATGGTCACATAGGATCTCAAGGTATGGTGCTACAAAGGTAACTCCGTATGAGCTAGTATACGGTCAAGAGGCTGTGTTACCAGTGGAGGTAAATTTGAGTGCTTTGAGAATAGACAAACAAAATGATTTATCGACAGTGGACTTTTATGATTTGATGATGGACAATATTGATGAGGTTGCTGATAAACGTTTGGCTGCATTAAAAGCCATAGAGAAGGACAAATTGAGGGTAGCAAGGGCTTACAATAAAAAGGTCAAGTTCAAAAAATTTCAAGTTGGCGATCTTGTGTGGAAAGTGATTTTGCCGATTGGTTCTAGAGATAGAAAATTCGGGAAGTGGTCTCCAAACTCGGAAGGTCCTTTCAGGATTGCAAGAATAGTTCCTGGAAATTCATATTTAGTAGAATCCATGTTGGGAGACGAAGTAGTAAATCAAAAAAATTCCTACGTTTTCACCAAGATCTATCTATGGAGAAACCAGCAACAAGTAAGGGGAGAGTGCATCTTCATACCTTTGAAGATCTCTAAGTGGAAGCGTTACAAGAACGCGGTTGGTGGAGTCGTACTCGTAGCGATTTACATCGCGGTGGACTCCGATCTTAGCTTCGAAGAACGACGCCTCCGCGTTCAACACACGTACAACCCGGTGACGTCTCCTACGCCTTGATCCAGCAAGGAGGAAGGAGAGGTTGAGGAAGAGCTCCGACAGCACGACCGCATGGTGACGGTGGAGCTGCGTGGTCTCCCATAGGGCTTCGTCAAGCACTACGGAGAACTTGGAGAGGGAGCAGTAGGGCTGCGCCGAGAGGAGAGGAACTCGTGTGTTGGCAGCCCCCAAAAAAACCCACTATATATAGGAGGAGGGGAGGAGGGTGCGCAGCCCCTAGGGTTCCCACCCTAGGGTGGTGCGACATCCCTAGATGGTCTTTGGCCGGCAGCCAAGAGGGGAGAGGGGGAGGGCGTAGCCCTAGTGGGCCTTAGGCCCATCTCGGTCTAGGGTTTCCCCTCACTCCCACCTTTCCTGCGCCTTGGGCCAGGGTGGAGGGCGCACCAGCCCACTCTGAGGCTGGTCCCTACCACTCTCAGCCCACGCAGCCCTCTAGGGCTGGTGGCCCCACTTGGTGGACCCCCCAGAACCCTTTCGGTGGTCCCGGTATGTTATAGGTAATTCCCGAAACACTTCTGGTGGCCAAATCCTCACTTTCTATATATCATTCTTTACCTTCGGACCATTCCGGAACTCCTCGTGATGTACGAGATCTCATCCGGGACTCCAAACTACCTTCGGTAACCACATACACTATTTCCCTATAACCCTGGCGTCATTGAACCTTAAGTTTGTAGACCCTACGGGTTCGGGAGGCACGTAGACATGACCGAGACACCTCTCCGGTCAATAACCAACAACGGGATCTCACATGCTCCACGATGATCTCATCGGATGAACCCGAGGATTCAGTCAATCTCGTATAAAATTCCCTTTGTCTACCGGTATGATACTTGCCCGAGATTCGATCGTCGATATCCCCATACCTTGTTCAATCTCGTTACCGGCAAGTCTCTTTACTTGTTCCGTAACACATCATCCCGTGGCTAACTCCTTAGTCACATTGAGCTCATTATGATGATGTCTTATCGAGTGGGCCTAGAGATACCTCTCCGTCACACGGAGTGACAAATCCCAGTCTCGATTCATGCCAACCCAACAGACACTTTCGGAGATACCCGTAGTGCACCTTTATAGCCACCCAGTTACGTTGTGACGTTTGGCACACCCAAAGCATTCCTACAGTATCCGGGAGTTGCACAATCTCATTATCAACTACATCCAATGTCCATGGTGATGAAACCGTGACCATCTATTGATCACTGAGCTAGCCAACTAGAGGCTCACTAGGGACACGTGGTGGTCTATGTATTCACACACGCATTACAGTTTCCAGTTAACACAATTATAGCATGAACAATAGACAATTATCATGAACAAGGAAATGCAATAATAACCATTTTATTATTGCCTCTAGGGCATATTTACAATAATCTCCCACTTGCACTAGAGTCAATAATCTAGTTACATTGTGATGAATCGAACACCCATAGCATTCTGGTGTTGATCATGTTTTGCTCGTGAGAGAGGTTTAGTCAACGGATCTGTGACATTCAGATCCGTATGTACTTTACAAATATCTATATATCCCTCCTGAATGTAATCACGAATGGAGTTGAAGCGGCGTTTGATGTGTCTTGTCTTCTTGTGAAACCTGGGCTCCTTGGCAAGGTCAATAGCTCCAGTGTTGTCACAGAATAGAGTCATCGGACCCGACGCATTGGGAATCACTCCTAGGTCGGTGATGAACTCCTTCATCCAGACTCCTTCCTTTGCTGTTTCCGAAGCACCTATGTACTCCGCTTCACATGTAGATGCCGCCACGACGCTTTGCTTGCTGTTACACCAGCTGACTGCTCCTCCATTCAAAATATACACGTATACGGTTTGCAACTTGGAGTTGTCTGGATCTATGTCGAAGCTAGCATCAATGTAACCATTTACGACAAGCTCTTCGGCACCTCCATACACAAAAAACATTTCCTTTGTCCTTTTTAGGTACTTCAGGATATTCTTGACCGCTGTCCAATGTTCCGCTCTGGGATCACTTTGGTACCTCCCTACCAAACTTATGGCAAGGTTCACATCAGGTCTGGTACACAGCATGGCATACATAATAGAGCCTATGGCTGAAGCATATGGGGATGACACTCATATCTTCTCTATCCTTTGCCGTGGTCGGGCATTGAGTCGTACTCAATCTCACACCCTGTAACACACGCAAGAACCCCTTCTTGGACAGATCCATATTGAACTTCTTCAATATCTTTTCAAGGTATGTGTTTTGTGAAAGACCTATGACGCATTTCGATCTATCTCTATAGATCTTAATACCTAATATGTAAGCAGCTTCTCCAAGGTCCTTCATTGAAAAACATTTATTAAAGTAGGCCTTTACACTTTCAGAGATTTCTATATCATTTCCCATCAACAATATGTCGTCGACATATAATATGAGGAATGCTACAGAGCTCCCACTCAGTTTCTTGTAAATATAGGGTTCTCCATAAACCTGTATAAACCCAAACGCTTAAATCACCTCATTAAAGCGAATGTTCCAACTCCGAGATGCTTGCACCAGCCCATAGATGGAGCGCTGGAGCTTGCATACAATGTTAACATCTTTAGGATCGACAAAACCTTCCGGCTGCATCATATACAGTTCTTCCTTAAGGAAGCCATTAAGGAATACCGTTTTGACGTCCATTTGCCAGATCTCATAATCATAAAAAGCGGCAATTGCTAACATGATTCGGACAGACTTTAGCATCGCTACGGGTGAGAAAGTCTCAGCATAGTCAACTCCTTGAACTTGTCGATAACCCTTAGCAACAAGCCGAGCTTTATAGACGGTCACATTACCATCCGCGTCAGTCTTCTTCTTAAAGATCCATTTATTTTCAGTGGCTCGCTTATCATCAGGCAAGTCCACCAAAGTCCATTCTTTATTCTCATACATGGATCCTATCTTGGATTTCATGGCTTCAAGCCATTTGTTGGAATCCAGGCCCGCCATCGCTTCTTCATAGTTCGAAGGTTCACCGTTGTCCAACAATATGATCTCGAGGACAGGGTTGTCGTACCACTCTGGTGCGGAACGTGTCCTAGTGGACCTTCAACGTTTAATAGTAACTTGATCTGAAGTTTCATGATCATCATCATTAACTTCCTCTCCAGCTGGTGCAGGCTCCATAGAAACAACTTCCTGTGCTGCGCTACTCTCCGGTTCGATTGGAGGTACAATTACCTCATCAAGTTCTATTTTCCTTCCACTTACTTATTTCGAGAGAAACTCTTTCTTGAGAAAGGATCCATTCTTGGCAACAAAGACTTTGCCTTCGGATCTAAGGTAGAAGGAATACCCAATAGTCTCTTTGGGATATACTATGAAGACGCACTTTTCCGCTTTGAGTTCGAGCTTCTGAGTTTGAAGTTTCTTCACATAAGCATCGCATCCCCAAACTTTTAGAAACGACAGCTTAGGTTTCTTTCTAAACCATAATTCATACGGTATCATCTCAACGGACTTTGATGGTGCCCTATTTAAAGTGAATGTGGTAGTCTCTAATGCAAATCCCCAAAATGATAGGAGGAAGTCGGTAAGAGACATCATAGATCGGACCATATCCAATAGAGTGCGATTATGACGTTCAGACACTCCATTTTGCTGAGGTGTGCCAGGCAGCGTAAGTTGTGAAACGATTCCACATTTCCTTAGGTGCGTGCCAAACTCGTGACTCAAATATTCTCTGCCACGATCAGATAGTAGGCACTTTATTTCCTGTCACGTTGATTCTCTACCTCACTCTGAAATTCCTTGAACCTTTCAAAGGTTTCAGACTTGTGTTTCATTAAGTATACACACCCATATCTGCTCAAGTCATCAGTGAGGGTGAGCACATAACGGTAGCCACCACGAGCCTCGACACTCATTAGACCACATACATCAGTATGTATTATCTCCAATAAGTCAGTTGCTCGCTCCATTGTTCCAGAGAACGGAGTCTTGGTCATCTTGCCCCTGAGGCATGGTTCGCATGTGTCAAATGATTCGAAATCAAGAGACTCCAAAAGTCCATCAGCATGGAGCTTCTTCATGCGTTTGACACCAATATGACCAAGGCGGCAGTGCCACATGTAAATGGGACTATCGTTATCAACCTTACACTTTTTGGTACTCACAATATGGACATGTGTAACATCACGCTCGAGATTCATCAAAAATAAACCATTGACCAGTGGAGCATGACCATAAAACATTTCCCTCATATAAATAGAACAACCATTATTCTCAGATTTAAATGCGTAGCCATCTCGCATCAAGCGAGATCCAGATACAATGTTCATGCTCAAAGATAGTACTAAATAACAATTATTGAGGTTTAAAACTAATCCCAAAGGTAGATGTAGAGGTAGCGTGGCGGCGGCGATCACATCGACTTTGGAACCATTCCCGATGTGCATCGTCACCTCGTCCTTTGCCAGCCTCCGCTTATTCCGCAGCTCCTCCTTGGAGTTACAAATGTGAGCAACTGCATCAGTATCAAATACCCAGGAGCTACTACGAGCGCTGGTTAGGTACACATCAATAACAAGTATATCACATATACCTTTAACATTGTCGGCCTTCTTATCCGCTAAGTACTTGGGGCAGTTTCTCTTCCAGTGACTGGTACCCTTGCAATAAAAGCACTCAGTCTCAGGCTTGGGTCCATTCTTGTTCTTCTTCCCAGCAACTTGCTTACCGGGTGCGGCAACAACTTTGTTGTCCTTCTTGAAGTTCTTTTTACCCTTGCCTTTATTGGAACTAGTGGTCTTATTGACCATCAACACTTGATGCTCCTTTTTGATCTCGACCTCCGCTGATTTCAGCATCAAGTACAAACTCAGGAATGGACTTCTCCATCCATTGCATGTTGTAGTTCATCACAAAGCTCTTGTAGCTTGGTGGAAGCGACTGGAGGATCCTGTCAATGACCGAGTCATCCGGGAGATTAACTCCCAGCTGAGTGAAGCGGTTGTGCAACCCAGACATTTTGAGTATGTGCTCACTAACAGAACTATTCTCCTCCATCTTACAGCTGAAGAACTTGTCGGAGACTTCATATCTCTCGACCCGGGCATGAGCTTGGAAAACCAGTTTCAGCTCTTGGAACATCTCATATGCTCCGTGTTGCTCAAAATGCTTTTGGAGCCCCGGTTTTAAACTATAAAGCATACCGCACTGAACAAGGGAGTAATCATCGCAGTGTGACTACCAAGCGTTCGTAACATCTTGGTACGTTGGGAAAATGGGTGGGTCACCTAGTGGTGCATCAAGGACATACAATGTTTTGGAAGCTATGAGGATGATCCTCAAGCCACAGACCCAATCCGCATAGTTGCTTCCATCATCTTTTAGCTTGGTTTTCTCTAGGAACGCGTTGAAGTTCAGGATGACATTAGCATTGGCCATTGGATCTACAATATAGATTGTAAAGACAATTTTAGACTAAGTTCATGATAATTAAGTTCACATAATCAAATTATTTAATGAACTCCCACTTAGATAGACATCTCTCTAGTCATCCAAGTGTTACATGATCCATGTCAACTAGTCCGTGTCCGATCATCACGTGAGACGGACTAGTCATCCATGGTGAACGTCTCCATGTTGATCGTATGTTCTATATGACTCATGCTCGACCTTTTGGTCTTCCGTGTTCCGAGGCCATGTGTGTACATGCTAGGCTCGTCAAGTCAACCTAAGTGTTTTGCGTGTGTAAATCTGGCTTACACCTGTTGTATGCGCACGTTAGAACCTATCACACCCGATCATCACGTGGTGCTTCGGAACAACGATCCTTAGCAACGGTGCACAGTTAGGGTGAACATCTTTCTTGAAAATTTATTGAGAGATCATCTTATTTAATACCGTCGTTCTAAGCAAATAATATGTAAACATGATAAACATCACACGCAATCAATATAGTGACATGATAGGGCCAATATCATCTTGCTCCTTTGATCTCCATCTTTGGGGCACCATGATCATCACTGTCCCCGGCACGACACCATGATCTTCATCATCATGATCTCCATCATCGTGTCTTCATGAAGTTGTCTCGCCAACTATTACTTCTACTACTATGGCTAACGTTTAGCAATAAAGTAAAGTAATTACATGGCATTTATGATTGACACGCAGGTCATAAAATAAAATAAGACAACTCCTATGGCTCCTACCGGATGTCATACTCATCGACATGCAAGTCGTGAATCCTATTACAAGAACACGATCAATCTCATACATCACAATGCATCACATGACATCCTTTTGGCCACATCACATCACAAGGGATATGCTGCAAAAACAAGTTAGACGTCCTCTAATTTGTAGTTGCAAGTTTTTACGTGGTTGGTATAGGTTTCTAGCAAGAATGTTTCTTACCTACGCCAAAATCACAACGTGATATGCCGATTGCTATTTACCCTTCATAAGGACCCTTTTCATTGAATCCAATCAGACTAAGGTGGGAGAGACATACACCTGCTAGCCACCTTATGCAACAAGTGCATATCAGGCGGTGGAACCGGTCTCACGTAAGCGTACGTGTAAAGTTGGTCCGGGCTGCTTCATCCCACAATACCGCCGAATCAAGATAAGACTAGTAGTGATAAGAAAATTTACAAGATCGACACCCACAACAACTTTGTGTTCTACTCGTGCATAGATTCTACGCATAGACCCAGCTCATGATGCCACTGTTGGGAGACGTAGTAGTAAATCAAAAAAATTCCTACGTGTTCACGAAGATCTATCTATGGAGAAACTGGCAACTAGTAAGGGGAGAGTGCATCTTCATACCTTTGAAGATCGCTAAGCGGAAGCATTACAAGAACGCGGTTCGCGGAGTCGTACTCGTAGCGATTCAGATCATGGTGGACTCCGGTCTTAGCACCGAACAACGGCGCCTCCGCGTTCAACACACGTACAGCCAGGCGACGTCTCCTACACCTTGATCCAGTAAGGAGGAAGGAGAGATTGGGGAAGAGCTCCGGCAGCACGACGGCGTGGTGATGGTGGAACTGCGTGGTCTCTGGCAGGGCTTCGCCAAGCACTATGGAGAACGAGGAGAGGGAGGAGTAGGGTTGTGCCGACAGGAGAGGAACCCGTGTGTTGGCAGCCCCCCAAAACCCCCACTATATATAGGAGGAGGGGAGGAGGGTGGGCAGCCCCTAGGGTGGTGCGGCAGCCCTAGATGGCCTTTGGCCGACGGCCAAGAGGGGAGAGGGGGAGGGTGCAACCCTAGTGGGCCTTAGGCCCATCTCAATGTAGGGTTTCCCCTCCCTCCCACCTTTCCTGCACCTTGGGCCAGGGTGGAGGGATCACCAGCCCACTCTGGGGCTGGTCCCTTCCACTCTCGGACCACGCAGCCCTCTAGGGCTAGTGGCCCCACTTGATGGACCCCCGGAACCCTTCCGGTGGTCCCGGTATGTTATCGGTAATTCCCGAAACAATTCTGGTGGCCAAATCCGACTTCCTATATATCATTATTTACCTCCGGACCATTCCGGAACTCCTTGTGACGTCTAGAATCTCATCCGGGACTCCGAACTACCTTCGGTAACCACTTACACTATTTACGTATAACCCTAGCGTCATCGAACCTTAAGTGTGTAGACCCTACGGGTTCGGGAGGCACGTAGACATGACTGAGAGACCTCTCTCGCCAGTAACCAACAGCGGAATCTGGATAACCATGTTGTCTCCCACATGCCCCACGATGACCTCATCGGATGAACCACGATGTCAGGGATTCAATCAATCCCGTATACAATTCCCTTTGTCTACCGGTATGATACTTGCCCGAGATTCGATCGTCGGTATCCCCATACCTTGTTCAATCTTGTTACCAGCAAGTCTCTTTACTCGTTCCGTAACACATCATCCCGTGACTAACTCCTTAGTCACATTGAGGTCATTATGATGATTTCTTACTGAGTGGGCCCAGAGATACCTCTCCGTCACACGAAGTGACAAATCCTAGTCTTGATTCGTGCCAACCCAACAGACACTTTTGGAGATACCTGTAGTGCACCTTTATAGCCACCCAGTTACATTGTGACGTTTGGCACGCCCAAAGCATTCCTACAGTATCCGGGAGTTGCACAATCTCATGGTCTAAGGAAATGATACTTGACATTAGAAAAGCTTTAGCAGACGAACTACACGATCTTGTGCTATGCTTAGGATTGGGTCTTGTCCATCACATCATTCTCCTAATGATTTTATCCCGTTATCAACGACATCCAATGTACATGGTCATGAAACCGTGACCATCTATTGATCAACGAGCTAGCCAACTAGAGGCTCACTAGGGACACGTTGTGGTCTATGTATTAACACATGCATTACGGTTTCCGGTTAACACAATTATAGCATGAACAGTAGAAAATTATCATGAACAAGGAAATACAATCATAACCATTTTATTATTGCCTCTAGGGAATATTTCCAACAATCCATACAAGGAGTATTATTACCTCGAGCTCTCAATGGCAGATAACTGAAGAAGTACCACCCGAGTGTGTGGCAAGAAGCCTAATTAGGCAATGGCCGATATATGATTATTGCCCTTAGCATAAACATGGCCGATACATAATTATCACCCTGAGAAATATAGATGGCTGATGGAGTGTTGACATCGTCCTTAGAACAAACATAGTGCAAATTATTTTTTGGCATGCTAGCTTTGCCAAAAAATAGGGGGGCGTGTGTTGACACCTGATTTTGGCACGATGCAAAATGTAGTAAAAATGGACTCAAATGAAAAGGTTTTTTCTATGAGAAAGCTCATATTGCCGAGTGAAACAACTTTGATCTTTAGGTCATCACCATTCGGCATCATGTCGAGGGCCAAATTACACTTGGATTGTCATGTAGATGTTCTGAGTGCTTTTTGGTCTATTACGCCTCCAAGACAACCTCGAATGAAGGAATGTTCTACATGGATTGTCTTCGTCTCATCGAGCTGATCAGTTTTGATATATAAATCATCTCAATATGAGCTCGTATGCAAAAGTTAGAGCAATCAGAGTGCAGCCCTACCACAAAGCAAAATGCGGCGCAAGAGATCAAACGCATGTGTGATGGGTCACGCGAGTCATTCGGCCCTCAATACGTCCTCGGATGGAAAAACTTACAACATGAAAAAGTTTCGCGTCGTCGAAAACAATTGATATTGGTACACAGTTCTTCTCAATCCGAGGTCGTATGCGACCTGGAGAGGCAAAACAAAATCAGCCTGGAGTTTCACTTGGGACTTCCGAGTGAAAGTTTGCCAGCCGAGTGAAACGTTTGCTGTCCGGTCGAGTGAAAAGTTTTCCGTACGGCCAAGTTAAATTGCCGTCTGAGTGAAAAGTACCGGTTGAGTGAAAGTACCGGCCGAGTGCAATTGCTGTCCGAGTGAAAATTACTGTCCGAGTGAAAAGTACCAGTCGAGTGAAAGTGCCGGTCGAGTGAAAGTTCAAAATGGCCTGGGATGGAAAAGGGTTCAACATGAAAGTTGTTTTTAACGTCGAAATGGTCAAATTTTCTTTTAAGGTCATTATCTTCTAAGATAGTATGCAGCCTGCAGAGACGCTACAATACTCGAACAGTCCAGTCTGCTACATGACCGAGTCCGTTTTGAAGTTAAAGATGACCTCGTGGGGTATTCAAGATGACTTTATTTGGGAAAGTGATCAACATACGGATTGTTGGTCTCGTCAAGGCACACAAAATTTATATTTGGACCGTCTCCATCGGAGGTCATATGCAGATTCCACGGCCCACGCAAGTAGCAAGATAGAAGATTGGGCCAAATTTGGGCTGAATCCGAGTGGGACTAGAACTAGGACTCTAGGATGTGAATTGATGTAATTTTCTTGTACGGAAAGCCTAGATGAATCCTTTGCTTGTACGGGAAGTAGAGCCGCCTCTTATATATGTTGGGGGTGACGGCCGATTGAACAACACACAATCGAATAAATCAATCTATACTACTTTTTCATCTACGTTCTTCGTTTTTTCTCTCGTTCTTCGTCGTTCTTTGTTTGAGAGTTGTGAATCCCGAGGTTTTAGGGCGAGCGAATCGACCTAGGGCATCCCATAGCCGCCGCACTCCCTGACGGGGTCCCTCCTGGGCGTGCGGGGTTTCGGGTCTGCAAAAGCGTCTGCCGACTGTCTTGCGTATCGCGCTGCCGGACAGACCTCCCTTGATGTGAGTTGTGGTGCATCACCCCCGGCAACGAGGGTACACGGTGGCGTGTTCGTGTGTCAACAGGTCTCCATAAACCCTTGTACCTTGACCCAAAAATTCTCGAAATGGAAGCAATGAGATTTAGGCTTGTCACAGGAGCAGCTAAGAAGCAAAGGGCAGTGATCTGAGATGGTGGAGCTGAGTGGAAACAAGTCGCCGATGGGGAAAATATCCTCCCAGGCATTATTGAACAACAGCCGGTCCAACCTAGCCATCACTGAATTTTCTTGATTATTGCACAAAGTGAACCTCCTGCCCAACAGCGGCATGTCATGCAAACCCAAGGTATTGATACTGTGCCTGAATTTATTAGCCAATCTTCTGTTGAACCTGTGTGTACTGCGTTCTCTAGCATCACAAACCAAGTTAAAGTCTCCGTTCACAATCCATGAAAGCTAAATATTAGTACCCAACCCCCCAAGTTCCTCTAGGAACCTGATCTTATCATCATCCTCTTGAGGCCCATATACCAAAGTTACTATCCAAACTTTCCCGTCTGACAAGGAAGAAACCTTGATTTTTCTTTCGAAAAGGAGGGTATCCCCCAGCCTCTGCATCTTACGATTCATGCAGCCACTTTATTAGAAATTCAAGTAAACCGACATAGTCGTCATTACATAGTTCTCAGAAATCAAAAGGCGCTCCTCCGGAGCAATGAAAGACACTAAAATGACAAAACTTCAACCCGTCGAACAAGAAATAAGATCGGAAACTACTGCCCTATCCTATTACATGACCGCCATCCAAACCGGTTGAAGATACCCCGTGCTACCATCTCCCATCGGATAGACCCAGTAACCAAACGCTCCCTGGCCTCCATCGGAGTGAGTAGCGACCACATACGGATTAGTGTTGTGGCCCTGAAAATAGCCTGCAAAAGATGAATTTTTTTTGTTAAAGACCAAATCATTCCTGCAATTCCAAATAGCCCACAGCAACGTGCATACCCCTACACGGATGTGTTTTGCCGTTTGTACCTCCACTCCACTAAACCACGTCCCAAACAACGTGCAAATGATAGTGGGAGGAGCAATGTTAAACATTATATGGACTGTCCACCATAAAAGTTTAGCCAGTGGGCATTCCAGAAATAGGTGTTTGACAGATTCATCATTATCGCAGAAACTACATCTACGTGATCCAGCCCAGTTTCATTTTGCCAAATTGTCCTTCGTGAGTATAACTTGTTTATGCACAAACCACATAAACACTTTGATTTTAATAGGAACTTTGATGTGCCATATATTCGCAGTACGAGGAATACTTGTCAAGTTTATCATATCCGTGTACATTGATTTGACAGAAAATGAACCATTCTTCATCAGCAACCAATGCACTCGATCTGGTTGGTTGGATAGCTGGATGTCCATAAGTCATCTTACCAAATGGATCCATGCTCCCAACAATCTCCGACCAAGTTCCTTCTAAATTGAATGTTTATAGGAGTGGAATGTAATATCGTTGCAACATAGGCTTCCCTACGTTGAACAATATTATATAAAGATGGATATTGGACCGCTAGAGGTGTCTCCCCTAACCACGTATCCTCCCAGAATCTCGTAGATGAACCATTACCCAAAACAAATTTTGTCCTCTGGAAAAAGTTTGTTTTGACCCTCATCAAACCTTTCCAAAATGGTGAATCGGTCAGCCTTGCCGTCACATGTGCTAATGTTTTGGATTGTAGGTATTTATTACGCATAATCTGGGCCCAAATGGCGTTAGTCTCACGGGATAACTTAAACAACCATTTACTAAGTAAACATTTGTTCTTTATCTCTAAATTCTCAATACCGAGACCTCCTTTGTCTTTCGGTCTACAAATTATATCCCACTTTGCGAGTCGATATTTCTGTTTTGCCTCATCGCTTTGCCAAATGAACCGTGACCGATAGAAATCCAATCTCTTCCATACCCCGACTGGCACCTCAAAGAAGGATAGAAGAAACATTCGCATACTCGTGAGTACCGAATTGATCAGAACAAACCAGCCTCCATATGACATGAGCTTACCCTTCCAGCAGCTCAGTTTCTTTTCAAATCGGTGTTCTATACATTTCCACTCCTTGTTTGTAAGCTTACGATGGTGTAATGGTATTCCCAAATATGAGAATGGCATAGACCCCAGTTCACAACCGAACTGTTGTCTATATGCATCTTGTTCTTCTTTTGCTCTTCCATAGCAGAACAATTCGCTTTTATGGAAGTTGATTTTGAGACCCGATAGTTGTTCAAATAAGCATAATAATAACTTCATATTTTTTTCTTTTGCTAGATCATGTTCCATGAAGATGATGGTATCATCAGCATACTGTAAGATGGACACACCACCATCTACCAGATGCGGAACGAGACCCCCGATTTGGCCACTTTCTTTAGCTCTTCCTATCAGGATGGTCAACATATCTACCACAATGTTGAACAGGATAGGTGACATTGGGTCCCGTTGTCTTAAACCCTTATGTGTCTAAAAGTAATGACCTATATCATCGTTTACTTTTATTCCGACACTGCCATTTTGCGTGAAGGATTCGACTTGCCTTCTCCACGCCATGTCGTACCCCTTCATTCTCAAGGCTTGCTGGAGAAAGGGTCATTTGACCTTATCACAAGCTTTCTCAAAATATACCTTAAATATGACACCATCTAGCTTTTTTGTATGCATCCCATGTAATGTTTCATGTAGGACCACTACCCCTTCTAGGATATTTCTATCTGGCATGAAAGCAGATTGCGATGGCTGCACCACAGTATGTGCAATCTGTGCGAGCCTGTTCGTCCCTACTTTTGTGAATATTGTAAAACTCACATTGAGAAGACATATTGGCCAGAACTGTTCAATTTTCACTGCCTCATTCTTTTTTGGAAGCAGTGTAATCATTCCAAAGTTTAAGTGGGATAGCTGTAGATTCCCCTCGAACAGATCTTGAAACATTGGAAGCAGATTGCCCTTAATAATCTGCCAACATTTATTATAGAATTCCACTGGGAAACCATCTGGGCCAGGCGCTTTACTATTCTTCATTTGTGAGATTGCCTCAAACACCTCTTTCTCGGTGAATGGAGCGGAGAGGATCTCATTTTCATCCACCGCTAGTTGTGGGACATCTTGTACCCTTGATTCATCTAAGGATACAAAACTTTCATCTGGTTTCCCAAATAGCTTCTTATAATAATTTGTGATGTAACGCTTAAGATTTTCCTGACCCACAATCGTCCCTTCATCTTGCTCGAGCTGGAAGATCTTCTTCTTTCGGTGTTTGCCATTAGCAATCAGATGGAAGAATTGTGTGTTGTTGTCCCCCTGGACAACTTTTCGTACTTTAGCTCTTAGTGCCCATTTTAATTCCTCTTCTTGCAGCAATTGTTTTAGCCTTTTTTCTGCCTCCACTTTAGTCTGCAATTCTCTGATGTCTAAAATGGTGGCTCAACTTTCAAATCAAACTCATCAATGAGTTGGATTAGGCCTTCCTTTTCTAGTTTATACGCTCCACTTAAGTGTTTAGCCCACCCATGTAGGTATTGCCTTAAGTGTCTAATTTTATTCTGCCATCTTTCAACATTGCACACACCTCCAGAATCCTTTGCCCACTCACGAGCAACTAGATCCATGAAGCCTTCTCTCTCAAACCAAGCTAATTCGAAAGAGAAGATAGTCCCGTTCCCCATAAACCTCACCTCTCCGGAATCAACCAGGAGAGGAGTATGATCTGAGATTCCCCTCGTTAACGCCTGCACCGTAACTAATGGAAATTTTTGTTCCCACTCCACGCTTGTGTGGACCCGATCTAACTTCTCGAAGGTAGGAGTTGGTAGTGTGTTGGCCCATGTGAAATTTCTACCCGAGAGCTCGGTCTCCCTAAGATCAAGGCTCTCAATAATGGCATTAAACATAAAAGACCACCGTCCATCAAAACTATCATTATTCTTTTCGTACTGTCGTCTCATAATATTGAAATCGCCCCAACAAGAATTGGAAGAGTCTCATCTCCACAAATTCTGACAAGGTCGGCAAGAAAATCGGATTTTAATTCCGGCTGTGCAGCACCATAGACTGCCACTAGCGCCCACTGAAATCCATCAACCTTGGATCTAACCTTAAATTTTACTGCAAAATCACCCATTATGACATCCCTAACTTCCAAGGCATCTGCCTTGACCCCGAGTAAGATTCCTCCGGATCTTCCTCTTGGGGGTAAGCAATGCCATATAAAATCTACCCCTCCCGAAAGGGTACTAAGGAACTAAGGTGTAAAGTTATCTCTACCCGTTTCCGATATGGCAATGAAATCTAGTTTATACTTAATGGAAGTGTCAGCTAGGAACCTTCATTAGCCAAGTCTGCCAGACCTCTGCTATTCCAAAATATTCCTCTCATTTATCATCATGAAATTTCTTCGCCGTCCTAATTCTAACACTCCGGCGCACCGCCGAAGCTGGGTAGATTTTCCTGTTCCATTTTTCGTTTAGGCTTCTTATACTCTTCGAGCTGTTCCTTACAGCCAGGCTCAGCGAGTAACTGTGCCCTCTGGGGTACACTGGATATATTCCCCTCCCGTGGGGAAGTATCCTCTTCCACGTGAGACCGTGTAGGTGATCCTAGGTCGTCACAAATATTATGGAGAACCCCTAAAGACTCAAACTCTGAATCATTTAATGGTTTCATAGCCGCTAGGTTTCTAATTACTTCCACAGCTCTCTCCGCCTCGCGTCGAGCAACTCATTGACGGATTGTGCAATTTCTTTGCCATTATTCCCTAACGAGACACCCAACTAGTTTGCATTATGAATAATATCTTTCTTAGAAAACTGCAAGAGAGAATTGGCTGTATTAAAAGACATACCCATAGTGACCCCAATGTCACGAAGCTTGGCAGCCCTCATGGCCCGCCCAAGCTGCAAGTCCTCGACATCAGGCTGCTCCTGGAGACGGCTACTCATCCGTCTACCCTCAGACCTGGGGTCGGCAATTCCTCCATAAGCTATAATATCGTCCTGTGAAGGTTCACAAGGTATATCAGCATTAGCCATTGCCCTCTGCCGACCAACATGCGTATGACAATCGCCGGAGATATCCGGAATGACATTGTCCATAGTCACCATCATCGTATTTGTTACCTGCATAACTGATGCGCCATCCCCTACCATCCCCATCTCTTTGACGTGACGCGCAGGGCTGACTAGATCGCCTGGACCCGGCATAGTCCCGATGTGCCTACTCGCGAACTCCGCACCCTAAGAAGCACCATCGTGTCCCAGCGTGTTCATAGAGCATTCATGCTGGTCCATACTAACCTGCACAGGAGAGACATTTACGGTCGAACCCATAGGTATATCAACACATTGAACCACAATATTTACCTCTTGTCGTGTCTCAGCCTTCTTGCCGAGAGATGAAAGAGAAGCATCCGATTGCCCCATCAGTTGTGCATGTGTATGTGTGTCCTGTCCGACCACACAGCCAGTCGTGTGTGATTCGACATTCAACGTGGGAGACACCAGCCCCGGCAGCAACACCCTTGTTGCCTGTGGAGAAGAGGGCAAAGGACTACAACCCTCCTTTTTGTTCCCCAACTTGCTAGGAGCAGAAAATGAGTCAAAAGAACTGAATCGCAATGACTGTGACGGCACCATGTTGGTACCACCATTAGTTATATTAGAACTTTTCTCAATATGCGGGTCTGGTCCCTTCCGTGCATCATGTGGGTTATCCGGTAGGTCCTTACCCTTTCCTCCAGAAGACCCATCCCCCTCAGTCATATCCATGTCCTTGGGACCATCATCCATCATACCTACCGGAGTATCCTCTAGTGCTACACCTAGATCATAGGTGACTCCCGCATATGTCCAACACACGACGTCCGGCACAAACTCAATATTCGTCACACTGACAAGTAAGCGTGCTACTCCATTCGCACGAGTAAAAGGCATATCAACCTTCTCGTCTTTCCGATGAGTGATCCCAAGCTCCATGTTACAAGGAAATTATTAATATGCTTGGGCGGCGCGCCAGAAAACCTGACCCACACCTGAGTGAAAGGTATGCCCTGCGGTTCCTTCTGTTTCCACTCGTCAAACTCCATGATAATGCTGGTTTTAGGCACTCTACACATGCCAAACTTAAGAATACGTGCTTGGTCCTCTCTGGATGGATACTCCAACTTGTATGTTTGCCCCTCAATTCTGACGACATGCCAGTCGAACTTTCCAGGAGCCAATTCTCTCATCATCTGCTCAATCTGTACCTCAGTCATAGTCCCGTTAGTGATCTTAACAATGCCTGGATAAGAAACCTCATGTGCACTCGAAAACTGTTTAGCTTCAGGTGTTTCGAAGAACATCAATTCCGCACAACACACTTCATAGATGGTGACTACTGGTTTTGGTGCAAGCAACAATGGACACTGACCTAAAGCATGCTTGGGCTTGAGACAGAGATCACACAGCTCCATGGTACATTCAGCCACAAAGTGCCCAGGTTCACCAGATCGAAAACAAGAAAGTTTCTCCTTCTTATATGCCCATTTAGTGATCTTCTCTCCCTCAGACTTCTCAGATCCGTTGTCCGAAGAAGAGTCACGCGGCTTTGCAATCACTTTAGTTGCAGGTACCCTCACGGCAGCAAGCGCTTTGATAGTATTCAACGCCTTCTCGGAGAGTCCCGTCTTGGCTGCACCTTTCTTAGAATCTTGCGCCCCATGGGGTTTATCCCCTTCGTCATTTGACGTCTCAGGTAAGTGCGTAGGAGGTAGAGGTCGTCTGCCACCCCCCCCCCCCCCGTCCACCCCAGTAGTACCTCTGATTGTGCCATCTTTGGCGTTGGTTTGGCCCAGTCGATCCGGGCACAAAACCGCCGGGAGGACCCTGGAAGCTTGCAGCTCCCCCGTCACCGTGCCAACTGTACCCTCGGCCCCCTCCCGTGGAGGAAGACCCTCGGTGTCGTCCTTCCCCGTAAGCATCGTAGCCATCATCCCCCCCATTGTCCTCGTGGAGGTATTCGCCGATCCCCCCTAGCTTGCCATCCTCTGCCATCTCCCTGCCGCTGCCCCACCGGCTGCCCGAGACTCGCAGGCGGCGCCCCGTCGTTAGCCCCCGGAGGTTTGCGCGGAGGAGGAGGGCCGGAGCCTCGCCCTGCCATCTCGGCGATGCAGTTCTTGCCCTAGCCAACGGCGGCGACAAGCGGCCGTATGAAAGTCACTCATCCAACACCCAGCCTCGGGAAGCCAGGTTTCCGCTTACCTCAAACCCTAGCAATCGCACGATTCTGTAGCTCATCGCCACACCGTGCCATATTGGGCTCCGACACAGCCATGGTTTTGGACGCAACATGGGCCACATGCTCATGTTCGTATGCACCCCGTCCCAATTCGAGTGCTAACGGCCCATCCGGCCTCAGTAGCTCATTCAAACGCAGCGCCCTCGCGGCTCCTATCCTGATCCGATCGATCGCCGGCGCCGGCGGTGGAGCCCGTATCATCGGCAGATGTTTCTTCTTCCGATGGCGGTCCACGACCTTCCAAGACCCTAGGAAGTCCCCCAAAGAAGAGAAGGTAAGGGAACCTTAGGAAGCGGTCCTTTCCATGGCCGGACAGCAGCGGGATTCGTCCGGCGATGAACTACTCCCCGGAGAACCTCGACCCCATCCTTCTTGCCAAGGCCAACCCAAGCTTGATCATCTTGCGGAACAATTCCATGAATAAGTGCCCTGACCTCCTCTTCAGTGAATTAGTCTCGGATCAACCCGCAAACACGATCTGAAGGTGTTGGGGATGACACAGACGTTAGGAGATCCGCCTCAGTAACTCCATCATCATCTGAATCCTCGGAATCGCATGATAGTGCCCAGAACCTGTTACCCACCTGCCTCGCACGCCCAATCAATCCCGAGCCATTCTAATCTGGCTCTAAATCAATGACATCGAGGGGCCTCTCCACAGAGATCTCCTGATGCAATAAAGAATGTATATGAATGATGAAAATGTCAATTTTGAAAACCATACCTACGGGAAATGATCTCGTCATCTTCCATGTGACGGCCGGCGATGATATCATCATCGTCATCCAGCAGCGTCGTCCATCTTGAAGATGTTCTCGATATCGGAGAACCCTCTCTCCATCCAGCACTAGATCTATCAACCTTGAAATGTACTTTCCATCTAACCTGGTTCCCGCGGTCTTGATCCTGACACACCGGCGCCGAGATCTCCCTCTCACCCACCGGGCCAGATCCGATCCCCACCGGCAGCGTGGACGGTGTGACGTGGGCCGGTGCCTCGTCTGCAGATCCCACCGCAGGAGGACTTCTTGTCAGGCTGCGCTTTGGTCTCCGGTCGCCAGGTCCCTTGTACTTCTTAAGTCTTCTGCGCTTTGGAAGAAACCTTGATGGTGACCGAGAGTTCTCCCTTATGGACAACAGAGACACACAAGTTGTCTTTCTTCCAAGCCAGAAGAATTCCCCCTCTGGTACCAACCACAAATACACCTCTCCACTAAGCACCACATGGCTCGATCGTGTCCGGAAGGGAGAGTGCCGCGAAGCCCTCCTTAGCCGGTTCGTCAAATTCCACACCGTCAGGATCGAAGAGAGCAGCAATGGCCTTGATATGATGTGGCGCGAGAGGAGCTTCGATTCCAATGACTTTTCTGTGAGGTATAAATATAACGGTCAAAGATATATAACGTTTGATCCCATTCTTGGTATTTCGTTCTTCATTTTCATCAACCGCATGGTACCCTCTGTAAACCCTAGTTCCCTCGGTCCGGTCTATGACAGGAGACGCACGGTCACCCCACCCCATCCTAAATCGCATTTTGGCCTTAATTGGATCACATAAACGAGATTAAGAGCTAGATCTGATCACTTCCAGAGTTTTTGGTCTAACGAATGCAATCGGTTCGAGTTAGTGGACTATGTCACATTTCATTCTTTACCATCAGCATTCCCCACCCCTCTGATTGCCCGTGAAAATTGTTAAAAGCAAAAAATCAGCTCAAAACTCGATGCCCATTTAGAGATTCAAAAAAGACAAATTCGAATGTGAATAGTAACAACTTTGGGTGAATAGTACATTGACATTATTCACATCCAATTTTGTCTTTTCCGTTTCTATCAATGTGAGTTGAATTAGGAGCTGAAACTTTTTGAGGTTGTATGTCAAATATTCATGTGTGTCCACAAAATTGAAAATGTTTGAACATGTACATTTTTTTTGAAAAAAATCGATCTCATACCTAATAGGTAAGATCTCACAAAAGTCTCCCCCAAGATAACCCTGGGTCCACGTGCCATGTTCATCTTCCCCCCTCAACTCCATCCCAATCTCTTGGAGAACGAGTAGGATTAGAACAGAAAGAGATCCCCATCGCCGGTCCCTCCCCAATTTACGGCGTGCAGGCCTAATCCATGAGCTGCTCGTGCTACTGTTGGCTCGTGCTGCGTCATCGTGATTCGGTCCGTTGCAGCTCCCGGACAAGACGATGCAGACTGAGGGCAAACTGCTGCTGTCACGCGCGTATGGACACGATCGACGCGCCCGGCATGCAGCCGCTACGTCGACAGCTTCACTGCGCATACGCTGCTACACGTTCAGCGGGATGCAGCGCAGCTCATCCTCTCCGTACCCTGCTAGCTGCGTCTCTCTATCTCAGACCTGCCCAACAATGGCAAAAGCAATGATCAAGTGGACGAGGGGTGAACAGCCATCCGTCCGTGTACGTACTCGATCGCCTGCAAGATCCAGGGCTGTAGCAGCAATGCTCGATTGAAGAGGGTCACATGGGCGTCAGGTCCACAGTCGCGTAATATGGATCATAAACAGTAGGTATGTACCAGGGTCCAGCTCCAGTAGGTAAATGTTGCAGCCACTTTCGTCCTTCTAGTGTCACGAGTTCTGCACAAAATTTGTGCCCGAGCTATACTCAGGTCGGCGCAATCGTCAAGCGCGTGTACATACATCGATATTATTGGCAAAGACCAGCTGTGTTCGCCGTGCCTTGAAACCGATGCTGTCGCTATATTCGTAGAAGAAACCAACTGCAACCTAGCTAGGCCCAGTGCATGCTGAACATTTCTTTTTGGAACCGGGCATAATCCTCTTCCGTTAACTGACAATCATTGGAAATCCATATACAAGTTTAAAGGGAATGAAAAAGGGGAAAACGAGTTCAAAGCATCGTCGAAAAACTCACTGCAAGTGCTCGCCATCAGAACACTTGCTATGGGGCGAAAACCCAAAGATTATTGTAGCAACATTCTCCTTAGGCATCGTTGCTCCGCGCTCCATGGCAATCCGTTCATCTTTTTCTTCAGTAAACATAATAGTTGAGAAGAACATAGGAGGAAAAGACCAAATCAAAAGGAGACCTAGGCAGCTTAAATTCAAAAGTGGCATGGTTGCGCAATTCCATATTGCCCAGCAAGCCGCAGCAATACCAATGTGGAAAATTTAACTCCATCAGGAAGAAAAACATAACACCAGAAGTAAAATTGCCAGAAATTGTTTGGGCAAAATTCAGTGCCCAGGACAGAACCAACCGTACACCATACCACTCCGGCGACAGGACAAAGAAAGAATAAATGCTGAGATGTTTCTTTGTTATTGCAAAATGAGCATTGCGGGTTACCAGCCCAATTTCTCTTGCTCATAACATCTCTAGTAAGGACAAAATCTTGAAAGAGGTGACACAGGAAGATTTGGATTTTAAGAGGGATGTTGGGCTTCCAGCTCCACCTGAAATCACAAGCAGAAAGGGGTCTTTCCAAATATTTGTTGCGGATGCTAAATAGTTGGGGGAATTTAGTGTACAAAGTACAAAGGAGGGTTGTCGTTCGAAGGATCGATCTGCAATGTTGAGGATAACTTTTCTACCAGCCAAGTAGTAATCTTTAACTTTCGTGACAACTTTGCAAATGGGTGAGTCACTGAACTTCCCTTTAACAGAAGCAAAGTGTGGCGCTTAAGATATTTAGCCCGTATCACATCTTGCCTAATGCTATTTTGTGTACCTAGCTTCCACCACCATTTGACAAGCAAGCTTATGTTTTGCTTGAGAAGATCTTTAACCCCCAAACTGCCCTTGTGTTTTGATCTATAAACCCTGGACCACTAGATCAGATGGTAGCGTTTTCTGCCACTATCTCCTTGCCAAAGAAGCGGCGACGATATTTATCCGAAGTAAGAACATAGACGTATAATAGTACACGATAGAAGTCAAGGATGGATGAATTTAGAAAGGTGACCCCCCCCCCCCCCCCTCTCGCTCTCGAAGAACCAACATTACCTATCCAGGACTCGCATCTTTCAAAAAACCGTCATCAATAAAATCCCAGTTTGAAAAGTGGAGTAGCTAGGGAGTGACCAAGTTGACAGTTAAACAAGTCCGAATAAAAGGAATGTGGGACATCTTTTTCGATCGAGAATGTATCCGCTACAAGAAATTTTAGATTCAAACTAGAGCTATAACTCTAGAAACAAGAAAAAAATCTAATTAAGTCTGGAACATTGGGTAATTACCACATATTCAACCAATTTAACACAATGAATGCTCTGTGCGGATTTCATTGATTTTTGTTAATTAACAGTGGCTTGCACTATGATTATTCGGTCTGGTCTACCCTTACTGGGGCTGATCCTTTTTTCTTTTGCGAAAGGGACCAAAATCTAAAGGTTCATAAGAAGTACATGGTATCCTAAACATAATAGAAGTTACATTAAGAACCTTGCACCACCAAGCGAGCGGTCGATGCACACTCTCTTCTTCGTTATGACCCGAGGAACCCCCGTGCTCATCAGGTTTTGCAAAAAAAACATTGGTGCTAAATTTGTTGTTCTTTCGGCAAGTTGTGCTAAAATTGTTGTTCGTATTTTTATGGAATTGCCTTACAAAAAAAACGAGGCTAGGGGGGGGGGAGGGGGGGTTCCCTCATTTTACTTTTGTTGTTATAGGTAGGTGGGAAGAATCGAACTTAGGTGGCTTCACACTGACCATGGCATTGCATTCTAGTCTTTTAATACACTATGCTCTTCAATTTTTAAGGCTTTAAAATCAATTGAGGTCTCCATTTTAGAATGGGGTCATCTCATTTTGACCGGGTCAACAATTTTTTAAAGAGCTCTCTTATTTAACTCTTTTAATTCACTATCCACCATAATTTTGGAGTTCTTCCATTGTAGATTTAGTTTACTATTGACCGGGCCAACGATTTTTTTCAAATAAATTAGCAAAAACAATCCTATAAAAACATGTCAATCTTTCGCACCCTCTTAGAGAAAAAAAAACGCCATCGTGTGATACTATATCAACGATATAGTACATGCAGCGATTGGCGCAAAAAATTCCCCACATAAATATTGATTGACTAGCAGACAACATAGAGTCACACGGCGAAAGACCCACAAAAACACCACACTATATTTATATAAAGAAAAATGAAACACACTCTATCATCTCCCGCACTCGTCGAACTAAATGTTATCTCATGTCCAAATTATAAGGTGCATCCTTTTTGGAAAATCATTTTTTTAAACCTTGATCAAGTTTAGAGTCAAAAAAATCAACGTCCACAACACTAAATAAATAAAATATGAAATAATGAATCTAATGATACCGATTTGATATTATGGATTTTGATACACTTCTCTACTAATTTGATCAAACTTCAAGAGGTTTGACTTTTCAAAAAATAACACACCTTCTATTTTAAACAAAGTGAGTAATAACTTGCTTTTGAAAATCCAACAACACGGGTGACGCATCAAAGCGCACCCAACCCTTCCAGTTATACGTTATGTCTACATGCCAAATTATTCTTAGTCTTAAAAAACCCGTTGACGTGTTCTTGATCGCCGGTTGTAGCAACAAAAGGTGGACAGGATGGGTCCTCGCTCCTCAGTCAGTGGAGATCGTAAGGTTCGTCTTTTTTTCTGGAGTCGACCATAACGTTTCAGCTCATGTCCAATATGTGATGACACCACATTAATTTTCTACAGCACGAAAAAAAAATACTGACCCGTAGAAAGTCAAAAAAATACAACGGCCAGCCTTTAGAGCGAGGTGGTTGGTCGATCCGAGGACGCACGGCGGCTGGTAACGCGCCGTCGGACGTAAGATCGTGGCTATTTTCCGTATGGGAATTCCTTCTTTCCATAGATGTATGTACTGTAGCACTAGTAGAATATTCTGCAAGTTGTGACGCGCGCTGCAGCAGCCGCTCCGGCTTACATAGGAGATTTGCTTAAATAGAGGGGGAGGCCGGCCGAGAGAGCAGAGAGCAGAGCGGAGCGAGGGGGACAGCAGAGCGGAGCAAGACACCGAGCAGAATGAGGGTGGCGGTGGTTGGCGGCGGGGTGAGCGGGCTGGCGGCGGCGCACGAGCTGGCCGCCAGCGGCGGAGACGCCGTGCGCGTGACCCTGTACGAGCAGGAGGCCAGCCTCGGTGGGCACGCCAGGACGGTGGCCGTCGACGACGGCGCCGGCTGCGTCAAGCTCGACCTCGGCTTCATGGTCTTCAACCAGGTCCGTAGATGAGCTACGTCTCATGCACCTTGCCCTGACACTTCCCGCCCTACACTCCTGCTCGCCCCTTGGTTTTGAGATTGACGATGGAAGAAATGTGTTTTTGTCACCACGAGAACGGCGTACAACGCAATGCTCGTGAAAATTGCTCTGTTATGAGAGGGTAGAAAACGCTATGCTCTTGAGGAATATAAGAAAAGTCTGAAATATTAAAAATATATATAGTCAGAATTTGAAAATGACTCTGCATGCGACACTTTTTGTACATCATGTGTACAATACTTGGATCGAACGGACACATGCATGGCGCTGACCAACTGAGTTGGACGATGCAGGTTGTGAACATCGGACAAAGATCATCGGTCCCATAACATAACTTCTAAAAGTTTGTCCTAGAGAGTGCAGTGTTTCGACGCCCATGCCCATGGTAGAAAAGTTCTTGCATGAGGTCCGTTTCAATTTTCAGATCATTTAGACATATGAAAAACTCTTAGAAAAAAGACAAATCAGATCAGAACAATGCATGAACAATAAAAAAATTTACACATCCTGAATTTGTCTTTTTTGCCGAGAGCTGCTCAGATGTCCATATGATTTTAAAAGTATAGCAGACCTTACGCATTAAATCATCTACCATGCAAAAAATTAACTTTTTTTATTTTTAGTATTTGTTTAGTTCTTTTCTTCAGCGCGTGCACATGAGCCTGGGCTCAAAAGTGTATTATCGCTAGAGATAGTCTCTTTTGTAGGCATTGTCTAAATGTGTGTGTGGTGTGAGTGCAGGTGTGTCTATGTGGTGTGTGTGCGACTATCTTTTCGAGAAAACTCTTCATCTATTTATTATGTCATGACAATACAAATAACCCACAAATAACAAAAATTACGTTCACATTCATATACCACCTAACAACGACTACAAGCGCTTAAGCAAGTCGAAGGCCTGTCTACATTTTTTTACTCACATGTTATAGGAAGAATTTTTTACGTTGATATCAAGTCCCTTAACAGAGAACCGCAGTTGAACTTTCAGATATATATATATTGTGCCTTGATCTCATCAATAAAACCTCTTGTTTGCTCCTGTTAGTTTAGTGCTTATCTAAGATTATGTTCCATTTCCTTTTATGTTTGCGGCCATGTGTTGTTTCTTAGCTCCACATTGACTGTATTGTTTTTTCTTTTGGGGAGTATTATTATGTTTTCTAAATTTTGATATACTAACCCAACTTTTGGTCGATCTGGAGGGACAAAGCAAAGGTGAAGGGCTTCATCGTCTACCCGTTTCACGGCACAGAAGTATCATTTTTTTGCTAAGTGGGATTCAACAATTTGCTTGTAGTGTTATAATGCTTATGTTGGAAATGTAACTGTAGTTGTACAAGCGGTTTTTCTTTTACTTATAAAAAAATCTAGGTATACGTGTGTTAGCTTAAGTCATCTCCAAAGCTGGCCCGTAAATGTCTCTGATATATACCCGTTTTTATGTTCGGGTGTGGTCCGCAGACATGATATCGTAGGGAGTCATCCAAAGCTATTCAAAAATTAATTATTATTTGTCTAGTTGGAAGGAGATGGATGAGAGGGAACCATGCATGTGCGGAGAGAGAAAAAAGAGGAAGATCACCTGGTGTTTTTTTGTTGGTCGGGTGGAAGTCCGGACTCCAATATAATTCTTCCACGTTTGTCACGGTTTTGCCAAAAAAACGGACATTTGAACCACTTCACGAATCGATGGGTGTCCCCATTGAATGACAAAAGTTACCACAAACGGTCCAGACATATACTGGAGCATTGAGGGTCTCCTTTGGAGATGCCCTTATACGCGTAGGGCCAAGCCCGTGTCGTCTGGTAGACCACGCGGAAGTCATTTCTAACGGATCTGCTACTTGGCGGTGTGTACAAACCGACGGGTATTCAGTACAATATATTAGTATCTGTATTATCTCAACATAATTTATTTAACTGCTTTTCACACGATCAAAAACAATACATATATTTTAGAAAAAAGAAAATAGTTTCCAACCCCCTCCTAAAAAGTTTTGAAAAGTGTTTTTTTGGGGGGGGGGGGGCTGGCTTTTTAATGCATTTTTAAAGAATAATAATGATAATTTCAGCAACATTTAAGAGTAATGTATTTAAATTATTTCAAGTCAATTACTTTTAAAAACATTTTATAGACATTTAGCACAATCTTAGTTATTTTAAACACAAATTTTAGTTCAAGTCATAAATTTTCACATTCATTTGATTTATTTTAGACGTATTTAAATTATATAAACAACTAAAAATATTTAAAACTAACTTTAACAATAATTTCAATTGTTTCAAACATATATCGATCATGCCTATCAATTTCAACAATAGTTCCACGCGGTTTAACAACAATTTTAATTTTTAAAATATATTGTAGTGACATATTTAAAACTATGGAACTTGTTATTTTTCAAATGTATTTTATAATTCACTGAAATAATGTGATGGTCTCAGTATTTATCCTGTATTTATGGAAATAACCACTATCCACATTATTATATGAAGTGTATCAATCAATTACAAACATATTTTAATAAATTTTAAAATATTCCATATGCAATTTCACAACCGATTCAATTAAAAAAAAATGATTCACTTACACCAATCATTACAATAACATTCCACCCATAGTTTCAACAATTTTAGTTTTTTCAACACATACTCTATCCGTATACTAAAACACTACTATGAAACTTGAACTTTGACAAAAAAAATTAAATTGATTGAAATGATGCATTGTTTCAGTATTTTGCATGTATTTCTGAATATAACCAGTACATGCATTCCTTAGTACTCCCCCATTGTATTTATTGATAAATGCTAGCAGTAGGCACGAATCTTAAAGCGTGAAAGAAGGGTTGATAACGCCCCCCCATTGTCGGAGCCGTTAGTTCGTCTCCCACCATTCATCCACTGGCCCGGCCATCCGCTGTCCTCCGCCGCGGCGGCCAACTTCGCCGTCCTCCGCGGGGCGGGCGGGCGGGCGGGCGGCAGCCGGCGTCTCCAGTGAACCATTTCGGCCACCTCGGCATGGAGTCCCATGACGACTTCGGCTTACTCCGCCGCAGCTTCGGCGCCGCCGGCGAGGCTTTCCCACTGCCGCCTCCGTGCCTGCGCCCATCTCAGCCGGCGGCCCGGCGCCGTCCTGAATGATTCACCGACGAGGTGCTCCCGGGAACCCTTCGTTGCCCCTTGCATCCCTCTACCCTTCGCCTGCTGCAGCGCCCTGCCGCCCGTCATTTGAAGCAGGCCCCGTCGGGCTTGAAGAACAGCAGGGAGCCTCGGCCGTGAGCTCGTCGTCGCTACCGGGTAGGCACGCAAGGTCAGGCAATCCAGGATTGATCGGCACCATAGCTCTCGTCACCCCCCCCCCTCCCCCGTTAGTGCAGTTCGTGCTTACGTGCTCATCGCACGGGAGGTGCTCGATGGAATGCTTCTAAGCACAAAACTCATCCAGTGTTTCTACTAAACATACCATTACATTTTCGGCCAACCTTTGCATTTTTATAAGAATCTTTTGGTGTCTGATTCCACGATTTTGCATCACGAGCTCATGACTGTACCGGATCTTAGTATGGAACTTATCAGAAAATATTATAGTTGTTAGGGTCCAGCAAGCTCAAATGGAGAGTTTCGCGTGTGGTTTGTGTTTGTGTTTCGCGGTGATCTCAGGGTTCTTAGAAAAATGTGAAATTGATACAACAGTAGCTTAGGTATTAGGGTGGCATGAAATTTAGTTTGGAAAGACAAATTTTGTACAAACAATTACCACCAAACCTACAGTGGCTTCCTACTCCTAGTGAAAAGATCGCGACTCAGCCGATTCCTGGTTACGCTGACCTCACCATTCAGAGTTATGCATGATCTAAAATTATTCTGTTACTAGCCCGCGAATACTGTTTCGCAAGCTGTGGTTTAGGTTCTGAACTTATGTCCATCTATACAAAATCACTTCCCTAGCGAGTGGGAAAGATCCTAAGGCACTAGTTTCTTCTAGCATAACTGTTTCGTTCGTCACTATGAGAATTATTATAAGGCTTGTCAAAATTGCTCTGTTGTTCAGAGGGAAGAAAGTATTATGATTTTTTTTGAGGAATAAGGAAAATTTCGAAAAATATTACACTAAGTGTGTGTGTGTGTGTGTGTGTGTGTGCGTGTGTGTGCATACATGTCCTTCGAAAGGAGCCACGTTGACTGCCTAAGACACGTATTGTTTTGTTTTTTATGTAGTACTATAATGCTTGTGGTTGGAAATGCAGCTGGGTTGTCATGTTGGTTTATATCTGATTAATGTGCGTGGTTTATATCTGATATTTATCTTTTACTCTGGTCATCAGTATCTGGCTTCCTAACCCCTCTACTGAACATGGAAGATCTTTGTAACCCTATATTATAGCATACTGTATTTGTTCCTCACCAAGATTTTTGTGTAGGTAACATATCCCCAAATGATGGAATGGTTAGAAGGGCTCGGGGTTGAGATGGAGAGGTCGGACATGTCTTTCTCTGTGAGCACACAATCTAAAGGAGGCGGTGGAGGATGTGAGTGGGGAAATGGCAACGGTATATCGAGCCTCTTAGCGCAAAAAACCAACATACTGAAACCCAGTTTTTGGCGCATGGTCTGTGAGATACTCAAGTTCAAGAATAATGCTCTGACGTAAGCAGTCCAGGCCCAAAGTTTTCATGTGCATATATAATACTTCCATTGGTAGCTGGATGCCTTGTGTTAATACTATATGATGACAGTTAATTCGCTGGTCTGATCTTTGAAATGAAGGTACCTGGAGGACCATGAACATAACCCTGATCTGGACCGTAATGAGACACTGGCGCAGTTCATTCAGTTGCATGGATATTCCCTATCGTTTCAAGAGGCTTATCTTGTACTGCTTCTATCTAATCTACTTGCTTATTCCTATTTCAGTGTATCAGCAACTCTTCATTTTGGCAAAATCTTAAATAGGAATACTGTATTCAATTTTTGTTTTCTCATCATGTAAAACTATGAAAAGAAACTACAATTTTCAAATAAGTATGGAAAATTATGAAATATTAAAATTATAAATAAAAATTGGGCCTAGTCCTCAATGGCCAGTTTTCATGCCAACATGGCTGCAGGGGCAGTAAGTCAGTAAGGCTGGTTATTAGCTTGTAGAAAATTTTGTGAGTATTTCCGCAAAAAAATTGTTATTATGGACACATTGTATTGTGATTAGGAATGCGTGTTTATTCTGTCTTGAGTTAGTGAAACGAAAATATACATTTGATGCAGATTCCAGTCTGCACAGGCATGTGGTCATGTTCATCACAAGATGTTTTGAGCCTGTCTGCTTTCTTGGTGCTGTCATTTTGCCGTAACCATGGCCTTCTTCAGGTGCCTAGCTACTTCTTATGATGTTCCTTTCTCATTGCATTTGTCTGTGCATTTGAAAGCTGACTAAATTGCTGCACTCAGCTGTTTCGTCACTCCCAGTTGCCCACTGTCAAGCCTCGTTCACAGTCCTATGTAAACAAGGTATGTATTGGGATTCATCAGCCCCAAAAGAGGTCGCACAAGATATTTATTACGCTCTTAAGGCTTAAGCTGCAGCCAAATGCAGTGACTGAACAATGTAAATACTGCAGGTAAAAGGAGAATTGGAGAGCATTGGCTGTCGGATTAAAACCAGTTGTCGGGTCAAATCTGTTTCAAGTCTTGATGGAGGTATGTACGTGCATTATCTTTTGTTGATTGCCTGTACAAACAATGTGTCATCATATATACTATTGATTCACTAGCTGAAACAATCCTCTATATTGGCACTGGCAGCAGCTGGCTACAGAGTCTTGGAGAATGATGGTTCAGAGGAAACATACGACAGTGTCATCTTTGGGGTCCATGCACCCAATGCTCTCAAAGTATTAGGAGCTGAAGCTTCACATCACGAACGAAGAATTCTAGGTGGCTGTCAGTATGTCCAAAGGTAAAGCCTGCCTACAGTTGCTAAATGAACACGTAAATGTAGTTTGATCTGATCTACTGACTGTCTGACACATTCATGTTACAGGGATATATACCTCCACTGCGATCAAAATTTGATGCCCCGAAAATCGTCAGCATGGAGCGCCTGGAATTTCCTGGGGACAACTAGTAGGGGTTTTTCTGTTACTTACTGGCTAAACCAAATTCAGGTAAATTCTCTGCTTTTCGTATGTATAGTTTAGTATAATGAACTAGTTTTATTGATGACATTTTTTTGATGAAACGGCCATTCCCTGGCTTTACTACGATGCTGAAACCATTTTGTGCGTGTTACATGTCCTCAGGACTAGGCATGCCTCCTTAGCCAAAAGGAACAAACCAAATGAAAATAATAACATTCATCATGTTAGAACTCAGAACACCCTCTAGAGCAGGCTCACAGAATAACAGCAAAACGGAAGCTTCAGCCGAACCCCTCCAGCAGCATGAATGTATTACTTAATTATTAACTGTGGCATATTTGTTATTTTTTGCTCTTCTAGAAAATTGAATCTGGCAGGCCTTTCCTGGTGACACTCAATCCCCCTTGTGTTCCGGATCATGTACTGCTTAAATGGAATACAAGCCTTCCTGTTCCGTCTGTGGCCGCGACGAAGGCTTATCTTCAGCTTGATCAGATCCAGGGAAAGAGGGGAATATGGTTCTGTGGGGCATATCAAGGTAACTTGTTTCATGAATTTCTCGCCAAACAAAAACACTTCTGTCATGAATTTCAGTTTGTAGATATGTACGATATACTTTTATATACTACATTAAAGTTTGGTATGGAATGATCTATAGAGCACTAGGTCTCAACTTTCTCTTCTGCATTGTGTCGTAGGTCATGGCTTCCACGAAGACGGATTGAAGGTATTTGTATGCACAACCTGTCCATTTTTCCTTTTAGACCTGCCTCGCATAATGAACCGTATTGTTACATGCAAAATTGGTGAGAGTCCAGCAAAGCTAAACATAACTAATCCTGTCATAACTATAACTAGCCATATCCTTTGCAACAACAACAAAAAAAAACTAACCATCTCCTTGCTTAGTTCCAAGCTTTTCGTTTATTCATTTATGGGGGGTGTTTACACCACCCTGACATATATGCTTTTAGTTTCAATCAAATAACTCAGGGTGACTATTTCATGAAATAGTTATGTGAGGTTTTTTGTGTTGGACATATTGAATCGATGCAGTCCGGGAAAGCGGCAGCTCAAGGTTTGCTTGGAAAGAAATGTGAGCTTCTGCTGAACCCAAAGCAGATGATTCCATCATGGACTGAGGCTGGGGCGCGCCTTCTAGTTGCAAGATTTTTCAACCAATACATATCCATTGGCAACTTAATGTGAGTCCTCATATGAAGTCAAGATACTATGCGACATCTAGTTATGATTATAGTTCACCTTAACTATTTTTGTACAGATTGGTCGAACAAGGAGGTAGTGTGTTCAGCTTTGGTAAAGCTTGCGACAAATGCCGTGTAAAATCTGTCATCCAAGTTCATGACCCCTTGTTCTATTGGAAGGTTATCTTCTCTTTTTTTTGTTCTGACTATACATGCATTTAAAAAAATTATGAGTGGTGATGTGTCCATGCATGATTCCTAATTTTCTATATACTCCACTGCAATTACTTTGTACAGTTTTTTCATTTGAACCACATGTGTTTAACCTGGCCCTCTCATGGCTTTTAGGTTGCAATAGAAGGAGGCATGGGCTTGGCAGAAGCTTATATTGACGGTTGTTTCTCTGTTCTTGACAAGAGAGAAGGCCTTCTGAATCTTATCCTGGTAAAACTATATCATAGTCCATGAGCTTATGGGTAGAGCTATTTCTTGTTCATTACAGGTCAATTACTTTGCAGATTCTCATTGCTAACAGAGACGAGCGTAGGAACCGCCGCATTGCCAGAAAAGGGTTCTGAAACCTTCAATTGTCCACTAGATTTCTATGAATTGTTTGATAAAAATGAAGTAGTACCTATGAGTATGTGTTTGTGATTAATCATGTACATACTGTTTTTTGGTTTGCAGGTTTTGGTTGTCACCCTTCCATGTAATAGCTCAATTGGCATATGCTAAACACTTTTTGCGCCAAGCAACGAGGAAGAACACTGCAACACAAACCCGTCGAAACATCTCTGACCACTATGATCTTGTCAGTACTCATGTCTCTTCTTCTGTTATTATACATTCCATCAGGATTAAGATAACTAGCTGGTTAGGTCAATTTGTAATACCAGAGCTATGGCAGATCTTATTGAGATTGATTTATTTTGTGTTCCAATCCTTATAAAAAATATCTGTTCTCATTCATTACTTGCCATACGTTGAAATGCCAAATAGTACTAATAGTTCCGTCTTCTTATATATGTGCGTAGAGTAACGACTTCTTCTCGCTTTTTCTGGATAAATCGATGACTTACTCTTGTGCAGTTTTCAAGGTTTGTAAATCCTGTCATTTTCTTTTGCAGCTTGTAGATTTTGCAGAGTATTTTTATTAATTCATTGACTAATATTAAATTGCTAGGAGAACGAAAGCTTAGAAGCAGCCCAGCAACGTAAACTTAGCCTTCTAATCAACAAGGTAATAGTTCCATTTCTCCAGAGATTGCATTATTAGATTGATTACTAGTTAGACAATATTGTGAACATGATCTGATGGTACTTCATTCTTTTTGCAAAATACACATTTAATCAAAGGCTAAAGTCAAGAGGGGGCATCATGTTCTTGATATCGGTAGTGGCTGGGGAAGTTTAGCACTAGAAACAGTTAAGCAAACTGGCTGCAAATACACTGGAGTCACTTTGTCGGCGGAGCAGCATAAATATGCAGAGAGAAAAGTAAGAGAAGCTGGCTTAGAGGTTAGTTCTATGTTACTCCCTCTTTTACAAATACCTGTCCAGTTTTATAGTTTATCAGTAATTACCATTCCACCATATGTGTTCATTGAGAAAGTGTAGTGTATGGGTATATAACTCTGAAGCAGACTGACTCGGTCCATCACAGCCCACTCGAAATGAAACGGTATTAACTCGCACGCCCACTATTGCTGACAACACCGATGCTCCACACTACTGAATCAGGCCAGGTACAACAAGGAATACTCCACCGCCTCGTCCATCGTCTGCCCGTCCTCCGCCAGCGACGACACCCATCCCGGCGAGGAAAAAACTACCACTTTGCCAATGATGACCAGTGGAACTTTACAGCGGCGTATCTTAGAGTCGAGTAGTTTGGATTGGCATATACTATACTTTCCTAACTAGAAAACAAATATAGACGTGCGCGGCGAATTAGTATTGTTTTGCCCCAGCTTATATGCTTCGGCAGGGTGAAATTTTAGCTAACAATTGTACTGTCTGTTGTTATTAATTTTCAGGACCGTATAAATTTTCTGCTGTGCGACTACCGTAAAATACCACCTTTTAAGTATGACGCAATCATAAGCTGGTAAGTGTTACTATATTACAGATGCGTGCTGTGACTTCGACAACCATGCTTGTTGTTGTACTTAATGTATTCCTCTTATGTAAATCAGTGGTATGATTGAACATGTTGGCCATGAGTACATGGACGAATTTTTTGCTTGCTGTGAGTCTTACTTGGCTGAAGATGGGATATTGGTCCTCCAGGTTAGTGCATCAACAGCTAACTATATTCCCAAATGACTTCACGGCTGGATTCCACCATCCCTGTGAACACCAACTAAGTAGTACTCCCTCCGTCCGGAATTACTTGTCGGCAAGTAATTCCGTCCGGAGGGAGTATATGCCTATTTTCAGTGCACAAGAACGACGATTAGGCCTTATTCTTTCGGATTGGCAGAAAAATCCAATGAAAGATGTCCTTATTATCCAAACAAGACCTTAGGTTTATCATGAACTAACCATTGTACATGTGCGTTCAGTTCATCTCAGTTCCAGAGGAACGGTACGAGCAATACAGAAAAAGGCCAGACTTCATAAAAGAGTACATATTCCCTGGCGGTTGCCTTCCTTCTTTGGCCCGTATACTGTCTGCCATGACCACGTCATCAAGGTTTTGGTACGTTTTACATCAATCGATCAGTGATTGATTGGTTACTTCATGACCATGGATGGATCTCCATCGATTAAACCTCCCTGATCTTGTTTTGCACTGGGTGTAGCATAGAGCATGTCGAGAATATTGGGCCCAATTACTACACAACTCTGATGCACTGGAGGGACAACTTCATGGCCAACAGAGAGTAAGTATAACTTTGTCATTCACTATAGAAGAATACTGTTGTACAGTTAATTACGAAAAAATTGGCGAAGACAAGACTAGCCTATATAACTATTTATCATAAATTCATTGGGACAGTTTAATTTGTTGTGACGATTATACACACATATATGTACATTGTTACAGATGGTTGCTTGGTTAGTTTCAATTTCTTATCCCTTCCTTTTTCTTGCAGTCAAGTTTTGGCCCTGGGCTTTGATGAAAGGTTCCTCCGTATATGGGAGTACTACCTCATATTCTCTGCGGCTGGTTTCAAGTCGCGAGCACTTGGAGATTACCAGGTACGTGTGTGTATGCTCTATGTACATATGCTATTTCCAGAAAAATGTAAATCATAAGCTCCATCCGGACTTAAAAGGATGACACAGTTTTCACTGCAGAAAATCATAAAACTTAATACAAAATTAAATTGTGAAATTGATTTGTTGAGGAAGACCTAAAAAAATGTCATTTTCACAAATCAAATCAAAATATTTAATAAAATTGCACTGGTCAAAGTTTTGAAACTTCGACCAAATTATCTCCAAACGTTCCACCTTTTTGTGGAAAAGAGGTATTGCTCCAGGTACTGATTGTGATGCCTGAATGGCTGACGTGTATATACTGCACGCAGGTTGTTTTCTCTCGTCCAGGCAACCGTCGGCTAGGCCAGCCTTGATGGCCAAAGGCAGCATATCCTTCTCCGTTCAGCTGTCGAGAATCGTTACTTCTCAGTACCCTACGAGATTTTAATAAGTCAGTCCTGGAATGGTTCGCTCATACCGGCATCCTACTCAGGTGGTTTGGTGATCTATCTTGTTGTTTAATCATGCAATGGTTGGTTTTTCATGGCAGTGTGTATTGTTGTCCATCAATTAACTAGAATTTGGGAATTGTATGTAAGGAACTGGTTTGTTTGCTTTAGTATCTACGAGAAAGAGTTGATGTCCTTGTTTGTAATTTTTGATCTATTCGGTCTTTGACGATTTAAGTGCTGCTTGTGAGAGAGAATCAATGTTCCTGATTATCATGCTTCACCAATGACCCAGGAGGAGCTTTTGTTATGCTTACCAGTTACCAAATGCATATCCTTTTTTTTTGGACGGGAAGCTTGAAATGAGCTCGGCTTTATAAATTAGTAAAGCCCAAATCATCTAAGAGTACAATGAACAACTGCTCACACCGTACAACCTCACCCCAGTTTGAGATTACAAGTGCAGAAGGAAAAAGAAAAACTAAAATAAACGGGGAGCAAGCAGAGCAAAGTTCGCTTAACCCTCTCGACGAACACAACCTTCTGCTGCACATCCACATAAGGGCAGAAAAGCACAAGCTAAGGGCACTAGTAGAAAACAAGGTACTAGTCCCGGTTTCAGAGGACCTTTAGTCCCGGTTCTACCCAAAACCTTTAGTGTCGGTTTACTTACGAATCGGGACCAAAGGGGCTCCACGTGGTCGCTGCGGGGCGCCCAGGGAGGGGGTCCTTTAGTCCTGGTTGGTAACACCAACCGGGACCAAAAGACAGCCACGCGCCAGCAGCTCGCAGGTGATGGGTTTATTTTTGGAGGGGGGTTATGGGGTTTTGAGGGTTAATTTAGGGATTTTATATTGTGTTAGCTAGCTAATAGAGAGAAGTGACCTCTCTTTCTCTGTGTTTGGTCGACGCTAGCTACTATACATATAGAGAGAACTCGATGCTAGCTAGTAAGCAAACAAAGGAAACCATTAATTACACAAGATTGTCATGAACATATATAGAGAGAAGTGACATATTTTTCTCCGTGCTTGGTCGAACAACAAGTTTTCGTATATCTATCCGGCGCTACTACATATATACAATCCCTAACATCATCTACGTAAGATCCATTTACAATTTCACATGGTATTCTCTGTCTTCAGGTATGACGTGGTCAAGAAAGAATCCCGTCAATTCCTCTTGAATTGCTCGTATGCGATCATGTGGTAGGAGTTCATCCCGCATCTTCGAGATCTAATTTAAAGAAGGGTGTCAATACATATATATGAATGAAACTCAACACAATTGATGCTAATATATAAAATGAAATTGTGAATATTATTTACGTACTTCAAATTGTTTGTTAGAGTAGCCCCGCTCAGAGATCGAGTGGCGAATGAACTCGCATACGTAATATCCACATAAAATAGTCCCGGATGCCCGGTACAAGCACTTTATGAGAATAGAGTTCAATCAAACTGATAAGCAAGCATGATAATGGTATTGATGAAACTAGAATCAATTAGAGATTTGCGGAACTAGATAGTACTACTTATTTTGGGGTGTGTAAATTGCAGCTCTTTGTTTAGACCGGGAACCTTTCGGGTGAACTGTTTCCAAACCCTGCCAGGCAAAAAAAATAATTACTTGATATCATGAAATGAACGAAAGTTGTCGATATGGTTCCGGTATTGATTGAACTTACTTTTGGAGCATTGCAATCATGTCTGCATAATTCTCGGGATCTTTATGTCTTGAGTCTAAGACAATTACTAATGCCCCGTCAAGCTTAATGGATAGCAGAATAAAGTGGTACCTACACACGCATAACTCATCAATTACATTACTTAACCTCGAGTAAGCAAAAACCGAATATGCAGAAGACAGTAACACTCACTTGAAGTTGTAAGGAAGAAGTATTTCCCTTTTTGTTTTGATGTCTAAGAAACGAATCTAGCAAGTTGTCCTCGGTATCTTTGGCTCTGTTTCGTACCGACCATTCATTTACGGTATTTAGGGTAATGAACCCAACGTCATAGATTTGTCCTTTTTTGCATTCGACGATCTTCAATCTGCATAATATAGTGAGGTTAATTATATATATATGCAATGAACGAGCTGAGCTAGAGACTTAATTTTAGAAGTAATACTTATAGACAGTAGCAAGTCATGTGTTGTTTGTCGAGGGTTTGTTGATTGAATAACTGAAATAACTCCACAAATTCAACAGGCATCAGGTCAAGTCCAATGAAGTCGTGCTCTTTTTAATGCTGACCATCTAACTGTCTTTCCCAGACTCCCTTCAGGTTTTCACGTACCACTCATGCAAATTGTACATCATCGTTGTTAGAGGAGGATGGTCAGGTTTGATGATAGGCTTCCCGTGCTCGTATCTAAAGTCTCATACTACTACCTCAGTCGTTTCAAACTGTACATCATCGCCCACGTAATCACCAAGATTGGTACCGGGAAGTAGCACCGGATGATTAGAGATATCACTATACACCTTGAGCGGGGGCATGATTGCTTCTCCTGTTCGCTGAGTTGGGGATTGACATACGAGGTCACCAAGGTAGAATTATGTAGAACTGTGTAGTGTGCTTGAGACCAAGAATGCCCGTTCCTACATATTATTGAGTCCGGTCCTAGCATGCCTTTTCCAGTCAGTCTCCCCTCATACTGCGATTGAGGCAGACCAATCGGCTTAAGGCCAGGAATGAAGTCAACACAAAACCCAATGACCTCCTCTGTTTGATGGCCCGTGGAGATGCTTCCTTCTGTCCTAGCACGGTTACGCACATATTTCTTTAAGATTCTCATGAACCTCTCAAAGGGGAACATATTGTGTAGAAATACAGGACCCAGAATGCCAATCTCGTCAACTAGATGAATTAGGACATGCGTCATGATATTGAAGAAGGATGGTGGAAACACCAGCTCGAAACTAACAAGAAATTGCACCAAATCACTCTTTAACATTGGTAGGATTTCTGGATCGATTACCTTCTGATAGATTGCATTGAGAAATGCACATAGCTTCACAATGGCTAATCGAACGTTTTTCGATAGAAGCCACCTCAATGCAACCGAAAGCAGTGGCGTCATAATCACGTGGCAGTCATGAGACTTAAGGTTCTGAAACTTTTTCTCTACTATATTTATTATTCCCTTTATATTCGACGAGAAGTTAGACGGGACCTACATACTGAGCAGGCTTTCAAAGAAGATTTCCTTCTCTTCTTTGCTAAGAGCATAGCTGACAGGACCTTCATACTGCTTTGGATGCATGCTGTCTTTTTCATGCACACGTTGCTGGTCCTCCCATGCCTCTGGTGTATCTTTTGTCTTCCCATACACTCCCAAAAATCCTAACAGGTTCACGCAAAGATTCTTCGTCACGTGCATCACGTTGATTGCAAAGCGCACCTCTAGGTCTTTCCAATAGGGTAGGTTCCAAAATATAGATTTCTTCTTCCACATGGGCGCGCGTCCCTTAGCGTCAGTCGGAACAGATAGTCCGCCATGACCCTTTTCAAAGATTACTTGTAAATCATTGACCATATCAATTATGTGATCACCACTACGGAGGGTGGGCTTCTTCCGGTGATCTGCCTCATCTTTGGAATGCTTTCCTTTCTTTCGACATTGATGGTAGTCGGAAGAAATCAACGATGTCCCAGGTACACATTCTCCCTGCATTTATCCAAATATATACTTTCAGTGTCATCTAAACAGTGCGTGCATGCGTGGTATCCCTTGTTTGTCTGTCCTGAAAGGTTATTGAGAGCAGGCCAATCGTTGATGGTTACAAACAACATCGCATGTAGGTCAAATTCCTCCTGTTCGTTCTCATCCCACACACGTACACCTTTTCCATTCCATAGATATAAAAGTTCATCAACTAATGGCCTTAGGTACACATCAATGTCATTGCCGGGTTGCTTAGGGCCTTGGATGAGCACTGACATCATAATGAACTTCCACTTCATGCACAACCAAGGAGGAAGATTATACATACAGAGTCACAAGCCATGTGCTATGCTTGCTGCTCTGCCCCCCAAAAGGATTAACGCCATCTGCACTTAAACCAAACCATACGTTTCTTGGGTCACCTATGAAGTCCCTCCACTTTTTCTCGATCTTTCTCCACTGCGACCCAACGGGTGCTCTCAACTTCCCGTCTTTCTTACGGTCTTCCTTGTGCCATCGCATCAACTCGGCATGCTCTTTATTTTTGAACAAACGTTTCAACCGTGGTATTATAGGAGCATACCACATCACCTTGGCAGGAACCCTCTTCCCGGTGCGCTGGCCCTGAACATCACCAAGGTCATCTCGTCTGATCATATACCACAATGCACCGCATATCGGGCATGCGTTTAAATCCTCGTACGCACCGCGGTAGAGTATGTAGTCATTAGGGCATGCATGTATCTTTTGCACCTCCAATCCTAGAGGGCACAGAACCTTATTTGCTTCATACGTATTGCCGAGCAATTCGTTATCTTTTCGAAGCTTATTCTTCATTATTTTCAGTAGCGTACCAAATCCCTTGTCAGATACACCATTGTTTGCCTTCCATTGCAGCAATTCCAGTGTGGTACCGAGCTTTGTGTTGTCATCTTCGCAATTTGGGTACAACCCTTTTTTGTGATCCTCTAACATGCGATCAAACTTCAACTTCTCCCTTTCACTTTCGCATTCTCTCTGTGCATCAACAATGACCCGACGAAGATCATCATCGGGCACATCATCTGGTTCCTCTTGATCTTCAGTTTCCCCCATTGCAGCATCACTGTATTCAGGGGATGGATAGTTGTCATCATCCTCTTCTTCTTCATTATCTTCCATCATAACCTATCTTTCTCCGTGCTTGGTCCAAACATTATAGTGTGGCATGAAACCCTTCTCAAGCAGGTGGAAGTGAAGGGTTTTAGAGTTGGAGTAATCCTTTGTATTCCCATAGACAGTACATGGACAATGCATAAAACCATTCTGCTTGTTTTCCTCAGCCAGTTCGAGAAAATTATTGAGGCCCTTAATGCACTCGGAGGTGCGTCGGTCACCGTACATCCATTGTCGGTTCATCTACGTGCATTATATAATTAAGTGTATCAAAAACCATTACAGGACATCATGAATAAAGAAGTGACCAAATTAATAGAAGTTCATCATCACATTAAAACCAAAGTATAGTAGTGACAAAAATAAATACATAAAGTTGACACATAATTCTCATTGAACAACATATAGCTCTCTAGAGCATCTAATTAAAACATACATTGAAACTATGTAAAACATTTAAATGCAACAACAAATGCGATCATAACTGCAACTAAGGTACCAATTGATCCAACAACATAATGATACCAAGCCTTAGTATGAATGCCATATTTTCTAACCTTTCTAATCTTCAAGGGCATTGCATGCATCTTGATCTTGTGATCATCGACGACATCGACAACATGCAACTCCAATCCCATCTTCTCCTCCTCAATTCTTTTCAATTTTTCTTTCAAATACTCGTTTTCTTTTTCAACCAAATTTAACTTCTCGACAAGAATTTCTATGTCGGTTGGAATTTCCGGTTCACATAACTCCTAGATAAAAACATCGATGTCACGTTGGTCGGCATAATTGTCATAAACACTAAATGAAACAAATAGTAATAAAATGAAATATACCACATCCGGATCATAGACAGGACGAGGGCCGATGGAGGCGGATACCAGAATCATGGCACTATATAATATAAAACAATAATAAAAGTAAGAAAATTATACAAGTATCTATCTAAATCATACAAGTAAGATTTTTTTTAATTTTAAAAAGAAGATAAGAACAAGAGGCTCACCACGGTGGTGCCGGTGACGAGATCGGCACGGGCGATCGACAGTGGTGAGGACGGGGACGGGGACGACACCTTACACATGTGCAAAATCTAAGAAGTAAATTTCAGATCAAATTGTGCATCTAAATGAGCTAAACTAGCAGTGAGAGATGAAATGATGAAGTTGCTAACCTTTTAGAACACTTGTGTAGTTGGTGCACCGCCAGAACTAGAAAAATCTTGGAGAAAATGTAGCTTGGAGGTCGAGCTTGGAGAGAAGAAAGATTAAGTGTGGCTCGGGCATTTCATCGAACACCTCATGTGCCAGTATAGAAGGGAGAAGAGCAGCGCATGTACACACCTCCCACACGGCCAAAAACAGAAGAGAGGGGACAGGGGCGAGGGTATATATAGGCATCTCTTCAGTCCCGGTTCGTGTTGGAAATATGCCCTAGAGGCAATAATAAATTAGTTATTATCATATTTCCTTGTTCATGATAATCGTTTATTATCCATGCTATAATTGTATTGATCAGAGACTTAGATACATGTTTGGATACATAGACAAAACCATGTCCCTAGTATGCCTCCAATAGACTGGCTCGTTGATCAAAGATGGTTAAGGTTTCCTAGCCGTGGACATGAGATGTCATTTGATAACGGGATCACATCATTAGTAGAATGGTGTGATGGACAAGACCCAAACTACAAACGTAGCATATGATCGTGTCAGTTTATTGCTACTGTTTTCTGCATGTCAAGTATCTGTTCCTATGACCATGAGATCATGCAACTCATTGACACCGGAGGAGTGCCTTGTGTGTATCAAACGTCGCAACATAACTGGGTGACTATAAAGGTGCTCTACAGGTATCTTCGAGGGTGTCTGTTGGGTTGGCATGGATCAAGGCTGGGATTTGTTACTCCGTGTGACGGAGAGGTATCTCAGGGCCCACTCGGTAAACAACATCACAAAAAGCCTTGCAAGCAATATGACTAAGTGTCAGTCATGGGATCTTGTATTACGGAACGAGTAAAGAGACTTGCCGGTAATGAGGTTGAACTAGGTATGGAGATACCGACGATCAAATCTCGGGCAAGTAACATCCTGAAGAACAAAGGGAACATCATATGGGATTAACTGAATCCTTGACATAGAGGTTCGACCGATAAAGATCTTCATAGAATATGTAGGAACCAATATGGACATCCAGGTCCCTCTATTGGTTATTGACCGTAGAGGTGTCTCGATCATGTCTACATAGTTCTCGAACCCGCAGGGTCGGCACACTTAAGGTTCGGTGATGTTTCGGTAGTATAGAGTTATGTATGGTGGTTACCGAAGGTTTTTGGGGGTCCCGAATGAGATCCCAGACGTCACGAGGAGCTCCGAAATGGTCCAGAGGTAAAGATTGATATATAGGACCTCCCTCCTGGTTCGGCCGACCCAAGGGCTGGCTCGTTGGGAGCCAAGCCTCCTCCTCCTCTCCTCCTATATATACTAGAGGGTTTTAGGGTTTTGGCACAAGATTTTCAGCCACGTGCTACCCGTTCCTCTAGTGCACAGTTTCTCCTCTAGATCGGTTTTCTGTAGTACTTAGGCGAAGCCCTGCTGGAATTGCTCCACCACCATCACCACGGCGTCGTCACGCTGCCGGAGAACTCATCTACCTCTCTGCTCCCTCTTGATGGATCAACAAGGTGGAGATCGTCATCGAGCTGTACGTGTGCTGAACGCGGAGGTGCCGCCCATTCGGCGCTAGATTGGAAGGACCGTGATCAAGATCGCGAGACGGATCGTGATGAGATCACGGGACGGATCGTGATGCACTCACGGGACGGATCATGATTGGATCACGTGACGTATCGTGATGAGACCGCGGGACGCTAGGAGATTTGGATCGTGAAGACGTTCGACTACACCAACCGCGTTTCTTAACGCTTCCCGCTTAGCGATCTACAAGGGTATGTAGATCCACTCTCCCTCTCGTAGATGCTCATCACCATGGATAGATCTTGCGTGCATGTAGGAAAATTTTTGTTTCCCATGCAACGTTCCCCAATAGTGGCATCATGAGCTAGGTCTATGTGTAGACGAGATCTCGAGTAGAACACAAATAGTTTGTGGGCGTTGATGCTTGGATTGCTTCCTCCCTTGGTCGTGTTTTGGTTCAGCGGTATTGTGGGATGAAGCGGCCCGGACCAACCTTACTCATACGCTTACGAGAGACCGGTTCCATCGACTGACGTGTAACCTCGTTGCACAAAGATGGTTGGAGGGTGTATGTTTCTCCTACTTTAGTTGGATTAGCTTTGACAAAGGCGGTCCTTGAGAAGGTTGAAAAGCAACTTATGTATCACTGTTGTAGTTTACACATAGGTGATAATTGTTCTTGCTAGATACCCGTAGCAGCCACGTAAAACATGCAACAATAATTATAGGACGTCTAACTTGTTTTTGCAGGGTATGTTGTGATGTGATATGACCAATTACATGATGAGATATATGTGATGTATGAGATGATCATGTTTTGTATAGAATATCACAACTTGTATGTAGATGAGCATGGCAACTGGCAGGAGCCATAGGGTTGCCTTTAATTATTGTATGACCTGCGTGTCAATCATTAAGCGCCATGTAATGCTTTACTTTATCGCTAAACGGTAGCAATAGTAGTAGAAGCATGGTGGGCACGACAAACCCGATGGTGACACGTTGATGGAGATCAAGATGATGGAGATCATGGTATCATGCCAGTGACGATGGAGATCATGTCGGTGCTTTCAAGATGGAGATCAAAAGCACAAGTTCATGGCCATATCATGTCACTTATGATTTGCATGTGATGTTAATCCTTTTATGCACCTTGTTTTGCTTAGGATGACGGTAGAATTATAAGGTGATCCCTCACTTAATTTCAAGATAAATTGTGTTCTCCTCGAGTGTGCACCGTTGCGAAAGTTCGTCGTGTCGAGACACCACGTGATGATCGGGTGTGATAGACCCTACGTTCACATACAACGGGTGCAAGCCAGTGTTGCACACGTAGAACACTCGGGTTAAACTTGACGAGCCTAGCATGTACAGACATGGCCTCGGAACACAAGAGACCGAAAGGTCAAACATGAGTCATATAGTAGATATGATCAACATGATAATGTTCACCTTTGAAACCACCTCAACTCACGTGATGATCAGACTTGAGTTGGTGAATTTGGATCATGTGACACTCAGATGACCTGAGGGATGTCAATTTGAGAGGGAGTTCTTCAGTAATATGATGAATTGAACTCATTATCATGAACATAGTCAGTAGTGTCTTTGCAAATTATGTTGTAGATTACTTGCTCGCGCTGTAGCTCCCTTGAATTTTTATATGTTCCTAGTGAAATAGAGTTGAAAGATGATGGTAGCAATATTGTGGACTGGGTCCGTGATCTGAGGATTGTCTGTAGGTTAATGCAGCAGAAAACAAAAAAATTCTGACCTACGCACCAGCCCAGGACCACTATGAAGACTGCATACAAGGTTTGATCTTTTCGTTACCGACTCGTAGCGCAGCGGAAGTAGAGTCGATGACGATCGGCGGTGCAGATCCCCGCAGCTAGGATTTGCAACCTCCCAACCGCGAGGATGTATACCCTCATCTGCCCCGCGGACAGCCCTTCGGGAGGACCTCCGAAGCTCGGACTATCACTCGGACAGCCCTTCGGGAGGACCTCCAAAACTCGGACGGTCACATTGACAGCCCTTCGGGAGGCACTCTCGAACTAAGACCGAAACTACAATCTCTCTACAGAGTTGCACACATACGGTGTCATCTATCCGGCAGGGCTTCGCCGTCCAGAACTAGTTCCTGCCGGAACCCAGACAGCCTTTCGGCTCAACGAAACTATTTCGCTGGGAGGGAGAGAGAGAGCTTGCAAAGCAAAGCATGTGTATGAGAGCACAAGGATGATGAAATGGCAGCCCACATCTCCTCTATTTATAGGAAAACCAAGGGGTAGGGTGGTTTTACAATAAAACCCAAAATGCACATGAATGAAGTCCTTCCACAAGGGCATAAAAGTGAAACCAAGGAACAAGAGGGACTCCATGAAGGAGTCCACCATGTGGCCGGCCACACCCTCATGTGGGGCCCCAAAAATGGCTCCAATCCATCCATGTCATCCCCAAGATCTTTTGGAGCAAAGCCCCAAAAGGTGGCTAACCATAAAGTAGTCCAAAAAGCACTTTCACTATTCACGGCGACATTTTTCAGCGTCCGCTCGAACTGAAAATATTTATGTGGGCTTAGAACAATTCTAGTACCCCACTAAAATAATTTTCAATGCGATCCGGAACAATTCCAGAATAGTGATTTTCATCTGCGAAAAGCATCTGAAGCAGTTCCGGCAGCTCCGGAACATTTCCGGTTATTCTTCCGGAAAATTCCCAGAAGTTTCCAGAATGATTCTGGCACCCTCCAAGAATTATCAGACATGTGCCGAAACCAATTTGACTTATTGGTATCCCTTGAAACAACTTTTCAGTTTCACCGAAACTGTTCCAGTGACCTGTCTACGGAACTTTTCCACTGTTCGAAACTTTTCCGGTGTCCGAAACTTTTTGGTGATTTTCTCTCAGACTCCCTATCTAGTATTCAACAGATAGATGACCCTTAAGCGTGTGACCCTATAGGTTCGGTGAAGCATAGACATGACCCGGAACCCCTTCCGATCAATGATCAACATCGGAGCCATGGACACCCATATCGATCCCTATACCCACACGAATAAATATTCGAGTGAACCTCCAGTTGCCGTGTGCTATTCCTGTTGCTTCGCGATATGTTACAAATACTCGAGGTGAGACATGTTGGCATCCTCGTGGATCAACAACTTGTCCACTATGCCAGTTACCTCGTTAATGGTATTGTTCTCTTTTCTCATTCCCGTGTTCCGGCATCCCCGTGATCAAATCACAAAGTGTCTGGCCAGACGATGATGGATACTGTAACACCGAGAGGGCCCAGAGATATCTCTCCATCGTCGGAGGAGCAAATCCCAATCTTGAGCTATCATGTTACTTCACATACTTTTCCATGAACCCGTAAGCCGCCGTAATAGGCACCCATTTACGGTTGACGTTTAACAAACCCCAAAGTTCATGAAGCAAGCATGAAGAAACTCGATACTCTCATGGTCTAAGGAATTATGCAAACATTAACTTCTCTGTGTTATTAACCATTAACTTATGACGAATGTATCTCATAGCATAACATCAATTCGGGTCGATTCAACACAAATGTTCTTCTAACATTATGCCCTCAAAATTGCCGGCATAGCCATGCCCATGATCAGGAAAACAGGATCATCATGCAATACTTGAGCCAGTCTTAGAGGCCAGACTAGGAATACATTTTACCGTTTATTGTCCCACACGTGCACATGAGTTTCCCTCCAAGCCTCGTTTTATTTGTAGACTCGAGAATCATTGCAGTTATAGCATGGAACATAAACATAATTATGAATAGGGAGATAATCAAAAACATTTATTATTGCCTCTAGGGCATATCTCCTATAGACTCCCACTTGCACTGTCAATAATCTAGTCAATGCTAATGCACTTTACACCTATGGCATACTGGTGTAAAATATGCTTCGCTTGTGGTATTGCCTGATGTCCAATGGATCTGACAACTTCAGCTCCGTGTGGAACATTGCATATCCTCGTGTTTTCACGCTATCACAAAATTCGTATTTTGTGTGACTTGGCTTTGCATATGTGTGAATCATTGGTCGAAACCTGATTCCTCAGGCTGAGCTATGGAGCAACTATCTGCAATAGTGTCTCATAGACCAAAGCCATCTTGGAACCATACTAAGTTTATGAATGAACTATATGATTCAACAACTTCTTTGTCGCTTCCAAAGCGTCAACATACTTTGCCTTTGTTATAGAATTCGCCACAGTATCTTGTTTGGAACAATTTCCAACTACCATGCCACCATATTGTGTATCACACAAAAACCTCAATTAATTCGAAAATCACATGGAGAAATGGTGGAGACTGTATCGATGTAACATATTACACCGAACTCTTCATGATTTCTGCTTGCGAGAAAACATGTCATCACTACTACTCTAGTACTCAATGACATCTTTCACTGTTGTCCTATGATCAGTACTTTGATCACTTTGGTTATCCATACTCGCAACAACTTTGGAGTATCGGACATATCTGGTGGTTTTACATACCATGGAATACATGATTAATCCAAACACAAGAGTGTGTGGAATCTCCATCATGTATTTCACTCATCAGTGTTTTGGGACACTAAGTCTTGCAAAAACACTTTCCATGTGACTTCGGCAAGAATCACTCCTTGGCGTTTTAAATGCTAAAAGGTTTTAGCACCTTGTCAATATGTATTCATTGCTTAGCCCCATTAGGTAAATCTATCTCCATAGATCATCATGCCTAATATTGAGGCTATTTAGCCTAAGCACTTCATCGAAAAAACTATTTTCAAATGAAGTCCTAATTCGTGTCAAGAAATTTATTTCCAATTAACAATGTGTCAAGTACACAAGGTTTTTACAAAAAGTATTATGCTCCCGCTTACTTTCTTGAATCACAAGCATCTTCGATACCCATTTGATGAAGTCAAACTCCTTTGACCATTCCATCAAAAACGAACATTCCAACTCCGCTTTGCTCTCTTCTGTCCATCGCTGGAACTCTGAAGTTTGCATACTTACTAGCATCCTCTGGATCGACAAATTACTTTGGACTGTATCACATACAAGCCATAGGTTTCATTTCCATCAGATGGAAATCCTTTTGTCATCCATGTTTCATATCTCATGATTGATCTATGTATTAATTGCTAGTTCAACCCGAACCGACCTTAAGCATCGCTATGGTGAAACAACCTCATCGTAGTCAACTCCTTGAACTTGTTATTTCAACAAATCGAGCTTTATGGATAAAACATTTTTATCCGTACCAGTTTTCAGTTCCATAAATATTCGTTGGACTCTAAGTCCTCTGAAAGGTGTATCAAGGTTTTAATCTTGAATCACTTATATGGAAACTATCTCGGATTGTATTGGCATTTAGCCAATCCCGGAGTCAGGGCCCATCAACGCTTCCTTGTGTATTGTAGGTATACTGTTGTCCAACAACAATATCTCGTTTGCGCACCTGATAGGTTTGCATGAGCTTTGCCTACGTGGTTCAGCTACACGTTCAACTGAAGTCCATACATTTTATTGTAGAGACTTACGTATCAGTCATAGTAGGAAACAACAGATTCACTTCCAAGGTTTCTTTCCTTTGAACTGATGACGAAGATACTGGTTATCTCGTCGAGTTGCACTGTCCTCCCACTCACCTTTTTTAAGAACTATTCTCTTTAAAAGCATACCGTTTTGTGGCAAAACCCTTTGCCTCGGTATAGTGGTGGGGGAATACCCAATGACTTGGGATAACCATACAAAATAGCACTTGTCTGATTTGGAATGGGTTTGTAACCTTTTACACAAGCCCCATATTCCAAATTTTAAGAAAAGATATAACATGGTTGGGCGTACCATACGATAGCGTCATTTCAACAGGCCTGATGGATCTCTTTTTAGTGTAAAAGCCGCAGTCTCTAAAGCATCACTCTATAAAAGGGATAATGGAAAATCTATTTATGTCATCTTTGATCTTACCATGTCATAAATGGTTCGATTACATCTTCACGGACTTTCCACTTGCAGTGGTGTTCCGGGAGGTGCAAGTTATGAAACTCTTTTCACAACTCATCAGACAATCGCTAAACTTGTAACTCAAATATTCCTTTCCGCAATCAAATTGCAGAAACATAATTTTCTTTGTACAATAACTTCTACTTCATTTTTGAAAACCTTTCGAATGATTTCAAAAGATCCAGACTTACGTCTCATCAAGTAAATATCCATATATCTACTTGAGTCATTTTTGAAGGTAGACAAATCCACTGTTTGCAACAACATTTATTTGACTACACACATCATAATGTATGATTACCAATAAGTTCTTTGCTCGTTCCTTATGGCCTGTGAACGGTATTTTAGTTAGTTCACCTTTTGGAGGAAAGTCGCAAGTGTCAGATGATTCAAAATCAAACGACTTCAAAATCCATCATAATGGAATTTTCCATGCGGGTTTCTCCAATGTGACCAAATGCAGTGCCACACATATGTGGTATTCTTTTAGTCTTGCGACATTTAGCGTCAGTGTTATGGATGTATCATATTTCCATCAATATTCATAACATATATCTCATCTAGGATGGAATCATGGCCCTTCATGTTATTCATAATACTGAACAACAATTGTTGTTTTTATGAACAAATATTTTGCAACAAACATTGTGCAATGGGCTAGAGAGTATGAAACTCTAAAATGAATTATGAAAGTAAACCCAGAGGTAATGTATTATTATCAATATTCATAACATACGTCTCAGTCATGATGAAAGTATGGCCCTTATGTTATTCATAACACCGAACATGAAAAGTTCTCTTATGAACAACCTTCTTGCAAGATACCTTATGCAAAGGGCTAGAGTGTATGAAACTCTAAAATGAATTATGAAACTTAATACATAGGGAATACACCGATGGAAGGCATAGTAACATTTACTATGTTCCCTACGTGTATCTAAACCTCATTCCTGGCTAGTCTTTCAGGCCATAGTAGTTCTTACATCGAGTTGCAATAGAATGCAATCGAGCGGGTATCTTTGTGACCAACTCACAATACCCAAGAATTAGTGATTAACATGTTTAACCATAATTCCCAAGAACTATATCTTTGATCAGCCTTCTATACATCAAAAACTTGTATGACATTCATACATGAGCTAGATATTCCAGTCTTCTTTCCTTTTGCCATTATATTTCTAACAGTTTAACTTTTCAGTATTTCTCCTACTCTCAGAAGAAGCACCCAACTTAAGAGTGGCATTAGCCCCGGACTTCCTAGGCGTGAAAGTCTGACTAACACCCTTCGGACACTTCCTTTCTCTTTAAGTTGTTGTTTTATTCACCTTTCATCATATGACAGGCGTTCTCCTGGATCCCTCTCTTATCAGTCTAATGCATAGTAAACTCCTTTACTAATAGTTTGCAAACAAACATTGCTTTGGATATCTCATATCTTTTAGCTTTTGTCTGTCTCTGAAAATGACTTTCAGATTCCATGAATATCACATAACTATCCAAACTTTCGAAGTTTCGGTCTCATGGAAGCAAACATATTTGACTTGACCGTAACGGAATTTTAGCTTTTTGGATCGAAGGACGAGAGTCATATCATCCATAGCATTAGCGGGAGAATACCGAAAAAATGCGATAGGACAAGTCCTTCTCAGCACTCTTGAGGACCATCCTCACATTACGTTACCAACCGTAAAGTTTTAACCAGATATTTAACAGCTATTCAATTTTAATAGGGAAGGTGGAAACGCGAGCCATTATTCTACAACTATTTTGCAAACCGCACTTAGACAGTGTTCAAAATAAATTGCACTGAGAATTAAAACAAGTTAATTCTACAGTGCGCTCCCACTCAAATCAATATCTCTCATAATTGATTGTGAGTGATTCAAGATCCAAATTACAATTCAACGCCAAGGATGTATCCATCTCAAGTGACGAGAATTGTAATCGGTAGGCCAACTTGCCAATCACATCTCTATGTGACTCTTGTTCATCTTTCAATGCGTGTGTTCCGAGCTCATGACTTTCATGCCTGAACGTCAAGACAACCAAGTGATCTCGCTGCGAGGTCTCAACTCACCCGCCTCACACTTCTCTAATCGTTCGTACCCATGTAACCATGTGATACCCCGAAGAGATAGGTGCCGTGATGGTGCTACACTTGGGAGAACACTAAGTACTTGATATTCTAAGTGAGAGATCACCCTAAGAAAAAGTGACTACCGCGCAATCAAGAAGGATGCATCAAGAGGGATAAACATCTCAGGCAATTCATAATTAGCATGACATGGTATAGCCCCTTCTGACGGAGAAGTCAAGTATTTCTTCGTCTTCGGCATTCGCATCGGTGTTCACCTTTGCGAAGATTTCCACCACCTTTTTGATGCACCAAATAATATTGCTATCTCTATAGCTTAATAAAATAAGTGCATTACATAAGGTTGACACGCAGGTCATTAAAGTGCAATCATATGGCTCCAGCCATCATGCCGAATCATGACACGCAGGTCATGTTAATCAATTTACATCATATAGTCATCTCATACATAATCAAATTATTATGAACACTGCTATACCACATCACATGCACATGCAAACCATCCTGCAAAACCAAGTTAGACGCCTCTAATCGGTACATGCAAAAACTTGTTTTTCGTGGCTTCTAAGGTTTCAAAACAAACCGAAGCTACCAACGTCCATCATCAAGTATGATAATTCAAGTTGCTAGATTAACAATCCAGGGTGTATGAAACACGAGATAATAAAATCTCGAGCCCCATACTAAAATTCGTCATACGCGTGACCCCCGTGTAGATCACATCTGCATTGCCCTTTCATCTGTGAAACATCCATCTTTCTCAACTATGGTGGAACCCAAAGAACTGTTAGCACTTCGTTGATCTGTCAATCAGAATACTCAGGAGCAGCATGAAAGGATCGCGGATTGCCAGAACTTTGTGAGATTCCACCATTCCGTTAAGATCAGGACTACGCAAATTCCAGGGAAGCAACAAGAACATCGGGTTACAGATTTCATCTGCTACCCGCACAAATAATTTTCAGTAATAGATCTCATCTACTACCTAATTATATTATGCAACACCCATACATCTCCATGTATTCTAGATCGCAACCTACATCTACGCATAGCACGGCTCTTGATGCCACTGTAGGTTAACGCAGCAGAAAACAAAAAATTTCTGACCTACGCACCAGCCCAGGACCACTATGAAGACTGCATACAAGGTTTGATCTTTTCGTTACCGACTCGTAGCGCAGCGGAAGTAGAGTCGATGACGATCGGCGGTGCAGATCCCCGCAGCTAGGATTTACAACCTCCCAACCGCGAGGATGTATACCCTCATCTGCCCCGCGGACAGCCCTCCGGGAGGCAGTCGGACAGTCCCCCGGACGGTGTCGCGGACAGCCCTTCGGGAGGACCTCCGAAGCTCGGACTGTCACTCGAACAGACCTTCGGGAGGACCTCCAAAACTCGGACGGTCACATTGACAGCCCTTCGGGAGGCACTCTCGAACTAAGACCGAAACTACAATCTCTCTACAGAGTTGCACACGTACGGTGTCATCTATCGGCAGGGCTTCGCCGTCCAGAACTAGTTCCTGCCGGAACCCAGACAGCCTTTCGGCTCTACGAAACTATTTCGCTGGGAGGGAGAGAGAGAGCTTGCAAAGCAAAGCATGTGTATGAGAGCACAAGGATGAAGAAATGGCAGCCCACATCTCCTCTATTTATAGGAAAACCAAGGGGTAGGGTGGTTTTACAATAAAACCCAAAATGCACATGAATGAAGTCCTTCCACAAGGGCATAAAAGTGAAACCAAGGAACAAGAGGGACTTCATGAAGGAGTCCACCATGTGGCCGGCCACACCCTCATGTGGGGCCCCAAAAATGGCTCCAATCCATCCATGTCATCCCCAAGATCTTTTGGAGCAAAGCCCCAAAAGGTGGCTTTCCATAAAGTAGTCCAAAAAGCACTTTCACTATTCACGGCGACATTTTTCAGCGTCCGCTCGAACTGAAAATATTTATGTGGGCTTAGAAAAATTCTAGTACCCCACTAAAATAATTTTCAATGCGATCCGGAACAATTCCGGAATAGTGATTTTCATCTGCGAAAAGCATCTGAAGCAGTTCCGGCAACTCCGGAACATTTCCGGTTATTCTTCCGGAAAATTCCCAGAAGTTTCCAGAATGATTCTGGCACCCTCCAAGAATTATCGGACATGTGCCGAAACCAATTTGACTTATTGGTATCCCTTGAAACAACTTTTCAGTTTCACCGAAACTGTTCCAGTGACCTGTCTACGGAACTTTTCCACTGTCCGAAACTTTTCCGGTGTCCGAAACTTTTCGGTGATTTTCTCTCAGACTCCGTGTCTAGTATTCAACAGATAGATGACCCTTAAGCGTGTGACCCTATAGGTTCGGTGAAGCATAGACACGACCCGGAACCCCTTCCGATCAATGATCAACATCGGAGCCGTGGACACCCATATCGATCCCTATACCCACACGAATAAATATTCGAGTGAACCTCCAGTTGTCGTGTGCTATTCCTGTTGCTTCGCGATATGTTACAAATACTCGAGGTGAGACATGTTGGCATCCTCGTGGATCAACAACTTGTCCACTATGCCAGTTACCTCGTTAACCGTATTGTTCTCTTTTCTCATTCCCGTGTTCCGGCATCCCCGTGATCAAATCACAAAGTGTCTGGCCAGACGATGATGGATACTGTAACACCGAGAGGGCCCAGAGATATCTCTCCATCATCGGAGGAGCAAATCCCAATATTGAGCTATCAAGTTACTTCACATACTTTTCCATGAACCCGTAAGCCGCCGTAGTAGCCACCCATTTACGGTTGACGTTTAACAAACCCCAAAGTTCATGAAGCAAGCATGAAGAAACTCGATACTCTCATGGTCTAAGGAATTATGCAAACATTAACTTCTCTGTGTTATTAACCATTAACTTATGACGAATGTATCTCATAGCATAACATCAATTCGGGTCGATTCAACACAAATGTTCTTCTAACATTATGCCCTCAAAATTGCCGGCATAGCCATGCCCATGATCAGGAAAACAGGATCATCATGCAATACTTGAGCCAGTCTTAGAGGCCAGACTAGGAATACATTTTACCGTTTATTGTCCCACACGTGCACATGAGTTTCCCTCCAAGCCTCGTTTTATTTGTAGACTCGAGAATCATTGCAGTTATAGCATGGAACATAAACATAATTATGAATAGGGAGATAATCAAAAACATTTATTATTGCCTCTAGGGCATATCTCCTACATTGTCCTCATTGCTAGACAGAAGGCTTATGTCTCAAGGGCTTATGGGTATTGCCTCTAGGGCTTATGGGTATTGGATACCGCTTCGGTTGCTAAATGTTATTAACTCGAAATAAAAGCTACGGAATGAACGGAGAACTAGCTAAGGGTGAGGTGACGATGTGTGTTGGAAATGTTTCCAAGGTTGATGTGATCAACATCGCACGCTCTCTCTACCTTTGGGATTAGTGACGAACCTAAATAAATGTTATTTGGTGTCTTGAGTTGAGCATGAACGTGATTAGATCGTGTTTATTGCAACACGGTTATTCATTTAAGTTAGAGAATAATGGTTATTCTGTTTACATGAATAATACCTTCAATGGTCATGCACCCAGTGATAATGGTTTGTTGCATCTTGATCGTAGTAATACACGTGTTCATAACATTGATGCCAAAAGATACAAAGTTAATAATGATAGTACCACATACTTGTGGTACTGCCGCTAAATGTTATATTGGTATAAAACGCATGAAGAAACTCCATGCTGATGGATCTTTGGACTCATTCGATTTCGAATCGGTTGAGACATGCGAACCATGCCTATTGGTCAAGATGACTAAGGACCCCGTTTTCTGGTTTGATGGAGCGGGCAAGTGATTTATTGGAAATGATACATGTTGATGTATGCAATCCAATGAGTCTTGTAGTGTGCGGTGGATATCGTTATTTTCTTACCTTCACTGATGATTTGAGTAGATATAGTGTATATTTACTTCATGAAACACAAGTCTGAATCATTTGAAAGGTTCAAGAAAATTCAGAGTGAAGTTTAAAGATCATCGTGACAAGAAGATGTTTGCGATATGATCATGGAGGTGAATATCTAAGTTACGAGTTTGGCATACAACTTTAGACAATGTGAAAGTTGTTTCACAACTCACGCCACCTGGAACACCATAGTGTGATGGTGTGTCTGAATATCATAGTCGTGCTCTATTGGATATGGTGCGTGCTATGATGTCTCTTATCGTTTTGCTATTATAATTTTGGGGTTATGCATTAGAGACAACTACATTCACTTTAAATAGGGAACCATCTAAATCCGTTGAGATGACACCGTGTGAATTAGGATTTGATAGAAACCCAAGCTATCATTCGTAATGTTTGGGGCTGCGACGCTTGTGTGGAAAAATGTTTTCACCTAATGAGCTCGAACCCAAAGCGGACAAATGCATCTTCATAGAATACCCTAAGAACATTTGGGTAAACCTTCTATCTCAGATCCGAGCATAAAGTGTTTGTTGCTAAAACGGATCCTTTCTCGAGAAAGAGTTTCTCTCGAAAGAATTGTGTGGGAGGAAGATAGAACTTGATGAGGTTGTTGAACCTTTGTTCAACCAGAGAGTAGTGCAGCGCAGGAAGTTGTTTCTGTGAAGCCTACATTAGTTGAAGAGGAAGTTAATGATGATGATCATGAAGATTCGGATCAAGTTACCATCGAACCTCGTAGGTCGACAAGGATGTGTACTGCTCCTGAGCAGTATGACAACCCTGTCTTGGAGGTCATGTTGTTGGACAACGATGAACCTACGAGCTGTGGAGAAGCGATGATGGGCCCGGATTCCGACAAATGGTTAGAGGCCATGAAATCCGAGAAAGGATCCATGTATGAAAGCCAAGTATAGACTTTGGTAGACTTGCTCGTTGGACGGGAGGTCGTCGAGTACAAATGGACCTTTGAGATGATGATAGACGCTGATGGTAAATTTCACCATTTATAGAGATCGACTTGTCGCAAAGAAGTTTCCGACAAGTTCAAGGAGTTGACTGCGATGAGACTTTCTCACTTGTAGCGATGCTAAAGTCTGTTGGAATTATGTTAGCAGTTGCTGCATTTTTCAATTATGAAATCTGGCAGATGGATGTCAAAACATCGTTTCCTTCCTTAAGGAAAGGCTGTATGAGATACAACCAGAAGGTTTTGTCAGTCCTAAGGATGCTAAAAGGTAAGCAAGCTTTAGTGATCCTTCTATGGACTGAAGCAAGCATCTCAGAGTAGGAATATATACTTTGATGAGGTGATCAAAGTTTTTGAGTCTATACAAAGTTTATGAGAAACTTGTATTTACAATAAAGTGAGTGAGAGCACTATAGAGTTTCTGATAAGCATATGTGGTTGACATATTGTTGATCGGAAATGATGTAGTATTTCTAGAAAGCATAAATGGTTGTTTGAAAAGTGATTTTCAAAGGAAGACCTGGATGAAGCTACCTAATTGTCGAGCATCAAGATCTATAGAGAAAGATCAAGATGCTTGATGAGACTTTCAATGAGTACATACCTTGAAAATATTTTGAAAGAATTCAAAATGGATCAGTCAGAGAAAGAGTTCTCGCCTGATTTGTAAGGTGTGAAGTTGAGTGAGACTAAAATCTCGACAACGGCAGAAGAAAGAGAAAGGATGAATGTCGTCCCCTATGCCTTAGCCATAGGTTCTGTAGAGTATGACATGCTGTGTACCGCACCTGTGTGTGCCCTGCCATGAGTCCGTCAAGGGGTACAAGAGTGATCCAGGAGTGGATCTCTGGACAGCGTTCAAGATTATCCTTAGTAACTGAAAGACTAAGGATATATTTCTCGATTATGGAGCTGATAAAGAGTTCGTCGTAAAGAGTTACGTCAATGCAAGCTTTAACACCAATCCCGATGACTCATAGTAGCAATCTGGATACGTATAGTAGAGCAACCATTTGGAATAGTACCAAGTGGAGTGTAATAGCAGTGTTTACAGTTTAACATAGAGATTTGCAAAGTAAACATGGATCTGAATGTCGCAGACCCATTGACTAAAATACCCCTCTCACAGGCAAAGCATGATCGAGCCCTATAACTCATTGGGTGTTAGATTCATAACAATGCGGATCACATGGTGATGTGAACTAGATTATTGACTCTAGTGCAAGTGGGAGACTGTTGGAAATATGCCCTAGAGGCAATAATAAATTATTTATTATCATATTTCCTTGTTCATGATAATCGTTTATTATCCATGCTATAATTGTATTGATCAGAGACTTAGATGCATGCGTGGATACATAGACAAAACCATGTCCCTAGTATGCCTCTAATAGACTGGCTCGTTGATCAAAGATGGTTAAGGTTTCCTAGCCATGGACATGAGATGTCATTTGATAACGGAATCACATCATTAGTAGAATGGTGTGATGGACAAGACCCAAACTACAAACGTAGCATATGATCGTGTCAGTTTATTGCTACTGTTTTCTGCATGTCAAGTATCTGTTCCTATGACCATGAGATCGTGCAACTCACTGACACCGGAGGAGTGCCTTGTGTGTATGAAACCTCGCAACGTAACTGGGTGACTATAAAGATGCTCTACAGGTATCTCCGAGGGTGTCTATTGGGTTGGCATGGATCAATACTGGGATTTGTTACTCCGTGTGACGGAGAGGTATCTCAGTGCCCAGTCGGTAAACAACATCACAACAAGCCTTGCAAGCAATATGACTAAGTGTTAGTCACGGGATCTTGTATTACGGAACGAGTAAAGAGACTTGCCGGTAACGAGGTGGCACTAGGTATGGAGATACCGACGATTGAATCTCGGGCAAGTAACATACCGAAGAACAAAGGGAACATCATACGGGATTAACTGAGTCCTTGACATAGAGGTTCGACCGATAAAGATATTCATAGAATATGTAGGAACCAATATGGGCACCAGGTCCCACTATTGGTTATTGACCGTAGAGGTGTCTCGGTCATGTCTACATAGTTCTCGAACCCGCAGGGTCTGTACACTTAAGGTTCGGTGGCGTTTCGGTAGTATAGAGTTATGTATGGTGGTTAGTGAAGGTTGTTCAGAGTCCCGGATGAGATCCCGGACGTCACGAGGAGCTCCGAAATGGTTCGGATTTGAAGATTGATATATAGGAAGTCCTATTTTGGTCGCCGGAAAGGTTTCGGGCTCATCGGTAGTGTACCGGGAGTGCCGGTAGTGTACCGGGAGACCATCGGAAGGGGTATTTCGACCCAAGAGGCTACATGGGCCATGGGAGGATGAATACCAGACCTTAGTGGGCTGGAGGAAGTCCCACAGAGGGCCCATACGGCTGGGAAGAAAAAGCCCAAAAGGAAAAAGGTGGAAAAAGGCAAAAGGGCTAAATTAGGAAGGAGTCCTAATCCTACTTGGAGTGGAAGAGGAGGACTCCTCCCTCCTGGTTCGGCCGACCCAAGGGCTGGATCCTTGGGAGACAAGCCTCCTCCTCCCCTCCTCCTATATATACTAGAGGGTTTTAGGGTTTTGGCACAAGATTTTCAGCCACGTGCTACCCGTTCCTCTAGTGCATAGTTTCTCCTCTAGATCGGTTTTCTGCAGTGCTTAGGCGAAGCCCTGCCGGAATTGCTCCACCACCATCACCGCGGCGCCGTCACGCTGCCGGAGAACTCATCTACCTCTCCGCTCCCTCTTGCTGGATCAAGAAGGTGGAGATCGTCATCGAGCTGTACGTGTGCTGAACGCGGAGGTGCCGCCCGTTCGGCACTAGATCGGAAAAACCGTGATCAAGATCGCGAGACGGATCGTGATGAGATCACGGGACGGATCGTGATGCATTCGCGGGATGGATCGTGATTGGATCACGGGACGGATCGTGATGAGATCGCGGAACGCTAGGCGATTTGGATCGCGAAGACGTTCGACTACACCAACCGTGTTTCTTAACGTTTCCCGCTTAGCGATCTACAAGGGTATGTAGATCCACTCTCCCTCTCGTAGATGCTCATCATCATGGATAGATTTTGCATGCGCGTAGGAATTTTTTTGTTTCCCATGTAGCGTTCCCCAACAGTTCGTGGGTAGAACCGGGACAAAAGACATACCTTTGGTCCCGATTCTAGCCACCAACCAGTACGAAAAGGGCTGCACTAGGAGCGAGGCCCTTTAGTCCCGGTTCGTGTCTGGAACCGGGACAAAAGGGGCCAGTCGAACCGGGAGCTATAGTTCCTAGGGCCCGGCCGACACCCTGGCCTCACGAACCGGGACTGATGCACCCATTGGTCCCGGTTCGTAAGAAAACTAGGATTAATGCCCTTATCTAGCCTGGACCAAAGCCCTGTTTTCTACTAGTGGGGTGACAAAGTAAAAACCAAAACAAGATCAGCCCAAGCTGAGAGTGATGTACATCCCCATTGGGGCACATGATGCATTTTGCACCAGCCAACTTTCAGTTTTCCTCGATCGTTTGCATGCCTGATAATGGAAATGTTCCCGTCATCCAATGGTGGCGGTCCTCAAAGCGGCGAAAAGATCATGATCCTCTTGATCGCAAGGCAGCTCAAAGCCAACCTATGTGCATGCCAAAACAGCCAAATCCATCAAAGCCCAAGGGCAGAGCCGGACTTCTTGTACCCGCTTATCGATGACGATGCCAAGGCCATCATTCTCTATTTTTTATAAAAGGTGTGTATTATATTAACGCCATGAACGCCAGAATGTCATCACGATTTGGAGGCGTTCGTCAGCGGAGCATCGATGAAGGAGTTTCAAGAGCCATTCCGAACCGGTGTGCTCCACATCCTCTACCGTCGGCGGATCGCCACATGCTTTGTGCCAACGAGCGTCTACACATGACGTGGAAAATGTCCTCGTGTTCCACCCCACAAGTGACACATGTATCAGTTTCCGCAATATTACGGTGCTTCAAATTTTCCATGGTAGCAAGAGTGTTTGTAGCAACCCGCCAAACGATGACACGTACCTTAGGGGGTGCGGGGCATCCCCATAGTGCTTTCCAGACAACACGTGTGCCGTCCGATGTCCTGATCGTGGCGCATGAAGTTGTGCGATGTTTGTCGCCATGGGCGAGACGATAGGAGCTGCGAACGCTGAAGTTGCCCTTCGGTTCCGACGCCCAAGCCACTATGTCATGAAGCCGATGAGGAGACGGCTTAATCTGGACAATGGCTTCAACGTCCAGGGGAAAGGGCTACTGGCTACTTACTTTGCCGGCTTTCAGAACACTTGATTTTGGGCTCCGTCTTCACTAACTTGATTTTGTTCCTATAAGAGGAAAATCTGGTTAACTCGATTTGGTCAGGTCAGACAAGACAACACGAGCAGATTTACATCCCTCCAACATTAGATGCTCTCTGGGTCTCTCCTATAGTATCTGCTTCTTCCATTCAAATTAATACAATAGGCACACATTTTGAAACTTAGTTTTGATCTCTAATTTATCAGACAAAACATAAGTTACTTGACTTACCGATGAGGCCTCATTGACTTCAAGCGGTGCTTCATTATCCACCTTATGCTTGCTTGTTTTTCTAAGAAAAAACCTTATGCTTGCTTGTAGTCTTGTGGGTTTTGTTGCTCATCCTCAGCACCTAGGTATCTTACGGTTTTTGTTTTCGATTGTTGTTGTGTGTGGTGTGGTGTTGTATCGGTCATTGTAGGGGCTTCATTATTTTAAAGCCGGACGTTGACCTCCTTTCTAAAAAAAGTCACATGACATAAAATCTAAACCATTGAAATCCATTGAAATATTTTTCCAAATACAATTCCATTTGTGTAGATTTTGTTACATATAACCTACATTTTTGTGGTTAAATTGATTATCAAAGTTGGATCTTAATATATCGACTTGGACGTTAATGCTGATCCATATACTTGTACTTCACGAAGAAGTGATGTTTTGGATACCAATACGTTTGGTGATACCAACTATCACGACATTGACAACTTGCCTCACCAAAGTCAACTTCAGGTAATTCGCTTTCAAAATGAAGTTAGCAATAGCTTAGCTATTTTTGCTAGATTAGAAGGACGAACCATGATACGGGTTGGTTCTGGTCCAGTGGTTGATGTTGAGCTAGCTCTTGCTGATTGTATGGACACTATGATTTGAGTAATGCAATTTATCACCGCAAAAACAATAATAGTAATAATAAAACTGTAGGTGGGCTGGCACATCTGCATTGCGTGTTATACTACGGGGGAAATAAAATGGTCACTGCGGATGAGCCTCCTAGCAAGCGAGAGCATGTTTTTTTCCTGATTTTACTTTTTTTATTTTGATCAATTATATTTAATAAATTTTATAAATTTGGAAATATTTTTGTAAACTTGCAAATAATTCAAAAATGTTCACGAATTTAGTAAACAAACTCTGTAAATCAGATTTTTTCTTCACAAATTTGAATATTTTCATGAATTTACAAAAAAATAAATTGGAGAATTGTTTGTCAATTTTAAAAGGGTCAGCATCTGGAAAAAAGTTCAATAATTTCATTTACGCAAGTTTCAAAAATATGCACAAGTTTATAATATTTTAACGTATTTGATAATTAAAAATCTAAAAATAATAATAATCGAAACCAAAGCTAAAAACAGGAAAAAGGGAAGGAAAACCAACTGAAAAACAAAAGAAAAACCCGAAAGTTTGCCCAACCCGGATGAGAAGCCAGCGAGATTGTCGGTAGCTCTTGAATGGTCGGCTGACCGTGCGCTAGTGCTGTAAGCGGGTGACTCATGTTATTTGGGAGAGGTCCTAACCAGTGACATAAGCGCTAGTAAAGCAAACTGGCGCCCAGGCGGCCCAGTTACAACTGGTTGACAGATAGACCTTTGATTTGTTACCAGGTGGACCACTTGACCGGGTAACAGGGTGGACGTAGACACTTGTAAGAATGATAATATGAAACAAATGAATTTATTTTTTTGATAAAAAACGTTGGTTTGAAAAAGTTTATAAATTTTAATAAGTACATTTACATGAAAAACTTCATGGATATTTAAAAAATATGAATTTCATAAAAGTTCATGGATATGGAAAACAAAGTTTGCAGATTTTAAAAAAACACGATTTTTTAAAAAAAATTGCAACTTTGAAATATTTTATAAATTTAAAAATATACGTATTAAATAAAATATTCCAGTTTTTTTTTAAAATAGTATGTAAAAGGTTCATGAATTTTAGAAAACATTCAAAAATAGAAAATAGATTTGTAAAATTTATAAACAACACCACACTTGAATTGACGAAATTTTCATGAATTTGTAAAAGAGGTAAATGGAAAATGGAAAAGGCAAAGAAAGTGAATAAAATATAAAAAAATAAAGGAAAAAAGGAAAAAGAAAAATCTTACCCCAAGGTTTGGGTATCCTTTGTCAGTAACATTGACCAATTAACGAAATCAAAGGAGAAAAACGGGGACCACTAAAAAAATAGGGGAACATAATTAAAATAATAGGGAAAGTGTCATATGGTGGTCTAGCGAACTGGAGGGGGAGGAGGAGGAGGTGCAAGTGAGGCAGGAGTGTTTGCGCCAATCCGGCCCATCTGGCACCATGAGTTTGCTGCTTCTTCCTCTTAGAACATGTACAACCGGACTTGGCAAATCCGGTAGCTCCTTTGACACTCACATCGTTCCGCCTGGCGGGCCGACCTAGAAGCCACCTCAAAGACAAGACGCGAAAAGAAAAAAAATATTCTCGGGATCAATACACGAGAAATCGGGTTCGAATCCCCATGTTGAATGTGGTAATCTCAACGGAACAACCACTGCACCAAGACCATTTAGTTGTACACAATCCAAAAACACCACTATGTAATGCTTCTTTTAGTAGAATACTAACATACACGTATTATGTACCCATATAAACCATTTGAAAAAAGAAATCATTTTTTAAATCATAGCTTTGCAATAAAAAAATTCACCAGCATGGTAAAAAGTTTGAAAGTTTGAAAAAGTTAATTGAATCCGAATAAAGTTCATCGATTTAAGAAAGTCATCAAAATTTGAAAACAAATCATGAATTTGAAAAAGGGGTTCATGAATTTGACAAAAGTTCAATGACTATGAAAAAACGTCATCAATTTTGAAGAAAAGTTCACAATTTTTTCAAAAAGTTCATTAATTTGGGAAAAAGTTCATTGATTTTTTAAAAAGGTTCATCTTTTTTGGAAAACAACATAGATTTTGGGGAAAATCTCACTGGTTTTGGAAAAAGTCCAGTGGTTTTGAAAAAGTTTCATCAATTGTGAAAAAGGAAGTTCATTGATTCGAAAAAAGTTAACCGATATTAAAAAAAGTTCATCAATTTGGAAAAAAGTCAATCGACATTGAAAACAAGTTCATTAATTGGAAACAGAAATCGTGAACTTGAAAAATAGTTTTTCAATCTTAAAAACAAATAGAGAAAATTGATAGAAGTTCATGTATTTGCAAAAGAGAAAGAAAACAAGAAAAAAAGAAAAAACAAAAGCAAAAACCAAACAAAGCGTTCGAAAAAACCGTGTTTGGGTGCTTCCGAAAACCAGGGGCTTCGAAAACTGAAGAAATAATAAAACCCGTGAAACGAATATGGAGTCACAGAAGGTGCGGTAACCAGTGGTTGAAACACGCTCTGTGAAGATTGATGTGCCATGTTCGTTTCTGTTGCGCCGCACACTTTTTTGTTTTAATTATGGGTCTACATATGCTCCATAAGATCATTGAGTAGTTGTGCATGCACCTGATGATCTTGATGATTCTGATGCATCTGCATAAAGTTCATAAGCTAATTTGCATCTTAATCTTCTGGGATTTGAAATTGTTCTCTGGGCGCTTCGAAATCATTGGTTTGGACAACATCATCACCCTCAGTCTCGATAATCATGTTGTGCAAAATAACACAACATATCATCAGCTGCCACAAAGTTTGTGATTCCCACATCATTGCAACTTCACGAACGATTCTCCAACAAGCTTGAAGCACTCTGAATGCCCTCTCCACATTCTTCTTGGCTGCTTCCTACATTGTTACAAAGTGGCTTTGTTTCTTGCCGTGTGGTTCGGAAATAGCCTTCACAAACGCCGCCCACTGATGATAGATGCCATCGACAAGATAGTATTCCATGTTGTAGTTACGGTCGTTGTCAGCGTAGTTGCACGGCGACGATTCCCCATTACAAAACCTCCTGAACACCGAAGACCGTGGAAGCACGTTGATGTCGTTATGAGAACCCGCCATTCCAAAGAAAGCATGTCAAATCCTAAGTCATGTGATGCTACTGCTTCCTGTATGATGGTGGACTTTTTTTGTGTGACCTTGATAAATTCTTCGCAAACCTTTTCGGCAGTTCTTTCATTGCCAATGCGTACAATCCAACATCCCTAGAAATCCTCTCGCTTCTCTAATAGCCAACAACTTTTTTGTGTCCTGCACATTTGGTTTTCTTTGATACTCTACTCCAAATACCTGCATGACGGCACAAGAAAACTTGACAGTTGTCTTCAGGCACGTGCTCTCCCCTATCTGGACTATCTCACCAACGACATATATGACAGTACCAAGTGCAAGCATGCTCAGAGCAGTTGTGCATTTCTACTTGGCACAGCAAGAAAGTTGGTTGCAACAATCCCTTGTGAGGTTGATGTAGTCATCGCAAGCCTCCAGTCCCTCCACAATGTGCAAAAAATGGTTTCACATGTGAAACCGATGACAAACCATGGATCATTCGAAAAAGTTGGGTCCAGAGCAAAGTAGTCCTTCTGCAGCAGCCGTGCGCCGAAGACCCTATCCCGATTGATCCCTCTTCTTCCTTTGATTGAGCCCTTTGAAGTTGGGAATATGCTCTCCGTGTCAGTCCATTTCCTCTTGCATTCTCATGAGCATGATCATGTCCATTTCTTCATCCGAATCCCAAGAATAGAAGAAATCATCTAGAATCATTTTATCAAGATCCGTTGGTCCATACTCCTCGTCCGACGAAGCATCAGAATTCATCGTTTTCCCTAAAAAACACAAGAAACTGGATCTGACAACATGTCGAACACATATAATGCAAGGGGCAACCCGAGAGTTATCAAACGTACCGCGGTGGTGTGTGGGCCGGCAATAACGTCCCCGATTGCAAGGACGGGAGAGGGGAGTGCTTGGCTAGTGTTGTCGCCATAGATCCTCGGAACGGGTGCGGAGCACGCACGGTGGTAGAGCGGCGAGACGGACATCGGGGATGAGCAAGAACAGAAGAGAGCAAATGTGATGGAGGGGTGGATTTGATGCAAATTGTGATGGGGTACGCCTTTCGAGCGGATGCGCCCGGACGCCCCAATATCCGCCCTAGATTTAGGCTGGACATGAGGGGTATCGATCAGTCCGGACGTTTGAGACCCATCTAGATCGCATTTTCCCGGGCGTTTAAGGTGGGTTTGGAACGCCCGACTATAGATGCTCTTATTGAACTATTCCAGGCTGGTTTTTCACTGGCAGCCATGTATGTGGCTGCAATACTGATCTTGTCCAAGCATCAATTCATAAGTTGTTGTGTCACGACTTAAATAGGCATCGCATTAATTCTGCCATGCATGTCTACAAGCTTAGATTTAACATGACCACAGTTATCATACTACTAACATTTACTATCTCCGTTCCTAAATATAAGTCTTTCAAAAGATCTCATTATGAACTACATACGGAGCAAAATAAATGAAATCACGATCTAAAATACGTCTATATATATCCATATGTAGTCTTCTAATGAAACCTTTAAAAAGATTTATATTTAGGAATGGAGGGAGTACATTTCTGTCCTCACAAAAGAAAGTACATTTTTGCATCATAGTTTCTATTTGCTTACATAAATGGAGGGAGGAGACTATTCTCTTCTTTTTCGAATTCGCACTACCAAGTTGGTTAGGCTTGTGCACTATACCAGTAGGATCCACACTATCAAGTCACTCCATTATTACATCGCCTAACAAAGAGCGGTTCACTTCCAATAATTTGGTGATGCATGAAAGGGATTAATTCCTCGTGCAAATGAGCATGCCCTTGGATGAATCCTACTCCGTCACCTTGCACCGACACAGGTTGAAGATGTCAATGACCTCGTCGTACATGGCACGCTTCAGTTCCTCCACCCACTCCCGCACGCTCTCGTCGGGGATGTTCCTCCTATTAGCGTCAGGAAGGAAGTTCTTGAGGTCCATGAGCTTGACGTACTAGTAGAAAACAGGGCTTTGGTCCAGGCCGGGTCAGCCCATTAGTCTCGGTTCAGTCACAAACTGGGACCAATGGGGGGCAACGGTCCCGGTTCATGAGGCCAAGGGACCGAACGGGCCACGTGGGGCATTGGTCCCGGTTCGTCTGGAACCTTTGGCCCCGGTTCCAAACACGAACCGGGACCGATGTGCCTCGCTTCTGGCCCACAATCATTGGTCCTGGTTCATGGATGGATCCGGGACCAAAGGGGGTCCTTTAGTCCCGGTTCCAGCCATGAACCGGGACCAATGAGATGCCTATATATACCCCCTCGCCAGCCAGTAGAGCACTCCACTTTGCTCTGTTTTTCAGGCCGGCAAGGGGAGAGCTTGGTGGTGCTCTAGCTCACCTGCTATGCAGATGAGGTGTTTGATGAAATGCCCAAGCCAAACTTAAGCTTTCTCCTCTCGAAGCTCCTTGTCCAAACTCCATTTTTGTTAAGATTTGTCTAGGTTTGGCGGTCCATCCTGTCCCGTCCCCATCCTGAAACCGCCGTCGATCGCCCGCGCGTGGTGAGCCTCTTGATCTTATCTTCTTGATAAAATAAAATATACTTGCTCGTATGATTTTCTTACTTTTATTATTGTTTTCTATTATATAGTGTCATGGTTATGGTATCCGCCCACGTCGGCCCTCGTCCAGTCTATGATTCAGATGTGGTATACTATCTTTTATATAACTATTTCACATATCTAATGTCTATGACAATTAATTATGCCACCAACTTGACGTAGATGTTTTTATCTATAGGAAGTAGTTGAACCAGAAATGGATACCGACTATGCAATTCTGCTCGACAAGTTAACTAAAGCTGAAAAAGAAATCGATCATTTGAAAGAAAAATTGAAAAGAACCGAAGATGACAAGATGGGATTGGAGTTGCATGTTGCCAATATCGTTGACGATCACAAGACCAAGATGGATGCAATGTGCTTGAAGCTTAGAAAGATTAGAAAATATGCCATTCATACTGAGGCTTGGTATCATTATGCCGTTGGATCAATTGGTACCTTAGTAGTGGTTATAATTGCATTTGTTGTTGCATTTAAATTTTTTACATAGTTTTGTTGTATGTTTTAATTAGATGCTCTAGAGAGCTATATGTTGTTCAATAATGCACTACAGGAATCAACCACTTTGCCGTCAGCCATCCCGGACGGCAAAGGCATACATCCCGGACGGCAAAGTCTTTGCCGTCCGCCAGCAGAGGGCCAACCGTCCGGCTTAATAAGCCACAGTAAAGGGCGCTTTGCCGTCTGCTGGCGGACGACAAAGACCTTTAAATCTTTGTCGTCCGCCAGCGGACGACAAAGGGCCTGGATGGTACACATGGCACCTTAGCTCCGTTATGGGCTTAACGACGTGCTTTGCCATCCGCTGGCAGACTGCAAAGACCTTAGTTCTTTGCCGTCTGCCAGCGGACGGCAAAGAACCCACCTAGGCTAGCCCCAGGTTGCACAGGTAGCTACCACGTGGCAGCTTTGCCGTCTGCTAGCTGATGGCAAAGACCTTTGCCGTCTGCCAACAGACGGCAAAGTGGCTATATAGCCCTTGTTTTTTCTATTTTTTCTTAAAATCATTCAATTTGACAGAATATCACATATATATATCCAACATATCAACAATACAAGTTTCCAACAAGCATACCAACAATAAGTTCCAACAAGCATACCAACAATAAGTTCCAACAAGCATACCAACAATAAGTTCCAACAACATATGCAACATATACAAGTTTGGAACAACATATCCAACATACATATCCATAACAAGTTTCCAACAAGTTTCAATAAACAAAAAGGAAGCAGAAGTAGAAGAGTACACTCCATCAATGCAAGCTTCCTCATCTATAGCAAATCTGCAAAGTAGGAAAGATGAAAGTTAGAAGAAGAAGAAGAAGACTAGGTAGAAGAAAAAGAAGAAAAAGAAGAAGAAAAAGAAGAAAAAGAAGAAGAAAAAGAAAAAGAAAAAGAAGAACAAGAAGAATTTATGTTCTCTTTCTTTTTCTCCTCTCCTCTCCTCTTCTCCAAGGTAGTAATGCCATTTTGTAGCTAACTAAGTATATCAAGTCATTTTGGAGGAAAAACTGCTAAGTATAGGTCATTTTTTAGCTATCCTAGGTAGAATATATCATTTTGGAGGTAAGTAAGGTTATTATGTCATTTTTGAGGAAAATAAGCTTAGTATAGGTCATTTTGGAGCTAAACCAAGGTTATTATGCCATTTTTTTACCTAAATGAGCTAATTATGTCATAAATGAACTAGCTAAGCTAATTATAGATCATTATTGAGCTATCCTAGGTAGTTATGCCATTTTGTACCTAAGTGAGCTAATTATGTCATAAATGAACTAGCTAAGCTAGCTATAGATCATTATTGAGCTATACTAGGTAGTAATGCCATTTTCTAGGTAACTAAGCATATCAAGTCATTTTGGAGGAAAAAGTGCTAAGTATAGGTCATTTTATAGCTATCCTAGGTAGAATATACCATTTTCTAGCTAACTAAGCATATCAAGTCATTTTCGAGGAAAATAAGCTAAGTATAGGTCATTTTGGAGCTAAGTAGGTCATTTCTTAAGCTAAGTATGCATTTGTTAATGAAAACACTTGGGAAAACTTACCATCAACACGGAGGTGAAGGACCGGTAGGGTTTGCGCTAGGGTGAGACGTAGAAGGACCGGTCGGGGTTGCGGCAGACGCAGAAGGATCGGTCGATGCTTGTCGGGAGGCACGCTGCACCAAAGATCATTTGCAATGTCTCATTAGCATGATGCAACTCAAATGTGAATACTAGTAACTAATGAACATTTAAATGAAACTTATCGTGGGTGCTATAGCAATATGGGGCATCGACGGAGGGGTCTGACCATTGTTCTGGCACACGGTCTGCACATTTTGTTTTCACGAGTCATTCATATTAGTTAGTGATGAAACGAACATTACGTGTATGATTTGGCTAATATGCAGGAGAAACTTACCACGAGGAGCTCATATAGGGCCCGGTGAGACGCGTCGTTCCGGTTCCTCTCCTCTTCCAACAGCCTAGCCGTCCTCTCCTCCATGTCCCTCTCGCCACCTGCCTATTTGCCTCCGCCAGAAGCTCCTGGGCCCTAGCCTCAATGGTTAGCTCCATTGGCCATGGACGAGGCCTTATCTCAGGATCAGAGCTCGTCTGGCACTTCTTGATCTCCGGGAGAGTTCTAGGACACCGTATCAGTCCATCCCCGATGGCTATCGAGCCATGGGGCCTCCCGCCACCAGATATCATCACGAGCTCTGGATCAAAAGGACTCTGGCTCGGGTTGAAGTCCTCCCCTTCCCTCGCCTTCCCCTCATCCCTATACCTCATGAGCTTGTTGTGGGAGGAGATGTTGCTGAAGCTTTGTGGATGATTGAGGTCATCCTCAGAGAATGCCTTGGCCTTCTTCTACGAGGCAGTATGGGCCATGACATAGAGATCGAACAGAGGTGGCACCTCCTTCTTGTTGTGTCGTGCCTAAAAGAGAGGAACAAAATATTAGTTAAGGGATCAAGCTAGCATGAAGAATGAAATTGCATGAATGATGAAGCAAACCACATACCCAGTTATCCCCAAACTCAAACAGGTTGGAGCTCCCTTGATGGTGTGGCACATCTCTAATTTGGGCACGCTTACCCTTGGCCTTGTTGTGTTCGGCTAGCCATTTGGGATAGCACCACTCATCCACCAATGCCTCCCAACAGTCCATCCTATACGCACACCATCTCGGGGGCACCTAAGTTAGACAAGAGAAATTTCAGCGCTACACCTACGAATCAAATCAAAGAAACTAAGTACAAGGCCTTAAGAATAGATAATTACCTTCATTAACTTCTCCTTACTCAGATAATTTTTTTGGCACTTCTTCTTGGCCCTCTTAATGTTAGTCGAGGAGTAGTAGTCTCGAATAGTCTGCACCCGAGCCTCGTGTCATAAGTTCTGAAGTAGGCGCTTGCACTCGACTTCGAGAACAACAGTCGCTTTCGCCTCGTCTTCCTCAAGACACGCGTAGAAGGTCTGCAATCAAACAAGACAATACTGATTAGTACAATCACTAGGTGTTGTTGATTTTTAATTCTGTAAAGGAGAAATCACCCAAAAGCGACGGATCACAATGTCAGCCACCGTCTCGCACAAGACACCATCGACCATCTCCTTCGACGGGGCCGGGGCAGCCTTGTACAGCTCCTACGTTAGTGCTACCTATGGAGACTCACCCTCACCGGGCAACTGGACCTTCCCCGGGAAGTGGTGCCGGAGAAGCACACCAAGGACCTGGTTGGGCTTGCAGATACCACGCTCGTATTTCCAACCCCTGCAGTAGGACAAGGCCAACACATTAGATATTAATTTGAAGAAACATGAAGGCAAAAGGTTAAAAAAAAGTAACTTCACTTACTTCTCCACATTAGGCACAATCAACCACCTCTGCTCGTGGGTCGTCGACACAAGCGACAGCTTTGTACAACCACGCTGGTAGACCTTTTTGCCCTCCTCAACCAGCTCGCCCTCGCTATAGGTGTCATCAAACAAGTTGTCCTCGCCACCATCAGACAAGTTGTCCTTGCCACCATCCGCATGGCCACTAGCCTCCGGAGTCACGTGGGACAAAGACTCTGGGACCCGAGTCTCCTGGGACAAAGACTCTCAGACCGGAGTCTCCTGGGACGAAGGCTTGGTGACCCGAGGCTCGTCGACCCGAGGCTCGTGGACCGGAGTCCGAGACAGGTCCAAGTCGGACGGGTCCACCTGAGATGGAGCACTCCTGTGGTCGGGAGAATCAGCTGGGGGTGGCAGCGAGGAAGGCGCAGCAGCCTTCCTACCTCTAGCACCTCTCTTCAGCTTCCCCCGACCTCTCTCGGTCAAAGAAGAAGCGCCCGCTGATGTCTGCATGCTGTGTACCGGCGCTCTCCGGAGTTGCTGGGGTGGAATAATAACACCCCTCCTAGAACGCGCCGAGGAAGGAGGCTCACAACGCTCTCGACCCCCGCCCACCATCTGTCAACACCTGCAATGACAAAGAGTGAACGAAATTAGTTCAACATAATGGTCCGCCATTCTTCGACATCCAACCCTATTGATTTCGAAGCACCGGCTGGTGCGAGCTTCCCTTTGAATAGACTGAGGTTGGATCGACCTTTTTCACGGTCGCCATCATTGTAACGAGGCTTTGGATTATGCAAATGACAATTCTTGGCTTTGTAGTGTGCTATCACGAAGTTTGCCGCCTCCTCAGTAATGAATGCCTCGGCCATCGATGCTTCAACTCTACGTTTATTTTTACATTTTGCTCGAAGCGTCTTCTGCATCCTCTTAGTTGCGAAGCACCAAAGATTTTGCACGCCCCCCCAATCTTGCCTCGGTCGGGAGAGGCAAAATCAAATCCTGCATTGGATTAAAGAAGCCCGGTGGAAAGATCTTTCGTCTAGCACGTTAGGCGATAGTTCTTTCGGACAAAGAGCATGGAAGAAATAGCTCAGCTCTGCCAGTACTAGCCATTCATCCTCAGGGATAAAGCCACACAACATCACCGGCATTACCCGCTCAAGCCATATGTGCCAATCATGACTCTTGAGACCAAATATTTTCAATTTGTCAAGACTCGCTCCCCTCTTTAGATTCGCTGCATACCCATCGGGGAACATCAACTGCATTTTCACCCACAAGATCATTTCCCTCATAGCTGGCCTTCCAAGATCGTACCATGCCTTTGGCTTCCTCCAGTTCTTCTTTCCTTTCGGTTGTCGAATGTTTTGTAATGGTCTATCACATAGAGCCTCCTGGTACTTCCCCTCTATGCCGAACAATGTACCAAAAAGGGCCTCCATGATATTCTTTTCAGTGTGGATCACGTCGATGTTGTGTGGGCAAAGGAGGTCTTTAAAGTAAGGCAGATCCCACAAACATATCTTGTGAGTCCAGACGTGTTCCGTATTATACCCTTTGAAATACCCTGGACGATCTAGATCCGGCTCGAGAGCGTTTATCTGATCCAGGATCTGTTGGCCTGTCAATGCAGGTGGTGCAGTGTTTTTGACAACTCTACCTTTGATGAAATTCTTCTTGTTTTTTCTGAACTTATGGTCAGGATCCAGGAACTGTCTATGCATGTCGAAGCAAGAAAACTTGCGACCTGCCTCCAGCCAACGGAACTGAAGAGTTTCCTTGCATGTGGGGCACGGAAACCTTCCATGCACACACCAGCCAACGAAGAGCACATACGTCAGCAAGTCATGCATCAAGTACATGTACCACACATGCATTTTGAAGTTTTTTTTGTAGCGGCGTCGTATGTCTTGATCCCATTATCCCAGGCTTCTTGCAATTCATCCTTAAGCGGTTGCATGTACACATTCATATTCTTCCCTGGATATTTGGGCCCTAGAATTATCAATGTTAGGAAAATGTTCTTTCTTTTCATAATCTCTCCGGGGGGAGATTGAGTGGAATGACAAATACATGCCAACAACTGTATTATGCTGCCGTCATACCATACACATTGAACCCATCCGTGCTGATGGCAACTCGAGGATGCCTTGGATCTGTCGCTTTATCCTTATGTAATACATCGAAGTGCTTCCATGCAAAAGCGTCTGAAGTGTGTCCGAACATCGGATTCCCATCTGCATCTAGTTCTGTTCTGTTGCCCAATTTATGCCACGTCATCTGTCTAGCCGTCTCTTCAACCATGAAAATATGTTGAAGTCTTGGTATGATTGGCAGATACCGAAGAACACTAAGGGGGATTTTGGTCTGACTCTTCTCACCCATACCATTGTCTAACAGAACATACCTGGAAGCATTGCAAATGGGGAAATAGTTCAAGCCCGCATACTTAAGCCTAAATAAGGCACATCCATTCTCACAAGCATCTATCTTCTCATAGGGCATCTTAAGTGCACGTAGGATTTTGTCCGATTGGTACAGGTTTCCTGGCAATACATGGCCTCTGGGTAGAAAGCGTCCAAATAACGTCATCATCACGTCATAGCATTCTCTGCCCAGGTTGAATTGAGCCTTCAAAGCCATTACTTGCGTGATGGCACCCAGCTGACAAAGCTCAGTGTGCCGATGGAGAGGACGTTTTGAAGACTCCAACATTTCATAAAAGGCCTTTGCAGATTCATGCATCTCATCGTCCGAGTCCCGAGAATCATCAAAGTCTTGCACCATGTATTCAATCCCGGTACCATGCTCATCGGTGCGACGACGAACCACCTCAGCTCTGGCACATTGGGTAGAGTCACCATGAAATGTCCAGACCGTATAATTAGGCGTAAAACCCCACTTCTACAGTTGTTTGATCATTTCAAACTCTGACTTCTTCTTACAGTTGTCGCAATCGACACAAAGGCACCAGGTTGTTTTCTGTCCATTTGCAAATGCGACTCTCACAAACTCCTTGGTTTTTGTTAACCATTCACGGGTCATGTCTTTCTGACTAGTGTGACCGGTGTACATCCACTCACGATCACTCATCTTGCCTAGCTACTGGACACACACAAAATATATACATAATTCAGCAAACCATATTCATTAGTTAATAGAGTTTGTCAGTTTCATTACGTCGATGCAACCTAGACGCTAGTAGGTAAAGATAGGTCCTAATCCCACCCGAGTATGTGTAGATTGGGTTCGTTTTCCCATGCTCCGCTCCGGATCCGATGCACAATTTCGGCAGCACCTCCCCGTTGTTCTCCTGATACACGTCTCAGCAATAAGCAGATAGGATGTGTACCCGGAGAACAACAGGGAGGCACTGGCGAAATTCTGCATCGGATCCGGAGCAGAGCATATGGGAAAACGAACCCAATCTACACATACTCGGGCTGTCCATGGATAACGTTGGACAATTCGAAAGAATCATGGTTATAAATATGCTAATGAATGCATATTTATAGATGTAACCCTTTCGAACGGGAGACGCATAGTGGTCACGCATACTGATGATTGAAGACACCTATAGCTAGCAAGTTTCATCGGCACGAAGACCGGAATAGAGGAAATGAAGGGGGCAGGAGGAGATGTCATTTGTGCTCACCCACGAATGCAGGGGCGGAGCTCGTCGAACGCACGAGGAGGTCGTCGAACACTAGACCCTCGCAGCGACGAAACAACTGCACATTTAAATCCACCTGATCAACATAAATATGATTTTTTGTATAAAAAAATCGAAAAATATATGACCTAACTCATAATTCACAAATATATGACTCGTGTCGTGTCGGGGTCGGGGTGACGGGGGTGTTGTGTCAGGGCCGAGGTGTCGGGGGTGTCATGTCGGGGTCGTTGTGTCGGGTCGGGGTCGGGGTGTCGGGGGTGTCGTGTCGGGGTCGGGGTGTCGTGTCGGGGTAGGGGTGCTGTGTCGTGGTCAGGGGTGCCGTGTCAGGGTGTCGGGGTGTCGTGTTGGGGTCGGGGTGTTGGGGGTGTCGTGTCGGTGTCGGGGTGTTGGGGGTGCCGTGTCGGGGTCGGGGTGTCGGGGTGTCGTGTCGGGGGTTGGGGTCGGTGGCGTCGGGGGTTGAGGATCGGTGGCGTCGGAGGTTGGGGGTTAGTGGCGTCGGGGTGCCATGTCAGGGTGTCGGGGTGTCGTGTTGGGGTCGGGGTGTCGGGGGTGTCGTGTCGGGGTCGGGGTGTCGGGGGTGCCGTGTCGGGGTCGGGATGTCGGGGGTGTCGTGTTGGGGTCTGGGGTGCCGTGTCGTGGTGTCGGGGTGTCATGTCGGGGGTCGGGGTGTCGGTGGTGTCGTGTCGGTGATCCTCGACCCGATTACGTCGGCGCCGACTCACCCCTCCTCCTCCTCCTCCTCTTCTTCTTATTCTCCTTCTTCTTTTTCTTCTTTTCTTCTCCTCCTCCTCCTCCTTTTCTTCTTCTCCTTCCTCTTCTTCTCCTTCCTCTTCTTCTTCTTCTACATCTCCTTCTCCTCCTCTTCTTCTTCTCTCTTCTTCTAATTAACTACAACTAATTAACCTAACTACATTACTAAATTACTAACTAAACTAAACTATTAACTACAACTAACTAACTAAATTACTAACTAAACTAATTAACTACAACTAACTAACTAAATTACTAACTAAACTATTAAAAACTGAAAAAATAGAGAGGGGGAGGGGGTTCACCGAAGTGGGGGAGGTGGAGGCCGACGTTGGTGGAGGTGGAGGAGGCCGACGCCGGCGGTGGGGCGTGGGCGAGGGCGGCGGGGTGGTGGGCACAGGCGTCAGGGAGGGAGAGAGGGACGGGGTGGTGGGGCAGTGGGCGCGGGTGGCGGGGTGATGGGCGCGGGCGGCGGCTGGCGGTGTCGACGCGGTGGCGACGCAGCGGTGAGGGTGGAGGCCGCGGGCGGCGGCCGGCGGTGGGCGCGGGTGGCGGGGGTGGGGGGTTCGAGCGGCGGCCGGCGGTGGGCATGGGCTGCGGGGGTGGGGGTGGGTGTTGGAAATATGCCCTAGAGGCAATAATAACATGGTTATTATTGTATTTCCTAGTTCACGATAATTGTCTATTGTTCATGCTATAATTGTGTTAACCAGAAACCGTAATACATGTGTGAATACATAGACCACAACATGTGCCTAGTGAGCCTCTAGTTGACTAGCTCGTCAATCAATAGATGGTCATGGTTTCATGACCATGGACATTTGGATGTCATTGATAATGGGATCACATCATTAGGAGAATGATGTGATGGACAAGACCCAATCCTAAGCATAGCACAAGATCGTGTAGTTCGTTTGCTAAAGCTTTTCAATGTCAAGTATCGTTTCCTTAGACCATGAGATTGTGTAACTCCCAGATACCGTAGGAATGCTTTGGGTGTGCCAAACGTCACAACGTAACTGGGTGGCTATAAAGGTACACTACGGGTATCTCCGAAAGTGTCTGTTGGGTTGGCACGAATCGAGACTAGGATTTGTCGCTCCGTGTGACGGAGAGGTATCTCTGGGCCCACTCGGTAAGACATCATCATAATGTGCTCAATGTGACTAAGGAGTTAGCCGTGGGATGATGTGTTACAGAACGAGTAAAGAGACTTGCCGGTAACGAGATTGAACAAGGTATAGAGATACCGACGATCGAATCTCGGGCAAGTATCATACCGATAGACAAAGGGAATTGTATACGGGATTGATTGAATCCCCGACATCGTGGTTCATCTGATGAAATCATTGTGGAGCATGTGGGAGCTAACATGGGTATCCAGATCCCGCTGTTGGTTATTGACCGGAGAGGTGTCTCGGCCATGTCTACATGTCTCCCGAACCCATAGGGTCTACACACTTAAGGTTCGATGACGCTAGGGTTATAGGGAAATGGTATACGTGATTACCAAAGGTTGTTTGGAGTCCCGGATGAGATCCCGGACGTCATGAGGAGCTCCGGAATGGTCCGGAGGTGAAGATTGATATATAGGAAGTCCAGTTTTGGTCACCAGAAAGTTTTCGGGCTCATCGGTAGTGTATCGGGAGTGCCGAGAGGGTGCCGGAGGACCCCTAGGAGGGGTGTGACGACCAAAGGACTTCGTGGGCCCTTAGAGGAGGTGTACCAGCCCATATTGGGCTGGCCAAGACCTTCCGGAAGGGCCCATGCGGCTGGAGATAAGGAGATAGGGCAAAGGAGTTTGAAAAGGAGGAGATCCACCTCCCTTGTGGGAGGTGGACTCTCCCCCTAGTTCGGCCAAAGCTCTCCTCCTTGGAGGAGGGGCCAAGGCAGCCCTCCCTCTCCCTCCTCCTATATATATGCAAGGGTTTGGGCTGATTTGAGACACGACTTCTCTCTCTCTCTGTCGGCGCAGCCCTACCCTTCCTCTTCCTCGTTCTCCGTAGCGCTTGGCGAAGTCCTGCCGGAGTTCACGTAGCTCCACCGTCTCCACTCCGTCGTGCTGCCGGAGCTCTCCCTCAACCTCTCCTTCCTCCTTGCTGGATCAAGGCGTAGGAGTCGTCATCGGGCTGCACGTGTGTTGAACATGGAGGCGCCGTTGTTCGGCGCTGAGATCGGAATCCACCGCGATCTGAATCGCTGCGAGTACGACTCCACCAACCGCGTTCTTGTAACGCTTCCGCTTAGCGTTCTTCAAAGGTATGAAGATGCAATCTCTCCCCACTCGTTGCTGTTTTCTCCATGGATAGATCTTGGTGATCATAAGAATTGTTTTGATTTAGTACTACGTCTCCCAACAGTGGGGGCGCGAGCGGCGGCCGGCGGTGGGCGTGGGCGGTGGGGGTGGGGGCGGTGCGGGTGGTGGTGGGGGCGCGGGTGGCGGCCGGCGACGGGCGCGGGCGGCGGGGGTGGGGGCGACGAGGAGGAGAGAGGGAGAGAAAGAGATAGAGAGGCGGGTCGGAGGCATTAGCCGTTAGTTAGCCCCCCTCTTTGTCGTCCACTAGCGGATGGCAAAGGAGGTTTGTCGTCCGCTAGCGGACGGCAAAGAGGGGGGGCATTAGGTCAAGTTGCGGGCTGGGTTTAGGGTGGGACCCTTCCCTCTTTGCCGTCCGCTAGCGGATGACAAACCTCCTTTGCCGTCCGCTAGCAGACGGAAAAGAAGTGGCTAATGGCAAAGCCACCCTTTGCCGTCTGCCACGTATTTGACGTCCGCTTTCTTCTAGCTAATGGCAAAGCCACGCTTTCTCGTCCGCTAGCAGACGGGAAAGAGGTGGCAGATAGCAAATCTTCTGAATCCAGTAGTGATGACAACTATGTATGAACTGTATGTATTTATTTTGGTCATTATGTTACTTTGCCTTTAATGTGATGATGAATTTCTATTAATTTGGTCACTTCTCAATTCATGATATGTTGTAATGGTTTTTAATACACTTTATTATATAACACACGCAGATGAACCGACAATGGATGTACGGTGACCGACGCACCTCCGAGGATATTAAGGGCCTGCATAATTTTGAACACACAAAAAGTCTGGAGTTCAAATAAGTTCATGAAAATGAAATGCCTTTTGTAATCGATGAGTTTCCGTTCGAAACCCTCATACTTTGAAAGAGACTATCCGTTTTGTACACGAAGTGCATCCAGCTTTTGCCGTAACCCTCTCAACTTTCTAGCACATGCTATGTGGGTAAAATGATGATACCATGCCAACTTTCAACCTTTTCAGAGTTCATTTGTAGTGCTTTTCAATTTTAGGGTCATTTAGCTCAACAAAATCAATAAATGCATGAAAAATAACAAATGAAGTCAGAAAGGGTTGAAAATTGATGATGCGGCTTTGAATGGTGCATTTTGAACACACAAAAAGCCTAGAGTTCAAATAAGTTCAAGAAAATGAAATGCCTTTTGTAACAGATGAGTTTCCGTCCGAAACCCCGATACTTCGAAAGAGACTGTCCGTTTTGTACACGAAGTGCATCCAGCTTTTGATATAACCCTCTCAACGTTTTAGCACATGCTATGTGGGTGAAATGATGATACCATGCCAACTTTCAACCTTTTTAGAGTTCATTTGTAGTGCTTTTCAATTTCAGGGTCATTTAGCTCAAAAAAATCAATAGATGCATGAAAAATAACAAATGAAGTCAGAAAGGGTTGAAAATTGATGATGTGTCTTTGAATGCTGCATTTTGAACACACAAAAATCCTGGAGTTCAAATAAGTTGAAAAAAATGAAATGCCTTTTGTAACAGATGAGTTTCCGTCCAAAACCCTGATACTTCGAAAGAGACTGTCCGTTTTGTACATGAAGTGCATCCAGCTTTTGCCATAACTCTCTCAACTTTTTAGCATATGCTATGTGGGTGAAAAGATGATAACATGCCAACTTTCAACCTTTTTAGAGTTCATTTGTAGTGCTTTCCAATTTCAGGGTCATTTAGCTCAAAAAAATCAATAAATGCATGAAAAATAACAAATGAAGTCGGAAAGGGATGAAAATTGATGATGTGGCTTTGAATGCTGCCTTTTGAACACATAAAAAGCCTAGAGTTCAAATAAGTTCAAGAAAAGAAAATGTCTTTTGTAACAGACGAGTTTCCGTCCGAAACCCTGATACTTCGAAAGAGACTGTCCGTTTTGTACACGAAGTGCATCCAGCAAAAAGAATGAACTAAAAATAATCAATTTACATATTATTTTATGAACTATAAAATTCTTAAATAGAAAAAAGAATCAACTAAAAAGCTTTTATAAAACTCTAATAGCAAAAAGAAACTCTAAAAGCTTGTATAAACCTCTAGTATTTTTGAAACTAAAATTATATAAAACCTAAAAATTATCAAATTGAATATAATGTTAAAACAAAGTAATATTAAATAGAAGGAAAATAGCAAAGAAATAACATAAAAATAGCAAAAATGTAAATAGATGCGGTTACACCGAAATTCAACCTAAATTCAAAGTGCTAGTTAGGAACCTAACTAGCATTTTGAATTTAGGTCGAATTTCATGTATAAGGGCACCTATTTTCACTATGAGAGGAGCTCGACAGGTCAAGCGCATCGGGGCTTATAAACAGGTGCGGTCTCCCCTCGACTAGTGAGGTGGGACTAAACATTTGACACCGCTGCGCCAGTCCTTTGGTCCCGGTTGGTGGCACCAACCGGGACTAATGCTCCCCTTTAGTCCCGGTTCGTGGCACCAACCGAGATCAAAGGTCCCTGTTTCCCGCCCTTTGGGCTGCTGAAAACAGGGCTTTGGTCCCGGTTTGTGGCACCAACTGGGACCAATGCCCCCTTTAGTCCTGGTTGGTGCCACCAACCGGGACCAAAGGTCCCTGTTTCCCGCCCTTTGGTTTGCTGAAAACTGGGATTTGGTCCCAGTTGGTGGCACCAACCGGGACTAAAGGTTGCATTGGTCCCGGTTGGTGCCACCAACCGGGAGCAATGCTCTGTCTATATAAGCCGCCACTTTGGGATTTTCAGCATTCTTCATCTCGCCCCGATGACCCTGCACCGCCGTCACCGCCCTGTCGCCGTTGCCCTCTCCTTCGCCGCACCGTCGCCGTCGCCCTCTTCGTCGCCGCCCCGCCGCCTCGTCGCCCTCTCCGTCGCCGCCCCGCCGCCCCGTCATCGCCCCGTCGCCGCCGCACCGCGCCCCTGCCCGCCTCCCCCGCTGTGAGCCTTAGGAAAAATTAGTTGATTAAACATTTTGTCTATTGTTGTAATGTTCTCTATTGTTTTGCTTGCAGTTAAGTTATTGTAGTTTATGGACAATTATTCTCGTGTTAAGCTGTTTGGTTAAACATTTTCCAGGATGTAACTTGTCCGCTGAATTTGCATCATGCTAATATAGATATAACTGACCATTAGCTAAAATCAACATCGTATCTTAAAATCTGCTTTCATCACTAATACCATTTTGCTTGTTTTATCTACCGATTTTATGTGCCCTATGTTTGAGCCTTAGGGTTTATGTTTAATTATATGATGAATGTTTATGTCTTACTTGTTTTATGTTTTATTTAATTATTAGGAGTCTTAGGAAAAATTAGTATGTGTATGTTAGATTACAGAAAAAAAATTGATTTTTATGAAAAATTAGTGATTAAGAGATAGGAAAACGTTCTTATAGGAATTTGTCAAAAATGTCCGGCCTGCATCCTCGTCATCGAGTAATCCGCGAGAGCCTACTTGATAGGCGTCATGTGCAGGACTGGGCTTCGCTGGGCTGGCATTGGGAGGTGCTACCTTCCCGAGCTCGGAGGTTGGTGAGGAATCCAGGTATCGTCGTCGACCCGGACCTTCTGTGGTGGCGGTCGCGCGGGCCACTTTCGGTGCGGAGGGAGCGAGCACCCACGCAGGTGGTACGTCGGCGTGTCAGGAAGGAGGACGAGCACGTCCGTCGCTACATGGCGGCGTTGGACGCTCGGTTCGACAATACCTGGCAGATCCTTCAGGGATCTCACCTGAGTTATGATCCCATGATGGTTCCTTATCTTTGGGTGTCCATCGTCGGCGACTCAGAGACCGCTAGTGAACCGAGTTCACCGTCCTCCACTTTGGATTCTAGGATATTTGATCTGTATTAGTGATCTTATATGATAATATTCGAGATGTATTAGTTAATATTTGATGATGCATTAACTGGATTATTCGGGATGATGTATTAGTGATATTATATTCGAGTTCATTATAAATATTAATGTATTTGTGATATTTTATCGGTATAATGCGTGTGTGACTTTCGGTTTGTCGTTGCTCCTTGTGTGACTTTCATGTGTGTTCTTGATGGAGGAATCCTGACTGTTGTCGTGGGGGACGCCTCCTCTTTTTTCTCTTCTTTGCGATATACTTGTCGATATATTGCGCAAGAAGAGAAGAGGGGAGGCGTCCATCACCGGCGGTCGAACTATTACTGTGAGAGAGTGCCCACCAACATATATACACCACCATATTAGTGTGAGAGAGAGCGTACCAACACACCATGAGCTATGAGAGTTACTTAAGGAAAGCCTCGACGGACCGAAAGTCACACACGTATTAGGATCCAAAGCATGCCGTAATTCTTGAACTGACTTATTCGGGATGATGTATTAGTGATATTATATTCGAGTTCATTATAAATGTATTTGTGATTTGCAAGTCATTCCGATAAAACATAGGGAATTTTTTCTATGTCATTGCTCGATATATGAAACAGGTTGACTTTAGGTCTGTTTCGGCTCCTTGTGTGTCTTTCAGTGAGGGAGAATGTCCACCATATATATATATATATGAGAGAGGAAGAATCCCGATTGTTGTCGTGGGGGTCGCTTCTTCTTCGTTCCAGTGTGCTAGATATTTTGGTGTAATGCACTCTGGAACGAATGAAGGAGCCACCATCACTGACGGTCGCAATATCAGAGGGAGTGCCCACCATATACGTGAGATGAGAGTTTAGAAAGGAAAGACTCGACAGACCTAAAGTCAACCCATTGCACATTGAGTAATAGTTATCTGTGTGTTGATCAGTTTTCTCGTAGTTTCCTTCGATCGATTTTAAATGTTTCAACTATGAACATAGGAAATGTCTGACAATGAAAGGGAATTTGCTATGTGCGAATACTGCGAAGACGAGCGCGGCCTGTGTGACAAGACTTTCCTAGTTGATGGTAGGCACTTCAACATCATGTTGGATGAGACCTTCGAAGTGGATACAGTAAGTCACAACGACAAGTCTTTTTTCGTAATTAAGCATGACTTCTGCTTCTTTTGCTTAAACTTATAATTTTAAGTTTTTACTATTCTACTAGCGTATTCTTGCCATGCAAGAATTGCTGTCTTGGATAAGATTGGTTTCAATATTAAACAAGTTATGAAGGTAAAGATAGTTCACTTGAGGACCGAGCATGGTTTTACTTTTGCAGTAAAATTATACCATGCAGACACCTATTGCTATTTTGAATGCAAAACTTGGCAAACACTATGCAAGGCTTATGCATTTGAGCCTAATATGCTTATCACCTTTGATATTTGTTCGGAAGGTGAAATTGAAGGTAATATCGACATCTGGGTCGATGTGCAGACGCCTCCAGTTCTATCATTATGTGAGTTTCTCAACCATATTTATTAAGCAATTTATATTGTTTATTTAAAAATAGTTGACAACTTATTTGCATTGTCACCTTATTTTCATTCTTCAAAAAATGTACGGAAGATGGTAGATAGAACCTACTACTACAGCGATGAAGCAGAATTAACTTATACGGAGAAAGATCATATTACCACATTTTTTAGTCATCTTGAGAATTACAATAGCTATTATCAAACTCCTGCACATTATGGTCAATACGTGCCACTAGTGCACGTGGTGAACTATGGTAACATCCATGAAGATTGCATGCTAAGATTTTAATTCTAGTATTACGACATCCGTGCATCTTTTGCATAAATTATTCTAAAACTAAACTACATTGCTAACTAAAAAGTTATTACTATGTTTTTCAACAGAAAATCCCGAATGATTGTGTGCCTCATCTGATGTTTTCGAGAGGTCGCGTTGTTGTTACGAGCTTCAGACCACCACGGCCAGGTCAGCCTACGCATCACTCCTGTCCATACCGGATTTCTAAAACCGATGGAGTCATGACAATGAAAGATTGGAAAAAATATATGCTCAATCGTAGAGAGCTACTTGGAAGCAACATTGTGCGTAGGCCAACAATGGAAGACAGGATGATCTCCGTCCTCGATAATGGAGAGTTAGGGCCTATCTTGTTTTATGATATTGTACCTAACAGAGGGTAAAGTAGGTCCTACGAGATAGGAGTACGTCGGTGCTGGGTACAATGTGTTATTATGTGCTACAATGTGTTAGAGTTGATGATGATGATGAGAAGGAGTTATGATTATGACTAGTGACCAACTTGTTATATGATGTCTCATTGACGAAAATGATGATTAAATAGTGTATATGTTCATGACGATCTTGTGTACTTAATGGTTCCTTCATTTGCTTACTAGCTAGCGTGTCGAGTTCTCTCTATAGTAGGTAGCGTTGACCAAGCACGGAGAAAGAGAGGACACTTCTCTCTATTAATTAGCTAGCTAAAACAATATAAAACCCCTAAATTAACCGTCCAAAACCCCCTCCCCTTTTAAAAAAATAAAAACCCCAGTGCCTTTTGGTCCCGATTGGTGTTACCAACCGGAACTAAAGGTCCTCCTGTCTGGGCTCCCAGCACCGGCCACGTGGAGCCCCTTCTGTCCCGGTTCATAAGCGAACTGGGACTAAAGGTTTTGGGATTTAGTCCCAGTTTCGAAATCGGAACAAATGGGCCTTACGAACCGGAACAAATGGGCTTTTTTTACTAATGCGTCAAGGTCGTCGATCTCACCGGAGACCCTCGTCAACATGGCCACCTTATCTTTGGCAATCTCGGCGAGCATGCTGGCGCCGTAGGATGCCAAAGCAACCATAACCCCCTCCATGGGTTGCATGGTTTGCTGGCTCTCGAGTTGCACCTGAAAACATGCACGTAAGTAAAATTAGTCCTCTTTATGCTAATCAACTCACACTAAGTAGCTGGATACTATTGTAGCAACAAGGAAGGCAAAGAGTTGGCTTGAACTAAAATCGAGGAGGTCATCTGTTTTAGAGGAGAAGGTAGAGTAGTCTGCTAGACACTAGTAGAAACACCCCCCTTTCGTCCAGGGGGGAATTCACATTCGTCTCGGCTGCCTTAAGAACGGGGACGAATGCATTCGTCCCGGTTCTTTAGGCCAGGGCAGCGTCGAGCCCCCCTGGGGCATTCGTCCCGGTTTTTTAGTCGGCATTCGTCCTGGTTCGTGGCATGAACCGGGACCAATGCCTCGATGTATGCCACGTGGCGTGCGCAGGGGCACTGGACCCGGTTCATGCCAGGAACCGGGATGAATGCCCCCTTGCCTATAAATACTGCATCCAGACCCCTTCCCTCCTCTGTTTTTTTCTAGGAGGTGTGAGAGAGGTGGGTGCTAGTGTGTGTTCTTTTTGCTATGCACACGAGGTGTTCGACGAAATACCCGAGCGACACTTAACTTCACAGAAAATGGTATCTTCAACCGAGGTTAGCAAACTTATCCATTTCATCTATAATTGATACAAAAATGTTATATTTGTCGATGTACTGTGGTCATTTCGCTATTGAAGATGTTATTGTTGTAATGGTTTTTGATAAACTTAATTATACGATGTAGATGGATCCACGGCAGCGATGGATGTACGGTGACCGATGCACTTCCGAGTACAGGGCCGGCCTGGATGAATTTCTCGTTGTAGCTCAGGCTCACAAAGAGAATGGATTTATGTGTTGCCCATGTGTTGACTGTGGGAACGTCAGGGAGCACTCTTCCTTGAGAGTCCTTCACAACCACCTGCTTCGGAGAGGTTTCATGCGCAGCTATAATTGTTGGACCAAGCATGGAGAGAGAGGGGTTGTGATGGAAGACAATGAAGAAGAAGAAGAGGATCCTATGTTCCCCGAATACGGTGATACTGCAATGGAAGACAATGCAGAAGAAGGAGGTGATCAAGAACGGGCATCAGATAAGCCCGATGATGATCAAGAACGGGCATCAGATGAGCCCGATGATGATCAAGAACGGGCATCAGATGAGCCCGATGATGATCAAGAACGGGCATCAGATGAGCCCGATGATGATCTTGGTCGAGTTATTGCTGATGCAAGGGAAGACTGTGAAAGTGAATTGGAGAGGTTGAAGTTGGACGGCATGTTATAGGATCACAAAAAGTTGTTGTACCCAAATTGCGAAGATGGCAGCACAAAGCTCGGTACCACACTAGAGTTGCTGAAATGGAAGGCACAGAACGGTGTGACTGACAAAGCATTTGAGAGTTTACTTAAAATAATGAAGCCGAAGCTTCCAAAGGATAACGAATTGCCTGACAGTACGTACGAAGCAAAGAAGGCTCTCTACCCTCTAGGACTAGATGCGGAGAAGATACATGCATGCATTAATGACTGCATCCTCTACCGCGGTGAGAGGTACGAGAATTTGGATAAAAGTCCGGTATGCACTGCACTGCGGTATAAGATCAGAGCAGATGACCCTGGCGATGTTGACGGCGAGCCCCCCGTAAGAGGGTTCCTGCCAAGGTGATGTGGTATGCTCCTATAATACCATGGTTGAAACGTCTGTTTAGAAATAAAGAGCATGCCAGGTTGTTGTGATGGCATAAAGAAGACCGTAAGAAAGACGGAAAGTTGAGACACCCCGCTGATGGGTCGCAGTGGAGAAAAATCGAGAGAGACTTCCCGGACTTTACAGGCGAGGCAAGAAACTTATGGTTTGGTCTAAGTACATATGGCTTTAATCGTTTCGGAGAGCAGAGCTCCAGTCACAGCACCTGGCCCGTGACTCTATGTATCTACAACCTTCCTCCTTGGTTGTGCATGAAGCGCAAGTTCATTATGATGCCAGTGCTCATCCAAGGCCCAAGGCAACCCGGCAACGACATTGATGTGCACCTAAGGCCATTAGTGGAAGAACTATTACAGTTGTGGGGCAAACCAGGTGTACGTGTGTGGGATGAGAACGAACAAAAGCCATTTGACCTACGGGCGTTGCTTTTCGTAACCATCAATGATTGGCCTGCTCTTAGTAACATTTCTGGACATATAAACAAGATACAATGCATGCACACACTATTTAGATAAGACTGATAGTGTATATTTGGATAAATGTAAGAAGGTTGTATACCTGGGGCATCATAGAATTCTTCCGATGAATCATCCCGTAAGAAAGAAAGGAGGCAAACATTTCAGAGGTGAGGCAGATAGCCGGAAGAAGCCTGACCTCCGTAGTGGTAATGATGTATTCGGTATGGTCAAGGACCTAGAAGTAATCTTTGGGAAGGGTGATGGCAGCCAACCTGTTCTGAACGGCCCTGATAAGCGCGCACCCATGTGGAAGAAGAAATCTATCTTTTGGGAGCTACCATATTGGAAAGTCCTATAGGTCCGCTCTTCAATCGACGTGATGCACGTGACGAAGAATCTCTGCGTCAACCTGCTATGCTTCCTGGGCGTGTATGGGAAGTCAAAAGATACACTAGAAGCACGAGAGGACCAGCAACGTATGAAAGACCCAAAAAACAAGCACATGGATACAGGGCGTCATTTCTTAAGCAGCTACGCTCTTACCAAAGCAGAGAAGGAAATCTTTTTTGAAGTCCTTTACAGTATCAAGGTGCCGTCTGGCTTCTCATTGAATATTAAGGGGATAATAAATATGGCAGAGAAAAAATTCCAAAACCTGAAGTCTCGTGACTGCCACGTGATTATGACGCAGTTGCTTCCGATTGCACTGAGGGGGCTTCTACCGGAAAATGTTCGAGTACCCATTGTGAAGCTATGTGCATTCCTCAATGCAATATCTCAGAAGGTAATCGATCTAGATAGTCTGGCAAGGTTACAGAGGGATGTGGTCCAATGTCTTGTTAGTTTTGAGTTGGTGTTCCCACCATCCTTCTACAACATTATGACGCATCTCCTGGTTCACCTAGTAGAAGAGATTCATATTCTCGGTCCGGTATTTCTACACAATATGTTCCCCTTTGAGAGGTTCATGGGAGTCTTGAAGAAATATGTTCATAACCGTGCTAGGCCAGAAGGAAGCATCTCCAAGGGCTATGGAACAGAGGAGGTCATTGGGTTCTGTGTTGACTTTATTCCTGACCTTAAGTCGATTGGTGTTCCTGAATCGCGGCATGAGGGGAGACTGAGGGGAAAAGGAACACTAGGAAAGAAAACAATGATACCCAGGGACGGGCATTCTTTCACTAAAGCACACTAGACGGTTCTACAAAATTCCACCTTCGTGGCTCCGTATATCGAGGAACACAAGAGTATTGTACGCTCCACAAACCCGGGGAAGGATGACACATGGATTAAAGTCAAACACATGGAGACTTTCGGAAGTTGGTTGCAAGCACATCTTATAAATGACATCACTATTGAAGATCAGCTCTACATGTTGGCCGGGTCACCATCTTCGACTATTGGGACTTTTCAAGGGTACGAGATAAATGGGAATACATTTTACACGGTCACCCAAGATAAGAAGAGCACCAACCAAAACAGTGGTGTTCGCTTTGATGCAACAAACGAGAATGGGAAAAAGGACACATACTATGGTTACATAGAGAAGATATGGGAACTTGACTATGGACCTTCTTTTAAGATCCCTTTGTTTAAGTGCAAATGGGTCAACCTGAATGGAGAGGGGGTAAAGGTAGACCCGCTGTACGGAATGACAACAGTGGATCTCAACAAAATTGGTTACAATGACGAGCCATTTGTCCTAGCCAATGATGTGGCTCAGGTCTTCTATATCGGCGATAAAGCCAAAGAAAAACTTTTTGGGAATAACTTATGTGGATACTATGTCTGCGAGTTCATTCGTCAAACGACATGCGCCAAGCTGGACTGAGATTTAGAAAAACTTCGTGTACGTCAACCATCACTTTTATCTTATTACCATCTATTGTCTTTAATTAGATATTGACCACTCTTCTTTATATTAGATCGAACGGCTGCGGGACGGTCTTCTACCAAGGGATCCCCTACGAGCAATTCAAGAGGAAATTTGCGGATTCTTAGACGCAGAGGTCCTAACACCAGGAGGAGAATACTATGTCAGCGCCAACTATGCTCGACGAACTTGATGTTCGAATTCTTAGATGCATAGTACTTACCTGTATATTCGAGTCATGGTGCATGGTGGTGTATTAGAGTAATTATGAAAAAGAGTACAAACTTGTATATTCTTCACTCCTTACTTGTATATTCGATTCATGGTGCATACTTACTTGTATATTCTTCAATTATATTCTAATGCGATCACCATATAGTTGTATATTCTAATGCGATTACCAAACTTGTGTATTCTAATAAAATGGAATACAATAAAAAAACATGGTGGTGTATTAGATGCAGAATACTTATGGGAAACAAATAGAAAAAAAATACAACAAACCAAACCTAAAGGGAAAACAAGAAAAAGAAGAAAAGAAAATTCTGCCGCGGCAGAGAATTGGCAAAAATCTCTACCGCGGCAGAGGGGGCATTCATCCCGGTTCGTGTTACGAACCGGGACGAATAGTCCTGGCCAGGGACCAGCCCACGCCTCCCACGTGGACGCCCCATCCATCCCGGGTCCTCGTACAACCGGGACGAATGGGGGGGGGGGCATTCGTCCCGGCTGCCCCATCCCGGTTGGGCAACCGGGACAAAAGCCCCCTTAAAAACCTGGACAAAAGGGGGTGTTTCTACCAGTGAGAGAAACTAAGCAAGCACCTAAAACGAATCAACTGGAGAGATGGATCTTCTTCCTTGGTCCTTTGCTAGAGCAACTAGCTAGCTAGCTGGTGGAACTGGGGCTTATTTTGTACTTAGACGATCTATATATCCATTTATGCTGGGCTATTTAGCCTTTTTCTTTGAGCCAATTATAAGTTTCATGCTGCCAACGACAGAGAGAATGACAATCATCAACACAAAAGAAGAAGATATGCAATGCGTAGGGTTTGTGCAAGGCATCTATCTATCCATTTACTTGTCATGCGCATATCCACTACCTTCGTGCAAGCAGCACCTGATTCTGTACACTGATGATCGAGATGGAATTCCTTGCAACCCTCAAAAATATTTTCTAGTATTCTTTTGCTCTGTTTTAGTTAGCGGTGGCTTCAGAACCTCAAACCTACTAATTTGCTTCTTTACTAAATTCTTTTGGCAGCATTATTTCCAAGTAATATTTGCTTAACTACATAGGTATGTTCGATTCATGAATGCTAGGACCAAGGTGGATCAGATGATATGCTTACCTCAAACATGACTAAACACCTAGTCTATCATTGGACCATCATCCAAACCGGTTGTAAATATATCATGTTATCGTCTCCAAACATGACTAAGTGACGACCACATATAGATCCAAGCAGTGGCTTTGTATACAACCTGCAAAAAAATTATAAGAGTTTGTATGTTAAAGATCATTGTCATTTCTGCAGTTTCATATAGCCCAAAGTAATGCGCATACTCTCATACGAATATGTCCCGCAGTATTTAGCTTCACTTCATTTAGTCACGTCTCAAATAACGTGCTAATACTATTTGGAGGGCAAACATTAAAGGCTATATGAATCGTATGCCATAAAAGCTTGGCGAGAGGACACTTGAGAAAGAGGTATTGTATAGTTTCATCTTGATCACAAAAGCAACATCGATTACTATCCTCCCATCTTCACTTTGCCAAGTTATCCTTAGTGAAAATCACTTCTTTATGAACACATCACATGGAGATTTTGATTCTTAAAGATGTTCTAATCTTTCAAATATGAATTGATTTCAGAATTGTACGAAAGTTCAAGTCTAAATACATATATTTCATGGAGAATACCTAGTTCATGAATAGTTTCCAGTGAGTCGTATCTGGCTCATTAGAGAGATGGATGTCCATCAACCTTTGCACGGGATGCAACCAGCTGTCATATCGGTCTCCCACTAGGGACCTCCTTAACTGAATATTTAGAGGGGCATACTATAATATTATTATACCAATAGAAATGTCCTTACGTTGTACAATATTATAAAAAGGAAGATATTGTGTGGCTAGTGACGTAATCGAGCCGTACATAATAAGAAATCGTTTTTTTATTAGCTTATGATCATGACTCATATGTATTTACAAAGTCCTTTCACATAGTTTCCTTGCAAAAAAAAAGGAGGTCTGATATATTTACTTCGTATAAGGTGCACGAAAGGTCGTTTGAAGGACGAGGGGCCAACTAGAGCTTATGTATGGTAGTTAGGGCATGCTTTATTTTCTAAAAAAAGGCTTTTGTCCTGTTTTATATACAAAGCAAAAAAACCAAACAAAGGGGACAAGAAATTCTCCCAGTTTGAAGGACTGAGGGGCCAACTAATGTTTCTTTTTTCCCATGTCGCGTCTGTTGAATTTTCATTATTCTCCCAATTTGATTAATGATTTTTGCTTGCTTATTATACCACATATTTGTGTTGCAACTATACATGGAGGTACTACACTCTCCAATCCTTTGGAGAGTGTACTCGGTCAGATCAGTCACTTGGTTTCTATACGTACTATCAATTGTGTTTCTGAGACTTATAATATTATCAGTTTTGTTTCACTGTCCAAATTGGGTTTCTTGCATGGTGGGGTATATGCCTGCAACCTAACATTGATTTCTTTATTGTACTTACTACAGTTCTTGCCAATGCTGATTTGTGAAGCATCCATCTCTGAATGTATAATAGCAGGTTACCATGCCAATGTAAAGAGATCATCCACCGATCGATATGGGAAGGTACACAAATCCATGATGTGCTTGGAACTTGGATACTACAGTATCGAATGCAGGGCAAGAAGGGCGTGAACCAGGAAGGTGAGGAGGTAAAAACACACACACACGATCCTTCCATGTTTTCTTTCTTGCAACTTTTCGCTATCATGACAATGTTCGAATAGTGTATCTTTCGTTGCAACGCACACGTAATTTTCCTAGTCAACACAAAAAGAAGAAGGTGCCATGCGTATGGTTCATGCAAGGCACCTATCTATCCATCTATCTGTTGCGCACATATCCACACTACCTTCCTAGAAGCAGCACCTGATCCTTGATCGAGATGGAATTCGTTGCTACCTTAAGGCCCCGATTGGAATGTTGTTTTTCCGCCACCCTTGTAACATTTTACACCTGTATTATACCAGCCTCCAACCGAATACATCCCACAGGATTGTATTTCCATTCCGCTTCTAGCCTCCACTTGGAATGTTGTTTTTCTGCCACCCTGTAACCTGGCTCCAGTTTCAACTTGGTTGTAAAATATGCATGTCGCTCAAATATATAGCTTTTCAACAGCACAGACTTTCTAATACACACGTACAAACTTTTCAACAGCACAGACTACACTTTCACACAAATTACACATCTATAAAATGAGCTAAATTCTTTATTTATATAACAGTACCACAACATTAAAAAAGGATAATATTTTTGCAATCATCCATTTGAACATAGTTCCGATAACTCGTAGTGCTCAAAGTCAGTAGTTTAAATTACAAATTTATTGAGGCATACTTTTCTCGTCTCATCCGCATGCTACAAGTTAGGACTCGACAATTGTTCAATCATTTTGCGCTTAGACATAAAATATTTCAGGAAGATTATTGATTGCTTCATGGACTGGGGTAATCGTAGAATCATGTGAAAGGACAACCTGAAAAGAAAAAAAAGAAAAACATTAGCTATGTAAGAACACTTTGTGCTCAAAGTATACCAACCACACATGTCAAGAAAAACCATGTATGTCAAAAAGATTAGCACAAAATCCTGAATTACCAAGGGGAGCAAGATAGTACAAGGCAGCCATAGCATGTCACTAAATTTAAAGAAACCATATTATTTTTCAAGAAACACCGATATGAAGAAACAACATGGCAGCAATATAAACAAAATCTTAAATAAGAAAAGATGTTCTAGATAGTAGCATGTGTATATGATTTTGAATGCAAAAATGATAGCTCCAAAAATTGCATGTTCTCAACATAGGTCTATGGTGGATAATAACATACATGTCCAGAATATTATGTTACTCCCTCCCATTGGCAGAGTCTCGTGAAGGCCAAAGGAACTCCAGGAGCAAGCAAGGTATGCTTCACCTAATGGAAATAAAAGGAGCAAGGACAATACCTATGATCATAGCACCAGATTGATTGAAGGAATACCGCCAGATGAAAACCGAGCTGCAAATGAATACTCGCTCAACTAAGCCTTACAAACTTATGGGAGAATAAATGCAGAAAACCAAGATTTATGGGACTTACAAGGAGGAGGCTGAGGACTAATCTTGTCGACTTCCTTCTTTAACCACATACCCCACAGTCTTGAATTGTAACCCAGGAAAATCTCACGGTTTGCTGCATCTTTGAAAACATCAGAGGCAAAGATTTTCACCTCGTTGGGCACATCGTCCATGTCATTCAAGATCTCCAAGCATTCTGTAATTGAGGGTTGTTTTCCTTGTTGTGACACTTTCTCCTTCTTGGTAGCTTGCTCTTTCTTGAAATTCACATAAGCCATCATTGAATCTTCAAGGCGATGCACAAATGTGGCACTTTTATGTTTCTTGGTTTTCCTTCCTTTGGCACTTGATTCACTTATTTGTGCTTGATCTCCATCAGCATCTTCACTACCAAATTCTTCCTCGTCACGGGATGCAAAGTTCTTTCGCGTTCTTTGGACGAGGGCCACCTCTACCAAAATCTTGTAGATGATAACGAACTCCATGATACGGAGCTACAAACTGTGGTGTGTTTGCGTAGCCTCCGTCAACCAAATAGTACTTGCCCGGAGGTACATGGAAACCCGATTGAATTGCAGATTTCAATACTCCAGCATCTGAGGCAGACCCCTCCCAACCAGCTGACACATAAACAAAGTTGAGATCGAAGTCACAGGAGACCATCACATTTTGGGAGAGGGTCCCCTTTCTATTCCTGTATGGAGCAGCCTCATTGGACGCTATGGTCATGGGAACATGAGTCCCATCTATTGCCCCTAGGCAGTTCTGCATTAAACAAGTTATGGTTACTATATGTGATATTAAGGGAGGATATAAATTCCTAAAGTACATACCAAGAGATGGCGTGTACCTCAAAGAAAGGCCAAAACTAGGGATTTGTTGATATTTTCCAATGAGTATCTAGCGAACTATGCTTGATAAAGTCAAATGCCAATGATCTCATAGCGTTGAAGCATCCATTGATATGTCTATGCACCGTTTCTGGACTGTGCTGAAACCTATTAGTCAGCATACGATAACTCGCGTTCTTGGAAAGCATGTACATAAACATCCCTAGTTGCTCTTCAACGCTGACTCCTTTTGAATTTTGTAGAAGATTATTGGATCTAAGATGGTCGCATAGATCTTGGAAGATGTGAGATTCCATCCTAAGAATATCAAGGCACCGTTGAGGGTGGCCATCCAATATTTCCCGGATATACTTAGCTCCCGTAAGAATGGATGTGTTCATTGAATTTTTTCTCTCTCCTAGAAGATATACAATATAATGTTGGGAAGACAAGAAACATCTCCTCCTCCTCCTCCTCCTCTTCAGAATCAGTACATGACTCATATCCATCATCATGGTTACTCATATCCATTATCTAGCGAGAAGGGATTACAAAATGAATACCTCAACTTTCCTTCAAAGTAAATACAATAGTGTATACAATCTATGTTATGACAATGGAAATAAAAGGAGCACTGGCACATTAGTTCCTTGCCAAATGGCCGAACCTGAATGCTAACAATTGGCTGAAACTGAACCAAGGTGCCACATAACAGAATGCCAACAAATGGCCGAAAGTGAACCAAGGTGACACGTAAACTAACATCCATTCATCAATTCATGAATTTGTAATTATCCTGGACACCTGAGCTTTTACTACTCGCAAGGAGAAGCACCCCGCCGCCGGTTTTTACTACTGCAAGGAAGAGCACCCCGCCGCCGGCTTTTACTACTGCAAGGCGACTACTGGAGGGGACGGGGAGAAGGAGCAGAGGAGGAGGGCAGAAGAGGAAGGAAGATACCTTCGATGGAGCAGAGGGGGCCGTGGAGGGGGAGGAGGGAGTCGCCGTCGTTGTTGGAGTTCCGATCAACGTCGCCGTCGTGAGCGAGTCTTCGTCGAGGTCAGGAGCGAGTCGTCGTTGTCGTCGCGCCTCGCCTCGTCATCGTTGGTTCACGCGCTTCGCAGACACCGGCGACGTAGCCCTCGATCTGTTTCGAGCGAGAGGAGAGGTGGCGCCGCCCTCGATCTAGGTTTCCAGTGAGAGGAGAGGTGGGGGAAAACGACGGGATGTGGTGTGTATCCCATACCGACCTATTAAAGGTGTAAACAAGAAAACGAGTGTAAATCTTACGGCCTAAAAACCACATACCAAGCAGCTCTGCGAGGCCCATCCGTATTTTTCTTACAGGGGTATATTTTACATGTGTATTGAGGCCCAAAACGACCAACCAAGCGGGGCCTAAAAAATATCTTGTATTCTCTTGCTCTGTTTTAGTTAAGGGTAGCTTCAGAACCTCAAACCTACTAAGTTGCTTCTTTCTACATACACAGCTTCCCAGTACAACACTAGTGCCATGCAACTTTTTTATTGAGATAATATCATTGGGAGTCATAGAACTTGCTTTATATGTTCAGTTTAGTGCTATAACTTTAAAAATACGGATTTATGATCACACAACTTGCGTGTTCATACAAATACGGTCATAATGCATGTACGCGGGCATATCTAGGTGTGCTATGTGTGACGTCCTTCTTACAGAAACATCCCAGCTTTTTTATGATACCGCTGTATAATTCATCCGCACGTAATAAGTACCCGGCAATTAAGTATATAGGTCCCATTTGCAGTCGGCCTACCACTTCTACATATACAGGACCCACTGCAAATCTGCACCTAACAGTGGACGTGCTAAAGATTTGAAGATTTAAAAATTAATCACGCCGCCCAGATTCAAGCCAGCAACTTGTTCACTTTGGCCGCAAGCGCTAACCACCACACTAGACGTTAGTTGCTGTACTACTAGTACTGAGATGTGTATGTTGTTATAGTATTGTTCAACTCAACAAATAAATTCTTTTTGGGGGGGCTGGGACAACCATAAATTCAGGCATATACAAAGACAACGACGATGTTAGCAATAAGCTTGCTCTAACATCAACTTATCTAAAGGAACTTAGAGGGTGCACAAATTTCTTTCATTCCGCTCAATTTTTTATGGTTGGTTTGAATTCCTATGTCAAAATGGACTTGGATCACTTAGAATTAAAATCAAATTATGTACTGCAACATTACGTTAGTTTTTTTTTGCAGGGTATGGTACGTAGTTTTCTTAACACCTCTGGCTCTAGAATTTAAATCACGAGACACAAAGATCTTGATTATTTTTGTACCGAATATATTTCTTTTGGCAAAAATATAACCTACACAACATTCAAACCTTGGCCAGTTGCTAGCTAATTAATGGACTAAAATCCGGATAAAAACAATATATTCATTATGTGCTACATTTTATTTGACATTAATATTTTAAATTATTTGAATTCGAACAGAAAATTTGTTGATTTGTCTAAAAGAAATTTTGACCATTTCGAGGGTGAGCGAATTTTTTTGCCATTTGGAAGTCCCTACTTGTTCTTGCGTCTAAGGAGAAACATGGAATTTCATATGTTGGCAATGACGACGACTACTCGAGGATGAGCGGATTTTTTTGTAATAATTTATTCAAACGGATTTTGAATTCAATATCTTTTGGCACTTAAATATATAAATTGAAAATAGAAAAAAAACAAGCATGTGCATGTTCCAGTCGTTACTACTGCGCATTCAGTAGGTGACCCCAGCTTGAAGTTTGAGAAAATATAAGCTAAACCCTGCTTACACGATAAAGTAAATAAGGTATATATCTTTAAAGACGTACTAGTTGTAGGTGGTTGGCACAAGCCATGTGCTTGCATGGCGTCCCGAGTTCGAGCACTGCCTTTTTGTTTCTTATTTCTCTATGAAGCTGGATGTGCACGTGGCCTTTTTTTTTCTCATCACTCTGTTGAGCGAGATCCACACGTGCTGGTGAGGGTTATTTGCAAAATTAAATATAAAACTGACTGTATTTGTACCAAAACGCAAGTTGGATGACCAGAAATCCATATTTTTAAAATTGTAACATCAAACTGAACATTCAACGTAAGTTATATGATTTCTGATGATATTACCTTTTTTTTATTCAGACATAGTACGCATTGATTACAATTTCATTGGGGTTTTCGCTCTGTTCTAGTACTAGTTAGTTAGTAGTACTCCAGTTCCAGAGCCTGTAACCCACGTTAGTTGATTCCATACAAACACAACAACCTGAACTTAATTTGATTGTATTGAAGAAACAACAGATTGCTAGACCATCCAGCCAGCAGGTCATCATCGTGTTGGGAGTGAATTGCAGAAAACCACGACATTGAAGGTTAGGGTTGCAGAAATCATAAGTCTACGAAATTGAACCAAAAAACACTAATTCCTACACTATTTTTTTCTTTGCAAAAAACACTAGTCGACGGCTTAGACCATTTTAAGCATGATTATGATAGACGGGCCCCACAAATAATGACGTGCCGTAACGGTTCAAGTTATAGATCGTTAGGAGAGGGATATTTTGGATTTACAAAATAGTCCATGTAGTTTTGCAAGGATAACCTTCATTCAAAAAAAAGCAATCGGCCCCAGGCAGGCCGGCACCGCTGCTCGCCCGTGCCTGGCCGCCGTCGCCACTGCTCGCTCGCGTCGCTCCCGTTGCCGTTGCTCTCTCCCGCTGCCGTCGGCGTTGCTCTGTCCCACTGGCGCCTGCACACACCTCCTCGTGGTTCGGCTTCTGAGCGCCGGCGGATCTGAGCACTGGCAGGAGTTGCATGCGCTCCGGCGATGGAGCTCGAGCTCGGGAGATCGGCGGCCATGGCGGAAATACGAGGGGGGGGGGGGGGGGCTGTGGTGGTTGCGCCACCAGTGGGAGATCGTCTAGCTCGTGCGACGGGGCGAGCTCGAGGGTCGTGCGCCAGCAGACATGGACGTCGCCTGTGTTAGAGTTAACCTTGTTGTCTAGGTGTTTATCATGTTTATTTCGTCGCATTAGTTTCGTTCATGCATGTAGGTGAAATTGAAGGCGTAAGGCTGCGGCAGTGAACGTGCTCGTAGAAGTGTGAGACGAGTACACATGCAAGCTAATAGTGCCTGGTTAAGTAGTTGGGTTAGCATGAGCTGATCAGTATCATGCGCGTATATGCAGTTTGCATGGATGTGTTGGTTAGCTACATGCGCGTACAACTACGTGGAGTCAAGGCGGTCGATCAGCGTGGAGCTAGAAGCGGACGCAAGCAGTTGAGACTAGCTTCAAGTGTGCCGTTGTGGGCAAGCTCATGTCTGTTGTAAACTTGGATTTGACTCAAGATGCAGGAATAATCGGATCAAGCAGCTGGCTTGGCCGGCGCGTCTGTATGCAATGTAGTGGGGTTAGTGGGTGCGTGTGTGTTGTGTAGGTCAGGTACTTAAACACATGTACTCAGCTCATTTGCGTTGTGAGAACAAGAGAAAAGCACAAGTGCGTGTGCACCAGACTTTGTGTGTTCTTCTCCCGTGTGTGTGCAGTGTGCGTGAGTCTTCTTCCTCCTGGGCAGGTCCAACATTTGGTATTCAGAGCCACGGTTTGATCCGTCGTTGTGATGGCCGGCGATGAGGGAGATAATGCGTCCAAGGCGGCGGAGCTAGCCAAGGGGAAGCCGGAGGAGTCAGCAACTCCACCGAAGGCGTGGCTCACCAGCGGCGGCGAGCTTCGCATCGTCGAGCGTGTGGTCCAGCAGAACTCATCGATGGTGCAGCTTCCACCGCTAACCCGTACGAACTACACCGAGTGGGTACTCGTCATGTCAGTGCGGCTGCAGGCACAAGGCTTGTGGGAGGTGGTCGAGCATGGCGCCGTCATCGACTACCGCGACGACCGTGAGGCATTGAGCATCATCCTCCAGGCTATACCGGCGGAGATGTTGCGCTCGTTGGCTGCGAATGACTCCGCCAAGGAGGCTTGGGACGCCCTCAAGACCTTGAGGATGGGTCTGAGGAGGATATGTACCTAGGGTAGGGTCCTAGGCACGGCCCACATACCCTACCTAAGGACACTGCATGGGAGGACTTGAAGATCAAGCATGAACTTTCGAGTGGATCCCTGGAGACGTTCAAAGTCACTCGACAGTAATCCACTCGGAGACTCCTTCTTTCACTCGGCAGCGGCGTGTCACTCGGAAGACCTCGCTTTCATTCGATGCCAGAAGATCAGGAGCCATCATCAAGAGCCCAATGGGTAGACGCTAATTCAATGGTCATTAATAGCTTTTATTACGTACGTTACCTGTAATGGCAGACTTTAAACCCCACGACCAGACCCTTTGGTGCGGGGCCATTATGAGGGACAACGAACTTTATATAAGCCGCCCCTCTCCTCCTGCACAAGGGTTAGCAACTATTGTAATCTCAACATTCCAGACGACAGAAAGCTCCCGAGCATTGAGACGTGGGGCTGTTACCTCCATTAGAGGGGCCTGAACTCATACATCCATGTGTACACCCTCGCCGTAGCTAGGACTCTGCCCTCTCCATTCGCACCCCTACCATCTACTGTCAGGCTCGTTCTCACGACAGTTGGCACCCACCGTGGGGCAGGCGTCTAAGCGACTTCCAGCGAGGTTGCGATTTTCATCCTTCCACATGTCTTCCGGCGGTGTTTTTGCTCTGGGCCACAAGATCCGTTTCGGAGCGCTCACCTTCATCGCTGACGATTCGGCGTGGCTCCAGGAGGCGCCTCTCGATGTCGAGGTGCTCCTGGTCTGTGGGGCCGCGCACTTCCGCGCGAGTCCCTGTGGCGTGTTGCTGCGTCAGCCGTCGACCCCCTACGCGTCGGCTCCTCTCGCTATTCGCGGTCGCAAGCAGTCCGGCCGCTCACAACTCTAGCGGTGGGTCGAAAATGCAGCAGCGCGTCAAGCTTCTTCGCAAGTTGCAGTGCTCGAGCCTCCAGAGTCGCTTCATGGCGTGTTCGAGTCGGATTCCGATCCATCTGACGTGCCTTCCAAGTGCGAAAGCTGCGACCCCGTAGCGGAGGTTTTGATGGCGGGCTCTCATGAGAGTTCACCGCCTGGCTTCGGTCATGGCAAGCGTGAGGCTGGAGGCCCGTCGAACATGCAGTTGCGTCGTGATGAGGAGGTCCTTCATACCCCCATCATTGATGCGACTACCGAGGCCCAAGCTTTGGAGGCCACGCGCGTTCATCTAGAAGAGCTCCAGGCAAAGATCGATGAGCACGCCCTCCAGTGCCTGCCGCGCCCCAGTCGACGTCATCGACAGCTGCTTCCGAGTGGGTCTCACGATGGCGTTGAGGTATACCGAACCCCTGTGCTTAATGTTGTTGTTGCTGCTAGGATAGCAGGTTCCATTCAGCCGCCCCGATCAGAGGCTGGCAGAGGGTTGTTGCAGATCAGAGCACTGTTGGATGCAGCACAATGTCAGAATTCAGCAGTTTCTTAGTCCCATCACAAGATATACAACCATTCACCCTGGACAGAGACCGTTCAGTCGGCACACAGAAATAGATCGCCCTTGCGCCGTTGAGGCGGCGGTTTTCATGAAGGGCAAGACAGAGATCAACATCACCGCGAAGACCACTGTCGAGTGCCCACTCCTCCATGAAGTGGCCTGCACGCGCCCCGGCGCCAGGGCGACAGGCACTCCATCAGTGATGAACGGGACGCGGACTTTGACGCCCGCACCTATCTTGTTCAGGAGCGGACCGACAAGAGCAGAGCCTACAGAGAGGGACCCGACATGGATGTTTCGAGTGGAAACTCGGCTGTGGTGTCTGGTCCAGAGTGTTTCAGCAGAGCCATACGTTCTGCAGAGATTCCCCCCGACTTCAGAATGGCGGCGGGGATCGGAAAGTTTTCTGGTGAAACAAAACCAGAGACTTGGTTAGATGATTACCGAGTGGCTGTGCAGATTTGCGGCAGAAATGACAATGTTACAATGAAGCACCTGCCCCTCATGTTGGATGGTTCCGCTCGGGTTTGGTTGAATCGTTTGGCTCCTTCCAGCATACATTGTTGGGAAGATCTTGCCCGAGTGTTTGTCCGGACCTTTGAAGGCACTTGCAAGCACCCCGCAGGTCTGGTCGACCTACAGCACTGCGTCCAGAAGCCCAATGAAACTTTAAGAGACTATATTCAGCGATGGTCCACCCTGCATCATACAGTGCAGAATGTGTCGGAACACCGGGCTATTTGTGCTTTCAAGGCCGGGGTGAGATACAGGGAGCTGTACCTGAAATTCGGGCACACTGGTGACATTTCACTCGGCAAGATGATGGAAGTTGCCACTCGCTACGCCAATGGCGAGGAAGAAGACCGCCTCTGTAGCAGCAAAGGAAAAGCAGTCGCCAATGAGTTTGGCGACGGCAACAATCGGAAACAGAAGCGAAAGGCTGAAGACCCGGCTCCGGCAGAGGCAGCAGCACTAGCGACTCAGTCGAAGAACAAGGGCAAAGCCAAAACTCAGTATGCCCCCAAGAAGGGGAAAGGTCAGTCAGGAACTGATATCTTGGATCAGCCGTGTGTAATTCACACGAGCAAAGATGCAGAGGGCAACCTGATTTTGCCCAAGCATACCACTCGACAGTGTCGAACCCTTATCCAACAATTCAAGGGAGACCAGTCGAGTGCGAAGTCTCCTGAAAAAGAAGATGAAGATGAGGAAAAGGAAACATTCCCAGATGTCACTGCTACACTGGTGATCTTTGCTGATGTCGAGAGCAAGAGTCGTCTGAAAGTCATCAATAGAGAAATCAACATGGCTGTGCCAGACACCCCCACCTACCTCAAGTGGTCTCAGTATGCTATCACATTTGACCAGATAGACCACCCTGATCGTGTGGCCACTCCTGGTCGATAGGCTCTGGTAGTTGATCCGGTGGTGCAAGGGACTCGACTCAGAAAGGTCCTCATGGACGGCGGCAGCGGCCTGAACATTCTGTATGCAGATACCCTGAAAGGGATGGGCATTCTGATGTCCCGTCTGAGCGAGAGCAGCATGCATTTTCACGGGGTCATCCCAGGAAAGAAGGCCAAGTCACTCGGCCAGATAGCATTGGATGTGGCATTCGGAGATAACAAAAAATTTCGAAAAGAAAAGTTGACATTTGAAGTCGTGGATTTCAAGAGTGCTTACCACGCCATCTTGGGTCGACCCGCTTATGCCCATTTCATGGCCTGACCATGTTACGTGTATCTCAAGTTGAAAATGCCAGGCCCTAAGGGCGTGATCACGGTCACTAGCAATCAACAGCGGGCCGAAGAGTGCCTCCAGCAAGGGTCCAAGATCGCCGATCAATAGATGGCCATGGTCGAGCTGGAAGAATACAAGAAAACCGCTAACCCTGCTGATTTGCTCCATGCAAAAAAGCCGGCTTCCGAGTCGGCATTTCAGTCGGCAGGGGAAGTGAAGAAGGTGCACAACCACCCAACGGATCCAACTGCTACCCCGACAAATATCTCAACAACACTAGACAGTAAATAGGAAGCCGAGCTCATCCAGTTCCTCCGTGAGAACTGGGATATCTTTGCATGGAAGCCTGCTGACATGCCGAGGATTCCCAGGAAGCTGGCTGAACACCGTCTGCAAGTGGATTCGAAAGCCAAGCCCGTAAGGTAGCATTTGCATCGATCCAAGGCGGAGAAGCGCAAGGCAATCAGAGAAGAAGTGTCCCGTCTCTTGCAAGCCAAGTTCATTCGGGAGATTTACCACTCCGAGTCACTCTCGAATGTTGTGATGGTGCCCAAGAAAGATAAGTCGTTGCGCATGTGCATTGACTTCAAAATCTCAATAAGGTGTGTCCAAAAGACCATTTTCCGCTCCCCCGCATAGATCAAATTGTTGACTCGACAGCGGGGTGTGAGCGGTTATCGTTTTTAGATGCTTATTCTGGGTACCATTAGATCCGTCTTTTTGGCCCGGATGAAATAAAGACAGCCTTCATCACCCTGTTTGGGTGCTTTTTCTACATCACCATGCCTTTTGGTCTTAAGAATGCCGGCGCTACTTTTATGCGCATGATTCAGAAATGTTTACTCGACCAGATCCCTCGGAATGTCGAGGCGTATATGGACGATATAGTGGTCAAGTCCCGCAAAGGTTCCGACCTGCTGGCTGACTTGGCCGAAACATTTGCCAATCTGAGGCGATTCGACATAAAGCTAAATCCGGCCAAATGTACCTTCGGCATGTTGGGGAACGTTGCATGGGAAACAAAAATTTTCCTACGCACACGCAAACCTATCCATGGTGATGAGCATCTACGAGAGGGAGAGTAGATCTACGTACCCTTGTAGATTGCTAAGCGGGAAGCGTTAAGAAACGCGGTTGGTGTAGTCGTACTTCTTCGCACTCCAAATCGCCGAGCGTCCCGCGGTCTAATCACGAACCGTCCTGCGAATCAATCACGAACCGTCCCGCGATCTCGTCACGACCTGTCCCGCGATCCGATCACGAACGTCCCGTGACCTTGATCAAGATCCTTCCGATCTAGTACCGAACGGACGACACCTTCGCGTTCAGCACACGTGCAGCTTGATGACGATCTCCGCCATCTTGATCTAGCAAGAGGAGGTGGAGAGGAGAGGGAGTTCACCGGCAGCGTGACAGCGCTCCGGTGATGGTGGTGGTGGAGCAATTCCGATAGGGCTTCGCCTAAGCGCTGCAGAAAACCGATCTAGAGGAGCACCGGTGGAACGGGTAGCACGTGGCCGTAAGTTGTGTCCCGTGTGCTAGCCCTACCCCTCTATTTATATGTTGAGCCCTGGGGTCTAAACTTGGAGCAAAAACCTCTACAAGGTCGATTTTGCCCGCACAAGGTCAGTTTGGCCCGCAAGAAAAGAGTCCAACTCGGATCCCTGCAGTCCCGCACACAAGCGGTAGTACCGCTTCACGAGCGGTAGTACCGCTTGAGCGGTAGTACCGCTTCACAAGCGGTAGTACTGCCTTACTGCTTAAGGCAACAACAAAACTTCCTTTTGCCCTTTCCAATACCTCGTGGGTTTTACCCCATTGGTCCATATAAAGTGTTGATGTACCCAAACACTTCGATAAACGTCTGAAACCCCTTCTGGTTAATTCCGGAACTCTTCTAGAGATCAAAACACTATTATCACATATATCAGTCTTTATCTCCAGACTCTTCCGGAGATCCTCGTCATGTCCGGGATCATATCCAAGACTCCGAACATCCTTCGGTCACCACCATACATAACTCCATACTACCGAAACGTCACCAAACCTTAAGTGTGCAGACCCTGCGGGTTCGAGAACTATGTAGACATGACCGAGACACCTCTATGGCCAATAACCAATGGTGGGACCTGGACGTCCACATTGGTTCCTACATATTCTACGAAGATCTATCGGTCGAACCTATATGTCAAGGATTCAGTTATTCCCGTATAACGCTCCCTTTGTTCTTCGGTATGTTACTTGCCCGAGATTCGATCGTCGGTATCTCCATACCTAGTTCAATCTCGTTACCGGCAAGTCTCTTTACTCGTTTCGTAATACAAGATCCCGTGACTAACAGTTAGCCACATTGCTTGCAAGGCTTGTTGTGATGTTGTATTACTGAGTGGGCCCTGAGATACCTCTTCGTCACACGGAGTAACAAATCCAAGTCTCGACCCATGCCAACTCAACAGACACCATCGGAGATACCTGTAGAGCACCTTTATAGTCACCCAGTTACATTGCGACGTTTGATACACACAAGGCACTCCTCCGATATCCGTGAGTTGCATGATCTCATGGTCATAGGAACATATACTTGACATGCAGAAAACAGTAGCAATAAACTGACACGATCATATGCTATGTTTGTAGTTTGGGTCTTGTCCATCACATCATTCTCCTAATGATGTGATCCCGTTATCAAATGACATCTCATGTCCATGGCTAGGAAACCTTAACCATATTTTGATCAACGAGCTAGTCTACTAGAGGCATACTAGGGACATGGTTTTTTCTATGTATCCACACATGCATTTAAGTCTCCGATCAATACAATTATAGCATGGATAATAAACGATTATCATGAACAAGGAAACATGATAATAACTAATTTATTATTGCCTCTAGGGCATATTTCCAACACTCTCCCACTTGCACTAGAGTCAATAATCTAGTTCACATCACCATGTGATTCGCATTGTTATGAATCTAACACCCAATGAGTTTTGGGGTTCGATCATGCTTTGCATGTGAGAGAGGTCTTATAGTCAACAGGTCTGTAACATTCAGATCCGTGTGCACTTTGCAAATCCCTATGTCAAACTGCAAACACTGCTACCACACTCCACTTGGTACTATTCCAAATGGCTGCTCCACTATACGTATCCAGATTGCTACTACGAGTCATCCGGATTAGGGTTAAAGCTTGTATCGACGTAACTCCTTACGACGAACTCGTTATCACCTCCATAATCGTGAAACATCTCCTCAGTCTCTTAGTTACTGAGGATAATCTTGACCGCTGTCTAGTGATCCACTCCTGGTTCACTCTTGTACCCCCTGACGGACTCATGGCAAGACACACACAGGTGCGGTACACAGCATGGCATAATATAGAGCCTATGGCTAAGGCATAGGGGACGACGTTCGTCCTTTCTCTTTTTTCTGCCGTTGTCGGGCTTTGAGTTTCACTCAACTTTCACACCTTACAAATCAGGCGAGAACTCTTTCTCTGACTGATCCATTTTGAACTCTTGCAAAACTTGTCAAGGTATGCACTCATTGAAAGTTCATCGAGCATCTTGATCTATCTCCATAGATTTTGATGCTCAACAATTAGGTAGCTTCATCCAGGTCTTCCTTTGAAAATCACTTTCCAAATAACCGTTTTATGCTTTCCAGAAATTCTACATTATTTCTGATCAACAATATGTCATCCACATATACTTATCAGAAATTCTATAGTGCTCCCACTCACTTTATTGCAAATACAAGTTTCTCGTAAACTTTGTATAAACATCAAAACTTTGATCACCTCATCAAACCGTATATTCCAACTCCGAGATGCTTGCTTCAGTCCATGGAAGGATCACCGAAGCTTGCACACCTTTTAGCATCCTTAGGACTGACAAAACCTTCTGGTTGTATCACATACAACCTTTCCTCAAGTAAACCGTTAAGGAAACGATGTTTTGACATCCATCTGCCAGATTTCATAATTGAAAATGCAGCAACTGCTAACACAATTCCAACAAACTTTAGCATCGCTACGAGTGAGAAAGTCTCATCACAGTCAACTCCTTGAACTTGTCACAAACATCTTTGCAACAAGTCGAGCTTTTACAAATGGTGACAATACCATCAGCGTCTGCCTTCATTTTAAAGATCCATCTGTACTCAACGACCTGCCGTCCAACGAGCAAATCTACCAAAGTCTATACTTGGTTTTCATACATGGATCCTATCTCGGATTTCATGGCCTCCAACCATTTGTCGGAATCTGGGCCCATCATCGCTTCTCCATAGCTCGTAGGTTCATCGTTGTCCAACAAAATGACTTCCAAGACAGGGTTGTCGTACCACTTAGGAGCAGTACAAATCCTTGTCGACCTACGAAGTTCGATAGTTACTTGATCCTGAAGCTTCATGATCATCATCATTAACTTCCTCTTCAACTAACGTAGGCTTCACAGAAACATTTTTCTGTGCTGCGCTACTCTCTGGTTAAACAGAGGTTTAACAACCTCATCAAGTTCTATCTTCCTCCCAGTCAATTCTTTCGAGAGAAACATTTCCTCGATAAAGGATCCGTTTAAGCAACAAACACTTTGTACTTGGATCTGAGATAGAAGGCCCATCATCGCTTGTTGTGATGTTGTATTACTGAGTGGGCCCTGAGATACCTCTCTGTCACACGGAGTAACAAATCCCAGTCTCGATCCATGCCAACTCAACAGACACCATGGGAGATACCTGTAGAGCACCTTTATAGTCACCCAGTTACGTTGGGACGTTTGATACACACAAGGCACTCCTCCGATATCCGTGAGTTGCATGATCTCATGGTCATAGGAACATATACTTGACATGCAGAAAACCGTAGCAATAAACTGACACGATCATATGCTATGTTTGTAGTTTGGGTCTTGTCCATCAAATCATTCTCCTAATGATGTGATCCCGTTATCAAATGACATCTCATGTCCATGGCTAGGAAACTTAACCATATTTTGATCAACGAGCTAGTCTACTAGAGGCATACTAGGGACATGGTTTTGTCTATGTATCCACACATGCATTTAAGTCTCCGAGCAATACAATTATAGCATGGATAATAAACGATTATCATGAACAAGGAAATATGATAATAACTAATTTATTATTGCCTCTAGGGCATATTTCCTACACGGCATCCCTGGCGGCAAGCAACTCGGTTTCTCATTTCCAAGCGAGGAATTGATGTCAATCCCGAGAAGATCAGTGTCACTGCCCGTATGAAGACTCCCGTGCGAGTGCACGGCGTTCAGAAGCTCACAGGTTGCTTGGCAGCATTGAGTCGATTCATTTCTCGTCTTCGTGAGAAGGCTCTGCCCTTGTATTAGTTGATGAAGAAGTTCGACACATTCGACTGGACTCCTGAAGCCGAAGCAGCGTTTGTTGAGCTCAAAGCCCTGCTCTCCACCCAGCCGGTGCTTGCCACTCCTGCCAGCAAAGAGCCCTTGCTCCTGTACATCGCGGCCACAAATCAGGTCATCGGTATAGTGTTGACTGTCGAGCGTGAAGAGGAAGGTAAAGCCTATAAAGTCCAGCGCCCAGTTTATTATGTCTCAGAAGTATTGTCCCCCTCAAAACAAAGATATCCACACTATGAGAAGCTGGTGTATGGTATTTACTTATCAGCGAAGAAGGTGGCACATTATTTCCAAGACCATTCGATCTCAGTCATTAGTGATGCTCCTTTATCCGAGATTTTCAATAATCGCGACGCATCAGGTCGAGTGGCTAAATGGGCAATTGAGCTTGGACACTTCGACATCAGATTCGAGGCCAAGAAGGCAATCAAGTCCCAAGCATTGGCAGATTCATGGCCGAGTGGACTGAACAGCAACAGCCCATCCAAGTTCACTCGATGCATTGGACAATGTTTTTCGACGGCTCCAAAATGTTGAATGGGTCCGGTGCTGGTGTTGTTTTGATATCCCCCAGAGGCAACAAGCTCACCTATGTCTTGCAAATTCACTTTGATTCCGCCAACAATGAGGCAGAGTATGAAGCACTTTTGTATGGGTTGCGCATGGCTATCTCTCTTGGCGTCAAGCGCCTGATGGTTTATGGCGACTCAGATTTGGTGGTGAATCAAGTGATGAAAGAGTGGGATGTTAGAAACCCTGCCATGACTGGATACTGCAATGCAGTCCGAAAGCTAGAGAAGAAATTTGAAGGTTTGAAACTTCATCATGTTCCTCGACTAAAAAATCAAGCGGCTGACGAGCTGTCCAAGATTGGTTCCACTCGACGGCCTATCCCCAGCGGAGTGTTCCTGGAGCATTTGCAATAAAATGTGGTTCTATTGCAAAGATAGTTCTCCAGAGGGTGAACGTCCACTGCTAGGTTACCGTCCTTCCCGGCTCAAGACAACTTCAGAGCTTCCTGGCCGGCTGTCAGCTTCAGAGCGCGCAAGATACAAGCCGGCTCATGCCAAGATTAGGACCCTCATGGCCAATGGCTTAACCGGACTGGACCTGATCCGCTGCTGGATCTCTTGGCGGATCTTGCCGTTAAGCCACAGAAGCCGCCTTATGTGCGAGTACAAGGACGAATACAACAACTCACTTTGCTTCAGCCGGTCAACCTTGACAGAAGACGACATCACAATTGCTATCAGGAGTCTCGTTCATGAGACATCCGGAGCCTGCAGCGCTATCGGGTTGATCCCTTTTAGTGCCCTTAATTCTGCCCCAGATGTAAGGCGATTTCTTCCCATCCGTCTCTTGGACCTTACTTGTACCTTGCTGATCTACTGCCCTTAACCGGCTTATTCTTTCAGGCCGACTCTGACTTCTGGAAGAAGGAGTACATCCCTCCCTTGAAGAAGACCAAGAAGAAGGCCCCGGCTAAGAAGCCCAAGAAGGATGCCCTGCAAGAGGGATGGTTTGACCCGCCACAATCATCAGGCTCAGAGGTAAAATTTTAGCTGTTCTCTAAGACTTTGTCTTCTCATTTCACTAACACCTGTTTTACTCACAGGATGATGTGGAGAACAGCCGCGCCAACGCCCCTGAGGTAATCTACGTTTCTTCCGGCTTAGAATATTTTGTCCCCCGGAAGCCATGGCGGGTTATTGGAAAAATTCCTCTCTCTCATCCTGTTGCTTATCTGGACCCTCAATTTCTTTTTAAAAAGCAACAACAGGCTGATCGTCGTCAGACCCGGAGCGCCGGCTCTATGGATCTCGTGTCCGGTTTACCGAACACCCCCGCTCCAAAGAAGCGCCCTGCAGAGGTATGTATCTCTTGTTTGACTGGTTTGCTTTGCCATTTCAATACTGTCGTATCTTTTCTCAACTATCTCTCAGAGGTCACCTTCCTCTAGTGACTCTACGGCGACCGCCCTGCCGCCTCCTAAAATCAATCCGCTATAAGTATTTCCTTTAACCGTGCATTTCTGTACCCTTTGGCGGATGTAATCCTTGGGTTCTGACGTTCGTGCTCTCTAGGGCTCAAGCGAAGCGTCGAAAGACGAACAAGTCCTTCCCTAGCCCTGGAGCCCAAGAGCCGGAGCATGAACAACCAGATAAGTCACGGCCAGATGTGGATCAGCCAGACGCATCTACTGGGCCGGCTGTTGAAGATATCATCCCAGAGAGCCCTCCAAGGGATCCTTCGAAGCCACCAAGTCCTGCCCAGATGACCAAGAACGCTGCCATTCCGGACGTCGTGATCACCGGCTCTAGATTCCAGTCTCCCTCGGCTCACGTGCTGACCAAGCATAAAGAGCCGGCTGAAGCCTTGAAGAAGTTGGAGTTTGAATCTTCTGCCTTTGAGAAGATGATAGCCGAAGAACTTCATGCCGGTTATGTGAACCGGCTTTCCACCAGCCGGTATCTAGAGTTTCGACTGGTCAGTCCGATGAAGAAAAAATATGAGGTACTCCTTTTCCTGTTATAACCTTCCTTAGCCCCCAAGGGCCGGCTCAATCTAGTCCAAAGTTGAGCCGGGTCTTTCATGATCTTCCTTGTAGAAAATCCAAATCGGTAGCCCCCAAGGGCCGGCTCAATCTAGTCCAAAGTTCAGCCGGGTCTTTCATGATCTTCCTTGTAGAAAATCCAATTCCGTAGCCCCCAAGGGCTGGCTCAATCTAGTCTAAAGTTGAGCCGGGTTTTTTAGTGCCAAAACATCTGAAAATAGACATTAGCCCCCAAGTTTCATACATATTGCTTGCGATCTGTTTGGAGACTTGCCTACTGATGCTATGCTTTGACATGCCACAGGAAACTTTAGCTGAAGCCGGGTCGCAGTTGACGGATATGAAGATCACTCTGGCGGCTCAACAAACAGCTCGAAGTGCCATAGAAGAAAAGTGTCGGCTCCTCTCTGAGGAGTTGGCAACAATCAAGGTCGACTTCGCCACCTTTAAAGAGTCAGCCGAGTCTGAGAAGGCCTCCTTGACCAAGCGGGCGGATGACGTCGATCAACGACTGATAGCTATATCAGATGAACTCCAAGCCTTGAAGCGCCATATTACCAGAATGACAACCGCCCTGTTTGGTAAGTTTCTGATAACTTGGCTTCAATGGTCATATAATACTTGTACTGGCGACTCACCATGAAACTTCCGACTTATGTAGGCCCTAGGAGCCGGCAACTGGCTTCTGACAGTCTGTTGCCATTGAAGGCTATCTATACCCTGACGGAGCAGCTGTACTACAGCGCGGTGTGCACTATTAAAGCCGTGCAATACAAAGACAAGATTCCTGCGACTCTCAAGGGCGTTTTGGAGCTCTTGTCCACCATGCCCAAGCAGTTTGCCGAGTTAAAGAAATCAGCCGCCCGCCAAGGGGCGATTGTGGGCATGAGCCGGGCCTTGACTTTCTCTCCGGAGCTGATGTCAGCCAAGATGATGGATGGATTCCCTTCAAAGAAAGACGATGCCTCTGAGTTCACCGATGCTGACTACAACCGATGCGTGAAGGATTCCAGAGTGCTGGCTTCCGTCTTAGCGAAGGAAGATGATCTGATGATCTACCAGGCGGCTTACGACCCTGACCAAAAGAGAATTCGCTGCCCGCTTTACGAGTGCAAGGACTTAACGCCTACCTGCAGTAAGGACCTCTTCGCCCCTGACCTTGACCCGTCTCCTTACTTTGAAGAATGCTCTTTTGCGGCTCTAACGAACTGCAACTGGGACTTGGACAATCTCCAGATCGGGGCCACCGAAGAGCCGATGCAGGATGACCCGACAGCTAGCTACTCCTTACTTTGCAAAACTTGTAACAGCCGACTCTCCATGACCCGCCGTGTGGCGTTGAAAAGACTTGTCCGAAATTTTGGGCTCCTTAGGGAGTGTATGTAATAGACTAGATGTCACTTTTGCTTCTGCTGAATCTTGTTCTATTACATTGTATAAAATGATCCGGCTCTTCAACCGTCATTGTCTTTGTATGCTGCTTTGATCACTTATGCTGCTTTGTCAACATAGAAGACATCGATGGCCAAGATTAGGTAAGCTACACCCGGAGGTGGTAAGCCCCTTGGCAATCATGGCTAATCTGGTTAGCCGGGGACGGCATAGAGCCTGGCTGATAAGGCATTAGAAGCTATACCCGGAGGTAAGAAGCTGCCCTTCGCCGGTTGTTTAGGGTTAGATAGGCTACACCCGGAGGTGGGAAGCCCCCTTGGCAACCATGGCTAATCTGGTTAGCCGGAGATGGCATAAAACCTGGCCGATAAGGCATTAGAAGCTATACCCGGAGGTAAGAAGCCGCCCTCCGCCGGTTGTTAGGGTTAGATAAGCTACACCCAGAGGTGGGAAGCCCCCTTGGCAACTATGGCTAATCTGGTTAGCCGGAGATTGCAAAAAGCCTGGCCGATAAGGCATTAGAAGCTATACCTCGAGGTAAGAAGCCACCCTCCGCCGGTTGTTAGGGTTAGATAAGCTACACCCATAGGTGGGAAGCCCCCTTGGCAACCATGGCTAATCTGGTTAGCCAGAGATGGCATAAAGCTTGGCCGATAAGGCATTAGAAGCTATACCCGGAGGTAAGAAGCCGCCCTCCGCCGGTTGTTAGGGTTAGATACCCGTCGGTAAAAAACTTCCTACAACCACGGCTAATCATGTTAGCCGGAGATTTGGCATGAAGCCGGCCGATAGGGTGTTAGAAGCGATACCCGTTGGTAAGAAACCACCTTCAGAAATATGGCATAAACGACGGCCAATAAAGCATTAGAAGCGATACCTGAAGGTAAGAAGCCGCGCTCCGCCGCGACTAATCATGTTAGCCGGAGATTTTGGCATAGAGCCTGGCCGATAAAGCATTAGAAGAAACCACCTTCAGAAATATGGCATAAACGACGGCCAATAAAGCATTAGAAGCGATACCTGAAGGTAAGAAGCCGCCCTCCGCCGCGACTAATCATGTTAGCCAGAGATTTTGGCATAGAGCCTGGCCGATAAAGCATTAGAAGCGATACCCGAAGGTAAGAAGCCGCCCTCCGCCACAGTTGATATATCAACTGGAATTTTTATAAACTCTTCTTGTATGAACAAAGATGTGTGTAACAAAATAGGTCTCGTATTGCGGGGATTTTATTTTATTTATATATGGTATGTACAATGATAGTTTACAATGGCGAGTCTCAACACCCTCATGTGTAATACGGCCGTAGATGTGCTATGTTCCATGGACGGCGGGTTTCCTGACCTACCGTCTCTGAGTCATCCCTGATATCGACGAGATAGTATGACCCATTGTTGAGATTTCTACTGACCCCAAAAGGTCCTTCCCAAGGAGGAGATAACTTATGCATGCCTGTCTGGTCTTGAATCAGCCAGAGCACTAAGTCGCCTTCCTGGAACGACCGGGTCTTGATCCTGCGGCTGTGGTAGTGGTGCAGGTCTTGCTGATAGATCGCCGATCGGGCATCCGCCAGCTCCCGTGCTTCTTCCAAAGCATCCAACGCATCTTGAAGTGCCGTCTCATTATCCGTCTCAACATAAGCTACTACACGTGGCGAATCATGCCGGATGTCACTCGGCAATACTGCCTCGGCACCATACACCATAAAGAAAGGTGTATAGCATGTAGATCTGTTGGGGGTAGTCCTGACACTCCATAAGACGGAAGGCAATTCTTCTACCCAACACCCGGGCGTTCGTCGTAAAGGAACCATAAGTCGTGGCTTGATGCCCCTTAAAATCTCTTGATTAACACGCTCCGCCTGACCATTAGACTGTGGATGCGCAACTGCTGAAACATCTAGCCGGATGTGCTCCTTGTCACAGAACTCTTTCATAGCCCCCTTAGATAGATTTGTGCCATTGTTGGTGATAATGCTGTGAGGGTAACCAAAACGGTAGATCAGCTTCTTAACAAATTGAACCGCCGTAGCCGCGTCACACTTGCTAACCGGCTCTGCCTCCACCCATTTGGTGAATTTATCAACCGCCACCAAGAGGTGCGTTTTCTTATCTTTGGATCTTTTGAAATGTCCTACCATGTCTAGCCCCCAAACTGCAAACGTCCATGTAATTGGTATCATCCTTAACTCTTGAGCCGGAACATAAGCACGCCGGCCGAACTTTTGACAGCCGTCACATTTGCAAACCAAGTCTTCTGCATCCTTGTGAGCCATCAACTAGAAGAACCCGTGCCGGAAGGCCTTGGCTACCAGCGACCTCGAGCCGGTGTGATGTCCACAATCTTTGGCATGAATTTAATTTAAGATTTGCTGATCCTCCTCAGGTGAGACACAACGTTGAAAAATGCCAGTCATGCTGCATTTGTGCAACTCACCATTAACTATTGTCATTGATTTAGAGCGCCGGGTGATCTGTCTGGCCAGGTCTTCATCATCAGGTAACTCGCCTTGGGTCAGATAGGCCAGGTAGGGACGGTTTAATTTGGGATAGCGTGCAAAGCCGCCACTAACTCCCCCTCCGGGTCAGGAATAGCCAAATCCTCTTCCGAAGGTAACTTAACAGTCAGATGATGTAAGATGTCCAGGAATACATTGGGCGGCACCGGCTTTCGTTGGGAGCCTAGCCGTGACAGCACATCTGCCGCCTCATTCCTGCGACGATCAATGTGATCCACCTGATACCTTTGAAGTGGCCGACAATAATATCAACCGCCTATCGATAAGCCGCCATCTGTGGGTCTTTGGAGTCCCAAGTGTCCGAAACCTGCTGAGCCACCAAATCTGAGTCGCCCAAACACCTTACTCAGCTTAAATTCATCTCCTTGGCTAATCTAAGCCCATGAAGCAGAGCCTCATACTCAGTCGCATTGTTAGTGCACAGGAACATCAACCGGAGCACATAACAAAACTTATCACCTTTAGGAGACGTCAAAACAACTCCTGCGCCTAACCCTTCTAGCTGCTTGGATCCATCAAAGTGTATAGTCCAGTATGTGTCATCCGGCTTTTCCTCAGGGGCTTGACATTCCGTCCAATCATTTATAAAATCCACAAGAGCTTGGGACTTGATGGCCGTACGAGGCACACATTTTAGATTAAGAGAGCCCAACTCCAATGCCCACTTAGCAATCCTTCTAGTGGTTTCTCTGTTCTGGATTATGTCCCCCAACGGAGCAAAACTAACCATGGTTATCTGGTGCCCTAAAAAATAGTGCTTTAATTTGCGGCTGGCCATGAAAACCCCATATACTAGCTTCTGCCAATGCGGATCCCTTTGCTTGGACTCCGTCAGGACCTCACTGATATAATAAACCGGCCTTTGAACCGGATACTCCTTTCTAGATCCTTGCGCTCGACCACGATCGCAGCGCTTACTGCCCGATTATTAGTCGCCACGTATAGAAGTAACGGTTCTTTCTCAGCCGGAGCAGCCAGCACCGGCGGCTCAGTCAGCTGTTTTTTGAGCACCTCAAGTTCTTCAACCACCGCCTTGCTCCAGAAAAATTTGTCCGTCTTCTTCATCACCTGATATAAAGTAATAACCTTCTCCCCAAGGCGGCTTATGAAACGGCTCAACGCGGCGATCCGCCCCGCCAAACGCTGGACATCGTTAATACAGGCCGGCTTTGCCAGAAAAGTGATAGCCTTGATTTTATTCGGGTTAGCCTCAATGCCACGTTCAGAAAACCAGAAATCCCAGGAGCTTACCAGCCGGAACACCAAAGACACATTTAGTCGGGTTAAGCATCATCTTATAGACCCGGAGATTATCAAAAGTTTCCTTTAAGTCGCCCAAAAGGGTCTCCTTCTTCCTGGATTTGATCATGATGTCATCTATGTAAGCATGGACGTTGCGGCCAATCGGACTGTGAAGGCAGTTTTGCACACATCGCTGATAAGTCGTCTGGGCACTCTTGGGACCGAAAAGGCATAGATACATAACAAAAAGCCCCGAAAGGTGTAATAAAGTCGTCTTCTCCTAGTCTTTAACCGCCATCTTGATCTGATGATAGCCTGAGTAAGCGTCCAGGAAACACAAGCTTTCACAACCCACCGTAGCATCAATGATTTGATCAATACGAGGGAGGGCAAACGGATCAGCCGGGAAAGCCTTGTTAAGGTCCGTGTAGTCCACACACATACGCCACGTGCCGTTCTTCTTGAGCACCAGCACTGGGTTAGCCAACCACTCCGGGTGAAAAACCTCAACACTGAAACCCGCTGCCAAGAGCCAGGCAACTTCTTCCCCAATGGCCTTGCGTCTCTCCTCATTAAACCGCTGTAGAAACTGCTTAATTGGCTTAAACTTTGGATCCACATTAAGGTTGTGCTCAGCGAACTCTCTTGGTACACCCGGCATGTCAGAAGGTTTCCATGCGAAGATGTCCTGATTCTCATGGATGAATTCGATGAGCACGCTTTCCTATTTCGGATCCATGTGAGCTCCAATGATGAACTGTTTGGATGAGTCGCCCGGAGTGAAATCTACCGCCTTAGTATCATCTGCTGGAAACTTAAGGGGTAGCTCAACCTCCGTGGTAGGCTTTTTCAGCGGGGTCATATCCTCTGGGTCAACATTCTCCTTGTAAAATTTAAGCTCCTCCTGAGCGCAACTAGACTCTACGAACTATACCGAGTGGGCACTTGTCATGCGAGTGCAGCTACAGGCACAAGGCTTGTGGGACGTGGTCGAGCATGGCGCCGTCATCGACTACCGCGACGACCGTGAGGCATTGGGCATCATCCTCCAGGCTGTACCGGCGGAGATGTTGCGCCCGTTGGCTGCGAAGGACTTCGCCAAAGAGGCTTGGGACGCCCTCAAGACCTTGAGGATGGGGTCCGAGCGTGTCCGCGAAGCCCGAGCGCAGACGCGTCGATCGAAGTTCGAGAATCTCCGGTTCAAGGATGGCGAGAAGATGAAGGAGTTCGCGGTCCGCCTCACCGGCATTGTCAATGACCTTGAGGCCCTCGGCGACGGCATCACCGAGCACAAGGCGGTGCTCAAGTTCCTCCGCTGCATGCCGCGGCGCTACCGGTAGCTTGCCCACTCCATTGAGTCGCTACTCGACCTCAAGTCCTTGACGATTGAAGAGCTCATCGGTCGCTTCTTGGCTGTGGAGGAGAGCTTCGACATGGACGAGGCAGGCAACAACGACGACGACACTTGGCTACTCCTCACGGAGGAGGAGTGGCTTGCTCGCGACAAGAACCGCCATGGCGCCAGGAAGAAGAATGGCACCTTCGACATCCGCAAGGTTCGCTACTACAACTGCCAAGACTACGGACATTTCTCGAGGGATTGCACCGCGTCAAGGAAGGAGAAGGCCCATCTCGCCATCGCAGCCGCCGCCGCCGAGCCAGCACTGCTTTGAAGATCGCCATGGAGGTGGTCAAGTAAATGATAACAAGGTTAAGGAGATGATTGTTAGAGTTAACCTTGTTGTCTAGGTGTTCATCATGTTTATTTCGTCGCATTAGTTTCGTTCATGCATGTAGTTGAAATTGAAGGCGTAAGGCTGCGTCAGTAAGCGTGCTCATAGAAGTGTGAGACGAGTACACATGCAAGCTAATAGTGCCTGGTTAAGTAGTTGAGTTAGCATGAGCTGATCAGTACCATGCACGTACATGCAGTTTGCATGGATGTGTTGGTTACAGCTCCGTGGTGTCAAGGCGGGCAAGTCCTGCGGCAGATCAGCATGGAGCTAGAAGCGGACGCAAGCAGTTGAGACGTGCGTCAAGTGTGCCGTTGTGGGCAAGCTCATGTCTGTTGTAAACTTGAATTTAACTCAAGCTGCAGGAATAATCGGATCAAGCAGCTGTCTTGGCCGGCGCGTCTGCTAGTGGGGTTAATGAGTGTGTGTGTGTTGTGTAGGTCAGGTACTTAAACACATGTACTCAGCTCATTTGCGTTGTGAGAACAAGAGAAAACAAGAGAAAAGCACAAGTGCGTTTGCACTACACTATGTGTGTTCTTCTCCTTTGTGTGTAGTGTGTGTGAGTCTTCTTCCTCCTGGGCAGGTCCAACAGCCTGGTCATACACCGGCGGACAAGGCCAGCCTCGGGGTCGTGCGCCGGCGGACACAGGTGAGGCGGCACCGGGAGGGACGGGCGCGGGGCGGCGGCGGAGAGGGACGGGCGTGGGGTGACGCCGGGAGGGACCACTGCTAAAGTGGCTCATCTGCGATGGTGCCGGGCGGCCAACCTCCCCCTCCGTGTTCTGCGTCAGCAAGTGAGACGGCGGCAGGTCAGGAAGGAAGGGTGCCGCCGGCGTGAGCAAGCCGGGGAGGGAGGGGCGGCGAAGGCAGGAGCAGATCCTGCCATCGGCGGCGGGGGCACTGGACAGCTCGGTAATGAGCAGCGTGGGCGGGCGCAATTTTTTTTTTAAGGAGCAGTTTTTAGCAAAAAAAACGTCTAACGCCGTCTATCTCGAACCGTTATGCCACGTCAACAAAAGTGGGTCTCATCTGTCATAATCATGCTTAAAATGGTCTGAGCCGTCGACTAATGTTTATTGCAAAATATTAGGTTGAGAATTAGTATTTTTTTGACATAATTTCGTAGACTTGTGGTTTCTGTAACCCTGGTCTTCAATGTCGTGGTTTTTCGCATGCACTCTTGTGTTTGTCATGAACCCACGTGCCATGAATTTGGCCATCTTAACCGAAACCTCACCGTCAATTGATTGATCTTGTATAAATCACTGAAAAATTTCCTATGACATATAGTAATAATTCAGCAGCCCGGAGCCTGAATAACCACACTATTGACAGTCATTTGTGATGCCGTATTTTTTTTTTGCGCCAAAGTTGCAATGGCTCATCTTGTATGCTAAATACTTTTTGAACGAGGAAGAACACTGCGACACAAACTCGTCCAAGCATCCCTCAGCATTATGATCTTGGTTCCAGTCTATGTCCGATCTATTACTATACCATGTACACATCCATCCGGCTTCCAAATCCAACTTTTTTCTGTTGAAATATGATATGGCTTGAATGTTATCCGGCCGAATTCGCTCCAGTTTCACTCCTAAGCGCTGCAGAAGGCTTATGTTTATTGCGAGGATCAAATGAATTTTACTTTGCTTGCTCCTAAATTATTTTAGGTTCTTTTGTTGTTTCGCTTTTATGCACTTGGTATCTCGAACTTACTACCCCAGTGCTGATGTATGGTGTGAGCAATTCTTTGCGCTTATGGTCGGTCTTTTGGGACTTCTGTCTAAAAAAAACATGCATATGGAAAGCGGTAAATACTAGAAGAGCAGTGTGCGCTTGGCCACGTCACTTAAATTTTTGGGTTGTATATGTTTCATGTAATTTTTTAGAAGTTCTGAAAAATATTTGGTTTAGCATGTGGGGATACAGCATTTTTTTTATCAGATAAGCTATTTCTACGGACATACTTTGCCGAATCATACCTATAGATGGATGTATTAATTTATGGCCAGAGATTAGGAAAAAAATGGGCTAACGGTGCAAATCGGGGAAGGGATCAATATTTGGTATGTTCAATCCGTAGTGAATCGTTCGTGAGTGTGTCATTTTTCTTTATTTATTGTGGTGTTCGGGTTGATTTTTTTAGTTAGTATGAAAACATGAAAAAGTTACTTACATTGTTGAACGCATGTGTTATGCTGATGCTAAACGTGTCATGGGCGACACTTCTGTTTTGTCATCCATTCATAGAGAGATCACAGAGCATGAAGGCAGGATGAACGATCCAATCAATTATGTATCCAATAAAAATCGAAGAGTTGAATGAGGGGCTTTAAAAGAGATAGCTTAACGAAGTTAGAGATTTCATTGCCACAACAAAGAATTGGCAGAGTCAATATCAAGGATTGACGGGGGAAGTTTTAAAATTAGGGAGCATGATGTATTAAAAAAATGAATGAATGAACTCATTGTGGAATTGTTGACTCAGTCAAAATTGAATGACCCAACTTCAAAGTGAGACCTCAATTGATTGTGAGGCCTAAGGAGCTTAGAGCATCACCACCCGCGGCCCCTAAGGACCCCAGGCCCCTTTTTTATTGCTGGCGGGCGAAAAAATTCCCAGCCGCGGCCCCAAGACGCCGATTTTTGCCGGCTGGAGCCTTTTTTGGGGCCGACGAACCAAGGCCGAACCCAGCGCACTGGGGTCTCCTCGGGGCGCCGGCTGAAGCAAAAAGGTGGGTGGGGCCGAGGTGTCGGCGAGACCGGGTGCCACTTCCCGCCATTTCCTCTTCCTTTTCCCTCTCCCCGCCGTTTTCTTCCCTCAATTCTCTCAATTTCCCTCCATTCCCTCTCTCCACCGCTATGCCACCGAAGAAGTACATCGCCCCTCGGCAAGCCCTCGGCCCCGTCGTCGCCAATCCGCACAAGGCCCGGCGCCGATGGCAAGGCCACCGGGGTTGACAAACGCCGAGTGGAAGGCCGACGTCGAGCGGAGGGAGGCGATGACCACCGATCGCCGCAACAGGCTCCTCATGAAGAAAGCCCGGGAAGCGGCGGCGGCGGCGGCGGCAGTTAAGTAGGAGGTGTCGTCTCACCGGCCGATCTTCCCGGGGTGACAGCCAGCAGGCCCGTTCTCACAAGGTGCTAGCCAGCAAAGCGTCGTGTCTCCGGTCAACCCGCACTTTCCTTCGCCGAACTTCCCTTTGCCGGCATGGGGATATGCGCCATCATCGGAGTACGTCGATGGTGACGCCCTCGGCGGATTCAACCCCAACATTACCTTCCCCCGCATACCTCCCGCCTTCTCTGCCAGCCATCCCGATGACCAGTACGGCTACGTGCCCTCGCTGACGTAATCCGTCTCGTCCGCGACGGCTCTGCGGCGCGGCCCTCTGCCTTTCACGCCCGACGCGGCGCCATAGTACAGCAACGTCGAGGCCGAGATGCAGGCCATCATCAACACCGGCTCCGCTGCGGCCGCCTCGTGCCCCGAATTTGGTGTGCAAGAGGCGGAGGACACCGACGACATGGACGACGACGAGGTCGACGAGCCCAAGGAGGAGGAGGAGGAGATTGAGGAGGAAGAGCCGGTGCTGGAACCCACACTGGCAAAGGGCAAAGGGAAGAAGAAGAAGAAGAAGAGGTCGGCCAATGGCAAGTCGGACGAGCCCCGCATCAAGTGGACATCGGTGGAGGACGTGTGCCTCGCCAAAGCATGGACGCTGGTGAGCATGGACCCGGTCACCGATGCGAACCAGAACACTGAGACGTGCTTGAAGAGGATCAAGGCGGCTTTCGACGAGTGCAAGTTGGTCGACCCTACTTCACCAGCACGTACATGGACCGACACCAAGGCCATGTCCAACCATTGGGGGGCATTCAAACGACGTGCAACAAGTGGCATGGCATCCAGGAACAGGTCCATGCTCACCTAGAGAGCGGAACGAGCGTCGAGCAACAGGTATGTTCGCCCACTCTCTTTCGTCAACCACTTCGCTGTCCTTCACCGCCTAATATTTGTCATGTTTTTGCCGCAGATGGTTCGGATGTTCAACTTGTTTCCCCGGGACGCCGACTTTGACTTCAAGTTCCTCCATGTGTTCACCCAGATTGAGTCCTGCGGGAAATGGGCCGAGGTCTGGCATCAGCTCGCCAACAAGGACGGCGCGCTCAACCCAGACGCGCCTGTTCCTAGGGTGGTAGAATGGCGGCCAGATGGGAACAAGAAGGCGAAAAAGGCCAGGAACGATGCGCCGGCTGCCGAGCGCCTACAGGCGTCGATCGAGCAATGCATCGTCGATGCAAAGACCCACTCTGCCCCAAGGGTGGAGAAGACGGAGGTGAGGTGGTCAGCGCTGATGACGAAGCAGGATGCCAAGCTCGACCTCCTCAGGAACAACGTCACCGCGAAGAAGCGCGACACTGACTTGGCGTTCCTCATGATAGGCGTCACGGCATACATGGACCTGATGGTGAAGGCGTGGTAACTGGCGGAGCACAACCTCATCCTCCACCGCATGTCGACGCAGCCCCCCGCACCGCCCACACCGCTGCCAGGCTTGCCTGCGTCTCCGATGTTGCCCGCTATGCCGACCTCGCCAATGCCGACCGCTACGCCGACCTCGCATACAACGAACGCTACGCCAGCCTCTCCCATTCCTCCGGCCGACAACGGGGAGCTGCCCGTCTGAGAAGTTCTATGCTCATGCCTCCCGCATTTTTTGTACACCGGATTATTGGCATCTTTTGATCGCCGAACCTATGGCATGATGGACGCCGACTGTGGCATGGGCGACGCCGAACCGCCGATTTCGTGGCGTTTTGGGGTAGCGGGAAATGGAATTTTTGCAATTGCATGCGCCGCCCCAGGGCTGCGACTGGGAAGCCAAGCCCCCAGGGCGATTTTAGTGCTTGCTGGTCCCAGGCGGTGCTATTTCGGGCCCCTGAGGGGGCAATGGCTGGAGATGCTCTTAGTGTTATAGAGGATTTAAATAATTGAGTGAGAAATTATTGAGCCGGTCAAAATCGATGACCCAATTCCAAATTGATGACCTCAATTGAACGAGAGACCTTCAATCACTTTTGGTCCCCCCTTCCTCCCTCCCCGAGGCGCTCCCGCGGGTGCCCCCGGGAGGAACCCTAGCCCCCCCTTCTCCCCCTCTCCTCTGCCCCTCCCCCCTCACCGCCGTTGGGGGTGTCGCCGGCCGAAGGCCGCGTGGCGTTGGCAGCGGCGGGGCGGTTTCTCACGCGCGCAGATGGGGAAGCCTCGCGGGGCGCCAGCCATGCCCCACCTCCCTCCCTCCTCCTGACGCCAGGTGGCCGCCGGCATCACCCCCTCCCCTCCATCCGGTGCGTCTCGGGGCTCCGGTGCCCTGGGGCGGGCTGGCGGCCAATCTGGCCTCCTTCCCTGTTCTGGTTGGAGGTGGTTGGCGGGGGCTGCGGGCATGGGCTCCCCTGCTCAAATCCGGTGGATGGTGTTGGTAGGCGGTGGTTGGGTAAGGGGAAGCCTTGATAAGGCGGTAGTGATGCGGCTGGTGTGTATGCTACTCCGGTGCGGGATGGCGGAGCTTCGGGCGGATCTGACCAAGGCGCAGAGGCACTAGTGCTGTGGTGGTGTGGCAGATCGGCTACGGCGGCGGCTGGCTTATCCCGGCGTCGGCTCGTATGTAGGCGGTCTATGTCGGGCTTTGACCCCTTCCCTTGTCGTCTGGCTATACACCCGTCGAAGGGCTGGCCCTCTCCCAGCTGCGGCCCATCACTCGTCTCGCGCCCCGTGATGCAGGACCGAGCTCGTCTCGCGCACCATGCGGCTGGACCGAGCTCATCTCGTGCACGGTGCAATAGGACTGACCTCGTCCCCCTCACGATGCTGCAGGACCGAGCTCGTCTCGCGCTTGGGGCTGCAGGATGGGTCGATGGAGGCCAGCGTTGGCCGACCTATTGGGTCTCGGCGCTGGGGGTCTCCCAAGGGTGCGAAAGGTGGGACCTTTTCGCCCGTCTCTTTGGTTGGGAGTTGCGGCGGGTCTCGGGTGAGGTGGTGTCAAGGTCTTGGATGCTCGGGCTGCGGCACTGGTGGCGGTAGCGCGGCACTCTTGGGCGGAGGCCGTGGCTTGGTGCTGCCCGACGGCCATGGTCGTGTGGGCGACGTGGTAGCCGGGGTGTGGCGTTCGGTGGCGATGAGTGTTGGTCGAGGTGGAAACCCGATCTATCTTCGATGGACCGGCGACGATGAAGATCGTTCCCTTCTTAAAGGCATCGTCGCGACTCTCCTTGCCCGTCGTGTGGCTCCAGGGAAAACTCTGATTCTTGAATCGGGCGGCAGCAGCGTTACGGTGTCGTATCCTTCCTAAAGGCGCCGCCTTGGAGCTCACGGTTCGCCGTAGGCGGCTTCATCTCTTCACGATGACTTGTTCACAGTTGAAGTCCCCGGTTACTCTCGTAGTGCTCGGGTGTTGTTGTTGCGCTCAGTGCCTTAGTATCCTGCCTTGGGTGTGTGTGTTGGGGTGGTGTGCGTTTGTACTGGGTTGTTGTTGGTCGTTGCTTTATATATAAAACAGGGCGAAAGCCTTTTTCGGTAGAGACCTTCAATTCTAGAAATTTTAGTGATAATAGGATATAACCAACATCACATAGCCCTGTTCCTGTGCTAGTGGTAGAACCTGGTAATTAGAAACTTCCATTCTCTCCCATAACCAACATCACATCTCAATCACAGTACATATTGAAAATCACAAACCAAGACATCAACTATGTCTGATAGATATCAAAGCAACAAACCAGTTCCTTCCATACAATTCTCAAATTCTACTAACCAGGCTAGGGTAGCACTTGCATACGCACATACCGTTTATTGATAGATAATACACTGCCATGAAAACTACATTTCATGATTGAAACAAGAAGATAGATCACCAAACCACCTGATTAGGCTGCCCGTATGAACAAACCATTCCAGGGTTGACTTATTAGAAGATCTTAGGCTATCAAGAAGCAATAATTCGACAGCTGACCGGAGAACGATATGCTGTGTTCAACCATCAAGGCAGGCCTAATCGACGGTTGCCTGGACGATACAAAACAACCTGCATGCAGTATATATGCCAGCCAGTCAGGCATCACAATCAGTACCTGAAGTACTAGCTCCTTTCCACAAAAAGGTGAAGATTCAGACATAATTGTGGTCACTATATTTTGATATGTGAAAATCACATGTTGCGGTGGAAACTAACGGTTGCTATATTTGGGAGAACATACTGATAACCAAAAATGTCATCTTTTCAAGAGAACTTGAAGGAGTATATGACATCAATTTTTCTGGAAATAACATAGGTAAGTACTATACACATTAGAGCATACTTACATAGATACATACCTCGTAATCTCCAAGTGCTCGTAACTTGAAACAAGCCGCAGAGAATATGGGGTAGTACTCCCAGATACGCATAAACTTGTCATCAAAGCCTAGGGCCAAAATCTCCCTGCAAAAAAAAAAGTGATAATAAATTTATACTAACTAAGCAACCAACTGTAATGATATATATGTAAATGTGTATATAATAGTCACATCATGTTTACTTCCGCAATGAACATATGCTCTGGTCTTCTTTCCGCCAAGTTATTCCTAATTAACTGGACAGTATACTTTTAGAGTAAATGACATTGACAAGTGATACTTACTCTTTGTTGGCCATGAAGTTGTCCCTCCAGTGCATCAAAGTTGTGTAGTAATTGGGCCCAATATTTTCGACATGCTCTATGCTACACCCACAACAAGACCAGGGAGGTTTAATCGATGGAGATCCATCCAAGACCATTAGGTAACCAATCAAGCATTCAACCAACTGATGTAAAACATACCTGAACCTTGATGACGTGGTCATGGCAGACATTACACGGGCCAATGAAGGAAGGCAACCGCCAGGAAATATGTATTCTTTTAGGAAGTCTGTCCTTCTTCTGTATTGCTCGTACCGTTCCTCTGGAGCTGAGATGAACTAAACACACATGTATGTATTTGCAGATAATAGTTAGTAGTTCATTCATGATCATGTATTCATGTATGCAAACCTAAGGTCTTGCTTGGATAGGAAGGAGTATGTTTCATTGCCTTTTTCTGCCAATCCGAAAGAATAAGGCCTAATCCTCGATCTTGTGCAGCGAAAATAAGGCATATACTACTTAGTTGTTGTTAGCAGCGATGGTGGAAGACCGCTGTAAGGTTGTTTGAAATACACTTAGTTGTTGACAATGATATTTTTCATGCACTAACCTGAAGGACCAATATGCCATCTTCAGCCAAGTAAGACTCGCAGCAGGCAAAAAATTCATCCATGTATTCATGGCCAACATGTTCAATCATACCGCTGATTTGTAGAATAGGAATATGTAATTATAACCACCCGCATGGGCATTGTCGAAGTCACAACGCACATCCGTAATATAGTACTTACCAGCTTATGATTGCATCATGCTTGCAAGGTGGTATTTGCCTGTAGTCGCACAGCAGAAAAGTTATGTGGTCCTAAAAATTGATAACAATAGACAGTATAATTGTTAGCTAGGATTTTACTCTGCCAAAATAAGCTGGGGACAAAACAATTATAATTCGATGTGAATGTCCACATCTATCTACTACAGTATAAATTATAATAAATAAAATTACATAGTGGGATAACCAGAAGATAAAAATTAAGTGCTAGAAAATCTCACAAAAGACAAAATAACAATAAAAAAATGCTTCAAAAACATTAACGTCCTTGGATCCTTAGCCCTACCACAGCATATGCCTATTTCCATGCTTTTCAATGTATATCTCTATTATTTCCATGAGGCATTCTCGAATTATATTTATCTTTTGCGGAAGGTGTTTGGGACCAAAAAATAGTAAACCCGACTGCGTTCAATCGAAATACTTAGAGAAATCTTGATTAACTAAATATATGTGTATACTTCGGTTCAAATTAATTGACAACTCTCTCGCCAAGTTTTACAAATGTATGGAATACTTGCACATAGCAGCAAAGCCATAACTTAGGACCCGTTCGGAGGAATAAGTTGGCATGACTATCAAAGTATCATCAGCATACTGGACAATAGGAAAATCAGGGCAAGATGTGAGGTTGATGGGCTTCTGCAGAGCCCCTCTATTCATAGCATCATTGATGATGGTCTGCAAGAAATCTGCAGCGATTACAAATAGGAGGGGGGATAGAGGATCACCCTGCCTAACACCTCTTTTACACTTGAAGTTATTTCCTCGAACTCCATTAAGCAGAATAGCAGATGTACCCGATTTGAAAATTTGAGAAATCCATGAACACCATCTGTCACCAAAACCCTTTTGTTTGAGAATTGTCAAAATCATTCCATGCTCTATTTTATCAAATGCTTTCTCAAAATCCAGCTTCAAGACAATGGTGGACTTTTGGTCTCCTGAAAAAATTCTCCAAGGCTTCTGGTCTCAAAGTAAACTTTGAGAAATCAAACATCATCCCAATAAATGTTGCTGATTCGGATGTCAGTAGTTTGGCTGCTATTTTGGGTTGTTCCATTGGGCAGTTCCCTTTCACATACCTTGGTGTCCCATTGAGTCCTTCTAAACCAAAACTGGAGCATTTAGTTTATATAGTTGAGAGAATTCGGAAAACACTTAGCTCTTGCTCCCAGTACCTCAGCTATGATGGCAGACTTCTCATGGTAAATGTTGTTCTATCATCCCTACCAACATTCCTTATGAGCTGCTTGTTACTATATAAAGGAATTATCACACAAGTGGACAAATACAGGAGACATCTTTTCTAGAGAGGTAGTGACTTAGAAAAACAAAATCCCCCTCTGGCTGCATGGGAGCTCATTTGCAGATCTAAGGAACAAGGAGGAATGGGCATCCTCAATCTCCACACCCAAAACCAAAGTTTGTTGATGAAAATGTTACACAAATTCATTAATCATGAGGACATACCATGGGTACACTTGATTTGGGAGGTGTATTACTCAGATAGGCAGCCGGAAGAAGCTTTGCCGGTTGTGTCATTCTGGTGGAGAGACTGTCTCAAATTCCTACCAACTTATAAAGCATCAGCTAGAATCCTTCCTTCCAATGGACTTTCTATCGAATTCTGGTCAGATAAATGGAATGGACTTCCCAAAATGCAACAATGGCCGCACCTGCACTCTTTTTCCAAGTCAACCTCTATTTCCCTCGCTCAGTTATGGAATCTGGATGATGTTTCTGATCACTTCCATTTACCTTTATCTGAGGAAGCTTTTGCTCAATATAATGAACTCCTTATCCTCAAGGAGGAATGGGCGTTGCAGGCTGCAACTGACTGTTGGCAATTTCCTGCTGGTAAGGCTGTCTAAGGTTTCCAATACCTACAAACTACTCATGGGTGATCACGCAGTACCGTCAGTAATCAAATGGATTTGGAAAACATGCTGTCAACTGAAGCACAAAATCTTTTTTTGGCTACTTGCCAATAACAGATTAAACATACGAGCCATGCTTCAGCGTAAGCATTTCTTCATACCTGATTACTCTTGTGTTTTATGTGCCACTAACCATCTTGAGACACGAGACCATCTTTTTTTCCATTGTCCATATGCGCGTCTCTACTGGTCATATCTCTGTCCATCATGGATACCCCTGCATCAAGGACTCCAGTTAGACATACAAGATCTCAAGAAAAAGATCAACCTACCCTTTGCGATGGAAATCATCATCCTAATCACTTGGGCTATTTGGAATACTCGAAATGATTTTGTTTTCAAAGGCATCCCCCCAAGCATTTATCGCAGTAGAAGCAAATTCAAGGAGGAGCTCAAATGGTTGATCCATAGAGCTAAAAGAAAGGAGTATCATAACCTGGAGCAATGGGTCCAGAATTTTGTATAAGATGTTCTGTTGTATTTTTCTTGTATTATTCTTTCATTCGTCGGACGCTTTCTTTTGTTTGCTGATTAGCAGCTCCTTTCGGTTCTTTTTTTGTTCTTGTATAGATCTTTTTTCATTTTAAGACTATTGTACTTATTTTTTAAAAAATCAATAAAAATACGCAGCAGAGTCCTGCTGTTTCCCTCAAAAAAAAAACTTAGGCCCCGTTCGGATCCTCTCATGCTCCTCCAAATCCCCGTCTCCTGCTTCTCCTAGCAAAAGCCGGCTTCTCGTATAAAACCTGGCTCCAGTGAATAAGTTCGGCAGGTCAGCTCCACTTCCAGTTCGTTAGTTGGACTGATAGCCCAACGAGCATGCTTTAGGCCCGTTTGAAGGAGAGGCAGGCCAACTTTTACGTGAAACAGTGTGGAAAAAAAGACGTAGGTATCGGGAAGACAGAACATAACGAACCGGTACGCTGCCTTGCGGTCACTTGGCGGTGGCATATCGCGTAATATTCTCCAACTTCGCCTCCTTCGATTTTTGGGAGCAAGGTTCGACCCGCTTCTTATTTTTGCACTGCAAGGTTGCTCTGCTCCGTGAAGCCAGCTTCTCGGAGCTGTGTCGTTCGGGGCTGCTCCATACGTGGAACGCATGAAGCTGGGAGCCGGAGACGTTCCGAACGGGGCCTTAGAGCTGAGGTGAGCAGATAAGTCAAAGCCAAACTATGATGCTGGCAGGTGCACAGGGTAATATCGTTTCGTTTCGAGTGGGCTGGTTGGACCCAGGATATATGTGCCAGCTGCTTACCCAATCTATCCCATTTCACTCTCGTAAACCCTGACCATGTCGGTGGTGACCGAGGCGGCGGCGGAGAGTTAAAAGGGAGGTGGTATGTCGGTGGTGAACCCTAACCACGTCGGTGGTGACCGAGGTGACGGCAGGGGAATTGACAGAGAGGTAGGAACTCATGATTTTCGGTCCTACAAGGAGGTGTGTTGAACCCTTCGCATCGGAAATGGACAATGATACTCGTTGCAAGCGGATAGCGTGGAGAGGTCAAGGAAGATATGGAGGGGATTTGTCCAGTGAACGGTGTTGTCTTGAAGAGTGTGGCAGTCGTGACAAGCGTGGATGCCGTCAAGACCGGGCTACTTCTTCCAAGGTAAATGTGTGTAACAACTTGAAGGAATGTAAGGTTTGATCTTAGTGTTTAAAGGAAACCTCAGTCCCACATTGTTGTATTGTGGTTTGTCCGCCCTGTATCAGCAGAATCGGCCGTGAAAAGTTGTTGCTAAAGGAGAGTAAGGAAACCTTCCTCTCACATCTTTATATCATCAATTACACTGCACTTTCTTAATGAACACATATGGTGGAATGGTAATTACTTATAAACTATTAAACTGGACAGGTATTGCATAAAGGAGGTAATAACATAGAACTAACCTCTAAGCCAACTTCTCTGACTTTTCTCTCTGCGTATTTATGCTGCTCCGCTGACAATCCAGTGTATTTGCAGCCAGTTTGCTTAACTGCTCGTATTGCTAAACTTCCCCAGCCGCTACCGATATCAAGAACATGATCTCCCCTCTTGATTTTAGCCTTTGGTTAAAGGTGTATTTTGCATGATTGAAGTATCATCAGATCATGTTCGTCTAACTAGTAATCAATCTAATGACACAATCTCTGGAGATATGGAAGCATTACCTTGTTGATTAGAAGGCTAAGTTTACGTTGTTGGGCTGCTTCTAAGCTTTCGTTCTCCATCTAGCAATTCAGTTTTAGTCTATGAATTAATAAAACGACTCTAAGAAATTTACAAGCAGCAGAACAAAATCACAAGATTTACAAACCTTGAAAACTGCACAAGAGTAGGTCATGGATTTATCCAGAAAAAGTGAGAAAAAAACATTACTCTGCACACATATATGAGAAAAAATAAAAAATATTAGTATTATTTGGTATGTATAGACATATTGCAAGTAATGAATGACATCAAATCTTTTGTATAAAGTTTGGAACACAAAAATCGCAATCTCAGTAAGATCTGTGAAAATTCAGCTATTACAAATTGACCGAAGCAGCTGGTTATCTTAATCCTGATGGAATGTAACAACAAAAGAAGAGACATGAGTACTGACAAGATCATACTGCAGAGAGATGTTTCGACGAGTTTGTGTCACAGTGTTCTTCCTCTAGACTTCGCGCAAAATGTATTTAGCGTGTGCCAACCTAGCTATCACATGCAAGGGTGTCCACCGACCCCTGCAAACCAAACAATTGTGTATACATTATTAGTCACAAACACTAATATTTATAAGATTTATATATACTGCTTTTTTAAACAATTCGTTGGAATTTAGTGGACAATTGAAGGTTTCAGAACCCTTTTCTAGCAATGCGGTTGTTCCTACGCTCATCTCTGTTAGCAATGAGAATCTGCAAAGAATGGATCATTGATTTAATCTGTAACGATGAAGACATAACACTACGAATAAGCTCATGGACCGTGATATAATTTTACCAGAAAAAGATTCAGAAGGCCTTCTCTCTTGTCAAGAAAAGAGAAACAACCGTTAATATAGGCTTCTGCCAAGCCAAGGTTTCCTTCTATTGCAACCTGAAAGCCGTGAGAGAACCAGGATAAACACGTGTAGTCAAATGAGAAGGTTGATAAAGCAATTGCAATGGAATACATAAGAAACAGAGAATCATGCATGGACACATCACTAATCAAAAAAATAATACATGTGTAGGCAGATAAAGAGAAAAGATAACCTTCCAATAAAACAAGGGGTCATGAACTCGGATGACAGATTTTATATAACATTTGTCGCAAGCTTTACAAAAGCTGAACACACTACCTCCTTCCACAAATCTACATGAAAACTACTAAGTTGAAAAATGATCATAATTAGACGTCGCGTAGTATATCGACTCATACAAGGACTCACATCAAGTTACCGATGGATACATATAGGTTGAAAATTCTTGTAACCAGAAAGCGCACCGCAGCCTCGGTCCATGATGGAATAATCTGCTTTGGGTTCAACAGAAGCTCACATTTCTTTCCAAGCAAACCTTGAGCTGCTGCTTTCCCAGCCTGCATTGATTTAATATGTCCAACACAAATAGACCTCACATATTTATTTCATGAAAGGCATTCTGAATTTTATGTGATTGAAACTAAAATCATAGATGAATAAAGGTGAAGCTTGGAAACAGCCTGGGCCTTGTGATAGGATTAGTTATGGTTGTGATAGGATTAGTTATGTTTAGACAGATCCATAAGGCACTAGTAGAAAAAGGCCAATTTGTCCCGGTTCGTAAAGCCCATTTGTCCCGATTCCGAAACCGGGACTAAAGGGTCGGGACTAAAGCCCATGACCATTAGTCCCGATTCACTTAGGAACCGGGCCAGATGGGGCTCCACGTGGCCGCTCCATCGAGTCCAGGCAGGAGGGCCTTTGGTCCCGGTTGGTAACACCAACCGGGACCAAAGAGCATCCACGCGTTAGCAGCCGAGTGGCTGTTTTTTTTAAAGAGGGGGCGGGGGATTTGAGGGTTTTGGAGGGTTAATTTAGGGATTTATATATTTTGTTAGATAGCTAATAGAGAGAAGTGATCTCTCTCATCTTTGTGCTTGGTCACGACGCTACGTACTATACTTATAGATAGAACATATGACACAATGTAATCATCATTTTCGTCAATGAGACATCATATCACAAGTTGGTCACTGGTCATAATCACAACTCCTCCTCCTCATCATCATCAACTCTAACGCATTGTAGCACATAATAACACCTTGTACCTAGGACCTACGTACTCCTATCTCGTAGGACCTACTCTACCATCTCTTAGGTACAATATCATAAAACAAGATAGGCCCTGACTCTCCATTATGGAGAAAGGAGATCATCCTGTCTCTCATTCTTGGCCTACGCACAATGTTGTTTCCAAGTAGCTCTCTACGATTGAGCACATATTTTTTCCAATCTTTGATTGTCATGACTCCATCGGTTTTAGAAATCCAGTATGGACAGGAGTGATGCGTAGGCTGACCTGGCCGTGGTGGCCCTAAGCTCGTAACAACAACACGACCTCTCGGAAACATCAGATGAGGCACACAATCCTCCGGGATTTTCTGTTGAAAACATAGTAATAACTTTGTAATTAGCAATGTAGTTTAGTTTTAAAACAATTTATGCAAAAGATGCACGGATGTCGTAATAGTAGAATTAAAATCTTACCATGCAATCTTCATGGATGTTACCGTAGTTCACCACGTGCACTAGTGGCATGTATTGACCATAATGTGCAGGAGTTTGATAATAGCTATTGTAATTTTCAAGATGACTAAGAAATATGGTAAGATGATCTTTCTCCTTATAAGTTAATTCTGCTTCATCATTGTAGTAATAGGTTCTGTATACCATCTTCCATACATTTTTTTAAGAATGAAAATAAGCTGTCAATGCAAATAAGTTGTCAACTATTTTTAAATAAACAATATAAATTACTTAATAAATATGGTTAAGAAACTCACATAATGGTAGAACTGGAGGCATCTGCACATCGACCCAGATGTTGATATTACCTTCAATTTCATCTTCCGGACAAATATCAAAGGTGATAAGCATATTAGGCTCAAATGCATAAGCCTTGCATAGTGCTTGCCAATTTTTGCATTTAAAATAGCAATAGGTGTCTGCATGGTACAATTTTATCGCAAAAGTAAAACCATGCTCAGTCCTCAAGTGAACTATCTTTACCTCCATATCTTTTTTAATATTGAAACCAATCTTATCCAAGACAGCAATTCTTGCATGGCAGGGGATACGCTCGTAGAACAGTAAAATATTAAAATTAATTATAAGTTGAAGCAAAAGAGGCAGAAGTCATGCTTAATCACGAAAAAAGACTTGTCACTGTGACTTACTGTATCCACTTCGAAGTTCTCATCCAACATGATGCTGAAGCGCCTACCATCAACTAAGAAAGTCTTGTCACACAGGTCGCACTCGTCTTCACAGTATTCGCACATACCGAATTCACTTTCGTCATCAGACATTTCCTATGTTCAAAGTTGAAACATTTAAAACCGATCGAAGGAAACTACGAGAAAACTGATCAACACACGGATCACTATTACTCAATATGCAACGAGTTGACTTTAGTTCTGTCGAGTCTTTCCTTCCTAAACTCTCAATATGGTGGGCACTCCCTCTGATATTGCGATCGTCGGTGATGGTGGCTCCTCCATTCGTCCCTGAGTGCATTACACAAAAATGGGTAACACACGGGAACGAAGGAGAAGCGACCCCCACGACATACAACAGTTGGGATTATTCCTCTCTCTCTCATATATATATATATATACATATGGTGGACACTCTTCCTCACTAAAAGACACACAATGAGCCGAAACAGACCTAAAGTCAACCCATTTCATATATCGAGCAATGAGATAGAAAAAATACCGAAATGACTTGCAAATCACAAATACATTTATAATGAACTCGAATATAATATCACTAATACATCATCCCGAATAATCCAGTTCAAGAATTACGACACGCTTTGGATCTTAATTAATGCGTGTGTGACTTTCGGTCCGTCGAGGCTTTCCTTAAATAACTCTCATATCTCATGGTGTGTTGATGCGCTCTCTCTCACAATGATATGGTGGTGTATATATGTTGGTGGGCACTCTCTCACAGTAATAGTTCGACCGCCGGTGATGGACGCCTCTCCTCTTCTCTTCTTGCGCAATATATCGACGAGTATATCACAAAGAAGAGAAAAAAGAAGAGGCAGTCAGGATTCCTCCATCAAGAACACACATGAAAGTCACACAAGGAGCAACGACAGATCGAAAGTCACACACACATTATACCGATAAAATATCACTAATACATTAATATTTATAATGACCTCAAATATAATATCACTAATTCATCATCCCGACAGTTAATGCATCATCAAATATTAACTAATGCATCTCGAATATTATCATATAAGATCACTAATACAGATCGAATATCCTAGAATCCAAAATGGAGGACGGTGAACTCGGTTCACTAGCGGTCTCTGAGTCGCCGGCGGTGGACACCCAAAGATAAGGAACCATCACAGGATCATAACTCAAGTTAGATCCTTGAAGGATCTGCCATGTATTATCAAACCGGGCGTCCAACGCCGTCATGTAGCAACGGACGTGCTCGTCCTCCTCCCTGACATGGCGACGTACCACCTCCGCGTGTGCCGGCTCCCTCCGCACCAAAAGTGGCCCGCGTGACCGCCACCACAGAAGGTCCGGGTCGACGAAGATACATGCATTCCTCGTCAACCTCCGAGCCAGGGAAGGTAGCACCTCCCAGTGCCAGCCCGGCGGAGCCCAGTCCCGGACATAGCGCCTATCAAGAAGGCTCTCACAGACTACTCGACGACGAGGATGCGGGCCGGACATCGTCGACAAATTCCTATGGAGAACATTTTCTTATCGTTTAATCACTATTTTTTCATAAAACCCAAAATCAACATACAAATACTAATCTAACATAAACATACTAATCTAACATACACATACTAATCTAGTTAACATAAACATACTAATCAAACATACACATAGTAATCTAGCTAACATAAACATACATAAACATACAAAATCAACATATATTTAAAAAATGCAACGAGCCGGGGCGGCGGCGGCTCACAATGGGGGCGGCGACGGGGCGGCGACCGTGGCGGGGCGGCGACGGGGGCGGCAGGCTCGGGGCGGAGACGGGAGCAGGGCAGCGACGGGGAAGGTGACGGGGTGGGGACGGGGATGGTAGGGGAGGCGACGGGGCGGCGGGGGAGGCGACGGAGGTGACGGGGGCGGCAACGGAGGCGACGGGGGGGGCGACGGGGATGGTGGGGGAGGCGACAGAGCGGCAAGGGAGCCGCCGGGGGCGGCAGGGGAGGCGACGGGGGCATCGACGGGGACGGGAACGGCGACGGTGGGCTCGGGGCGGCGACGAGGGAGAAGTGGCAATGAAAACTGCCAATTTTCCTAAGTGCTTGTTATATAGAAGGAGAATTGGTCCCGGTTGGTGGCACAAACCGGGACCAATTCCACCCTTTAGTCCCGTTTGGTACCACCAGCCGGGACCAAGGCCCTATTTTCAGCAGCCCAAAGGGCGGGAAACAAGGACGTTTGGCCCCGGTTGGTCACACGAACCGGGACTAAAGGCTGGCATTGGTCCCGGTTGGTGCCACCAACCGGGACCAAAGCCCTTTTTCAGCAGCCCAAAGGGCGGGAAACAGGCCCTCTGGTCCCAGTTGGTGGCATTAACTGGGACAAAAGGGGCATTGGTTCCGGTTGGAGCCACCAACCGGGACCAATGGTCTCTTTTCGAAGGCCGGCGCGAAAGCAGCAGATGTTTAGTCCCACCTCGCTAGTCGAGGGGAGATAGCACCTGTTTATAAGCCCCGATGCGCTTGACCTGTCAAGCTCCTCTCATAGTGAAAATAGATGCCCTTATACACGAAATTTGACCTAAATTCAAAATACTAGTTAGGTGCCTAACTAGCACTTTGAATTTAGGTTGAATTTCAGTGTAAGCGCATCTATTTTCACTTTTTGCTATTTTTTATGTTATTTCTTTGCTAAATTTCCTGCTATTTCATATTACTTTGTTTTAACATTATATTTAATTTGGTAATTTTTGGTTTTATATAATTTTAGTTTCAAAAATACTAGAGGTTTATAATTTTAGTTATTGATTTTTTTGAGCTAAATGACCCTGAAATTGAAAAGCACTACAAATGAACTCTGAAAAGGTTGAAAGTTGGCACGGTATCATCATTGCATCCACATAGCATGTGCTACAAAGTTGAGAGGGTTACGGCAAAAGCTGGATGCACTTCGTGTACAAAACGGACAATCTCTTTCGACGTATTAGGGTTCCGGACGGAAACTCATCGGTTATAAAAGGCATTTCATTTTCTTGAACTTTTTTGAACTCTAGGCTTTTGTGTGTTCAAAATGCACCATTCAAAGCCACATCCTCAATTTTCAACCCTTCCCGACATCATTTGGTATTTTTCATGGAGTTATTGATTTTTTTAAGCTAAATGACCCTGAAATTGAAAAGCACTACAAATGAACTCTGAAAAGGTTGAAAGTTGGCATGGTATCATCATTTCACCCACATAGCATGTTATAAAAGTTGAGAGGGTTACGGCAAAAGCTGGATGCATTTCGTGTACAAAACAGACAGTCTCTTTCGAAGTATCAGGGTTTCGGACGAGAACTCGTTTGTTACAAAGGGATTTCAATTTTTTGAACTTATTTGAACTCCAGACTTTTTGTGTGTTCAAAATGCACCATTCAAAGCCACAACATCAATTTTCAACCCTTTCTGACTTCATTTGGTATTTTTCATGCATTTACTGATTTTTTTGAGCTCAATGACCCTGAAATTGAAAAGCACTACAAATGAACTCTGAAAAGGTTAAAAGTTGGCATGCTATCATCATTTCACCCACATAGCATGTGCTAAAAGGTTGAGAGGGTTACGAAAAAAACTGGATGCACTTGGTGTACAAAACGGGCAATCTCTTTCGAAGTATCAGGGTTTTGGACGAGAACTCGTCTGTTACAAAGCGATTTCAATTTTTGAACTTATTTGAACTCCAAAATTTTTGTGTGTTCAAAATGCACCATTCAAAGTCACATCATCAATTTCAACCCTTTCTGACTTCATTTGATATTTTTCATGCCTTCACTAATTTTTTTTGAGCTAAATGACCCTGAAATTGAAAAGCACTACAAATGAACTCTGAAAAGGTTGAAAGTTGGCATGGTGTGCGTGCTTGCCAACGATCAAAACCCACTTTTTTTCATTTTGTTCTCAGCCACAATCGGAATTTAAGAAAAACCTGAATTGAAAAGCACTGCAAATATATAATAGCTAGAGAGATATGTAATATATAATAGTTCAGATATCCATTATAGAAAGCACTCGTCCAAGCGAACACTGCTATCTAGTCTGAATCAGAATCTCCCCATGGTGGTGGTGGTGCGAGGTGACGTTGCCCATAGTTCACGGTTCGAATCTTGCAGTACAACTCATATGCAACATATCCATCTTTTGCTGCATACTCAATGTTGATAGGATGAAGTGGGGTCCTCTCCCACTCTTTGTGCTGCGCCGGGGGGAATTTGGTCTTCATATCTCCGTAATAGTCGTCGATCAAGGCGACTGCCATAGAAGCCATCGAAGTCCTCTCATACTGAAGCCTGAATATGTCTTGGATATCAATAAGGGAGCCAGCTGGTATCTCAATACCGAAGTTGCACCTCATCTTCAGCTTGTCATTACTTACATCAACACTAACAAAATGTATGCCGCTACGTAGGAAGTCTATGAGTGCTGGGCAGTGCTTGTCACTGCTGCAACATCAACAAATTAAAATGGAACAAATGATAAATACTGCCGCAACAAGTATATTTCGGCAGAATTATAATATGCAACTATATAAAATAAAATTATTTCGCTGCAACAAAAGAGGAAGACACAGAGTTTTTGCTCCGGGATCATTTGAGCCCGGTGAACAATAATATCATAAAAAAATCGAAAATTATTTCACTACAACTTAAGAGAAATTGATCTTTGCCATAGGATTCAAAATAGAACATATATATTGCTATATCCTATATATATATGTATATATATATGCAATTTTCATATCCTATGAATTCACTACTAGAAAAACGGCTATAGCTAATATGGAAATATAGCAGTGGCGCACCAGATATAGGTGCGCCATTAATGGCCATATTACTAATGGCGCACCTGGTGTGTGGTGCGCCATTACTAGTTTTGTCTTGGCTCCACACCCTTCCCAAACTTAGCAGTGGCGGACCAGGGTAAAGTGCGCCATTACTAGTTTTAACTAGTAATGGCGCACCACACCCATGGTGCGTCACTACTAACAAAAAAAATCAATTTTTTTTCAAAACTAGTAATGGCGCACCACACACCAGGTGCGCCATTAGTAACCCTGGTTACCAATGGTGCACCACACACCAGGCGCAGCTGCTCCTAGCCCGCCCACGCCCGGAAACCGTCGTCCCGCGCTCACTCGCGCCGGGCCGCCGCTGCTCTGCGCCCTCCCATGCCTGGCAGCCGCTACTCTGTGCCCAGCCATGCCCCCCGGCCGCTGGCGCCCCCGCATCCAGCTGTCCCGCGCCCTGCCGACGGCGCCCCATGCTCGCCCCTCGATTCTGCGTCGGGGCGGCCTCGAGCGGGTGAGCCTTTGAACCCCGATCCAGATCGGGGTGCGTTGACTTAAAAAGAAACAAAAGGAGCGAGAGCTCCTCATGTCCCCCTCGGGCTATGTTGTTGTTCCTCGGTGCTCGGTGATCTTCAATGGCACCAACTATGGGGAGTTCGTGGGTTTCATGCGCATCCATATGCGAGGCCTTCTTCTGTGGGGCGCTCTTTCTGGCGAGGCCCCTGTCCGCCGTGTCTTGTTCCTCAAGTGACTCCTACACCACAGGTCCCGCCAGTTCTTGCTGCTGACGCATCTCAGGCTGATCGGGATGCATCTAAGGCCCTTCATGACACTACAGTTGATACTTATGATCAGTAGGTATTAGCTTACTCAGATGCTTTTTCAGTTTACCATGAGGATCTGTTTGCTTACACTCAGTGGTGCAATGATGATGCTCGGGTTGTTGTTGTTCTCATTGCGAGTGTTCTCCCTCAATTTGCTTCGGAGTTCATGGGCCTCGGCCCTCAGCATAGTTGCAACAATGTGGTCATTTCTCCGTCAGCGCTATCAGTCATCTGGTAATGCTCTGTATTCGTCTGTGGTGCGTCAGGAGCACGCTCTTCAGCAAGGTGACTCATCTGGTGACGAGTTCTACACTCAGTGTTCTGTCATCCAGCGTCAGCTTGATTCTCTTTGCACACTTGTTGGTAGAGCTTGCCGTTGCTGTCAGACTACCCGGGCTGAATTGGATTTCCAACGTGTCCATGAGTTCTTATCTTGCCTCCGCTCCAAGTTTCAGCCTCGACATGCTCACTTACTTGCTCGTGGTCATGTTCCTATCTCGGAGGTGCTTGCTGAGCTTCGTGCTAAGGAGACCCGCCTTCGTTCTGCTGGGTTACTTGTGGTTCCTTTTGTGTTGGCTGACAGGGCTCCTGTGTCGTCCCCTCATCCCACTGGTCCACCACTCCTGCCCACACCTTCAGGGAGGTCTGTCGCCCTCCTTATGCTGAGAAGGGTCGGTCGCGGGGTGACACCTTCTGTGGCTATTGCTCCCGGCAAGGTCACCCAGAGGTTGATTGGCGCTAGAAGTAGCAAGACCAGAGGCGCTCCTCTTCCAGTGGGACTCATGCGTCTCCCTCGATCCCGTCACTCACTCATCAGGACATTGTGAAGCTCAGGCGCCTCTTGTCTACGAGTCTCTCTTCATCGACTGGTTCTGCTGCTGTTGTGATGGCTGCCACCCCTCCATCACCATTAGCAACTACACCGTCAGGTACATCTTCGTGGGTTCTGGACTCTAGAGCTTCTTTTCATATTTCTTCTGATTCTTACGCTTTGTCTTCTCTTCGAACTCTTGATTCTCCTATTAATGTTCTTACTGTTGATGGCACATCTCTTCCTGTTGCTAGTCATGGCACTCTTTCTACTCCGTCTTTTTCAGTCCCTAATGTCTCTCATGTTCCACGTGTTACCATGAATCTTTTTTCCGCTGCACAACTTACTGATTCTGGTTGTCGTGTTATTCTTGATGCCGACTCTTGTTCTATTCAGGATCTCCACACCAAGGCCCTGGTTGGTTCTGGCCCTCGGCGCTGTGACTTAGAGGGCCTTTGGGAAGTTGACTGGCTTCATGTTCCTTCTACTGCCATCACCTCAGCCAGTTCCCATGCTCTTGTTGCCTCCTCTTTTGCGTCCTTCCAGCAGTGGCATCATCGCCTGGGTCACATATATGGCTCCCTCTTATCGTCCTTAGTGCGTCAGGGTGTCTTAGGGTCTGTTTCTGGAGATGTTTCTTTACATTGTGAGGGTTGTAGACTTGGAAAATAGACTCAGTTACCTTATCCTCATAGCGAGTCGGTGTCTCAGCGTCCGTTTGATTTAGTTCACTCTGATGTATGGGGTCGTGCTCCCTTTGATTCAAAAGGTGGTCATCGCTACTATGTGTTATTTATTGATGATTTCTCTCGCTACACTTGGCTCTACTTTACGAAATCTCGTAGTGAGGTTCTCTTCATATACAAATGTTTTGCTGCCATGGTTCACACCCAGTTTTCCATGCGCATTCACACTTTTCGTGCTAACTCTGTTGGCGAGTTTATTTCTCAGATGTTGCGTGGTTTTCTCGCGGAACAGGGTACTCTTGCCCAGTTCTCCTGTCCTGGTGCCCATTCTCAAAATGGTGTTGTGGAATGTAAGCATCGCCATCTGCTTGAGACGGATCGTGCGCTGATGATCGGTGCTTCCCTCCCAGCTCACTTTTGGGCCGAGGCCGTGTGTGCATCCACCTACCTTATCAACATTCAGCCATCGACTGCCTTGTAGGGTGGTATTCCTATGGAGCGTCTCACTGGTCGTTCTCCTGACTACTCCGCTCTTCGAATGTTTGGGTGTGTGTGCTATGTTCTTCTTGCTCCACGAGAATGCACCAAACTAACTGCTCAATCGGTTGAGTGTGTTTTTCTCAGCTACAGTGATGAGCACAAGGGCTATCGATGTTCGGATCCAGTTGGCACTACAGGAATCTGAGACTTTGCCGCCTGCCATGGCTGACGGCAAAGGGGGGAATACCGGACGGCAAAGGCTTTGCCGTCCGTCAGCTAACGGCAAACTAGATGGCAAAAAAATATCCGGTGAAGAGGTAATTTGCCGTCAGCTTTAGTAAGGCGGATGGCAAAGAATCTTTGCCATGGGTGGGCTGACGGCAAAAAAAATGGGACGGCAGATCCGCAAACGCTCCCGTCAAGTGCTAACGGTAGGTTGCTGGGCCCACCTTCTGTTTGCCGTCTGCCCTAACCCCTTTACCGTCTGCCCTACCCCCTTTGCCGTCAGCCATGGGTGGGCCGACGGCAAAGAGGCACTGACAGCCTCTCTCTCCCGCCACCTTTGTCGTCAGCCCAACCCCCCTTTGCCATCAGCCCACCCCCCTTTGCCGTCAGCCCCCCCTTTGCCGTCAGCCCCCCCTTTGTCGTCAGCCGTGCTCTAGGCCGAGGGCAAAGGGGCGCTCCCACCGTGGTTCAGCCAGGCTGTTTTGAGCCATTGCCGTCTGCCCTAGGGCCTTTGCCATCGGTGGGCGGACGGCAAAGACTCAAAACAGCCCCCCTTTATTTTACTTCCGATTATATCCAGCATTTTTCACAATAATCAGGATATATATATATTTGACAGAAATAATTTTGTTTTCGTACTCATAACCATATTAAAATAATCAGGATATATATAATACATCCATACTATGCATCCCGTGAAGCCATATATTACACCAGTTTCACAATAATCAAGGTGCATCCGTACCAAACCATATATTACACCAGTTTCATCCATGCATAAAAAGTTTCATATATATCCATATACTACAATAGTTTGAATCAAAGCTTCCGTGAAGCCATGGTAGAAGAAACCATATTCAAGCATTCCATCAATATAATCCAAGCTTCACGTGAAGTGAATGTAATGTGCAAATGGCAAATAAGAAAGTTAGAAGAAGACTAGATGAAGAAGAGAAGTATAGGTTATTTCGGAGAGAACTTAGCTAAGTATAGGCCATTTAATAGCTAAGTTAGGTGGAATAGGTCATCTTGGAGCTACATCGCCTTATTATGTCATTTAGGAGAGAACTTAGCTAAGTATAGGTCATCCTAGAGCTAACTTGGATAAAATATGTCATTTTGTAGCGAACTATGATTATTAATCCATTTTGATCTTATTATGTCATTTTGGATCTAAATTAGTCATTTCAATGAGCTAACAAGGGTTCTTATGATGTTTAACTAACTAAGCTAATTATGTCATTTTGGAGGATAATTAGCTAACTATGTCTTTTTTGGGGAAAATAAGCTACGTAGAAGAAGAAAGACAAGAAGCAAGAAGAGAAGAAGAAGGAGAAGAAAAAGAAGAAGAAGGAGGAGGAGGAGGAGGAGAAGAAGGAGAAGGAGAAGGAAGAGGAGAAGAAGAAGAAAAGAAGAAAGAGAAGAAGAAGGAGAAGGAGCTTCTCTCTTCCTTCTTCTCCTTCTTCTCCTTCTTCTCCTTCTTCTTCCTCCTTCTCCTTCTTCTTCTCTTCTTCTTCATCCTTCTTTTCACTTTTCCTCTTTCTTCTCCTCTTGTCCTCTTGTTCGGGCTAAATTAGCTAATTATGCCTTTTTGGAGCTAATTATGTCATTTTGGAGGATAATTAGGTAAGTATAGGACATTTTTTATTAAATAGGCCATTTTGGAGCTAACTAAGCTAATTATGTCATTTAGGTGGAAGCCAAAGCTAAGTATAGGCCATTCTAGAGCTAACTTGGGTAAAATATGTCATTTTGGAGCCAACTATGATTATTATGGCATTTTGGAGCTAAATTGGCTAATTATACCATTTAGGTGGAACCATAGCTAAGTATAACCCATTCTAGAGCTAACTTGGGTAAAATATTTCATTTTGGAGCCAACTATGATTATTAAGGCATTTTGGAGCTAAATTGGCTAATTATGTCATTTAGGTGGAAACCAAGCTAAGTATATAATATTCATGAGCTAACAAAGGTTCTTTTGCCATTTTGAGCTTATTATTTCATTTTGGAGCTAAATTAGTCATTTAAATGAGCTAACCAAGGTTCTTATGATGTTTTCACCTAACTAAGCTAATTCTGTCATTTTGTAGGATAATTAGCCAATTTAGTCTTTGTTGGATGAATGTAAGCTACGTAGAAGAAGAAAGAGAAGAAGCAAGAAGAGAAGAAGGAGAAGTAAAAAAGAAGAAGGAGGAGGAGGAGAAGGAGAAGGAGAAGGAGAAGGAGAAGGAGAAGTAACATGAGAAGAAGAAGAAAAGAAGAAGGACAAGAAGAAGGAGAAGGAGGAGAAGCAGGAGAAGGACCTTCTCTCCTCCTTCTTCTTCTTCTTCTCCTTCTTCTTCCTCTTTCAGCTTCTCCTTCTTCTTCTCTTCTTCTCTTCTTCTTCTTCTTCCTTCTTTTCATTTTTCCTCTTTCTTCTCCTCTTGTCCTCTTGTTCGGGCTAAATTAGTTAGTTATGCCTTTTTGGAGCTAATTATGTCATTTTGGAGGATAATTAGGTAAGTATAGGACATTTTTTATTAAATAGGCCATTTTAGAGCTAACTAAGCTAATTATGTCATTATGGTGGAAGCCAAAGCTAAGTATAGGCCATTCTAGAGCTAACTTCGGTAAAATATGTCATTTTGGAGCCAACTATGATTATTAAGGCATTTTGGAGCTAAATTGGCTAATTATGTCATTTAGGTGGAAGCCAAGCTAAGTATAAGCCATTCTAGAGCTAACTTGGGTAAAATATTTCATTTTGGAGCCAACTATGATTATTAAGGCATTTTGGAGCTAAATCGGCTAATTATGTCATTTAGGTGGAAGCCAAGCTAAGTATATAATATTCATGAGCTAACCAAGGTTCTTATGCCATTTTGACCTTATTATTTCATTTTCGAGCTAAATTAGTCATTTTTAATGAGCTAACCAAGGTTCTTATGATGTTTTCACCTAACTAAGCTAATTATGTCATTTTGTAGGATAATTAGCCAATTTAGTCTTGTTGGATGAGTGTAAGCTACGTACAAGAAGAAAGAGAAGAAAGAAGAGAAGAAGAAGGAGAAGTAAAATAAGAAGAATGAGGAGGAGGAGGAGGAGGAGAAGGAGAAGGAGAAGGAGAAGGAGAAGGAGAAGGAACAGGAGAAGAAGAAGAAACGATGAAGGACAAGAAGAAGGAGAAGAAGGAGGAGAAGAAGGAGAAGGAGGTTCTCTCCTCCTTCTTCACCTTCTTCTCCTTCTTCCTCCTTCTCCTTTCACCTTCTTCTTCTCTTCTTCTCGTCTTCTTCTTCTTCCTTCTTTTCATTTTCCTCTTTCTTCTCCTCTTGTCCTCTTGTTCAGGCTAAATTAGCTAGTTATGCCTTTTTGGAGCTAATTATGTCATTTTGGAGGAAAATTAGGTAAGTATAGGTCATTTTTTTATTAAATAGGCCTTTTTGGAGCTAACTAAGCTAATTATGTCATTTAGGTGGAAGCCAAAGCTAAGTATAGGCCATTCTAGAGCTAACTTGGGTAAAATATGTAGTTTTGGATCCAACTATGATTATCATGGCATTTTGGAGCTAAATTGGCTAATTATACCATTTAGGTGGAAGCCAAGCTAAGTATAAGCCATTCTAGAGCTAACTTGGGTAAAATATTTCATTTTGGAGCCAACTATGATTATTAGGCATTTTGGAGCAAAATTGGCTAATTATGTCATTTAGTTGGAAGCCAAGGTAAGTATATAATTCATGAGCTAACCAAGGTTCTTATGCCATTTTGACATATTATTTCATTTTGGAGCTAAATTAGTCATTTTAATGAGCTAACCAAGGTTCTTATGATCTTTTCACCTAACTAAGCTAATTATGTCATTTTTAGGATAATTAGCCAATTTAGTCTTTGTTGGATGAGTGTAAGCTACATAGAAGAAGAAAGAGAAGAAAGAAGAGAAGAAGAAGGAGAAGTAAAAAAAGAAGAAGGAGGAGGGGGGAGGAGGAGAAGGAGAAGGAGAAGGAGAAGGAGAAGGAGAAGGAGAAGGAGAAGGAATAGGAGAAGAAGAAGAAACGAAGAAGGACAAGAAGAAGGAGAAGAAGGAGGAGAAGAAGGAGAAGGAGGTTGTCTCCTCCTTCTTCTCCTTCTTCTCCTTCTTCCTCCTTCTCCTTCACCTTCTTGTTCTCTTCTTCTCGTCTTCTTCTTCTTCCTTCTTTTCATTTTCCTCTTTCTTCTCCTCTTGTCCTCTTGTTCAGGCTAAATTAGCTAGTTATGGCTTTTGGAGCTAATTATGTCATTTTGGAGGAAAATTAGGTAAGTATAGGTCATTTTTTATTAAATAGGCCTTTTTGGAGCTAACTAAGCTAATTATGTCATTTAGGTGGAAGCCAAAGCTAAGTATAGGCCATTCTAGAGCTAACTTGGGTAAAATACGTCATTTTGGATCCAACTATGATTATTATGGCATTTTGGAGCTAAATTGGCTAATTATACCATTTAGGTGGAAGCATAGCTAAGTATAAGCCATTCTAGAGCTAACTTGGGTAAAATATTTCATTTTGGAGCCAACTATGATTATTAAGGCATTTTGGAGCTAAATTGGTAATTATGTCATTTAGGTGGAAGCCAAGGTAAGTATATAATATGCATGAGCTAACCAAGGTTCTTATGCCATTTTGAGCTTATTATTTAATTTTGGAGCTAAATTAGTCATTTTAATGAGCTAACCAAGGTTCTTATGATGTTTTCACCTAACTAAGCTAATTATGTCATTTTGTAGGATAATTAGCCAATTTATTCTTTGTTGGATGAGTGTAAGCTACGTAGAAGAGGAAATAGAAGAAGCAAGAAGAGAAGAAGAAGGAGAAGTAGAAAAATAAGAAGGAGGAGGAGGAGGAGCAGGAGAAGGAGAAGGAGAAGGAGAAGGAGAAGGAATAGGAGAAGAAGAAGAAAAGAAGAAGGACAAGAAGAAGGAGGAGAAGGAGGAGAAGGAGGAGAAGGAGATTCTCTCCTCCATGTCCTTCTTCTCCTTCTTCTTCCTCCTCCTTCTCCTTCTTCTTCTCTTCTTCTCTTCTTCTTCTTCTTCCTTCTTTTCATTTTTTCTCTTTCTTCTCCTCTTGTCCTCTTGTTCGGGCTAAATTAGCTAGTTATGCCTTTTTGGAGCTAATTATGTCATTTTGGAGGATAATTAGGTAAGTATAGGACATTTTTATTAAATAGGCCATTTTAGAGCTAACTAAGCTAATTATGTCATTTAGGTGAAAGCCAAAGCTAAGTATAGGACATTCTAGAGCTAACTTGGGTAAAATATGTCATTTTGGAGCCAACTATGATTATTAAGGCATTTTGGAGCTAAATTGGCTAATTATGTCATTTAGGTGGAAGCCAAGCTAAGTATAAGCCATTCTGGAGCTAACTTGGGTAAAATATTTCATTTGGAGCCAACTATGATTATTAAGGCATTTTGGAGCTAAATTGGCTAATTATGTCATTTAGGTGGAAGCCAAGGTAAGTATATAATATGCATGAGCTAACCAAGGTTCTTATGCCATTTTGACCTTATTATTTCATTTTCGAGCTAAATTAGTCATTTTAATGAGCTAACCAAGGTTCTTATGATGTTTTCACCTAACTAAGCTAATTATGTCATTTGTAGGATAATTAGCCAATTTAGTCTTTGTTGGATGAGTGTAAGCTACGTAGAAGAAGAAAGAGAAGAAGAAGCAAGAGAAGAAGAAGGAGAAGTAAAAAAAGAAGAAGGAGGAGGAGGAGGAGGAGAAGGAGAAGGAGAAGGAGAAGGAGAAGGAACAGGAGAAGAAGAAGAAACGAAGAAGGACAAGAAGAAGGAGAAGAAGGAGGAGAAGAAGGAGAAGGAGGTTCTCTAATCCTTCTTCTCCTTCTTCTCCTTCTTCCTCCTTCTCCTTCACCTTCTTCTTCTCTTCTTCTCGTCTTCTTCTTCTTCCTTCTTTTCATTTTTCCTCTTTCTTCTCCTCTTGTCCTCTTGTTCAGGCTAAATTAGCTAGTTATGCCTTTTTGGAGCTAATTATGTCATTTTGGAGAAAAATTAGGTAAGTATAGGTCATTTTTTATTAAATAGGCCTTTTTGGAGCTAACTAAGCTAATTATGTCATTTAGGTGGAAGCCAAAGCTAAGTATAGGCCATTCTACAGCTAACTTGGGTAAAATATGTCATTTGGATCCAACTATGATTATTATGGCATTTTCGAGCTAAATTGGCTAATTATGTCATTTAGGTGGAAGCCAAGCTAAGTATATAATATTCATGAGCTAAACAAGGTTCTTATGCCATTTTGAGCTTATTATTTCTTTTTGGAGCTAAATTAGTCATTTTAATGAGCTAACCAAGGTTCTTATGATGTTTTCACCTAACTAACATAATTATGTCATTTTGTAGGATAATTAGCCAATTTATTCTTTGTTGGATGAGTGTAAGCTACGTAGAAGAAGAAAGAGAAGAAGCAAGAAGAGAAGAAGATGGAGAAGTAAAAAAAGAAGAAGGAGGAGGAGGAGGAGGAGAAGGAGAAGGAGAAGGAGAAGGAGAAGGAGAAGGAGAAGGAGAAGGAGAAGGAATAGGAGAAGAAGAAGAAAAGAAGAAGGACAAGAAGAAGGAGGAGAAGGAGGAGAACAAGGAGAAGGATCTTCTCTCCTCCATGTCCTTCCTCTCCTTCTTCTTCCTCCTCCTTCTCCTTCTTCTTCTGTTCTTCTCTTCTTCTTCTTCTTCTTCTTTCTTTTCATTTTTCCTCTTTCTTCTCCTCTTGTCCTCTTGTTCGGGCTCAATTAGCTAGTTATGCCTTTTTGGAGCTAATTATGTCATTTTGGAGGATAATTAGGTAAGTATAGGACATTTTTATTAAATAGGCCATTTTAGAGCTAACTAAGCTAATTATGTCATTTAGGTGGAAGCCGAAGCTAAGTATAGGCCATTCTAGAGCTAACTTGGGTAAAATATGTCATTTTGGAGCCAACTATGATTATTAAGGCATTTTGGAGCTAAATTGGCTAATTATGTCATTTAGGTGGAAGCCAAGCTAAGTATAAGCCATTCTAGAGCTAACTTGGGTAAAATATTTCATTTTGGAGCCAACTATGATTATTAAGGCATTTTGGAGCTAAATTGGCTAATTATGTCATTTAGGTGGAAGCCAAGCTAAGTATATAATATTCATGAGCTAACTAAGGTTCTTATGCCATTTTGACCTTATTATTTCATTTTGGAGCTAAATTAGTCATTTTAATGAGCTAACCAAGGTTCTTATGATGTTTTCACCTAACTAAGCTAATCATGTCATTTTGTAGGATAATTAGCCAATTTAGTCTTTAATGGATGAGTGTAAGCTATGTAGAAGAATAAAGAGAAGAAGAAAGAAGAGAAGAAGAAGGAGAAGTAAAAAAAGAAGAAGGAGGAGGAGGAGGAGGAGGAGGAGGAGAAGGAGAAGGAGAAGGAGAAGGAGAAGGAACAGGAGAAGAAGAAGAAATGAAGAAGGACAAGAAGAAGGAGAAGAAGGAGAAGGAGGTTCTCTCCTCCTTCTTCTCCTTCTTCCTCATTCTCCTTCACCTTCTTCTTCTCTTCTTCTCGTCTTCTTCTTCTTCCTTCTTTTCATTTTTCCTCTTTCTTCTCCTCTTGTCCTCTTGTTCAGGCTAAATTAGCTAGTTATGCCTTTTTGGAGCTAATTATGTCATTTTGGAGGAAAATTAGGTAAGTATAGGTCATTTTTTTATGAAATAGGCCTTTTTGGAGCTAACTAAGCTAATTATGTCATTTAGGTGGAAGCCAAAGCTAAGTATAGGCCATTGTAGAGCTAACTTGGGTAAAATATGTCATTTTGGAGCCAACTATGATTATTAAGGCATTTTGGAGCTAAATTGGATAATAATGTCATTTAGGTGGAAGCCAAGCTAAGTATAAGCCATTCTAGAGCTAACTTGGGTAAAATATTTCATTTTGGAGCCAACTATGATTATTAAGGCATTTTGGAGCTAAATTGGCTAATTATGTCATTTAGGTGGAAACCTAGCTAAGTATATAATATTCATGAGCTAACCAAGGTTCTTTTGCCATTTTGAGCTTATTATTTCATTTTGGAGCTAAATTAGTCATTTTAATGAGCTAACCAAGGTTCTTATGATGTTTTCACCTAACTAAGCTAATTATGTCATTTTGTAGGATAATTAGCCAATTTAGTCTTTGTTGGATGAATGTAAGCTATGTAGAAGAAGAAAGAGAAGAAGCAAGAAGAGAAGAAGAAGCAGAAGTAAAAAAAGAAGAAGGAGGAGGAGGAGGAGGAGAAGGAGAAGGAGAAGGAGAAGGGGAAGGAGAAGGAACAGGAGAAGAAGAAGAAACGAAGAAGGACAAGAAGAAGGAGAAGAAGGAGGAGAAGAAGGAGAAGGAGGTTCTCTCCTACTTCTTCTCCTTCTTCTCCTTCTTCCTCCTTCTCCTTCACCTTCTTCTTCTCTTCTTCTCGTCTTGTTCTTCTTCCTTCTTTTCATTTTCCTCTTTCTTCTCCTCTTGTCCTCTTGTTCAGGCTAAATTAGCTAGTTATGCCTTTTTGGAGCTAATTATGTCATTTTGGAGGAAAATTAGGTAAGTATAGGTCATTTTTTATTAAATAGGCCTTTTTGGAGCTAACTAAGCTAATTATGTCATTTAGGTGGAAGCCAAAGCTAAGTATAGGCCATTCTAGAGCTAACTTGGGTAAAATATGTCATTTTGGATCCAACTATGATTATTATGGCATTTTGGAGCTAAATTGGCTAATTATACCATTTAGGTGGAAGCATAGCTAAGTATAAGCCATTCTAGAGCTAACTTGGGTAAAATATTTCATTTTGGAGCCAACTATGATTATTAAGGCATTTTGGAGCTAAATTGGCTAATTATGTCATTTAGGTGGAAGCCAAGGTAAGTATATAATATGCATGAGCTAACCAAGGTTCTTATGCCATTTTGAGCTTATTATTTCATTTTGGAGCTAAATTAGTCATTTTAATGAGCTAACCAAGGTTCTTATGATGTTTTCACCTAACTAAGCTAATTATGTCATTTTGTAGGATAATTAGCCAATTTATTCTTTGTTGGATGAGTGTAAGCTACGTAGAAGAACAAATAGAAGAAGCAAGAAGAGAAGAAGAAGGAGAAGTAGAAAAAGAAGAAGGAGGAGGAGGAGGAGCAGGAGAAGGAGAAGGAGAAGGAGAAGGAGAAGGAGAAGGAATAGGAGAAGAAGAAGAAAAGAAGAAGGACAAGAAGAAGGAGGAGAAGGAGGAGAAGGAGGAGAAGAAGGAGAAGGAGCTTCTCTCCTCCATGTCCTTCTTCTCCTTCTTCTTCCTCCTCCTTCTCCTTCTTCTTCTCTTCTTCTCTTCTTATTCTTCTTCCTTCTTTTCATTTTTTCTCTTTCTTCTCCTCTTGTCCTCTTGTTCGGGCTAAATTAGCTAGTTATGCCTTTTGGAGCTAATTATGTCATTTTGGAGGATAATTAGGTAAGTATAGGACATTTTTATTAAATAGGCCATTTTAGAGCTAACTAAGCTAATTATGTCATTTAGGTGAAAGCCAAAGCTAAGTATAGGCCATTCTAGAGCTAACTTGGGTAAAATATGTCATTTTGGAGCCAACTATGATTATTAAGGCATTTTGGAGCTAAATTGGCTAATTATGTCATTTAGGTGGAAGCCAAGCTAAGTATAAGCCATTCTAGAGCTAACTTGGGTAAAATATTTCATTTTGGAGCCAACTATGATTATTAAAGCATTTTGGAGCTAAATTGGCTAATTATGTCATTTAGGTGGAAACCAAGGTAAGTATATAATACGCATGAGCTAACCAAGGTTCTTATGCCATTTTGACCTTATTATTTCATTTTCGAGCTAAATTAGTCATTTTAATGAGCTAACCAAGGTTCTTATGATGTTTTCACCTAACTAAGCTAATTATGTCATTTTGTAGGATAATTAGCCAATTTAGTCTTTGTTGGATGAGTGTAAGCTACGTAGAAGAAGAAAGAGAAGAAGAAATAAGAGAAGAAGAAGGAGAAGTAAAAAAAGAAGAAGGAGGAGGAAGAGGAGGAGGAGAAGGAGAAGGAGAAGGAGAAGGAGAAGGAATAGGAGAAGAAGAAGAAACGAAGAAGGACAAGAAGAAGGAGAAGAAGGAGGAGAAGAAGGAGAAGGAGGTTCTCTCCTCCTTCTTCTCCTTCTTCTCCTTCTTCCTCCTTCTCCTTCACCTTCTTCTTCTCTTCTTCTCGTCTTCTTCTTCTTCCTTCTTTTCATTTTTCCTCTTTCTTCTCCTCTTGTCCTCTTGTTCAGGCTAAATTAGCTAGTTATGCCTTTTTGGAGCTAATTATGTCATTTTGGAGGAAAATTAGGTAAGTATAGGTCATTTTTTATGAAATAGGCCTTTTTGGAGCTAACTAAGCTAATTATGTCATTTAGGTGGAAGCCAAAGCTAAGTATAGGCCATTCTAGAGCTAACTTGGGTAAAATATGTCATTTCGGAGCCAACTATGATTATTAAGGCATTTTGGAGCTAAATTGGCTAATAATGTCATTTAGGTGGAAGCCAAGCTAAGTATAAGCCATTCTAGAGCTAACTTGGGTAAAATATTTCATTTTGGAGCCAACTATGATTATTAAGGCATTTTGGAGCTAAATTGGCTAATTATGTCATTTAGGTGGAAGCCAAGCTAAGTATATAATATTCATGACCTAACCAAGGTTCTTATGCCATTTTGACCTTATTATTTCATTTTGGAGCTAAATTAGTCATTTTAATGAGCTAACCAAGGTTCTTATGATGTTTTCACCTAACTAAGCTAATTATGTCATTTTGTAGGATAATTAGCCAATTTAGTCTTTGTTGGATGAGTGTACGCTATGTAGAAGAAGAAAGAGAAGAAGAAAGAAGAGAAGAAGAAGGAGAAGTAAAAAAAGAAGAAGGAGGAGGAGGAGGAGGAGGAGAAGGAGAAGGAGAAGGAGAAGGAGAAGGAGAAGGAACAGGAGAAGAAGAAGAAATGAAGAACGACAAGAAGAAGGAGAAGAAGGAGGAGAAGAAGGAGAAGGAGGTTCTCTCCTCCTTCTTATCCTTCTTCCTCATTCTCCCTCACCTTCTTGTTCTCTTCTTCTCGTCTTCTTCTTCTTCCTTCGTTTCATTTTTCCTCTTTCTTCTCCTCTTGTCCTCTTGTTCAGGCTAAATTAGCTAGTTATGCCTTTTTGGAGCTAATTATGTCATTTTGGAGGAAAATTAGGTAAGTATAGGTCATTTTTTACGAAATAGGCCTTTTTGGAGCTAACTAAGCTAATTATGTCATTTAGGTGGAAGCCAAAGCTAAGTATAGGCCATTCTAGAGCTAACTTGGGTAAAATATGTCATTTTGGATCCAACTATGATTATTAAGGCATTTTGGAGCTAAATTGGCTAATTATACCATTTAGGTGGAAGCCAAGCTAATTATAAGCCATTCTAGAGCTAACTTGGGTAAAATATTTCATTTTGGAGCCAACTATGATTATTAGGGCATTTTGGAGCTAAATTGGCTAATTATGTCATTTAGATGGAAGCCAAGCTAAGTATATAATATTCATGAGCTAACCAAGGTTCTTATGGCATTTTGACTTATTATTTCATTTCGGAGCTAAATTAGTCATTTTAATGAGCTAACAAAGGTTCTTATGATGTTTTCACCTAACTAAGCTAATTATGTCATTTTGTAGGATAATTAGCCAATTTAGTCTTTGTTGGATGAGTGTAAGCTACGTAGAAGAAGAAAGAGAAGAAGAAAGAAGAGAAGAAGAAGGAGAAGTAAAAAAAGAAGGAGGAGGAGTAGGAGGAGGAGGAGAAGGAGAAGGAGAAGGAGAAGGAGAAGGAATAGAAGAAGAAGAAGAAAAGAAGAAGGACAAGAAGAAGCAGGAGAAGGAGGAGAAGAAGGAGAAGGAGCTTCTCTCCTCCATGTCCTTGTTCTCCTTCTTCTTCCTCCTCCTTCTCCTTCTTCTGCTATTCTTCTCTTCTTCTTCTTCCTTCTTTTCATTTTTCCTCTTTCTTCTCCTCTTGTCCTCTTGTTCGGGCTAAATTAGCTAGTTATGCCTTTTTGGAGCTAATTATGTCATTTTGGAGGATAATTAGGTAAGTATAGGACATTTTTTATTAAATAGGCCATTTTAGAGCTAACTAAGCTAATTATGTCATTTAGGTGGAAGACGAAGCTAAGTATAGGCCATTCTAGAGCTAACTTGGGTAAAATATGTCATTTTGGAGCCATCTATGATTATTAAGGCATTTTGGAGCTAAATTGGCTAATTATGTCATTTAGGTGGAAGCCAAGCTAAGTATAAGCCATTCTAGAGCTAACTTGGGTAAAATATTTCATTTTGGAGCCAACTATGATTATTAAGGCATTTTGGAGGTAAATTGGCTAATTATGTCATTTAGGTGGAAGCCAAGCTAAGTGTATAATATTCATGAGCTAACCAAGGTTCTTATGCCATTTTGACCTTATTATTTCATTTTCGAGCTAAATTAGTCATTTTAATGAGCTAACCAAGGTTCTTATGATGTTTTCACCTAAATAAGCTAATTATGTCATTTTGTAGGATAATTAGCCAATTTAGTCTTTGTTGGATGAGTGTAAGCTACGTAGAAGAAGAAAGAGAAGAAGAAAGAAGAGAAGAAGAAGGAGAAGTAAAAAAAGAAGAAGGAGGAGGAGTAGGAGGAGGAGGAGAAGGAGAAGGAGAAGGAGAAGGAGAAGGAATAGAAGAAGAAGAAGAAAAGAAGAAGGACAAGAAGAAGCAGGAGAAGGAGGAGAAGAAGGAGAAGGAGCTTCTCTCCTCCATGTCCTTGTTCTCCTTCTTCTTCCTCCTCCTTCTCCTTCTTCTGCTATTCTTCTCGTCTTCTTCTTCTTCCTTCTTTTCATTTTTCCTCTTTCTTCTCCTCTTGTCCTCTTGTTCGGGCTAAATTAGCTAGTTATGCCTTTTTGGAGCTAATTATGTCATTTTGGAGGATAATTAGGTAAGTATAGGACATTTTTTATTAAATAGGCCATTTTAGAGCTAACTAAGCTAATTATGTCATTTAGGTGGAAGACGAAGCTAAGTATAGGCCATTCTAGAGCTAACTTGGGTAAAATATATCATTTTGGAACCATCTATGATTATTAAGGCATTTTGGAGCTAAATTGGCTAATTATGTCATTTAGGTGGAAGCCAAGCTAAGTATAAGCCATTCTAGAGCTAACTTGGGTAAAATATTTCATTTTGGAGCCAACTATGATTATTAAGGCATTTTGGAGGTAAATTGGCTAATTATGTCATTTAGGTGGAAGCCAAGCTAAGTGTATAATATTCATGAGCTAACCAAGGTTCTTATGCCATTTTGACCTTATTATTTCATTTTCGAGCTAAATTAGTCATTTTAATGAGCTAACCAAGGTTCTTATGATGTTTTCACCTAAATAAGCTAATTATGTCATTTTGTAGGATAATTAGCCAATTTAGTCTTTGTTGGATGAGTGTAAGCTACGTAGAAGAAGAAAGAGAAGAAGAAAGAAGAGAAGAAGAAGGAGAAGTAAAAAAAGAAGAAGGAGGAGGAGGAGGAGGAGGAGGAGGACGAGAAGGAGAAGGAGAAGGAGAAGGAGAAGGAACAGGAGAAGAAGAAGAAACGAAGAAGGACAAGAAGAAGGAGAAGAAGGAGGAGAAGAAGGAGAAGGAGGTTCTCTCCTCCTTCTTCTCCTTCTTCTCCTTCTTCCTCCTTCTCCTTCACCTTCTTCTCTTCTTCTCGTCTTCTTCTTCTTCCTTCTTTTCATTTTTCCTCTTTCTTCTCCTCTTGTCCTCTTGTTCAGGCTAAATTAGCTAGTTATGCCTTTTTGGAGCTAATTATTTCATTTTGGAGGAAAATTAGGTAAGTATAGGTCATTTTTTATTAAATAGGCCTTTTTGGAGCTAACTAAGCTAATTATGTCATTTAGGTGGAAGCCAAAGCTAAGTATAGGCCATTCTAGAGCTAACTTGGGTAAAATATGTCATTTTGGATCCAACTATGATTATTATGGCATTTTGGAGCTAAATTGGCTAATTATACCATTTAGGTGGAAGCCAAGCTAAGTATAAGCCATTCTAGAGCTAACTTGGGTAAAATATTTCATTTTGGAGCCAACTATGATTATTTGGGCATTTTGGAGCTAAATTGGCTAATTATGTCATTTAGGTGGAAGCCAAGCTAAGTATATAATATTCATGAGCTAACCAAGGTTCTTATGCCATTTTGAGCTTATTATTTCATTTTGGAGCGAAATTAGTCATTTTAAGGAGCTAACCAAGGTTCTTATGATGTTTTCACCTAACTAAGCTAATTATGTCATTTTGTAGGATAATTAGCCAACTTATTCTTTGTTGGATGAGTGTAAGCTACGTAGAAGAAGAAATAGAAGAAGCAAGAAGAGAAGAAGAAGGAGAAGTAGAAAAATAAGGAGGAGGAGGAGGAGGAGGAGGAGAAGGAGAAGGAGAAGGAGAAGGAGAAGGAATAGGAGAAGAAGAAGAAAAGAAGAAGTACAAGAAGAAGGAGGAGAAGGAGGAGAAGAAGGAGCTCCTTCTCCTTCTTCTCCTTCTTCTTCCTCCTCCTTCTCCTTCTTCTTCTCTTCTTCTCTTCTTCTTCTTCTTCCTTCTTTTCATTTTTCCTCTTTCTTCTCCTCTTGTCCTCTTGTTCGGGCTAAATTAGCTAGTTATGCCTTTTTGGAGCTAATTATGTCATTTTGGAGGAAAATTAGGTAAGTATAGATCATTTTTTATTAAATAGGCCTATTTGGAGCTAATTAAGCTAATTATGTCATTGAGGTGGAAGAGAAGAAGAAGGAGAAGGAGAAGAATAAGGAGAAGTAAAAGAAGAAGGAGGAGGAGGAGGAGGAGAAGGAGAAGAAGAAGGAGAAGGAGCTTCTTCTCCTTCTTCCTCCTTCTCCTTATGCTTCTCTTCTTCTCCTTCTTCTCACCAAACATACCATTATCGTCATCACGACGGTGAAGCACGGTGGCTCATGCTTGTTTCACCTGGAGATGGCTGCCATGGAGAAGGCTCCACTGTAGAAGGGTCGTGCGATGCGTTTCGGGAGATATTTTGCACCAAACATCGTTTGCAGTGTGTCGTTAGCATGATGACACTCTTAAGATCACTGCATTAAAATGAAACTCATCGTCCCCGCCATGTTAATGATTGGCATCGCCGGAGGGAGTTGGCCGGTCTTCTCGCACATAGACTGCACATTTGGTTTCAACAAGTCAAACTTTTTAGTTATTAATGAAACGGACATTAAAATGCAAGATTTGAAATAATATGAAGAAGAAACTCACCACGAAGAGCTCGTACATGGCCCTGTTAGACGCATCATTCCATGCCCTCTCCGCCTCTAGCAATGCAGTCGTCCTCTCCTCCAGCTCCTTCATCTCCTTATCCTTCTCCGCCAAAGCCGCCTGCATTGCATCTCTCTCTTTCAGAATAGCAGCCTGCAACAGAACTCATTGTTAGCATTGTAATCATATTGGTTCCCATGCACAACATAATGCGGAAAGATAATTGAGTCCAATAAACTAACCTCGATGGCGAGCTCGACTGGCCATGGACGAGGTGTTATCTCAGGACAGGAACTCTTTTAGCATGTCTTTATCTGCCGAAGAGTGCTAGGACAACATATAAGGCCGTCTCCAATGGCGATCGAGCCATGAGGCCTCCCGTTGCCAGCTATCATCACCAGCTCTGGATCAATAGGTCCCTCGCTCGTGTTAAAGTCCTCCCCTTTCCTCGCCTTCCCGTGATCTCTGTACTTCACAAGCTTGTGGTGGAAGGAGATGTTGGTGAAGTTTTGTGGATGCTCGAGGTCAGACTCAGAGAATGCCTTGACCTTCTTGTACGAGGCAGTATGGCCCATCGCATACAGGTCGTACATTTGTGGCACCTCCGTCTTATTGTGATACGTCTAAAAGAGAGAGAGAGGGGAAAATTGTATTAGTAAAGGGCTCAAGATAGCATTAAGAATGAGTTGCATGAGGCATGAAGCAAACCACATACCCAGTTCTCGCCAAATTGGATTAAGTTGACGCTCCCTTGATGGTGTGGCACACCAACCATTTTGCCACGCCTCTCCTTGGCATTGTTGTGGCTGGCCTCCCACGTTTTGGAGAACCAATGATCCACCAAGGCCTCCCAACAATCCATCTTATCAACACACCATTTTGGAGGCACCTAAGTTAATAAAGAGAAATTTGAGCGCGTAAGAACCATATCAAGGAAATTAACTACAAATCCTTAATAATATGTAATTACCTTCATGTAATGCTCCTTCTCCGTCTTAGAATCGCGGCACTTCGCCTTGTCCTTCCTAATACGCCGCGAGGCATAGTAGTCTTGAACAGCCTGCACCCGAGCCTCGTGTCGAAAGTTTTGAAGTAGGCGGCGACATTCGGTATCGATAACCTTTGTCGCGTCCTCCTCGTATCCATCCACACACCTGTAGTAGGTCTGCAAACGAGACAACACCGATTAGTACAATAACTAGCTATGGTTGATTTATAATTATGTAAAGGAGAAATTATACAAAACTGTCGGATCACCATGTCGGCCCTCGTGTGGCACATAACACCGTCGATCTCCCCCTCCAGCGGGGCCGGGGCACCCAAGTAGTGCTCCCAAGTCATTCCTACCTATCGCTCCCGACCGAGCAATGTAACAAACCCCGGGAAGTTTTGACGGCAAAGCATACCAAGGACGCTGTTGGGCTTGTGGACACCCTTAGCAACAATCCAACCCCTGCAGTATGACAAATTAAAGCCAAAACATTAGATATCTGAGAAAACATGAAGGCAAAAGGTTAAATAAGAGTAAATTAACTTACTTCTCCCCATTTGGCTTAATCGACCACCTCTGCTCGCGGGCCCCCGACATGAGCGGGAGCCCCGAACTACCACGCTGGTAGACGGTAGCCCGCTCACCCAGCTCCTCGTCGCTATCAGCATGGCCACTTGGCTCAGGCTGACCCTGATCAGACCAGGTATCCCACTGGGTCTCTGGGGACGTACCCTCATCCCTGCTTTGCTCCGGAGTCGCCTGGAACGAAGCCTCTGGGACACGAGTCTCGTGGGTCGAAGGCACATCGACCTGAGGCTCGTCGACCTAAGGCTCGTGAACTGGAGACCATGTAGCCTCCACCTCAGACAAATCCACCCTAGAAGTCCTGTGCTCAAGTGAATCAGCTTGGGGTGGCGGCGAGGAAGGCGTGGCAGCCACCGCCCTACCTCTCCCGCGGCCACGTGTACCTTTAGTACCTCTCGGCTTCGCGAGGGGTCGACCTCCTCTCACGGGGGGCCGCGAGAGTCGAAGAAGCGGCCACTCCATGCAGAGTAGAGAGAAACGCTCTCCGACGAGGCGAGTCAGGAATGGAAGTACCCATCCCACGACCCGCCGACGAAGAAGGAGACGCGAAGTGCTTTCGACCCTTTCCCACCATCTTTCAACACCTGTCATGACAACGAGTAAATGAAATTAGTACAACATAAATACTAACATGAGTAATAAAATGTATATAATTTAAGTGTATCATCGTCATAAATACCAACATGACTAATAAAAATTGAATACCTAACATCAAAATTTATATATAGTAATAGTTGAATACCTGACATGAACTAATCGTGCTCGTCTATATATGCTTCGGGGTCAATAAATGCATCATGATCATCACTATCATCAATAAATGCATCATCATCATCATTATCAGGAAGAACATGTGGAAGGCCACCATTATGTAATCGGTCAAGAAGTGACAGGTCATCCGCAGCAGTAACCTCTTCTTCTTCCTGCTCTTCCTGTTTGGGCTCAGGGGTTAAGACGGATTCACTGTCGCTGTCTACTTCAATGTTCTGGGGTGAAGTAGAGTGGTTCTTGAAACGTTTCTTGGACAAACGTGTTTCTTGGAAGAATTCTCCTTCATATGTGTATGGCTTAAAGTGAGGTTCGTAATCTTGTTCATTAAGGGTAGGTGGTCTCAAATGTGGTGGCACTTCATAAACGACATCCCAACCTTTCAGATTTGGATTAGTTTGGCAGGCCCACGGTAGATAGAAAACTTGTGTGCCTGTTGAGCCGTAATATAGACATCAGGAACATCTAAGTGGGTGTTTTGGTTGATTTCGACTAGTCCTGTATGTTCATGAGTCCTTCTAGTTTCCCTTGGCTCAAACCAATAACATTTGAAGACTACGACGGTCGGTGGGTTTTCACCATAGAATAGAAGTTCATAAATTGCTTCAACTCTTCCATAATACTCGATGCCTCCTTCGTTGATAGCAGAGACAGAACAATTTGTAGTCTTTAGGTCGGGCATAGATAGCTCTTTGCCAAAGGTACGAAAGTGATACCCGTTGATGTTGTATTTGTCAAATGAACGGACCTTATAGTCAAAACCATTAGCGACTTGTCTCAACTCGGCGTCCATAGACTCTACATCAGCCTACAAGTCTAATACGAAAGAACGGATGCATTAGCCGCAAATTAGACCAAGAAATCAAATGGACCATTAATGGTAATTAATTACCCTTTGTTTGAACCAAGAGATGAAACCGGGATAGTCGCCTCCATGCTTTGCGAGAAGCTCATACTCTTCGACGGAATCCTTTTCGATGACCGCTCCATCCGAAAATTCGGCAACGTATCGACTATATCAAATATCCGGGAATAAGAGTAGTTGAAAGGAATTAGAAGTTGCGGAAAAATAATTTACCGAGAACTTACTCGATGTACGGCCGCACTTTTGTTAGGTTGGTGAAGATATACAATGAAATGGTCCGGATGGTGCGAGCTTCTCTTTGAATAGGCTGAGGTTGGATCGACCTTTTTTGGATCGTCATCATTGTACCGAGGCTTCGGGTTATGCAAATGATGATTTTTGACTTCGTAGTGCGCCGTCACGAAGTTTGCCGCCTCCTCAGTAATGAATGCCTCGGCCATCGATGCTTCAACTCTACGTTTATTTTTACACTTAGCTCGAAGCATCTTCTGCATCCTCTCAGTTGAGAAGCACCATCGATTTTGAACGGCCCCCCCCAATCTTGCCTCGGTCAGGAGATGCAAAATCAAATGCTGCATTGGATTAAAGAAGCCCGGTGGAAAGATCTTTTCTAATTTGCAGATCAACTCCGACGCCAACTCTTCCATTTCATCTAGCACGCCAGGCGATAGTTCTTTGCACAAAGAGAACGGAAGAAATAACTCAGCTTTGAAAGTACTAGCCATTCATCCTCAGGGATAAAGCCACGCTACATCACCGGCATTACCCGCTCAATCCATATGTGCCAATCATGACTCTTGAGACCAATTATTTTCAATTTCTCAAGACTCGCTCCCCTCTTTAGATTCGCAGCATACCCATCGGGGAACATCAACCGCATTTTCACCCACAATAGCATTTCCCTCATAGCTGGCCTTTCAAGATTGAACCATGCCTTTGGCTTCGCTATGCTTTGCTTTCCTTTCCGTTGTCGCAAGTTTTGTAACGGTCTATCACATAGAGCCTCTAGGTCGATTCTAGCCTTAGGATTATCTTTTGACTTCTCCTCTATGCCGAACAATGTACCAAAAATGGCCTCCGCAATATTCTTTTCAGTGTGCATCACGTCGATGTTTTGTGGGCAAAGGAGGTCTTTAAAGTAAGGCAGATCCCACAAACATATCTTGTGAGTCCAGGCGTGTTCTGTATTATAACCTTTGAAATACCCTGGACGATCTGGATCCAGCTCGAGAGCGTTTATCTGATCCAGGATCTGTTGGCCTGTCAACTGCTGGTGCAGTGTTTTTGACAACTCTACCTTTGATGAAATTCTTCTTGTCTCTTCTGAACTTATGGTCAGGATCCAGGAATTGTCTATGCATGTCGAAGCAAGAATACTTGCGACCAGCCTGCAGCCAACGGAACTGAAGAGCTGCCTTGCATGTGGTGCACGGGAACCTTCCATGCACACACCAGCCAGAGAATAGCCCAAACGGCAGATAATCATGCGTTGAGTACATGTACCACACATGCATTTTGAAATTTGTTTTGGTAGCAGCGTCGTAGGTCTTGATCCCATTATCCCAGGCTTCTTGCAACTCATCCTTAAGAGGCTGCATGTACACATTCATATTCTTCCCCGGATAGTTGGGCCCTGGAGTTATCAACGTCAGGAAAATGTTCTTTCTTTTCATAATCTCTCCGGGTGGAAAATTGAGTGGGATGACAAATACAGGCCAACAACTGTATTGTGCTGCCGTCATACCATACACATTGAACCCATCCGTGCTGATGGCAACTCTTGGATGCCTTGGATCTTCCGATTTATCCTTATGTAATGCATCGAAGTGCCTCCACGCAAAACCATCTGAAGTGTGTACCAGCATCTTGTTCCCATCCGCATCTAGTCCGGTTCTTTTGCCCAATTTGTGCCATGTCATCTGTCTAGCCGTCTCTTCCACCATGAAAAGACGTTGAAGTCTTGGTACGAATGGCAGATACCGAAGAACACTAATGGGGATTTTGGTCTGATTCTTTTCACCCATACCGTTGTCTGCCACAATATACCTGGAAGAATTGCAAATGGGGCAATAGTTCAAGGCCGCATACTCAAGCCTAAATAAGGCACATCCATTCTCACAGGCATGTATCTTCTCATAGGGCATCTTAAGTACACGGAGGATTTTCTCTGACTGGTACAGGTTTGCAGGCAGTACATGGCCTTCGGGTAGAAAGCGTCCAAATATGGTCATCATCGCGTCGTAGCATTCTCTGCCTAGGTTGAATTGAGCCTTCAGAGCCATTACTTGCGCGATGGCATCCAGCTGACAAAGCTCAGTCTGCTCGTGGAGAGGATGTTTTGAAGACTCCAACATTTCATAGAAGGCCTTTGCAGATTCCTCCATCTCATCGTCTGAATCTCGAGCATCATCAAAGTCTTCCACCATGTCTTCGATCGCGGTACCATGCTCGTCGGTGCGACGACGAATCACCTCAGCTCTGGCACGTTGGTCAGACTCACCATGAAAATTCCACACCGTATAATTAGGCGTAAAACCCCACTTCTGCAGGTGTTTACCCATTTCAAACTCTGTTTGCTTTTTTCAGTTGTCGCAGTTGAGACAGGGGCACCATGTTTTTTGCTGGCCATTTGCAAATGTAGCTCTCACAAACGCCCTGGTTTTTGTTAACCATTCATTGGTCATGTTGCCTAGCTACCTATGGGCGCACAAGAAATAATATATAATTCATCACCTATATTCATCCGCTAATCAAGTTTGTCAGTTTTATTACGTCCATGCAACCTACACGCTAATAGGTAAAGTTAGGTCCTAATCCCACCCGAGTATGTGTAGATTGGGTTCGTTTTCCCATGCTCTGCTCCAGATGCGATGCAGAATTTCGGCAGCACCTCCCGCTGTTCTCCTGATGCACGTCTCGGCAATAAGCAGAGAGGATGTGTACCCGGAGAACAACAGGGAGGCACTGACGAAATTCCTCATCGGAACCGGAGCACAGCATAAGGGAAAAAGAATCCAATCTACACATAGTCGGGCTGTCCATGGATAACGTTGGACAATTAGAAAGGATGGCGGTTATAAATATGCAAAGACATGCATATTTATAGATGTTGCCCTTTCGAACAGGAGACGCATACTGGTCACGCATACTCATGATTGAAGAAACCTATAGCTAGCAAGTTTCATCGGCACGAAGACCGAAACAGAGGAAATTAAGGGGGTAGGAGGAGAAGTCATTTGTGCTCACCAACAAACGCAGGGGCGGAGCTCGTCCAACGCACGTGGAGATCGTCGAACAACTGCACATTAAAATTCGCCCGATCAACAGGAGGCAGAATAGGTGTCAGGGGTTGCGGGTCAGTGGCGTCGGTAGTCAGTGTCATCGAGGGTCGGTGGCGTCGGGGGTCGGTGGCATCTGGGGTCAGGGGTCAGTGGCTTCGGGGGTTAGTGGCATCGGTGGTCGGGGGTTAGTGGCGTCGGTGGTCGAGGGTCAGTGGCGTCGGGGGTCTGGGATTAGTGACATCAGGGTCAGTGGCATCATGTCGGGATGTCAAGGTGTCGTGTCTGGGCATCGTGTCGGGGTGTTGGGGTGTCATGTCGGGGCATCGTGTCGGGTTTTTTCTTCTAGGTTTTTTCGTTACTAAATAAATAAACCAACTAACCTAAACCTAAACTAACCTAATAACCAATCCTAAACCTAAATCTAAACGAACCTAAACTACCTAAACTATAACTAAACTAACTAAACCTATACTAACCTAAACTAAAACTAAACTAATCTAAACTAACCTAAACAAAAACTAAACTAACCTAAACTTAAACTAACCTAAAACTAAAAGTTAACTAACCTAAAAAAACAAAACAAAAACTAACTAACCTAAACTTAAACTAACCTAAAACTTAACTAACCTAAAAAAACAAAACAAAACAAAAAACTCACCTTAGAGGGCTGGTGGAGGACGGTCGCCGTAGGGAGGACGACTCGATGCGACGGCACCGGAGAAGGTCCAAGGGGGAGGGTGATGAGGGGGGAGGGCCGGCCAGGGGGTGGGACCGGCACGAGGGAGGGGCGGCCGAGGACGGGGCCGGCCGGGGGAGGGGTGGCAGGGCTGGAGACGGCGCGGGGGATGGCGGCGGCGCGGGGGAGGGCAGCCAGGGGAGTGGGCAGCGCGGGGGCTGGCGGCGGCGAGGGGGAGGGCGGCCGGGGGAGGGGCGGCGCGGGGGCTGGCGGAGGTGGTCGTAGAGGAGGCGGGAGGGAGAGAGTGAGGGAGGAGAGACTGAGAAAGAGAGGAGTGGGGTGGGAGGACGGCCGTTTTGTAGGGCATCCCCTTTGTCGTTGCCCCCGGACGACAAAGAGGGGCAGGGCCGATGGCAAAGGTGACCATACGGCAAGTCCCCGTCCGTTGGACCTACTTCTTTTGTCGTCTGCCCTAGCTCTTTTGCCGTCTAGGGGCAAACGGCAAAGAACTGGCACATGGCGAACAGTGCCTTTGCCATGTGCTAGTCCTTTGTCGTCTGCTTTGCTTCAGCTGACGGCAAAGAGCATCTTGCCATGTGCCAGCAGACGGCAAAGGCCTGGCACATGGCAAATAACTGGATTCCAGTAGTGTGGTCGTGGCTATGCATTTCGTGTGATGTGACCTTTGATGAGTCCCACTCTTACTACCCGCGTCCTTCCTCCTCAAACTTCTCTATGGGAGATATTTCTTTTCTTCTTCTTCCCGATACATCCTCTCTTGTGCCTCCTGTTTCACCCCTTCCTTCGGCACCTCTTACTCTTCCTCCTCCACCACCGTCACCACAGCCAGCACCTTCACCTCCATCCACCTCTCCCCCATCCTCTCCAGTCTGTTGTCCTCTCTCTCCTTTTCCTCTTCACTACACTCGTCGTCCTTGTTTTGAGGATGATTCTATTGACGCCCCCTCCACTTCCGGAGCCACTCCTTCCACAGCTCCCCCAGTTCATAACCTCCGTGCTCGGCCTTGCCCCGCACCTGGTCGCTACTTTCCTGACCGGTATGGTCTCTCTGTTGTTGCCGAGCCCACCTCCTGTCGGACTGCCATGACTCAACCTGAATGGCAGCTTGCTATGGCCAAGGAGTTTGTTGCTCTTGAGCGCTCTGGCACATGGGATCTGGTTTTACTTCCTTCTGGTGTTCGTCCCATCACCTGCAAGTGGGTCCATAAGATTAAGACTCGCTCTGATGGCTCTCTTGAGCGCTACAAAGCCTGTCTTGTGGCTCGTGGCTTTCAACAGGAGCAGGGACGTGATTATGATGAGACTTTCGCTCATGTGGCCCATATGACCACTATCCGCACTCTTCTTGTTGTTGCCTCTATTCGCAATTGGTCTATGTCTCAGCTTGACGCCCAGAATGCTTTTCTCAATGGTGAGTTGCGTGAGGAGGTATACATGCAACCACCACCAGGGTACTATGCTCCTGATGGCATGGTATGTCGCCTTCGCCGCTCCCTCTATGGCCTTAAACAAGCTCCTCGCGCCTGGTTCGAGCGTTTTGCCTCTGTGTTCACTGCCGCCGGCTTCTCGCCCAGTGACCATGATCCCGCGTTGTTTGTTCACACCTCTCCTCGTGGTCGGACTCTTCTCCTTCTCTATGTTGATGACATGATCATCGTTGGTGATGACTCTGACTACATTGCCTTTGTGAAGGCTCGCCTTCGTGACCAGTTCCTCATGAAGGATCTTGGTCCTCTTTGCTACTTTCTTGGGATTGAGGTCTCTTCGACCTCCGGTGGCTTTTTCATCTCCCAGGAAATATATATTCAGGATCTTGATCGAGCTGCTCTCGGTGATGAGCGCACTGTTGTGACTCCTATGGAGCTCAACGTTCAGCTTCGTGCTTCTGATGGTGATCCTCTTCCCAATCCTACTCACTATCGCCACCTCGTTAGGAGCCTCATCTATCTCGCTGTCACGCGCCCCCAACATCTCCTATCCTGTTCATATCCTCAGTCAATTTGTTTCAGCCCCCACCTCTGTCCACTATAGCCATCTTATCCGTGTTCTACGATATCTTCGTGGCACGATCTCTCATTGCCTTTTCTTTCCCCGCTCCAGCTCTCTCGAGCTCTAGGCCTACTCGGATGCTACCTGAGCTAGTGATCCCTTTGATTGCGCTCGCTGTCTGCTTACTGTGTTTTTCTTGGTGGCTCTCTGATTGCCTGGAAGACAAAGAAACAGACTGCAGTTTCTTGCTCGAGTATAGAGGCTGAGTTGTGAGTAATGGCTATGTTGACGGCTCAAGTGATCTGGTTACGATAGTTACTTGAGGATTTTGGTGTGTCGACTACTACCTCGACTCTCTTACTGTCAGACAGTACCGGTGCTATCAGTATTGCACGTGATCTGATGAAGCATGAGATCACCAAGCACATCGGTGTGGATGCCCACTTTGTGCATGCTGCAGTACATGATAAGATTCTTGCTCTCCACTATGTGCCCTCTGAGTTACAGTTTGCAGACTTCTTCATGAAGGCACAAACTCGAGCGCAACATGGCTTTTTCCTTTCCAAACTCAGCGTTGTTGATCCACCATGAGTTTGAGGGGGGTGTTAGATGCGTATAGTCCTCTTCCTGTATATCCCCATTGAGTTTAAGGGGCTTCTTGCACTTTACCACACTTGTTTATGTATGGCCTTTGGCCCTCAGTGAATGTTAGTTGCCCATTCTCTAACAATCCTTCCGTTCTTTCCTTTTGCTGGGGAGGAATGCCTTGTCCTGGGGACAGTAACGCTGATATACAAAATGGTTTTAGTGTCGTAATAAACCATGGCAGTGTCCTTTCATCAAAATATGTCATCAATAAAATAAATTCATTACACCAAACCCTGTATACGAACCCAAAGAATATACCTGGATATGGTTTAGCCAGTAAGTAACAGAAAAACCGCTGCTAGTTGTTCCCAGAAAATTCCAGGCACTCCATGCGGACGAATTTTGGGGCATCAGATTTTGGTCGCAGTGAAGGTATATATCTCTGCAACATAAACGTGTCAGATAATCAGTAGATCAGATCAAACTTTATTTATGTGTTCATTTAACAACACTATGCAGGCTTTACCTTTGGACATGCTGACAGGCACCTACAATTCTCAGTTCATCATGTGTAGCTTCAGCTCCTAACACTTTGAGGGCATTGGGTGCATGGACCCCAAAGATGACACTGTCGTATGTTTCTTCTGAACCATCATTCTCCAAGACTCTGTAGCCATCTGCTGCCAGTGCCAAGACAGAGGATCGTTTCAGTTAGTGAATCAATAATATATATACCTCACACAATCAACAAACAATAACGCATGTATGTACTTCCATCAAGGCTTGAAACATATTTGACCCGACAGCTGGTTTTCATTCAACAGCCCATGCTCTCCAATTCTCCGTTTACCTGCAGTAGTTGCATTTTCAGTCCATGCATTAGGCTGCAGCAAAAGCCTAGAGTGCAATCACTAGAGATCATGTGCGAGCTTGTTGTCGCCTATATAGGTCGCAATACGTACTTTTTCTACAAAGGAGTGCGAACGAGCCTTGACAATGGGCAAGTGGGGGGTAACGAAATAGCTGAAAGTGCAGCGACTTAATCAGCTTTCAAATGCACAAATACGAATTAAGAATGCAAATGCAATAGGAATGGAACATGTACACAAAGTAGCTCAGCACCTGAAGAAGATCATGGTTACGGAAAAATGATAGCACAAAGAAAGAAGACAAGCTCAAAACACCATGTGATGGAGATGACCACATGCCTGCACAGACTGGAATCTGCACCAGATATATATTTTTGTGTCACCAACACAAAGCTCTAGAATAACCAGGCCTCAGTTACCACCCCCAGCACTTCACCCAAGTTGGTGGGAAAATGTACTAGCCATTAAGGAGTTGGCCCAGATTTTAGTTTGAATTTGAATATTTCATCTAAATTTTGTAGTTTCTCTTCACAGTTTGACATGACAGTTCTAAAAAATGAAAATCAAAAATTGAATACAGAAATCCTGGTGTGAGATTTCGCCAAAATCAAGGGTTGCTGGATAGACTAAAGAAGGCATAAGGAAGCAAGTAGATTTTCAACAGTACAAGATAAGCCTCTTGGAATAATAGGGAATATCCATGTGACTGAATGCACTGTCCCAATGTCTCATTGCAGTCCAGATCAGGGTTATATTCATGGTACTCCATGTACCTTCATTCCAAAGATTGAACTAGCGAGTAATCGTTATGATATATAAACATAAGGCATGTGGAGTTATGAATGGAAGTATCACGATGCACATGAGAACCGAGGGGTTGGACTGCTAATGTCAGAGCATCGTGCTTGAACTTGAGTATCTTGCGGAGCATGCAGCCATGCACCAAAAACTTGTTTTCAATATCTTGGATTTTTGCGCAAAGAGACTTGAGATACCGTTGTCATTTCCCCACTCACATCCTCCGCCGTTGCCTTCTGGTTGTTTACTCACTGAGAAAGCCATGTCTGATCTCTCCATCTCTACACCAAGCCCTTCTAACCACTCCGTCATGTGGGGATATGTCACGTGCATTGATGCATATGGCATAACAAAAATCTTAGTGAGGAACAAAAGATAATATCTTATAATATAGATTTGCAAAGACCTTCCATGTTCAGTCCAGGGGTTAGGAAAGTCCATATATTAATCAGAGAAAAATATAAATATTAATCAACATGTACAACAAGTCAATAACAACTGCATCTCCAACGATAAATCATAAGGATTATAGTACTATATCGGAGGGACCGCAAGTGCAGCCAATTATAGTACTACTCCCTCCATTCCTAAATATAAATCTTTTAGGAATTTCACTATTAATTACATACGGATGTATACAAACATACTTTAGGATGTGGATTCATTCGTTTTACTTAGTATGTAGTCCCTAGTGAAATCTCTAAAATGACTTATATTTAGGAACACGGAGAGAATATATCGGAGGGATCCGGAAGTGCAGCCAATGCAGATCCCTTTCAAATGATAATACCTACGCTAGTGTTGTATCAATTCGGGCATTTTGCTACGAACCCTACACAATCAGTCAACCTCAACACAGAAACATAAATCCACTCCATTTGAGCTCGCTGAACCTAACAACTCTAATACGGAGTACTATTTTTTTTATCTTTTTTGAGTTTGGTGCGTAAGAAGCACTCCACCGAGCACCTTCCGTGCGATGAGCAACAGGTAGGCACGAACAGCACTGGAAAAATATATCGCAAATCAACGGTGCAGATCAAGCCTGGATTGCCTGACCTTGCGTGGCTACTCGATTGTGACGACGGCCAGCTGTGTCGGAGCACCACGGGGCTGCTTCAAACGACGGCGGCAGGGCGCTGCAGTAGGCGGAGGCAGAGGGCTGCAAAGGGGAAGCTTTGTGGCGGCTCGAAGCAGCATCGGAGGGTGCACCTCGTCGGAGCGGTCTTCGCGACGGCGGCGGACCGAGGTAAGCGAAGGCACAGGGCAGCCTCGGCGGCGGCGGCGCCGGAGCTGCATCGGAGGATGCCTATTGCAGGTTCCCTGTCGGAGTGGCCAACTGCGGGCCCCTTTGCCCCGCGGCCGCCGCGCCAGAGGGCCACAGATCGCAGTGTCTTTATTTTTTCCCTGTCTATTTTTTGTTTTCCATTTTTATTTATTTTGGAGTATCATTTTTTATTGTTTTATTTATCTATTGTGTTTATTTATTTTTATTTATATTTATTTGGGGCAAATACGAAAAAGAACATGAACATATGTCCACATGTGCATAAACATTTTTCTTCCAAATCTATGAACATTCTTTGAAACCCATGATTTTTACATACACATTGAAAATTTTATTGCATATATAAAGATTTTTTCTACTGAGTTATGTGATTTTTTACATTTATTGCAATATACATATATATTTTAAACTGATTTTGAAAATGCCTTTTAAAACATTTTAAACAAAATATACTCTTTAAAGTTAAAAAGAATATAAACTTAACGGTCTGGTCCAAAAAAGCACAATAACCACGAAATGGGAAAAGAAAATGTATTATAACCCTATATTAACACTTGAGTCATCGGAAGCAAACAAGAAAAAACTTGGCAGACCAAACAAGAACTTCGATTGATTTGATGGGATCAAGGTAGAATCAGTATCACATAAACGCCTGGCAAAATACTAATTTTTGGACAATTCTTTGGTATATTCCCGCAAAGAAAAGAAAAACCTTTGCTACTATAATACTTTTCGAATTTTCCTCCAAAAGTCATAATGTTTTTTTTCTGTGAACAGTGGAGCGGTTATTTTCACAGGGCTTGTAATTTGTAAACGTTCTCGTTTTGTGAGAGCTGTACGTTTCAAAGGCTTCCTTTGTCCACCAAGGACGTATGTAGTACCACTGTAATGTACTAATGTTTTCTTCTCTTTTTATGACGGGTGATCTATGTATGGGAACATTTTTATGAGGTGATATCCATAAACACAATTCAGACACGAGCCAGTCATGCTAAAAGAAGTTCGTGCTGTGTGTACTTGGACTTCCGGAACCCAAATCATGTGCGGCGAAACAGTTCCTTCGATGCATCTAAAAAACTAAGGTGGTTTGTCGAGCTAATCGAACCTTTTAATCATTTTCGCGAAAGATGCATGCCCGGGGCCATCACTCACGTACGGGCCTTTTCCTTTTGATGAATTATTGATCATTAACTCAGGCACGCACCTCGTTAAAGCTCATGAAGCCGAGGTCGAGCTTGAGGCAGCCGCCGTCGCCGTCGTCGACGGCCACCGTCCTGGCATGCCCTCCCAGGCGGTCGTCCTGCTCGTACACGGTCACGCGCACGTCGTCTCCGCCGCTGGCTGCGAGCAGCTCGTGCGCCGCCGCCAGCCCGCTCACCCCGCGCCCACCACCGCCACCCTCATCCTGCTCTCAGCTCTCAGTGCTTTGTGCTGTCTCTGTGCCCGCTCTGTGCTCCGTGGCACTCCACGCTTCAATTTAAGTTGGACGTGCACGGTCAGAGCACTCCACACGGTTATTACTGTAGTAGCCAGGGATGTGAATTAGTTCATGGACATGGAACATGTGGTTTGCAATTGCAACCCAAACTTATTAAAAAAACATGTATTAGTACGGAGTGATACTTAACCCATACAAACACTACCAGTAACAACGCAATTCATCACGCTTGGTCGAGATCGTTTTCCTCTACTCCCTCGCGCTTGGAACCCTAGCCGCCGTCACGGAGGCCAATCTTCCAACGGCTCTTCTCCGCTGACGACTTTGATCGTTGATGATGGGACTCACGCATGTGGATTGTTTTTAGTCTTTCATAGATTAGGTATTTAGGTTGTTCATCGTTTTGGTTTCGACAGCGACGATGACTAAGCTGAATAAAGATTTTTTTCGAAACCTTCACTGACGAGGCCATCTGTTCTATAGTTGAGGATGTATTTGGAAACCACTTTGTTCAAGCAAGAATGTGTGTGGCGACAGTGGCGGCCTCGTGGTGGACATGTGTCATCGGACTCCACCGTTGCGATGGTGGTTGATCCAACATTGGCGCGTAGGTTGGGAGGAAGTATAGGAGCTGATGCAGATTGTGGTCTGCATCGACGACATCTGGAAGATGGAGCTTGTGTTGGGTTTGTGGTTTGTAGATGGCAGGTATGGTTTCTCCTTTGTCGTCTTAGTCATGATGGGATGTCAGATCTGGAGTTCGATAGAATATCCGGGAGTGTTGCTCCGGTCTCATTCGTTCAACAGCAAGAACTTCATGTTTGGTGAGTCATCTTGAAGGTCCGCAAAGCCGCATATTAACGATGGAGCCATATCAACCTCGAATGAGGAGGTGATCCATCATTTCTTTTCAGTGCCTGCCGTGACGATGTCGGAGTGAGGTAACAGGTGGTGATATCAAGTTCAAAGATGCGCTGCTATTTTTTTACTTTTGTATTAATATGGGAAAAAATAACAATGCGATTCGTTTCGTTTACCAACTATATACGACAAGACCGGTTTCACGAGAGGGCGAGGACAATTGGCTGCCCTGCATTATATGGATCTATAGGAGCTTCGTTGAGTGCTCGACATCCGTACGGCCGCGGAAGGGTGCATGTGCCTACAGCCTACAGGCCTGACTCAAGACTGGGGGTGCGTGTCAGCAGCATGCACTAGTAGAAAACAGGGCTTTCGTCATAGCTTGATCTACACATTAGTCCCGGTTGCATTACGAACCGGGACTAATATGAGCATTAGTCCCAGTTCAAGCGGCTAGGGTGTCGGTCGGGCATCAGTCCCGGTTCAGATGGGACCTTTAGTCCCGGTTGGAGATACCAACCGGGACTAAAGGGGCCGATACCAACCGTAACCCTCTCAAATTTTTAGCACATGCTATGTGGGTGAAATAATGATACTATGCCAAGTTTTAACCTTTTCGGAGTTCATTTGTAGTGCTTTTCAATTTCAGGGTCATTTAGCTCAAAAAATTAATAAATACATGAAAAATAACGAGTGAAGTGGGAAATGGTTGAAAATTGATGATGTGGCTTTAAATTGTGCATGTTGAATGCATAAAAACTCTGGAGTTTTAAATAAGTTTTAAAAAATGAAATACCTTTGTAACAGATGTTTTTTCGTCCAAAACCTTGATACTTCGAAAGGGATTGTCCAGTTTGTACACGAAGTGCATCTAGTTCTTATCGTAGCCCTCTCAACTTTTGGCACATGCTATGTGGATGAAATAATGATACCATGCCAAGTTTCAACCTTTTCATAGTTCATTTTTAGTGCTTTTTAATTTTAGGGTCATTTAGCTCAAAAAAATAATAACATGAAAAAATAGTGAATGAAGTGGGAAATGGTTGAAAATTGATGATGTGGCTTTGAATGGTGCATGTTGAACGCAAAAACTCTGGAGTTTAAATAAGTTTAAAAAATGAAATACCTTTGTAACACATGAGTTTTTGTCCAAAGCTCTAATATTTCGAAAGGGATTGTCCAGTTTGTACACTAAGTGCATCTGGTTTTTACCGTAACCCTCTCAACTTTTTAGCACATGTTATGTGGATGAAATAATGATACCATGCCAAGTTTCAACCTTTTCGGAGTTCACTTGTAGTGCTTTTCAATTTCAGGGTCATTTAGCTCAAAAAAATTTAATAAATGCATGGAAAATAGCGAATGAAGTGGAAAATGGTTGAAAATTTATGATGTGACTTTTAATGGTGCATGTTAAACGCACAAAAACTCTGGAGTTTAAATAAGTTTTAAAAAATGAAATGTCTTTGTAACAGATGAGTTTTCGTCTAAAACTCTAATACTTTCAAAGAGATTGTCCAGTTTGTACACGAAGTGCATGTAGTTTTTACCGTAACCCTCTCAACTTTTAGTACATGCTATGTGGGTGAAATGATGCTACCATGCCAAGTTTCAACCTTTACATAGTTCATTTGTAGTGCTTTCAAATTCAGGGTCATTTAGCTGGAATTTTTTTAATAAATGCATGAAAAATAGCGAATGAAGTGAGAAATGGTTAAAAATTAATGATGTCGCTTTGGATGATGCATGTTGAACGTACAAAAAGTCTGGAGTTGAAACAAGATTAAAAAAATTGTTATCAAAAATTAAAACGGCTATAACTTTTGCATACGATGTAAAAAAAGTGTTATTGAAATTATTATTTTTTAAATAAAGGATGTCATATTTGGATTCCTCACGTTTTTTTATAATAATGGATATATTATTTGTCGAATTTCGATTTACAGATTTAAAGATATTAATTATGCCATATTAAATGAATAAATTGCAAAAAATGAATAAAATAATATTGTTACTTATTCTAGTTTCATTTTAATTAAATATTATTATTAATTTTTATTTTAAACTTTTTAAGTTTTTGGTTCAAAAAATTAAATCATGTTACATCAAGACCTAAGAGTTAATAGGATTGATAGCTTACTATTGTCAAGAAAACAACAAGTGCAGACTTGGAAACTAGGGTTGGAGTAGTAAGAGGATGGGCGATTGGCCGGGAAGTTAGACCATTTGGAATGAGGGGTGATTAGAGATTAAATTGTCAAATAATTTCAGAGCTGTGAGGAGGGGTGATTAGAGATTAAATTATCAAATAATTCAAAGATTTGAAAATAAAAAATAAAAAAATTGGAAATAAAAAATATTCGAAAAAATAAAATACAAAATATTAAAAAAAACCTTTGGTACTGGTTGGTAACACCTACCGGGACTAAAGGTCCCGCTCCGAAAGCTGCCACACAGAGCCCCTTTACTCCCGGTTCGTAATCCAACCGGGACTAAAAGTGAAGGGCTTTAGTCCCGACCCTTTAGTCCTAGTTCTAAATGCCCTTACGAACCGAGACAAAATGCTTGTTTTCTACTAGTGATGATGCATGCACGTGAACCTCTTTATACTCAATCATGTGGTGCCGCAGGCCAGCGTACGCCCGTGGTTACCAGTTTCGTCGTCATGCACTTCATCGATTCTATTTGTTTTGTTTTGCGTCTAAGAGCATCTCCAGCCACGGCCCCAAAGGACCCTCAGGCTGCTTTTTTATCGCCGACGGGCGAAAAAAAACCCAGTCGCGGCCCCAAGACGTCATTTTTCGCCGGTTGAGGCATTTTTTTGGGCCGACGAACCCAGGCCGAACCCAGGGCGCTGGGGGTCTCTTGGGGGCTCCAGCGGTAACAAATCGGCATGTGGGACACCACTGTCAGGCGAATCTCGTCCCTTTTTTCTAGCGCCGAGCCACTTCCCCGTTGCCGACCCCGACGACCCTCGCCTGTTCACGAGCCCTGCGCCGCCGCTAGAAGACCCCACTTCCCTCTCCCTTTCCGGATTTCGCTTCCCTGACCCTCACCCATCCCCTCGCCCAAGCCACGCCGGCTGGGGCGCCGGCGTCTGCTCGCCTGCTCGCCCATCACGCGACAAGGTGTTCGACGTTTTGCCTGCTCGGCCATGGACTCGGACGACGAGGAGGCATTCGCGGCCCTGTTGGGAGGAAGAAGCC